>OX387241.1:37449892-39849892 GCA_947561735.1 Cenchrus americanus | reverse complement strand
TGTGAAGACCAAAAAAATTGACTAAGCCAAAGTGGGTACCCAAGATTGCAACGCCCGCAAAGAGCGTTGATCCGGAGTAATCAAGTGAAGAAGTCTAGCCATGGACTATAAACGAAGCGCTAGGCGGGAGGCAACCCGTTTCGTCAAGTCAAGAATAAGCTACCGGGAGGACAACCCGATTCCAGGTTTTTCAAGTCTTTTTAAATTTAATTCAGTTCTGAATTTTACTACGCAAAACCTTAGACTTAGAATGGTTGAACAATATTAGAGTCATAACCCTTGGTTGAATATTTTGCTTGATCATAAACCCTTTACATGAACCATCCTATGTGTTTGTTTGCTTCTTTTTCGAGAAACCACAACCAAAAAGAAAAAAATTTCAGAACCTAACTCAACCCTTCACCCTCATTATGGTGCTGTGGTTGACTTGTTTTTCATGCTAAAAAACACAAGAGTAGAGCCACGACTTGTATCTAGATGTTATTTAAATTTCAGCATGTGGTAGGACTCGCGTGAACCTAGAAACTTGATTTTTGGTTAGTTTAAAAATCCATATCCTTGGTTTCTCTAAGATTAGAATTTTTCTAAGCCTCACTTAATTTTATTTCATTCAAAATCTCTCTCATCTAATCAAAATTAGGACCTAAACCTATGCCCTCATGATCAAGCCGGGAAAAGCTTGCTCTCAACCAATGAAGGCAAACTATACCGGTGAGACCGAAATCGACGTAATAAAAAAATATTTTCGACTTGCATTTGTTTTTAATGGTTTAAAAACTTCTCTAAAATTATGTTCGAGCTCTTGCATGGCTCTGAAAAATATTTTTAAATTTCGAAATTAGAGGAGTGCTTAGCCTTAAACACACTTAAAGGGAGGCAATCTAGTTAACCTAACCATGCATGCACCATGATACATCACGGGATGCCCCTCCAACATATTTAAACCACATGCAAAGTACAAGCATGGGGGGCAGCCAAGGCTTTGTTTTGTAGGAATATCATGGATGCATGTGAGGCAAGGGAGTATGGAAGTGAATCAAGCGAAAACATCAAGTGGAAGGAGCAATAGTGCAAGCGAAGGAGTGGACGGGAACGTTTGGAAGGTGTACGCGATCACGAAGCAACATGAATGCACTAGAGAAGAGCCGAGCCAAGAGGAGGAGAGAGGTAAGTCTTTCATCCAACTCTTTGTTCGTGTGCTCTAGTTTGTAGGCCGGAATCACCTTAGACTTAGCCATCCACCGCGTTTGTTTCGTGCAACAAATCACATCCTTAATCCACTCAAAGTCCGGACTCCAAAATAATATTTGTGTACCTTGTTACCGGTGAAAACCCCGGATATATATTTGTGAGGGAGAGTGCTGCAAGGAAGAAAACTACAAGTCTTTTCACCGAAGAAGAAGGGATCATCGTCGTCTAAGCCATCATCGACAACCTCTTCGAGGAGGCACTCGGTTTCCGAGTTTCCTCGGAGTATGGAGGAGGACACGGCACCGCCGAGGAGGAACCACACTCTTCTCCTCGGTGGCATGAGGGCCACACAAAACTCATTTATTAGGTTTACCAAACTTCAATAACATATGGAGGAGCCGCTCGTCCAACCTCGCCACTTGACACGATCATCCGCTCCACCTCCATATGCTCCGCGGTATTCCGAGGGGTATGTCATCATGACGGAGGAGGAGAAGAAGCTCGCTCGCCTTAAGTAGAGGCTTGTAGCGAACGTCGACATCGACAACCAAGCTCTCCACATATTGGGTTTCGCACGGGACACCGGTGCAATTCTCTAACGGAGTGTCGGCAAACACCCACAAGGAATTCGCCTAGGAAATTTTCATGACCATGGCGCATAACCTTGATGAAGGAGTGCTGAGTCTCTCATTCCGTTGGAGGGAGCCCACAAGAGGAGAAGAAGGAAGACACCGTCGGAAGGGTAACCTTGATCAATGATGCTATTTCTAGCACCTTGATGGGGTAATCTCCTTTCATCCATGGGTTGCAATCGATCTTGAGATGTAATCACACTTTGTTGGATTATCTATCTATCATCTTGTGTTGGAAATACTTTAATGCTTAAGGCTAGCAACCATTCCGTAAAGGGAGTAAGGGCTCCAATGCTTCCTTGGATCCATTCAACACAATCCCCGATAGATTAGATTGGCTTTCATGTTCGAAACGATTGCATGTTCTAGTATCGTAGACCCATGGGCGAGTGTCCCCTATTTTCAAAAGGGAGCTCCGGAACAAGTATGTGCATGAAGGCACATGGGAAGGCTTTTGGAGTATGATCACAGGAAGAGACCATCAACGAATAAATACTATCCGGAACCCATTATCCAAGTGTGTCACTTTTGTGCAAGTGGATTTTTGGGAGAATGAGAGAGACAAAGATAATCAACACGGAGTTGAATTGGCTTTACTCGGCTTTGATTGCCAGGCAGCCAATCGTCCCCACTCACCTCGGGGTGTACCTCTCCATGTTGGCTATCTCTTTAAAACCGGGTATTACAAGGAACCCGAATCATCTCCTACCCGTGACTTCCCTAGGAATATATGAAGAAAGGGAAATATAAAAGTGAAGATGAGAGAGGAGGCTTCCAAGTGGCCTAGGTGAATTTGCCCCTTCCGGATTGAAGATTAAGACTTTTCTTGAGGGGAAGAAGATCGGTTAGAGGAAGAACTTCTTGTGCGGCGAAGAAAAAGAAAATAAAAGATAAGGATTAGGAGAAGGTTTTTCTATGGCCCAAGAAGGAGGTGCACAACAAAATTATGTCCTACCATTCGAGAGAAATTCCGGCATCGCCAAATTACTACGGTGGTGTACCAATGCAAGCATGGGGGAGTGGTGCGGCCATACCCCCACCATTTTTGCGGTGCCCAACGTAGCCTTTCCGGAGCCCTATGCACACCTTCCTCAACCACAACAAAATGTGGCCACCATTGGAGGATACGCTGCAAGAAACATGCAAAATATTGCAGCCATCCAAACCAATGCAAACCAAATGGGTGAAGGTAATGCAACATTCGCTTATGAGCTTTGACACCTTCACCTAGCACCGTCGGACAATTCATAGGAGTAGTGGTGCATTCCTATTACAAGTAAGGGTACAACAACCATGACTATCAACATCAACCACCGGCGGAAGATTAGAGAGAGGAGAAGCCTTAGTTATCTTTTCTTTACCCCCTTTTCTTTAATTTTCAGCTTGTTTGCGCCTATGTTTGCGTGGTATTTTCAGCTTTGCTTTAATTTTCAGTTTTTAGTTTAACTTTCAGCGTGTATCTTAGTGTTTTCATCATGAATAATGTCGCCACCAAGTTTTTACCTTTGGTAAAGTTACAAAGTTTGTGCCATGATGATATATGATTATAATTGCTGCTTTGTTTATCTTTGTAATTGATTTATGCATGTTTGAACTAGTGCTCTCTTAAAAATACAAATCTGAAATTATCTAAATGCTAGCTCAATCTTCAGCGGAGGTTATGATTAAATAAAGACCCATAGTGTTTTATGTGCTCTCAAGTTATGAATAGATTAAAGATGTCTTTTATGCTCAAAAATATTGCTAACCTTGTCACAAATATCACTTGTGTGTTGCTCAACCTATCCGAGCCCTATATATATTTGAGTGCATAAACCTTAGTGTACAAGATTTATTTTTGAGTGAGTTATTGCAGGCCATGATTTCTCCGGCCCGAGACTAAGAAGCTGGTCATTCCGTTTTTGCGTATCTATCTTTTTGCTAGCCTTTTATCCGTGCATTGTGTATCCCCGCATTGGAGATCTCACAAGCCTCGCCGGATATCCACCCTTAAACCAATTATCATCTTTTGTGATTACCTCCTTGACCACAACCTATCGTTGAGAATGGATCATCAATTCAAGGAAGATCGCAAGACGGTGCCGACATTGAAGATTTCAAGTATCTCTCCAAGGAAAAATACCCCGATACCTACCTTATTTTTCGCCTCTTTGCTCGAGGACGAGCAACGTCTAAGCATGGGGGAGGAGGTAGGTACGGTGCGTTTTAGAGTTCAAAAGGGAGTATTTTTAAAAAAAATATATAATGATGAAAGAAAAAAATCCAGCGGTATTCATGACTTTCAAGGTAAAATATATATACATATATATAAGAAAGAAAGAAAGAAAGAAAGAAAAGAATGAGAAATATGAGAAAGAGAAAAAAAATATATTTGTGCGTAAAGTGAACTCCCCGGTTCTCTAAGAGTGCATTCAAGGCTTCAAGTTAAAAAGATCCATTCTCATTTTCCAACCATGTGCAATCCGATAACGAGGACTTCCTTTGTGCCTCGGGATCACTCTTTGCCATTTGCACATGTCCACTCATCTAAAAGTGTGTGTATTTTTCTCTTTCCCCTCCTTGACTTAACATTATTTTCCAATGACCTTTTTGACGAGTCTCGGTAAGACCATGAGAAGCTTGTCTTGTTTTGACAACACCTCATTTATAAAATCTTGTTAGGACTAAAACTTTCCCAAAGCTCCATATAAAGCCTACCACACATATATGTTATGAGAGGGAAAGGAGTAGAATATATAGGCGTGAGAGATAAGCGAGATGAGAGTTCATGAGCAATATGCAAGGTGATTTAAATTTGTGAATTTGGTTTAGCTCTTTTCTTTATCTCGTTCTTTATTTCAAAAATTCTGGAGGTCTATTTAAACTTTGTGAGCATCTTAATACTTGTGGGATAAGCTTAATAAGAATCTACCCTCCGTAGAGGTGAAGGCTAGTACCTTATGGAACTTTAACGAATTAAACTTTTGAGAGCATTATGTTTTTTTTCATGTATGATCAAGTGCAAGGTTTAAACATTGTTTGGCAATGATGATATCCATCGAAGGCTTACTCGAGGACGAGCAAGGCTTAAGCATGGGGGAGATGTTGACGGTGAAAATCCGTCAACCTAGCCATGAGTTTACCTTCGGTGTTGGCATGACTTTTGTATCTTATTCATTGGTACTAACCCCCGTGGTATAACAAGTTCACTTGTGCATGTCGGTTTTGGAGTTAAGTGTTTACGCAGGGTTTTAACGATGAAAGCAAGACTTCTGGGATAAGTTCATTAAGCACCTCATGACAAGACCTTGAAGCCCGATACAAGTCAAGCAATGAAGTGAACATGCCTCCAAGAGCCCAAGGACCAAGCCCGAGAAGATGATAAACTCCGAGGACTGAACCAGAAAAGTGCTGAATCTTGCAAGACAAGGAGTTGAGTCCAATTCGGAGAGAAACCGACGTCAAGGGCCCACATGCAAAAGGGGAGAACATCTAGAAGACGTGGGAAGCAACACCGGCGAAGCGAGCCGCGGGATGGGCCGAATGGGGCCGGCGGCTCGGGGCCCAATCGGCCTCTCCTTTGACCTAATTGCTTCTCGGGCTATAAATAGCCCCCGACCGAGAGCCACGCGAACGGAAGTCGTATTCGCCGCCGAGGAGCAGAGAAAGCTTGAGGGACACCAAGTGCTCTTGTAGCCGCGGTGGCTAGAGGTGCATACCGGACCGGCCAAGTGATTTCAACTTGTTCTATCGAACTCGCCCTAAGCTCCCCGCATGAATAGGGATACGTTGTGACGAACGGGGGTCTCGTGTCACACCCGGTTTTAAAGGCAAAACCGAATGCATTGATCACGTGTGCGCCGGGATCAAGTTACACACACGCTTAGACATTATGAATACCAAAATCAGTGCCACACGAATAAAGAGTTATTACAAACCATAGTCTTAAACGAAACTTAAATAGACGAGTTCTCGCAGCGGACAAAATGCCTCCACAGTACGGTGACTGAAGACTACGCACACCTAGAACTCCTGGAAATCTTCTGGATTATCTTCAAAGTTCTCCCAGTCTGAGCAGCAAATCCGGGTATTGTAGATGCAAGAGAATAAACAAGCGTGAGCACATATCGTACTCAGCAAGGGAAAAACAACATAACATGCGAGGCCATATGGTGGATGGTTAAGGTTCAAGCACTTTAGCATTTTAGTTGGTCAAGTTTTATTAGCAACCTGATTACTAAAGGTGTAAGTTCATACCAACCCAATTAAATAAGATATAAGCATCATAAATAAAGAAATAAACCACAATTTAAGCATTAAAGTTCCATAACTTAATCATGTGAGTGTCCGAGCCGCTCTTGACCGTGAGCACGGCTAATCGATTAGTTTAACACTCTGCAGAGGTTGTACATCTTTACCCACAAGCAGCGTAAAAGCTCCGAAGAACTTTGGACCCAACCATGCGGTGTTTGCAAGACACCATATCACACTTCCGAGGTGTGATCGCATAGGGACGCTACATGGCCTTTACAAAGGTTCCCTAGCAAGTTATGACCCACAAGGTCCGGAGCGCTTAGCAAGGTATAAAGTCCCCTAGCGAGTCAATACCCCACCATAAAAGAATAACTCACCCAACCCCCTCGCTAGAGCGAGTCCATACCCCACGATGCACCGCCGATCCCTTGTCCTTATCGGGTAAGACCATCCCATGCTAAAGTTCCTAATTAATCAGCCAAGACCATTGCCCATTAGTTCTTGTGGTTGTACTATTTTCCTGGGTGGTTCTCCATGTTCCGATTACACATTAAAGTGGTCTTGTAAAGTAAAAAAATCATAAACGGAACATGAAATAACAAAAGGTAACCAAGTTGATTATTACCAATACCCAGTTGAGCATGCTAAGCAATAACTACCTCAAGATTAATTTAATTCCCGGTGTCAAGGTAAAGGTAGTTAAAAGCTAGGCATGATCCTTAATAGGTTCCCATCAAATTAATGCAAGCAAAAAGTAAAAACAGTGAATTTAAATGCATGTTATGTAGGACAAGCGGGCATGCATCAAGGAATACTTGCCTTCAACAAAGCCTTGCTGCTCAAACTCTTGCACGACCGGATCTTCAAATCCCTCGAACGAATCGCTCTCTACGATCCACAATCATCACATACAAGCATACAATAGAATTAAATAAGAAACAGTCACCAAACAGATCAAACAGATCTAACCAGTAGCATAAAACTAATCTACGCTTCGAGACGAACGCGTGGACATAAAGAACGCTAAAATCGGAGCTAAAACGACCAAGGTATGGGCTCGGGAAGTTTCGGGGACTAATGCGAAGATTTGAAAAGGTTTCGGGCTAAAATAAAGAAAAAGGACTAAACTGTAAGAAATCTTATACGGCGGAAGGGTATTTTTGTAAATAAAGAAAATCCAGGGGCTTTTCTGCAAAAACGCCAGGGCTGGCGGCGGGTTTGACCTAGTTGACCGGGTTGACCCGATCTAGATCCGTTGGATCTAGATCTGACGGTGCTGGTGGCTCGCGGTGCGGTGGCTGGATCTGGGGCGCTGGATCGTCATCCGACGGCCTCAGAGACGCGCAAGCGGCGGGGCGGCGGCGCGCGAAGGCCGGCGGCGGCGGGCTCGCCGGCGGGGGGCCGGACTTGGGGTTCCGGCCACCAATCGAAACGCGGACGGCACCTACTCGACGCGCGCGAGTTGGCAAGCCTATCTAGGGCGGCGGCTCGGGCGACGGCGCGGCGGAGCGGCGGGTCGACGTGGCGGCGCGGCGTGCGGGCTCGGCGGCGGCGGCGGGGCGAAGAGGAGCTCGGGGTCAACAACGAGTGGCACCGGGGAGCTCCTCACATCTTGGCGCGGCCTCCCGGGCGACTCCTTGGCGGCGGAGTGGCGACGGCGGCGGGATTCCACGGCGGCGGCGGCGAGCTCACACGGCGGCGCGGCTAGGGTTCGGCGGGGGCGCGTGCTAGGGCTTAGGGCGGCTCGGGTTGGGGTCCGGGGACGGCGGCGCCTTAAATAGTCCGGGCGGGGACCTCCTTGGCGTGCGCGCTACGCGCGGGGAAGGCGTCGTGGCCGAGCCGGACTCGGGCGGCGCGGCGGCGGCGGAGTCCGGGCGGGGACGAGCCGGGGCCGGGGGATGACAAGCGGGCCCCCTCGGTCGGCGGCGGCACGGGCGCGGGCGGCCGCGACGGGGCGCGTTGGATCCGGATCCGACGGCCCGATCGAGAGCGGTGGCGGGGCGCGGGCTGCCGGGCTAGCCGGGCCGTAAGGCCAAGCGGGGCCGGCACGCGCGGCGGGTGCGGTGGCCCGCGGCTGGCTAGCCGGGCCGGGCCGTGCGCAAGCGGGCTGCTGCGCAGGCCTTTGGCTGGGTTGGGCTAAGAGGCTGGGCCGAAAGGGAAAGGGGAAGGGGTTAAGGTTTTGGAATTTTGGCAAAGGGTTTTCAAACATTTAGAATTCAAATTTGAATTTGAATTCCAAAGAACCAAAACAATGCTCCAGCATGTATGCCACAAACAAATCCTATATTTCATTAAAGTTATTTTAGAAAAGTGTTAAATGCCTAAAATTAAATAAAACAACCTTATATTCCTTAAGCAATTAAATGGTTGCTATCAAATTTTAATAAAGCCAAGTTTTTAATAGAATTAGGGTGTTACAAATCCTACCCCCCTTAAGAAGAATCTCGTCCTCGAGATTCGGACAGATTGGGAAAAAGATCCGGAAACTCGCTTTCGGCTCATCCTCTCTTTCCCATGTTGCCTCATCCTCTCGCATGATTACTCCATTGTACTTTGCACATCTTAATCACACTATTCCCGGTGATCCTTGTCATGGTTTCCAATATTCGAACGGAGTGTTCAACAATAGTGAGATCCTCTTTAACGTTTAGATCGTCCAAGGGCAACGGCTCCTTGTCATGAGGGCCAAAACCCTTCTTCAACTGAGAGATATGGAACACATCATGCACATCCGCTAGCTGTACTGGCAACTCCAATCTGTAAGCCACTTCTCCCACTCTCTCAATGATCTTGAAAGGTCCAATAAAGCGAGGTGACAACTTTCCTTTAACTCTGAATCGACGCAAACCTCGATGGGTGATACCTTTAGGTACACGTAATCGCCTTCCCGAAAGACCACATCCCTTCGTTTACCATCCGCATAGCTCTTCTCGTCTAGACCGAGCAATCCTCAAATTTTCTCCGATAATCCGAACTTGTTTCTCCGCTTCTCTCGATGATATCTGCCCCAAATAACGCCTTTCGCCCGTCTCACTCCAAAATAACGGAGTCCTACACTTCCTTCCATATAGAGCCTCAAAGGGTGACATTTTGAGACTAGCTTGGTAGCCGTTGTTATAAGAGAACTCGGCATACGGCAAGCTCTTATCCCAACTACAACCATGCTTAAGCGCACATGCTCTCGGCATGTCCTCTAGGATCCGATTGGTTCTCTCTCGTCCGTCCATCCGTCCGTGGATGATAAGCCGAGCTGAAATTTAGCTTAGTATCCAGAGATTCATGCAACTTCCCCCGAAACGAGAAGTAACCGAGTACCTCTATCCGATACGATCTTCTTTGGTACACCATGCAAACACACGATCCTGGACATGTATAGCTCGCCAACTTAGCTCCCGTATAGGTAGTCTTTACCGAATGAAGTGAGCTACCTTGGTCAAACGATCCACGATGACCCAAATCGAATCATAACCATCTCGGGTTCGGGGTAAACCCACTATGAAATCCATTCCGATCTCTTCCCACTTCCACTCGGGCACCTTCAAAGGTTGAAGCAAACCGGCGGGTCTCCCGATGTTCGGCCTTAACCCGGTGACAAGTGTCGCACAAAGCCACATGGGCGGCCACGTCTCTCTTCATACCGTACCACCAATACCTGCGCTTGAGATCCCGGTACATCTTAGTACTTGCTCGGATGGATAGAGTAAGCCGAGTCGTGAGCTTCTCTCAAGATCTTCTCTCTAAGATCTCCCTGTCTCTGGTATACACAACCGGTTCTTAAACCACACGGTTCCTTGCTCATCTTCTATGAAATCTGGGGCTTCTCCTTGTTGCATGCTCTCTTTAATCTTTTGTATTCCAGCATCCTCTAGCTGCCACTTGCGTATCTCTTGCTCTAGAGTAGATTGTACTTCCAAAGTCACTCCTTCCGCATGTGCAACCACTTTCAAGCTGAGCCTTTCAAACTCTTTTACCAACTCGTTAGGAAACCGAATGGTCATAACCATGTTAGTGTGGCCCTTCCGGCTCAAAGCATCAGCAACCAGATTCGCTTTACCCGGATGGTAATGAATCTCTAGATCATAGTCCTTGATCAACTCTAACCAACGACGCTGTCTTAGATTAAGATCCTTCTGAGTAAAGATGTACTTTAGACTCTTGTGATCAGTATAGATTTGGCACTTAGTTCCCATAATGTAGTGTCTCCAAATCTTTAATGCATGAACCACTGCTGCTAACTCAAGATCATGCGTAGGATAGTTCAACTCATGCTTCCTCAACTGACGAGATGCATAGGCTATAACATGACCTTCTTGCATCAACACACATCCTAGTCCTTGTCGAGATGCATCACAATATATGTCAAAACTTTTTCGTAGATCAGGCATTACTAGAACAGGTGTTGTGGTTAACCGCTTCTTTAACTCTTCGAAACTGGACTGACATGCACTGGTCCATTTGAATTCCCTGTCCTTTTCTAGCAATGTAGTGAGGGGCTTCACAATCTTAGAGAATCCTTCAATAAATCGACGATAGTAACCAGCAAGTCCAAGGAAACTCCGAATCTCAGACACCGTACGAGGGGCTTCCCACTTCAATACATCGCTAACCTTGCTAGGATCCACTGCAATACCTCCGTTGGTGATGATGTGACCTAGAAAAGACACTTCCTTGAGCCAGAACTCACACTTGCTGAACTTCGCATATAACTCATGGTCTCTTAGCTTCTGCAACACAAGTCTCAAATGCTCCTCATGGTCCTCCTCATTCTTGGAGTAGATCAGAATGTCATCAATGAATACCACAACGAACTTGTCCAGATACTCCATAAAGATCTTGTTCATCAAGTACATAAAGTACGCGGGTGCATTGGTTAACCCAAAGGACATAACTGTGTACTCATAAAGTCCGTACCTGGTAGTAAAAGCTGTCTTAGGGATATCTGAAGGCCTAATCTTCAACTGATGATAACCTGATCGCAGATCGATTTTAGAAAACACGGTTGCTCCTCTCATCTGATCAAACAAATCTTCAATACGTGGCAGAGGATACTTGTTCTTGATAGTAACATCATTAAGAGACCTGTAATCAACACACATCCTCTGTGTGCCATCTTTCTTACCCACAAAGATTACGGGTGCTCCCCAAGGTGATGAACTAGCACGAATGAACCCTTTACCCAATAATTCTTTAATCCGAGCTTTAAGTTCTTGTAACCGATCACTAGACATTCTATATGGGCGCCTAGAGATAGGAGCGATACCGGTAAAAGATCAATAACGAACTCAACATCTCGGTCGGGGGGCATACCCGGCAACTCCTCGGGAAACACATCGGGATAATCGCACACTACTCGTATGTCTTCCAAGGCCGCTCCGTCAAGCTTATTCACGGCACCGGCATTTGATGGTGCGGGATCTGCTCGCAAACTCAAACCTTTCACCAAATTTGGACTTGTAAGAATGATTGACCTCTTAGCACACCGAATCACCGCATCACACGCGGTCAACCATCCCATTCCCAATATCACATCGATTCCCTTTGAATCCAAGATTATAAGATTGGCACGGAAATCTCTCGCCCACAATCTTGAGATGGACGTTATCACATTTATAGATAGCTTTCAATTCCCCCCCCGGGTGAGGTAACTAACATGTGGCGAGACATGGGACCGATAGGTAGATTATGTTGAGCTACGAACCGGGATGTAATGAAAGAATGGGATGCTCCGAGAATCAAACAAAACCGAGGCGGGAGTAGAGTTAACTAGAAACATACCGAGCACTACTCGGGGTTCTCCCGGGCGACTTCGGCATCAACGTGCATTGCCTTGCCTCGTGCATAGCTCTGTTGTCCTTTGTTTGACTGCGGGGTTTGGCTTCCGCTCCTTGTCTGTTGCTGGTTCTGTGTGGGGGTGTGTGGAGGGTTCCTCTTTGGGCAAGCATTGGCATAGTGACCAAGTTCTCCGCACTTGAAGCAAGTAGTGGTGGCAGGATTGGGCGGTGCCACGGTCCTTACAGGTGTGCCAACTGGGGCTCTCTGCTGACTCTGCTGGGAAGCTGGGCGGGGAGTCTGAGGAACAGACGCCGAAACCGCCGAGCGACCGCCGGAACCGCCGAGCGGGACGCCGGGACCGCCGCGCCCAAAGTTTCCACCCGGTCCCCCAAAGCGGAACGGGGTGTTCGGCGGTGGGTTGAAGCGCGGGCGAGACGCACTCCCAAACCGCCCGCAGCCGGCGGCCTTCCTCTTCTCGCTCTCCAAGCTCCTTGCGCTTGTGCTCCAAGCGGATAGCGGCATCAACTAGCCGCCGAAAGTTAGGAAAAGGATATGACATCGGTCGGTACCGCAACGGAACCAACCAACCCATCCAGGGAACGGCTCTCGCTTCTTCCTATCTTCAACAACCTCCTCGGCTGCATAGCGAGATAGCTCGGTGAACTTGTCTCTATACTCGCCCACCGACATTCCTCCCCGCTTCGGCCGAAAGGAACTCCTTCTTCTTGATCTTCATGACTCCGGAGGGTATGTGATGGCTCCCGAAGTTGGTGGTAAACTCCTCCCAAGTGATAGTGTCCGGGGGCGGCATGAGCGGCGAGTACGCATCCCACCAAGCGGCTGCCGCAGCCTTGAAGTCGTCCCCGCAGCATACGAGACCCTCTCTCTCGTCGTCACACCGACGGGTAGTGAGCATCTTCGCATTGTCTTGAGCCAATCTTCAGCTTCCGGTGGATCGGCAGCGTGGGTAAACACAGGAGGGTGATGACTCATGAACTCCCGGTGCTTGTTGCGAGGCGCGGTGGCGGCACCGGCGGATTGTTGACCCGAGCTTGCAAGTTTGTCACGGTGGTGGTCAAGTTCGGAGGAGCCCGGGTCCGTGCCTCCAAGAATTGCTGCATAGCGGGATCCATTTGTACTGGCGGGGGTGCTCTTCCTGCTGGTTGATTAACACCTGATCCTGACCTGGTGTTCACCATCTGAGTGTTAGGAACATTATTTTAGATGATTGCACCAAGGTTTAAACTTAGGAAGATAAGATAGCAATGATATTCAGATAAGACAGATTCTGTTGACTCCAAACAATCAGGCATAGCTCTCTGTATAAGTAACCAAAAATTATGGATTTTGGACTAATAAAGGGTAATGAAATTATGAAACTACTCCAACTGGAATCACCTCAATCGGAGTTGTGTAGCTCTGGTTATAAAATAAACAAGTCAGGTAGGTCGGCAGTGTTTAACAGATTCATGAGGCTGTAATGTTTTAGTCACATCTCTCTGGTTTTCCATCCAAATATTCTGAATTTTTCACAGAAAATCAGTAATGTAATTCTTGAACGTTTCCAATTGGTTTTACTGCAATCGGAGTTCTGTAGCCCGAGATAAAATTAAAACAGTACTGCTGACTCAGAAAACTGCGCGAACAGATTTTTGGGATCTCAAGTTGGTATTAAGGGAAAACTTAAGAGGACAAAAAGATTAAGATAGATAACTGATTGAGACTGAAAGATAACCCCACAAACTTACTACTAAACCAATGTCGTTGTGGTCATCACTCCACAACACATTGCACTCAACCAAAAATCCAACTCATACATTAAGCACAAAATCAAGCATTCAATCACACCTCTAAACTAAACACACTTTACCGATCGTCTACTAGCGATTACAAGGAAATCCTATCCTTAATCTTAAACCTAAGGACTATCTTCAGCCATGGCATCTGTGCGAGCGTCAGGGGAGTCGTAGTGTGGCCTCTTGGGTGATGGGGAGGTACATCCTTCTGCGGCTTCATGGGCTTCCGGGCCGCTCCCCGTTGAAAAGTGCGGCTTCCAAGGCACGCCTCGCGTCTCCGAGTGAAGATTTGCTGCCGTGCTGCATATAGCGTGTTGTTGGCATCATCCAATGCGGTGTTCACAGCTGCAAGTAGACCCCGACATTGTTGAGCGTCCCTTCATAGGCCGGTGCTTTGGGGCGATGTAAGTCTTGGCTTCCCCACTTGCCCCGAATGGTGTGTAGCGGCGGTGGGTATCCTCCAACCCTGTCACGCTCCCCGTGAGAGAGCACATAGAGCGCTCTCCGAGCCGACTCGCTATCCCGGCATCCATAGTAGTCCCGTGAGCCACATCATGATGCTTGGACATCTCCTTCACCCCACGGCATGGAATGTACTCCTCCAAGATGGCAACAACCTCCCCAATGGGGCTCGAACCACGGATGGGTCCAAAGCTCACAATGGTAGACGGGGCCTTATCATAGCCTAGGCGAAGTACCATTGCCCTCGGGTGGTCCGCCATAGGAATGCCTACTCCATCGGCTCCGTAATGGTACACTTCCCCGGATCGCTTCCCTCTCTTCCTCCTCTTGCTCTTGTTCCTCCATCTCTTGATCCGAGGAATCTTCATCTTCTTCGGCGCTTGCTCCTCTAGGTTGGGTTGTTCGGCTAGCTCATCCTCCTCTTGGATCACCTCCTCCGGATCTTCCTCATCGTCGGCACCATGATAAGGTTAGGGAAAACCACGGTGCGGGCTCCATCTCAATCTCCTCATCCGTATCTCCATCATGCGGATCATGGTACTCGTTCTCGTGGAGCATACCGGTGAACTTGCTCCCGGCCCGAGAAGTCTCCAAGCTACGAACCATCCGTAGTGTAGTGCGTAATGAGAAAGATGGTAAGGTAAAAAGGATGAGAGCTAAAGCAAGCACAAGATAAAGAATGCGGACAACTCAAGAGTGAAGCAAAAAGGCAAGAGTAAGGTTAGTAAGAATAAAGCAAGCATGTGTAAGAAAGCTTCTATGAGTATAAAATCCTTAATTCGACCATTTTCTATCTAGGCTAGCGTTCCTACGATCAACACGGCTACGGTACCACTCCACACCCGGTTTTAAAGGCAAAACCGAATGCATTGATCACGTGTGCGCCGGGATCAAGTTACACACACGCTTAGACATTATGAATACCAAAATCGGTGCCACACGAATAAAGAGTTATTACAAACCATAGTCTTAAACGAAACTTAAATAGACGAGTTCTCGCGAATGGACAAAATGCCTCCACGAGCGGTCGACCGAAGACTACGCACACCTAGAACTCCCGGAAATCTTCCGGATTATCTTCAAAGTTCTCCCGGTCCGAGCACAAATCCGGGTATTGTAGATGCAAGAGAATAAACAAGCGTGAGCACATATCGTACTCAGAAGGGAAAAACAACATAACATGCGAGGCCATATGGTGGATGGCTAAGGTTCAAGCACTTTAGCATTTTAGTTGGTCAAGTTTTATTAGCAACCCTGATTACTAAAGGTGTAAGTTCATACCAACCCAATTAATAAGATATAAGCATCATAAATAAAGAAATAAACCACAATTTAAGCATTAAATTTCCATAACTTAATCATGTGAGTGTCCAGGCCGCTCTTGACCGTGAGCACGGCTAATCGATTAGTTTAACACTCGCGAGAGGTTGTACATCTTTACCCACAAGCGCCGTAAAAGCTCGAAGAACTTTGGACCCAACCATGCGGTGTTTGCAAGACACCATATCACACTTCCGAGGTGTGATCGCATAGGGACGCTACATGGCCTTTACAAAGGTTCCCTAGCAAGTTATGACCCACAAGGTCCGGATCGCTTAGCAAGGTATAAAGTCCCCTAGCAGGTCAATACCCCACCATAAAAGAATAACTCACCCAACCCCCCGCTAGAGCGAGTCCATACCCCACGGTACCGCCGATCCCTTGTCCTTATCGGGTAAGACCATCCCATGCTAAAGTTCCTAATTAATCGCCAAGACCATTGCCCATTAGTTCTTGTGGTTGTACTTGTTTTCCCCGGGTGGTTCTCCATGTTCCGATTACACATTAAAGTGGTCTTGTAAAGTAAAAGATCATAAACGGAACATGAAATAACAAAAGGTAACCAAGTTGATTATTACCAATACCCAGTTGAGCATGCTAAGCAATAACTACCTAAAGATTAATTTAATTCCCGGTGTCAAGGTAAAGGTAGTCAAAAGCTAGGCATGATCCTTAATAGGTTCCCATCAAATTAATGCAAGCAAAAAGTAAAAACAGTGAATTTAAATGCATGTTATGTAGGACAAGCGGGCATGCATCAAGGAATACTTGCCTTCAACAAAGCCTTGCTGCTCAAACTCTTGCACGACCGGATCTTCAAATCCCTCGAACGAATCGCTCTCTACGATCCACAATCATCACATACAAGCATACAATAGAAATAAATAAGAAACAGTCACCAAACAGATCAAACAGATCTAAACAGTAGCATAAAACTAATCTACGCTTCGAGACGAACGCGTGGACATAAAGAACGCTAAAATCGGAGCTAAAACGACCAAGTTATGGGCTCGGGAAGTTTAGGGACTAATGCGAAGATTTGAAAAGGTTTCGGGCTAAAATAAAGAAAAAGGACTAAACCGTAAGAAATCTTATACGGCGGAAGGGTATTTTTGTAAATAAAGAAAATCCAGGGGCTTTTCTGCAAAAACGCCGTGGGCGGCGGCGGGTTTGACCTAGTTGACCGGTTGACCCGATCTAGATCCGTTGGATCTAGATCCGACGGTCGTGGTGGCTCGCGGTGCGGTGGCCGGATCCGGGGCGGCCGGATCGTCATCCGACGGCCTCAGAGACGCGCAAGCGGCGGGGCGGCGGCGCGCGAAGGCCGGTGGCGGCGAGCGGCGGCGGGCGGCGGCGGGCTCGCCGGCGGGGGCCGGTTTGGGGTTCCGGGCCACCAATCGAAACGCGGACGGCACCTACTCGACGCGCGCGAGTTGGCAAGCCTATCTAGGGCGGCGGCTCGGGCGACGGCGCGGCGGAGCGGCGGGTCGACGCGGCGGCGCGGCGTGCGGGCTCCGGCGACGGCGGCCGGGGCGAAGAGGAGCTCGGGGTCAACAACGAGTGGCACCGGGGAGCTCCTCACCTCTTGGCGCGGCCTCCCGGGCGACTCCTTGGCGGCGGAGCGGCGACGGCGGCGGGGATTCCACGGCGGCGGCGGCGAGCTCACACGGCGGCGCGGCTAGGGTTCCGGCGGGGCGCGTGCTAGGGCTTAGGGCGGCTCGGGTTGGGGTCCGGGGACGGCGGTGCCTTAAATAGTCCGGGCGGGGACCTCCTTGGCGTGCGCGCTACGCGCGGGAAGGCGTCGTGGCCGAGCCGGACTCGGGCGGCGTGGCGGCGGCGGAGTCCGGGCGGGGACGAGCCGGGGCCGGGGGATGACAAGCGGGCCCCCTCGGTCGGCGGCACGGGCGCGGGCGGCCGCGACGGGGCGCGTCGGATCCGGATCCGACGGCCCGGATCGAGAGCGGCGGCGGGCGCGGGCTGCCGGGCCGGGCCGGGCCGTAAGGCCAGCGGGCCGGCACACGCGGCGGGTGCGGTGGCTGCTGGCTAGCTGGGCTGGGCCGGTGCGCAAGCGGGCTGCTGCGCAGGCCTTTGGCTGGGCTGGCTAAGAGGCTGGGCCGAAAGGGAAAGGGGAAGGGGTTAAGGTTTTGGAATTTTGGCAAAGGGTTTTCAAACATTTAGAATTCAAATTTGAATTTGAATTCCAAAGAACCAAAACAATGCTCCGAGATGTATGCCACAAACAAATCCTATATTTCATTAAAGTTATTTTAGAAAAGTGTTAAATGCCTAAAATTAAATAAAACAACCTTATATTCCTTAAGCAATTAAATGGTTGCTATCAAATTTTAATAAAGCCAAGTTTTTAATAGAATTAGGGTGTTACATCTCGAAAGGCGGATGTTTTCGGAGTCGGATGGGAAGGCCACGATTTAAAGATGCTTTTAATGAGATTCGCTTTACTATCTTCATCTATCTTGTTTGGAGCTACAACATAAGCATGATCTAGATTCTCTAGATTGGTTATCTCTTGCTTTCTCTTGTTACCTCTTTAGTAGATTAGATTAGATTCGTTTTCTTTATGAGTTAGTAGATTAGATGCAACTTGTCTTCATTAGATAGCTTTACCTTGCTTTACTAGATTGAATCCTTGCGTTGCACATTGTTCCACGGATTCGATACCTTGGGTTCACCACTCGAGGAAAGAAGGGTCCCTTGACTACGACGGGAGACTTGTCCGCTTGCAAGTCACAAACGAACTTTGATACAACTATTAACCGTCAACGCCATCCGAAAACAAAGGTAGAGTTGAACAGTTGTGGTGGGGTACAAGAGGTGGATAACTTCATTCAACAACAAGGTTGGGGTACACTCTTCGGGGTACACTTATTATTACTAGGACACAACTCTAGCCTAAACATCCTAGTCTTATTTTTATGGTGATTCTTCCTCTAGCTGGATGCGACGCTTCTTTGGCGGGAGATCTTGCTCCAGTATCTCGTCCTCGGTCCGGGTCCCTTTATCCCAATGAGTTTCTTCGGGTTCATCCTCCGCTACGCCAGCCTCTTCCTCTCTGCTTCTACGCTCCTTTAGTTCATCCCATAGGGCTTTATTGGCTAATAGAGTACGTTCCCTTTCCCTAAGGTACTCTCGCTTTGTGTTGCGTAGTTCAACTTCTGCCATGGTTGTCTTTATCCTTTCCAGTTCAATCCTTTGCTCCTCTCTTTCCACTCTGTCAATCTGTTGCTTCAGTTGCTGGGCTTGCTCCTGGTAGAGGTGGCCTAGGCCATTGAGGTAGATGGATAGGTGGGAAACTGCCTCTTCTAGGTCTTCTTCCTCTCATTCTAGTCCTCTCATGCGATCAATCCACGAGCATCCTCTCCCTCCGGAGGGTGGGAAGAATCCCATTGGAGTCCTTCTGAGGTGCTACCTATAAACCACTTGTAGATGTCGCAGGGCCTTCCGAGCAACCTTTGGGTAGGTGTCGGTGAAGCGAAACCCAGTGGAGGAGACGAACCAAGGTTCTATGTCGGGGTAGAGCGTGCTTCTTCCCACGAAGATCAGCAGCTTACAGCGAAGGGTGCCATAGCGTTCGTACTCCCGATAGACGAACTCCGGCAGATCCCTTACTTCGACGCGCTCTATGCCGAGTAGCAAGCAGTTGGGGAGGCTAGGCCGGACGGGGCGGATTCCTCCGTTCCATTCGGGGTTAGCCATCCGGAAACGGCAATGATCGGGGTAAGGATTTGGGAAAAGATGAGCTTAGCAAAGGAAAGGTTAGAGAGGGTCGGAGGAGGTCTCGTATCCTAGGGGTCGTGTCCTACGGCCAACCTACGGCTCGATATCACCCCGAAGCGTCCCCTCATCGAGGTGACTAAATGTGACACAAATACCGGTCCCGGGAGGTCGGCAACACATTTATTACAACGGGTGGATCGATCTTTTACATCACGGCGACACAGAGGGCACGGAAGTGCCAACGCTACAAGGAACAACACAAACGCTAACGACCACACTACGATAGCAAAGGCCTCCATAGCCTCATCAGAGTACCACACCATGGAAGCTTTCTGTAGAGGCCCTGGGTACACAGGCACGGTTGGGTGTATGGCAGCGACCTACTCGACGTCTTCGGGAATGTAATTGGGATCCTCCTCTGAAAAATAGTTAGTAAAACAAGGGTGAGCACATACGTACTCAGCAAATCCAACCCCACCCATGGAGGGGCTTATAAGCAGAATCATGCATAGAGTATAACAAGGATCAGGATAAGGTTCATTTTGCAAACTTACTCATGCAGGGGTTTATTTCAAAAAGGTTTTCGCAAATCATTTTCATAACCAAGTGACTCAATTGTTTTAGCAAAAACCACTGTGGAACTACCGGACTCCCCGTCCGCAGTAGCCCAGGCACACAGCCACACACTTCACCCAGAAAGCAACTCACACCAAAAAATATCCCAAACCCAAACACTAGTTTTTGTGACCACACCGTGACTCGTCCAATACCGTGGACACAGCTATTCGAATAGGTTTGGCACTCTGCAGAGGTTGTACATCTTTACCCACAAGTAGATTACCGTCACACGGACACCTCAGTGCCGGTACGGATCCTATCAAAGCCATTACCCACCTTAGCTAACGCTACAAGCCACCACGGAAGCAACCAAGGGGTTATCCCACATAACCAGGGCATACCTCACACAGAGCGTACCCCTACTCCTTGGTCTCCCCGCCGCTCACCCGCACACCGGATGGCAAGTAGTTTAACTAGTGGGGTTTATGCTAAGCCGTTTCCACATACAACGGTCGAGTGGTTGTACGATGATTTGGGTCCGGTGAGATGTCACGCAACCCGGTCCTTAACTGACAAGATGGACAACTCCCAACACGCTCAACCACACAGGTACGAGCTCACCCATACTCCTGACACACACGTCCATCTCGTCCACCCAGTTCTTTACTCATTTTCCAAACATATCCCATTTCCATTTTTAAAGCACTCACATTTTCAAAGCACTCACACATTTTTAAAGCACTCATCTAGGCCAAAACAAGGTTCAATCATAGCAATCAAGGGTGGCTATCCTACCATGTTTTTACAATAAAACAATATGCAATTTATAAAACGGGTATATGGTTCTATTTATAAAACTAGGACCAAAGCATGCATCAAAGGATGAGATTGAACTTGCCGTCTTCGAAGTCCTCGGGGAGTGTCGGCTCGGTGTTCGGGATCTCGGGCTCCCCCGCTCGCGAAGAGTCGGCTCGATCCCCGGCTCGGGGTACCTTCCTTTGTCTACTTCGTCGGCTATAGCGCACACACAGGCAAGCAAGCAATCAATATAAGCATACACAATTTCTCCGGCTGAGCTCGCAGGAGGTAATTAAATAAAATGGGGAAATAGATATTATGCAGGGGTTTGGGTAACGGATGGGTGGCGGTATATCCGGCACGGGCGTGGGGAAGGTTGGGCGCGATTTGGATTAAAATCGCGCATGAAATGTTGGGTTAAAAGAGATGGTTAGAATTAACTAGGTCCGGTTAGTAATTTATTTTAAAATAAAAGGACCTAAATATAATATTTAGGTAGGGCGGGTTTAACTAAAATAGTCTAGGGGTTTATTTGTAAAAGGGCAGGGGGTCTTGGTGGAGTTTGCCTAAAGGGTAGAGGCTAAATGAAAGGAAAGAGAGAGGGAGAGGGAATAGGGACAGGGCTTGGTGGGGAAAAAGAGAAAGGTGGGGGGGGTTTGTCCAAAAGGCCTTTTTCCTCCTCTGGTTCGCACCTCGGTCAGAGGCAGGGGAGGGCTCGGGCGGCGGCAGCCCGCCGGCCTCCCAGCCACGACCGCGGTCGGCGAGAGGGGGAAAAGGAGGAGGGCGACGAGGGGGTTCTTCTCCCTCACTCACCTTGGGTCGAGGTGGCGCGAGGAGAGGGCTCCACTGGCGGCGGCGGACCGGTTGTGGTGGTGCTTGGGGGCGGCGGCGCTCTAGTGCTCAGGCAGGGGAGGAGGTGGCCGTGGTGAGGTGTGGCGGCCTGGGGAGCGGCCGACCCCTTTTATAGGTGGTGAAAGGCGGTTCGGCCGGGGATCCTCGAGCTCGGGAAGCTTCAACAATGGTGGTGGAAAAAATCTCGCCGTTGACCCTCTTCCGGAAAGGCTGCTGCTGGAATCCGCGGTGGGGCTACGGTGCTATGTGATTGGATGTGTCGTGTAGGTGCTCGCGGAGGGGGAAGGACGACATGGTGGCGTGTCCGGCGAGCACGCCTTTAATGGCGGTCGCCGGCTGCCAGGCCGTGCTCGGGCGGGGGCCCCGCGGCGCCGCGTCCCGGGTGGCGTCTTTGCGCCGCCGGCCCGGCGCGGGCCGGGTGCCGCGTGGGGGCGCAGGGCACGCCGGGCGGCCCGGCCGGGCGCGGCGTGGTCAACGACGCCCGGCGCCGACGCGGCCACCGCGGGAGGAGCAGGGAGGAAGAGAGAGGGAAGGAAGAAAGGAAAGAGGAAAAAGAAAAGAAAGAAAAGGAAAAAGGAAGGAAGAAAAGAAAGAAAAGGGAAAAGAAGAAAGGAAAATGGAAAAGGAAAAGAAAGAGGTTTAGAAATTAGGGAAAATTGCCAGGAAAAATAGGGGGAAAGGTTTTGCGGGGTTTTCCGATTTTCGGGCGTCGGCGCGATTTTCGGGACGGTGGTGATGGCGAGGCGGACCGGCCGGCGGGACCACGGCGTGCGCGGGATTTCCGGCACGGTGGCCGACCACGGCGCTGGGGTGCCACGCGTGGGTGCTGGCTTGAATGCGGGCGGTGCCGGCGGGATTCGGGGCACGCGCGCCGAGGATGATGGAGGGGGACGGTGACCAGGGTTTTGAAAGGGCAAATGAGCTCAGCTGGACAGTTTTTTGAAAACACGCGTGATTTATTAGGTGATTTATTGGGAGCTAAAAACGCGGGCATTACAAACCTACCCCACTTAAAATGAATCTCGCCCTCGAGATTCGGCTAGGTTTCGAACAGGTGGGGAAACTCCTTCAATGCGTCCTCTTGTTCCCACGTGGCTTCTACCACTCCGTGTCTGCTCCATTGGACTTTGCACACCCGTACTTCTGATGTTCTCGTCAATTTGACTACTGTGTCCAAAATCTTGACGGGCACCTCCTGGTATCTAAGGTCAGGCTGTAGGTCGATGGTTTCTACCGGTACTCGCTTTTCTTCAAGAACCTTCAAACATCTGCGTAGCTGGGAGATATGAAACACTGGGTGTATATCTGACATTTCTTCGGGTAGCACCAACCGGTATGCTACTGCTCCGACCCTCTTTAGTACTTTATATGGTCCGATGTACCGAGGGGCCAACTTTCCGTGCACTTGAAATCTCCGAGTACCTCGGATAGGTGAAACCTTGAGGTGAACGAAATCTCCTGGATTGAAGCTTGCTTCACGCCTCTTCTTGTCTGCGTAGCTCTTCTGTCGGGATTGGGTGGCTCTCAACTTTTCTCGAATGTCGGCTACTCGCTCTTCGGCTTCCTTTATAAGTGCGGGCCCAACTAGGGCACGCTCTCCCACTTCTGACCACATCAAGGGTGTCCTACATTTTCTCCCATACAGTGCTTCGAACGGTGACATTCCCGTGCTTGTCCGGGTAGCCATTGTTGTAGGAGAATTCCGCATATGGTAGACTCTCGTTCCCGCCCTCGCCATATGTGAGGACACACGCTCTCAACAAGTCTTCCGGAATCCGGTTTACCCTTTCGGTCCGTCCATCCGTCCGCGGTGGTACGCCGAGCCGAAATCCAACTTGGTACCCATGGCTTTATGCGGACTTTTCCCGCAACCTAGAGGTGAACTGGGTCCCTCTCGTCTGAGACTATTCTGCTAGGCACTCCATGCAACCTTACTATATTCTCTATGTAGAGTTTTGCCAACTTCTCTCCACCATAAGTGGTTCGTACGGGTAGAAAGTGAGCGACTTTAGTGAGTCGGTCCACTATCACCCATATGGAGTCATGTCCCTTCTGAGTCTTTGGCAACCGTACTACAAAGTTCATGCCTATCTCGTCCCATTTCCATACCGGGATTGGTAAGGGCTGCAACAGCCCAGCGGGCTTCTGGTGTTCGGCTTTGATCCTCTGACAAGTATCACAGTGGGCGACGAATCAGGCAATATCTGCTTTCATCCCATTCCACCAATACTTCTGTTTTAAGTCCATGTACATCTTGGTGGATCCCGGATGAATGGAGTATGCTGAGTTGTGTGCCTCATCCATGATGGTCTGTCGGAAATCTCCGCCTTCAGGCACGCATATCCTATTTTTATACCACAGGGTGCCCTGATCATCCATTCTAAAATCAGGGGCCTTGTTCTCCCCTGTATGTTTGCGGATCTTCATCAGATTCTCATCGGTCTCTTGGGCCTTCCGGATCTTCTCCTCTAGGGTAGGCTGAACACTCAGTTGGCGGACGTAGCCTTAGGGGACAATGTGCACGTTGAGCCACGCCATTTCCTCTTGCAACTGGGCACTCTTGGGTGCTGCCTTCTCGTAGGATTTCCGGCTTAGGGCATCTGCTACTACATTGGCTTTCCCTGGGTGGTAGTGAATCTCTAGATTGTAGTCTTTGACTAACTCTAGCAACCTTCTTTGCCTTAGGTTCATGTCGGGCTGGGTGAAGATGTATTTTAGGCTTTTGTGGTCAGTGTAGATTTCACACTTGTTCCCAATTAGGTAGTGTCTCCAGATCTTAAGGGCATGCACTACGGCTGCAAACTCCAGATCATGGGTGGGATAGTTCTGCTCATGGGGTTTTAGCTGACAGGAAGCATATGCCACTACCTTTCCATCTTGCATGAGAACACATCCCAACCCTTGTCGGGAGGCGTTGCAATACACGACAAAGTCCCGTTGAATGTCCGGCGGGGTCGACGCGGGGCCGTGGTCAATCTTCTCTTCAACTCTTGGAAACTTTTCTCGCAGGACTCGGTCCCGCCTGAACTTCTTCTCTTTCTTGAGCAACTCTGTCATGGGCCGGGCAATCTTGGAGAATCCTTCGATAAACCTCCGTAGTACCCTCGCTAAACCATGGAAACTTCGATCTCGCTCACGTTGGTCGGTTGTTGCCGCTTGGAGATTGTTTCAACTTTCCCGGGTCTACAAACTACTCCTTCCGCAATGTCGAATATGCCCAAGGAAAGATATTTTCTCCAGCCAAAATTCACACTTGCCGAACTTGGCGTACAACTTGTGTGCCCTCAATTTCCCCGCAAGACTACTCGAAGATGTTGCTCGTGTTCCTCCACACTCTTAGAGTAAACAAGTATGTCGTCAATGAAGACTACGGCAAACTTGTCCACTCTTCCATAAACACCTTATTCATGAGGTTCATAAAATATGCTTGGTGCATTGGTGAGTCCAAATGACATTACCGTGAACTCATACGCCCGTAGCGAGTGACAAAGGCGGTCTTGGGGATGTCACTTTCCCTAATCTTGAGTTGGTGGTACCCTGACCTTAGATCCACCTTCGAAAAATACTTGGCTCCTTTCACTGGTCAAATAGATCATCTATTCTGGGGAGAGGGTACTTGTTTTTTATAGTGACTTCGTTCAGCGAGCGATAGTCCACGCACATCCCGATGATCTTATCCTTCTTTTCCACGAAAAGCACCGGGGCTCCCCATGGTGATGAGCTTGGTCTGATGAACCCACTTCGCTGGAGTTCTCCTAGTCGCTTCTTCAATTCCCGCCAACTCGGAGCCGCCATCCGATAGGGTCTCTTGGGCGTGGGAGAGGTTCCGGAATAAGGTCGATGACGAACTCTATATCCCTATCCGGTGGCATTCTAGGGAGTTCTTCGGGAAACACATCTGGGTATTCTCGTACTACTGGGACATCCTCTATGGACTTGGCTTCCATGTTGAAAACCATTATGTCCGACCTATGTCCTCGGGTGTGGCAGGTCACTTGTACCCCGTCTGGGTTGGTTAGGTGCACTACTTTATCGGCGCAACTTATAAGGCCATGGTATTGGCTTAACCAATCCATCCCAAGGATCACATCTATTCCCTTGGACTTCGGTACTATCGGTCCGCTAGGAACTCTACCCCACTTAAAATAATCCTTACCCGGGGGCATCCCGCTTGACACTTAATGTCACCTCCAAGCGTTCGAGTTAATAGGGGTGCTTTAAGTAGTACCGTGGGTATGCTATGCTTTTCCACAAAACTTGAGGATATGAATGAGTGCGATGCCCCCGAATCAAATAATATGGTAGCCAAGATTGAGCCGACCAGGAAGTCACCGAGCACTACGCCTTGTGCTTCCCGCGCCTCATGTGCATTGATGTGATTGATGCGGGCTCGTCCATACGACCGTTGGGGCCGCCTCATCCGCCGGTTGCTGTCGTTTTTGTTGCCGAAGTTATTGTTGCCGTGCATCGTCATGCGGTTGGCTCCGGACACAAGTGGCCTTGGCCCGTTCACCGAGTTGGAGTAGGTGGTGGTGGTTGGCTTTTTGGCATACGGGCGCTGGCGATGAAGTGTCCGGCTTCTCGGCGCTTGAAACACACTCGGGAGTCCGTTGTTGTTGTTGGCGGTGATCCGGCCGGTGTTGTTCCGTGGGGGTTTCATGGCACTCTGGTTGTTGTAGGGCTTGAACTCGGGTTCGGGGCCTTGCGAGCCCGTGGCTTGGGATTGGGTTCATCTTGCATGGGATTTTGGAACCTGGACATGGGGTGTCCGAAGTTTCTCAGCCTCTGGGACCGTTCTTGCTGTTTGGCCTTGTGCTCCATAAACTTGCACTTGTTCTCCTTCTTTTCTTCCGCCCTCGCTCTTTCTGTGAGTATTGCCATGTTCATGAGGGTGTTAAAGTCCGGGTAGATCTGAGGAGTAAAGCGGGGGTCCTCGCTCCGGAGTCGGTCCCTTCTTGAACATTTCCTCGCTTCTTGGAATCTTTGTCCACTTCCTCGGGGGCATAGCAAGCCGGCTCTATGAATTGGTACGTGTACTCTTCCACGGACATGTTGCCTTGGCGGAGTTCACGGAACTCATCCGCCTTCCGCTTCGGGGTGGCTTCGGGATGTGGTAGTAGTGGAACTCTTCCACGAATTCATCCCGTGTGATGGCGGAGGGATCCTTGGCCGCCGCGCGCAATTCTCCCACCAGGCTAGGGGTCGTCCCGGTGAGTCGGGTGAGCGCCAGAGAACCTTGTCGCGGTCCTCACGGTTGAAGGGCTCTAGCTCCCTCGAATGGCTCTCGGCCCGCCATCGCATCCGTAGGATTCACCGACCCGCCAAAAGTGGGTGGCTTCGGCCTGAGGAACTCTATCAGCTTCTCGTTCATGCCCCGAACTCGGGGTCTTGGGCGGTTGACGGCGTTGAAAATGGCCTCCATCAGGACAGTCTGATTGGCCAAAACTTGCGCCAAGTCAATGGGAGGGGGTGGCGGCGGCAGGACCACGTTCTCTCCTCCATCTTCGTCTTGGTTAACTTCCTGGTCGTGAAGACGCTCCCTCCGATCGGCTTGCGATCCTTCTGCATCCGATCAGCCGGGGCCTTGGTGGGTCCTGATAGGGCGCCTGGAAACCATCTGTAAAGGAGCGGGTTTTCTAAGAGATCTAGCTTTTATGTGATGTTTAAGTGGATTATATCGGATTTCTTTTTGAAAAGGCAGGGTCTACTCCTACCGGCAAGCACACAACAAGCACATAGCAAACAAGCAAGCACAGACAAGTTTTTATTACAAACCAGCAAGGAGGATACATCCCGACTATGCGACTGACGCTACGCGGACACACTACACGACTCAGTGCGACCAGAACTAAGGGTACGACTTGGACCAGTACGGCTTCATTCTCTCGGGGCGGTGGTCACTAGGGTATACTACTTGCGAGGAGAGCCACCTTCCGTGGTCGAGTGCTCTTCCGGCGGAATGAGCGACTCGTCATCATTCTCGCCCTCGGGGTTTCCATTTTCCCGGGGCCGTGCCGTGGCTTCGGCGGTCGTCGTCGGGGGTTCGGTGACTACTGGTGGTGCTGGTGGGACTTCGATAGTTCCTCCCCATCCTACAAGGGGTGTTCCCAGTAGGACTTGAGCTTCTCCAATGGCTGGAACGGGTGTCCCGTCGTTGGTCCATTCTTGCATGCGTTGGTCCCGGATTCGCCCGAGGCTTTCCCGGGCAACGGCTTCACTCGCTATGGCGGCGCGGTCCTTGCTTCGGCCTTGAGCCACTCGGACTTGGTGCATCCTTACTGTGACTTCAGCTTGCTCGGCCCGACTGATTTGCTCCCTCAGGTGCTTGGCTTGGTCATCGAAGAGCTTATCCAGGGAGACAAGGTAGGCAACTACATGGTACAGCAGGTCTTCTTGGTGGTGGCGTCGTTCCAGGTTTCTCATGCGTGCCTGCCAAACTGGGGTTCTGATGGCGGGAGGAAAATACCTCATCGGTGTGGGGACGAGGTGTTCCTCGTAGATCCGGCACAGGTAGCGGAGGGCTTTCCTGAGGGCCAAGGGGTAGGTGTCTCGGTGTCGAAACCCTGTGGCGGTCACGCGCCACGGCTCGATGTTGGTGTGGCGGTTGCTTCTAGCGACGGAGAGGACCACCCTACAGCGAAGAGTGCCGAGTTGCTCGTACTCTCTGCTGTAGTACCTAGGGCGCTCAGTGATTCCGAGGCGCTCCAGGGAGTTGATAAGAAGGCGAGCAAAACTTGGGTCCTCCTGGCACACGCCTTGGGTCCATCCATCTTCCGCCATCTGAAAACAAAGGTAGAGTTGAACAGGTTGTGGTGGGGTACAAGAGGTGGATAACTTTATTCAACAACAAGGTTGGGGTACACTCTTCGGGGTACACTTATTATTACTAGGACACAACTCTAGCCTAAACATCCTAGTCTTATTTTTATGGTGATTCTTCCTCTAGCTGGATGCGACGCTTCTTTGGCAGGAGATCTTGCTCCAGTATCTCGTCCTCGGTCTGGGTCCCTTTATCCTAATGAGTTTCTTCGGGTTCATCCTCCTCCACGCCAGCCTCTTCCTCTCTGCTTCTACGCTCCTTTAGTTCATCCCATAGGTCTTTATTGGCTAATAGAGTACGTTCCCTTTCCCTAAGGTACTCTCGCTTTGTGTTGCATAGTTCAACTTCTGCCATGGTTGTCTTTATCCTTTCCAGTTCAATCCTTTGCTCCGCTCTTTCCGCTCTGTCAATCTGTTGCTTCCGCTTGCCGGGCTTGCTCCCGGTAGAGGTGGTCTAGGCCATTGCTTGTTCTTTGGATTCGCGGCACGCGCGCCGAGGGTGAGAGAGTGGGACGGTGACCAGGGTTTTGAAAGGGCAAATGAGCTCAGCTGGACAGTTTTTTGAAAACACGCGTGATTTATTAGGTGATTTATTAGGAGCTAAAAACGCGGGCGTTACACAAGGCAAGCCACGACGCCGTGACTGGAGCAAGGCTCGCTAGGACGACCACCAACTCCCCGGCACTGTATGCCATACCTTCACACGTAGCTAAACAGTGTGGCATGCCTGTAAATCACCCTCTCCTTGGTCTATAAAAGGAAGGTGATCCTCCTCGCCGCGGGAGGGAGAAGACATCACACACGGGACCACGGGTGGCGAACGCTCACACGCTCCCCGTTTTTCCCTCGATATTGGTGAAGGACCGATACGGCGAACCGAGAGAGGGGGGGTGAATGGGAGCCGATAAAAATTCTTCTCGAAGGAGATGAAAACTCCAACAAGACGAACGCGGCTTCCAACACACGTCTCCGATCGACTACCAAGGTTGGTCAAGCCCACGTAGCCACCGGAGTGCCACCGGACCTAGGAACCAACACGCAACCTTCCGACCCGAGAAACGCAAGCGGAAAAACCAAACCTCGAGTCTACGAGACCCACACCGGTCGGACCGGTGAGCACCACCGGTCGACCGGTCCCCGCAGTGAAACCGAGCAACTTCCACTAAGTGGCTCTACACGGTCGACCGGTGAGACACACCGGTCGGACCGATGGCGACTCGAAAGCCCCCAAGGCACCAAACAGCCAACCGACCACCAAACGGACCCAAACTCGAAACAAGCAGCAACACGGGACAACAGCGAACTCACCAAGACGTTCACCCGAGCAAAATCCCACAAGGGCTTGCACAGGTCAGACCGGTCAAGAGCACCGGTCAGACCGGTGTAGCTCGGCGACTCGGGATGAACAAGACCCGCGGTCAACTCCCCCAAATCCAAATCTCGATCTCCCGAATCGCTCCACGGACTTGAACAAGACTTTGGGGATATCATGAACACCTCATGAGGAGTTCATAGCCAAGTTTAATCCCACCAAAACTCGTCCAAAAAGGAGGAATCGAAGAAATCCCGCCGAAAGCACTTCCAACCCAAGAACTCAAGAAACCCCAAAATCGAGCACCTTTTCTCACGGATTTGGGAGGGGAATCACAGCCCAAAGAACCACGAAGGGTTCCCACAAATTTCCCCCATCAAATCCCCAAGAGAAGAGCCCCGAAAACAACCCAAAGAAATCACCGAGAGAGGGCTCCGAAAATCACCACCAAGAACAACCGGGAAAAACACATCCAAACCTTGAGGAACAACGCCGAATCATCTATACATGAAACAAAGGTTCGTACAAGGTCTAGCAAGCCGCCCGATCATCCATCCCTCTCTACAAGATCTCTCCGTGAAGCTCTCTTGCTAGTCCTAAGGAAAACCTAGAGAAATTAGGTGGAAAATAGGAAAACAAATGAGCTAGGGTTCCAAGAGTTGGCCGCCATCCTCTCACCTCTTGGGTTATATGGAGGCAACCGAATGTCTAAAATGCCCTTCTCTACTAACTAGGGATACAAGCCCCTCAAGGGCGGATTTGGAATTCTTGATGCCTTCACCATCGGATGGATGCCCCGCGACCGCACCCCGCGTAGCCTCGACGCAAGCCATGCGATCCCGACGCGTGTCCTCCGCTTCGAAGATTCCGGACCGCGTCGTCGCACACGGGCCGACCGGTGCTCCTCACCGGCCGACCGGTCCCCACCGGCCGACCGGTCGGACCCACCGGTCGGGGACCGGTGCCGGTGCCGCCGCACCTCCGTCTTCGGTTCTCCGGTCTTGGCTTTGTGGATCAACCAAGGAACCCGAGTGGTTTTCCCGGGTGAACCACCGGAAACCCCGCGAACACGGTGTAGCCTCCGCCAATCTCCACTCATGACTTGGCTCCCACGTAGTCCCGGCTCGACCTTGGTTTTGAGGCTCAACCAAGAAACCGTCCACGACTTCATCTTGCTTGTTCATGCCACCATGCGGCCCGCACTTGACCCCCGCCGGCCACCGGTCCCTCGAACAAAGCCTACTTGTCTTCTCCACACTCGGAGGCCTCACCGGCGACGACCTTTCGCGCTTGTTCTTCACCCGCACCAACACGAGTCAAGCCGCAACCCGCACCTGCAATACTTAGCCAAGAATCGGTCCACACAACGTTGTCAATCACTCATCACACAAGGAAGCGACCATCCACCGGTCCTCGAACCACACATGGTCCTCAATCTCCCCCTTGATGAGTGCATTGACAACACCCACACGAAAGTAACAAGAGAGAAAAGAAAAAGAAAAGAAACGAACAAAAAGAAACTCCAACAAGCGATCGAAAGCCAAACAAAGGCAAAGAGCAAGATCACTTGAAGAAGACAAGTCTCGGACCCCTTAGGCAAGGGCAACGGCTCGACACATCCGAGACAAAACAAAGCTCAAGCAAAGAGCGCAAACCACCGAAACAAAGCTCGAAAACTCACAAAGAGCTCCCCCTGCACACATGCAAGCTCCCCCTGAACCAATGCAACTCCCCCTGGACGAATGCATGCAAAACAATGAAAATAGGGCAGCCGCAAAGAATTTCGGCTTACACCGGTCGACCGGTCATCACCACCGGTCGACCGGTGCCCAACATATGTACAGGACTAGCACTCACACCGGTCAGACCGGTGCTCATCACCGGTCGGACCGGTGTACAACGAGAGCCCGAAATGGCTCGAAACCACTCGAAAACCTTCTAAACGCGTCCAACAAGCCATTTCAAGCTCAAACTTCTCCCCCTTGTTGGCAATGCATGAATCAAGCCAAAAATGCAAAACTTTCAACCTAGAGCTTCTCAAATAGACAAAATTCAACATAGGATGCTACACATGTCCAAATGAGCAAGTTAGGTACTCTATGGCTTCGTATCGATCTCAACTACATGATCACCAAGTTTCACAACCATTGTACAAAGCTAAGATGGATTTTGGCAATTTTGCGAAAAACTTGCCTCTCATGAGCAAAGTCCTAAACATGATCAAAGCATATCAAAATGGCAAAGCCACACAAACTTCATGCTAGGACAGCCATTCTAATCATAAGACCATCACAAACACCCACAAGCACCTCATGTCATGTCAAAGCCACCGAGCCATGTGCCTACTTCTATTTATGAGACTTCTCATTGGTAGGCATCATGCAACGGTTTAGCACCCAAAGCAAATTAAATTCAGCACATATGACATGGGAGCATATTTTCCAAGCATTTTTCATTTCATTTTCAGATTTGTAGATGGTACATGAAATGTCTTTGCGACAAAAAGGAACTTATGCTCCTCCACAAGATAAATCTAGAGGGCTAAACATTCATGATGGCAAATGAGCCTTTGGCCCCATATGATCAATAAACTAGCCATCCAACCACAAATTAAGCATAGCAAGGCCACAAAAACATGTCAAGAGCATGTAAAGGCATTTACACATGAGAGAGCATACATGTGACATTTTTCAAAAGCATAGCTAGCAACCATGGATTATTCATCAAGATCATCAAGAGCCGAGCCAAAACTAACCGTAGCATACCAAACAAGCTCACAAAGACGTATATCTCATTCCATGGTGAACAAAGTATATGAGAGAAGCTTTCCTAACCAATGCATATGATACAAAATGCATGCAATCTAAGATACAAGGATGCCTATACATCATGTTACATATGCCATGCCAAAATGCAAGAAATGCACAAAGGAAAGCTATACATATGCTACAAACCGGCTCCTCGAGGGGAGGCACAACGGGCTCGACACCACCGGCAAAAGAAAGCTCCCACACACCCAACTCGGAAATCAAACACACACCAAGTTCCCCCGCGGACGAGTGAAAGTTGCTTGATCTAGGGGTTTGGTGAAAATATCGGCTAGTTGATCATGAGTGGGTACATGGATCAACGCTATCTTTCCTTTCTCAACGTTGTCTCTCGGGAAATGATACCTCACTTCTATGTGCTTGGTTTTAGAATGGAGCACCGGGTTCTTTGCAACGCTTATGGCACCGGTGCTATCACATTGAAGTGGGACATGGGTATACTCCTCACCAAAGTCACTCATAGTGTAGGTGATCCAAAGGAGCCGAGAGCAACAACTAGCAACGGCAACATACTCGGCTTCGGTCGTGGATTGAGCAACACTCGACCGCTTACGAGAAGACCAAGACACCAACGAAGAACCCAAAACTCGGCAAGTCCCGTAAGTGGACTTCCTATCCAACCGACACCCGGCAAAATCCGCGTCCGAAAAGCCATGAAGCGCCAAAGAAGAGGACGCGGAGTACCAAAGGCCGAAGTCGGGAGTGTGACGCAAGTACCGAAAATTCTTTTCACCGCTTGCCGATGCGAAGTCCTCGGAGACGCTTGAAAACGAGCGCACAGACACACTGAGAACTGTATGTCCGGCCTCGTCGCCGTCAAGTAGAGGAGTGACCCGATCATGCTTCGGTACTCCTTCTGGTCCACGTGTTCACCTTCCTCGTCCGCATCAAGAGCCGTAGTCGTACTCATCGGCGTCGTCATAGCCTTGGAGTCCTCCATCTTGAACTTTCTCACAATGTCCTTGGTGTACTTAGCTCCGGTGCACAAATGTTCCTTCCTTTGATTGCTTGATTTGTAGCCCGAGGAAGAACTGCAACTCACCCATCATGCTCATCTCAAACTCCCCGCTCATATCATCCGCAAACCTCGCAACAAGAGAGTTAGACGAGCCACCAAAGACAATATCATCCACGTACACCCGCACAATCGGATATCTCTCGCCCTGCCTCGGCAAAAACAAGGTCCGATCGACCTTCCCCATCTCAAAACCTCTCTCAAACAAGAACCCCCTCAACCTCGCCATACCAAGCTCTAGGCGCCCGCTTCAACCCATACGCCGCCTTCCTCAACTTGTACACCCGGTGGGGGTACTTCTCACTCTCAAACCCCGAGGTCGCCTCACATACACTTCTTCCTCCAACACTCCATTCAGAAAAGCACTCTTCACATCCATTTGGTGCAACTTGAACCCTTTAGCCACGGAAAAGGCTAGAAGGATCCTAATCGCCTCCAAACGGGCTACGGGAGCAAAGGTCTCCTCGTAGTCAATCCCCTCCTTCTGACTGAACCCTTGGGCAACAAGTCTCGACTTGTTCCTCACAACCTCACCCTTCTCTCGCCTCTTTGTTTTTCCACACCCACTTTGTACCAATCGGCTTACACCCCGGGGGAGGGTCAACCAACTCCCACACCTCGATTCCTCTCAAAGTTCTCCAACTCCTCATGCATCGAGTTAACCCAATTGTGATCGGATAGTGCGTGTCCAATGTCTTTGGGCTCGAAAGAAGCAACAAATGCAGCATGAGCAAAATGGGAATTGTTTCGAACCCTCGACCGTGTAGTGCGTTCATTCATGTCGCCGATGATCCTCGAAGCCGGGTGATCCACCCGAACTCGCCGGGGAGGTTCTCGCCTCGAAGCTACCTCCCCCTCAACATCGCCTTCTCCTCGTTCTTGGTTTGTCGTCGTAGGTGTAGCGAGAGGGTCCATCCATCATCGTAGTCGAAGTAGTGGGTACATGTTCAGCGGGGGGCACCACACCGCCATCTTCATCATCACCATGTTCATGCTCCTCCTCCCCGAAAGATCTCCTCGCCAAGCTCATCATCACTCGCACACTCAAAGACAAGCCGACTACGTGGCTCTCGTCTCGTCGAAGGTTACCTCGCAAGTCTCCACGATTTGGTTAGTTTCAAGATTGAGCACACGATATGCTCTAGAATGAGATGCATAACCAAAGAAAATGCCATCGACGTACCTAGCCTCAAACTTATCCAACTTCCCGCCTTTCTTCGAATGAAACACTTGCAACCAAAGACATGGAAGTGACTCACCTTGGGTGTGCGACCATGCATCAACTCATAGCATGTCTTCTTCTTGTGCACTCGAGGTATATCCCGTTCGACACATAGCACGCGGTATTCACCGCCTCGGCCCAAAACCTCCTCGGAGTCCTATGCTCATCAAGCATCGTCCGAGCCATCTCGCACAAGGTCCCGTTCTTCCTTTCCACAACACCATTCCGGGGAGGCGTATACGGACTCGAAAACCGGTGCTCAAGACCCAAGTCATGACAAAAGGTTTCAAAACGAGAGTTCCCGAATTCGAGCCATTATCACCGCGGATAGCTCGTATGGCATCTCCGTGCCTCTCGTTCCTCAACCTCAAGACTAGATCTCGAACAAAACCAAACGTCTCCCCCTTATCCTCGAGAAAGAACACCCACGCATACCGAGAATAGTCGTCCACCACAACAAGGACATACCACTTCCCACCCGCGAGATCGCACACGAGCCGGGCCAACAAGGTCCATATGGAGCAGCTCGCATGGACGCTCGCTCATCACATCGGTGAGAGGCGGGTGAGAAGAGGCCACCATCTTGGCATGCCTACACGGAGCACAAACCAACTCTTTCTCAAGCCTCAACCGTGGCAATCCTCGAACCAAATTGAGTTTACTCAAGCGAGACAAAAGGTCAAAGCTCAAGTGACCCAACTTCCTATGCCACTTCCACAACTCACTCGAAGAACCGACCAAGAAACAACGCTCAACACCCGAAGACCGAGAAAAATCAGCACGAAACACCTGACCCTCGGGAACGACCATACAGACAAGGTCCCCTCGAGAGTCCACAATCCGAGAACCACCAGGCCGAAACAACACCTCAAAGCCCACATCCAACAACTGAGACACAGAAAGCAAATTGTACCCCAGCGATTGAACAAGAGCAACACGCCTCAGAGTGATCTTGTCACTCACTTTTATCTCACCTTCTGAAAGCACACGCCCACGCCCATTGTCCCCAAAAGTGATGTACCTCTTCGTCACCACCGGACGAGACTTGAGAACCACCCCCTTCTTCGGTCATATGCCTCGAACAACCGGAGTCAATCAACCAAATGTTCTTCAAGTCTCCCACCCGAAAATCAAAAATAGGCACGTGAGCGAACAAACGACTCAAAGATCGGGGTTAGTACCAAAAGAGGAAAACCGAAGGTCGAGCCATTTGCTCGAAAGTGGGGTTAGCACCAACCAAAGCATCTCTCCTACCAAAGCTACCTCCACGAACACCACCACGGTAACCACCCCGAGGGAACCACCCCTCTCCGCCCGGAGGAGGACCAAAACCACGCAAGAAAGCCCGTGGAACGTCCTTCCTCTCCAACTCAACGCCACGACTCCTCCAATCCCCGTATTGAGCACGAGGAGGAGAACGCCTAGCAACCGACCACCGCACTCTTTCCACCCCAACCACCGTAACCACGACCACCGTAAACAACCCTCGCACCCGTACGAGCTCGAAACCCGAACATCCGTCCGTCCCGTGCCCGCACCGGTCCGACCGGTGCCCCACACCGTCCGACCGGTGTGACTCCGGACAAGAACACCACCCGCAGCCTTCTTCTCTCCCCAAGCCCGAACCGTCCTCACAATCGCCTTGCCCCCGGGCATCCGCATACGAGGCTCAAGTACACCATCGGAAGGGTGGTACTTGTCCTTGTTTGCCCACTCCTTCCTCATTCTCTCCTCTCGCTTCCTCTTGAAGCAAAACTCCTCCTCATGGCCATCTCTCCCACAATAGCCACAATGGAACTTCACAAGCTTAGGCTTTGGCTTGGGATGTGGTCGCTCACTCGGTTTCTTTCCAGTCAAACCCTCCACCGGTTTCTCACCACTTGCCTTCTCACTCTCCTTCCCAAAGAACACTTTCCCCGAAGTGCTCACAAACTTGATAGGCTTTTGTAGGTCATTTGTGGGTGTAGGAAACACGGGTGGAGCCGGGGTTGTGTCTAGCCGATTCCTTACATGGTTAGGTTTTGGTGGGAACTCATTCTTGTGGTGGGGTTTTGGTGGCTCCGGATATTCTCTCCACTTCCCTCACCAACCTTGTTTGCTCCAAGCCCCTCACCATCTTGCCTCTTAAAGGCCTCGATCATCATCCTCAACCGAGGCTCGTGACCGGACAACCACCCCATCAACTTCCTCAAATCATCATTCTCATCCTGCAAACGGTCAACATAATGTGCAAGCTCCAAATTTTTCAATGCATGCATTTCACGGTAGAGCAAGATGTAGGCATGGGTTCCTTCAATTTAGCCTCGAGCGAACTAGTGTAAGCATGCATCTCATCAATCTTAGCATGCAAAACAGGGCATGAAGTGCAAGCACCTAGCAAAGCAGGTCTAGACTTAAGCTCAGCCACCTCAACCCTAAGCACATCTAGTTCCTCACACTTGGAGGCATGCTTCTCCTTAAACAAAGCAAGATCGGCAAGGAATATGGAGCAATCAAGCACAATCATTCTCATCGAAACAACGGGGCTAGCCTTAAGCGAATCAATCTCAAGCTTGCTATCAAGCACCCGTGTCTCTAGCTCGGCCACTCTAGTCCTAGCATCCTCGAGTGAAGCCCTAAGCTCTTTCCTCATTTTCTTGGCTTCTCTAAGCATGTCATCACGGTTATCAAGCAAAGAGCCAAGCCTCTCATTCTCCCGGCGCAAGAAGGGAAGTTCATCACGCACCTCGTCGTCGGACTCGCAGTCCGAGTCGCTCCGTGTGCTCTTCTTGCCGCCGGAGCTCGGCGCCATGGTGCGGAAGCCATCTCTCGCGAAGCGGCTCGGCCCCGCTCGGTTCTTGGACGACTTCTTGTTCTTGCGGCGATCTCCCTCGTCTTCGGCTGCCGCTCGAGCTCGAGGTGGAGTACGCGGAACCGGAGTCGACGTCGCTCGCTCCAACCATCGCCGGGCCTTGCCTCGGCCCTCCTTCTTCCTCGATCGTCGCTCGTCCTTGTACTTGTTCTTGTGCTTGCTCTTGTGGTCGCGCCTCGAACGGTACTTGCCATCGTTCATCCTCGGCTTGTGCTTGTAGCCGTCCTTGCTCTCGGCCTTCTCCGGGCAGTCGGCGACGAAGTGTCCCGGCTTGCCGCACCGGAAGCGTGTCCTCGTGTTCCTCCTCATGTTCACGCGGTTCTCGTGTAGCCTCTCGAACCGCCTCGTCAACGGCGCCGGCTCGTCCTCTCCAAGGTCATCAAACTCCTCATCCGGCATAGACATCAAAGAGGAAAACGAGAACATCCCGGTGGATGGGTTAGAGTTAGTCTTTCCTTTGGAACCACCAACGAGGGCAAGACTATGGGAGTCGGTCGGTCCCTCGAGCTTGGCAATCATGCCCCTATCCACCTCGGCCGACTTGAGCTTCGAGAACGGCTCGTTCACCGTCGCAGTATCATACCTCTCCGACTCGACTATGGCCTCTAACTTTCCGCCCCATATCGTACGATCCAAAGAGTGTAAGAGCTTGACGGCTCTATCATGATCATCGTACGGGAGCACGTCCACATTGGCCCTCATGTTGTTCACCACCACCGTGAACCTCTCGAAACAAGGCATCGATGGACTCACCGGGGAGATGAGTGAAGTTCTCGTACTCTCTCCGTAGGTCGCATACAACCGTGCCCTCGAACCTCGGGCGTTCCCAACATGAGCCTCCTTCAACACCGCCCAAATCCTACAAGCCAAGTGCTCGGTGTGCACCCGATCGAACTCGGCCGACACAAAGCACGAAACAAGTAGTCGACCGCCTTATTGTTGGCGTCGAATCCGTCCCTCGACCCCCGGAGCAAGGAAATCCATCCGCCGGACATAGCCCTGTGTCCACCGTGACATCCCAAAGCACCGACCCTTTCCGCGGAGGAACGCACCCATCCGCTTGCTCCACATCCGGTAGTTCTTGCCATCGAAGTGTGGAGGACCCGAACCCCGTTCTCGGTACGCCATCCTTGGATCTTAGACCGGTTAGAGTCAACAAAGACCCGAACCGGCTCGATACCACTTGAAGGACCGATACGGCGAACCGAGAGGGGGGGGGAGTGAATGGGAGCCGATAAAAATTCTTCTCGAAGGAGATGAAAACTCCAACAAGACGAACGCGGCTTCCAACACACGTCTCCGATCGACTACCAAGGTTGGTCAAGCCCACGTAGCCACCGGAGTGCCACCGGACCTAGGAACCAACACGCAACCTTCCGACCCGAGAAACGCAGCGGAAAAACCAAACCTCGAGTCTACGGACCCACACCGGTCGGACCGGTGAGCACCACCGGCCGGACCGGTCCCCGCAGTGAAACCGAGCAACTTCCACTAAGTGGCTCTACACCGGTCGGACCGGTGAGACACACCGGTCGGACCGATGGCGACTCGAAAGCCCCCAAGGCACCAAACAGCCAACCGACCACCAAACGGACCCAAACTCGAAACAAGAAGCAACACGGGACAACAACGAACTCACCAAGACGTTCACCCGAGCAAAATCCCACAAGGACTTGCACCGGTCGAGACCGGTCAAGAGCACCGGTCGACCGGTGTAGCTCGGGCGACTCGGGATGAACAACGACCCGCGGGTCAACTCCCCCAAATCCAAATCTCGATCTCCCGAATCGCTCCACGGACTTGAACAAGACTTTGGGGATATCATGAACACCTCATGAGGAGTTCATAGCCAAGTTTAATCCCACCAAAACTCGTCCAAAAAGGAGGAATCGAAGAAATCCCGCCGAAAGCACTTCCAACCCAAGAACTCAAGAAACCCCAAAATCGAGCACCTTTTCTCACGGATTTGGGAGGGGAATCACAGCCCAAAGAACCACGAAGGGTTCCCACAAATTTCCCCCATCAAATCCCCAAGAGAAGAGCCCCGAAAACAACCCAAAGAAATCACCGAGAGAGGGCTCCGAAAATCACCACCAAGAACAACCGGAAAAACACATCCAAACCTTGAGGAACAACGCCGAATCATCTATACATGAAACAAAGGTTCGTACAAGGTCTAGCAAGCCGCCCAATCATCCATCCCTCTCTACAAGATCTCTCCGTGAAGCTCTCTTGCTAGTCCTAGGGAAAACCTAGAGAAATTAGGTGGAAAATAGGAAAACTAATGAGCTAGGGTTCCAAGAGTTGGCTGCCATCCTCTCACCTCTTGGGTTATATGGAGGCAACCGAATGTCTAAAATGCCCTTCTCTACTAACTAGGGATACAAGCCCCTCAAGGGCGGATTTGGAATTCTTGATGCCTTCACCATCGGACGGATGCCCGCGACCGCACCCTGCGTAGCCTCGACGCAAGCCATGCGATCCCGACGCGTGTCCTCCGCTTCGAAGATTCCGGACCGCGTCGTCGCACACGGTCGACCGGTGCTCCTCACCGGTCAGACCGGTCCCCACCGGTCAGACCGGTCAGACCCACCGGTCGACCGGCTCGGTGCCGCCGCACCTCCGTCTTCGGTTCTCCGGTCTTGGCTTTGTGGATCAACCAAGGAACCCAGTGGTTTTCTGGTGAACCACTGGAAACCCCGCGAACACGGTGTAGCCTCCGCCAATCTCCACTCATGACTTGGCTCCCACGTAGTCCCGGCTCGACCTTGGTTTTGAGGCTCAACCAAGAAACCGTCCACGACTTCATCTTGCTTGTTCATGCCACCATGCGGCCCGCACTTGACCCCCGCCGGCCACCGGGTCCCTCGAACAAAGCCTACTTGTCTTCTCCACACCCGGAGGCCTCACCGCGACGACCTTTCGCGCTTGTTCTTCACCCGCACCAACACGAGTCAAGCCGCAACCTCGCACCTCGCAATACTTAGCCAAGAATCGGTCCACACAACGTTGTCAATCACTCATCACACAAGGAAGCGACCATCCACCGGTCCTCGAACCACACATGGTCCTCAATTGGCACTCGCCTCAATCACTCCACTTGGGACTTGGAGGCCACGCCTCCTCTCCCGCCTCGCTTGTAGCCGCCCCACTACAGGCACCCCGGTGCAAAGCAATACAATGCCTCGAGCACACCCCTGTTGGACGTACGGCCCCGACCGGAACTAGGATAAACCAAGCGTCTTTAGTTGCTTAGCACCGACCATCAAGGGATAGATCTCAGCGCTTATTACTAGTTAGTGTCGGGACTACATTCCGCACCGACAACTACTTCTGACCATACGAGAACACAATTTTGTTATGATATGAATGATGATTAACACAATTTCATACATGTAAGGTAAATTTTGTGATCAATTTTTATGTTATTAGTTATATTATGATATATAATGCATATAACACATGCTATCAGGAAGTAATAACCTATAGATTTGCAAATTGGCCATTTTTGTTTCGTGCTGGCCCAAGCACCACCCAAAATACGTGTCGTGCCGTGCCGCTCATCGTGCCGAGATCCTAGGCACGGCACGACCCTCGCATTCGTGTCGTGCCGGCACGACCCAAAATTTATCGTGTCGTGCTTCGGGTCATGCCAAAATGTCGTGCTTCGTGCGACCCATAAATAGTACGGCCCAAGTCCCAGCTCTAGTGGGAACCAGCAACCCGATGCATCTCGAGCCGGCTTCCAGGCTAGTGCGCCGGATGCCCCTTCTCTCCTGTGTGCGACGACGCTGGATCTAGTCAGAGCCAGCCCACGACGTTCTCCTTCTCCGGCCTCCTCCTCCTCCTCCACGAGTTGCCCCTCACTGCTCCTCCTCACGACCGGCGGCGGTGAGGTCAATGACAGTCGGCGGCGCTCAGACCCGGTGAGCTCCGCGATGCCCCATCTCCCTTTCTTCCTCAGAGAAGGCGGGTGGGCCTATAGTTGGCGCGAAATCTTCCGCGCACGCCCCGCATCGGATCCGGGCGTGCGACGTCGACTCGGGAGGGTGATGTCGTACAACACTGCCGAGCTTGTCGACTCTGCCTCGGGCAACGGGACATCCCCGTCGCCTCAGGAGATGACGCGAGGGCCGTCGCTGGGCACGCTGAAGGGGTTTTCTGCATAATGTGTGACATATAGACGCGCTATGTCGACGCGTTGTACATGCCCTAATCGGTGGTCGTCCGATAAGCGTGTTTGTGAAATAAACACGGTTTTCTAAAGACAATCATTTAAGGACGGAGGGAGTACTAAGGCTCATGAGCGAGACAACTTGTGTTCGTTTGACTGGTGGTGGTTGCTGGTGCTGATGTTGATGCTGATGCTGATTTTTTCTAAGAGAAAAGTACGGTTAGGTGGTGGTTGGTGGTTGGTTTGTTTTGAGAGAAAAGTACTGCTGGCTGGTGCCTGATAAGCCAAATAAACAGGTCGGGTAGTTCTACAAAACTGACAACAACTATATTTGTCAGTATGCCATACAATTGTATACAGGATTCTCGATCCGTCAACTAATTAATCAACAATTTGCCGATGATGACTGGCCTACAAATCCCAAACTCATCATATTTATATATATTTTTGTGATCTATTCCTCCCATCAATCTCATTTTACGTCCGTGTATATTATCCTACTATCAATATCAAACCATCAATTGGGTTTGGTTGGCTAGGTTGAACCATTGAAGCTGTTTCTTGTTGGATTGGGACCATCTAAAAAAATAGAGGCCAACTGAGTACAACTCCGTTAGTAAGGCTTCTTGTGGTGGAACGTGCCTTGTCGGTTAGAGGGGGTTGATATGGTCGTGTAACCAGGAGACCCAAGTTCGATTTCTCGTTAAAACGAATTATAAAGTTAGTTTTAAAAAATCCTCTCGTCGGTGATACCGAGGTTCGAAGATTTTGTAGACCGGGAGAAGATCACTTCCTCTTAATAAAAACCCGTGGGGCGGTCTTATCCCACCGACTTAGTTTTCTTTTGGAACGTGACCACCGGGATTCGAGTGACCGAGCGTGTGTATGTGTTGTAGTTGTGCGATTAAAAAATATACAAAAATAAATATAGTTGATAATCATGTCAGTACGGGAGTAGTTTATTCAAGAATTTTATAGCATAAAGGTTATTTCACGTTTTTGCAACAAAAAATTTTACGTTCAACTTTGGTACTTATATTCAGAGTCTAGTTACAATTTGGTACAAGGCCCATATATTTTAAGGGGCAGAGGCTCCTATATACCAAGCATTGAAACTATAAATCCACTTAGCTTACTAAAGACAATCCATCAAAACTACCAGCCTACTAAAAATATCCCGCCAATAATAAATTATTCAACATTTTCAACCGATTAAGAAATGTTGACAGACAATTTTCAACATTTTTTGAACCAATATTTTTTAACATTTTTGAAAAATGTTGAAACCAAAATTTTTTAAGAACGTTGACCCAACATTTTTCAGTAAATGTTAGATCAATATTTTTCAAATATGCCTTTTTAACATTTATGAAAAATGTTGAATCAAAATTTTTGAACAATATTGATCTAATATTTTTTCAACAATTTTCAGTAAATGTTGGACTAACACTATTAAAACCATTTTCAACATTTTCGGGAAATGTTGAGCCAAAAATTTTTAGAAATGTTGACAAAACATTATTTAATAATTTTTAGTAAATGTTGGACCAACATCTTTTTCATGGAACCTTGGATCAACAAATTGTCAACATTTTTCAAAGAAATGTTGGACCGTCAATGTGACGCCCAGCTCAAGACAACAAGGATCCATGACTCCAATGTGCATACCAATGCAAAGGTTTCAGGCCACTAGATATCCAACTTGGAATCAAACGGTAATGTTATCATGTCTGGAAGAATTTGATATGGGGTCTTATTCTGGTGGTTGTGAACAAAAATTCCCAACTCAAACACCAGAGTCCCCAAAATTCCCAAATTTCGCCTGGAACACAGTGATATAGTTGTGCACATTTTTGGTATTCAAAGGTAGATTTAGATTGGATTGGAACATGCTAGAGAAATTCCATTTTTAGAGGAAGGTTACCCAGAAAAACAACAGGACAGAGATATCATAACTCTTGATAGAAAATTCCTAAAATCAGGAGAAATTCACAGTAGATGCTAGCTTTGATAAGAAACAACTTTTCTAAAGGATGTCTAGTCAGATTTCTCACAGATTTGGCTCTAAAAATTATGAAAGGACAACAACAGAATCTGCCAGAAACTTCCTAAGATCAAAAGAGAGGATAACCTTATCTAAGATCAAGCAATCACCCTAGGAAGCATTACTTAAGCATACAATAACAAATTTTAGGTTCAACAAGATTTTAATCATGATGCACACGTCTTAAACGACCTCACACACATGGATCACAAAAGATGTAGTTAATGCCGGTGGCAAGCTTATAATCGGCTCTCCTTATAATAGCTAGTCGGAGCTACTCGATTCACACTTAGCGACTTACGAAATGTAGTTATTGTACCTGCAGAAAACGAACCTCCTGTGCTAGAACGTCACGGAAGCGTCCACATACATTACCGTTCACTATAGAAACGATATCCAAGTGTCAAGCCGCTGCATGGACAGCGTCCAACCTCGGACACCCTCCGTTTGAATGGAGTGTATCCTTGCCTCACATATTCGAGATGCGGAATGCACACGTATGACAAACGTGGTGACATCACAACCGATGACATGTTCATCTTGAATAGAGTATGTCATCCTTCGTATGACTTCATACGAAAAGCACACGTATAAAATACGTTAGCGACCAGACATGAAGATGGGATCCGTTGAATAGGTCACTCCATCAACCCTCGCAATTCCCGTGCTGCGGCACAACACACGTATAAAACACGTGGCTTCATCTAGTTTGGTTGTGCAAGAAAGTAAGTCTGACATAAAGTAAAGTGCTGGAAGTTAGCAAAATAAACCATAGATTCTTATGCCACCTTAAAGAACCCAAAATTCCCTCTAGGGCCTCTCGATCTAGATAATTCCTTAACGATCCAACGGATTTACAAAATCCAATCAACCATGGCAAGTTTTATTGTAATTCATGTGATTAGTATTAATCTAATCACTCTGGTGCATACAGATGCTCTGATACCAACTGTGACAACCCCATCCGAGATAATTCCGTACTATCGCCTAAACCACTCCATTTGGTCATTAAGCGATAATAAAGAATCATCTTGTTGACGGTTAATAGTTGTATCAAAGTTCGTTTAGACTTGCAAGCGGACAAGTCTCCCGTCGTAGTCAAGGGACCCTTCTTCCCTCGAGTGGTGAACCCAAGGTATTGAATCCATGGAACAAATGTGTCACGCAAGAGACGATCTAGTAATGCCAAGTAATTTCAATCTTTGATAGAGAAAACCCTAATGCATCTAATCATAAGAATTAACACAAGAACGAACCTAATCTACTAAAGACCGAAGGTAACAAAGATAGAGGGGGTAGATAAACCGATCTAGAGAGATCGGGTCAAGCCTTTTGTTGAAGTTCCAAGCAAAAGAAGAAGTAGCAAATCAAATCTCATTAGAAGCCTCTTTAAACCGTGGTTTCCCGTCGGACTCCGAAAACGCCCGACTTTCAGAGCCCCCATTCTGTCACAATGTACTCCTATTCATGTGGGTAGTCTAGGGCGAGTCCGAGGACAAGTTGAGTTCTTTTGGAAGATCGGGCGTGCACCTCTAGCCACCGCGGCTACAAGAACACCCGATGTGATCTATCTTGAGAATAGATCTAAAATAAGCAAAGCCGGTCGAAAACCAAGACTTCGGAGAAACACTTAGTCGCTAAGAATCGGATTCAACTTGATACATCAACTAGTACAATGATATATGAACAAGATCACCACCAGGATCCTACCTTGATCTTGCTTCTAGCTCGTGAACTCCGACGTGGTCTTCCTTGCAAGGTTCCCACGTCAGCTAGGGAGACCCTAGTCAACTAGCTCGACCCTCTCCTCTCCGAGATGGTGTCCCTCTCTTCTCTGCTCCTCGGCGGCCAAAGACAAATTGATCGATGCGTGGCTCTCGACCCCGGGGCTATAAATAGCCCGAATGGCGGCTAGGTCAAAGGGAGAGGTAACCGGGCCCTGGAATGGGCTGGGCCGACCGGCCTGGGCCGATCGGCCTGGGCCCATCCCGGCCCGCCTTGCTGCCTCCTTTGCCCTACGTCGGTTCGTGAGTCTTCTAGATCCTTCCCCCTTCTGCATGTGGGCCCTTGTCGTCAGTTTCTCTCCGTGTTGGACGTAGCTCCTTGTCTCGCAAGATTCGGCACTTTTCTAGGTAGGTCCTCGGAATTTATCATCTTCTCGGGTTTGGTCCCTGGGCTTCTTGGAGTCAAGTTTGCTTCATCGCTTGACTTGTACGGGGCTTCAAGGTCTTGTCACAAGGTGCTTGATGAACTTATGCCGGAAGTCTTGCTTTCAACGTCAAAACCCTGCATAAACACTAAACTCCAAAACCGACATGCACGAATGAACTTGTTATATCAAGGGGGTTAGTACCAATGGATAAAGTATAAAACTCATGTCAACACCGAAGGTAAACTCATGGCTAGGTTGATGTAATTTCACCGTCAACATCTCCTCCATGCTTAAACGTTGCTCGTCCTCGAGTAAGCCTTCGATGGATATCATCGTTGCTCTTCATCGTTTAAACCTTGCACTTAATCATACATGAGAAAACATAGTGCTCTCAAAATTTGAATTTGTTGAAGTTTCATAATGTACAAGCCTTCATCTCTATGGAGGGTAGATTCTAATTAAGATTATCCCACAAGTATTAACATGCTCCAAAGTTTAAATATATCTCAGAAATTTTGAAATAAAGAACGAGATAAAAAAAAGCTAAACTAAGTTCCACAAATTTAAATCATCTTGCATATTGCTCATGAACTCTCATCTCACTTTGTCTCTCAAGCCTATTTATTCTACTCCTTTCCCTCTCATAACATATATATGTGGTAGGCTTTATATAAAGCTTTGGGAAAGTTTAGTCCTACCAAGATTTTATAAATGAGATGTTGTCAAAACAAGACAAGCTTCTCATGGTCTTACCGAGACTCGTCAAAAAGGTCATTGGAAAATAATGTTAAGTCAAGGAGGGGAAAGAAAAAAATACACACACTTGAGATAGGTGGACATGTGCAAATGGAAAAGAGTGATCTCGAGGCACAAAGGAAGTCCTCATTATCGGATTGCACATGGTTGGAAAATGAGTATGGATCTTTAATCTTGAAGGCTTGAAATTCCTAATGCACTTTAGAGAACCGGGGAGTTCACTTTATTTTATTTTTACACAACTCATATTTTTCTCTTTTTCTCATATATATACATATATATATATATATATTTCTTTTTCTTTCTCATTTTTTTCTTTTTTCTTTCTCATCAAAATTTTTTATTTGCTCCCCTTTGAACTCTAAAATTGCATTGTACCTACCTCCTCCCCCATGCTTAGACGTTTGCTCGTCCTCAGGCAAAGAGGTGATAGAGATAAGGTAGGTACCAGGAATACTTTTCCTTTGGAGAGATACTTGAAATCTTCAATGTTGGCACCGTCTTGCAATCTTCCTTGAATTGATGATCCATCCTCAATGATAGGTTGTGGTCAAGGAGGTAATCACAAAAGATGATATTTAGTTTTAAGGGTGGATATCCGGCGGGGTTTGTGAGATCTCCGATGTGGGGATACACAATGCATGGATAAAAGGCTAGCAATAAGATAGATACGCAAAAACAGAATGACCAGCTTCTTAGTCTCGGGCCAGAGAAATCATGGCCTGCAATAACTCACTCAAAAATAAATCTTGTACACTAAGGTTTATGCACTCAAATATTATAAGACTCTGGATAGGTAGAGCAACACACAAGTGATATTCATGACAAGGTTAGCATTACTTTTAAGAATAAAAATCATCTTTAATCTATCTAAAACTTGAGAGCACATAAAGCACTATGTGTCTTTATTTTAATCATAACCCCCGCTAAAGATTAAGCTAGCATTTAGATAAATTCAGATTTGTATTTTAAGAGAGCACTAGCTTTAACATGCATAAATCAATTAGAAAGATAAACAAAGCGGCAATTATAATCATATATCATCATGACACAAATTTCACAACTTTTCCAAAGGTATAAACAAGGTGGTGTCATTATTCATGATGACAAATAAACTAACATACATGCTGAAAATAAACTAACACACTTGCTGAAATTTAAATAAAAAACTGAAAATACTACGCAAACACAAGCAAACACAAGCTGAAAATTACAGAAAAAGGGAAAAGAAAAGAAAACTAAAGCTCCTCCTTCTCAATCTTCCGCCGGTGGTTGGTATTGGTAATCCTGGTAGTTGTACTCTTGCTCATAGTAAGTTTGGATATCCCCTCCAACGAATTGATCCGGCGGTACTAGGTGAAGACGCCCAAGCTCATAGGCAATATTTGCATTGCCTTCACCAAGTTGAGCCGCGTTGGATTGGATGGCTGCGACGTTTTGCATGTTTCTCGCAGCATACCCTCCAATTATGGCCATGCTTTGTTGTGGTTGGGGGTATTGTGCGTAGGGCTCCGCAAAGGTTACGTTGGGCACCACATAATTTTGTGGGGGCACGGCTGGACCACTCCCCCATGCTTGCATTGTTGGCCCTGCGTAATAATTCGGCGGAGTAGGGATTCCTCCGAATGGTGGCACATAGTTTGGTTGTGCACCACCCTCTTGCGCAGAGGAAGATCCCTCCTCTACAATTCTTCCTCTTTTATTCTTCTTTGCCGGGACAAGGAGTCCCTCCTCCAACCAATCTTCCTTCCCTTGAATGAAAAGCCTAAGTCTTGGGTCCGGAAGGGGTAGGTTCACCTTGGCCACATGAAAGCCTCCTCTCTCATCTCCACTAATGTATTTTCCTTGCTTCAAATACTCAAATCCGAGAGGGGTCTCACGTAAAAGATGTTCGGGGTTCCTTGTAATCCCCGACCTTAAGGAGATGGCCAACATAGAGATGTAGCACCCCGAACCAATATCTCCCGATCCCGATGTTGCCTCGCAACACCATCTATTGATCATAAGGTATGAGGGGTCTATTGGCTGCTTGGCAATTAAAGCCGAGTAGAGCCAATTCAACTCCGTGTCGGTCACCTTCATCTCTGTCATCTTCCCCATAATCCTCTTGCACATCCAAGAGTGGAATACTTGGATAATGGGGTTGCGGATGGAGTTGCGTTGTTGGTGGGCTTCTCTAGAGATTAAATTCCAAAATTCATCCAACATGCCATCCGACACGTCAACTTTCTCCGGAGCTCCCTTTTGGAACCCAAGTAGCTCCCTAATATACTCGTAGGGAACCACTTGTTGGATTCCCTCCAAACGGAATGATAAACTTTGCACCCCCTCATCAAGGATAGGCACCATAGTCATGAAGATTTCCAAGGCAAACTCCTTGTGGGTGTTTGCCGACACCCTGTTGGAGAATTGCACCCACCCAAGGTGCCCCCGAAGATATAATATATGTCCGTGCCGAAACTCAATGCGTTGAGAGCTTGATCGTCGAAATCGACGTTTGCCACAAGCCTCTTCACAAGGCGAGAGAGTTTCTTCTCCTCCTCCTCCGACAATATGATGAAGCCATATGTGGAATACCGCGGAGTGTATGGAGGTGGCGCGGATGAACGGGTCGATCGACGAGGTGGGACGGGTGGCTCCTCCGTACGCCCTTGAGGTTCGTTAAACCTCATGGACGTGCTCCTTGTTGCTCTCATGCCACCGAGGAGGAGAGTGTCGTTCCTCCTTGGCGGTGCCGAGTCCTCCTCCATGCTCCGAGGAGACTCGGAAACCGAGTGCCTCCTCGAAGACGTCGTCGAAGATGGCTTGGACGACGATGGCCCCTTCTTCTTGGTGAAGAGACTTGTGGTTTTCTTCCACATGATTGCAGCACTCTTCTCTCCACTAAAATTCCGGGTTGCAACCAGTAACTAGGCACTTAAAAATTACTTCGGAAGGTGGACTTCGAGTGGATTAAGGGTGTGAATTGTTTGAGCTATCAGGCTTGGGAAGGTTGGCTATGTGTACAGTGGTTCTGGGCACAAAAACTTGAGCACACAAACTGAGGAAGGAGAGGGCTACTTGCCTGCAGAAGATGTTTGCCGGGGGGCACCATTTATAGGCCAGGCCGGCCGGCCTGGGCCGACCGGCCTAGGGTGGTTTGGCCCCCTGGCTCGGCTCTTTCTCCCAGCACGATCATTTCTCCTCCATGACTTTCTTGCCTGCGTGCTCCATGAGTTGCACCGCCCAAACGCTCTCGTCCACTCCTTTTCTTGCATTATTGGTCCTTCCACTTGATGCTTCATGCTTTGAGTCATGTCCATGCTCCCTTGCTCCACTTGCTTCACATGTCACCATGAATTTCCTGCAAAGTTATGCTTGCTGCCCACCCATGCTTGTCCTTTGCAAGTGGTCTTGATGAAAGTTGTTGAAAGGGCATCCAACGGTGCATGCATGACTAGCTTTAACTAGATTGCCTCCCTCTAAGTATGTTTAAGGCCAAGCACTCCTCTAATTTCGAAAATTAAAAATATTTTCAGAGCTATGGAAAAGCTTAAGCATAAGTTCAAAGAAGTTTTTAGACCATTAAAAACAAATGTAAGTCAAAAATATTTTCCGACTACGTTGATATCGGTCTCACCGGTATAGTTTGCCTTCATTGGTTGAGAGCAAACTTTTCCCGGTTTGATCATGGGGGCATAGGTTTAGGTTCTAATTTTGGATAAATGAGAGAGATTTTGAATATAATAAAATTGAATGAGGCTTAGAAAAATTCTAATCTTAGAGAAACCAAGGATACAGATTTTTAAACCAACCAAAAGTTTAGTTTCTAGGTTCACGCGAGTCCTACCACGTGCTGAAATTTAATTAACACCTAGGTACAAGTCGTGGCTCTACTCGTGTGTTTTTAGCATGAAAAACAAGTCAACCACAACATCATAATGAGGATGAATGGTTGAGTTAGGTTCTGAATTTATTTGGTTGTGGTTTCTCAAAAGAAGCAAACAAACACAGAGGAGGGTTCATGTAAAGGGTTTATGATCAAGCAAAATATTCAACCAAGAATTATGTCTCTAATATTGTTCAACCACTTCTAAGTCTAATGTCTTTGCATAGTAAAATTCAAAACTGAATTAAAAACTCGAAAAACCTGGAATCAGATTGTCCTCCCGATAGCTTATTCTTGATTCGACGAAAAGCCTCCCGCCTAGCGCTTCGTTTATAGTCCATGGCTAGACTTCTTCACTTGATTACTTCGGACCAGCGCTCTTTGCGGGCGTTGCAATCTTGGGTACCCACTTCCGCACCGTCTTGGGCACGGGCTTGTCTTTTGGCTTAGTCATTTTTTGGTCTTCACAGGTGGCTTTTCTTCCTTTGTCTTGACGGATGCAACATCTTCCTTGACTTTCTTCACATCCTTCTTCTTCGGCTATTTCTTCTTCTTCAGCCCTTCCTTCTTCCTTGGTTCTTCCTTAACAACACGATGATTAGGTGGAACATTTTTAACTTCAATCAAATTGCATACCTCGAGGCGTGGTCGAAACTTGAAGGAACTCCTTTCTCCATTAACGTCGAACATGATCTCCCCCTTGCCATATCAATAGTAGCTCCCACGGTCTTGAGGAAAGGCCTCCCAAGGATGAGTGGTGGCTTCTCCCTCTCTCCCATCTCGAGCACCACGAAGTCGATGGGGATGAAGTGGTGTCCGACCTTCACGGGCACATCTTCGGCGATGCCTAAGGGATAGCGAATGGAGTTATCGCCCAACTCCAAACACATACCCGTAGGCTCCAACGGTAGGCGTAGCTTCTCGAACACATCTCTTGGCATGACGCTCACACTTGCTCCAAGGTCGCATAATGCCTTTTCGAACTTGAATGAACCAATGGAACATGGAATTGTTGGGCATCCGGGGTCCTTTTGCTTCTCTAGCCCATTAGCAATAGCGGCACTACATTCCTCGGATATCTTGACATGATCTACCCCGAGTGTTGCTATCTCATATTTATTTGCAAGTATGTCTTTAAAGTAACGAGAATATGTAGGTACTTGAAGGGCATCCAATAACGACATGTCGATGCTAAGTCTACGCACAACCTCCACAAACTTCTCAAAGTGGTTATCAAGTTTACCTCAGAAGTAGCATGGCTTGAGTTGTGGTATCTTCGTGTCTTCTCCCGGCATCTCAAACTCGGGCTCTTTGGTGACGATCCCCGTAACTTCTTCCTTAGCAAATTCCTACGCCTCAGCGGCTTGTTTAGGCTTCCTTGCTCCCGCGGAACGTTCCGGATCTTCGGTCTCCTTTCCCGAATGTGTTTGAATAGCCTTCACCGATTCGGGACCTTTAGGTTGTCCCGGAAGCTTCCCTTCATTATTAGTGAGGCGCTCGGCAAGTTGTCCCACTTGCGTCTCGAGCATATTCATCATGTTGAGCACTTGATGGTTGGAGCTCCCGACCTTCGTCACTTTGCTATCGATGTTCTCCAACACCTTGTCTATGGCCTTGAACTTGGTGACGGTGTCCTTGTTGATCTTAGCTTGCTCGTCCATGAAGTTCTTCAATTGTATACAAAGCGGAACCGAATTTGGAATGGATGAGCTTGCATTAAATTGAGGTCTACCTTGCCCGTAGCGGAAGTTTGGCAATTCTCCCTTCCTCATGTAGTCGAGCACCTTGGCTTCCTCCAAACAATCCTTGTGGACATGGCCATACTCTCCGCATTCTTCGCATGTGGATCTTGCTTCGGCAGCCTTCAAATCTTGAGCCTCTTTCTTTTCTATCTCCATCTTCTCCAACCTTCTCATGAGTGAATCGATCTTGCCTTTAAGTATGTTCTCCTTCTCCACTTGCATGACTCCTTTGATGTTCCCCGTGGGTTGAACCGGAAGTAGGCATCCGGATGACGTCCATCTGTCATTATCTGTGACCTTCTTGAATAGAGTGAAATCTTCGGTCGGCATAAGCTCGATGATAGATCCTCCCGCCGATGCATCGATGATCGTCCTTGACGCCATGGTGAGCCCTTGATAGAACTTTTTCATGAGGTCTTCCTTCGGGAACTTGTGATGTGGAACCGCTCGAATGCCTCCGAGATAGTTTCCGTAGGATATTGAGCAAAAGTGGCAATCTCCCGGCGAGTAGTATTCCTTCATGAAGGCCTTCATCAACGCGTTCCAATTTTGCACAGTCTCCGCCGGTTTAGAGTGGAACCATTGCAAAGCCTCCCCGAGTAGCGAGAACGGAAAAAGCCTTGCCCTCATTTGGTCTTGAGTCACCCCATCCATGTTGAAAGTCTGACGTAGTTGAATGAATGCTTGGAGGTGAAGGTTGGGATCCTCTTTACCGGTGAAGGGTGAATGTTGCACCATGCGGATTGTTGAGGTCTTGATCTCGAACGGCCTTCCGATCTCCGCGAGGTTCAAGATTGGTAGGTCGATGATGATATCCGGGGTGCATAGCTCCCCGATCTTGCGTTCTTGCGGCTGTTGTTCACCGATCGGTGGAAGTCGATTCTCCCGAGGACTTTGAGGTGGTGAATGCTTCAGAGATTCCTTCGATCCTTCGTCTTCCGACTTTGAATCTACAAAATCTAGCTTTTTAGCTTGATGTGCTTCACGTCTCTTTAGCCTGTAAAGTTTTTCTGGATCATCCACAAAATTATCGGGTTTGTTGGAGAGGTAGCCATCCATCTCCTGTTAGGGTTAGCAATAAACAAAATATGCAAAAACTAGAAAGTAAAAATAAATCTATGAAAAAATAGGGTTAGACAAACTAGATGCAAAAAGAAAAACTAAAAGAAAACTGAAAATCACAAAAAAGCAATGAAAGATCAAATCTTGATCACTTGTTCCCCGGCAACGGCGCCAGAAAAAGGGGCTTGTTGACGGTTAATAGTTGTATCAAAGTTCGTTTAGACTTGCAAGCGGACAAGTCTCCCGTTGTAGTCAAGGGACCCTTCTTCCCTCGAGTGGTGAACCCAAGGTATCGAATCCGTGGAACAAATGTGTGACGCAAGAGACAATCTAGTAATGCCAAGTAATTTCAATCTTTGATAGAGAAAACCCTAATGCATCTAATCATAAGAATTAACACAAGAACGAATTTAATCTACTAAAGACTGGAGGTAATAAAGATAGAGGGGGTAGATAAATCGATCTAGAGAGATCGGGTCAAGCCTTTTTTTGAAGTTCCAAGCAAAAGAAGAAGTAGCAAATCAAATCTCATTAGAAGCCTCTTTAAACCGCGGTTTCCCGTCCGACTCCGAAAATGCCCACCTTTCAGAGCCCCCATTCTGTCACAACATACTCTTACTCAGGCGGGTAGTCTAGGGTGACTCCGAGGACAAGTCGAGTTCTTTCGGAAGATCAGGCGTACACCACTAGCCACCGCGGCTACGAGAACACCCTATGTGATCTATCTCGAGAATAGATCTAAAATAAGCAAAGCCGATCGAAAACGAAGACTTCAGAGAAACACTTAGTCACTAAGAATCGGATTCAACTTGATACATCAACTAGTACAATGATATATGAACAAGATCACCACCGGGATCCAACCTTGATCTTGCTTCTAGCTCCGGGAACTCCTACGTGGTCTTCCTTGCAAGGTTCCCACGTCGGCTAGGGAGACCCTAGTCAACTATGTCGGGGACGCCCCTAGGGGCCCCCCTTAACAACCGGGAAATCCCCACTTAAAACCCGCAACAAAGCCGAACACACTTTACCTAACCATGCGGATATGGCCCGTGCCGCGGGGGGACCTCCAACGGCCCACCAAGACGGCCCTCTTGAAGACCCCCTCGAGCCGGGCTTCGCCTCGCTCGAGGATGCGCGCCCCTCTCGGGCGGGCTCCGTCCCATTCGAGGAGGTGCGCTTCCCTCGAACGGGCTCCCGCCTCGCTCGAGGGCCCGTTCCCCCCTCGAGCGGGCTCCGCCCTCGCTCGAGGGTCCGCCCCACCCTCGACCGGGGTCCGCCTCGCTCGAGGGCGCCCGCACGCGTGCGCCTGCCCCCGTACGCGGGCATTTAACGCCCTGACACCGGCGGGACGGCACCATCATGCGCCCGGGGCACGCGCCCCGGTACCGCCGCACCAACTCCCCAGGAGGGAGCCCATCCCCATCACTGTGGGGGGGCCGGTGCGGTGTGGCGGGTGCCGGTCCGTGACGCCGGCCGCTCGCTCCGGTACGGCTAACGTGCCGAGCCCTCGAAGGGGGCCGGCCGCACCCTCGATTTACTTTCTTGTGACCTTACAGGGTTAGGTGGAGGCGCTAGGCCGGTGGGATGCCATCCCTGCCACCCCCGCGCGTACGGGCGCACGCCAGGCGCTGTGGCCACGGCTACGACACTGTGGAGCGTGCGGGAACGGAACGCCACCTCACTTGTCACTGTGCTCCGTACGGGCCGACGTCAACAGCTCCCTCGAGCCTATCAGAAGACATCACAGTCATCCACCGCCCTTCTACCCTCGAAGTGGCCACTGTTCGGGTACAAGATAGGCCATGATGGCCGGATCGCTGCAAGGATCGTCCGGACGGCCGCCCACTCTACAGCACAGCACACCACGCCCTTCATGTAGCTAAATAGCGCAGCGCGCATGTGATTCGCTCCTTCCTTGACCTATAAAAGGAGGGCGAACCCCCCCGCCGCGGGGGAGACAGACACGGCACAACGGGAGACGAGTCGCGCCACGCACTTGCTCTTCAATTCTCCCACAACATCTTCGGCCACTACACCGGGGACTTGGGAGCCACGCTTCCTCTCCCGCCTTGCTTGTAGCAGCCCCACTACGGGCACCCCGGTGCCGAGCAATATAGTGCCTCGAGCACACCCCCGTCGGGACGTACGGCCTCCTCGGCGGAACCGGGATAAACTCTGTGTCTCTTGTTGCTTAGCATCAACCATTGAGGGATAGACCACGACGCTTACTACCGGTTAGTGTCGGGACCATATTCCGCACCTACGGTTGGCGCCCACCGTGGGGCTATCGAGCGCCTAAGGTCAATCCGTCAACTCCCTCCATGGTGATCCGCACCGAGTACCGCGATGACGCGTTACGCGCATGGGCGGCTCGGACCCCCTCCCCGCCGGGTTCGAAATCCGGTTCGGGGGCCTAAACTTCCGTGCCACGGGGAACGGCTACCTCATGCGCCTCACCAACCGTGAGGAGCTCCGTGCGCGGCGCCAGGTCGGGTCCGCTCCGGTCCCTGCTGCGCGCACCACCACGGCGCCGACGCCCGCCGGCACGGACGCCGCGGGCCCGTCAACGCCACGACGCCGCCGTCGCTCCGGACCGCGTTCGCGCCGTGCACGGTCCGAGCGACGGCAAGCCGAGCGCGCGCGCCTCTCGGCACGGCGCGCCCGCCATCACGGCATCCGCCACCCCAACGGGACGGCGCACGGTCCTCGACCGCGCTTTCCCCCGTGGGCCGCGTGGTGCCACGACGGCTTTCAACGCCAACGTCAACACCATGATGCGCGGGGTCCCGCCCGCCGTCATGTCTTCGTCGCCGGGGATCCCGGCGCCCTCCGCCGGTGACGAATCGTCCCCCGGGTTCCCCGTGACGCGCCGCCGCCCGCTAACCTCCACGGCACGCGAGTGGGATTTCTTCGGCATGCCGGGACCCGGTCATGTTCCGGTGTTTTCTCGACGCTACGGACCACCGGTTCGGCTGCTCCGACGACTCCGAGCACGGGAGCTACGACCCCGCGCGGGAGTGCTACGCCTCGTCATCACCAACGACCCGGCCAATGCCGCCGGCGCGGGGTGGGCGTCGGAGACGGGGAGATCACGCCGCCCTGTGGATCGCCACGCACCGGCCGCGGGGGCCAAGCGCTCCCCGCCGGGGCCGACGCCGACGCGCAGCTGGCCCAAGCCCGCGAGCTCGAGGCCAAGCTGGCGGAGGAATACCGGACGGTGCGGCTGCTCCGTGCCTCAATGGCAGGGGAAGCCTCCGCGCGCGGCGAACGCGCGCGGGAGCTGGGCAAACAGGTCCGTGACCGCATCAACGCCGACCCCAACGTCGACAACACGGACGCACCTCCGCGGGCGAGCCAAAAGCTCATTGCCGCCGCGACGCTGCTGCGGGCCATGCCGCACCATCGACCCCCGAGGCGCGAGACCCGCACCTCGAGGTGCAGACTCTCATCGAGCAAGCGGTTGTCCAGCAGGCCGAGAGCTCGGCATCGCGCATCCACCAACAGGGGGACGCGCGGGATGACAGGGCCGCACGGGGGGGGCGAACCCTCGGTCCACGCAGAGGAGCGGCGGGGCAACCCGCCAACCCGGGATGCACGCCGGCCAAGGAGCGGCTCCTTGACGCACGCAGGCGCCGGACGGCGACGCCCGCAACGTCATCAACGCCCGGCGCACGAGCAAGGGCCGACGCGCGAGCGGCGGTGGGCTACCACCCTCAACGGGGTGGACGCTACGACGCCGACGAGGACGGTTCCTCCCGACGCCGAACCCCCGGAACCCGTGTGTTCAGCCGGGAGATCCGCGCGGTGGCCTTCCCCCTCAACGCTTCCGCCAACCCTCGACCATCGTCAAGTACAACGGGGGAGACGGATCCCCGCGTGTGGCTCAACGACTACCACCTGGCGTGCCAGCTGGGCGGGGCCACCAGCGACGAGGTCATCATCCGCAACTTGCCCCCGCACCTCGGCCGATGCGGCCGGACATGGCTCGAGCACCGCCCGCCACCGGCATCCACAACCGGGACGATCCGGTCCGCACGTTCGTGGGCAACTTCCGTGGGGCACGTACGTGCGCCCTAGAAATTCTCGTGACCTACGCTCCTACACCCGAAGCCCGGCGAGTCGCTCGCCGGACTTCATACGACACTTCTTCAAGCGCCGTACGGAGCTTCCCCAGCGTGGCGCAGTCCGAGATCGTGCATGCCTTCCTCGAGGGTACCACATGCCGGGACCTCGTGCGAGAGCTGGGGCGCAGCCCGCCCGCGGACTCCAACGAGCTGTTCGACATCGCCACCTGCTTCGCCTCGGGAGAAGAGGCCGTGGGGGCGATCTTCGACGGCAAGAAGAGCAAGCGCTCGGAGGACGCGCCCGCGGAGGGCAGCAAGTCCAAGGAGCCCCACCGCAACGACAAGTGGGGCAAGAAGGGAAAGAAGCCGCGCCGCGAGGCGCGCGAGCGGGGGCACGACGGCGGTAATGCCGAGGCCCTTGCTTGTTGACCCGGCTCGACGGGGCCCTCGACCGACCCCTCGAGGTCCGGGGGGTGTTTGATGACATGCCGAAAAAAGCCGTGTCCTTACCACAAGACCCCGTGAACCACACCCTTGAGTAGTGCGACATGCTCAAGAAGTTCTATGGCCGCGCCGCCGCGAAGGAGGCGGAGGCCAAGAAAGACGGAGGAGATGGCGACGCCGGCGGCTTCCCCGCCGTGGAAAACGTGTTCCTCATCTTTGGGGGGCCAACCGTCGACATGTCGACCCGCCAGCGCAAGAAGGAGCGGCACGAGGTCCTCGCCGCAGAGAGGGCGCCTCCCTCCTTCCTCAATTGGTCGGAGGACGCCATCACCTTCAGCCGGGAGGACCATCCGAACCGCATCCCCAACCCGGGCCAGTACCCGCTGGTGGTCGACCCCATCATCGGGAACGCGCAGTTCTCGAAAGTCCTGATGGACGGAGGCAGCAGCCTCAACATCCTCTACGTGCACACGCTGCGCCTGCTGGGGATTGGGTTGGACCAGCTGCGGCCTAGCACGAAGCCGTTCCACGGCGTCGCGCCCGGCAGCGGTGTCCGGCCCCTCGGGCGCATCGACCTGCCGGCTTGGTTCGGCACCGCGAAAAATTTCCGCAAGGAAACACTCACCTTCGAGGTGGTGGGGTTCAAGGGCACCTACCATGCCATACTTGGGCGGCCCCGCTACGGCAAGTTCATGGCGAGTCCCCAACTACACCTACTTGAAGATGAAGATGCCAGGACCAAACGGCGTCATCACCGTAGGCTCGTCCATCGAGCACGCATTCGATTGCGACGTCGAGAGCGTAGAGCACGCAGAAGCACTGGCGCTGGATGAAGCGCTGGTGACCACTTTGGAGAAGATGGTCAACGAAGACCTCGACTCCGCCGCCAAGCACACCGGCACCTTCGAGGCCGCGGAGCAGACCAAGGAGGTCCCCCTCGACCCTTCTGCCCCCGAGGGCAAGGCGTTGAGGGTCAGCTCCACCCTCGATCCCAAATAGGAAGTGGTGCTCGTCGACTTCCTCCGCGCCAACGCCGACATCTTCGCGTGGAGCCCCTCGGATATGCCAGGCATCCCGAGGGAGGTCGCCGAGCACTCCCTTGACATCCTGCCTCACGCCCGCGCCGTGCAACAACGGTTGCGCCGCTTCGACGAGGAGCGGCGACGGGCCATTGGAGTGGAGCTGCGGAAGCTTCTAGAGGCCGGGTTCATCAAGGAGGTGTTCCACCCAACGTGGCTAGCAAACCCCGTGCTTGTAAAGAAAAAGAATGGGAAGTGGCGGATGTGTATAGACTACACTAGTCTTAATAAAGCATGTCCTAAAGTTCCTTTTCCTTTGCCGCGTATTGATCAAATCGTTGATTCAACTGCTGGGTGTGAGTCGCTATGCTTCCTTGATGCCTACTCCGGGTATCATCAAATAAAGATGAAGGAGTCCGACCAGCTCGCGACTTCGTTCATCACGCCGTTCGAGATGTTCTGCTACGTCACGATGCCGTTTGGCCTCCGAAACGCGGGTGCGACATACTAGCGCTGCATGCAGCAAGTTTTCGGAGATCACATCGGGCGGACGGTCGAGGCATACGTAGACGACATCGTCGTGAAGACCAGGAAGGCGGACGACCTGGTCGGCGACCTTGGCATCGCGTTCGGTTGCCTACGGGCCAATGGGGTCAAATTAAACCCCGAAAAGTGTGTCTTTGGAGTGCCGCGAGGCATGCTCCCCGGGAGACATCGTCTCCCAACGGGGAATCGAGGCCAACCCCGAAAAGGTCGCGGCCCTCGAACGAATGGGCCCAATCCGGGACCTCAAAGGGGTGCGAAGGTGTTGGGGTGCCTCGCCGCCTTGAGCCGCTTCATCTCGCGGCTCGGCGAAAAGGGCCTGCCCCTTTACCGCCTACTCAAGAAGCACGAGCGCTTCTCCCGGGACCGCGAAGGCCCGGGACGCGCTCGACAAACTGAAGGCGTCTCTAACGCATGCCCCGGTCCTCACGCCGCCGCAGGACGGCGAACCCCTGCAGCTCTACGTGGCCGCGACCACCCGTGGTGGTCGGCGCCGCCGTGATCATGGTGGAGCGCGCGGAGGAAGGGCACGCCCTCGCCGGCCCGGCGGCCGCTCTACTACATCAACGAGGTCCTCGTCCGACACCAAGACGCGCTACCCCCAAGTCCAAAAGGCCGCCGTACGCGGTGGTCCTCGCGCGACGCAAGCCGCGCCACTACTTCGAGGCCCACCCCGTCAAGCGTGGTCTCCTCCTTCCCGCCGGGGGAGATCATCCGCAATCCCGACGCGGCGGCGCGGGATTGCCAAGTGGTCCGTGGAGCCGATGGGCGAGACGCTTGCCTACGCCCCGCGCAAGGCCATCAAGTCTCGCATCCCGGCGGATTTCGTCGCCGAATGGACGGATACGCAGCCGCCACCGCCGAAAATCCAAGCGAGGCCGGACTTTGTACTTCGACGGGTCGGTGATGAAAACAGGGGCGGGCGCGGCGCGGGCCTCGCTCTTTGTGTCACCCCTTGGGGAGCACATGCGCTACACCGTGCGCCTCCACTTCCCCGCCTCGAACAACATGGCCGAGTACGAGGCCCTCCTCTGTGGCCTCAAGATCGCCATTGAGTTGGGCGTCAAGCGCCTCGACGTGCGAGGGGACTCGCAGCTCGTAATTGACCGAGTCATGAAGAACGCGAGCCGCCATGACGACAAGATGGAAGCCTACCGCAAGGCCGTGCGAGCCCTTGAAGACAAATTTTACGGCATCGAGCTCAATCACGTGCCCCGCCGCACAACGAGGAGGCGTACGAGCCGGCCAACATCGCGTCCGGGCGGACACCGTCCCCCCCCGAACGTTTTCGCCCGCGACATCACTCGGCCCTCGGTCCGACCTCGAGCCTCACCCCTCGAACCGCACATAACCCTCGGGGGCTCCCTCGAATCCGGCGGGTGCGGAACCCATGGATGAGGACCCCTCGAATGAGGCGTACGTGTTCTCCCTCCTCGAGGGGTATGGCTCCTACGAGGCCGACGTGATGAACATCGAGCCGGCTCCCGTCAAAGCGGACCGGCATGACAAATACATCGCTTGGATGGCCCGAGGAGAGCTCCCCCTCGCACCGGGCCACGGCCGGCGCATCGCCGTGATGGCCAAGTCCTTTGCCCTCGTCGACGGCGAGCCGTACAAGCGCGCGCCTCCGCATCTTACGGCGGTGCGTGCCCATCCCCGAGGGGTGCGAGCTCCTACGGGACATCCACGCCGGATCCGTGGCCATCACGCCGCGCCCCACACCCTAGTTGGCAACGCTTTCCGCCAAGGCTTTTATCGGCCCACCGCGGTCGCGGACGCCGGCCGAAATCGTACGCACCTCGCGAAGGGTGCCGCTTTACGCTCACAAGTCCAACCTCCCCCGCCCGTGCCCCGCACCATCCCCATAACCCGGCCGTTCACCGTGTGGGGGGCCGGACATGGTCGGGCCCTTACGGAAGGCGCCGGGGGGCTTCACCCACCTCGTTGGTTGCAATCGACAAGTTCTCCAAGTGGGTGGAGGTGCGCCCCATTACGAATCTCATGGCGAGCAGGTGCGGTAACGTTCTTCACCGACATCGTTCACCGCTTTGGAGTGCCAAACTCCATCATCACCGACAACGGGTCCCGGTCACGAGCAGGAAAATCTTGGAGTTTTGCGACAAATTCCACATCCGTGTGGATTAGGCGGGCTGTGGCACACCCGCAAACCAACGACCAAGTAGAGCGTGCCAACGACATGATCCTACAAGGCCTTAAGCCCAGAATTTTCGACCACCGAACAAATGCGGTCGGAAATGGCTCCAAGAATTGCCGCGGTCGTGTGGAGCCTAAGGACCACCCCAAGCAGAGCCACCGGTTCACTCCGTTTTTCCTAGTCCATGGCGCGGAGGCCGTCCTCCCCACGGATTTAGAATACGGATCGCCCGTGGTTCGAGGCTACGACGAAGATGCCAACCGGCGGGCCCGCGAGGACTCGCCGGACCCGCCCGACGAGGCACGCCTCGTGGCCTTGATGCATTCCGCGAGGTATCAGCAGCCCTCGTGCGCTATCAAGCGCGCAAGATACGCCGACGGGACTTCGCCGAAGGGGATCCGGGTCCTAAGGCTACGCCGTGACAATCGAGGACGCCACAAGTTATCGCCTCCGTGGGAGGGACCCTACGTCGTGGTGAAGGTACTCAAGCCCGCACGTACAAGCCGGCCAACGAAGACGGTGAAGAGCTCACCAACGCTTGGAACATCCAACGCCTACGTCGCTTCTACCCCAAGCTAGGATTTCCAAGTATTTTTGATGTAAAAATCACATGACCAACGCCCCGGTTGGTGACGGCTATGTAAACACCATAAGTCTAATGAGAAGGGCAACTCGGCTTTCCCCCGAAAACCCAAGTTACCCTCGGGGGCTACTGGGGGGGCATCCCCCCCAAAATGGTCCCATTTTCGCGCAAAAACGAAACAACTCACGTGCGCTAAGTTTGTTTTCTAATTCGACCCCGAGCAGCGATTCGAACAGGGCGCAGGCGGCCTAGCGGAAGGAGCACGCGAGCCAGAGATAGCCCACGCCGCGAGGATACGGCCCTTCTCTCTCGCCTCCAACCCAGCAGGCCCCCCGCGAAAATCGAACTCCCCTAAGTAGAATCTACTCAGGAAGAAGGAGTTACAAAAAAGCGCAATAAACAAAAGACTTCTTTTCACATCAACGGATGTTTACGTCAAAGACAACTTGTTTATTTACAAAGGCCGCGTGGCCGAATACCGATGCACAAACAAAAAAAGGGCCTAGCGCCCAACTGTCTTCAGGCGGGAGGAGCGGCGGCGTCAGCCGGCGTCCGGGAAGAGGAACTCCTCGATGGCTTCAGCGAGCGTCCCGGCGGCGTCGGCAGCGAGCGCGTCCACACGCTCCATCGCTACCTCGTCCTCAACACCGTCGGGGACGACGTAACCCTCTGCCAGCGCCTCGAAGTTGACCTCGTAGTGGGACCGCACCACTCCGAGGGCCTTCTGGACGCCCAGACGCAGCGCCCGGCGCATCCGCTCGGTGACGTGGCCGCCAAGGGCGCGCGAGCGGCCGGCCGCCGAGCCGCCGCCCGTGCTTCGCCCTCCTCCACGGCTCGGCGGGTTTCGAGGGCCGCGCCGCGCAACTCCCCGCAGCTCTGCTCGGAGGGAGTTGTAGAAAGCTCGCGCCGCCTCGGCCCGCCTCGGTGCATGCCCTAGAGCGTTGCGCAAGCCTCGAATCGCCAAGACAAGAAAGAAATCAGAAAGGGGAACGCGAACCTTCTAACAGAAAACCAACAAAGCGAGAGTCAAACAACGGCTCACCTTCGACTTGCTTCCTCTCCCCCTCGAGGGCACGGCGCTCGGCCTCGACCGCCCGCCCTCGAGGCCCTTGACGGTCTCGCCCCCCGCTCCCCGGAGGGCCGCCTCCCCGGCTCGCGCTGTTGATGCTGAGCACCATCAGCTCGCCCTCGACCTTGGAGAGCTTGGCGTTCTGCTCCTCCAGCGACTTCTGCGCCGCTTCGCGAGCAATGCGCTCCTGCTCTAGCGCCGACCGGGCATCAGCAAGGGCAGCTTGCTCCTGCTGGAGCCGCCCCTCAGCCCCTTGGCGGACGGTGCGCTCCCGCGGCGTGCCGGTCCTCGAGGCGGCGAGGCCACGGCCCGGTACGACAACCACCCGTCTGGAGTCCTGAGGGCATCAGCGAGCGCGTCGAAAGCGCCGCATCGCTCCCGGAGCTGGTGGAGCTCGGCGTTCACCCGATCGAAGGCGTCGTACTTGTCATGGGCGCGGCGCTCGAGCTCCTGGCACCCACAACTCGAAACCCGTAAGCATCACGATACGGAAAACAGCGCGCGGAAACGAAGGAAAGAGGGAAACGAGCAACGGTGCCCTACCTGGAAGATGCGCCACGCGGGGCCGCCGTGGACCCTCAGCGCCTCGTTCAGCGCGCGGTCGAGCCTGGCGCCGTGACTCGCGGAGCTCCCCCCCATAGCCCTCGCTCCGCCCGGGCGTCGGCGAACGCGGGCGGGTCGTCGCCGACCCCCTCCACCCCGGCGGAGCGGCCGCGTGAGAAGACGAGGCCTCGGCGCCATGTCCTCGGCCCCCCGCCACCATGTGGCCCTCGCGCCGCCTCACGAGGGCCCCCTCCCCGGGACTCGGGGAGAGTGTGGGGAAGCTCGCCCACCGGTCCCACCCGGCGGCGGGGAGTCGTCATCCGGGACCTCCACCACCACCGCCCGGGAGCCACCGGCGGCGCCAACCCCCGCACCACTTCCGCCGCACCTCCACTCGCGCCTCCGTGGCCACGGCGCCCGACGCGGCGCCGTGGCCATCACCTCCGGCCGCACCTCCGCGACCACGGGCACCCGTCCACCCTCCTCAACCGCGACCACGGGCGCCACCGCGGCGGGCCGCACACTCGCCTCGCTCGCCGGCGCGGCGGCGCCACGGCCGCGCCTCCGTCGCGGCGCCCACCACCGGCCGCGCCTCCTCCACGACCACTGCCGTGGGCTGCGCCTCCGCCACGACCGCCGCCGTGGGGCCGTGCCCCCCGCCACGGCCGCGCTAGCCGCTCCTCGGCGACCGCCGGCCGCGCCACGGCGGGCCGATCCGCCGGCCGAGGCCTCGAGGCCTCGGTCGCGCCTCCGCGAGCTCTCGCCCGCCGCCGTCGTGCTTGCCCCCACCCGCGACGCCCTCGACGAGCGCCGCCGGGTGGGGATGGACACGTCCGCCCTCGGCACCTTGGCCGGTGCGAGAGGGGGCACGCTGGCACCACCCCGCACAAGCACAAACGGAAAGTTGGAATGCCCGATCGTCAAAAAACCAAACCAAGCGGAAGAGCGAGCCCCTTACCTCTAAGAGGAAAAGGCGCGCTTCCTTTTCCTCGAGGCCTCGGCAGATGAGGCCGGCGCGGCCGGCGCGCACGCCGCCGCGCCTCCCCGACGTTGCCAACGCGCGCGCGGGCCCCGCCCGCGCGCGGCGGCGCGCGCTTACCGCGCGCGCCTCCACCGCCGCGCGCCGGCACCTCCCGCGGCGCGCGCCGCCCCTCGTTGTCGATTGCACGGCGGCGGGCGCCGCCGCGCCCGCCCCGTGCAATGCCGCCCTTGCCGCCGGAGCCGGCTCCGGCGACGGGGTGCGGGTTCCCACCGTCGGAGGGGCCCCGCCCCTCGGCCCTCTTCCTCTTCGTCCTCCTCCGAGGACGAGTACTCCCTCCGCTCCCCGGGAGGAAAGCCCCGGCCTCCTCGCGCCGCCGCACTCCGCGCTCCGTCGCTCACGGCGCTCGCGGCACCGCCTCACGCGCTCCCTCTTGCGCGCCGCCCGCTCCTCCGCTCCCGTTGCGCGCCGCCCGACCGAGCGCGCGGGGAGTCGGGGGTAGGCGGAACGGACTTCGCGGCGGTGAAGTTCACCAGCTGCATGCGAAAACGTCAAAGGCGCGTCGGGGGCGGGAGGGCAACATCAAGAACTAAAACAGAATCAAGTATCATACTCACCCCGGCGGGCCGGTGGGGAGCATCTCGAACTCCCACGGGGATCGACCCGGCGCGACATCCGGGTGTCAACGGCGTTCCGCGCCCATGTGAGCGCGTACGCCCGCCCAAGGGGGGTCGGGAGCATCCGTGACCTCGCCAGCGCGATGGGGTCTGCCTCCTCTGTCAACTCGTAGATGCAGAGCGGCTTCTCCATCAGAGGCACGACCCGCCGGTGGTGGAGGAAGGCGAGAACGCCCACCGCGGTCAGACCGCGCATCGCCGTGTTCCTCGGGGTGGTCGGGACCGAGTCCCCGCCGCCTCCGATGCTGGGGGCGTGGATACCCCGTAGCCCCGGGGTCGGGCTTCTCCTTGAACACCCGACCGGTGTAGGGGGGGAGGCCGGGCTCGGCGTTGCGCGGATAGAACCACCCCCGCTCCCCGCCGGCGTTGTTCGTCGTCATGGTGCGGGGGATGTAGTCGTCCTCGAACCGCCCCGCAGGCGAGCGACATCCCGCCGACGCGCACCGCACGACGGGTCCTCTCGCTCCGTCGTGGGTTGCGTGAAGAGCTCCGCGCGGAAGAGGTGTACCCAGAGCTCCCAGTTGACTGGGATCCCTAGATACCCCTCGCAGACGCCCACGAACGTGGCCGCCTGTGAAATCGCGTTCGGCGCGAAGTTATGCAACTCCACGCCGTAGTAGTGGCACAGCGCTCGCATGAAGCGGCTCGCCGGCGCGGTGAAGCCGCGCTCGTGGAAGCGGATAAAGCTCACCACATAGCCCTCCGGCGGGTTGGGCGCGTGGTCTCCCGCCGGCGGCACTATCCACTCCGCCGGGCGGCCCTCCTCGTTCGCCGCCAGCTGGCCGGCGGAGACCAGCTCGTTGAGAGCCGGCGGGGTCACCGTCGACCGCTCCCAGGCGTACGGGTCGAGGATCGTGAGGGGCGGAGGCGGCGCCATTAGAAAGGACAAGGAATGCGAGAGCGGAAAACAAGGAAAGGAAGAGGAGCTCTAATGGCGAAGGCGCACGATGGCAAGAGCAAGCCGAAAGCGAGAGCACAAGGGGTGAGAACGGCGAAATGCTAAGGTAAAAAACCGCCGTTTTTCCCTCCCCTCTGATTTATAAGCCGCGGGCGAGCTCTCCGGGGCGGAAGTCCCGCGCGCATTAACTGCAGGGAATCTTCTTTCTCGCTGACGGGCGGGCCCCACCACGACCGCGACGGCCACGCCACCGCGAATAAGCCATCATCACGGCGGAGAATAGCCAAGACCGTGACAGCGGTCACCTCCGCCTGCCCACGCCGCTCACTACGCGCGCGCGCGGTTGCAACGCCTAAAAAGGCGCGCCCACGACGCAAAATTACAGCCACGACTGCATAGCATTTAATGGCTCGGTTCCTTACAAGGTACGCAGAACCCTCGAGCGGCACGAACCCCTGGCTCGGGAGAGTTCCAGCCCTCGAAAGGTTTCAGGCGTGAGAAGGTAGCCTCGGGGCCCGTTTGGAACAAAGCGGGCATCGCAAGCACCCATACCACGTAGAACCCTCGAGCGGCACGAGCCCCTGGCTCGGGAGAGTTCCAGCCCTCGAAAGGTTTCAGGCGTGAGAAGGTCGCCTCGAGACCCGTTTTGGAACAAAGCGGGCATCGTGAGCACCCATGCCACGCCGTATTACTGATCAGCGCCTCGGGGGCTGGCTCGCCCAGGCCCCTCGATGGTCGCAGATGCCAGGGGGCGGGAGCGCTTAGCCGCCGCCCCGCACCATTGTTACTAATCGGCACCCCGAGGACCGGCTCGCCCGGGCCCCTCGACGGTCGCAAACGCAAAGACGGGGCCGCCCAGGCGCCACCCCGCATGACCCTACTGATCAGAGGTTCGAAGCCTGACCCTCGACGGGTTCGAACGGCGCGCCCCGCATCGCGAGTCGGGGACGACGAAGGCACGCGCATTCGAGCCGTTCCTCGAGCCCGTTGGCTCGAGGGTGCCCCATATGTCGTATTCGAGAGCCAGCGAGGGCAGCTAGCGGGGGATCCCACCGAGGGAGAGCTTCCGCGCCCTCGGTCCCTATCGAACGGGACCGAGCCCCACCTAGCAAACCCACGCAAGCGCTTCAATGGACGTGTCTCTGAACCACGCAGCCTACCCTTATCGAACGGGGCCTCGGGCGTCCACTCGAATCGCCCACTAGCGGCTCAACGAGGAATCCGCAATTCGCGACCCGCTCGATGGGGGTTGCGGAAACCTCACCCTCCGTCCCGCGGAGGGACGGCGAGGGCGCGTTAAAAAAAACAAGTCGTAAAGCTCTACCCGATCGCCTCAAACGGGCCCGGGCTCGGGGGCTGGACGCACGGCTACACCTCCTTGGCTTGCACCCGCCGGAGCAAGCGCGGCCAGCCGCGTGCGTCCACCGAAGCCGGCCGGGACATTGCCAACGCCGGTTGAAACATGCACCACGCCCTCCGACCGCTCTCGCGGTTAACCCCTACGGGAGCATCCACGCTCCCGCAAGGCTCGGGGGCTAGACCCCGCCGGTCCGCCGACGCGGCCCCACGGAAAGCGTTCACAAGACAAGAAGGGAAGAACGTCCCATCGGTAGGTTCCGGCATCCGCGGGAGCCTCAATGGCAAACCCACGGATGCTTGGGTGCTACCGTCGGGGACAGCCCCTAGGGGCCCCCCCCCCAACCACCGGGAAATCCCCACTTAAAACCCGCAACAAAGTCGAACACACTTTACCTAACCATGCAGATACGGCCGTGCCGCGGGGACCTCAACGGCCCACCAAGACGGCCCTCTTGAAGACCCCCTCGAGCGAGGCTTCGCCTCGCTCGAGGATGCGCGCCCCCTCGGGGCGGGCTCCGTCCCGTTCGAGGAGGTGCGCTTCCCTCGAACGGGCTCCGCCTCGCTCGCGGGCCCGTTCCCCCTCGAGCCAAGCTCCCGCCTCGCTCGAGGGTCCGCCCCACCCTCGACCGGGGTCCGCCTCGCTCGAGGGCGCCCGCACGCGTGCGCCTACCCCCGTACGCGGGCATTTAACGCCCCGACACCGGCGGGACGGCGCCATCATGCGCTCGGGGCACGTGCCCCGGTACGCCGCACCAACTCCCCGGAGGGAGCCCATCCCCATCACCGTGGGGGGACCGTGCGGTGTGGCCGGTGCCAATCCCGTGACGCCGGCCGCCTGCTCCGGTACGGCTAACGCGCCGAGCCCTCGAAGGGGGGCCGGCTGCACCCTCGATTTACTTTCTTGTGACCTTACAGGGTTAGGTGGAGGCACTAGGCCGGTGGGATGCCATCCCCGCCACCGCGGACGCATGGCCGCCGCCCCCGCGCGTACGGGCGCACGCCGGCGGCTCGTGGCAATGGCTACGACACTGTGGAGCGTGCGGGAACGGAACGCCACCTCACTTGTCACTGTGCTCCGTACGGGCCGACGTCAACAGCTCCCTCGAGCCTATCAGAAGACATCACAGTCATCCACCGCCCTTCTACCCTCGAAGTGGCCACTGTTCGGGTACAAGATAGGCCATGATGGCCGGATCGCTGCAAGGATCTTCCGGACGGCCGCCCACTCTACAGCACAGCACGCCACGCCCCTTCACGTAGCTAAATAGCGTGGCGCGCATGTGATTCGCTCCTTCCTTGACCTATAAAAGGAGGGCGAACCCCCCTTGCCGCGGGGGGAGACAGACACAACACAACAGGAGACAGGCTACGCCACGCACTTGCTCTCCATTTCTCCCACAACATCTTCGGACACTACACCGGGGACTTGGAAGCCACACTTTCTCTCCCGCCTTGCTTGTAGCAGCCCCACTACGAGCACCCCCGGTCCTGAGCAATATAGTGCCTCGAGCACACCCCTCGTCGGACGTACGGCCTCCTCGGCGGAGCGGTATAAACTCGTGTCTCTTGTTGCTTAGCATCGACCATTGAGGGATAGACCACGACGCTTACTGCGGTTAGTGTCGGGACCATATTCCGCACCGACAAACTAGCTCGACCCTCTCCTCTCCGAGATGGTGTCCCTCTCTTCTCTGCTCCTCGGCGGCCGAAGATGAATTGATTGATGCGTGGCTCTTGACCCCGGGGCTATAAATAGCCCGAATGGCGGCTAGGTCAAATGGGGAGGTAACCGGGCCCTGGAATGGGCCGGGCCGGCCGCCTGGGCCCATCACGGCCCAGTTGCCTGCCTCCTTTGCCCTATGTCGGTTCCCGAGTCTTCTAGATCCTTCCCCTTCTGCATGTGGGCCCTTGTCATCAGTTTCTCTCCGAGTTGGACGTAGCTCCTTGTCCTGCAAGATTCGGCACTTTTTTGGGTAGGTCCTCGGAGTTTATCATCTTCTCGGGTTTGGTCCCTGGGCTTCTTGGAGTCAAGTTTGCTTCATCGCATGACTTGTACAGGGCTTAAAGGTCTTGTCACAAGGTGCTTGATGAACTTATCCCGGAAGTCTTGCTTTCAATGTCAAAACCCTGCATAAACACTAAACTCCAAAACCGACATGCACGAATGAACTTGTTATATCAAGGGGGTTAGTACCAATGGATAAAGTATAAAACTCATGTCAACACCGAAGGTAAACTTATGGCTAGGTTGACGGAATTTCACCGTCAACACATCTCATTGAGTGTTGCCGGGTTAACGCCCGGTAAATCACTTGAAACACAGAGAGGATTGAATGTATGCATTAAAACTCCCACGAAGGAGAGTCCGGAGTGCCTTACAAATTCACAACAAAGTTCCCGTAGGGTCCATTATTACAAACCATGGTGGTATCCGTTAGGAACCCGCAGAGGCTGACACTTGCTGATGGGACGTTCTTCCCTCCTGGTTGCTGCATTGTTCCGTGGGGGCGCGCTAGCGCACCCAAGGGTGTAGCCCCCAAAGACTTGCAGGAGCGTGGGTGCTCCTGCAGGGTTTTTTCACAACGTTTGTCAGTGTGCGAGGTGTCAATTTCAGCCGGCATCGGCAGTGTTCCAGCCGGCCTCGGCTGTGCCATACGCACGCATCGACACTCGTCTGCGTTTGATGCATATCCAGGAAGTGTAGCCGTGCATCGAGCCCCCGAGCCTGGACCCAGTCGAGGTGATCGGGGGTGTCGGTGTTTTGGACCGGCAACCTACTACGGGGAGTACCCGAAGTAGATGAATGTGACTCGCCGAGATCGGTAACTCGAAGGAAGAGGCACGCGACACACAATTTAGACGAGTTCGGGCCGCGAGGTGCGTAATACCCTACGTCCCGTATGCCTTGCGTAGCTCGGATTGATAGGGCACAATTACACGATGGTGCAATGGTGCGCCGTGAGTTGGATGAGGTGAGGTTAGGTCGAGGTTAGGTCGAGGTTAGGTCGAGGTTATCCCGGGATCGGTCCCTGCCTCGCCTTATATAGTCCGGGAGGCAAGGTTACAAGTCGGAGTAGGGAAGGAGTACTAGTCGAGTACGTCTAGGAGACCTCTACACGGTGCGGAACATGTACGAGTCCTATCCGAGTACTACTCCTTTGTCTTTGTCCTTGTGCTCCACGCCTTCGGGTGCCGTGTAGCGCAAGTCGGGTAGTCCCAGGGGCCCACCGAGTAGTCGGTCCCGGTACCCACCGAGGTAGTGGGCCCGGGGAGGTCCATACGACAAGCCCCCGAGTACTTTGTAGTCGAGAAGGATAGCTTCCGGTAGTCTTGACGGCCTTAACGAGTAGTCCTCAAGCGTCCCCGAGCGCTACAAGTCAAAAGTCCTCAAGAGTAGTCGAAGCATCCCGAGGCCGGAATGTACTCCGGTCGATGTCCGAGCAATCTTGAAGTCTTCTCGAGTAGTCCCAAGCGTCCTTGAAATACGCCTTCGAAGGTCTTCAAAAATGCCCCCTTGTCTTGAAGCCGAGCCGTCAAGAAAGGTGCGATTGGCCGAACCGCAATCCACGTGGAGTAGCCCCCGAGCCTCGAGCCGCGGGCTCTGGCTGAGGATCTATCCGAAGTCTTGGAGAGAAAATCCCGAAAAATCCGGAGAGAAAAAACCGAAGGACACGTGGCACGGAGCCCCCGAGCCTTGAGTCGAGTACTTCCTCTCGAATTGAAGGGTCTTCTTTTGGAGAATGTGTCCTGAGATGCTCTTGAAACTAGCCGCGTCCCGGGGTAGTCGAGTAGAAGTAGCCGAGCCCCCGAGGTGAGGCGCGTCGACTAGTAGAATACGAAGAGTCACGCGCAGCTGCTGAGTCAGCCACGCGCGGACTTATCCGGCCGCCCGTTACGGAGGCGGTTTGGCTTATAAATTCAAGCCGAAACCCTTAGGGTTTTCACCCAAGTGAGCCGCAGTCATTCGCGCACTTGAATCTTGAAGTAGATCCACTCCAACGAGCACTGCCGCCGCAAGAGATCCAAGCGCATCGCCACCCGAAAGCCGTAGGGTAGCCCCCGAGCGGATGCGAGTGAAGACTTCCCCGTTCTTGGAGAATGAAGCCGTCCCCCGTCGAAGACGTTGAAGGCCGGCGGGAAGAAGAGGAGCCATGCGAGAAGCCGCCGCCGGCCGCACCGGAGCGGCGCCGCCCACATCTCCACCGCGCGGCGACCCAAGCCGCGAGTGGAAAAGGTCGAAGGTGAAGACCGAGGACCTCGCCGACCTCGCTCGAACTCCGGTTCATCGGGGAGAAGGAGATCGACATGTGGAGGTCCCGCCGCGGAGACCCCTATCCAATGGAGAAGGCGCAAGACGAGATCCCGATGTTCTCGCGCTTCGTGGAGCGCGGGCTTGCGCTCCCAGCGAGCGATTTCTTCAAAGGGCTTCTCAGGTACTACGGCATCGAGTACCTCAACTTGAACCCCAACGGAATCTTCCACGCCTCTCGTCTTCGTCCATTTCTCGCGAAGCATTCTTGGGGATCAAGCCGCATTGGATTCTCTTCCGCAAGTTCTTCCGCGTGAAGCCACGGCCCGCGCCTCCAACCCTAGAGTAGTCGGCGGGGCGGGATCCGGTTGAGAGAAGATGCCGCCGAGCGATGCACTCGGCGTACAAGCTCGTGGACTCCAACACGGATTGGAAGACGAGGTGGTTCTATACCACGAACCACCATCCGAGCCGCCGAAGCCGAGCGGACGGCAACCCAAGCACCGGGAGTGGTGGAACACGGAGCCCACCATGCAAGAGGGGATCCGGCTCCCGAGCCGCTGGGAAGAATCAAGGCCCTGCGAGATGCAGGACTGAGGGCCGAGCATGTGGCCTTCAGTTTCATGAAGCGTCGGATCCAGCCGCTGTCAGCGCGGGATACGATGGGCTTCGAGTACACCGGCGACGACGACACGTCGCGGATGCCGGGGGGCGAGATTGAAGACAACGACATCGTCGAGAGGTTGTCGAAGATCTTCAAGGACATGCCGGAGTACACGGCGTGCCCTGTCGAGGAGTTCTCCCGCCGCGCGCCCGCCCAACGAGGTAAGTAGCCGTACCCGCCTCGTCGAGTAGTAGGCACTTGTAGCGAGTTGCCGACGCCTTTGTGTCTTTTTGATGCGGACGATGTGAAGCGGTTCGTCTCGAGCCGCAGCCACCACCGAGCGGAATTGAGATTCCCGGCGGTGGAGAAGGTGAAGGAGCGCCGAGTAGTCGGAGACGACGATCCCGTCATCGTGGAGGATACCTCCGATGACGAAGAGGACGAGGAGACGCCGCGGGATCGCTTCCGGTCGCGGTCGAGGTTTAGCCGTCCGGGCTTGCCTCATGTGCCTCTCGTCCAAGACCCTCCGGCTAGCTCCGGAGGCTAGCCTTGCCGCGCCGCCGAAGAAGCCGCGCAACCCCGCCAAGAAGCGGGTAGCCAAGAAGATGAAGGTCTCGGAGACCACGCCTCTTGAGGTAAGTCATCTTGAGTAGAAGACGTCGAGTACCCAATGATCGAGTACGGTGGCCGACGAGTAGTTATCCCCATGTGCGGGAGAGGCCGCCGGGGAGCCCGTGGAGGGCGATGAGGGCACGTGGCCCACGGTGGGGGAACCGGCCGGTAGCCGGAGTCCGGCTCCCCCCGTCGAAGAGCTTCGGCGCGGCTCCGGAGCGCCGCCCCCGCCCCCAGAGGGAGCGAGTACCCGCGGCCGCCGCCGTTGGAGAGATGGAAGCCGCGGGGGCGCGAGAGACGTCCGCGCCGGCCGCCGCCACCGTGGAGGAGGCGTAGCCGAAGAGGCGGAAGAAGAGACGCCCGCCGAGGGTGGACCGGTCGATATCGCCGCATCCTCGGTGCTCCGGCCGTGACTATCGTCCGGTCGAACTTGTAAGTACCACACTTCGTGAGTAGTACTCATTGTAGTAGCCGATGTTGTCTGATGAACCTTTGTGGATACTTGTGCAGAAAATCCACCGACTTGAGCTGGGACGGAGAGGAGCCCGCGGCGACGAGGGCGGGGGAGAGGCCGCGCCGCCCGTCGAGGAACCCGCTCCGAGAGGCCCAAGCCGCGACCGAGCCCCCCCCTCGCCGGAGCGGCGCCGCGCAGGCGGTCATGGTCGAAGGTGAGTACTCTTCCTGAAGCTGTAGAGCCCCAAAAAGAGTAGTCGTAGATGCTGATGCGCGTGCTATCTGCTGACAGGCGCTGAAGGTGGTGACATCCCTGCGGGGGTACCCGTGCGGAGTTGACACCGAGAGGCCCGGAGGGCTGCGGCGAGAGCCCCCGAGCCCGTGAGGGAAACCGTCGAGAAGGCCGCCGGAGAGGAGGCGGGCGCCACGTCGCCGGGGGTTGCCCCGGAGGTGGCGATCCGGTCCCCCGAGAGATCCAAGACGCGGAGCCTATCCGCTCGGCGCCGATGGCGGAGGCTACGTCAAGTAGCCGCGGCGGGATCGAGCCGCGGCCGACGATCTCGTCGAGCCGGCAACGGTAGCCCCGGCCACACGGAGGCGATCCGGCGGGCCGAGCAGGTGGATGAAGGTACGTAGTCGTAGCCTTCCGAGTAGTCTATCCTTTGCGTAGAGTACTGCGCTTGACTTGAGCTTGTATCGTGCGGGACGTCGCGGAGCGATCCCGCGAGAAGTCCAACATCTTTGCCGGAGGCTATGGCGACACCGTGCCGCGAGCCGAAGCCTTGGAGGAGCAGCTCATGAAGTCGAAGAAGCACGCGGCCGCCATGCGCTCGAGGCTTGACGCCGCCTTCGCCAAGTACCACAACGACGTGATGGACTTACGGGCGAAGAGCGACGATCCGGTGCGGAAGAATAAAGGCCTCCGCAACAAGAATAAAGGTATGTCTCTTGACTTGTCGGGTACTTGTGGGGAGTCCTCGTGCTCGACCCGTTGTTGTGTTCTCGTGTTGTAGAACTCGAAGACCGGGTGGAGCGTCCGAAGGGCTCGGAGATCGACGCATGAAGAATCTCTTCTACGGGAGCAAGAAGCCCGCCGGGTACTTGAACTCGACTACAAGGAGCGCGGCCTTCGAGTGCGAGAGGCACATGGAGTTGAGAATTGCATCCGACCGGGATCTCGTCAATCGCTACAAATCCTTGCGAGAAGTTGAACGAGGATCGCGAGGCGCTCCGAGCCCAACCGAAGGACCCGGAAGAGGCCGCCCTCCCGATCGCGAGGCTCCCGGTGCCGCACCCGGCGGCCCCAAGATTGCTCCGTTGGCGGATCGACTTCGTGAGGCGCCAAGCCGGCCGGCCGCCTACGTGAAGCACATGGCCAAGTCGATCCCGAAGCGAGGTGCCGGCCTTCATGAAGTCGTACTTCCCGAAGGCCCCGGTGGAGGTGGTCGCCCGGCGGAGTAGCCGCCAACCGCTCGGACGAGCGATGACGCAGTTCTTTGGAGCGAGATGGCTCCCCATCGCGGAGCGAGTAGCCGATAAGTTGAATCTCCGGTAGCTCGCATAGATAGCTAGTAGCCATAGTTGTATAGGAAACAGCTTGTAATGAACTATCTCATATATCAATGAAATGTAAAGTTCCATCAATGAGTACTCGTAGCCGCGATCTCGAGTGCGGAGCGCCCATCGTGGAGTAGGTGCGAGTAGTAGTACTCGGCTTAGTAGTCCCGTCGCGGGGAGTAGACGAGTAAAGAAGTTGATGAACAATCAAACTTTATTACCGAAGAGGTACACACGGGTGGCCGGGGCCGTAGTTACAAGTAGTCGCCGGGACCCGAGGGCCGCTTACGGTCGAGTAGTACCGGAGCGGGTAGCCGCTTACGATGAGTGATCCGTAGGTAGCCGTGTAGGCCGGATCGGTGATCCGTAGGTAGCCGCGCGAGCCGGATCTTAGAGTGTGGTCTTCTTGGTAGACCGCCGCTAGAGTCCTTGACGCTCGTTGCGGCCCAGGGTCCGTAGGTAGCCGCACGGGCTGGACCTGGAGGAGAGTAGTCCGGAGACTTGAAGCCAGGACCCGGAGGGTCGCATGCGGCTAGGGGTGTTGATGCAGTCGCGTAGACTTGAACCCCGGAGTAGTCGAGTAGACTAGGCGTAGAACCGACAGAGCTGGTCGACGTTCCACGAGTTGTTGACTTCTTCGCCTTCGAGTGTTTGGAGGCGGTAGGAGCCTCGGCCGGTCACCTTAGCCACGGTGAAGGGTCCTTCCCGAGGGGGAGCGCGAGCTTGTGAAGTCCTTCCGTGTTCGGATACGGCGGAGGACAAGATCTCCAACGTTGAAGGAGCGTTCCTTGACGTTGCGATCATGGTAGCGTCGGATACCCTCCGGTACCTTGCCGATTGGACGAGGGCGGCACGGCGAGCTTCTTCGAGGCCGTCGATATCAACTCGTCTGTCGTCTTCCGAGACGCCTTCGTCGTAGTGCTCCACCGCCGGCGAGTTCCATATGACATCGGCGGGGAGGATGGCTTCGGAGCCGTAGACCGAGAAGTAGGGGGGATTGCCCCGTTGGCTTGGATGGTTGAGTCCGCAGCCCCCGAGTGCGTTGGGTAGTTCCTTGATCCACTTGCCCCCTTTTGAGTTAGCGGCGTCGTGTAGCCGCTTCTTGAGGGCGTCGAGCACCATCCCGTTGGCGCGCTCGACTTGTCCGTTGGCCCGTGGATGGGCGACGGAGACGTATCCGACGTCGATTCCGCCGTTCTCGCGGTACTCCCGGAGCCGGTGGTTGTTGAAGTTGGACCCCGTGTCCGTGATGATGCGGTGGGGTAGCCCGTAGCGGTGTACGAGTTCATCCGGGAAGTCGAGTACTCGTCGGCCTTGGGGCATGTGACCGGCTTGACCTCGATCCACTTGGTGAACTTGTCGATAGCCACCGCACCGGTTGAATCCTCCCCGGCGCGGCTTGGCGGGGGCCCAATCATGTCGAGCCCCCGGCGGGCAAAGGGCCGGGTTGGTGGTATGGTGACTAGCTTGTAGGCGGGGACATGTTGCGCTTGGCGAAGAACCGACATCCTTGGCACCGTCCGACGAGTTCTTCGGCATCGCCCGGGGCCGTGGGCCGGTAGAAGGCTCGCCGGAAGGCCTTGCCGACCGGCGTGCGGGAGGACGCGTGGTTGCCGCGAGACACCCTTGTGGATCTCCTCCAAGATGTCCTTGCCTTCTTCGCGAGGGACGCATTTCATGAGTACTCCGAGAAGATGCGCCTCGCTTGTAAAGCTTGTCGCCGACGAGGACGTAAGACTTGGCGCGGCGGACGAGTTGTTCGGCCGCGTTCTTGTCGGAGGGGGACCTTCGCTCGCCGAGGTAGTCGATGAAGGGTTGCCTCCGGTCCACGTCGATCATCATGACCTCCCCGCCCGGTGGTTGGTTAGCCGGGACGGTGGTCGGTGGCGCCGGCTCCGGATGGATGGCGCGTGAAGCTCATGGACGAAGACGCCCGCGGGTACTTGGGCGCGGGTGGATCCGAGCTTCGAGAGGACGTCCGCGGCAACGTTGTTGTCGCGAACGATGTGGTGGAACTCGAGACCATAGAATTTGTTCTCGAGCTTGCGGACTTCTAGGCGATGGCGTCCATGTTCTCCTTGTTGCGGTCCCGGGACTTGTTGACTTGGTTGATGACCACCTGCGGAGTCGCCGTAGACTAGTAGCCGCTTGATGCCAAGTGAAGCCGCGAGGCGGAGCCCGTGTAGGAGGGCTTCGTACTCGGCTTCGTTGTTTGAGACCTTCCGGAAGATCCGGGACGTACTTGAGTTGTTCGCCCGTTGGGGAGATCGGGGGTACCCCGCGCCCGCGCCCTCGAGGTTGAGTGAGCCGTCGAAGTACATCACCCAATGCTGCGGTCGCACGGTGGGAGTAGGTAGGCGGTTCTCCCGCCACTCGCCATGAAGTCGACTAGAGCTTGCGACTTGATGGCCGTGCGTGGCTTGAAGTCGATGGTGAGGGCGCCGAGCTCGACGGCCCATTTGGAGATTCTTCCGGTGGCGTCCGGGTTCCTCGGGATGTCGCCGAGCGGGTAGTCGGTGACGACGGAGACCGAGTACTCCCGGAAGTAGTGTCGTAGCTTCCGCGAGGTGATGAGTAGAGCGTACGGGGAGCTTCTCGCACGGCCGGTAGCGAGCCTTGGACTCGATAGAACCTCGCCGACGAAGTAGACCGGACGCCGGGCCGGGTAGGCGTGGCCGTCTTCTCCCGCCGCTCGACGACGATGGCGCATGCGACCACGTGAGTAGTCGCGGCGAGAGGTAGAGCAAGAGGCGCTCGCCCTTGTAGGGAGCCGTGAGGACGGGGGCTTCGACAGAAGTCCTTGAGCCGGGCAAGGGCTTGGTCCGCCTCTGCGCGGTCCACACGAACTTCTCGTGGTGCTTGAGTAGTTTGAAGAAGGGGAGACCCCGTTCTCCTAGCTTCGAGATGAATACATTCAATGCCGCCATGCACCCCGTCGGCTTCGGACGTCCTTGATGCTCGTGGGAGCTTTCATGCTCGGTGATGGCGGAGATCTTCTCGGGGTTGGCTTCGATGCCGCGTTGGGCGATGATGAAGCCGAGTAGTTTGCCCGAAGGTACGCCGAAGACGCACTTGTTCGGGTTGAGCTTCCGGCGGTACTCGCGTAGCGATGCGAAGGTCTCTTCAAGGTCGTCGATGAGGGTACCGGAGTCCCCGGTTTTGACAACCACGTCATCCACGTAGGCCTCGACGTTCTTGTTGAGTTGCCGCTTGAAGCGAGCCTGGATGGCCCGTTGGTAAGTAGCGCCGGCGTTCTTCAACCCGAAAGACATGGTCGTGTAGCGATACGCGCCAAACGGGGTGATGAACGCGGTCTTCTCCCGGTCTTCCTCCTTGATTGCGATCCGGTGGTACCGGAGTAGCGATCGAGGAAGCGGAGCGGTCGCGGCCCGCCGTGGAGTCGATGACTTGATCAATCCGTGGCAACCCGAAGGGGTCCTTGGGGGCGCGTGCTTGTTGAGGTCGGTGTAGTCGACGCACATCCTCCACTCGCTCGAGTTCTTCTTGCGGACGAGGACGGGGTTGGCGAGCCACTCGGGATGGAAAACTTCTCCGATGAAGCCGGCGGCGAGTAGCTTGGCGAGTTCCTTCTTGATGGCGTCCCGTCCGTCGTCGGCGAAGCGTCGGAGGTGTTGTCGTTTGGGGGTGGCCTTTGGGTCGACGTTGAGCGGTGCTCGATCGGCTCCCCGGGCACTCCGGCATGTCCGTCGGCTTCCACGCGAAGATGTCGCGGTTAGCCCGAAGGAAGCCGATGAGCGCGTCTTCCTATTTGGGGTCGAGGCCGGCCCCGATGGTGGTAGTCTTGGTGGGGTCGCTCGTTCCGAGGTCGACCGTCTTGGTGAGCACCTCCTCGGGTGGCCGAGGCTTGTTGGCGGCCGTCGGACTTCTCGGGATGTCGAGTTCGCTTGTAGCAAGCTTCTTCGACGCGGCGTAGACCTCCATCATTGGGGTGGGTACTTGATTTGTCGAAGCAATCACCACGGCCTGCGTATCGCGGTCGTGAGAGATCTTCAAGTCCCCCCGGAGGGAGAGTACGCCGGCCGGACTTGGCATTTTGAGTACCAAGTATGTGTAGTGGGGCACCGCCATGAACTTGGCGATGGCCGGTCCGCCGAGGATGGCGTGGTAGGAAGTCTCGATGTCCGCGACCTCGAACTTGATGTACTCGGTGCGGTAGTTGTCGCGAGACGCCCCGAAGGTAGCGGCGGTACCACCGAGCCCGGTGGGATAGCCGCGTTGCCGGGACAATGCCGTAGAAAGGCATGCTTGCTCTTGTTGAGCATGGGGGTGACGTCAAGGTTCATCTTCCCGAGAGTCTTGGTGAAGAGGACGTTGAGCCCGCTTCCGCCGTCGATGAGCACCTTGTTGAGCTTAGAGCCCGCCATCGTTGGTTGCGGGACGAGAGGGAAACGTCCCGGTTCGGAGAAGCTGGTCCATTGATCCGCGCGGGAGAAGGTGATGGGCGTCTCGACCACCCGAGAGGGGTCATAACCGCCGGTTCAATGGACATCACTTCGCGGCGAGTAGCCTTCGCTCCCTGCCCCGGGGTAGTCCGCCGAAGAGGACGTTAACGGTCTTCTCGGGTTCTTGGAAGTCGTCGCCGTCCTTCTTCTTGTTCTTCGATCGTGAGGGTGCGGTGGCTCCGGCGTGTCCTTGAGCGCATGCACGAGCCGGTAGCACCGCTCGGTGGTGTGGTTGCCGTTTGGATGCCACGGGCACTTCTCCTTCAGCAGGTCTTTAAACCCGCCGGAGTTCTTCTTCGAGTTCCCTTTCGGGGGGCGCTGGATAGCCGCGACGGTGTTGTCTGGCTTGCGCTTGCGGTTGGGACCCGAGAAGTTGTTGTTGTTGTTGCGGCCGCCTTGGTTTGGGTTGCCGCTGCTGCCGCCGCCTTGGTTCTGCTTGGACTTGCCGCGGATGGCGTCGTACTTGGCGTTGGCCTTGTCCTCTTCATCCGCCCAGGACGTGATCATGTCCTTGAGGTGGGGAATGGACTTGGGGCGGCGCCGGCCGAAGTCCTCGAAGGTGCGGCGATGGTAGAGCCCGTCTCGGAAGAGGTCGATGACCTCCTTGTCGGTGACGTCCACGACGGTAGCGCGCTTGTCGAAGAAGCGGCGCATGTACTTGCGGAGGGTCTCGCCTTGTTCTCGTTTGATCATGGCAAGATCCATGCGAGTACCCGAACGGCCCATGGCGCCCGCGAAGTTGCTTGTGAATTGCTCCTTCGGTGGTCCCGGTTGTCGATTGAGTGCTTGTCCGGCGACTCGAGCCACGTGAGTGGGGCTTGGTCCGGGCGAGAAGGGGAAGTAGAGGCACTTGGTGTCGCCGTTGCCGCCGGCGTTCTCGATGGAGAGAGCGTAGCATCGGAGCCACCGGATGGGATCTGCTTCGCGTCGTATTTGGTGATCCCCAAAGGCTTGAACTTGTCGGGGAGGAGCGAGGTTGCGAGCCGGGGTGAGAAGGCGGGGAAGCCGTCGCCTTCGGCCAGCGGCCGTCGACTTCTTCGCCGCAACTCTTCGATTCTCTCGGCGGGCATCGTACCCGCCGTGAGAGGCGCCGGAGGCGTGGCTATGCGCGTGGCCGCGGCCGCCGCGGCGCCGCCGCCTCCCGGCTTTCTTGTTGGCTCCGTGGTTGGAGGCCGCCGCCGTCCGCCGCCGCCGCCGTCGGGGTCGTTGCCGCCACCACCGGCCGAAGCACGGTGGGGGACGACTTCTCGGTTGACGTTGTCTTGTCGTGAGGGTCCGCCGGCGGTGGAGCGTCGACGGTTTGGTTCGAGCCGGGATGTCGCCTCGAGTACGGTTAGGACCGAGGTCAACACTTGCGACTAGTAGCCTCGTTGTCGCGAGGCTTGGCTTGGAGAGGTTGGGCCGACTCTCTTGTCGACCCGCATGAAGTAAGCTTCCTCGGCGAGCTTGGCGATGACTTCTCCGGCCCGTATGCCCCGAGCACCGCCGTGCGATCGCTCGTGATCGACATGAGGCACGCTCGGAGTGGTGTGAACTCGCTCTCGGCCGCCGAGAGCTTCCGCAAGGTTGCGGATGGGGAGGTTGTCTCCGAGCCGCCGGCGTCGTTCGTTGCGCTTCTCCGTTACGTTCGCGCCGGGCGTCCCCGCCCGGCGTCGGTCTCGTCGCGGGGGCCTCGGCGGAGACGGCTCATCCGCGGAGATGTCCTCCGTGTACTTGTACGCGGCCGTGCACCGAGGTTCCCGGGGTGTCGCCGGCAGCCATGAAGACTTGACGGTCGGGGGGTACCCAAGCTTGGCTCGAAGGTGCCACCTCGGTTGGTGTGCTTGAGTCGGCTTGGGCTAGTGGTGTTCCCTCCCTGGAACGGTAGCGAGTCGATGTAGGCGACGTAGCGTGAGTCCTTTGTCAGCTCAGCAGGTTTGCGGTCTGGCCAGTAGACGTATCTCCCGGCCGGCGTTGATCTTATAACCAGCCCAGAGGCTGGCCCTGACAAGGGAAGCTCAGAGGAGTTGTCTTCGGACTCAGGCTCCTCAGGGTCCGACCCGAAGTCGAACTCGTAGTCCGGGTTCGAGAAGAACTCGGAGAGAGGGCCCGGAGTCCAAGACGCGGTTGGAGACGGCGTCGGAGTCCGAGTTGTACTCGGTTGCGGGCTCCTTGCCGGCCCGTCGTGGCGTAGAAGCCTCCGTGCGGGCCCGGCTGGGAACGCGAGGGCCACGCACAGAGCGCTGACGTGGAGAGGGGACCGCTGCGATGGGCGAGGAGCCGGCTCGCATGCGATGGCCCATGGCGACGTCGGGTTCGAGTTGGAGACGGACTCGAGCTCGAAGTCAGCGTGGAGGTTGGAGAGCGAAATTTCGCCGAACTTGCCGGCGAGCTTGCCCGTGACAACTTCGGGGAAGCGTCACAAGGCCCGTCCTCGAGTCGGGTTGCATGATCAAGCGGCGCCGGAAAGAGCCCGCGCCATCGGCGGTGCGGACCCAAGCCCCCGAAGACGAAGGTGTCGCCACGGTTGAAGGCGACGGTTGGCTTGATGTGAACGAGGCCGTCGAGTTCGCCATGTGATCTCGAGCGAGACCCCCTACCCGGCGCGCCGCGCTGTCGGTGTTTTGGACCGGCAACCTACTACGGGGAGTACCCGAAGTAGATGAATGTGACTCGCCGAGATCGGTAACTCGAAGGAAGAGGCACGCGACACACAATTTAGACGAGGTTCGGGCCGCGAGGTGCGTAATACCCTACGTCCCGTATGCTTTGCGTAGCTCGGATTGATAGGGCACAATTACACGATGGTGCAATGGTGCGCCGTGAGTTGGATGAGGTGAGGTTAGGTCGAGGTTAGGTCGAGGTTAGGTCGAGGTTATCCTGGGATCGGTCCCCGCCTCGCCTTATATAGTCCGGGAGGCAAGGTTACAAGTCGGAGTAGGGGAAGGAGTACTAGTCGAGTACGTCTAGGAGACCTCTACACGGTGCGGAACATGTACGAGTCCTATCCGAGTACTACTCCTTTGCTTTGTCCTTGTGCTCCACGCCTTCGGGTGCCGTGTAGCGCAAGTCGGGTAGTCCCGGGGGCCCACCGAGTAGTCGGTCCCGGTACCCACCGAGGTAGTGGGCCCGGGGAGGTCCATACGACACGGGGCGAGCTCTCCAACTTGTTTTTACATCCCTTTGCATTCCTTCTGTAGGACGGAGGGGTGAGGTGTCCACGACTCCCATCGAGCGGGTCGCGAATCACGGATCCCTCGTTGAGCTGTTAATGGGCGATTCAAGTGGACGTTCGTGCCCCGTTTGATAAGAGTCGGCTCGTGGTCCGCAGACACGTCCATAGAAGCGCTCACGTGGGTGTGCTAGGCAAGGCTCAGTCCCGTCTGATGGGGACCGAGGGCAGAAGCTCTCCCTCGATGGGATCCCTCGACTAGGTGCCCTCGTTGGCTCTTTCATATGACATGTAGGGCACCCTCGAGCTGGTGGACTCGAGGTCAGGCTCGAATGCGCGAGCCCTGGTCGTCACTGACTCTGTCAATCTGGGCGCCTGTTTGAACCCTTCGAGGGTCAGGCTCCGAACCCCTGATTAATAGGGCTGTTGCGGGGTGGCAACGCGGTGCCCCCGTCTTGTTCGCATCTGTAGGACTTGTGGGGTCGCGGCTGAGCTGACCCTCGAGCTACTGATCAGTAATCCTTTGGATCGAGGGCATCTGTGGTGCCCACCCTCGATGGGTGGGACTCGAGACCACTGATCAGTAAGCGCGTCATTCGAGGGGCTGGCCCTCGACTTTCTTGAATGAGGGTTGGCTTTGCCTGTTTTTAGATCGGGGCACTGATCCCACCCTAAGAGGGTCGGTTTTTCGAGCCTTTCGCCCAGACCGCGTGGGGAGTTACCCTCACTTGGTAAGGGACCCGACCATTAAATGACCATGGTTGTGGCAGCGGTCGTGCATAGAGGGCGCGCCTTTTCAGGCGGCGGCGACGCGGGCATAGTGGGCGACGTGGGGGCGAACATGACGGGTGTTGAAGGTGAAAATCCGTCAACCTAGCCATGAGTTTACCTTCGGTGTTGGCATGACTTTTGTATCTTATCCATTGGTACTAACCCCCGTGATATAACAAGTTCACTTGTGCATGTCAGTTTTGGAGTTAAGTGTTTATGTAGGGTTTTAACGTTGAAAGCAAGACTTCCGGGATAAGTTCATTAAGCACCTCATGACAAGACCTTGAAGCCCGGTACAAGTCAAGCAATGAAGTGAACATGACTCCAAGAGCCCAAGGACCAAGCCCGAGAAGATGAAAAACTCCGAGGACCGAACCGAGAAAAGTGCTTGAATCTTGCAAGACAAGGAGTTGAGTCCAATTCCGAGAGAAACCGACGTCAAGGGCCCACATGCAAAAGGGGAGAACATCTAGAAGACACGGGAAGCAACACCGGCGAAGCAGGCCACGAGATGGGCCGAATTGGGCCCGGGCCGGCCGGCCTAGCCCTTTTCGGGGCCCAATCGGCCTCCCCTTTGACCTAATTGCTTCTCAGGCTATAAATAGCCCCCTGACCGAGAGCCACGCATCAATCAAGTCGTAATCCGCCGCCGAGGAGCAGAGAAGCTTGAGGGACACCATCTCGGAGATGAGGGTCGTGCTAGTTGTCTAGGGTCTCCCTAGCCGACGTGGGAACCTTGCATGGAAGACCACGTCGGAGCTCCGGAGCAAGGATCAAGATCGAGGTAGGATCCCGGTGGTGATCTTGTTCATGTAATCATTCATGGTGAAGTTTGTAAGTGAATTCGATTTCTAGTGATCAAGTGCCTTCTCGATGATTTTGTTTTCTTCTTGGTTTTGCTTCTTCTACGATCTAGTTTGCAGCTAGATTACTTAGGGTGCTCTTGTAGCCGTGGTGGCTAGAGGTGCATACCGGACCGGCCAAGTGATTTCAACTTGTTCTATCGAACTCGCCCTAGACTACCCGCATGAGTAGGGATACGTTGTGACGAACGGGGTTCCGAAAGGCGGGTGTTTTCGGAGTCGGATGGAAGGCCACGATTCAAAGATGCTTTTAATGAGATTCGCTTTTCTATCTTCATTTATCTTGTTTGGAGCTACAACATAAGCACGATCTAGACTCTCTAGATCGGTTATCTCTTGCTTTCTCTTGCTACCTCTTTAGTAGATTAGATTAGATTCGTTTTCCTTATGATATCTTAGATTAGATGCAATTTCATTCTTCAATAGATAGCTTTACCTTGCTTTACTAGATTGAATCCTTGCGTTGCACATTGTTCCACGGATTCGATACCTTGGGTTCACCACTCGAGGGAAGAAGGGTCCCTTGACTACGACGGGAGACTTGTCCACTTGCAAGTCTAAACGAACTTTGATACAACTATTAACCGTCAACAAGCCCCTTTTTCTGGAGCCGTTGCCGGGGAACAAGCAATCAAGATCCGATCTAGTATCGCTTATCTTTCAGTTTTTCTTTTGATTTTCTTTTGCATCTCTTATGTTTGATCATCCTCAAAAAGAAAAAAAAAGATCAATCTAATCTAGTTTTGATTAACCCTAGTTTTTATGTTTAGATTTTTGTTTTATTACTAACCCTAACCGGAGATGGTTGGCTACCTCTCCAAGAAACCCAAACTTTTTTTTTGTGGATGATCCAGGAAAACTTTACAGGAAAAGGAGACGTGCAACACAAGCTAAAGGGTTGGAAACCCTAGATTCAAAAGTTGAAGTCGAAGGACCGTCGAAATCTCCAAGGGAATCACCACCTCCAAGTCCAAAGGAAGATCAACCTCAACCACCGGAGCGCAAGATTAAGCTATGCACCCCGGACATCGTTGATCTACTTATCATAAACCTTCAAGATGCGGGAGACCGTTCTAGATCAAGGTCTCAACTATCCGCATGACGATTGCGAGAGCCGAATGCATACGAGCCGGATTCCTTGAGTGGCATACCGGTTTACTTAAGAGGAGGATGGAGAAGATGGAGATGGAGAAAGAAGCTCAACACCTAAAGGCCGCCAAAGCAAGATCCACATGCAAGGAGTGTGTGGAGCACAACCATGTCCAAGGACGTCGTCACTAAGTTCGAGGCTATGGAGAAAATATTGAAGAATTTAGATGGCAAGGTGATGGAGGTCGGAAGCTCTATACGTGAAGTGTTCGTCGTGATGAAGATGCTAGACGCAAGTGGGACAACTTGTCGGGCGCCCGATGGGTAACAAAGAAGAATATCCGAGACAACTCCAAGGTCCCAAGACGGCGAAGGCTACTCAAACTCATTCGGGAGAGATGGAGGATCACAATGGAGACCATAAAGATCACAACCGAAGACCGGAGTTCGAGATGCCGAGCCACTACATGAAGGAAGTTGTTGCATCCGTCAAGACCAAATGACAATGTCGACTGTGAAGACCGAAAAAAATTGACTAAGCCGAAGAAGAAGCCCGTGCCCAAGATGGTGCGGAAGTGGGTACCCAAGATTGCAACGCCCGCAAAGAGCGTTGATCCGGAGTAATCAAGTGAAGAAGTCTAGCCATGGACTATAAACGAAGCGCTAGGCGGGAGGCAACCCGTTTCGTCGAGTCAGGAATAAGCTACCGGGAGGACAACCCGATTCCAGGTTTTTCAAGTCTTTTTAATAATTCAGTTTTGAATTTTACTATGCAAAACATTAGACTTAGAATGGTTGAACAATATTAGAGACATAATTCTTGGTTGATTATTTTGATTGATCATAAACCCTTTGCATGAACCATCCTATGTATTTGTTTGCTTCTTTTTTCGAGAAACCACAACCAAAAAGAATTCAGAACCTAACTCAACCTTTCATCCTCTTTATGATGTGTGGTTGACTTGTTTTTCATGCTAAAAACACTCGAGTAGAGCCACGACTTGTATCTAGATGTTATTTAAATTTCAGCACGTGGTAGGACTCGCGTGAACCTAGAATCTTGATTTTTGGTTGGTTTAAAAATTCATATCCTTGGTTTCTCTAAGATTAGAATTTTTCTATGCCTCATTTGATTTTATTTTATTCCAAATCTCTCTTATCTAATCAAAATTAGGACCTAAACCTATGCCCCCATGATCAAGCCGGGAAAAGCTTGCTCTCAACTAATGAAGGCAAACAATACCGGTGAGACCGATATCAACGTAGTCGGAAAGTATTTTCGACTTACATTTGTTTTTAATGGTTTAAAAACTTCTCTAAATTTATGCTTGAGCTCTTGCATGGCTCCGAAAAATATTTTTAAATTTCGAAATTAGAGTAGTGCTTAGCCTTAAAGGATGCTTAGAGGGAGGCAATCAAGTTAACTTGACCATACATGCACCATGATACATCACGGGATGCTCCTCCAACATCTTTTATCAAACCACATGCAAAGTACAAGCATGGGGGGGGGGGCAGCCAATGCTTTGTTTTGTAGGAATATCATGGAGGCATGTGAGGCAAGGGAGTATGGAAGTGAATCAAGCGAAAACATCAAGTGGAAGGAGCAATAATGCAAGCGAAGGAGTGGACGAGAACGTTTGGAAGGTGTACGCGGTCACGAAGCAACGTGCACTAGAGAAGAACCGAGCCAAGAGGAGGAGAGAGGTAAGTCTCCCATCCGGCTCTTTGTTCGTGTGCTCTAGTTTGTAGGCCGGAACCACCTTAGACTTAGCCATCCACCGCGTTTGTTTCGTGCAACAAATCACATCCTTAATCCACTCAAAGTCCGTACGCCAAAATAATATTTGTGTACCTTGTTACCGGGTGAAAACCCCGGATATATATTTGTGAGGGAGAGTGCTGCAATCATGGAGGAAAACTACAAGCCTTTTCACCAAAGAAGAAGGGATCATTGTCGTCTAAGCCATCAACCTCTTCGAGGAGGCACTCAGTTTCCGAGTTTCCTCGGAGTATGGAGGAAGACACGGCACCACCGAGGAGGAACCACACTCTTCTCCTTCGTGGCATGAGGGCCACACGAAACTCGTTTATGAGGTTCACCAAACCTCAAGGACATATGGAGGAGCCGCCCGTCCAACCTTGCCACTCGACACGATCATTCGCTCCACCTCCATACGCCCCGCGGTATTCCGAGGGGTATGTCATCATGACGGAGGAGGAGGCGAAGAAGCTCGCCTCGCCTTAAGTAGAGGCTTGTAGCGAATGTCGACATCGACAACCAATCTCTCCACATATTGGGTTTCATACGGGACACCGGTGCAATTCTCTAACGGAGTATCGACAAACACCCACAAGGAATTCATCTAGGAAGTTTTCATGACCATGGCGCATACCCTTGATGAAGGAGTGCTGAGTCTCTCATTCCGTTTGGAGGGAGCCCACAAGTGGAGAAGAAGGAAGACACCGTTGGAAGGGTAACCTTGATCAACGATGCTATTTCTAGCACCTTGATGGGGTAATCTCCTTTCATCCATGGGTTGCAATCGATCTTGAGATGTAATCACACTTTGTTGGATTATCTATCTATCATCTCGTGTTGAAAATACTTTAATGCTTAAGGTTAGCTACCATGCCGTAAAGGAAGTAAGGGCTCTAATGCTTCCTTGGATTTTTTGCGTATCTATCTTATTGCTAGCCTCTTATCCGTGCATTGTGTATCCCCACATCGGAGATTTCACAAACCTCGCCGGATATCCACCCTTAAACCAAATATCATCTTTTGTGATTACCTCCTTGACCACAACCTATAGTTGAGAATGGATCATCAATTCAAGGAAGATCGCAAGACGGTGTCGACATTGAAGATTTCAAGTATCTCTCCAAAGGAAAAATATTTCCGGTACCTACCTTATTTTTCGCCTCTTTGCTCGAGGACGAGCAACGTCTAAGCATGGGGGAGGAGGTAGGTACGGTGCAGTTTTAGAGTTCAAAGGGGAGTATTTTAAAAAAATGATGATGAATGAAAAAAAATTCGGCGATGAACGTGACTTCCAAGGTGAAGGTCTCACAAGAAGAAAGAAAAATATATATATATATATATAATGAATGAATGAATGAATGAATGAATGAATGAATGAATGAATGAAAGAAAGAAAGAAAGAAAAGAATAAGAAATATGAGAAAGAGAAAAAATATATATATGCTTAAAGTGAACTTCCCGGTTCTCTAAGAGTGCATTCAAGGCTTCAATAAAAGATCCATTCTCATTTCCAACCATGTGCAATCCGATAACGAGGACTTTCTTTGTGCCTCGGGATCACTCTTTGCCATTTGCACATGTCCACTCATCTAAAGTGTGTGTATTTTTCTCTTTCCCCTCCTTGATTTAACATTATTTTCCAATGACCTTTTTGACGAGTCTCGGTAAGACCATGAGAAGCTTGTCTTCTTTTGACAACACCTCATTCATAAAATCTTGTTAGGACTAAACTTTCCCAAAGCTCCATATAAAGCCTACCACACATATATGTTATGAGAGGGAAAGGAGTAGAATATATAGGCTTGAGAGACAAGTGAGATGAGAGTTCATGAGCAACATGCAAGGTGATTTAAATTTGTGAACTTGGTTTAGCTTTTCTTTATCTTGTTCTTTATTTCAAAAATTCTAAGATCTATTTAAACTTTGTAAGCATGTTAATACTTGTGGATAAGCTTAATTAAATATCTACCCTCCGTAGGGATGAAGGCTAGTACATTATGGAACTTAAACGAATTAAACTTTTGAGAGCATTATGTTTTCTCATTTATGATCTAGTGCAAGGTTTAAACATTGTTGGCAATGATGATATCCATCGAAGGCTTACTCGAGGACGAGCAAGGTTTAAGCATGGGGGAGATGTTGACGGTGAAAATCCGTCAACCTAGCCATGAGTTTACCTTCGGTGTTGGCATGACTTTTGTATCTTATTCATTGGTACTAACCCCCGTGGTATAACAAGTTCACTTGTGCATGTCGGTTTTGGAGTTAAGTGTTTACGTAGGGGTTTAACGTTGAAAGCAAGACTTCCGGGATAAGTTCATTAAGCACCTCATGATAAGACTTTGAAGCCCGATACAAGTCAAGCAATGAAGTGAACATGACTCCAAGAGCCCAAGGACCAAGCCCGAGAAGATGATAAACTCCGAGGACCGAACCGAGAAAAGTGCAAAATCTTGCAAGACAAGGAGTTGAGTCCAATTCGGAGAGAAACCGACGTCAAGGGCCCACATGCAAAAGGGGAGAACATCTAGAAGACGCGGGAAGCAACACCGGCGAAGCGAGGCCACGAGATGGGCCGACTGGGCCCGGCCGGCCGGCCCGGCCCTTTTCGGGGCCCAATCGGCCTCCCCTTTGACCTAATTGCTTCTCGGGCTATAAATAGCCCCCCGACCGAGAGCCACGCATCAATCAAGTCGTAATCCGCCGCCGAGGAGCGAGAGAAGCTTGAGGGACACCATCTCGGAGATGAGGGTCGTGCTAGTTGTCTAGGGTCTCCCTAGCCGACGTGGGAACCTTGCATGGAAGACCACGTCGGAGCTCCGGAGCAAGGATCAAGATCGAGGTAGGATCCCGGTGGTGATCTTGTTCATGTAATCATTCATGGTGAAGTTTGTAAGTGAATTCGATTTCTAGCGATCAAGTGCCTTCTCGATGATTTTGTTTTCTTCTCGGTTTTGCTTCTTCTACGATCTAGTTTGCAGCTAGATTACTTAGGGTGCTCTTGTAGCCGTGGTGGCTAGAGGTGCATACCGGACCGGCCAAGTGATTTCAACTTGTTCTATCGAACTCGCCCTAGACTACCCGCATGAGTAGGGATACGTTGTAACAGAACGGGGGTTCCGAAAGGCGAGCGTTTTCGGAGTCGGATGGAAGGCCACGATTCAAATATGCTTTTAATGAGATTCTCTTTTCTATCTTCATCTATCTTGTTTGGAGCTACAACATAAGCATGATCTAGACTCTCTAGATCGGTTATCTCTTGCTTTATCTTGTTACCTCTTTAGTAGATTAGATTAGATTCGTTTTCCTTATGATATCTTAGATTAGATGCAATTTGAATCTTCAATAGATAGCTTTACCTTGCTTTACTAGATTGAATCCTTGCGTTGCATATTGTTCCACGGATTCGATACCTTGGGTTCACCACTCGAGGGAAGAAGGGTCCCTTGACTACGACGGGAGACTTGTCCGCTTGCAAGTCTAAACGAACTTTTATACAACTATTAATCGTCAACGGCGGGGCGGCGCGCGCCCTTCGGTTGCCGTGCCGTAATGACCGCACACACGCACGTACCCGGCCGTTTCGACGCGGTGGGGCCCGCCGGTCAGTGACGGACGGTGTTGCCTGCAGTTAATGTGCGCGGTATGCGGAGTTTCCGGGAGCGTGGCTCCCCTGGATCTATAAATCACGGGAAGAGGAAGGGTGAATTCCCTTACCTCGCCACTTAGCATCCGCAGCTTTGCTTGTTACCTTCTCCCTGACCGCGCGCTTTGCTAATCTTGCTCTTGCTCGCTTCGCTCTCGACCCGCCGCCTTCCTCGCTTCTTGCTGTCGCCCGCAATGGCTCCACCTCAGCTAATTGTACTGCTAGATCCTCTCCCCTGGACCCAGTCGATGGTGACGCCGTTCGCTCTGAACGAGCTGGTGAACGACGAGCTGCTGGCGCCGGCTGGTGAAGGGGCGTACCCAGCGTGGATGGTCCCGCCGGCGTCGGACAGGGAGCCCAACCCGCGATACGGCTACGTCGTCAGCTTCATCCGGCTGCACGAGCGCGGCTTCACCACCCTAGCGAGCCGCTTCATGCAGGGGTTGTGCTACCACTACGGGGTGGAGCTCCACAACTTTGCCCCCAACACCATATCGCAGACGACCACTTTCGTCGGCATTTGTGAGGGGTTTTTGGGGATCCTAGTGAACTGGGATCTCTGGGTGCACCTGTTCCGCGCGGAGCTGCACACCCTTGCCACGGGCGAGGCGCAGGTGCGCCGGGCGGTGTGCGCCGGTGGCCTAACGTTCGCGTTGCAGGACTCGCGCAAGGAACTGTACCCGCTGTGCATGGTGACATTGAACAATGCAGACTGGGAGAAGGGGTGGTTCTACTTCTGCAATGACGGCGCCGGCCTCCTCCCTACACCGGCAAGGTGCTGATGGCGAGGACCGACGCCTGGCACCACGACGTGTCGCCTCCCTCGCGTCAGCAGAGGTTGGAGTCACTCACCACCGCGCTGCTGAGCCTGGCGGACGTCAGACTGGGAGCGGCCTCGATCATCACCAACCTCCACCACCGGTGGATCGTCCCTCTCATGGAGTGGGAGGTCCGCATCTTTGAGATGAGCGACGCGGCCAACCCCTTGTCGCTGGCGCGCTCCCGACTGCTGCAAGAGCGCCTCCTCCTCGAGTACGCGGCCACGAGGGCGAGGCGCGCGGTCATCCTCAAGTGGGTACCACACAGCGACGATGACCTATGGTCGTTCGTGATGCTCCCCGATGCCCCGCCGGTGAGTGCACCTCTTCTCCTTCTCGGGTTCCCGTGTCACATTCGTGTCAGTCTTGATGATTCCTATCAGTAGAGGGTGACCGTGAACGCCGCGCGATCGGACCCCCCGACGCCCGGGGCCCAAGCGGCCGGTCGCACTGCGTAGCAGCGAGAACGGGAGCGGGCGGTGCGCGCGAGGGAGCAGAAGATCAGGCGGCGGGAGCGCCTGGAACAATACAACGAGGAGTACCGACTGCGTGAGCAGCAGGGACTCTCCCCTCCGCTGGTGCCGGCAGACTCGTCGTCGGATGAGGAGGGGAAAGTGATGGGGGGCGGGCCAGCCCCGATAGGTGGAATCCCCCGCCCCTGTCGCCACGGGCCGAGGAGGTGGCCGTAGAATTGGTGCCCGTGGCGGGCGCGGAAGCGCCCTCCACCGGGCCATCGGAGGAGGCATCGGCAGGCGCCGCGGAGGCGCCAGCGGGCGTGATGGAGGTACCCCCCAGCCCTCGAGGAAGAGGAAACGGGGTTTCTCCAACTTGAGGTGAGTAGCATCTCCCCTCGTACGCCTTTGATTTCAAGGGGCTGTCGCTTACTCTTTTGCTTTCTTATCGACAGGGTAACGCCGATCGTCCCCGCCCTCACGCCTGCAAAGGCGCTCAGGTCGGGAGCGCCCGCGACAACAGGGCGGCGTTTGGCGAGGGTGCTGCGAACAGCGGCGAGTGCGACGGCGACGGGCAAGCTATCGCTCGTCACGGCTGCGGTCATGGGGCCGTAGCAAGCGAAGGCAGTGGTGGCGAGCACGACGACGACGGGCGAGCCGTCGTGCGTTACGAGGGCCGCGGTCGCGGGGCCGCGGCAAGCGCGAGGCAACCACGGTGAGCGTGACGGAGATAGGTGAGCCATCGCGCGTCATGACTGCGGTTGCGGGGCCGCGACGAGAGGGGGCGGCGGTGGCAATGTTGCAGGCGCTGGTCCCCCGCGCCCCTTCCCAAGGGTGCGGGCAGGCTTGTTCGGAGAGCTAGCCCGACGGGGGCCACGATGCGGCGGGGGCTACTGCCGATGACTATGCTGTCCCCGGGGGGGCTCAATTGAGGGGCAACCCGAGTCAGACCCAGCCAGAGGTGCTGGTGATGCAGGAAGATGACTGCGTGATGTTGCAGCGCCCGGCGTCCTCGACGTCCCATGCTGCACTGCCTGCCTTTGACGCCGCCGTCGCGCATCCGGAGCAGGGGCCGCGACGTGCCGACCCGCCACCGACCCACTTCAACGAGGCCCAGGCTGAGCAAGCGTTGTAGCAAGAGTTCCATGACCACAACGTCTCGATCAACAGCGTGTTGATTGAGGTGCTACGGATCCACGGGGGTCCCTCGATCCAGCTTTTTGAGGTAAGTGCTCTCTGTCAAATTCTAGGCTTGCTCCTCACATTTTGTTTGTTTTTTTGAAAGCAACTGTGGGGCAAAGCCCCCCAGCAACCTAATATATTAATAAAAGAGGAAGAACCAGCAAACTTACAAAGTACCTCAAAGGAGGGAGGGAAGAGGGCACCTAACCAGCAGTTAGGTAGGGGAGGAGTCAGCAGAAAAGACTATACAAGTGAAAAGGAAAACAAAAAACAGAGAAGAAAGGAGCTGGAGAGCCTTAGGCCAAAATCAAGAAGGGAGCTCTATCCTAGAGAGCCTCAAGCGAAGCTAAAATGCACTGATGTAGGGAGCTTTTGATTCTGATCATGTGTCGAACAACTTCCTCCTTGAAAGAAAGCTTCCAAGTAGAGAAACCAGGGGGCTTGTTACTGAAGATGAGCTTATTTCTTTCAGTCCAAATGCACCAAGCAGCAATCATAAAGATTTCCATGAAGAAGGGATGAGGAAAGGCTTGCTTGGCCAAGTAAATCTTCTGATGAGAACTACCGAATTGCTCCAAGAAATCCCCAACGCAAACAACCGACAAACAGCAGCAGAACACTCAAAGAACAGATGCTCAGAAGTCTCCTCAATCTCCTCTTGGCATAAAACACAGTTATACCCTTCCTCAAGGAATTTCTTTCTTCTTCTCAGAATGTTTCTTGTGTTTAGTCTATCATTCAGAAGGAGCCAAGCAAAGAATTTTATTGTGGGAGTACAATTTGATTTCCAAATCTAAAGGACCACCCTGCTAGGCATCAGGTTTTTGAATTGATACTGATAGTATTTACTGGAAGATTAAACTTGCTGCCCCCAAATGAACTGCCAAGAGTCCTTCTTGCAAAGATCAGGGGATGGAAGTGAATCAAAATATTGCTGGAGAAGGAGGTATTCATTGTATGCCGCTCTAGACATGGGAATATTGAAACAGTTAATGAGATTGCCTTCATTTCTAAGCTTCCAAAGGGAAGCCTTAGGATCCTTTGCATAGCCAAAAAGGTTTGGGAAGGTGACAGATTGCAGAGCTCCATTGATAATATCATCCCAGAAAGCAACAGTATCTCCCCTGGAAGGCATGCAGATTGCAACTCCTCTATAAAGAACATGTAGTCTGAGAATGTCCTTCCACGGAAATGACCCTTTTTCTCTAGCCAGATGAGGGACTGCATTCTGGTAATACTTTTGCCATATGAGACGAACCCATTGCACATCAGCTTTCTTATAAAATTTATCAAGCTGTTTCAGAAGAAGAGCATTATTCTGAACACTAAGGTTAACCACACCGAGTCCCCCTTTGCTTTTTGGCCTTCTAACTAGGTTCCATGCTGCAAGATTATATTTCTTTTGGTTGAACTCTTTCCCTCTCCAAAGACAGTTTTTGCTATATTTATCAATGACATCAATCACAGTCACAGGGAGCTTGAGGGAGCACATGTAATAGGTTGGCAAAGAGGAGAGCACTGAGTTGATCAACTGAAGCCTTCCAGCATACGAAAGAAACTGAGAAGAAGCCGCCAACCTCCTTTCCACTATGCAGATGAGAGGGGCAAAGTCTCTTACCAGAGGCTTAGTAAGTCCCAAAGGCAAACCTATGTACGTAAAAGGAAAGGTTCCCACAATACATCCAAAAGATGCAGCTAGCAATTCAGTCTTCTGAGCATCAACATTATTAGGCACAAGGCAGGACTTGTGGTAATTCACCTTCAGACCACTGGAGATCGCAATTTTTTGTAGAATGTCCTTTAGAACGAGCAACTGTTGTTCATCCCCCTACATAACAATGATGGTGTCATCTTCATATTGGACCACAGGGAAGGGGAGATCAGCATTCTGGGGAAATGGTGGGACCAATCTACCCAGCTGAAATTCATGGTTAATGGCACACTGGATTAAGTCAGCCGCAATAGCAAACAAAATAGGGGAGAGAGGACCCCCCTGACGAACACCCCTTTTACACAAAAATTCTTTCCCAGCAGTGCCATTAAGCAGAACTGAAGTAGTGGCTGAGTTCATGAGGGATTCGACCCACATGATCCATTTGGCGGGAAAGCCTTTGGCTCTGAGCAAATCTAGCACAATTGAGAATTCTACAAGGTCAAACGCCTTTTCAAAGTCAAGCTTCAAAATAACAATTTCTCTTTTAGATTGGTGGTATTGGTGCAGAAATTCAAAAGCCCATCCTAGACAATCTTGTATGGTTTTACCCTTGACAAACCCATATTGATTCTCATGCACAACCTGAATAGCCACCTTTTGTAATCTATTCGCCAAAATCTTAGCAACCAGCTTGGGAGAAGAATTAATGAGAGAAATGGGCCTTAAGTCAGAAACCTTCTCAGGATTATCAACCTTTGGGACTAGAGTGATGTATGAGTGGTTAACACTTTTTAGGTCAACAACATGATTAAAGAAATCTGTGCACAACTTAAAGAAATCTTCCCTTATGATATGCCAAGCTCGTTTAAAGAACAGATTACTGAATCCATCAGGCCCTGGGGCTTTGTCAGAAGGCAAGTCTAGAATGATATTATCAATTTCCTCCTGACTAAAAGGCAGACAAAGATGATCCAAATTGCCACAGAAGGGAACAATGTTGTCAAGCTGGAACTGCAGACTAGTAGGAACAAAACATCCCATTCTACTTTTAAATTCCTGATAGAAAAGTGCACTTTTCTCTGTATGATCTGCAATCATTCAACTGGAGTTATCCACAGTTTGACTAATTACATTTTTCCTGTATCTCTCAGAGGCCATAGCATGAAAAAATTTTGTGTTCTCATCCCCAAACTGAACCAACCTTTGAGTAAATCTTTGTCTCCAGTAAGTATTCCGCATGGCAAGAAGATTATGAATTTGCCCTTTAATGATCACCCTGAACTTGAATTCATGATGGGAAAGAGGCCTGAACTCCTCAAGCTTATCAAAAAAAGTGGTGGTTATATTACAATTTGCTATCAAATTGGAGAGGTTGGAGATATTTCTGGCCCATAGCTTAAGCATTCTTCTAAGCAGTTTAAATTTTGCACTTATGGTCCTGACACTATCTAGAGTGTCAATAGTGGGGGTGGACCATGCATTCTTGATCAGCTCAAAACAAGAGGGATGACTAAGCCAATAGTTTTCAAATCTAAAGATATTAGCCTTGGGGATATTGGTACCAATCTAAATTCTACAGGGTAAGTGATCAGAGGTGGTATTGGCTAAAGGGAGCACCATTGTCAAAGGGAACTGAGTAGTCCAGGAAGGGGAGGTGAAAAACCAGTCAAGTTGCTCCAGAAGCGGACTTGATTGCATATTGCTCCAGGTGAAGCTCCGGCCTTGATTGGGATCTCAACAACACCCAGATGGCTTATAATGTTGTTGAAAACCAATGAATCATTCAAATTTCCACCCGACCTATTTCTATTTTCAGCATACCTGTAGAAGTTGAAATCACCCATGAACATCCACAAATCCTCCTCATCCAAGTCTAGATTATAAAGCTAGTTGACAAATTCATCACGATCTGGTTGTCTACAGGGACCATAGACAACAACCAAGTTCCAGGAAATGGAGTTGATAACAGAAGTGAACGTGAGTCTGATAGCAAAAGAGTGTTTTTCATGAACCGTCACAGTGAAGAACCTGGAGACCCAAGCCACCAGAATGCCCCCAGAAGCACCAGAGGAGGGACAAAACTCAAAATTATCAAACCTCTTGGGGGCAAAGTTTTTCATAAAATGAATATCAATAAGATCTCTTTTGGTTTCCTGAAAACAGAAAATATTCGCCCCACTCTCTTCAATTTTGTTTCTCAGCAAGCTCCATTTGTTCTTATCATTTAGACCTCAAACATTCCAGCATAAGATATTCCAAGATCTATTCATTATTAGGCAACAAAGGAAGGAGAAAACAGAAAGTAAGGGGGCAAAGCCTCCAAGACGTCCAAAAAATAGAGAACATAAAGTAAACGCACCACCAACAGATATTGTTCCAAGTTTGTAGGCCAACAGACCCACCAAGGACAGAATACAAGATATGATCCACAAAGCATGAGCCAGACAAAATAAAATCACACCAGAGCCCAAAAAAACAAGATTGTTTGTAGATCATTGGGTCAATCTTCAGAAGAATCCTGCAGAGTAGAGGTGTTCAGCTCCATAGGAGGAACCCCACAAAAGCCAGTCCCCAACTCCACAAGGAGGGGGTGCATTGATGTCTTCAATCTCCCAGTCTTCAACATCATGGTGTTCAATCTTCCTAGTGATGATGGCAGCTTTGAGTTCCTAGATCTCCGAGTATCTAACAGTCTTCCTTGCAGCTCCTCTTCTTTTTTCTGGGCTCGTTCTCCAACTGAATATGAACGACATCAACATTTCTTCTGAGCCTAGCACTCCTCACCTCGTCCTCAACAACAGGCGTCCTAGCTCTGGTCTTTCTCTTGTGGTGCTGCGGGGAGGGAGTGCTAATAGGAGGAGCATAGTCCAGTGGCAAAACCGAGCCACTAATTGCATCAGCTGAATCATTTAGCTCATCCATGCCCTCAACCAAAGGTACAACGCTTAAAAGGCCATCTCCAATCTCAGATGTGGACTGTCTAGTCTTTCTAACATTGTGCTGTGGGTCAACTTGCAGTGCCTGACCAGTTGGGGCTAAGTGCTCATCAGGACTGTGCTGAAGTTGCTGACTGGTGCCAGGATTGACCACTGCATTTTCTTCTGTAATCTGATGGGTGTTGTGGAGATCAGTCACAGTCCCACTGGAAGAGGGTTGCAACTCGAGATGTACTGGGCCTAACAACTGCAGCCTAGGAACTCTAATTCCTGTGGAGCTGGAAGCTTCTGCATTATTACCCCAATTCGGATTGTTAACATTAAAGAACTAGTTTCCTGGCACAAACCATGACTGAGGAAAAGAATTCCACTCATGGGCTTTCAAGGGTGCTTTCAGAGGAAGCATAGCCTGAAGAGAAGAGGCCCTCTGGGCCAATTCCCTGATCAACATATCAACTGAAGGACTTGGGCCGAAACCAGGATGTAGCCCAATTCTATCTGCCATTTGCCTGATTAGGAAATCACTATCAAACTCAATGCCGGTTAACTGAGGCAGATTAGCAGTTCTTGATACATCCCCATTAGGGGGGAGAAGAAGTTCAAGTGTGACAGGAACCCCTTGTGCTCTGAAAAAAGTTGTGGCCTCACTGCTGACAGATCGACTTTCTTGTGGTATTTCGGGGTGCTGCATAAGACCATTTTCTATGGCGTTCACAACAACTTGATTAGCAAGATTGTTAACAAGATACAGCTCATTGTCACCCACCAGCTCCCCTTCTTGCTGAGGCCACTCATCCCATCCATCATTTTGGGCAGGATGGGGGGAGATGGGATTTGCCAACCCTGATCAAGATTAGCTTGTTGGACTTCTTGTAAATCCCCAACATCTTCAAAGTGCTCCTGGTGATCCTCATCCATCTGCTGATTAACCACTGGGTGGGGGTTCCCATTGGGGGGAATGGGGTCCTCATCCCCAGGAAGGACATCATTTGGGTTGCTATTCAGCACAAAAACAGGCACAATCCAAGAGTGCCCACCATCAGCCACCGTACCGCTTTCAGAGATGACAATGCTTCTAGGGATCCTGCTAACAAAAGTAACTCGGTATCTGAGTAAGATTCTGGACCGAAACCTGGTGTTATCTTTCCAAGTGACAACTGAACCAAAGAGTCCAACAACTTGCTGCAATATTTCCCGGGTCTGAAAATCCAGCGGGAAAGCGAGGAACATGACCCAGCAAGTTTGAGAAAACGGAGAGTTTCTCAGATTAATCCCCCTGTCATGCTCCACCACCCTCAACACTCTGCCATTTCCAAAATGATGCGGACTCAAGTTGATCATGGCTTGTCGAGCAATGGCCAAAAGAAATTGAGCAAGACAAAGACCTAGCGGAAACGGACAGCAAGAACGGAAACGCACATGATGCTCATCCTCAAAATATTCCAGAACTTCATCAATTGCTTCACAAATCTGATTTGCAGGAGGAGGGGGGGTCAATCGAGATGATAGCATACTCTTCATGACGGCGCGGAGGATTGGCCGTGATGACGATCCTCCCACGAGTTGGACGGGCCCAATCTTCGACATTCATCCCCTCCGGGACGAATGGAGCAGGGTCGACTTCAAAGTTGGCCATCTCTTCAGTAGTTTTGCCACTCGGAGCTTCAGTGCTAGAAGGGCGGGGTGCTTCTGGCTCTAATGGCGGGACGAGTTCTCCATTGCTGTTGGGGTTTTCTATAGATGCGCTGTACATTGGGGGCGAAACACTGTTAACCCCGACTCATCGTCTTCCACTGGCGACTGCTGGGTTTCCTTCCTGGGCCTTAAAACGTTGGTGGACTTAGGCCTCCAATAAATCTTGGGCCGGGCAACCGTAGAGCAAAATTTGAACACATGCCCAAGTTTGAAACAGGCAGCGCATCTAAACGGCGCACGACAATCCATCCGCCGGTGAGTAAAGCCAAAGCATCGAGTGCACTTTCCAAGACGGCGTGCATTATCAATGACCTCGAGAGGAACAGGAGTCTTAATGTTCCTGCTGGCAGCAAAACAGTTGGGCTTTAGGAAGCTTCTGGAATCTTCCAAGGGAGACGAATCGTTGCCTGAACAATTGGGATTAGGGAAGAATCTAGAACCTTCTGGAGAAGAAGAGACATTGCCAGAGCCTTGAGCCTTAGAACAATCCGAAGACAAAAGATGAGTAGTGTTACCCTCTGTGAAAAAACACCTTATCATCAGGAAGAAAACCAGGCTTCTTGAGAATGCCACAACACTCATGAGTGGATCTCTCAGTTTCTGCTTTAGAATGGAGATCAAAAACAAAACTGCCAAACTTAATGGTCGAGGGCTTCACAAAAGGGGTAGATTTAACAACTAGAGAATCCAAAATGAGTTTATCAGCAAAATGAACTTTCTTGGTATGCTTTCTGGGAGATCAAGAAGACTTGGACATCAAACATTTTTTGATTTCTAGACATGACCTTCTCCCATTTCTTAGCTTCCTCAGCTTCCCACAATCTCTTTTGACGCTCCCAATGAGGGGCGCCACTACTCTAGAGATGAAAATACACATCAAAAGAAGTCCCAATAAATCTTCTCATCTTATAAATGGCAAAACCCACTTTCTTACAAGAGACTGTGAATCTGAAATGGTTATGGCTCTGAAATGAAACACAATAATGTTGAGCAAGGCCACCAAGACAGGATTGGAGAGCATTAGCAACTGAATCTTCATTAAGCTGGAACAGATATCGCCGGAAGCTGGCCAAAAGATGAAACCCACTATCATCACAAACTGAGTCATGGATACATCTACCAGTTGATCGTAGAATGTTCTTTTCAAAATCCATACCAATCTCAAAGTCCAGCTTTGACCATAAGAAATCCATGGCCAAAACCCAAAGCCTAGAGAGAAAAGAAGAAGAGCGACTGCCAGGAAGAAACTTTGGACGCGGATCAAAGAAGGGCAGGAACTGCAAACCAAACCAAACCACAGCGCCAAAGAGCAGGAAAAAGCGAAGGAGATCTCACAAGAGGCACGGCTTACATTTGGGCTCCACTTACCACCGACCGTAGAGAGGACTCGCTGGAGATGCTAGCTCGCCAACAGGGGAGAACACCGAAGGAGAGGAGGGGAGCGCCATTTTGTTTTGACTAGCAAATTTAACTTTGATGGTGCGTTCTCGCTCCTCACCTTTTTTGCACTTGGGTGTTTCCTGATCCCGCTTCCTTCAGCGCTCTTGACTACTATTTGTAGGAGTTGGAGGGTTGGGCTCGGGAGAGGTACCACCATCTTGTTCGGTTGAGCACTGAGGTTGACTGGTACCGAGGCTAGTACGACGCCCTCAACGCCCTCGTGGAGGCTCTGCGGATCGACAATGAGTGGCTGGTGTACTGGCTGCGGGCCATGCAGGATGCACTCCTGGACTAGGGCACCAAGACCGCGGAGGGTTGCTCCGCGGTTGACATGGTGAAGGCCGCGCTCTTGGAGCGGGACGAGGCACTGCAGAAGGTGCGCGCGACCCTGGCTGAGGTGCAGACCACAGCGGCGGAGAAGGAGACGATGCTCGCCGTGGCACAAGCCCAGCTCCAGTGGGACTGTGCCACCCTCGAGGGGGCACGGTGTTGGCAGACCCAGGCCAAGGAGAAGGCCAAGGAGGTCGAGCGGCCGGGGGCTGACCTGGCAGATAAGGTCGCCTCGCTTGCCGCGGTGGGGGAACAGCTCTGCCAGGAGCAAAGCGCGCACCAGCAGGTGGAGACCCGGCTCAAACAGGAGCAGTCCGCCCTCAAGGAGGCCCGTGCAATCCTCGAGCGCGAGCGTTCGGCCTGAGAGGAAGCACAGGTCCAACTCCAGCGGGAGCACGCCACGCTGGAGAAGGTGCGGGCTACCCTCAAGCTCCGGGATGCAGAGATCATGCGGCTCACCGGGGAGCTGGTCCATGGGGGTGTGTCCTACAAGGACTCACGGCAGGCCGGTGAGGAGAAGGACGCCGTCATCCTCGAGCTGCAGCAGGCGGCCGTCACTACGTGCACCGCCCACGAGTCGGAGAAGAAGCAGGTCGAGGGTGAGTTACGTTTCCTACTTTTCGCTTGCTGGCTAAGTTCGTTGGGATCCGTTCCCAACTTAGTCCACATTTTTGCTTTCAGGCCTACGGACGGCTCTTGGGGCATCGGCGACCCAAGCGCAGGTGATCCAGACGGCCTACAACTCCTCCCAGCAGGAGCTGCAGGAGCTGCAGGCCGTGACACTCGAGGCGTGCTAGGTGTTGACGGATAGACGTATCCCTCTACGATTCGCAAGCGTACGGACCCCACACCTTTTTCACCACGGGATTCCCAAGGTTCTTGTCAATCCGCGGAGCAAGGGGATTACAAGCATTCAATCTACTTCTAAGCACTAGCTACTAAAACCCTAACTACTATTATACTAGAAAACAACTAAACTACACTAGAGAGCGATAAGTGATCAAAGTAGGAGACACTCGCCCATGGGTCTACGATCATGCAATCAATTAAAGACATTAAACCAATCTAATCTATCGGGGGTTGTGACCACGGTTTCGCCCTTTCCCTCCTCTCGTACTGTCACTACGCGAAGGTATTCATGACTAGACCTATGATGGACACGGCGTATTGAATGGATCCAAGGAAGCATTGGGGCCCTACTCCCTTTACGGCAAGGTAGCAAACCTTAAGCATTAAAGTATATTCAACACAAGATGATAGATAGATAATCCGACAAAGTATGATTACATATTAAGATCGAGTACAACCCATGGACGAATAAGGAGATTACCCCATCAAGGTGCTGGACATAGCACCATTGATCATGGTTTCCCTTCCGACGGTGTCTTCCTTCTTCTCCACGAGAGGGTGCTTCCTTCGAGGTGGTTGATCTCCCTCCGGAGATCTTCCTCCTCTCTCTCCAGCTTGTGGATGGCCTCCTGGTGCGAATGGCTCTCTCCTTGTCGAACGGCGGCGCCTCCAGGGTTTTAGGGTTGAAGATCCTTCGGGTGCAAGGAAAGGGGGGCCGAACTGGCCACCGGAGTGGGCCGGGCGGCCGGCTGGGCCGACCGGCCCGAGGCCCATCTTGGCCGGCTCGGTCATCCCTTCGTTCTCGTGGGTCCTTAGGTTATTATGCACTTTGCCCCCTCCACTTGCATGATTTTGACGATGTCATCCTCGCGTCCAAGATGGAGGTTCTCTTCACATGAAGTACGGTCTTTTACGCTTCAATCCCCGGGGTGCTCCTTTGTAACACTTCGGTCCTTGCCACCATCGGAAGTGATTTCATCAAGCTCATGAACACGAACAAGACTCCGTAAATGCTCCTTTGAACTTGTTGCGAATCCGTCCTTTATGTCCATGTTTTCCTACATAAACACAACACTTCCAAATGCATGCACATAGATGAACTTGTTATATGATTAGTGTGCCTAGTGGAGGGTTAGTTCCATAAACAAATCCAAACCAAAGTGTAATGAACATGCTAGGTGTACCAAAATACACCGTCAACATCTCCCCCACGCTTAGCTCTTGCTCGTCCTCGAGCAAGTACTCGTAAAAGAACTTCGTCCAAAGTGTTGTAATCATGAACCGCTAATCCTTCTTCACAAGTTAGTCAATCCTTCCATCTTTAATACATAAACATAAAGTAATGATCATCAAACATAAACATGGGCGTTTAGAATTTTTACCACATCAAGATTTACCCCACAACTCAAACTCTTCACTCAAAGTCTTCAAATTCAACCATGCTTACTTCTTTGCTTCCATCGGAGGGTTTTTATGATTTTAAAAACAAAAATTCCTGCAACAAGTATTAGACAAAAACCTTTCTCCAAGCTCTCTCAAGTCACTCATATGAGGTGGCTATCCTAAACCAAATTTATAAAACTCTCACCTCCCATAAGTCTCTCATATAACATGTAAAGTGGAGCTAGGGCTACCGCAATCAACACAAGTATTGTCAAACTAAGAACTTCCTCTAATGTTTGTTTACCTTTCAAAGCCAATGATCATGAGAATTAACCATATGTAGGAATATCAAGGATGAGAAGATTTAGAATGGTGGACATGTGCAAGGCCAAAAGAAAATTATGACTACAAGGCACCGATGACGTCCTTGTTGTCGGATTGCACATGGTTGGAAAAGAATGAAAGTTTCATCTCTCAACAACGTGACATCCTTCCTTACACTTTTAATTTTTCTTTTCTTTCGCTCGATCCATCCCTCTCATATCTTTATTGCTACCTCCTCTTTTCTTCTTTTTTCTTTTTCATTCATCATTTCATTCATATTATTTTTTTCTCTTTCTTTCTTTCTTTCTTTCCTTCTTTTCCATACTCATACTTTTCTCTTTATTTTCCCTCTCTTGACAACTTTTCAAAGCTCTCAACTCCTCTCTTTCTCACATGCATACAATCTGAAATTTCAATTAAATCATGCTAGAGACGAGACGAAACTTTGAGAATAGGTTGTGTTCAAGGAATGCGATGTACAAAAGAGATGTATAGGGTTGGGTTTGGAATTCGGCGATGTACGGGACTTCCAATGTGAAAGTCACGTTACCGAATGTATGACGGGGCTAGCAACAAAAGATAAGCACAGAACATGATCATTGCTCGAAATTAAAACTCACAAGAGAGAAGGATCCTAGCCTAACTCATCGTGCTAATCACACTTATGGTGGAGCAAAAAATAAATTGGCTTTGTATAGGATTTTTTCTTACTCTCAACTTGGAAAAAGAGGTTTTGCTAACCTTTATTACAAGGGTTTTAAGATAATTTTCAAAACTGAAATCCTCCAACTTTTAGCATTGAACATAGAACAACTAACATGTGAAGCTCAAGATCGAAGTGTGGTATGGGTACTCTTAGTAGTAGCAATTCCACTAAGCACCACGGTAAACGTTTTTCAAACCACATACTTATGTTCATATATCAAGAATCAAAGATAAACAAACAAGTGAATAAAGATAAGCAATACATAAGAAAAAAATATATAAAGACTCTTTTTATTTGATTTTCTTTGACTCAACACTAATGTAAGACACTTTCAAACTTGCAAAAATTTAAAAACACACTCAAAAACTAAGACTCATTAAACTCTAAGACTCTCCTCTCTCGAAGACTAAACCGAACCTAAACTTTGAAACTCAAAAGCTAAGGCTAGCTAGCTAGCTCTCCCCCACGCTAAAAACATATGATGTCCTCGTCGTATCTTACAAAAATCCTAAGGGGAAAACTAGACCTAGTGGTACTTTAAGCAAGTATTGCACCACTTGCCTCTCATGTTTCCAACCATGCCAAAAAGTTTGCGCACATTACAGTTAAGGAACTTATAGTCGTCTTCAACTACGCGCTCCAAATCCTCCAAACGCTGCTTCATCGCCTCCATGGCTTGGAGACATTCGTCGACCGTCGCGTAGAGGTTCACGATGGATTGACGGCAAGCTCGACAACACATCGGATGCAATCTGAAGGGGTTGTCATCGCCATTATCTCCACCGTCGTCGCCACCATCGTCGTCGCCGTCGTCGCCACCACCATTGTCGTCGCCGCCGCCGTTAGGGCCTTCGGGAGTCTTCTCCTTGGGCACCTCATCCCAAATGTAGAGGTCGTTATCATCTCTTCCGGCGGCCGCCCACGAGCTCGGGCTACGATCGTCGGAGTAGTCGCTACCCCCATAATCCTTAGGCTCGGGCGACACCTCCTTGTAGTCTTTCCGCTTCATGCCTTGGATGCGCGCCAACCTTCGAACAAGCGTAGGGACCTTCTCTCCTTCGAAGGGGTTGCGAGATGCAATAGCTCCGGTCGGGACACGCCCTCCGCAACAGATGCGGGCGGTCCTCTTGATCTCAACGGGTAGCTTGAGCTCGCATCGCTTCGCCTCCTCCATCGATGGCTCCTTGGCTTCTAGCTTCAACTCTAAGCTTCTTGGGGACACAATGGCTGCCGCAAGGGTGCAAAATATTGCTTGAAGGGGTTGATTCCCGAGCTCCCAATTCGGCCAAATAAATAGTCCGAGATGAAAGCCCTACGAACCTTATTTTCCTTTTTTTTAACTTCCCTTAAAATTTTCCGACCAAAGAAGGAAGTCGAAAAGGAGCAATTCGGGCAAAAATCGGGGACGTCCGCCGCCGGGACCCGAGCTCGGGCCGATCGGACCGGCCGGCCGGCCCACCCCCGTCTCGGGGGCCGGTCCGGTTTTTCGTGCACCGCCCTTTTTTCACCTCCTTAGCCCATGGGAAAAAGTTGTCCTAGTAAATCTTCGTGAGAAACTCCAGAAAATTAAAAGAAAAACTATTTACATAAATTCATGCCTTGTTTTCCGTCCTAGGCGGGACGTTCGGGCTCTTCTTCCATGGTGAAGACATAAACATGGTGAAGGGGCACAACGTCGGGTTTGTAGTAAACCTTAAGCCGTTGACCATTCACCATAAATTGATCGCCTTTTATATCCATAATGGTTACCGCTCCGTTGGAGAGCACCGAATGCACAACATAAGGTCCGTCCCACTTGCTTTGCAATTTCCCCTTTCCGAAGGTTTTAAACCTCGAATTGTAGAGGAGGACCTTATCTCCTTCTTTAAATTCTTTCTTTTTCAATCTTTTATCATACCACCTTTTGATTCTCTCTTTGTATATGCTTGCATTTTCATATGCTTTCAACCTCATCTCCTCTAGCTCGCTTATTTGGATCCTTCGTTTCACCACCGCGGCATCGAGATCGAGGTTCATCTCTTTAATCACCCAATAGGCTTTATGTTCCAACTCAACCGGAAGGTGGCAAGCTTTCCCATAGACGAATTGATAAGGGGTCATACCTATCGGTGTCTTGAACGTCGTTCGATAAGTCCAAAAAGCTCCGTCTAACTTCTTTGACCAATCTTTGCCTCCCTTCTCTACGGTTTTGTTGAGGATTCTTTTTAATTGCCTATTTGATGTTTCCGCTTGTCCGTTGGTTTGTGGGTGATAGGCTGTAGAGACCCTATGCTCAATTCCCAACTTGGACAAGCACTTTTTGAAATTCTTCCCGGTTAAGTGAGTTCCTCCATCACTTATCAGGATTCTCGGTGTACCGAAACGAGGAAAAATCACGTTCTTGATCATAGTAATGGACTCCTCCGTGGAAGCTTTACGACATGGTATAGCCTCTACCCACTTGGATACATAATTAACCATGACTAGGATATACTCAAATCCAAATGAGTTTTTAAAAGGCCCCATGAATTCTATACCCCATACATCGAATATGTTGATTTGTAGGTTGTATTTCAAAGGCATAGAATTTCTTTGAGAGATGTTTCCGGTTCTTTGGCATTCAGGGCATGATGCAACATATCTTTTAGTATTTTCATGCATCTCCGGACAAAAGAATCCGCTCGACCATACTTTTGCTTGGGTTCGAAAATGGCTATAGTGTCCACCATACTCCGCCGAGTGGCACTTCATTAGAATTTCTACCCTCTCTTCTCTTGGCACACATCTTCTCATGACTCCATCATTGCCAAGTTTGAAGAGGTATGGTGCATCCCAAAAGTATTTCCTACTTTCTGAGATTATCTTCTTTTGAGAGTTTTTGTCTAGATGATCGAGAGGCATCTTCCGAATCGCTCGAATGATATCGATCATCCAAGTATCTTTATCAAGCACTCGATAGAGGTGGTCATCTCTCATCTTATCTTCGATGGGCTGTTTATCACTTGTCCATGATTCATCCTAGACAAATGATCGGCCACAACATTTTCCACCCCCCTCTTTATCACGAATTTCAACCTCAAATTCTTGGAGAAGAAGGATCCAACGAATCAAACGTGGTTTAGCCTCCTTCTTAGCCAAGAGATACTTGATGGTCGTGTGATCGGTGTAAACAATGACCTTCGAGTTCACGATGTAAGATCTGAATTTTTCGAAAGCGAAAACCACCGCTAGCAACTCCTTTTCCGTAGTGGCATAATTTAATTGCGCCCCACTAAGAGTTTTGCTAGCATAGTAAACGGCGTGAACTCGGCCTTCCTTTCTTTGACCCAAAACCGCGCCTACGGCATAGTCACTTGCGTCACACATGATCTCGAAAGGTTGGCTCCGATCCGGAGGTTGAATGATGGGAGCACTCACCAATGCACTTTTCAAGGTCCGGAATGCCGCTAGGCACTTCTAATCAAAGTCAAAAGCCACATCTGTTTGAAGGAGATGCGTTAAAGGCTTAGTGATCTTTGAGAAGTCCTTAATAAATTTCCTATAGAATCTGGCATGGACTAGAAAGCTCCTTAAGGACTTCACATCAGTAGGAGGTGGGAGTTGCTCAACCGTCTCTACCTTAGCCTTGTCCACTTCAATGCCTCTCTCGGATATAACATGTCTGAGCACTATGCATTGCTTAACCATGAAGTGGCACTTTTCCCAAATTAACACCAAGTCTACCTACGCGCACCTCGTGAGGACCTTTTCCAAGTTTGCCAAGCAATCCATGGACGTGTTCCCATAAACGGAAAAATCATCCATGAACGTCGACAATTTCTTCGATGAATTCCGATAATACGGCCATCATGCAACGTTGAAAAGAGACCGGAGCGTTGCATAGGCCGAAGGGCATCCTTCTATATGCAAACGTTCCGTAAGGGCATGTAAACGTTATTTTCTTTTGATCGTCCGTGTGAATGGGAATTTGCATAAACCCCGAGTACCCATCGAGAAAGAAAAAATAAGCGTGGTTTGCTAATCTCTCGAGCATCTCGTCGATGAACGGTAGGGGGAAGTGATCTTTCTTCGTCACTTTGTTAAGCTTACGATAATTAATACACATCTGCCACCCGGTCGCGGTTCTTTGCGGTATCAATTCATTCTTCTCATTCTTCACCACGGTCAAACCTCCTTTCTTTGGTACACAATGTATCGGGCTCACCCACTCGCTATGCGGAACCGGGTAGATGATTCCGGCATCAAGTAACTTGATAAACTCTTTCTTTACTACCTCTCGCATGGCATGAGTTAGCCTCCTTTGGTGGTCCACTACGAGCTTACGTTGGTCTTCCATTGGTATACGATGAGTGCAAAAGGCTGGGCTAATTCCTTTGAGATCGTTAATCGAATATCCAATCACCTTCCTATGTTTTTTAATAAAATCAGCAACTTCTCATTTTCTTCGGGACTCAACTCGTCGCTCACGATGACTGGATAGGTCTTGTCTGGGCCCAAAAATTCATACTTTAATCCTTTGGGCAAAGGTTTAAGGTCTACCTCGTGCGCTTGTGGCTCCTCGGGTTTAATTTCTCCTATATCTTCGAATTTTCCTTCCTCCATGCTTCCATGATGTGGTTCCAAACCTTTTGTTGCTTCTTCTAGTTCTTCATCTTGTTGATTACTAATTTGATTCTCCATCGCTCTTTGCAGCGGGTCTCTAAGGGTTTCAACAAAACAAAGACTATCTCTCTCCTCTACTTCTTCGTCTTCAGGAGGAAAGGGTGTAAGGTGTTTAGAAGCACGAAGAAAGTTATATGTATACTTTGTTCCATTAAGGTTCATTGTTACTTTGCCTTCTCTGGCATCTAACACGGCATCAACCAACTTAAGAAAGGGCCTATCTAGAATTATGTGATCATGACTACTATGGTAAGCATCAATAACAAAGAAATCGGTTGGTATACAATTTCTAGAGATTTTTACTTTCATATTGCAAGCAATACCTAGAGGTTTGATAGTTCTACCATCTCCCATAATTAATTTCGTTGATGTTGGAGCTAAGTCTAGGTTGTGGTCTTGAACTTTATCGTAAATTTTAGAAGATAGGACACTTACTTGTGCTCCGATGTCGCATAAAGCTTTGCGTCGAACTCCGTTGATCTCGCAACTCAAGTGTGGTGTCATCTTCTCTTCTTCTTCGGATCCTATCGCGTAAATTTCGGCGAGGCGAGCGTATGGTGATGCTTCGGGCTTGACCCCCATTATTGTCTTCACCTCGGCTATGTGTTTCGGATCCACTATGTCGTCTCCAAAGAGTTTTTGGAAGATCTCCCCGGTGGTTTCAAGGTCGTATGAATTTTCCGCTTTCTTCTCCGGTGGGAAATCCACTTCCAATGCTCTCGCCATTCCCTTTTGATTAGGGAACGATCTTCTCTTGTCGAATACTTCTCCGTAATCGATAGGAACCCAATCCATTGGTTCGAACTCCCTTAGTGGCTTCGCGCTTGACATGCTTCTTTTGATTGTCTCATTCGGTACGACGAAGTCGATGCTCGGGGTAGTTCTTGACTTGATGTGTTCCTCTTCAAGCTTTTCCGTGATTGGTTCCTCTTTTGTGACTTCCGGGGTTGCCTCTTTAGAAAATTCAGCTCACTTCTTCTTCCTCAAATTATATTCGGGCTCTTCCGCAAGTCTTGTTTCCCAATCTCTTCGCATGGCGGCCGCTTTACTAATTTTTTGTAGAAGTTGAGCGGCTTCGTGAGTGTTTTCTCCATGAGATCCCCACCTCGCACACATTTCGACGTGTTGCATGCAACTAGGGGTTAGGGAAAAGAAAAATGTATGCAAGAGTACGTCACCGGAGAAGCCGAGTCTTGGTCCTTGTTCGATCGGCCCATTAAACCTATCCCAGGCTTGGTCTATTCCTTCCTCTTCTCCTTGCATGAAATTGATCACTTGCCTCCTTAGATGTTGAACCTTGCTAATTGCAAAGAACTTCTCGCAAAAATTCTTTGTCAACTTGTTCCAATTGCCTTCAACTTCAAAGGACGCAAACGAGTACCATGTCTTTGCATTGCCGGCAAGTGAATAGGGAAAGAGATTCCATTTGAACCATTCATCGGGGACTCCTTCTTGGCGCACCGTGTTGCATATCATCGTGAAATGCCTTATGTGTCTATATGGGTTCTCCGTAACCATCCCTTCAAACGGGTTTGCCGCCACCATCTCGATGATCTTGGATTTAATCTCATACTCGGTCGCTTCGAGCTTCGAATCCGACTCTTGTACTTTTATGTCTTCACATCGAGGGCTAGCGTAATCCCTTTGTGATTTCTCCGGTTCTTCCACGGGTTGATTAACGAACGCCATCTAGACAATAAGATAAAAACAAAAACAAAAACAAAACAAAGGTTTTTCTAGATAATATATGTTAGATATAGCAAATAAAAGATAAACTAAAATATAAAACTAAGTTAAATGCAAATCAAACGATGTAAACTAGCTTGCTCCCCGGCAACGGCGTCAGAAAAAGGGGCTTATTGATGGATAAAAGACGTATCCCTCTACGTTCCGCAAGCGTACAGACCCCACACCTTTTTCACCACGGGATTCCCAAGGTTCTTGTCAATCCGTGGAGCAAGGGGATTACAAGCGTTCAATCTACTTCTAAACACTAGCTACTAAAACCCTAACTATTATTATACTAGAAAACAACTAAACTACACTAGAGCGCAATAAGTGATCAAAGTAGGAGACACTCGCCCATGGGTCTACGATCATGCAATCAATTAAAGACATTAAACCAATCTAATCTATTGGGGGTTGTGACCACGGTTTCGCCCTTTCCCTCCTCTCGTACTGTCACTACGCGAAGGTATTCATGACTAGACCTATGATGGACACGGCGTATTGAATGGATCCAAGGAAGCATTGGGGCCCTACTCCCTTTACGGCAAGGTAGCAAACCTTAAGCATTAAAGTATATTCAACACAAGATGATAGATAGATAATCCGACAAAGTATGATTACATATTAAGATCGAGTACAACCCATGGACGAATAAGGAGATTACCCCATCAAGGTGCTTGGGCATAGCACCATTGATCATGGTTTCCCTTCGACGGTGTCTTCATTCTTCTCCATGAGAGGGTGCTTCCTTCGAGGTGGTTGATCTCCCTCCGGAGATCTTCCTCCTCTCTCTCCCGGCTTGTGGATGGCCTCCCCGGTGCGAATGGCTCTCTCCCCGTCGAATGGCGGCGCCTCCGCAGTTTTAGGGTTGAAGATCCTTCGGGTGCAAAGAAAGGGGGGGCCGAACCGGCCACCGGAGTGGGGCCGGGCGGCCGGCTGGGCCGACCGGCCCAGGCCCATCTTGGCCCAACTCGGTCACCCGTTCGTTCCCGTGGGTCCTCAGGTGATTATGCACTTTGCCCCCTCCACTTGCATGATTTTGACGATGTCATCCTCACGTCCAAGATGGAGGTTCTCTTCGCATGAAGTTCGGACTTTTACGGTTCAATACCCGGGGGTGTTCCTTTGTAACACTTAGGTCCTTGCCACCATTGGAAGTGATTTCATCAAGCTCATGAACACGAACAAGACTCCGTAAATGCTCCTTTGAACTTGTTGCGAATCCGTCCTTTATGTCCATGTTTTCCTACATAAACACAACACTTCCAAATGCATGCACATAGATGAACTTGTTATATGATTAGTGTGCCTAGTGGAGGGTTAGTTCCATAATCAAATCCAAACCAAAGTGTAATGAACATGCTAGGTGTACCAAAATACAGCATCAACACCAGGGCATCAAGGAAGGTGAAGCGCAAGCCGGGAGCTCCATGGCGAGTCGCCTCCGGGCCTTGGGCGGGCATGTTACCCAGCGTATGCGCCGTGCACTCCACCTGGGGGGTCCAGAAAGCTCTTGGCGTGGTGGCGTCGCACTACCGGGTCAACCTCGAGGCGATCTCCACGGGCTACATCATCCCCGAGGGTCTCGACAACGAGTTCGAGATGAATCGCGTGGACGCGCTCGCCACCCCTGCCGCCAATGTCCTCGCGGAAGACATTTGAAAGTAGTTGGGCGTTCGAGCTCTTTAAGTTTTTGTTAGAACTTGAGCCGTGCGGCTCGTGTAATAAATACACTTTATTTGAGACATTTTAATGTTTTTAAATTTTTAATGTTCGTTTTTGTTTCGACGGTTGCGTTGTTCCGTCTCTTTTCCCTTTGCCTGGGCGAATTCGAGCTAGAGTGATTCGTTTTCGCGAGTAGCTTATAGGCAAAGTGGCGAGGGGGAAGGGCCGTATCCTGCTGGAGGCGTGAGCTATCCCCTGATTCGCGCGTCTTCGCCCTTTGGCCCCTCGTGTCTCGCGTGAACTCGCCCAAAGCCTGGGTCGAGACGTACTTAGCGCATTTGCAATTATTTTTTTTTGCAAAAAATGGGACCATTTTTTTTTGGGGGGGGGGGAATACCCCCGCAGTAGCCCCCGAGGGGGACTTGGTTTTCGGGGAGAAAGCCGAGTCGCCCTTTGGCTTATTTCGACAACAAAATTTTACATTTGTAAAACCAACTGGGGCGTTGGAAAAACTTGGAAATCCTTTCTGAGGGTAGAAGCCATGTAGCTGTTGGATATTCCAAGCGTTAGTGAGCTCCTCGCCGTCTTTGTTTGCTAGCTTGTAGGTGCTTGGGGTTTAGCACTTTGACAACGACGTAGGGCCCCTCCCATGGGGCCGATAGCTTGTGGCATCCTCGATTATCTTGGCGTAGCCTTAGGACTAGGTCACCCTCGTCAAAGTCTCGGCGCCAGATCTTTTGGGCTTGGTACCGCCTTAGCGCCTGCTGGTATCTCGCCGAATGCATCAAGGCCACGGTGCAGGCTTCGTCTAGATGATCCAAAGAGTCCTCGCGGGCTCACTGGTTAGCCTTTTCATCGTAGCCCTTGACTTTGGGTGACCCGTATTCCAAGTCAGTGGGGAGAACGGCCTCCGCACCATAGACTAGGAAGAACGGGGTGAATCCCTGGCCCTACTCGGAGTGTTCCTGAGGCTCCAAATGACCAACGACAATTCCTGGAGCCATTTTCGGCCAGACTTGTTCAGCCTGTCGAAAATCCTGGGCTTAAGGCCCTGTAGGATCATGCCTTGGCACGCTCCACTTGACCATTGGTCTGTGGATGTGCGACGGCTGCCCAGTCCATGCGGATATGGTGTTCGTCGCAAAACTCCAGGAATTTCCTGCTGGTAAATTGGGAGCCGTTGTTGGTGATGATGGAGTTCGACACTCTGAACCAGTGGATGATGTCGGTGAAGAAGGACATGGCCTGCTCTGCCCTGAGGTTCGTGATTGGGCGTGCCTCGATCCACTTGGAGAATTTGTCCACAGCGACCAACAGGTGGGTGTAGCCCCCGGGCGCCTTTCACAAGGGCACGATGATGTCCAGCCCCCACACAGCAAGCGACCATGTGACGGGTATGGTTTCCAGGGCGTGCGCCGAGAGATTGGTTTTGCGGGCATAAAACTGGCACCCTTCGTAGGTGCGCACAACCTCGTTGGCGTCGGCGACCGTAGTGGGCTAATAAAAGCCTTGGTGGAACGCGTTGCCCTTGAGGGTGTGTGGCGCTGCGTGGTGGCCACACACACTGTTGACGGATAAAACTCGTATCCACCTACGATTCACAAGCGTACGGACCTACACCTTTTTCACCACGGGATTCCCAAGGTTCTTGTCAATCCGCGGAGCAAGGGGATTACTAGCGCTTAACCAAGTACTAATCTAGTTGACTAAGGAAAACTTTAAAGAAAGTATTAATCTAAAAGTAAAGACAATCTAACCTAAGTTAATCTAAGTTAAGTTGATCAAACAAATCTAGGGTTAAACTAGATGCTAAAGGGTGAACACAAGAGAGTGAGTAAGAAAGATAAGCGTTCCCTCCCTAGGATCTAGGATAACATGGTATGCATCTACTACAAGAAAGCGGTAAACCAATCTACCGGGGGTTGTGACCACGGTTTCGCCCTTTCCCTCCTCTCGTACTGTCACTACGCGAAGGTATTCGTGACTAGACCTATGATGGACACGATATGTTGATGGAATCTATGGGAGTAGCGGATATCATACGCCCGAAAAACACGGTGGCCTACCTTAATCATCAAAGCATCATCAACATGAAAACAATAGATTGAAACCACGAATCAAGTAGCAATCACATAGCATGTATCCATCTAATCCTAGGGATGAACGGAGACATTACCCCATCATCTTACACGGATTGAAGCACATAGGGGTGATGGATACTCCGGAGAACGTCGTCGATGAAGATGGCGGCGATGGAGCTTGGGAACACCCCTAGGCTAGCGGCTTGGAGTCCTCCTCTTGCTTCCTTCTCTCCGCCGGCGTTGATCCATGCGACGAGCTCATCTAACTCTCTCCCTCATCTTGCGGCGGCGGTTTTCTGGTGATTGGCGTCGGTAGGATGATTTGTTCGATATGGCGGCCGACGACGGCGGAGGCAATAAATAGACAAACACCTAGGGCAAAAGGGGGACCGAACCGACCCCGGAGTGGGCCGGGCCGGTCGGCCCTGTGCCGACCGGCCCATGCCCACTTCGGCCCGGTTCGGCCCCGGTTTCCTCCCCGGTTGCTTCTCGCGTGATCCCTTATTCGTGTGCACTTGCATGTGGGCCTTTGACGCCGTTTCCTTCACGGTTAAGGCTTGAATCCTTGCTATGCAAGCTTCGCTGTTTTTTGGTTGAGTCCCCGAAGACTTGCACTTGGACGCTTCGGTCCTCGGGTCATTTGGAGTCATGTTCATCGCGTGTCTTGACTCTTGTCGGGCTTCATGATCTTCTTCCAAAGTGCTTGGTGAACTTATCCCGAAAGTCTCCTCTTTAGCGTAGATTTCCTGCGTAAACAAGAACCTTCGAAATCGACATGCAAGTGTGAACTTGTTACATCATTAGTATGCCTAGTGGCGGGTTAGTTGCAAATCATAATCGAAACCAATGTATAACAAGTACTCTAGGTTGACGGAAATTCACCGTCAACATCTCCCCCATGCTTAAACCTTGCTCGTCCTCGAGTAAGTAATCCTTGCTTAAAAGTAAAATCAATGTTGACTTCCAATGTTGTCCCTGCACTTAGTCATTCATGACGAGGCGAATTGCTCTCTTAAGAATTTATTTTTAATGTTCAAGTTGTGACCGACTTCTTTTTCATTATGGAAGACAGACTAACAATAAAGACAAGCCACATTTAATAAACACGATGCTCTCAAACTTAAGTGAACTTCAAACCATTACCTTGTCACATGGAAGATTTTCAAAAAGATGCATATCCAACATAAGTGAAAATCTCTTGCAAAAGCTCATGGAAACACTCATCTCATCAAGTCACTCAAGCCTATACTAGATTATTTTTAACCTACTCTACTCATATGTGATAGTGGAAGGCTTATGTGGAGCTTGGAAGGTTAAAAACAATCTTAGCAAAACATACATCCGAAATATTGTCAAATTAAGAGAGAGGTCTATTGGAATTACTGAGACTCGTCAAAAAAGGCCATGGAAAATAAATGTTGGAAAGAGAGAGGGACAAAACACACACATTTAGATAAGTGGACATGTGCAAGTGGCAAATGGATGATCTCGAGGCACGAGTGAAGTCCTTGTTATCGGATTGCACATGGTTGGAAGATTTGAGTATGGATTTGTCATCAAGGCACTTGAGAACTTATGAAGCAAAAAGAACCGAGGAGCATCTTTATTTTTTTCTTTATTTTATTTCCTTCTCATTTTTCTCCCTCTCTTTTTTTTCACTTTATTCTTCCTATTTTTCTTACTTTTCTTTTCTTCTTATCATATTTTTTTTCATTTTTCATTTTTTTTATTTTTTCTTTTTGCTCCTCAAAACTTTTTGCAACATAATACTTACATAGCATTTGTGTCAGAGAATGACTCCTCCCCCATGCTTGAACGATGCTCGTCCTCGAGCATAAAAGAGAGGGGAAATGACTGCTAAAGTAAGTATAAATTCCATAATATTGCAGAATGTTTGAATCTCCGTCGAGAATTTTACTCCATACTCAAATTGGGTTGTGGACAAGGAGGTGATCACAAAAAGATGTTTTTGATTTAGGGTGGATGCCCAGCGAAGTTTGTGAAATTTTTGATGTGAAAACCCACAATGCATGGACAAAAAGGCTAGCATGAAAAAGTTACACAAAGGAATGACCAGCTTCTTAGTCTCGAACCATAGAAATCAATCCTAATCCAACTCATCAAAACATATGTTTGCAATATACGGGTTTTGTTATCATAAAACATATATGCATATGGCTTTGGTAGGTAGAACTTTGCAAGAGCATCACAAATATGTAGATAGCATAAAAGTTAAGTTTTCATAAAAACAACAAGTTATCCGGCTATCCATAAACTTAAATCAAAGAGCAAAGATATGTATGTGGGTCTAGAGCATAGTCATTTCACCTCCACAAATAAAAGAGCCGGTATTTAAATTAATTTTGGATTATATTATAGAAAGCAATTAACCAAGACATGTATAACTTCATGTAGGTAAAACAAAGCGGCAACTTTCATCATCTTTCCGTAAGCATAGGCAATATAGAACATCGAGGTGAACACATGGTCATGCTTATCTATTGAAAGTAAAAAGAAACCTAGGTTGTCCTCCTAGTAGCCATGTTATTGTTTGAAAAGAAAAACAAAAGGTTGCACCTAGTTGAGGTTGAAGGCATACTTACAAGCATTTGTGTTTGGAAAAGAGAAGGTCCATGGAGATGTTACCATCCTTTGTAATTCTTCGTTGCCTTCTTCCGACATCTCCATGTATTGATGTGGCTTAATGGAGTCATTGGTCACCCTTCTCTTCAATGTTGTCATCACCATCTCCTCTTTCTTGTTCTCATCATCTCCTTGCTGTCTCTTTTTCATGGATTTCCCCCTCTGTCCAGAACAGAACATATATCGAAATATAGCTCTATTGAAAAGTTTATGAAATTACCTTTCCAACGTGTGGTCATTCATCAAAAACGGAGTTCAAACAAGGGAGCTATGTCTGTTTTACTTCAGCGCTGCGTGCTGTCCAAAACTGATTTCAGGACGTGTTGCACTCGGTGATTCGGGCATAACCGCTTGAAGGAACCTCCGATTACCTTGATTTTTGATTTGTTGGAATCGTAACTTCATGGGGCTTGTAAATATCCAAAAATACCCAGTGTTTTCCCTTTGAGACCATGCAGAATTTTGATGAGATCGATAGCTTCTCGCGCATTGATCCGGTGATGTTAACGATCTTGATCATTCTATCTTCTAGAACGTCATGTTGCACTTCCGTGTTGAAGATTCAGGGTCTCCCTCATGCTTAGCATTTTGCTAGACATGGAAGAAGAAGACAAAGCACTTCTTAGCCATCCTTCAATTTCCTTGTAGTGAGAGTCTTTATCTTGCCTGTAAGACGTTTTCAACGCATATTCTACCCCCAAGGTGACGGTTGAGAGTAGATAGAATTGCCAACAATCCAACATTGTCTCCTAAGATTCTTAACTTGTGGCATAATTAGTCTAATGAGGAATAAAAACCTAATGAGTGTACGTGGTGGAAGGTGTGTATGCACATGAGAGGAAAGCATATAAACAAAGACAATGTTTTCACCTAGTTCTAAACACCATGTTTACAACTAGGTTGCCGAATTTCTCCATAGACACAAAGGTTAATAAATATAGGGTTAAAACACCATTTCTATCCCTAAATCAATAACTCTTATAGCACAAGACAAATTAAGCGCATTGCAAAGCTTATAAACTAACCAAAGCAACATGAAAACATGTGAAAAGCCAGCTAGGTTTATCGAACTTAACGATGATGGTCTGCAATCTTGTTTAAACACCACATTTACACAAGATCACAAAAGGAAAACACCCATAGGTACCTATGAAGCATTAACATGGAAACTGAAGCATACATCATTAAGTATATAAAACAACCAAGCCAACTATGTGCAAAACATGTATACACAAAGAAACATCACATTGATAACAAAATGCAGTGCATACAAATAAATATTATCATGAACATGATGGTGGTTCTAAAAAGGAAAACTGAACTTAGATTAATAACCACAAGTTGATCATCATAAGATAGTGTCGGAGTTTTAGACCGGCAACCTACTAAGGGGAGTACCCGAAGTAGATGAATGTGGCCTCGCCGAGATCGGTAACTCGAAGGAAGAGACACGTGGCACACAATTTAGACAGGTTCGGGCCGCGAGGTGCGTAATACCCTACGTCCTGTATGCTGCGTAGCTCTGGATTGATTGGGCACGATTACAAGATGGTGTAATAGTGTGTCGTGGATTGGATGAGATGCTAGAGAAGGGTCCCTGCCCCGCCTTTTATAGTCCGGGAGGCAGGGTTACAAGTCGGAATAGGGAGAGAGTACTAGTCGGGTACGTCTAGGAGTCTTCCATACAGTGCAGGACATGTACAGCTTCCTAACTGAGTACTTCTCCTCCGTATTCCTTGTGCTCCACGCCATCAGGTGCCGTGTAGCGCAAGCCGCGTAGTCCCGGGGCCCACCGAGTAATCGGTCCCGGTACCCACCGAGGTAGTGGGCCCGGGGAGGTCCATACGACAAGCTCCCGAGTACTTTGTAGTCGAGAAGGATAGCTTCAAGTAGTCTTGACGGCCTTAACGAGTAGTCCTCAAGCGTCCCCGAGTACTACAAGTCAAAAGCCCTCAAGAGTAGTCGAAGCATCCCGAGTCCGGAATGTACTCCGGTCGATGTTTGAGCAATCCCGAAGTCTTCTCGAGTAGTCCCAAGCGTCCTCGAGTGCGCCTTCGAAGGTCTTCAAAAAAGGCCCGTCTTGTCTTGAAGCCAAAGGCGATATGGAAGTGCAATTGCAAAATCGCACTCCATATGGAGTAGCCCCCGAGCCTTAGGTTGAGCCGCGGGCTCGGGCCGAGGGTCCATACGAAGTCTTGGCAAGAAAATCCCGAAAAAATCCGGAGAGAAAAAACCGAAGGACACGTGGCACGGAGCCCCCGAGCCTTGAGTCGAGTACTTCCTCTCAAATTGAAGGGTCATCTTGAAGAATGTGTCCTGAGATGCTCCTTAGTCTTGTCGCTTCCCGGTAGTCGAGTAGAAGTAGCCGAGCCCCGAGGTGAGGCGCGCCGACTAGTAGAATGCGAAGAGTCACGCGCGGCCGCCGAATCGGCCCGAGCGTGGACTTATCCATATGGCCGTTGGAGGGCCGGTTTGACTTATAAATAGAAGACAAAACCCTTAGGGTTTTTCACCCATCGCCGTTGTAGCCATTTCGAATCGATGCGAGGCGGATCCACTTCGCGCGCACGCCGCCGCCGCGAGAGATCCAAGCGCGCCGCCACCCAAAGCTTCCGAGAGAAGCCCCCGGAGCGAATGCGCATGAAGACGCCATGTACTTGGAGAATGAAGCCTTCACCGTCCAAGTCTACAAAGGCCGCCAGGAAGAAGAGGGGCCGTGACGAAGCCGCCGCGGCTGCCACGGGGGCGGCGCGCGATGTCTCCACCGCGGCCAGATCCAAGCCGCGAGTGGAAAAAGTTGAAGGTGAAGACCGAGGATGCGTTGGCCCTTCTCAACAACGGATTTATCCGGGAGAAGGAAGTGGATATGTGAAGAGCCGCCACCGAGATCCGTACCCAATGGAGAAAGGCGAAGACGAGATCCCGATGTTCGCGCGTTTCGCGCGGTGCGGACTCGCGCTTTCGACCCGCCGATTTCTTCAAAGGCCTCCTCGGGTACTACGGAGTTGAGTACCTCAATCTCAACCCTAACGGCATATTCCATACCGCAGTCTTCGTCCATTTTTGTGAAGCATTCCTGGGAATCAAGCCGCACTGGATCCTGTTCCGGAAATTCTTCCGGGTGAAGCCGCAGCCAAGCGCCAGCAATCTGTGAGTAGTCGGAGGGGCGTGCATCCAGATGAGAGAAGACGCCGCAGAGCAGTACCTCGCGTACAAGCTCATTGACTCCAACGCCGATTGGAAGGCGAGGTGGTTCTACGTCACGAACCACCACCCCAGCCTGCCGAAGCCGAGCGGGAGGCAGCCCAGGCACCGGGACTAGTGGAACACAGAGCCCACGATGCAGGAAGGGATCCAGCTCCCCGAGCCATCGGCACGCATCAAGGTTCTTAGAGAAGCCGGACTGAGGGCCGAGCACGTGGCCTTCGGTTTCATGAAGCGAGAGGGTGCGGCCGCTGATGGCCCGGACACCCTGGGCTTCGAGTACACCGGCGACGATGGCACGTCGCGGATGCCAGGAGGTGAAGTCGACGACGACATCATTGATAGGCTGGTGCGCATCTTCAAGGACATGCCACCGTACACGACATGCCCAGTTCAGGAGTACTCCGCCGCGCGCCCGCCTAAGGAGGTAAGTAGTCGTACCCCCTAGTCGAGTAGTCAGTGCTTGTGAGTAGTCGCACTGATGTCTTGTGCCTTGCAGGACGACTTGAAGATGTTCGTCTTCGAGCCGCGGCCGCCCCTTAGGGAATCAAGATTCCGGGGGGAGGAAAGACCAAGGCCAAGGAGCGGCGGGAAGTAGACGAAGGCGATGACACCGTCATCGTGGAAGACACGTCCGAGGAGGACAATGACGAGGAGACGCTGCAAGGCCGCTTCTAGCTGCGGTCGAGGTTTAGCCATCCCGGCTTGCCTCATGTGCCCCTCGTGCAAGACCCGCCGGCTAGCCTGGAGGCTAGTCTGGCTGCGCCGCCACGGAAGCCGCGCAACCCCGCCCGCAAGCGGGTGGCGAAGAAGCTGAGGGTCTCAGAGACCACGCCTCAAGAGGTAAGATGTCTTGATTAGTGTAGTCGAGTACCCGTCGTACGAGTACACTTGCTGATTACTGATCTTCCTTGTATGCAGGAGGTGCCGCCGACGGAGCCCGTCGAGGAGGGCGACGAAGGCGAGTGGGACACAGTGGGGGAGCCGGCTGGGAGTCGTAGCCCAGCCCCCACTGTTGAAGAACTCATAGCGCAATTGGAGCGCCAGCCCCCTGCTCATCAAGGGGGCACAGAACCCGCAGCCCCCACCATCGAAGAGGTGGTGGCCGCGAGAGCGCGGAGGGGCGTTGCACGGGCTACCGCCGCCGCGAGGCGCAGAGGAGGAGCCCGCCGAGGGTGGACTGGTAGACATTGCCAACATCCCCGGTGCTCCGGCCGTGACGATAGTCCGGTCAAGCCTGTAAGTACTGAGCCTTCCCGAGTAGTACTTGGTGTAGTAGTCAAGCTTGAATGACAACCAGCTTTGTGTACTTCTGCAGAAAATCAACAGACTTGTCCTGGGAGGGAGATGAGCCCTCCACGATGGTGGCGGAGGAAGAAGTCGCGCTGCCCGGTGAGGAGTCTACCCCAGCCCCTCAGGCAGAGTCTGAGGCGCCAGCTGCTGGGGCTGCATTGCCCGAGGCCAGCGTAGTCGAGGGTGAGTACTCTACTGAGGCTTTAGTCTCCCCCATAGAGTAGTCGTAGTTGCTGATGAACTTGACGTTTTCTTGTCAGGTGTCGAGACCGAAGAGGGTGACATCCCTGCAGCGGTGCCCATGGAGAAGTCGACATCACAGGCGCCGGAGGCTGCTGGGGGAGCCCCCAAGCTGATGGAGGAGGTCGCCGAGGAAGCCGCCGCGGCGATCGGAGGAGAGGAGGCCACCGTGCCACCAGAGGTTGCTCGGGAGGTGGTCGTCCTGTTCCCCGGAGATCCGGACATAGAGCCCATCCGCTCTGCGCCGATGACGGAGGCCGCCGCGAGTAGTCGCGGCGGAGTGGAGCTGCTCGCGGACGATCTGGTCGACCCGGCGACGGTGGCCAAGCACCTGGAAGCAGTCTGCCAGGCTGAGCAGTGGATGAAGGTAAGTAGTCTTAACTTCTGAGTAGTCAATCCTCTGTTGTTGAGTACTCGTTGACATGTGTTGTTTGTGCAGGACGTCGTGGAGAGCTCCCGCGAGAAGTCCAACATGCTGCAGGGCTTTGGTGACGCGGTGCTCCGGGCTGAGGCACTAGAAGATCAGCTTTTGAAGTCGCGGAAGCACGCGGCTGCCATGCAGTCCAAGCTCGACATCGCTTTTGCCAAGTACCATAATGATATCCAAGAGTTGCAGGCAAAGGGTGATGACTTGGTGCGGAAGAACAAGACCCTCCGCAACAAGAACAAAGGTACGCTGCTTGACTTGTTGGGTAGTTGTTGGAGGTCGAGAGGTAGTCCGACCCGCCGCGCCTTGTTGTCTTGCGAGCTTGAGACCCGGGTGGAGCAGTTGAGGACTTCCGAGACAGATATGAAGAACCTCTTCTATCGGGAGCAGGAGGCCCGCCAGGTACTCGAGCTCGACTATAAAGAACTTGCCTTCGAGTGACAGAAGCACATGGAGCTCCGGATCGCTTCTGACCATGATCTCGTCAACTGCTACAAATCGTTGCAGAAGTTGAATGAAGATTGCGAGGTGCTGTGAGCCCAACTGAAGGATCTTGAAGAAGCCGCGCTGCCGTTCGCAAGGCTCTTGGTGCCTCATCCGGGCGGCCCCAAGATTGCTCCGCTCGTGGACCGCCTTAGGGAAGCCCCCAGCCAGCTGGCGGCTTATGTGAAGCATATGGCGAGGTCGATCCCGAAGCAAGTCTTGGCCTTCATGAAGTCCTACTTCTCGAAGGCGCCCGTGGAGGTAGTCGCTGGCGGAGTAGCCACCAACTGCACCGATGAGCGAGACGCGGAGGCTGCCGGAGCGGGATGGCGCCCATTGCGGAGCAAGTAGCCGATAAGCTCAATCTCCAGTAGCCCTGTAATAGTTAGCTCATAGCCAAAGTTGTACAAAAACAATTTTCATGAATTGCTTAAGTATTAATGAAAGGAAATTTCCAGCAATGAGTACTCGTAGCACTACAAGGTTTTGTATCAAATTCAACGCCACTGTATTGCAACGCCGAAAATTTGGTTGGTATAGATGGATGTATTGCAACCATTCTTAAAAATCGTAGCGATACGTGTTTTAAATACAACGGTTTTGAAGGTGTTGCAAAGCTTTGTTGCATTTGGTTGACGATATTGCAATGGTCTAAAATGGTTGCAGTAGAATTGATTGTGGTTGCAATTGTGTGGTAGTACTACAACCACATTTGCGTTAGTTGCATTTAGTTGCGACTATTGCTATGCTTGTTTGGTGTTTCATAAAATTTCACAAGCGTTGCAAATTATTGATGCTTAATGCAACGAGAACTCTGGAGGCGAAGCAAAAGTGAGGTTCAATTGCAACCTTTGTTGACAGTTGCAATATACTTTGATATTGTTGCAAATGCTAAATTTTATTGCAACAAGATCTTTGGCTTCGAAGCAAAAATTGTGTTCAAGTGCAATGCCTAATTTTTGTTGCGATATATACTTTGAGTGTTGGAACGAGAACTAATGAGCCAAGGCTGATTTGGATTGGGCCTTGTAGTGTGTATGATATACTATGAAAAAATATAATTCATAGTCAAAAATAGAACTTGGCTAATTTTGGATTTAGATTTTTTTCTAATTATTAATTTTAACAAAGAAGTTTGAATTGGTTGGAAAACAATCTGTCATTAGTGACAAAATAGAAAAAAAACACCATGCTGTGGAATTGAACCAAGGACCTCAATACTACACTACTATATGACTTACCACTACTCCATTACAATGTTTTTGTTAGCTAGCATAGTTCAAGCATTTTTCACGTTTCTATGTTGTCAGCTTATAGTAACCTTATAGCTATTAAAATAGATGTGGACCACGTGGTCCCCCTTCAGCCTTCCCTCTTTGTTTAAGTGTAGGGTTTGTGATAAAAATTTCATAATCATTGGACATGTTATTAGTGAGTTATCAATTATCCTACAAAAAATGCAAAAAAAAACACGCTTCATAATGGGTTTGAACTACAGACCAGCAACATCATACCAATTTGCCTTACCATTGAGCTAAAACACCTTTTGCAATATTATTAGCACTTTAACAAGTAATGTACTTTAACAACATTTGAAGTCGTAAATGGTTTAAAATGGAAAATACATAAACATAGAAGTTGTAGAACTCATCAACATCTACACTTTGTATTATGATCATTTTTTGCACTTAACGATTTTGAACGATTCAAATTTTGAATTTCAAAAATTTACAAAGATAAACTAGTTTTTAAAATCTTAGATGGTTTTAAATTAAAAAGTCATGAATGCCAAGTTTGTATAAGTTCTCAAGATCTACACTTCGTGTTCCGATCATTTTTGCATTTGACGATTTTTTGGACGATTCAATTTTGAATTTCAAAAATTTATAAAGAAAAATCAATTTTTTAAACCCTAGATGGTTTCAAATTAATTTTGTTTTGTGTCTAATGCAACACCGAAAAAACGTTGCAATGGGCCTAAAATGGTTGCAATAGACACAATGCAAGGAAAACAAAACATTTTTTAAATTGTCACCACTGCGATTGCGATGTCACCCGGTCCCACCTTGAAGATGTGTCGATGTGGGTCCCACCTCGGTGACGTGGCGTTGTGGTCCCACCAATGGTCCCACCTAGACGACATGGCGCACGGTCCAGTTCTACCTCGACCACGGTGGCGTTGTAGTCCCACCAGTGGATCCCAAATCAACGTGGACCATGTGGTCCCCCCATGTAGCCTACCCACGTGGACCACATGGTCCGGCTCCCCTTCAGCCTTCCCTCCTTTTTCTACAAAAAATGCAAAAAAAATTGCTTCATAGTGGGTTTGAACTATAGACTAGCAACATCATAACAATTTGACTTACCATTGAGCTACGACAACTTTTGTGATATTAGTTGCACTTTAACATATATCTTGAACCATCTACGTTAGTAGGTAATGCACCTCCGCAATCCACTCATGAAGTTCATTAAGATTTATTGGACAACTCTTGTTTTGGTCATTTGTTCATCAGACAAAATGATAATAGCATTGTTCACAAAATTTATGTATCTCACTTATGAAACCATATGAGTGTCTAATGCAACACCGAAAAGGTGTTGCAATAGGACTAAAATGGTTACAATAGACACAATACCGAGAAATTTAATTGGCAAAAAAATGCCTGCTTGGGGATCGAACACGAGACCTTTGTAACAAAAGTGACATGTGCAAACTACTAGGATAATCATTAGTTAATTTTGTATTATAGTGTTTTATTTCTTTTTGTTAATTGAACTGCAATAAATTCTTTAAAACAAACATGGAAAAAATATGTGGAAAAATGGAGTGCACTAAGGCTCAAACAAACGACCTCACGGATGGAAAGTCCACGCCTTACCATTGAGCCACTCGCCTTGTTGTTGTTATAGTTCACATTTCTGTGTTTTTCTTATATGTTCTCTCGTTCAAATCCTGACACGTGGCGACACCCAATAAGTTGACTTCTTCTTCACAGATCCACATATGGATATGGATGTTGGACCACGTGGTGTGCCATTTGACACCATTGCAATATGATATTATTTGAATTATGATAGTGTAAATTCATAGAACCATTATAGCATTTTATGATATTATTTGAATTATGATAGTGTAAATTTGAGATGTAACTTTGAATTACCCCTAATAAACTGCTGTCGAAATCAATTTTTCATTTGTTAAAGTTGTAGATCTTGGTAGAGAATGATTTTAGAAAGTTTTAGAAAAAAGAATCATCGAATTTGGAGTTAGTATGAGGCAGAAAAACTAGTTACAAGTTTTAGTCAAAGATTAAAAAGAGAAAACACAATTGTTCATCTCAGTTCATAGCAATTGCAATTTCTGTTTTTAATCTTCGGATAAAACTTGTAAACTGTTTTTCTTCCTCATACGAACTCCAATTCGGTTGATTCTTTTTCCTAATTTTTTCTAAAATCGATATGTTTTACTCAGTGCCATTTGTTTGTATCTTAATTACTATTTCTTGATTGCCTTTCATACAACATAACTTTTCCAACTAAAAAGAGAATATAAAAAACATGTTCTTTCATAATAATTGCTAATATAACTTAATATTCTCTAATGTTATGGTCAACATGAGATGGTGTCAAAAATTGAGGTGCACACAAGTTCGGTCACGTTATTAGTTGTTCAAATCTCAAAGTTTGTTTTCAAATGTAGGAGCTGAGGCTGATTTGGATTGGGCCTTGTAGCGTGTATGATATATTATTAAAAAATACAATTCATAGTAAAAATAGAACTTGGTTAATTTTGAATTTAGATTTTATTATATTTATTAATTTTGAGAAATAAGTTTGAATTTAGATTTTATTCTAATTATTTGACATAAAAGTTATAGAACTCATCAAGATCTGCATTTTGTATTATGATCATTTTTTTGCATTTAACAGATTTTGAACGATTCAAATTTTGAATTACGAGAAAATTACAAAGATAAACTAGTTTTTATAATCCTAGATGGTTTCAAATTGAAAAGTTATGAATACCAAAATAGTTTAACTTCTCAAGATCTACACTTTGTATTATGACCATTTTTGCATTTGACAGATTTTGAATGATTCAAATTTTGAATTTCAAAAATTTACAAAGATCAACTATTTTTTAAAATCCTAGATGGTTTCCAATTGAAAAGTCACGAATACCAAGTTTGTTTAACTTCTCAAGATCTCCACATTGTATTATGATCATTTTTGCATTTGACAGATTTTGAATGATTCAAATTTTGAATTTCAAAAATTTACATGGAGAAATCAAATTTTGAAACCCTATATGGTGTCACTTTATTTTTGTTTTCTATCTAATGCAACAAGAAAAACAGTTGCAATGGGCCTAAAATGGTTGCAATACACACAATGCCAGGAAACCGGAACAATTTTAAATTGTCGCCGGCGCGAAGATTGCCATGTCGATGTGGTTCCACCTTGATGACGTGGTGATGCAGTCCTACCAACAAGTCCCCCCTCGATGGTAGGGGCATTGTGGACCCACCAATGGTCCCACCCAAATGACGTGATACTATACATCTTTCATAAATAGAAACATATCTCACTTAGCTACATAGGACTATGTGAGCCATATACGCTTTTGCGAGGGATATTCAACAACTCTTTATTGAAATTACTTGAATTTTTTATGTGACGCGTTGGCACCAAAATCATGTGGCAACGTAACTTTTTAAAGTTTTCTACCCACTTTATGATATTTTGACATTTCTTCTTTAGTAATTTAATAAATAATTACGGTAATAGTAAAAATTGATCGAAAATTACATAGATTCACACCACAACAATTTTGACAAAGTGATACTATACACCTTTCACAACTAGGAATATCTCACATAGGTACACTTGAATATTCACGTATAGTTTTTTTATCTAAAATCATTTCTTGTACAAATTATAAGTGTGTTTTTTTTAAAAAACTTTAGTATAATCTCAATTTCACATTTGATTTATAATTTAAAATATATACATGTGTTTTTGTTTTTCCTACAATATATGTTACCTATTTAATATTAAGAGCGCTACAATCCACATCGAAAAATGGTAAAAAATGCATTAAGGTGAGGGTTTGAACCCAACAAGGGAGCCTCTCACGGGCGAACGCATCCACCACCGGACCATCTCTTCGTCCGTGCTCAACTTTGGTCCCGTTTGGATACTCCGGCGGGGTTAGAGTTAGAGCTAGTTTCTAACTCTAGCTCTAGCTCTAAACTAACTCTAGCTCTAGAGGTGTTTGGATGAAAGGGTTAGAATGACATTAAATGTGGTATGTCTTTTTTCCATACAACTAAATATCCATCATGTGGTATGAGAATACTATTAAGTTTGTTTACAACACAACTTCTGCTTACTATAAAACATATAAGTATTTTCAGCATGTACAATTTTTTATTAAAACACACGTATATATAAGCAATTATAGAATGTTCATCCAACACTTAAGTATACCGAATGAAGCATTTTATTTAGTACGGTCAAGCAATTTTATGGGGATTCCGCTTGGGTGGGGTGGAATGGTCGACCATGGGGACCCTTTTGTTGTGCTTGATCTTTTTGTGGATTTAATTTGTTGTAAACCAGCACCTCCCCCGCTCGTCTTCTCTCTTACCCCTCCGGTCCTCCACGGATCTCCCATCCGCCGCCGCCGTAGTCCCGCGCATAAGTGTGCCGCGCCCACGCAGCCTGCGCCTCCTTCTCCTCGCCCACGGCACCCCGGCATGGATCGACCTAGCCCCCTTCCCCCATGCGCGAAGGCTCCCATGGCCGAGCTCCTCGACACAGATCCGGTCTGTGCCCTTTGTCCGTCGGTCCGTGCGTTCGACGGGTGTCACAACAAGCCTCCGCCTCCCCTATGGCGTCCCCTCTGCGAGGGCAGCTCCGGCACCAATCCTCTCCGGCGAGGGGCACTACAGGTAGTCGCGGTTAGGGTTCTTGAGAAGATTTTTCAGGCACCCATCCCCTCCTACAAAATAAAGCTAATGAGTTGTCATCACTTAGAATGTAGGGGTTTTTTTGCAAGGTTGGATTGATTGAGAAGATTTGTTCAAAGAGTGGCCATGTCGGATCTGTACAACGGAGATTGAATCTAGAGAAATAACCTAGGAAAGGAAGAGGTATCATCAGATTGGATGACATATTTTCCAGGACAACTGACATGACTTTGCTGATAGGCTCCTTTTTTCATGACAAATTAGGCAATCTATCATATTGGTGATGGTGCTTTAAAGTGGTTTTTTTATTATGGAAGGAGTTCAAGGCATTTTGATGAAGCATTGATAGATGAGTTAGTGACAAGGCATCAAAACCTTCTAAGGGTGCTTTGCAGGTAATTCATTCTAAATTTACATTCATCTTATACCGTGAGGTTCAAGTTGGTTTCCTATGCTCCTATACTTGCAAGTGTTGCGACATTTGAGATTTATTTACTAGCTTGAGTGCATGCCGCACATGTCTAAATGTCTCTCATGTACTATCCGTCCGAAATAACTTGAAATAGTGGTATGGTCCGATGTTGATTTTGATCATTAATTATCTAATTTGTAATACTTGGTTATTGGTAGTGCTCGGCACTCACTATGATTCTCCACTTCTAAACTTTCTACCTTCTACTATCTTGCAATGACTACGGTGTTGCACCGTTGTTTATATCATAAAGGTCTTATAAGAGCTTATGGTGCTAATCGGAAATAATTTCATACATTTCTTGGGATGCCTTATATTTATGAAATTTTTCTACATGCCTATAATCAATAATGAAATTATGCACTTTGTTGTAATCCTACACAATATGCCAAGTCTAAAATAGCGTTGCACATAATAGCCTCCGGACTTGTATTGTTTGCGGATCAATCAAGTAGTAGCACAAAATTATAATTACAAACCATGTAAATACCTTATATATGGGATGATGAGGATACTAAAGCTTTCAATGTATCTTTGCCCGATCTCGGGTCTTGCCTTGGACTAAATCATATTTTACTTCCCTCTATAGAGTACACAACCGTAGCCGTAATTCCGTCAGAAATGATGGGTGCTTCTAGTTATTACTTATGAGCTAAATTGATAGATCATGATACTACCTCGTCGTTATATTCATACATTTTGTTTTTTAGTTTAGAATCACTAGGTTGAATTAGTTGACTTGCTAGAAGTACCAATTCTATTGATAGGAATTAGCCACCCAATATAGAGATTAAGCTATGTTTGTATGGCTAATATGATAACCTATATGTAACACTCGGGCTTTGTCACAAATGAATGTGGATTATATATATAGATAATGTGCGGACTTGAAATTAGTTCTCACCTAATTGCGAGCCAAATGAGATATTATTTTTTTAATTATTTAAATGATACTTGTTGGATGGTCCATGGGTAAAAGCATTTGTAGCATCAAACTCGTCCATGGGTAAAACCGGTTACACACCTTGTCCATTGGTACATGTTGGTCCGTTGGTATATCTTCACGTTGTGATGGACGGTCTGTCGGTATAGGTGGAGTCCGTCGGTATAAACTTATACCGACGGGACTTACACCGACAAAGAAGTGTCCATCGGTATAGACTTATACCAACGGACTCTCCTTTGCTATAAGGGCTTATAACGACGGTCTCGTCTATCGTTGTTCCGGGGTTGTGGTGTAGTGATTTCGACATCATCAGTTTGTTGTCTCTTCCTGGAAATCATATACAAATATATAGTGGCTCTCACTCTCGTTTATTGTGTTCATTGGGAAAGCGTACGTAACTGCTTTCTCCCTGGCACTTCTCTTCCAAAAATGGGGCATTTTGACAAGAAAAGTGTTCAGCATATGCTTCTTTCTGATTCCACCTTTTTTACGTTGTACAACACTGCAAATCAATACCTGAGTTACAAAATTGGTTTTTATTGTACAGTTCTCTAAGCATGCACTATCGTCAATCAAGTTATATCATGGTGGCAATGTCAGGCTACAGCAAGGATGGTGACGATTTCAGGCTACAGTTGCCAACGCGACTCAAATCGACCAACACCAGGCAAGTGCTACTTGAATCCTAAGTATTCCTCATTACTTTAATCGTGTCAAAGTCATCTTGGGTTCTCATGATATCCGGCATAGAATTATTAGTTCTATTATTCAACATCACACCGTGGTTCTATGGGTTGAACACAAGAGAAAATTTATGTTTAGTATATTTATTTAGTTGTTCAAACACTCCACGGTTAACTATTGCTCGTATAAGATCTTTCCATCTAGCATTTACCCGTGTGAATTCTTAAGGCTGATCATGGTGTGACTTCCCCGAACCTCGATATGGTGGTGTGACTTCCCCGAACCCGATATGGTGGTGTGACCTCCTTGAACCCGAACATAATATGGTGGTTGTCTCTTGCGCTTGTGAGGGAACCTTTGCAACGATTCCTAAAAAATTAATATATCCGAGAATTGTTGCCTTGTTGGACAAACTGGTTGTATTTTATAACAATTGGATTTTCTAAGCCTATTTTACGTTGAATTTTTTGGACTCGAGTAGCTAGGTATTTGAAGGATGCAAAGTTTAATTCGAGAAATTGACATTGGACCCATGCGTCGGCCTCTTTGAACTTCTAAAACCTTTAAAAAAAAATCAAAACTGCCGATGGATGATCAAGGCACACGGCTCGGTGGACCTTTAGATGAGCAATTGCATGAAAAGTAGTATCAGTTTCTGCACCTCTAACAAGCGAAAGTTAAAATTAAAAGAGACCTCATATGCTATGCTTTGCACCGCTAGTGATGATAGATTAGCAAAATGTGTGTGATCAGTTTGATGTGAATGTGATTCTAAATTAAATTATGTATGTGATGCTACCATTTGTGAGCCGGAAAAGAGCATCCAAAAAGAATGCACGGTACTATGTCAAACCTTTTATCTCTCTTTGCATTGACAAGGAACATGTACTCCTTTTCGACAAGGTTCATATTTGCCTTTTGAATGTCAATGAATTTTATTTCTACAACTTTTGTTTAACTAATGCATGTCAATGATTTTTTCAGGAGGAATCTTGAGCTTCAGAAGGAGCATGCGAATGTTGGGAAGATGGCCATCGATGGAACCTTCGCTGCTACAACATTAGTCTTTTCAGTACAATAAGTTCAAACACTTGTGTGTGGTGGCCGCATTATTATGTGTTAAGCTACGTACTTGTGTTCTCAATGATCTTGACACTCGGTGTCTTTGGTTTCATTCTGTATGAACAAATTTTATTTGGGTTTAATGGATGTTGATGCCTCATTCATTACATATTTCTCGATTTGTGATTCTATTCAATAATTACAAAATGTATTTAATTATTCGTATATATGAATCGGTGTCGCAATATACGTTTGAAATCAACCAAAATTCCGTTCCAATAGACTCACATATAACAACTACATTTAAATGTGGCAATAGGTACAACTATCGTGGCAAAACATATACATTCTCTTGCAACTACAAAAAGGCGACGGTGGCAATAAAGAACCTATCTATAGCAACCATTCAGTATCATGGCAATAGATGACCTAACTGTAGCAACCAACCTAAGTACTGTGGCAATAGCATATGTCTCCTATAGCAACCATTCGGAAACGTGGCAATAGAGGACCTATATGTAGCAACGAACCTCTCAAAACGTTGCAATATCCTAAGCCAACTATAGCAACCATTTAGTTGATGTGGTAATAGAGACACTTTATTGCAATGATTTCTACGCGTAGCAAAAAAGTCTATTGCAACACCTATGTTCTGTTGCCACTGCATTGTGTTGCTACACAACTAACGTGTCGCAATACGTGTCACTAGCAACGTCTCGTTCGTTGCGATTGGTACCATTGCAACACCCATAGTGGTTGCAATGGCCTATGTTACAACGCTCACCAAGTGTTGCAAAAGAGTCAAAATTGTTGCAATAGATGGGTACTGTATCGCTACTAAAACGTAAACTCGTTGCATTAAGCTATTGCTACGATTACAAGTGCAACGACTTTTAACCAAAATAATATGGTAGCGAAAGTTCTATTACTACCATTTTTCGGCCTATTGCAACACTTTTTCGGCGTTGATTTTGATACAAAACCTTGTAGTGTAGTCGCGATCTCAGAGTGCAGAGCCCCATCGTGGAGTGGATGCGAGTAGTCGTACTCGGCAGTAGTCCCGTTGAGGGGAGTAGTCAGTAAAGAAGTTGATGAACGATCAAGCTTTATTACTGAAGAAGTACACCTGGATGGCCAGGGCCGTAGTTACAGAGTAGTCGCCTGGACCCGGAGGCCGCTTACGGCTAAGTGGTGCTAGGGCGAGTAGCCGCTTACAGCAGTAGATCCGTAAGTAGCCGTGTTAGGCTGGATCTTGGAGTACATGGTCTCTTAGTAGACCGCTGCTAGAGTACTTTGTCGCTCGTCGCAGCCCAGGATCCGTAGGTAGCCGCGGAGGCTGGATCCTGGAGAGGAGTAGTCCGGAGACTGGAGCCAGGACCCGGAGGCCGCTTACGGCAGAGGGGTGTTGATGTAGTCATGTAGACTTGAACCCCGGAGTAGTCGTGTAGACTAGGCGTAGAACCGACATAGCTGGTCGACGTTCCACGAGTTGTTGATGTCTTCGCCTTCAAGTGTCTGGAAGCGGTAGGAGCCCGGCCCAGTCACCTTTGCCACGGTGAAGGGACCTTCCCGAGTGTGGAGCCGAGCTTGTGTAGTCCTTCCGTGTTCGGGATACGACGGAGGACGAGATCACCAACGTTGAAGGAGCATTCCTTGACGTTGCGATCGTGGTAGCGTTAGATACCCTCCGGTACCTTGCCGATTGGACGAGTGCGGCGCGGCGAGATTCTTCGAGGCCGTCGATGTCAACTCGTCTGCGTCGTCTTCGAGACGCCTTCGTCGTAATGCTCCACCGTTGGCGAGTTCCATATGACGTCGGCGGGGAGGATTGCTTCGGAGCCGTAGACCGAAGTAAGGGGATTGCCCCGTTGGCTTGGATGGCCGAGTACGTAGCCCCCGCAGTGCGTTGGGTAGTTCCTTGATCCACTTGCCTCCTTTGGAGTTAGCGACATCGTGTAGTCGCTTCTTGAGAGCGTTGAGCACCATCCCGTTGGCGCGCTCGACTTGTCCGTTGGCCCGAGGATGGGCAACTGAGACATATCGGACGTCGATCCCGCTGTTCTCGCAGTACTCCCAGAACTGGTGGTTGTTGAAGTTGGAGCCCAGATCTGTGATGATGCGGTGGGGTAGTCCGTAGCGATGCACGAGTTCATCCAGGAAGTTGAGTACTCTGTCAGCCTTGGGGCATGTGACCGGCTTGACCTCGATCCACTTGGTGAACTTGTCGATGGCCACCAATACTCGTTGAAACCACCCCGGCGCGGTTGGTAGTGGCCCAATCATGTCGAGCCCCCAGCAGGCGAAGGGCCAGGTTGGCGGTATGGTGACTAGCTTGTAGGCTGGGACGTGTTGCTGCTTGGCGAAGTACTGGCATCCTTGGCACCTTCGACGAGTTCTTCAAAGCATCGCCCGGAGCGAGAGGGCCGCTAGAAGGCTCGCCGAAGGCCTTGCTGACAAGCGTGCGGGAGGACGCGTGGTTGCCGCACGCCCTTGTGGATCTCCTCCAAGATGTCCTTGCCTTCTTGCCGAGGGACGCACTTCATGAGTACTCCGAGAGGATGCGCCCCGCTTGTAAAGCTTGTCTCTAACGAGGACGTAGGACTTGGCGCGGCGGATGAGCTGCTCGGCCGAGTTCTTGTCCGAGGGAACCTTCTCGCTCGCCGAGGTAGTCGATGAAGGGTTGCCTCCAGTCCACGTCGATCATCATGACCTCCCGTCCACCGGTGGGTGCGATGGGACAAGTGGTCGGTGGCGCCGATTCCGGGATGGATGGCGCGTGAAGCTCGTGAACGAAGACACCCGCTGGTACTTGAGCGCGGGTAGATCCAAGCTTCGAGAGGACGTCCGCTGCAACGTTGTTGTCGCGGACGATGTGGTGGAACTCGAGACCATAGAACTTGTTCTCGAGCTTGCGGACTTCTAGGCGGTAGGCATCCATGTTCTCCTTGTTGCGGTCCCGGGACTTGTTGACTTGGTTGATGACCACCGCGGAGTCGCCGTAGACTAGTAGCCGCTTGATGCCCGGTGAAGCCGCGAGGCGGAGCCCGTGTAGGAGAGCTTCGTACTCGGCTTCGTTGTTTGAGACCTTCCGGAAGATCTCGCAGGACGTACTTGAGTTGTTCGCCCATTGGAGAGATCGGGAGTACCCCCGCACCCGCGCCCTCGAGGTTGAGTGAGTCGTCGAAGTACATCACCCAATGCTCGGTCGCACGGTTGGAGTAGGTAGGCGGTTCTCCCGCCACTCCGCCATGAAGTCGACTAGAGCCTGCGACTTGATGGCTGTGCTTGGCTTGAAGTCAATGGTGAGGGTGCCGAGCTCGACTGCCCATTTAGAGATTCTTCCTGTAGCATCTTGGTTCCGCAGGATGTCGCCGAGCGGGTAGTCGGTGACGACGGAGATCGAGTACTCCCGGAAGTAGTGTCGCAGCCTTCCGCGAGGTGATGAGTACCGCGTATAGGAGCTTCGCACGGCCGATAGCGTGCCTTGGACTCGATAGGACCTCGCCGACGAAGTGGACTAGGTGCCGGACCGGGTAGGCGTGGCCGTCTTCCCCGCCGCTCGACGACGATGGCGATCGACCACGTGAGTAGTCACGGCGAGGTAGAGCGATGAGTCGCTCGCCCTTGTGGGGAGCCGTGAGGACCGGCGGCTTTGATAGGAAGTGCTTGAGCTAGGCAAGGGCTTGATTCGCCTCTCGGAGTCCACACGAACTTCTCTTGGTGCTTAAGTAGTTTGAAGAAGGGGAGCCCCCGTTCTCCAAGCTTCGAGATAAATTTGTTCAGTGCCGCCATGCACCCTGTCAGCTTCTGGACATCTTTGATGCTCGTGGGAGCTTTCATGCTAGTGATGGCGGAGATCTTCTCGGGGTTGGCTTCGATGCCGCGTTGGCTGATGATGAAGCCGAGTAGTTTGCCCGAAGGTACGCCGAAGACGCACTTGTTCGGGTTGAGCTTCCAGCGGTACTCGCGCAGAGATGCGAAAGTCTCTTCAAGGTCGTCGATGAGGGTACTGGAGTCTCTGGTCTTGACGACCACGTCATCCACGTAGGCTTCGATGTTCTTGTTGAGTTGCCTCTTGAAGCAGGCCTGGATAGCTCGTTGGTAGGTGGCGCCGGCGTTCTTCAACCCGAAGGACATGGTCGTGTAGCAGTACGCGCCAAACGGGGTGATGAACGCGGTCTTCTCCTGGTCTTCTTCCTTGATCGCGATCTGGTGGTACCCGGAGTAGCGCTCGAGGAAGCGAAAGCGGTCGCAGCCCGCCGTGGAGTCGATGACTTGATCAATCCGCGGCAACCCGAAGGGGTCCTTGGGGCAGTGCTTGTTGAGGTCGGTGTAGTCGACGCACATCCTCCACTCATTCGAGTTCTTCTTGCGGACGAGGACAGGGTTGGCGAGCCACTCAGGATGGAAGACTTCTCTGATGAAGCCAGCCGCGAGTAGTTTGGCGAGTTCCTTCTTGATGGCATCCCGTCTGTCGTCGGCAAAGCGTCGGAGGTGTTGTCGTTTGGGGGTGGCCTTAGGGTCGACGTTGAGGCAGTGCTCAATCAGCTCCCTGGGCACTCCTAGCATGTCCGCTGGCTTCCACGCGAAGATGTCGCGGTTAGCCCGAAGGAAGCTCATGAGCGCGTCTTCCTATTTGGGGTCGAGGCCGGCCCCGATGGTGGTGGTCTTGCTAGGGTCGCTCGTTCCGAGGTCGATCGTCTTGACAAGAACCTCCTCGGTGGCCGAGGCTTGTTGGCGCTGTCAGACTTCTCCAGGATGTCGAGTTCGCTTGTAGCAAGCTTCTTCGACGCGGCGTAGACCTCCATCATCGCGTTGGGTACTTGATTCGTAGAAGCGATCTCCACGGCAGATCTTCAAGTCCCCTTGAAGAGAGAGTACACCCGCTGGGCTTGGCATCTTGAGTACCAAGTAGGTGTAGTGGGGCACCGCCATGAACTTGGCGATGGCCGGTCTGCCGAGGATGGCGTGGTAGGAAGTTTCGAAGTCCGCGACCTCGAACTTGATGTACTCGGTACGGTAGTTGTCCCGAGATTCACCGAAGGTAATCGGCGGGACCACCGAGCCCGGTGGGATAGCCGCGTTGCCGGAGACGATGCCGTAGAAGGGCGCATTGCTCTTGGTGAGCATGTGGGTGATGTCGAGCTTCATCTTCTTCAAGGTCTTGGTGAAAAGGACGTTGAGCTCGCTTCCACCGTCGATGAGGACCTTGTGGAGCTTGGAGCCCGCGACCACCGGTTTCGGGACGAGGGGGAAGCATCTTGGTTCGAAGAAGCCGGTCCATTGATCTGCGCGGGAGAAGGTGATGGGTACCTCCGACCACCTGAGGGGGGTCGGGACCGCTGGCTCAATAGACATGACTTCTCGACGGGTAGGCTTCTCGCTCCCGCCCGTCGGGTAGTCCGCCGAAGAGGACGTTGACCGTCTTGTCGAGGCTCCCGGAAGTCGTTGTTGTCGCCGTCCTTCTTCTTGCCCTTTTTGTCGTGAGGGTGCGGTGGCTCCGGCGTATCCTTGAGTGCGTGGGCGAGCTGGTAGCACCGCTCGGTGGTGTGGTTGCCGTTTGGATGCCACGGGCACCTCTCCTTCGACGAGGTCTTTGAAGCCACCGGAGTTCTTCTTTGAGTTCTCCTTCACAGGGTGCTGGATAGCCGCGACAGTGTTGTCTGGCTTGCGCTTGCGGTTCGGACCCGAGTAGTTGCTGTTGTTGTTGTTGCGACCGCCTTGGTTCGCGTTGTTGCCGCTGCCGCCGCCCTGGTTCAGCTTGCTCTTGCGACGGATGGCGTCATACTTGGCATTGGCCTTGTCTTCTTCATCCGCCCAGGACGTGATCATGTCCTTGAGGTGGGGGATGGACTCTGGGGCGGCGACGACCGAAGTCTTCGAAGGTGCGGCAGTGGTAGAGGCCGTCTTGGAAGAGGTCGATGACCTCCTTGTCGGTGACGTCGACGACGGTGGCGCGCTTGTTGAAGAAGCGGCGCATGTACTTCCGGAGGGTCTCGCCTTGTTCCTGCTTGACCATGGCCAGGTCCATGCGAGTACCTGATCGGCCCATGGCCCCCGCGAAGTTGCTGGTGAACTGCTCCTTCAGCTGGTCCCACTTGTCGATCGAGTGCTTGTCCGGCCGACTCGAGCCATGTGAGTGGAGCCTGGTCCAAGCGAGAAGGGGAAGTAGAGGCACTTGGTGTCGCCGTTGCCGCCGCCGTTCTCGATGGAGAGGGCGTAGCACTTGAGCCACCGGATGGGGTCCTGCTTCACGTCGTACTTGGTGATCCCCAAAGGCTTGAACTTGTCGGGGAGCAGCAAGTTGCGAAGTCGAGGTGAGAAGGCGGGGAAGCCGTCGTTGTCACCGCGGTGGTCGACTTCTTCCGCCGCAACTCCTCAATCTTCGGCGGGCGTCGTAGCCGCCCGTGAGGCGCCGCAGGCGTGGCCGTTCGCGTGACCTCGGCCGCCGCGACCGCCGCCGCCACCGGCCCTCCCCGTTGGCTCCATGGTTGGAGCTTCCGCCGCCGCCGCAGCCCGCCGTCGGGATCATGGCCGCCGCCGCCGGCCGGAGCACGGTAAGGGACGACTTCGCGGTGGCTGTTGCCACCCTGTGGGGGTTCACCGGCGTTGGAGCGGGTGCGGTTGGGCTGAGCGGGAATCTCAGGTCGAGTACGGTTGGGACCGTTGTTGGCGCTGCGACTTGTGGCTTCGTTGTCGCGGTGCATGGTGGGAGGAGGTTGGTTGACCCTGTTGTCGACCCTCATGAAGTAGGCATCTTCAGCGAGCTTGGCGATGACCTCTCCAGCGCGTATGCCCTGAGCCTGGCATGCGATCGCCGTGATCGACATGAGGCATTGCTCGGGGGTAGTGTGTACTCTGCTCTTGACTGCCTCGAGAGCTTCCGCAGGGTTGCGGACAGGGAAGTTGTCGCGGAGGCGTCGGCCGACGTTCGTTGTGCTTCCGGTTACGCTCACGTCGAGCGTCTCTCGTCCGCAGGGTTCTCGTTTGCGGAGCATCGGCGAGAGAGCTCGTCGGAGGAGATGTCTTCCGGTACTTGTCTTGGGCCGTCCATGATGGCCCCGGGGTGTCGCCGGCAGCCATGAAGACTTGGCGATCGGGGGTGCCGAGGCCGGATTCGAAACCGCCACCTCGGTTGGGGTGTTCGAGTCGGCTCGGGCAAGTAGTGTTCCCTCCCCGGAACGGTAGTGAGTCGATGTAGGCGACGTAGCGTGAGTCTCCACTTATCGGTCGGCGGGTTTGCGGTCCGTCCGATGAGACGAATCGCCGGCCGGTGTGGATGTTATAACCGGCCCGCAGGCCGGCCCTGATAAGGGATGCTCGGTGGAGTTGTCCTCGGACTCGGGCTCCTCAGGGTCCGACCCGAAGTCGAACTCGTATGCGGGGTTCGAGTAGAACTCGGAGAGAGGGTTGGAGTCCGAAGCGTGGCCGGGGGGCGGTGTCGGAGTCCGAGTTGTACTCGGGTACGGGCTCCTTGCCGGCCCGGCGCGAAGAGGGAGCCTCTGTGCGGGCCCGGCTGAGGATGCGGGGACCACGCGCGGAGCGCTCACGAGGTGAGGGGGACCGCCCGTGATGGCCGAGCGGCCGGCTCGCATGCAATGGCCCATGGAGACGTCGAGTTCGAGTTGGAAGCGGATTCGAGCTCGAAGTCGGCGTGATGTTCGAAAAGTGAAATTTTGCCGAACTTGCCGGCGAGTTCGCCTGTGACAACTTCAGGAAGCGTCACGAAGCCGGTCTTCGGGTTGGGCGGTATGGTGAGGCGGCGCTGGAAAGAGCCCGCGCCATCCGCACGGTGCGGACCCGGGCGCCGAACACGAAGGTGTCGCCGCGGTTGAAGGCGACGGTTGGCTTGAAGTAGACGGGAGCCGTCGAGTTCGCCATGTGATCTCGGGCGAGATCCCCTACCTGGCGCGCCAGCTGTCGGTGTTTTAGACCGGCAACCTACTAAGGGGAGTACCCGAAGTAGATGAATGTGGCCTCGCCGAGATCGGTAACTCAAAGGAAGAGACACGTGGCACACAATTTAGACAGGTTCGGGCCGCGAGGTGCGTAATACCCTACGTCCTGTATGCTGCGTAGCTCTGGATTGATTGGGCACGATTACAAGATGGTGTAATAGTGCGCCGTGGATTGGATGAGATGCTAGAGAAGGGTCCCTGCCCTGCCTTATATAGTCCGGGAGGCAGGGTTACAAGTCGGAATAGGGAGAGAGTACTAGTCGGGTACGTCTAGGAGTCTTCCATACAGTGCAGGACATGTACAGCTTCCTAACCGAGTACTTCTCCTCCGTAGTCCTTGTGCTCCACGCCATCAGGTGCCGTGTAGCGCAAGCCGGGTAGTCCCGTGGGGCCGACCGAGTAGGTAGTGGGCCCGGGAGGTCCATATGACGGATAGTGCCATTCTTTATTTTCTCTAGGAAAGTAGTAAAAATATAAAGAAACGGGTTGCCTCCCGAAAAGCGCTTCATTTAAAGTCATAGAGCTGGTCTTTCTCACATACCTTCTTTTCATTGCATAGCCATGGCCCTTCATGCAAGAATAAAAGGTACCAATGCAGCTTTAATTTACTTCCCATGTTGTGCTTGATCACTTATAGAAGACTTGCCCAAAGCATCCTTTTGTTTCATCTTTATCTCCTTCTTTATCATCCTTCGGTGCTGTCTTCACTCCATGAATTTTTTTAATGTCCAGAACAGAAAGTATACTCAAACTCTACTCCATTGCACAGTGCACAAAATTTCCTTTCCAACGAGTCTTCATTTGCTCAAATCGGACTCCGGACAAGAGAGTTACGTCCGTTTTACTTCGGCGATGAAATCTGTCCTGAAATTTCAGAACGCGCAACGCTCAATGTTTTCTCCATAACTCCTTGCACGGGTCTTCAAACTTGTTGGTTCTTGATGCATTGGAATGGTAATTTGATGGAGCTTCTGAATATCGCATTTTCTTCATTTGTACACCTCTGAACACGCTCTCAAATTGATGAAGACAGCAACATCCATCGCTGGATTCGGAGAGGTTGATGATTTATCTTGCAACTCTTTAAGGCATGACTTCTTTTTTCATTATTCAAGCCTTGTCTACATGGTTAGTGAAAATCGGGCCTTTCCCGACATATGATTCTTTAAGGTCATTAGCTTGACCAAGCGCAAAGCATGATCGAGATTTACAAAACTTATTGTAAACATACGCGTCCATAATTAACACCACATGTGAATTGTAGCAACAAGTCAAGGTGTAAATAAAAGAAGCATGTGTTTCATGCATAGCACTTAGCTCATCATTAGGCAAAGGTTGTTTAGGTGTGAGATTAATTGGATCAAAAATAAATGTTTCCTCTTTTTCATTCTCAAGAAAATCTAGCCTATCAACATGATCACCGTTGGAACAAGGCATAGACATTAAACTATCATTCATACTATTGGTTGAGCATGAGTATTTGAATTTATCAACATCAATACCAATAATATCTTGAGATTTCAGCGCGTACCTTGGCCTTAGAGATTTTTCAACAAGAGTGATATTTGGTTCATGAAGCGGTGTTGAAGGCGAATCGATCTCAACAAGTGTAGTTGCCTCTTCATCACCATCTTGCAATTTCTTCAACTCATCATGTGGAACATGTAATCCTTCAACTATGTACGCATTCATCTCTTCTTTGAAGTCTTCTTTATCAACCAGATCTTCATCTTCAAAGACTTGTATGTTGCTTTCTTTATCTTCCATGTACCACATGTCGTCCAGATCGCTCATTGTTGATTCACTCTTTCCTTCATCCTTGAGTACTTCCATGTCTTGATTTCCTAGTGTGTAGGCTTCAATTGCACACAAGCTATCACCTTGTGGGGAGGGGCCTTCTTGGAGTACTTGATCTATGTCAACCCCTTCCCATTCATCTTCTAGCTTGAGTCCTATCTCCTCTCATTTATCCTTTGAGTCACTAGGCTCATCACGGTTGTACTCTTCTCTTCCTTTATTGCAAATCTTTGAGTTGTCAAATTGATCGATCCATCCTTCATCTTCTTCTCTTTCTTCTTCAAATATCTTTTGGATCGACTCTCCACTCATCTCTTGATCAAATGTATCTTCAACTAGTTTGGCAACGTGTCGGCGTTCCTCCTTCCTTCGGTAGTTAATTAGTGGGGCAAAATCAACTTGAACCCAACCAGATTGAATGAACTACGCCAATGGTCTAGCATTCCACATACTTCGGCCTACATTCATGTTAGTTTCAACATTTTTAACATCCAAAATGACTTCTCATACTTTGGGAACTGGATCTTCACATTCTTGTATGGTCGGTTCATCTTCCTTGACCTTCGGTTCTTTTTTTTCAGAAATTTCAGCAAGCACCTTGGGCTTGCTTTTGTAATTTTGCTCCTCTCGACAACATCTTTGCCAATCTCGTAGTGTTCTTTGTCCATTGCTTATCCTTTGTAAGATTTTTGCGGCTTCACTAATTGTTTTATCCATTATATCACCGCCTGCACACATGCTTACAAAACGAGACGAGTTAGGGGTTAGTGAAAAATAAAAGGTATGCAACATCAAGTCACCGGAAAATTCCAAGTTCGGGCCTCGCTCAAGTAGTTCATTAAATCGGTCCCATGCTTCATCAATTCCTTCATCCTCTCCTTGCTTGAAATTGACCACTTGCCTCCTTAAGTCTTGAATCTTGCTTATGGGAAAGAACTTCAAAAGAAACTTCTTCACTAGCTCATCCCAATTTCCTTTTGCTTCAACGGACGCAAGTGTGTACCATCTTCGCGCTTCATCTTCGAGAGAGAATGGAAAAAGATTCCACTTGAACCAAGCGGCCGGAACTCCTTTTTGTTGCACCGTGTTGCATAACATCGTGAATTCCTTAATGTGTCTATATGGGTTGTCATCCTCCAATCCTCTAAATGGTTTTGTCGCCACTAACTTGATGATTCGATGCTTCACTTCATAGTGGGTTGTAGCAAACGTCAAATCTGATTTTTGCATCTCAATGTCTTCCATTGACGGCATTGCTAGCTCCCTTAGCGACATCTCTTCGTCTTCCAATGGTGAGGTGAACAAATCCATCTAGGCACAAGAAAAGTAGAAAGAAAAACAAAAAAGATTTTTTCCCTTTTTTAGAAAATAAGGGTTAGGTGTTAGTAATCAACAAAATTAATACTAGATTAAACGTAGCAAACTGGCTTGCTCCCCGGCAACGGCACCGGAAAAAGGGGTTTGTTGACGGATAAAACGATCCGCAAGCGTACGGACCTACACCTTTTTCACCACAGGATTCCCAAGGTTCTTGTCAATCCGCGGAGTAAGGGGATTACTAGCGCTTAACCAAGTACTAATCTAGTTGACTAAGGAAACCTTTAAAGAGAGTATTAATCTAAAAGTAAAGACAATCTAACCTAAATTAATCTAAGTTAAGTTGATCAAACAAATCTAGGGTTAAACTAGATGGTAAAGGGTGAACACAAGAGAGTGAGTAAGAAAGATAAGCGTTCCCTCACTAGGATCTAGGAGAACATGGTATGCATATACTACATGAAAGCGGCAAACCAATCTACCGGGGGTTGTGACCACGGTTTCGCCCTTTCCCTCCTCTCGTACTGTCACTACGCGAAGGTATTCGTGACTAGACCTATAATGGACACGGTATGTTGATGGAATCTATGGGAGTAGCGGATATCATACGCCAGAAAAACATGGTGGCCTACCTTAATCATCAAAGCATCATCAACATGAAAACAATAGATTGAAACCACGAATCAAGTAGCGATCACATAGCATGTATCCATCTAATCCTAGGGATGAACGGAGACATTACCCCATCATCCTACATGGATTGAAGCACATAGGGGTGATGGAGACTCCGGAGAACGTCGTCGATGAAGATGGCGGCGATGGAGCTTGGGAATACCCCTAAGCCGGCGGCTTGGAGTCCTCCTCTTGCTTCCTTCTCTCCGCCGGCGTTGAACCTTGCGACGAGCTCATCTAACTCTCTCCCTCATCTTGCGGCGGCGGTTTTCCGTTGATTGGCGTCGGTAGGATGATTTGTTCGATATGGCGGCCGACGGCGGAGGAGGCAATAAATAGACAAACACCTAGGGCAAAAGGGGGACCGAACCGACCCCGGAGTGGGCTAGGCCGGCCGGCCCGAGCCGCCCGGCCCCGTGCCCACTTCGGCCGGTTCGGCCTCGGTTTCCTCCCCCGTTGCTTCTCGCGTGATCCCTTATTCGTGTGCACTTGCATGTGGGCCTTTGACGTCGTTTCCTTCACGGTTAAGGCTTGAGTCCTTGCTATGCAAGCTTCGCCGTTTTCTAGTTGAGTCCCCGAAGACTTGCACGTTGACACTTCGGTCCTCGGGTCATTTGGTGTCATGTTCATCGCGTGTCTTGACTCTTGTCGGGCTTCATGATCTTCTTCCAAAGTGCTTGGTGAACTTATCCCGAAAGTCTCCTTTTTAGTGTAGATTTCCTGCATAAACAACAAACTCCAAAATCGACATGCAAGTGTGAACTTGTTACATCATTAGTATGCGTAGTGGCGGGTTAGTTGCAAATCATAATCGAAACCAATGTATAACAAGTACTCTAGGTTGACAGAAATTCACCGTCAACACACGCCCGCGTGGATGTCTCGAATAAGCTCACGACTGTGGGGGATGGGGATACATTACTGCAGGACGCCAGACGTGGTGCACCTATACAGCTCGCCGTCGATCGTAGTGAACAACTTGGCCATCCTGGCGATGCGTCTGGCTTTGGAACGATCCGGGGGAAGCTCCCCTCAATCAATCCAACCGAGGTACTTGGCCCGCCAATCCTCCGCGCGAGGGGATCGGCTCTGTGTCCATGGCCTCGGCTTCGTCTGCACCATACCCCTCGAGCAGGGAGAGTACGAACGCCTTGTTCAAGGGGTCCTCGTCCAGGGCTCAGCGCTCGCTGGGTTCGAGGGAACCCCCGAGGGTCCTTCCTGATTCAAGGGTGCCGGCCCGAGGTCGATGGACGGCTTGGCGACGTCCCGCGCGAAAACATTTGGGGGAACGGTGATTCGCCTCGATGCAATCTTTGCGAGTTTGTCCGCCTCCTCATTGTGCTTGCGGGGGACGTGATTGAGCTCAACGACATAGAACTTATCTTCGAGGGCGTGCACGACATCGCGGTAGGCTTCCATCTTCTCGTCGTGACAGCTCGTGTTCTTCATGACTTGGTCAATCACGAGCTGCGAGTCTCCCCTAATGTCGAGGCGCTTGATGCCTATTTCGATGGCGATTCGGAGGCTGCAGAGTAGGGCCTCGTACTCCGCCATGTTGTTGGACGCGGGAAATGCAAGCGTATTGCGTATCTCATGTGTTCCCCGAGGGGTGAGATGAAGAGCTGGCCCGCGCCTGCCCCGGTCTTCATCATCGACCCCACAAAGTAGAAGGTCCAACACTCGGCTTGAATCTGCAACGGGGGCAGCTTTGTGTCCGTACATTCAGCGACGATGTCCGCAAGGATCTGGTACTTGATCACCTTGCACGGCGCACAGGTGAGCGTCTTGCCCATGAGCTCCACAAACCATTTAGCGATCATGCTCGCGGCGTCCGGGTTACGGATGATCTCTCCCAACAGGAACAAGGAGACTACCGTAACCGGGTGGGCCTCGAAGTAGTGCCGCAGCTTGCGCCGCGCGAGCACCACCACGTAGAGTAGCTTTTGAATCCGCGGATATCGCGCCTTGGTCTTGGACAACACCTCGCTTATGTAGTATACCGGCCTTTGGACTGGCAGGGCATGGCCTTCCTCTGTTCGCTCTATTATGATGACCGCGCTAACCACATAGGTGGTCACAGCGGCGTAGAGGTACAAAGGCTCGCCGTTCTGGGGCGGTGTGAGGATCGGCGCGCAGGAGAGCATCGCCTTGAGTTTGTCAAGCGCCTCCTGGGTGTCGATGGTCCAGGAGAAGCGTTCGTGCTTCTTCAGGAGCCGGTGGAGGGGCAAACCTTTCTCACCGAGCCGCGAGATGAAGCGGCTCAAGGCGGCGAGGCACCCCAACACCTTTTGCACCCCTTTGAGGTCTCGAATTGGGCCCATCCGGTCGAGGGCTACAACCTTTTCGGGGTTAGGCTCGATGCCCCCTCTGGGAAACAATGTATCCCAGCAACATGCCATGCAACACCCTGAAGACGCATTTTTCAGGGTTTAGTTTCACCCTGTTGGCCCGCAAGCAATCGAACACGGTGCGCACGTCGTTAACCTAGTCGTCCGCCTTCCTGGTTTTCACAACTATGTCGTCTATGTATGCCTCAACGGTCCGCCCAATGTGGTCTCCGAAAATGCACTACATACACTGTTGGTACGTAGCGCCCGCATTTCGGAGGCCAAATGGTATCGTTACGAAGCAAAACATTTCGAATGACGTGATGAAGGAGGTCGCGAGTTGATCGGACTCCTTCATCTTTATTTGGTGGTACCCGAAATAGGCATCAAGGAAACATAAAAGCTCGTACCCTGCGGTAGACTTCCTTGATGAATTTGGCCTCAAGGAGCTTCCGTAGCTCCACTCTGATCGCCCGGCGCCGTTCTTCGTCGAAGCGCCGCAGCCGTTGTTGCACGGCTCAGGAGTGAGGTAGGATGTCAAGGGAGTGCTCGGCGACCTCCCTCGGGATGCCTGGCATGTCTGAGGGGCTCCACGCAAAGATGTCATCGTTGGCGCAGAGAAAGTCGATGAGCACCACTTCCTATTTCGGGTCGAGGGTGGAACTAACCCTCAACGCCTTGCCCTCGGGGGCAGCAGGGTCGAGGGGCACCTCCTTTGTTTGCTCGGCAGCCTCGAAGCTGCCCGTGTGCTTGGCGGAGGTGTCGAGGTCCTTGTTGACCAGCTTCTCCATGTTCGCGACAAGCGCTTTGTCGAGCGCCAGGGCCTTGGCGTGCTCCATGCACTCGACATTGTAGTCGAACGCGTGCTCGACCGACGAGCCCACGGTGATGACACCCTTTGGCCACGACATCTTCATCTTGAGGTAGGTGTAGTTTGGGACCGCCATGAACTTGGCGTAGCACGGACGCTCGAGGATGGCGTGGTAGGCTCCCCTGAACCCACCACCCTGAAGGTGAGAATTTCCTTACGGAAATTGTCCGGTGTGCCAAACCAGACCGGCAGATCGATCTGCCCGAGGGGCTGGACGCACTTGCCTGGCGCGACACCATGGAACGATGTTGTGCTGGGTCGTAGCTGTTCCACCCCGATCCCCATCAGACGCAGGGTATGCACATACAAGATGTTGAGGCTGCTTCCCCCGTCCATCATCACCTTGGAGAACCGCGAGTTGTCGATGACGGGATCGACAACCAGCGGGTACTGGCCCGGGTTGGGGATGCGGTTCGGGTGATCCTCGCGGCTGAAGGTGATGGCGTCCTCCGACCAGTCGAGGAAGGAAGAGGGGCCTTATTTGCAGCGAGGGCCTCGTGCCGCTCCCGCTTGCGCTAGCTGTTGGACATGTCCACGGTTGGCCCTCCGAAGATGAGGAAGACGTTCTCCACTGTTGGGAAGCCGCCGGCGTCCCCGCCCCCACCATCCTTCTTAGCCCCGCCTTCCTTCGCGGCGGCGTGGCTGTAGTACTTTTTAAGCATGTCGCACTGCTCGAGGGTGTGGTTGACCGGGGTCTTGTGGTACGGGCACGACTTCTTCAGCATGTCGTCGAACACACCAGGGCCTCGAGGGGGCGCTCGAGGGCCCCTGTGGACCGGGTCGACTGCGAGGGCCTTGTCCTCTCTGTTGTCGCGCCCATGTGCGCGTGCCTTGCAGCGGGGCATCTTGCCCTTCTTGCTTTGCTTGTGCTTCTGCTGGGGCTCCTTGGACTTGCCGCCCTTCGCGGGCACATCGTCCACGCACTTGCCCTTCTTGTCGTCGAAGATGGCCCCCCACCGCCTCCTCGCCGGAAGCAAAACTGGTGGCGATGTCGAACAGCTCATTGGAGTCGACCGGTGGGATCCACCCGAGCTCAAGCATGAGGTCTCAGCAAGTCGTGCCCTCGAGGAAGGCGTGCACGATCTCGGACTGAGCCACGCTCGGGAGTTCAGTACAACGCTTGGAAAAGCGCTGTATGAAGTCTCAGAGCAGTTCGCTGGGCTTCTGGGTGCACGCCTGTAGGTCCCACGAGTTTCCGGGATGCACGTATGTGCCTTGGAAGTTCCCCACGAACGTGCGAACCAGGTCGTCCCATTTGTGGATCTAACTGGGCGGCAGGTGTTCGAGCCACGTCCGAGCCGAGTCCGCGAGGTGCAGCGGTAGGTTGCGGATGATCACCTCGTCGGTGATGGCGCCGACCAGCTGGCAGCCTAAGCGGTAGTCGTTGAGCCACACATGAGGGTCCATCTCCCCCGTGTACTTGTCTATCGAGGTGGGCTGGTGGAAGCGCTGGGGGAAGCTCACCGTGCGGGTCTCCCGGCTGAACACACGGGTTCCCGGGGTTTCCGCATTAGTGAGCGATCCTCACGGTTGTCGTAGCGGCCGCCCCCACCGAGGCCGGTAGCCCGCCGCCACCCGTGCTTCCTCGTCGCCCTTTCGGCGAGCGTTGATGACGTTGCGGGCATCGCCGTCCCGGGCCCCGCCCACGCGTATCAAGGATCCGCTCCCTGACCGGCGTTCAGCCCTGGTTGGCTGGTCGCCCCGCCGCGCCACCCGCATGGACGGATGCCTCCTGGCCTTGGGCACCGCCATCGTCCCGTGCACTACCCTACTGGCATATGCGGGATGCCGAGCTTTCGGCCTATTGCACGACCGCCTGCTCGATGAGAGCCTGCACCTCACTGTGCAGGTTTTGCGCCTCGGGCGCGGGCATGGCCCGAAGCAGCGTCACCGCTGCGATGAGCTTCTGACTTGTACGCGGTGGCGTGTTTGGATCGTTGACATTGAAGTCGGCGTAGATGCACTCGCGGGCCTGCTTGCCTAACTTGCGCACGTGTTCGCCGTGCGCCGAGGCTTCTCTGGCAATTGAGGCGCGCAGTAGTCACACCGCGCGGTACTCTTTTGCGAGCTTAGCCTTGAGCTCGTGCGCTTGAGCTAGCTGCGTGTTGATGCTCATGCCTCCCGCAGACGAGGTGGGAGGTGCGCTCGGCCCCGGGTTTTGGGGGGCTTCCCCGTCGCCAGCCCCTGCCACGTTCGTGCCGTCGGCCTGGTCATCGACAACCACCACTTGTTGACGGTGTATTTTGGTGCACCTAGCATGTTCATTACACTTCGGTTTGGATTTGATTATGGAACTAACCCGCCACTAGGCACACTAATCATATAACAAGTTCATCTTTGTGCATGCATTTGGAAGTGTTGTGTTTATGTAGGAAAACATGGACATAAAGGACGGATTCGCAACAAGTTCAAAGGAGCATTCATGGAGTCTTGTTCGTGTTCATGAGCTTGCTGAAATCACTTCTAATGGTGGCGAGGACCGAAGTGCTACGAGGAACACCCCCGAGGATTGAAGCGTAAAAGATCAAACTTCATGCAAAGAGAGCCTCCATCTTGGACGCGAGGATAACAACATCAAAATCATGCAAGTGGAGGGGGCAAAGTACATAAGTGCACGAGGACCCACGGAGCAAAAGGGGCGACCGAACCGGGCCGAATTGGGCCTGGGCCGGCCGGCCCGGCCGGCCGGCCCAGCCCACTTCCGGCACCGGTTCGGTCCCGTTTTCCTTGCCCTCGAAGGATCTTCAACCCTAAAACCCCCGAGGCGCCGCCAACACCGAGGAGAGGAGTCATTTGCACCAGAAGGCTATCCACAAGCTAGAGAGAGAGGAGGAGGATCTCCGGCGGGAGATCAACCACCTCGAAGGAAGCACCCTCTCGTGGAGAAGAAGGAAGACACCGGCGGAAGGGAAACCATGATCAACGGTGCCATGATCGCACCTTGATGGGGTAATCTTCTCATCCGTCCATGGGTTGTAATCGATATTGAGATGTAATCGCACTTTGTCGGATTATCTATCTATCATCTTGTGTTGAATATACTTTCATGCTTAAGGTTTTCTACCATGCCGTAAAGGGAGTACAGGCCTCAATGCTTCCTTAGATCCATTCAATACGCCGTGTCCATCAAAGGTCTAGTCATGAATACCTTCGCGTAGTGACGAGACGAGAGGAGGGAAAGGGCGAAACCGTGGTCACAACCCCGATAGATTAGATCGGTTTTCATGTCTTTAAGCGATTGCATGCTCTAGTATCGTAGACCCGTGGGCGAGTGTCTTCTATCTTGATCGTTTATCATTCTCTCTAGTGTAGTTTAGTGTTTTCTAGTATAATAGTAGTTAGGGTTTTAGTAGCTAGTGTGTCGTTGTTGATCGAACGCTTGTAATCCCCTTGCTCCGCGGATTGACAAGAACCTTGGGAATCCCGTGGTGAAAAAGGTGTGGGGTCCGTACGCTTGCGGATCGTAGAGGGATACGTCTTTTATCCATCAACAAGCCCCTTTTTCTGGCGCCGTTGCCGGGGAGCAAGTTAGTTTACATCGTTTGATTTGCATCTAACTTAGTTTTATATTTTAGTTTATCTTTTATTTGCTATATCTAACATATATTATCTAGAAAAACACTTGTTTCGTTTTTGTTTTTGTTTTTATCTTATTGTCTAGATGGAGTTCGATAATCAACCCGTGGAAGAACCGGAGAAATCACTAAGGGATTACGCTAGCCCTCGATGTGAAGACATAAAAGTACAAGAGTCGGATTCGAAGCTCGAAGTGACCAAGTATGAAATTAAATCCAAGATCATCAAGATGGTGGCGGAAAACCCATTTGAAGGGATGGTTACGGAGAACCCATATAGACACATAAGGGATTTCACGACAATATGCAACACGGTGCGTCAAGAAGGAGTTCCCGATGAATGGTTCAAATGGAATCTCTTTCCCTACTCACTTGCCGGCAAAGCAAAGACATGGTATTCGGTTGCGTCCTTTGAAGTTGAAGGCAATTGGAACAAGTTGACAAAGAAGTTTTGCGAGAAGTTCTTTCCAATTAGCAAGGTTCAACATCTAAGGAGGCAAGTGATCACTTTCATGCAAGGGGAAGAGGAAGGGATAGACCAAGCCCGGGATAGGTTTAATGAATTAATCGAACAAGGACCAAAACTCGGCTTCACCGGTGACGTACTCTTGCATACATTTTTCTTTTCCCTAACCCCTAGTTGCATGCAACACGTCGAAATGTGTGCGGTGGGGGATCTCATGGAGAAAACACTCACGGAAGCCGCCCAACTTCTACAAAAAGTTAGTAAAGCGGCTGCCATACGAAGAGATTGGGAAACAAGACTTGCGGAAGAGCCGGAATTCAATTCAAGGAAGAAGAAGAAGCTTGCTGATTTTTCTAAAGAGGCAACCCCGGAAGTCACAAAAGAGGAACCAATCATGGAAAAGCTTGAACAAGAACACATCAAGTCAAGAACTACACCAAACGTCGACTTCGCCGCGCCAAATGAGACGAACAAGAGAAGCATGTCAAGCGCGAAGGCACTAAGGGAGTTCGAACCAATGGATTGGGTTCCTATTGATTACGGAGAAGTATTCGACAAGAGAAGACCGTTCCCTAATCAAAAGGGGATGGCAAGAGCATTGGAAGTGGATTTCCCACCGGAGAAGAAAGCTGAAAATTCATACGACCTCGAAACCACCGGTGAGATTTTTGAAAAGCTCTTTGGAGATGACGTGGTGGATCCGGAACATATTGCCGAGGTGAAGAGAATCATGGGGATCAAGCCCGAAGCATCACCATACGCTCGCCTCGCTGAAATTTACTCGATAGGATCCGAAGAAGAAGAGAAGATGACGCCGCACTTGAGTTGCGAGATCAACGGAGTTCAATGCAAAGCTTTATGCGACATCGGAGCCCAAGTAAGTGTTCTATCTTCTAAAATTTACGATAAAGTTCAATACCACAACCTAGACTTAGCTCCATCGTCAACGAAATTAATTATGGGAGATGGTAAAACTATCAAACCTCTAGGTATTGCTTGCAACATGAAAGTAAAAATCTCTAGAAACTATATACCAACCGATTTCTTTGTTATTGATGCTTACCATAGTAATTCTGATCATATAATCTTAGGTAGGCCTTTTCTTAAGTTGGTTGATGCCGTGTTAGATGCCGGAGAAGGCAAAGTAACAATGAACCTTAACGGAACAAAGTACACATATAACTTTCTTCGTGCTTCTAAACACCTTACTCCTTTTCCTCCCGAAGATGAAGAAGTAGAAGAGATAGATAGTCTTTGTTTTGTTGAAACTCTTAGAGACCCGCTGCAAAGAGCGATGGAAAATCAAATTAGTAATCAACAAGATGAAGAACTAGAGGAAGCAACAAAAGGCTTAGAGCCGCATGATGGTAGTGTGGAGGAAGAGAAATTCGAAGACATAGGAGAAATCAAACCCGAGGAGCCACAAGTGCCCGAGGTAGACGTTAAACCTTTGCCCAAGGGATTAAAATATGAATTTTTGGGCCCCGACAAAACTTATCCAGTCATTGTGAGCGACGAGTTGAGTCCCGAAGAAAATGAAGCGTTGCTGATTTTATTAAAAAAACATAGGAAGGTGATTGGATATTCAATTAATGATCTCAAAGGTATTAGCCCACCTTTTGCACTCATCGTATACCAATGGAAGACCAATGTAAGCCTGTAGTGGACCATCAAAGGAGGCTAACCCATGCCATGCGAGAGGTAGTAAAGAAAGAGGTTATCAAGTTACTTGATGCCGGAATCATCTACCCGGTTCCGCATAGCGAATGGGTGAGCCCGTACATTGTGTACCGAAGAAGGGAGGTTTGACCGTGGTGAAGAATGAGAAGAACGAGTTGATACCGCAAAGGACCGTGACCGGGTGGCGGATGTGTATCGATCACCATAAGCTTAACAAAGCGACGAAGAAAGATCACTTCCTCCTACCGTTCATAGACGAGATGCTCGAGAGGTTAGCAAACCACGCTTATTTTTGCTTTCTCGATGGATACTCGGGGTTCATGCAAATTCCTATTCACCCGGAAGATCAACATAAGACAACGTTTACGTGTCCTTACGGAACGTTTGCATATAGGAGGATGCCCTTCGGCCTATGCAACGCTCCGGCCTCTTTTCAACGTTGCATGATGGCCGTGTTTTCGGAATTCATCGAAGAAATTGTTGAAGTGTTTATGGATGATTTTTCCGTTTACGGGAAGACGTTCATGGATTGCTTAGCAAACTTAGAAAAGGTCCTTACAAGGTGTGCGGAGGTAGATTTGGTTTTAAATTGGGAAAAGTGCCACTTCATGGTTAAGCAAGGCATAGTGCTCGGACATGTTATATCCGAGAGAGGAATTGAAGTGGACAAGGCTAAGGTAGAGACGGTTGAGCAACTCCCACCTCCTACGGATATTAAGTCCTTAAGGAGCTTTCTAGGTCATGCCGGATTCTATAGAAGATTTATAAAGGACTTCTCGAAGATCACTAAGCCTTTAACGCATCTTCTTCAAAAGGATGTGGCTTTCGACTTTGATGAGAAGTGTCTAGCGGCATTCGGACCTTGAAAAATGCGTTGGTGAGTGCTCCCATCATCCAACCTCCGGATTGGAGCCAACCTTCCGAGATCATGTGTGACGCAAGTGACTACGCCGTAGGCGCGGTCTTGGGACAAAGAAAGGAAGGCCGAGTTCACGCCGTTTACTACGCTAGCAAAACTCTTAGTGGGGCACAATTAAATTACGCCACTACGGAAAAAGAGTTGCTAGCGGTGGTATTCGCTTTCAAAAAATTCAGATCTTACATCGTGAACTCGAAAGTCATTGTTTACACCGATCACACAGCCATCAAGTATCTCTTGGCTAAGAAGGAAGCTAAACCACGTTTGATTCGTTGGATCCTTCTTCTCCAAGAATTTGATGTTGAAATTCGTGATAAAAAGGGGGTGGAAAATGTTGTGGCCGATCATTTGTCTAGGATGAATCGTGGACAAGATGATAAAGAGCCCATAGAAGATAAGATGAGAGATGACCACCTCTATAGAGTGCTTGATAAAGATACTTGGATGATCGACATCATTCGAGCAATTCGAAAGATGCCCCTCGATCATCTAGACAAAAACACTCAAAGGAAGATAATCTCTGAAAGTAAGAAATATTTTTGGGATGCACCATACCTCTTCAAACTTGGCAATGATGGAGTAATGAGAAGATGTGTGCCAAGGGAAGAGAGGGTTGAGATTCTAAGGAAGTGCCACTCGGCGGAGTACGGTGGACACTATAGCCATTTTCGAACCGAAGCAAAGGTATGGTCGAGTGGATTCTATTGGCCGGAGATGCATGAAGATACTAAAACATATGTTGCATCATGCCCCGAATGCCAAAGAACCGGAAACATCTCTCAAAGAAATTCTATGCCTTTGAAATACAACTTACAAATCGACATATTCGATGTATGGGGCATAGATTTCATGGGGCCTTTTAAAAACTCATTTGGATTCGAGTATATCCTAGTCATGGTTGATTATGTATCCAAGTGGGTGGAGGCAATACCATGTCGTAAAGCTTCCACGGAGGAGTCCGTCACTATGATCAAGAACGTGATTTTTCCCCATTTCGGTACACCGAGAATCTTGATAAGTGATGGAGGAACTCATTTCACCGGAAGAACTTCAAAAAGTGCTTGTCCAAGTTGGGAATTGAGCATAGGGTCTCCACGGCCTATCACCCACAAACCAACGGACAAGCGGAGACGTCAAATAGGCAATTAAAGAGCATACTCAACAAGACCATAGAGAAGGGAGGCAAGGATTGGTCAAAGAAATTAGACGGAGCTTTATGGGCTTATCGAACGGCGTTTAAAACACCGATAGGTATGACCCCTTATCAATTCGTCTATGGAAAAGCTTGCCACCTTCCGGTTGAGTTGGAACATAAAGCCTATTGGGCGATAAAAGAGATGAACCTTGATCTCGATGCCGCGGTGGTGAAACGAAGAATTCAAATAAGCGAGCTAGAGGAGTTGAGGTTGAAATCATATGAAAACGCAAGCATATACAAGGAGAGAATCAAAAGGTGGTATGATAAAAGATTGAAGAAAAAAGAATTTAAAGAAGGAGATAAGGTCCTCCTCTACAATTCGAGGTTTAAAACCTTCGGAAAGGGGAAATTGCAAAGCAAGTGGGATGGACCTTATGTTGTGCATTCGGTGTTCTCCAACGGAGCGGTAACCATTATGGATATAAACGGCGATCAATTTGTGGTGAATGGACAACGCTTAAGGTTTACTACGAACCCGATGTCATCCCCCTTCACCATGTTGACGTCTTCACCATGGAGGAAGAGCCCGAACGTCCCGCCTAGGACGAAAAACAAGGCATCAACTTCCGTAAATAATTTTTCTTTTAGTTTTCCGGAGTTTTTCGCGAAGATTTACCGGGCCAACTTTTTCCCATGGGCTAAGGAAGAAAAAATAGGGCGGTGTGCAAAAACCCGGACCGGCCCGCCCCCGAGGCAGGGTGGGCGGGCCGGCCCAGGCGGACCGGCCCAGAGGGGCCCGACGCCCGATGACGCCGAATTTCGCCCGAATTGCTCCTTTTTGACTTCCTTGTTTGGTCGGAAAATTTTAAGGGAAGTGTAAAAAAGGAAAATAAGGTTCCCAGGGCTTTCCTCTCAGGACTATTTATTTGGCCGAATTGGGAGCTCGAGGATCAAACCTTTCAAGCAATGTGTTGCACCCTTGTAGCAGCTATTGTGCCTCCAAGAAGCTTAGAGTTGAAGCTAGAAGCCAAGAAGCCATCGATGGAGGAGGCGATGCGATGCGAGCTCAAGCTACCCGTCAAGAGGACCGCACGCATCCGTTGCGGAGGACGTGTCCCGACCGGAGCTCTTGCATCTCGCAACCCCGTCGAAGGAGAGAAGGTCCCTACACCCGTCCGAAGGTTGGCACGCCTCCAAGGCATCAAGCGCAAAGATTACAAGGAGGTGTCGCCAGAGCCTAAGGATTATGGGGATAGCGACTACTCCGACGATCGTAGCCCGAGCTCGTGGGCGGCCGCCGGTAGAGATGATGATGATTGGGATGAGCAGCCCAAAAAAAGGACTCCCGAAGGCCCCAACGACGACGGCAACGACGGTGGTGAAGGCAACGACAATGGAGGTGGCAACGACGGTGGTGACAACGGTGGAGATTATGGCGACGACGACCCCTTCGGATTGCATCCGATGTGTTGTCGAGTTTGCCGTCAATCCATCGCGGATCTCTACACGTCGGCCGACGAATGTCTCCAAGCCATGGAAGCGATGAAGCAGCGTATGGAGGACTTGGAGCGCGTAGTTGAAGATGACTACAAGTTCCTAAACCGTAACGTGCGCAAACTTTTCGGCATGGTTGGAAACATGAGAGGCAAGTGGTGCAAAACTTGCTTGAAGTACCACTAGATCTAGTTTTCCCCTTAGGATTTTTGTAAGATACGACGAGGACGTCGTATGTTTTAAGTGTGGGGGAGAGCTAGCTTGCTAGCCTTAGCTTTTGAACTTCAAGTTTAGGTTCGGTTTAATCTTCGTGTGAGAGTCTTAGTGTTTTTTTAATGAGTCTTTAGTTTTTGAGTCTCGTTTTAAAATTTTTGCAAGTGTCTTAAATTAGTGTTGAGTCAAGAAAACCAAATAAAAAGAGTCTTTATTTATATCTTTGTGTTTTATGTATTGTTTATCTTTATTTACTTGTTTGTTTAATCTTTGATTCTTGATATATGAACACAAGTATGTGGTTTGGAAAACGTTTACCGTGGTGCTTAGTGGAATCGCTACTACTTAAAGTACCCATACCGCACTTCGATCTTGAGCTTCACATGTTAGTTGTGCTATGTTCGATGCTAAAAATTGGAGGATTTCAGTTCTGAAAATTATTTTAAAACCCTTGTAATAAAGGTTAGCAAAACCTCTTTTTTCCAAGTTGAGAGTAAGAAAAATTCCTATCCAAAGCCAAGTTTATTTTGTTCGCTCCACCATAAGTGTGATTAGCATAATGAGTTAGGCTAGGACCCTTCTCTCTTGGTGAGTTTTAATTTCAAGCAATGATCATGTCCTTGTGCTTATCTTTTGTTGCTAGCCTCGTCATATATTTGGTACATGACTTTCACAACGAAAGTCATGATTATCGCCGGATTCCATACCCAAACCTATACATCTCTTTTGTACATCGTATTCCTTGAACACAACCTATTTTCAAAGTTTCGTCTCGTCTCTAGCATGATTTATTTAAAAATTCAGATTGTATGCATGCAAGGAAAGAGAGAATTGAAAGCTTTGAAAAGTTGTCAAGAGAGAGAAAAATAAAGAGAAAAAGTATGTGTATGGAAAAGAAAGAAAGAAAGAAAGAAAGAAAAATCATATGTGAATGAAAGAAGAAAAAGAAAAAGAAAAGATGAGGTAGCAATGAAGATATGAGAGGGATGGATCAAGTGAAAGAAAAGAAAAAATAAAGTGTAAGGAAGGATGTCACGTTGATTGTGAGACGAAACTTTTACTCTATTTCCAACCATGTGCAATCCGACAACGAGGACATCATTGGTGCCTTGTAGTCACAATTTTCTTTTGCCCTTGCACATGTCCACCATTCTAAATCTTCTCATCCTTGATATCCTCACATATGGTTAATTCTCATGATCATTGGCTTTGAAAGGTAGACGACCATTAGAGGAAGTTCTTAGTTTGACAATACTTGTGTTGATTGCGCTAGCCCTACCTATAGCTCCACTTTACATGATATATGAGAGATTAATGGGAGGTGAGAGTTTTATAAAACTTGATTAGGATAGCCACTTCATATGAGTGACTTGAGAGAGCTTGGAGAAAGGATTTTTGTCTAATACTTGTTGCAGGAATTTTTGTTTTGAAAACCATAAAAACCCTCCGATGGAAGCAAAGGAGTAAGCATGGCTGAAATTGAAGACTTCAAGTGAAGGGTTTGAGTTGTGGGGTAAATCTTGACGTGTTAAAAATTCTAAACGCCCATGTTTATGTTTGATTATCATTACTTTGTGTTTATGTATTAAAGATGAAGGGATTGACTAACTTGTGAAGAAGGATAAGTGGTACATGATTACAACACCTTGGACGAAATTCTTTTACGAGTACTTGCTTGAGGACGAGCAAGAGCTAAGTGTGGGGGAGATGTTGACGGTGTATTTTGGTGCACCTAGCATGTTCATTACACTTCGGTTTGGATTTGATTATGGAACTAACCCGCCACTAGGCACACTAATCATATAACAAGTTCATCTTTGTGCATGCATTTGGAAGTGTTGTGTTTATGTAGGAAAACATGGACATAAAGGACGGATTCGCAACAATTTCAAAGGAGCATTCATGGAGTCTTGTTCGTGTTCATGAGCTTGCTGAAATCACTTCCAATGGTGGCGAGGACCGAAGTGCTACGAGGAACACCCCCGAGGATTGAAGCGTAAAAGATCAAACTTCATGCAAAGAGAGCCTCCATCTTGGACGCGAGGATAACAACATCAAAATCATGCAAGTGGAGGGGGCAAAGTACATAAGTGCACGAGGACCCACGGAGCAAAAGGGGCGACCGAACTGGGCCGAATTGGGCCTGGGCCGGCCGGCCGCCAGGCCGGCCGGCCCAGCCCACTTCCGGCACCGGTTCGGTCCCGTTTTCCTTGCCCTCGAAGGATCTTCAACCCTAAAACCCCCGAGGCGCCGCCAACACCAAGGAGAGGAGTCATTCGCACCAGAAGGCCATCCACAAGCTAGAGAGAGAGGAGGAGGATCTCCGGCGGGAGATCAACCACCTCGAAGGAAGCACCCTCTCGTGGAGAAGAAGGAAGACACCGGCGGAAGGGAAACCATGATCAACGGTGCCATGATCAGCACCTTGATGGGGTAATCTTCTCATTCGTCCATGGGGTGTAATCGATATTGAGATGTAATCGCACTTTGTCGGATTATCTATCTATCATCTTGTGTTGAATATACTTTCATGCTTAAGGTTTTCTACCATGCCGTAAAGGGAGTATAGGCCTCAATGCTTCCTTGGATCCATTCAATACGCCGTGTCCATCATAGGTCTAGTCATGAATACCTTCGCGTAGTGACAAGACGAGAGGAGGGAAAGGGCGAAACCGTGGTCACAACCCCGATAGATTAGACCGGTTTTCATGTCTTTAAGCGATTGCATGCTATAGTATCGTAGACCCGTGGGCGAGTGTCTTCTATCTTGATCGTTTACCATTCTCTCTAGTGTAGTTTAGTGTTTTCTAGTATAATAGTAGTTAGGGTTTTAGTAGCTAGTGTGTCGTTGTTGATCGAACGCTTGTAATCCCCTTGCTCCGCGGATTGACAAGAACCTTGGGAATCCCGTAGTGAAAAAGGTGTGGGGTCCGTACGCTTGCGGATCGTAGAGGGATACGTCTTTTATCCGTCAACAACCACGAAGCACTCGCGTGCTGGGTCGTAGCTCCCAGCGCTAGAGTCGTCGGAGCAGCTGAACTAGTAGTCCGTGGCATCGAGGAACCACTGGAACATTACTGGGTCTGGCACACCGGAGAAATCCCACTCAGCGTACCCGTGTGAGGTCGCGGGGGGTAGTTCGCTGGCCGAGCCGTGATACGACTCATCATTGGTGGTGGCGATGAGGTTCCTGATTGCCAGCAGGTGATGGCCAGGAAGGTTGTTGATGGTGAATTTCCGTCAACCTAGAGTACTTGTTATACATTGGCTTCGATTATGATTTGCAACTAACCCGCCGCTAGGCATACTAATGATGTAACAAGTTCACACTTGCATGTCGATTTTGGAGTTCATTGTTTACGCAGGAAATCTACGCTAAAGAGGAGACTTTCGGGATAAGTTCACCAAGCACTTTGGAAGAAGATCATGAAGCCCGACAAGAGTCAAGACACGCGATGAACATGACTACAAATGACCCGAGGATCGAAGCGTCAACGTGCAAGTCTTCAGGGACTCAACCAGAAAACAGCAAAGCTTGCATAGCAAGGATTCAAGCCTAAACTATGAAGGAAACGACGTCAAAGGCCCACCTGCAAGTGCACACAAATAAGGGATCACGCAAGAAGCAACCGGGGAGGAAACTGGGGCCGAACCGGGCCGAAATGGGCCTGGGCCGGCCGGCCTGGGCCGACCGGCCCAGCCCACTCGGGGCCTGGTTCGCGCCACCCCTTTTGCCCTAGGTGCTTGTCTATTTATTGCCTCTGCCTCCGCCGGCCGCTACATCCATCCATTCATCAGAGAGCCGCCTACACGAAGGAGAAGCACCCGGAGGAAGCCGCCGGCCGCCGTGAGTCCTCGAAGTCTTCTAGGAGATGGCCTAGGCCTACCCTAGCCGCCATGGCCGCCTTGCACGGTTGAGCCATGGCGGAGTTCCGAAGCTAGTTGAGGTCATCAACGGTATGTACTCAGTGGAGATGATCTAAACGCAATTATTATGTGAGTAAAGTACTTCATGTCATCCGATCTTTTAGCGACTCGATTCCTCCCTTTATGATTTTTCTCTTGCTTGGTTTTGCTTCTTCCTTAATCTATACATAAGATAGATTGCATAGGGTGCTCCTGTAGCCGCGGTGGCTAGAGGTGCATACCGGACCGACCAAGTGATTTCAACTGGTTCTTTTGGACTCGCCCTAGACTACCCGCATGAATAGGAGTACGTTGTGACAGAACGGGGGCTCTGAAAGGCGGGAGTTTTCAGAATCAGACCGGAGGATAGTAGTTTAAAGATGGCTTTGGATGAGACGCATGTCGCGCTTGCTCTTTTTTCTAAAACTACGACTAGAAGATGATAGGCCTTAGTTTCCCTTGCTTGCTCTGTACCTTGTCTACGTTCATGGATGCGATCAACCTTATGCTATAACTCATACATCTTTAAGGTTTATCTTCTTATGCAATCAATGCTTCACGTTAGGCTAGATCAATAGGTTAGATGGAGAATCCTAGGAGTTTGCTTCCGATCCTTGGATTGACAAATCTAGGGAGGACCCTCCTTGGTGAAAAAGGCACCAAGTCACACGTAGGCTTGCGGTGAACTTGAGCACAGTTTTGAACCATCAACAAACCCCTTTTTCTGGCGCCGTTGCCGGGGATCGGCAACTCGATCCCTAGGGTGATCCATCTATCTCTTTGACTAACCCTAATTTTTATTATTGCATACATGCTTGCTTTCTTTTTTGTGTCCTTGAAAGTAGGTGAAAAGCTAGACACGAGACGTTCGAGAAGTTCACATCCACTCCGACAAGATGATGACTACATCAAGATTCACTCTTTAGTGGTAGGTGCTAACTTTTGTTAGTGTCCCATCATCCACTATTGAGTCCACACCCTACATGAGTGATGTTGAACAAGGTATGTCAATGTGTCAATTAAAGTTTTAAGACTAATGTTTTGTGGAGGTTTGTTTGTCCAAGCAATAGGTGTTGGAAGCAATCACGTTGCGAGAGAAGCACCCGTCACTTTGGCTAAAGCAAAATCATGAAGAAGACACACCATTGTCATCATGCTACTCGCTGGTCCAGCAATGGTGAGGACTTAAAGCCAAAGGAGACGCGATGTAACGCCCCGAAGACCACAAGATCAAGGTCGTCAACATATTCGGATCAATTCACAAGAAGTTTCTGTTCCCATCAATTTCTGGACAACCTCAAGGGAGAACAACAGGATATCTTTGAATATTTATAAGCCCCATGAAGTTATTCTTCCAACGAATCAAGAATCAAGTCAATCGGAGGTTCCTACAAGCGGGTATGGCCGAGTTACCGAAGGTTCCACGTTCTGAAATTTCTGGACAGGATGCAAGAGCGGAAACAAAACGGCCATAGCTCCCTCATTTGGGCTCCGATTAAGATGAATGAGTACCCGTTGGAAAGGTAATTTTATAAAGTTTTCAATGGAACAATATTTTTTTATATGTTCTGTTATGTACACAGGGGAAAATCCACGAAAAAGAGGCAGCAGCACACGATGAGAACAAGATAGTGGAGATGAGGACGACGACAACAAAGAGAAGCTTGGGCAACACTTCCATTGGACCACACGAGATGAAATTCAAAAGTTTGGAACAAAACAAATACTCCAAGAGCATTGGCAAAAGAAAGCACAAGTTGGCAACATCCGACTCTAGGAGATGTTAGAAGCAAATCACCATAGATTACACACAAATGATGGCATCCAGTGGCGCGGATACTCTGGGCTCTCACACGAAGGATCATGGAGTTACATGAAGATATTTGAGACATGTGTGAAGTCCCACAAATGAATAAGAAGAGTGAGTCCACACAAGGCAACCTTGATGATGTGTGGTGCGAACAAAGGAATTGCAAAAAGACGATACAAGCCACCAATCATTGAAGATTGTTTGCTTTCAACTCCAAGAGACCACTCAATATGAAAAGCTCGAAGGCCAAGGTACAAATTAACCTCTCAAGACACTTTTGGAGCTGATAATATTCTTTTGATATATCTATGATTCATATCCATTAGTGATGTTGATTCAATTCTATGCCTTGTTCTTATGATAATCATGATAGGCTAGAATTTCTTGAGAGTGATAAAGAGGCTTTGTTGTGCTTAAAATTTGTTACATGTCTAATGAACCTTTTCCTAATGAGAGCTTAGTGCTGAGCAAGAAAACTTATGCTATAATTAATCACAACTTACTTTGTCATAAATTGTGATTATGGAAGCATTTGTTTGCAATATGATTTGTAAATCTTGGACTTGCTTTGTGCTCGGTCATGCTAGTGACCTTAAAAGAGAAAATTGTGGGAGAAATCCCAAGTTTCACTAACCATGCAGGGCATTAAATATAAATTAAGAGGAGAGAATCATACCCAAAGGAATGCAAACCCGTGCATCACCGTCACCGAACCTCAAAAACAGACGTCACTGTTTTCATCAATTTTGAGGACCTGGTCAGACATGTTCAAGGAAGAAAAAGTTGAAAATCAGAAGCTCCATCAAGTGCCGGTTCCAACGCATCCAAGATCGATGAAATTGAAGACTCGTACAAGGAGATATGACAAAAACATTGAGCGGTGTGCAGTTTGAAATCAGCTTTGGACAGATTGCAGCGCCGGAGTAGAACGGGCATAACTCACTCGATCGGAGTCCATTGGGGGTGAATAAATACTTGATGGAAAGACAATTTCATGCACCACACATGGAAGCTATTGTTCTCTACATGGTCTGATTTGGACAGAGAGGAAAATTTGTGAAAGAAGAGGCAGCGATAAAGTGTGATGGAGAAGGTGATAATGATCATGCAATGAGACGATTGGGCAAGCCTCTCATCGAGTATAAGTGATCATGTCAAGCATAGAGAGTGGATCAAGGCTGCATGAACACCTTCAAATCTCGCATGAAGGATCATGGTTCCGCAACAACAAGAAGGTATGTGAGAAAGTCGAGCTCTATGACTTTAAATGTAGCGCTTTGCGGGAGGCAACCCGGTTTTTATTTATATATATACATGACCGTCTACATTGTGCTCTTTAATCGAACCATCAAGTAACATTGTACCATTGCTCTAGTTAAAAAACCACAACACCATGTTGTATGATCTAATTGCTATTGAGGGAGCGCTTTGTTATTTGATCTTGGAAAACTTGTAGACCTTTTTGTGTGCCTATTAGAGTTTAGAGTCTTTTTCTTTTGTTTATTTTTAGAGAGATATGTGAAGTTGGTACCATCCTTTGATTCTAAACTTGTGGCTACTTAATTTAGGCTAACTTTTGTTTTTTCTTTAGACAGCCTCCATATCATGTTGATTTGTTGATCCATGTTATATTGCATTGCATGTTGTGTTAATCTAACTTTTCGTTGAACCAACCTAAGCCTTCCTATAACCCAAACCAAAAACCATAGCCTATAGAGGTAGGATTTCTTGAGTTGACTGAGGGCTCTCACCCTCCGGGTTGAACAAGTCCTTCCCTTTCCTCTCTTCTAATTAAAAACTTTGACTAGCCTCCCCATAAAACCCTTAGGAAAACTTCCCCTACCTATAGACATCCTAAAACCATAGGTTTGTAGAAAGACTCTAGGACCACCTTAGTTAGAATTTCTATACTTGACTTTCTCTCTTCAAAATCCTCGTTTGAGCCAAAAATATAAGATACCCATAACCTACCCTTAAACCTTGTTAGTTTGGTTGATTGATTCTTTTCGATGGGTGACTTCCTTAGACCACATCGAAAGTTTCTTTCAAACCTTGCTAATGTTTGTTTGTGCTAACTTTTTGCATTTGTATTTTACATCCATCTCTTTGTCATCATCCACTTTATGTTAGCTTGGGACCTTTTGTGAAACTTTATGATGAATGCTTTCATATCCATGTTAATGATTGTCGACATGCGTTACTACTTTTTGCAATCTTGTGTAAACATGGTGTTTAGACATGATTGGAGACCACCATCATTTAGTCTTATATCCTGAGCTATCATGTTGCATTAGTTGGTTTATAAATTTAGCAATGCGCCCTACTTTTTTTGCACAATAAAGAATTATTGATCTTGGGATGAACATGGTGTTTTGACCTTTGTTAACAATCTCTATGGGAATAGAAAGTTTGGCAACCACTTTGTAAGCATGGAGCTTAGAATTTGGTGTAAACATTGTTTTGTTTTTATACCATCCTCTCATTTGCATACACGCTTGTACTCACGTACACCCATAAGGATTTTCGCTGGATGTCATGGTTTGTTGGCATAGGGTGAGTATTCCCGACCGTCACCTCGGGGGTACTTTGTGCATGGTGAATCACTCCCATGAGTTTGTGATAAAAGCTGAAATCAAGATCATCAACACCTCCAAAATCCCGAAAGGAGCACTGCTGTTTTCATCAAGATTAAGCACATGTTCAGAGATGTACAAAAGGAAAAAATTGGATATTCAAGTGCTCCATTAAGTCTACTTTCCAATGCATCAAGAATCAACATTTTAGGAGACCTGTGCAAGAAGTTACAATCAAATCTTTGTGTGTCACACATTCTGAAATCAGCCTGGGACAGCTTGCACCAACAAAGTAAAAAGGGCGTAACTCTCTTGTTCGGAGTCCAATCGGGATGAATGACCACTCGTTGGAAAGATAGTTTCAAGCAATTTGCAATGTAGTGATGGTTCAGCACATACTCAGTTTTGGAATTAGAAGAAAAACTCGTGGAAGATGAACCAGCGGTAAGAGACAACATGGAAGGAGGAGAAGATGGGATGCGAAACAATTGGGATCAAGGCTCGTGACAAAGGGCGAACATTGAAGGATCAACAAAGGAAACAATGTGATGATGATCTCCTTGCATGACGGTAGGACTTCAAGAATTTTAAGATGGTTCATCATCTTCCGTGCCTAGCAACATGCTAAGCATGGGGGAAGACTTGGTGGACGAAAGAAGACCGCATGGAGTTCAAGGATCACGGTTGCTACGGATACCGATCTTCCTTCTTCCATGCTAGGCACAATGCTTAAGCATGGGGGATGGCATGCTACATCACAAGCATCAAAGGGCGGTAACAATTCCTCAACCCTCTCTTTGTCCTTGTCTTTCTAAATGCTTGTATATATGTATATGCCTTCAACAACCTTAGATGCAACTTTTGTATGTCTCTCTCATTAAATAACATGGCTTCTAGGAGTACAACCTAGTTTTAGTTTTGTTTATTGTCATCACCTTGTGCTCACCATGATGAAATAATTTTGGCTTGATCTTGCTCGTTGATATATGATGATCATTGCCACTTTGTTTAAACTTTGTGCTTGTTTATGTATGATTAAGCTATTTCTCTCTCTCTAATACAAATCAGAAATTAATTAAATACTAGCTTAATCTTTTGTGGAGGCCATGATAAAAATAAATACCCATGGTTTGTTTATGCTCTCAACTTTGGATGGGTCGAAGAACATATTACTTTTTACTTTTAAAAGTCATGCTAACCTTGTCATTAATACCTCTTGCATTTTGCTCTACCTATCCAAAGCCTTATATATTGAGTGCCATAGATTACAAGAGTTATTGTTGGGTGAATTGATTCAAGGCTCGATTCTTTGGCTCGTGACTAAGAAGCTGGTCATTCCGTGTTTTGCGTAACTTATCTTTTGCTAGCCTATTCTATCCGAGCATTGTGAGCTCCCACATCGGAAGCTTTGCAAATCTCGCCGGATATCCACCCTTTAAACCAACATCATATTTTGTGTTAACCTCCTTGACCTACCTACCTATCACTTGAGTATGGAGACGACACGTCACAAGAAGGTGCTTCAAAGGGAAGATTCAAGTTCCCTCTCATCAAGACATCCGGTACCTACCTTAACACCACTTCCTCTTTGCTCAGGGACGAGCAAACATCCAAGCATGGGGGAGGAGGTAGGTACTATGCAAATTAGAGTTATAGGGGAGGAAAAAATGAATAAGATAAGAGGACAAAATAAAAAAATCCAAGTACCTCACATGCCAAAAAGAAAAAAAGAGAAAAAAGGGAAGAAAACAAGAAAAATAAAAAGAAAAAATAGAGTAATAATAATCTCCCCTGGTTCTCTAGTTGCTTGAGGATTTTCCAAGGGCTTCAAGATCAAGACCCATACTCATTTTTCCAACCATGTGCAATCCGATAACGAGGACTTCGTTGGGGCCTCCGGATCATTCTTTGCCATTTGCACATGTCCACCTATCTAAAAGTGTGAGTTCTTTCTCTCCCCCCTCCTTCTTGTGAACATTATTTTTCCAATGACCTTTTTGACGAGTCATGAGAAGTCCATGAGAAGCTTGCCTTGTTTTGATAATAGTCTCAACTTTAGCATGTTGGTAGGATAAAACTTTCCTATGAGCTCCAAATAAAACCCTTCCACCTACAAACATGAGAGGGAAAGGATATAGATCAAGTAGGCTTGAGAGTGTTGTGAGATGAGAGAGTTCATGAGCAAGATGCAAGAAGGTTTAAATTTTTGTACTTGGTTTAGCTCTTTTATTCACCTCGTTCTTCACTTCAAAAGTTTCTTAGACCTATTCGAATTTTGTGGAGCATGATTGATTACTTGTGGAAAGAGCTTAAATTATATCTACCCTCCATAGAGATGAAAGCTAGTTACAATATGGAATTTTAACAGATAAACTTGGAGAGCATTATGCTTTCTCATGTGTGATCAAGTGCAGGGTATGAACAATGAAAGGCAATGCTGATATTCATTGAAAACTTACTCGAGGGAGAGCAAGGTTTAAGCATGGGGGAGATGTTGACAGTGAATTTTCCGTTAACCTAGAGTACTTGTTATACATTGGTTTCGATTATGATTTGCAACTAACCCGCCACTAGGCATACTAATGATGTAACAAGTTCACACTTGCATGTCAATTTTGGAGTTCATTGTTTACGCAGGAAATCTACACTAAAGAGGAGACTTTCGGGATAAGTTCACCCAGCACTTTGGAAGAAGATCATGAAGCCCGACAAGATTCAAGACACGCGATGAACATGACTCCAAATGACCCAAGGACTGAAGCGTCAACGTGCAAGTCTTCAGGGACTCAACCAGAAAACAGCGAAGCTTGCATAGCAAGGATTCAAGCCTAAACTGTGAAGGAAACGACGTCAAAGGCCCACATGCAAGTGCACACAAATAAGGGATCACACGAGAAGCAACCAGGGAGGAAACCGGGGCCGAACCGGGCCGAAATGGGCTCGGGCCGGCCGGCTCGGGCCGACCGGCCCGGCCCCACTCCGGCCCGGTTCGCGTCCCCCTTTGGCCCTAGGTGCTTGTCTATTTATTGCCTCTCGCCTCCGCCGGCCGCCACATCCATCCATTCATCGAGAGCCGCCGACACGAAGGAGAAGCACCGGAGGAAGGCCGCCGGCCGCCGTCGGTCCTCGAAGTCGTCTAGGAGATGGCCTAGGCCTACCCTAGCCGCCATGGCCGCCTTGCACGGTTGAGCCATGGTGGAGTTCCGAAGCTAGTTGAGGTCATCAACGGTATGTACTCGGTGGAGATGATCTAAACGCATTTATTATGTGAGTAAAGTACTTCATGTCATCTGATCTTTTAGCGACTCGATTCCTCCCTTTATGATTTTGCTCTCGCTTGGTTTTGCTTGTTCCTTAATCTATACTTAAGATAGATTGCATAGGGTGATCTTGTAGTCGCGGTGGCTAGAGGTGCATACCGGACCGACCAAGTGATTTCAACTGGTTCTTTTGGACTCGCCCTAGACTACCTGCATATATAGGAGTACGTTGTGACAGAACCGGGGCTTTGAAAGGCGGGCGTTTTCGGAATTGGACCGGAGGATAGTAGTTTAAAGATGGCGATGAGATGCATGTCGCGCTTGCTCTTTTGGCTAGAACTACAACTAGAAGATGATAGGCCTTAGTTTCCCTTGCTTGCTCTTAACTCATACATCTTTAAGGTTTATCTTCCTATGCAATCAATGCTTCACATTAGGCTAGATCAATAGGTTAGATGGAGAATCCTAGGAGTTTGCTTCCGATCCTTGGATTGACAAATCTAGGGAGGACCCTCCTTGGTGAAAAAGGCACCAAGTCAATCATAGGCTTGCGGTGAACTTGAGCACGGTTTTGAACCGTCAACAAAGGTCCTCATATGCCGCCACGTCGGTGCTGACGGATGAAGCGTATGCCGCCGCGGCGTTGTGGATCCCGTAGGGGAACTGCGGCTCGGCAGCCACGCACTCCCTCAGTGGGTGTCGTCGTCTCGCTGGTGGGCGCGTTGCCCCGTTCCGCGGCGTGCGTGGCCCGTCATCGTTCCATTCGCGCCTGGCGTGAACGCTGGCTAGAGCGTCATCGGCATCGAGGTGCTGAAGCGCCCGCAGCATCCACCTGAGCGGGCGCCGGGGCGTCAGTAGCAGGCATGGCGGGAATCGGGCCTGGCCCAGTCGACCGCCACAGGTGGAGCTCGTCACGGTTTGTGATGCGCATGAGGTAGCTGTTCCCCGTGGCCTAAAAGTTCAGGATCCCGAACCGGATTTCGAATCCGGCTAGGAGGGGGTCCGAGCTGCTGATGGAGTACCTCTGGAACCTGTACTCGGTGCGGATCACCATCGAGATGGCTGGTGAGGAGCTGATCTTCAGCGCGTGTCCCATACCTGGTGCGCCAACTGTCTGTGTGGAAAGTAGTCCCGACACTAACTAGTACGAGCGCTGAGATCTATCTCTCGATGGCCGGTGCTAAGCAACACAATGACATGGGTTTTATCCTGGTTCTGGCCATGGGCCGTACGTCCAGTAGGGGCGTGCTCGAGGTGTTGTATTGTGTTGCATCGTTGTGCTTGCAGAGGGGGGCTACAAGCGAGGCGGGAGAGGAGGAGTGGCCTCCAGGACCCTGAGGTTTGATTGAGGCGAAGTGCCAATATTGTGGTGAAGGCGGAAAACATGCAAGTAAGCAGCTATCTGTCGTCCCCTCGCGGCCAGAGGACCACCTCCTCCTTTTATAAGCCAAGGCGAGGCGGTTTACAATTGTGCCGCAAAGTTCTAATCTACATATGGCGGTATGGTGTACAGGGCCGTGGAGTTGGTGGTCGTCCTGACGAATCTTGCCCCCGTCGTGCGTCGTGGCGAGCCCTGTACCTACCTAGGAGCGGCTTCAAGGGTGGCCATGTGGGAGCTTCCCGTTTGGTCGCCGTCCGTACGCTGACTCGAGGGTGCGGCTGACGATAGGCCAGGGGACGCACAGCAGCGGTCGTGGCGGTGTCTTGTCGTCTCGAGTCCCCACAGCGCCGGGGATGGCGCTGTAGTGCCCGGGATGGCAGCACAGTGGCGGGGATGGCTGCATAGGGCCGATGGTGATGGAGGAGTCACGCTTCACTGGCCTGACGTCACGGTGTTTTCCTGCGCGGGCGCGGGGTAGGTGTCCGTACCTCTTTCGAGGGTTCCGCCGTCCTCTTTCGAGGGGCGCGACGTGGAGGCCGTACCAGAGTGGGCGACACAGTATCACGGAGTTGACACTGGCCTTACCGGACAGCTCTCGTACAGTGCTAGGGATAGCTTCACAGGGAGGGTTGGGGGAACCACGTCGAGATATGATTCCTAGGCGGTATCAGAGGGCCGGCGTGGCGAGGATTGTCCTTTTGACCAGGGCGCCCATGGCATGCCAGGGCATTTAATGCCCTGGTCGGGGGAGTGGGCGCGGGCGTCACGAGTCTGAAGCGGCCTCGAGCGAAGCGGAGATTCGCTCGAGGGGGTGCCATCCCCTTGAGCGAGGCAGAGATTCGCCCGAGGGGGCGCAGAGCCCTCGAGCGAGGTGGAGATTCACCCGAGGCGGCGTCAAGCCCTTGAGCGAGGCGGAGATTGGCCCGAGGGGGCGTCTGCCCCTCGATCGAGACGGAAGTTCGCCCGAGGGTTGCCGAGGCTGGCTGCTTGATGGGCCGCTGAGGTTATTTGGGTCGTGGGCCCTCCTCCGTCCCGGGCCGTGACTATGTGGGTGTGATTTACGGTTTGCGGGTTTGTTCGCGTTTTATTATTTTTGAAAAAGGTGGTTTTCCCTAGCTATTAGGGGACCCTTATGGCTGTCCCCGATAAGTAAAACCCCGTACCGCCTCATTTAGGTACTAGGCTTACTGTGCCCATTTCCTACAAGTGTTTAGTACTTTCAAACACTTAACCAACGAAGCCATTAGACCGGTGCTCAAATCCCATGCTCTTACCACATGAGCAATCCATTTAAACATATGGTGATTCCATAAAGGAGATCCTATTCTCGCGAGTGACGAACATCACTCGACTTGTACCGAGTCCTTAAAGCATAGCAACGAGCAACCTAACATGCTAGTAAAAGATCATAGGTACTTAAGGATCATGCAACTAGGGTTTCAATTCAACTCCTAAACGTAAATGCACATAAAATAACAACGATAAATTTAGAAGCTTTAAATTAAACACATAGGTTAATGATTAAACCGGGGCTTGCCTTCGTCAGCACAAGCAGACACACAACCTTCCGGACTTTGGTCCGGGTCTTGCTCTACGGACACGTAGTGCACGTCTCCTCCTGCTCCCTCGTCCTCGTCAGCCGGCACGAGCGTGTAACTACCGTCGGGAACTTCTACACAGAGGATGCACATGCATTAATTAGAGTGTAATTAATTTTATTTAAACCATAACAGTAGCAAACAGTCCACAAGGAGCATATGGTTGACCATATTCACCCTGACAACAATAATAAACACTTTTCTTTTTAAAGATTATTATAAAGGCTTATTTATTCTCCTCTTTATGGTGATTGTGCACACATCTAAAAGAAATAATTAATTTAATTGCACAAACAGCAAGGAGTTGGTTTTCATTCCTCAAATCATTTTCCTAACCCATCCCTAGGGTTCAAGCACACAAAAGAATAATTTTTCCATTTATTTCACCAACAAGCCTATAATGGTTCCTTCTCTTTTATTCAACAAAAGCTTCATAAACAGCTAAACTAGCACCCACTGGTCTCTCTGACCAGTAACACTTCACTTGGACAGCAAGCAACCAAGTTAGATCTTTTGAAAATAAACTATACAATTAATAGCATTTCTAGCTAGCATAAATAGGATAAATGCACACAAAAATAAATATAGCACTTCTGGAGCCAAACTTTCTCCTACACACTCTCCGGTCTAAAACAAGCCTACGAAACCAACAAACACATCTAAAGCTATTATAGATCTTGATCTACACATTTATGATTAAGAACAAGCATAAATCAGGGATTCCAAAAATCATGATTATTTCAGTAAAGGTGAAACTAGGCATAATATGACTATTCCCAGAAGTATAGCGCAAAAATCTATTTACTTTATGCTACAAAATTCATTAAGGCATAAAAGGCATAAATACAAGATAAATCATAATAAAAGGTTCCTTCAGTAACTTTGTGCAAATTTTTGCACAGGACCTACACACTCTAGTACTCACAACATATCCAAAAATCAGCTCAGGATCATGTGTGGATTTGGCAGTACAACAGATCTAGGTAAAATGGATTTCAATTTTTCATGCAAAAACCATAACTCAAAGGTATATACATGCTTTGCAAAAGTTGTAGGCCTACTCACAAGGAGTACAACAAAATTGGTTTTGCAATTTTTGGATTTTTCTACGATTTTATATGAATTTTTCAAGCTTCAGCCAAAACACACAAAAGGGTAAAGAATCTACTTGCAAACAGACCCTTGGAAAGATTCGAAAGTTCACAGATATACCCCTGGTTTGCACAAAAGACCTTGGAAAGAGCTCAAGACATGCAATGTGGTCCTTGGGGGCTTGGGGCTGCGCGGCTCGGTGAAATCCGATGAAGTGCTCGCTGGAGAGGGTCGGGGAAGGGGAGGAGAGGGGTCTAGGGGTCACGTGCGACCGATTTGGGTGTTGGTTTGGGGCGGAAATACCGCCGGTGAGTGGGCACGGTGGAGGCCAGTGGCGGGCACTGCTGGAGCTTGGGCTCCGGCGAGCCTGCGGTTCGGCCTGGGCAACACAGGGACGTGGGAGCTCCAAATGGTCCTAGCGAAGCTTCCTAGGGGTTTGGGTGGCTGAGAAAAGGAGCAGGCACGTGAGCTCGGCGTCGACGAAAACCATGGTGCTGGCGGTGGCGCTCTGGTGGTCGCGCGCAAGGGGTTCCTGCCTTTTATAGGCGGCCGAGTAAAGGCGGTTCACGAGTCAAGTCTACGGCATGGTCACGACATGGGTGAGGTACGACGGTGACGTGCGTGCGGTAACCAGTCAATGGCGGACGACAAGCAGCAAAGGTCGGTGCGGCGTGAGCTGGGCGCGTGGCGCATGGCACCGACCAGTGGGCCCACAAGCATCATGCACTGGAGCACCTTGGCGCGGCGCATGGACCAATGGTCGCTTGTGTGCCTCGGCGTCCGATCCCAGTGGGGATCATGGCGCGGCGATGCGCAATGCCAGCGCGAGCGGCGCGCTCTGGATGCCCAGGGTGCAAAACTATTTCGATTAACATTCTTCAACTGAGTTTTTCTCGAAATTTCTCAACTAAAGTGGACCAAGTGATACATAGGAAAGTTGTAGATCAAACAACCCTCTACAACTTCTACAAAGGCTGTATAGGGTTTTGATCAACAGATTATGCACAAAAGGCATGCCAACTTGGTAGTTTTCATGGCGCCGATGAATAGTGCTCAACTGCGTTGACCAAGGTTTTTCGCCCTTTCCACTTCAAATCTCAAATGCCGCTCAACATGAAAGTTGTGCCCTACGAAAAACTACACAACTTTTGTATTGGAAGAATTTGAAGTGTTTAGGTGAAATTTGGAGAACGCGGCAAAAGTTCCGGGTGACATAGGAGGGTCCAAAGGTTTAAAAGAGGTTTGGACTAGGGTTTGACCAATCTTGACCAAAAGTTGACCAAGGTGAGTCATTAGGGGTTGTTGGTGGTGTTTTTGAGGTGATGGCCCAGGTTGACCGTCGTTTGACCAAAGTCAACTCGTTTGACCGAATCATTAGGGTTAATGAACCCGACTGACGATGGTGTAGAGGAGCACGACCAGCAACGGGTAGAGGAGATCAACAACAACAACAGGATAGAGGATGACGACGACCGGTAGCAGCGCGCGGGCAGCAGTTGCGGGAAAGACAGTCGGCGACACGTGACGAAGCAGGCAAGTCGGCGGCAGTGCGGGTCCACACAAGGTGGTGGCTACAAGCAGTGGGGGCAGAAAGTAAGAGGAGAGGGTGGAGGGAGGTCCTAGGTATACCTCATCATGGATCGGGTCATGTCGGAGTCGGGTTAGGTCGGGTTACCAAGTCAAAATCTTGTCTGGCACCCGAACCGTCACACAGTTGGGTCGGGTTCGGGGTTTTTAGTTGTAGTTTTCGGGTTGAGTCGACGCATACAGAAGACTGACGACAAGCACAAGTTGTCCGCCCCTTGGTAAGAACCCTTCATCGTCACTGAAGTCATCAGCCCGTCTACATGTCTCCTCCAGTAGGGTGACGTGCAAGGCGTACCCAACCCATGGAACGTGGAGCACCTACGACAATTCTATCTGTAGAATAGTTTTTATTACAACCATGTATTCCTTGTCTTTGTATTTTCAGTTCAATAAATATTAATTCAAGCAGTCATCTACTGTGTCTCGAGCTCTACCCTCTTTTCTTTCATGTCATGTACCCTCCGCCTTGACATAGTCGGGGGCTTGGCAAAAGCCAATACAGGGGTCAAAAGACCTGAGGCTGAAGTCTGTTCCTCCCCCACGACATGTTCGGGGGCTTGGCACAAGCCAACGTAAAGGCCGCTCGACCTGAGGATGTCGTCCCTCATGACTTTATGTTATTGCGAACCTGCTTGGTCATATGGTTGCAAAACTTGAGTCCCAGACTCCTTCCTGCGTGCCGATTACATGTAAGTCTCCCTGCTGAGCCGTGGTGATTGGTAAGCCAACCTCTTCGTGAGTAGTGGTTAGCAGGGTTTGATAAAGGCATATTGCTTCAGGGCAACCAAGTTCATGCAAACATAAACTAAGTATGTCATTCAGGCCAAAAGAAGATTATCATTGCTATTTACATGACTGGAGGAAGGAGAAAGGTATAGCTCTAAGACTACTACTCTTCATCGTCATCACCCTCGTAATCGATGGCGTCCATTATTGCCTCGGCGGCCTCCTGTATTTCATCCTCTACGGTCTAAGGTCCTTCGTCGCGTCTGGGCCTTATCCAACCTTGACCATGTCAATGTCGGGGTGATGAGACTTTACTCGCACCAGTGACTTCGTAGCTGCCGTCAAGCTCATCACCTTTAAAAGGTCGACCGACTTCTGGGGTGCAGCTAGAAGCCGATCAATAGCTGGCTTGGGCTCCTTCCCAACCACCTGCGTCTCCACCATGTCCATCACAAAGTGGGCAGCATTCTTCAGGTCATTCAGCTCCACCTCTTGCCCTGCAATGATCACCTGGTCATTCTGCAACGCCTTCAACACTACCTCGAAATTGACCTCAAGGTCTTTTCGAGCTTGCTTCTCATAAGCCAGCTTCTAAGACATGACGTACTCACTATCCACGGTGGCTTTCATCAGTCGCTTCAGCTCTTCGGCGCCAGTTTCGGCCTCTCGCAGGTTCACCTCCAAGCTCCGGACCTTCTCCTTGGCAGTCATGAGATCATTCTTGGGGTCGTCTTTTGCCTGTAAAAATCTACAATGTACAAAGAGTTGTGAAGTGCAACTCTCAGTTGTACAAGACAGAGAAGGGACAAAGTTGTGTAGCAGTTGGCCTTACCAGTGTTCACAGTCGTCAACAATCTATCGACCTCTAGATTTTTGCGCTTCTCTTCTTTTAGCTCATCTTCGAGCTTCTTCTTGTCTGATGCGGCTGCCTCACAGACACGGTTGAGCTCTTGCTTGAGCTCCGTCACCCGCAGCTGCGCGGCTGTGGCGTTCCTCGACTGGACGGCCCTGCCCTGGGCACGGTTGGCTAGTGACTACTCCAAAAACAAGAGATAGGTCGTCAACAACAAACCCAAAGACAAAATACTTCATGAAGTCCAAGATAGCTACTTACCGCAAACGCATCGTTTAGCGTCAAGATGGCCCGACGAACCGCCTTCATGTCTTCCTCATCTTCGAAGGCATCTCTCCCCCCGGGAGTGCCTCTCCAATCTATGTCGCCGCCTCAAACTTGGACCCATCGACGTTGAACCCAACGCCTGCACACTAGTTGTTTCTGGATTCTCCTGTGGTGGCTCGATCTGAGCCTGGTCCACAGTTGGGCCCTGAGCTGATGTGCTAGGCAACGTGTTGATGGGGTCCACCTCAATCACAGGTGGGGGAGCTGATGTTCCCACATCGCCGACCGAACCCTGAGTTCTGACCTCATGCTCGAACGTCGTCGTCCGTGAGTGAGAACCTTGAGCACCCAAGGTGCTCTGAGGTATTGTGTCTGACCTGCAATCATTTCACCAATGTAATAAATGCCACAACAATACGGTGCATGCAATTGCAGCCTTTGGGGCCAAACTCGTATCTTCACAGGCATCTTGGCCTGAGCACCAGCGACAGCCTGTTGTGCCTCCCTCATACGACGGAGGTCTTCCTCTATCATTTGCTGCCCCAACTCTTGTTGCCTCTTGGTCGCGGGACTTGGCGACCTCGGTGCTACGCGGTTATCAACAATTGGTGGAATGTTAGTGGCCTCATCCACCTCCTCCTCAACCTCTTTGGACATCAGAGTAGGGATCGTCGGGGGAGGGCTCGCTTTCCTCTTCCTTTTCTTCTTGTCAGCTTCGAGTTTGGCAGTCTTTGCTGCCGCGACCTTTGCGGTAGCCCTTGAGCTCGACTGCTTTGCTGTCGTTGCCCTTGTCTTACGCTCTGGCTTTGTGGTACTGCTTGCCTCAGGTGTCTCGCTGCATAAACGCCGACCTCTTGGTCACTGTCTTCATCAGCTCCCACCGACAAATCAGACAGATAATTTTCGAGTCTGGTACTCCTCTGACCTCAACTTCCGACATGGCTCCTCGCCGGTCGGTAAGGGTGCAAGGCACTCGAGTTGCATCTCTCGAGTCTGCAACAAAACACAACAAGGCATAAGACTGAAGCAAGCAACTAAATAAGATAATGAGACCTAGTTGTCTCAGGACTTACAGGGTCAGGTGGTCGGGTCAGGGAGTGCACCTTTGGGCACTTCCTGTTCTGGATGCGCCTGATGTACATCTATGTAACCCTAGCTGTCATCTCCTCCTGGTAGACCTTGTGGTTGATCACGCGAGTAGGGTCTGATTGCCGCTAATACTCGTACATCGGATGCACCCAGTCCTTGATTGGTTGGATCAAGCGGCGATAAAATGGCATCGTCACCGAGCCCCCCGTCAGGCCTTTCTTCTTGAGGTCGCTCATGAGGGTCAACAACTCCTTGATATCTTCCATCTCATGGGAGGTGAGCGGCAAGTCCCACTCTGGTATCTTCTCGGGCTTGTGTCCGGTCCGCTTCGAGAGCGCCGGCTGCTGGTCGGCGATATAGAACCATTCCGACCTCTACCCAGTGGTGTTGTTCGACATATCCATATCTATCCATTATGCCTTAAGACCTGATCTCAGGTAGCACTTGCCAGTGAACTTGATGTTGAAAAAATATCGCCAAAGGAAAAAATGGGGTGGTATACCGAGATATGCCTCACAAAAATAGATGAACGACGATACTACAATCATAGAGTTGGGGACGAGGTGTACCAGCTCCAACTTGTAGTAGTATAGCAGACCTCGGAAGAAGTCGCCAGCGGGCATGTTAAACCCGCGCTCGAAGAAGGAGGCGATGAAGAGTATCTTGGCCCCCTAAGTGGGTTTTGGTGATTTAATGACACACACCTAAGTGGCTAATGAATTTACCTAGTCCATGTGCAGGTATTAAAATTATGTATGGCATCAAGCACAGTTCGTTGATGTACAAAAAGGAAAGTGGTGCTCTAAAGGATTCCTAAGAAGGCTTATTTATTTTTACTTTTGCATTTGAGTCTTAGGAATGCCGTACTATGAAGAGGGACAAGAATTATGTCTTCCAAGAGTCGAACAGGTGCTCTAGTTGCTAAAACAAAACCTATGAGAGTCACTTTTGCACCAACACATTCACGGGGAACTTTTCTTGGGTGCGGCCTTGGAAGGTCGGAGTGTCCGGGTTTACCCCGGAGACTCCGGACTTCCCGGAGATTCCGGGTTTTCCCCGGATACTCCAGGTCATTAAGCCTCAACGGCTATATTCTGGGTGAGGGGGTATAAAAGCCCCCTCCACCCCTTCATTTACTTCTCTCCCCTGCCATTTCGTGCTGAACAGTTGCAAACCTCATTTACTCCCCTTCTTCTCCCCTTGGCTCAAGGTTGGTGAGATTTGTTGTGGGATTTAAGAGGGTTTGAGAGCAAGGGCTTGGAGAGTGCTAGTGAGCTGATTTCCCATCTCTAGAGCACCTCGTTCTTCGCTTGGTTGGCAAAATTCGTGTTTGTTACTCTTGGAGCCTTGAGCTCCTAGCCGGCTAGGCATTGCCTTGGAGCATCCAAAGATTGTGGCTGCCCAAGGAAGTTTGTATCACCCCTACATTGAGTAAGTAACTCTAGCTCGATCTTTGTGGTCGCTAGAGGGAGGAAAGTGACCTAGGTGTAAAGGTCCACCCTTCGTGGGTACCTCAACGGAGACGTAGACCTCAAGGTGTGAGGTTGAACTCCGGTAACAAATCCTTGTGCCCCTTGTGCTTGTTCATCTTGTTGTATGCTTGTTTCTTGTTTGAACTCACAACTAGAGTTTGGTGCCGATCTACTTCGTGTTGAGGTTCCTACAAGATTTGAGTAGATAAACAGGCTTGTTTCGTCTAAGTGCATAACCTATTTTCACAGATTTACTTTTGAGCAAGTTTAATTTCTGTCGATTTAATCTCTCCCTAGCAGGCCGGAATATCCGGACATTTTCCCGGATTCTCCGGATTTCCCGAAGTATCCGGAAAAATATCCGAGTCTCCGGACTCGCATCCGACGATTGCGAAAAAGTTTGTGATTTTCAGGTTCGACTATTCACCCCCCCTCTAGTCGACATCTTGATCCTTTCAATTGGTATTAGAGCCAAGTGCTCCATATTTGAAGCCTAACCGCTTGGAGTTGAGAAGATGTCGAATCCAAATGATCAAGCCCTACCTCTCGCCGAAGGTGATCCCGTCAACAATGTTGTTGGCATGCCTCCCCTTCCTCGAGGAGACAACACCCGTGGTGCAAGCACTAGTCATCAAGCGCATGGACGAGGTGATGAGTCCTCCGATAGTGAGGACGAGGAGTTCGATGATGCAAGGTCTACCCGCTCCGCTCGACAACCATCAAGGGACTATATTCGAACCTCTTTCGATTACTCTCGCTTATCCTTTAACCACCCATCGGGTTCTAGCCACATTGGGAAGATAGCCCAATTTGATGGAACTATTCCAAGTGGAAGAACTCGATGGAGGAGTATTTGATGGCGGTGAATCCCGCACTTTGGACTAATGTGAACAGGGGTATTACCTTTCCTAGTGGTGATGCAACACTATCTCAAGATGAAGCAAACGAGATACAAAGAAACTATCAAGCAATACGCATCATCAAGAGTTCACTCACGTCCGAAGAATATGACAAGGTAGATGGTTTGAAGTCCGCCAAGGAAGTGTGGGACACCTTGTTCATCAACCATGAATGGACAAAGCAAGTAAGAGAAGGAAGGATTCGAGACTTGGAAAGTGAGCTCAACCGGTTTGTCATCAAGGATGATGAATCACCTCAAGACATGTACAACCGATTGAACAAGATCATCAACAAAATCAAATCACTTGGAAGTACAAGATGGGGAAGAAGAGAAGTGGTTGACAAGATCCTCTCCGCTTACATGGCAAGGGATGTTCAACTCCCTACTCTCATAAGGGAAAAGAGAGGGTTCAACAAGTTCACTCCGGCGGATGTGATTGGAAGAATGGAAGAACACCTTATCACCGTCAAGGAGTCCAAGCTCTCGCAAGAAATGTCAAAGATGCATGAACAACTTGAGAAGAACAAGGGAGTGGCCCTCAAGGCATCTAAACAGGTGAAAAGGTCAAGCTCATTAACCTCAAGGACCATGGTCGAGGAAGATGATGATGAAGATAGTGACATGGACATGACTCCCGAACAAATGGCTCTCTTTGTAAGGAAGTTCAACAAAATGTTCAAGAAGAGTGGCTTCTTCAACAAGAACAAGGACAAGGAAAAGATCAAGATGAAGAGAACTTCCAAGAGACCATGCTTTGGGTGTGGCAGGGAGGGACATTTCATTGCGGAGTGCCCTAACATAAAAGTAAGAAGAAGAGACACCAACAAGTTTGACAAGAACAACAAAAAGGAAGTTGGTGAAGCTCATTTGGGTGAAGAATGGGATTCAAATGATGATAGATCCGACTCCGACATGGAAGCCGGTCTTGCTACCATAACCATTAGGGAACCAATCAACAAGTCATCACTATTTGAAGATCTCACCGATGATGAAGATGACTTCACCCACACTTGTCTCATGGCTAGGGGCTCCAAGGTAGACACTCCCACCCCACCCCTAGATGATGATAGTGAGAATGATTTCGATTTTGAAAAAATGATCACTAGATTTGGTAAAAAGGCAACAAAGAAAATTATGTTTTTAATGAAAGAAACTGAGAATAGAGATGGGACTCTAGAGGTGCAAGAAGAACTCTTTAGACTTGAGCGGGAGAAAACTATTGCCCTTGAGGATGCCCTTGTAATTGAAAAGAAGGGTTTCAAGGTGCAAGAGGACTCGCTCAAGGAAAATGAGATAGAAATTCTTAGCTAAAGATAAGTTGTTAGTGGATGAATTAACTAGGGAATCTTTCCTAGCTAAGGATGCTTACAAGAAACTTGAGGATGAAAAGCTTGAACTTCAAAAGAGCTTTGATAGCTTAAAGACTAGTCACATAGCATTAGAAGTTCAACTTGACAACCTCAAGAACAATGCTACAACTTTATCTAATGATTCTTTCTCTAAATCTCAAACATCAACAAGCAAAGGTTGTTCTAGATGTTATAAGATTGATATAAATGCTTGTGATACTAATGTTGCCGAGATGAATACCATGAAAAAGGAATTTGCTAGGTTGTCAAACTCTCTCATAATTGAGAAGAAGAAAGAACCCAAGAGAGGTGAGTTTGAAAACCACACCAAAGGGTTTGGGTCAAGCTACATGAAGAAGTTTGTCTTTATGGATGGGAAGGGGCTTGGTAAGCAAGAACAAGGCACAAAAGACCCCATCCCATTCATCAAGAACCACCACACCAAAGGTATGGGAACAAGAAATGTGGTGCACGGCATGAAGCAAATGGGTGTCAAGAAGCATGACAACCAAGTTAGATACAATGCTCCTATCAAGTTCAAAAGCACCCAAGCTACTACTCATGCACCAAAATCAATGCCAAACAAGTCAAGCAAGAAGCCCAAACCTCATGCATCACAAGATAGCTTTTATGCCGATAATGTGTTGACTTGGAACCACAAGGGTAAGGTGGTTGCCAAGTATGTGGGACCTCACACAAAAGGGACAATGATAAAAAGGAGTGTGTGGGTGCCCAAGATTCTTGTGGCTAACACTCTAGGACCCAAATCCACTTGGGTACCTAAAACACAAGCATAATTTGTTTTGTAGGCATACTCCTCCGGTGGAACAAAATGGGTGATTGATAGTGGATGCACAAATCATATGACCGGGGAGAAGAAAATGTTTACATCCTGTGACATGATTGAAAATCCTACGGAAATCATTGCCTTTGGAGGCAATGGTGGAGGAATGGTTGTTGGTCTTGGTAAAATTGCTATCTCAATCAATCATTCAATTTCCGATGTTTATTTGGTTGAATCTTGGGACTACAACTTGTTGTCCGTCTCACAACTTTGTGAGATGGGTTACAATTGTTTGTTCACCAATGAGGGTGTGACCGTCTTTAGAAGGGGCGACGACTCCGTTGCCTTTAAGGGTGAACTCAAGGGAAAGCTTTACTTGGTGGATTTTTCATCGGATAAAGCCCAACTTGATACATACTTATTGGCAAAGTCTAGCTTGAGTTGGCTTTGGCATCGCCGACTAGCTCACGTTGGGATGAACAATCTCAATAAGCTTCTAAAGGGGGAACACATCCTAGGACTAACAAACGTTCATTTTGAGAAAAATAGAATTTGTAGTGCTTGTCAAGCCGGAAAGCAAGTTGGTGCTCCTCATCCCGCCAAGAATGTTGTATCTACCACAAGGCCATTGGAACTACTTCACATGGATATCTTTGGTCCGGTAGCCTATGTTAGCATTGGGGGAAACAAGTATGGATTTGTCATTGTTGATGATTACTCTCGGTACACTTGGGTATTCTTCATGAAAGACAAGAGCAAAGTTCATAAAATATTCAAGAAATTTGCACCAAGAGCCCAAAATGAGTTTGATGTGAAGATCAAAAGAGTAGAAGTGACAATGGCATCGAGTTCAAGAACACCAACATTAAAGAGTATCTTGATGGAGAAGGCATTGGTCATGAGCTCTCCGTCCCATACACTCCACAACAAAATGGGATTGTAGAGAGGAAGAATAGAACTCTCATTGAAGCCGCAAGAACCATGCTTGATGAGTACAAGACTTCGGATAGCTTTTGGGCGGAAGCAATCAACACATCTTGTCATGCTATCAATCGATTGTATCTTCACAAGCTTCGCCACAAGACCGCTTATGAACTCCTAATCGGTAAAAAGCCTAATGTCTCTTACTTTAGAGTTTTTGGTTGTAAGTGCTTCATTCTCAACAAGAAGACCAAAAGCTCTAAGTTTGCATCTAAAGTTGATGAAGGTATCTTTATTGGTTATGCCTCAAACGCTCATGGCTATCGTGTCCTCAACAAAACCACCAGTTGCGTTGAAGTCACGTGTGACTTGACGTTTGATGAATCTAATGGCTCTCAAGAGGAGAAAGTTGATGAATTATGTGTAGGCAAGGAAGTACCCACTGAAAAGGCTATAAGGAGAATGGCCATTGGAGAAATCAAGCCTCAAGAAGAAGATGATGAGGACTGCATGATTGAAGATGCGGCGGCTACGCCTCTGCTTGCGCACCCCGGAGAGTCCGGACAAAAACTCGGAGACTTCGGAAACTCCGAGTCTCCGAACTCTTCTTCGAAGCTTCACAAGGCAGTCAAGAAACTGAGGATTTGATCCAAAAAGAAGTGTCTGACCCACATCCAAGAGTTCAACAAAATGTTCAACGAGATCATCCCGTTGATAACATACTTGGAAGTATTCGTAGATGGGTAACAACTCGTTCAAGATTAGAAAATTTTTTGAACATTACTCGTTTGTTTCCATGTTGAACCTCTTAGGGTTGAAGATGCTCTTGGAGATGCTGATTGGGTGATGGCCATGCAAGAAGAGCTCAACAACTTCACTAGGAATGAAGTCTGGTCCTTGGTGGAACGCCCCAAACAAAACGTGATTGGAACCAAGTGGGTGTTTCACAACAAACAAGATGAAGATGGCGTGGTGACCAAGAACAAAGCTAGATTGGTTGCAAAGGGTTATACTCAAGTTGAAGGCTTTGACTTTGGATAAACTTATGCACCGGTGGCAAGACTTGAAGCAATTCGTATACTCTTAGCCTTTGCCACTCATCACAACTTCAAGTTACATCAAATGGATGTCAAGAGTGCTTTCTTGAATGGACCAATCTCCGAAGAAGTCTACGTTGAGCAACCACCGGGCTTTGAAGATCCTCAATTTCCAAACCATGTCTACAAGCTCCATAAGGCGCTCTATGGGCTCAAGCAAGCCCCTAGAGCATGGTATGAATGCCTTAAGGAATTTCTCTTAAAGAAAGGCTTTGAAATAGGCAAAGCCCATCCTACTCTCTTCACTCGTAAACAAGGCAATGATTTGTTTGTGTGTCAAATTTATGTTGATGATATCATACTTGGCTCTACTAATCAAATTTGGGTTGATGAGTTTAGTAGGATCATGACTAAGAGATTCGAGATGTCTATGATGGGCGATTTGAAGTTCTTTCTCGGTTTTCAAATCAAGCAACTCAAGGATGGCACATTCATAAGTCAAACCAAGTACACCAATGACATGCTCAAGAAGTTTGACATGAACAACGCCAAGCCCATCAAAACACCTATGCCATCAAATGGACATCTTGATCTAAATGAGGAAGGCAAGAGCATTGATCAAAAGGTATATCGTTCCATGATTGGTTCTTTGCTTTACCTTTGTGCATCTAGGCCCGATATTATGCTTAGTGTGTGCATGTGTGCAAGGTTTCAAGCTAATCCTAAGGAGTGCTATCTAATGGCCGTTAAGAGAATTTTTAGATACTTGGTTCATACTCCTAACCTTGGTTTATGGTATCCTAAAGGCTCCACTTTTGATCTACTTGTCTACTCCGATTCGGATTATGCCGGTTGCAAAGTAGATAGAAAGAGTACATCCGGGACTTGCCACTTGGAAGGTCCTTGGTGTCCTTGAGTTCCAAGAAACAAAACTCTGTTGCCCTTTCCACCGCCTAGGCCGAGTATGTTGCAGCCGGCGCTTGTTGTGCTCAACTACTTTGGATGAGGCTCACTTTGAGAGACTTTGGTTGCAAGTTTAGCAAGGTGCCACTCTTGTGTGACAACGATAGTGCCATTAAGCTAGCTAACAACCGCGTAAACCACTCAAGAACAAAGCACATAGACATAAGACACCATTTCTTGAGAGACCACGAAGCCAAAGGAGATATCGCTTTAAGTCATGTGAGCACCGATAAGCAACTAGCCGATATCTTCACAAAGCCTCTTGATGAACTAAGGTTTTGTGCTTTGAGGAGTGAGCTAAATATCTTGGATTCTCGTAACTTGGCTTGAGATCATGCACATATTTGAGTGACCTAGTATAGAATTGTTGAAAACAAAAGATTTGTGAAAAGCTTGTATTGAATTTGTTTTGAAAATTTGGATCTTTAGAGTACAACATTTGGACTATTGTTCCCCTTGCTTGCTTGTGGCTAGTCCAAAGTGTTGATACTGCTCAAGCTCACATTTGTCACATAAGAAACCTTCCAAATCTATACAAAAACCAAATTCTTTGAAAATCTGCTCGCTGGATTCAGGGGGAGCGAAGTATCTGGGGTTGGGGCCGGAAACTCCGGGTTTCCCGGACATTCCGAACCTAGCCCGGAGACTCCGGGTTGTAAAGGTATAAAAACCTTTGACCGCGGTGAAAAAGGCTTCTTTCACCTCTACTCAGTTTTAACTGCGCCCCCTCTCTCCCATCGCCTCCCTCCATCCCTTTGGGCGATTTTCACTTCCAACACACCAAATCTCGTGAAAGTAAGGATTTGAAGGCCCCAAGGCGTGGAGATCAAGGATCTACTCAAGTTTCAAAGGATTAAAGTCTTCTCCCCTCTCTCCCCAAGGTATATTCAAAGGAGCTTTTCCCGATCTACTTCCCTAGCATAGTACTTGTAGTATCCTCGTAGGGAATAGGTAGGAAATACTCCATAGACTCTAGATCTGCATTTCCTCTCAGTTTGGATGGATATATCCTGCTGCATTGTGATTTAGGGTTTCGGCTGCGAAACCCGGACACTCCGGGGTCGAAGAACCCGGACTCTCCGGTATCTCCGGAGTCTCCGGACTTTTTCCCGGAGTATCCGGGATTCGCACTGCAACCCTAAACCACAAGTGTAGTATGTCTCCTCTTTTGATAACCTCTCACTTCCATATCCTTTTACCTATCCAGATGGTGAGAGTGAAGGTTCGTCGTGACAATGAGGAGCCCTCCACCCAAAGGAGGACCAAGGCTAGGCATGACCCCGCCGCTCTACAAGCCGTGCAAGAAGCCTTAGGACATGCAGGATCTCAGCGCAACTCTAGGCCAAGGCGAGGTGACCCTCCTCCCTCCTATGCCGAAGGGAGTGAAGAAGAAATAGAAGAGGAGGAGGAGGAGGAGGAGGAGGAGAGAACGGAAAGTGATGATGACGAGGTAGAAGATGAGACATATGAGCAGTCGCCAGAGCCCCCTCGTCGCCATGGAAAGGGGCCAGCAAAAGAAAAACCCTGCTACAAGCCCCATCCCAAAAAGAGCCATCAAACCCCATATGTCCATCAAAGCCGTCCAGCTACTCGAGTTCCTCCTAAACATAAGCAAGGAGTAGCTGCTCACATCTGCCCCAAAACCCCTCCTAGGCTCATTCCTACCCTCCCACCAAATGTCCGGGTGGTTGACACTCCCATCAAGCTAAGGGATCCCGGTTCAGTTCTTGTATTTGCTGAACACATGATTAGGGATTACTCAAGGAACTCTCTAGCAGTGAGGGAGCAAAGAGAGGAGAATGTGTATTTGTATCTCAAGGGGGAAGGGCTTGAGGCAAGGTTTTGGTGTGACTTTCACCGGTATTTTTATCAATCCGTGATCCGCAATCCCAAGCTAGCTTCCAAGAACATGGCTCCCATTGTGCCAATGAAGTACATTGATTGGAAATATTATGAAGAGCTAAACAACACCGTGTTCAACTCAGTCATTGACAAGTGCAAGGAAGTTGGCCTCTATGATATCATGGGATTTAGGTACAATTGGAACAAAGAAATTCTTGCTCAATTCCATTGCTCTTACTACTTCAATCCCCATGACAACACCATCACTTGGATGACTCAAGGTCAAAAATGCACTATTGATTACATGACCTTCTCTCGGCTCTTGGGTCTTGGATCTAAGGATGAGAGGCGCTCTCCCGTGCACAATAAGGACAAGTACAAGCCCAAAGAGCTCCCCTTTATGTTTCCTAGCTGAGATTTGGCCATTGAGGGCAAGGCAGACCAACTCAATCCCTACTACTACTATCTCAATCAATTCTTTCGTGCCACTATTGATCCTAGGATAGGAGATGTTACAGCTTTGAGATACTATGCTCCAAATCTTCTCAATAGGATGGCACCGGATGAAGAAGGATTTTGTGTCTTCGACTTCATTTGGAATGAGTTGAGCGGGGCCATGAATGATCCCATGAAGCATCTTTCGTATGCCCCCTATCTCATGTACATGATTGAGAGAGTTACAAATGTCCGCTATCCCAAGGATGTTGTCCATGAGCCACTTCGCCACCTCCGTGATCGTGCAAAGAGGCCTCCCAAAGGCCGTAAGTATGTTGGATCATCAAGTGCAGCTCCTCACCATGATGACTTGCCCGCTGCACGCTCTTCTCCTCTACCTCCCCGTCGGCACCGTGGCTCCATGATTAAGAGGGTGCTTAAAAGCATTTTCAGCATGTGCAAGACAATAGCCATGGAGACAAATGAGAACCGCTGGGACATTATCGATATCAAGTCTCATCTTGGCCTTCCCACTGATCCCTACCGCGAGCTTCCCGAGTTTGATGACCCTTTTGCGGAGTGGGACGCCCAAGGTGCACAAGAAGAAGAAGAGGAGGAGGGCAATGATGAAGAAGAAGAGGAGGAGGACGACGACTCCGAGTGACTCCGCTGCTCCACACTTCCTTTTTGGCGCTTGATGCCAAAGGGGGAGTGAAGTTATCTATTTATGTGCTTGTGGAACAATGAACTTGTATTTGTATTTGAATTTGGAACTTGGCTTGTAATAACTCTAAATTTCGTTTGTGTGAGACTATGTGAGCTTGAGAAATTTGGTTGTGTGTTTGTGATGTTTTCCCCTGCTTTTTATCTGCTAAGGACAGTTTATGCTAGATTGAAAAACTGTGTGATGTCTGTTTTTCTCTCGTCGTGTTGAAGCCGGAGAGTCCGGACATTTTCCGGAGAATCCGGATTTTCGGACACTCGGACTGGCCGGAGACTCGGACCTCTCAGCACCGAATTCTTTTCTCCTTCTTGTTGATTGCATAACTTTGTCATGAGCATTTCACTTTTGATCTGTTGCACGTCACAAGCACCCCACTGTTGTAATACTCTCTTGTTTCTCTTGTTGTGCAAAATTTTGGCCCTAATAGGACCATTGATATTCAAGATCAAAATGCACATATTAAGGGGGAGTATTACAAAAGCTTTTAATATTCATTGATTATCTCTTGTATGACTTAAGTGTGTAGTCATCAATCACCAAAAAGGAGGAGATTGAAGAGTATCTTGGCCCCCTAAGTGGGTTTTGGTGATTTAATGACACACACCTAAGTGGCTAATGAATTTAACTAGTCCATGAGCAGGTATTAAATTATGTATGGCATCAAGCACAGTTCGTTGATGTACAAAAAGGAAAGTGGTGCTCTAAAGGATTCCTAAGAAGGCTTATTTATTTTTACTTTTGCATTTGAGTCTTAGGAATGCCGTACTATGAAGAGGGACAAGAATTATGTCTTCCAAGAGTCGAACAGGTGCTCTAGTTGCTAAAACAAAACCTATGAGAGTCACTTTTGCACCAACACATTCACGGGGAACTTTTCTTGGGTGCTGGCCTTGGAAGGCCGGAGTGTCCAGGTTTACCCCGGAGACTCCGGACTTCCCGGAGATTCCGGGTTTCCCCGGATACTCTGGGTCATTAAGCCTCAACGGCTATATTCTGGGTGAGAGGGTATAAAAGCCCCCTCCACCCCTTCATTTACTTCTCTCCCCTTCCATTTCGTGCTGAACAGTTGCAAACCTCATTTACTCCCCTTTTTCTCCCGTTGGCTCAAGGTTGGTGAGATTCGTTGTGGGATTTAAGAGGGTTTGAGAGCAAGGGCTTGGAGAGTGCTAGTGAGCTGATTTCCCATCTCTAGAGAACCTCGTTCTTCGCTTGGTTGGCAAAATTCGTGTTTGTTACTCTTGGAGCCTTGAGCTCCTAGCCGGCTAGGCGTTTCCTTGGAGCATCCAAAGATTGTGGCTGCCCAAGGAAGTTTGTATCACCCCTACATTAAGTAAGTAACTCTAGCTCGATCTTTGTGGTCGCTAGAGGGAGGAAAGTGACCTAGGTGTAAAGGTCCACCCTTCGTGGGCACCTCAACGGAGACGTAGACCTCAAGGTGTGAGGTTGAACTCCGGTAACAAATCCTTGTGCCCCTTGTGCTTGTTCATCTCGTTGTATGCTTGTTTCTTGTTTGAACTCACAACTAGGGTTTGGTGCCGATCTACTTCGTGTTGAGGTTCCTACAAGATTTGAGTGGATAAACAGGCTTGTTTCGTCTCAGTGCATAACCTATTTTCACGATTTACTTTTGAGCAAGTTTAATTTACGTCGATTTAATCCCTCCCTAGCGAGTAGGAATATCCGGACATTTTCCCGAATTCTCCGGATTTCCGGAGTATCCGAAAAATATCCGAAGTCTCCGGACACCGCATCCGACAAATTGCGAAAAAGTTTGTGATTTTCAGGTTCGACTATTCACCTCCTTTAGTCGACATCTTGATCCTTTCAGGCGAAGATGACCTGCTTCTTGTCGTCTTCCGTCGGAAACGCCTCGCCGGTGGGCGCCTTCCACCCCACCTCCGCCTTGGATCTCAACAACCCGCGATCCACCAGCACTTGGATCTTCTCCTTGGTCATCATCGAAGGCTCCCATACCGTCTCTGGGGACGGGATTTGGGAAGCTGAGTGTGACAACCCGCCCAGGAAAATACCGTACTATTGCCTAAGACCGGTCCACTTTGGCCATTAAGCAATAGTAAAGTATCATCTTGTCGTTAGTTGCCGGGTTAACGCCCGGTAAATCACTTGGAATTCAAACAGACGATCGACATATGCATTAAAACTCACGCGAAGGCGAGTCCAGAGTACAACACGAGTTAACATAATTTATTACAAACCATTGTTCATGACATGGAGTAAAGGTTCAGAGTTTGAAACAGCGGAAATAAAATAAACTAGCGCAACGGTAGACATCACAGGAGGCCATCCGTGATGTCATCACTTGTCGTCACCCATCCGGTCAATCACACCTGCAACAACAATTTTAAAGCAAGGCTGAGTATACTAATACTCAGCAAGACTTAACCGTCGGGTGATAACTACATCACCAAACTCTAGACATGGAAGGCTTTTGGCCGATGGAGTTTCTTTTGCTGAACAGCTACTAAGAGTAGATCCTTATTTTCAATCTTTTAGCACAAGTTCTAGTTGATTACCATTTCTAAATGTGCCATCTAATTCAATCAAGAATTGGGCAAGCAATTAATTCATACAACAATATTCCTCGAGTTCCATCATTATGGGATATCATGGCCGATTGATTAAGCGAGTCTCGGATAACGGTGAGAGGCCGACAATCGATTGCTTTAAACCTTGCAAGGTGGATCTAAACACACGGAAGAATGCATACCCCCGGGGTATACACCGACCAGGGCGGTTCCGTCGATCTTCGGCTCGGGAGCGGAACCTACATTCCTTGGTACAAGGTTTACTAGATCGCTCCCACACGAACGTCCGGACTCACGCGGTACCACCTTTGTTGCAAGCGAGGGGGACACAAGTGCCCCGAGGTTTAGTAGGGAAAGGTTCCATTACCGCGTCAATCGGGTACTAGGCTTACCGGTCCCATACCCGACATATGTTTAGTACGTTCAAAAGCTTAGCCCACGAAAGCCACTGGACCGGAGCCCAAATCCCATGCTCTTACCACATGAGCAATCCATTTATAAAGATCTTATGATTCCAACATAAGAACCTATTCTCGCGAGTGACGAACATCACTCGACTTCTATCGGTCCTATAGCATAGCAGCTATCGACCTAGCATACTAGTGATAGAGCATAGGTACCTAGGGATCATGCATCTAGGGTTTCAAATCAACTCCTGAAACGTAAATGCACAATCATAGCAACGATAATTACATAAATTTTAGAAACAGGGTTAATGATCCGGGGCTTGCCTTCGATGGCAAGGTTGGCCTTGGGCCCTTCGGACTTGGTCCAGGGTCTTGCTCTACAACGACGTGGTGCACGTCTCCGTCGGCTCCTCCGTCTCCTCCTTCCGCACACGCGTACGGCCTACCGCTCGGGAGATCTACACGAGGATGCAAATGCAAGATTTAATTGACGATTTTTAATTAATTAATTACAAACAACATATGACAACCGGGGGTGTATTTGTTGGACACATTCACCTAGATAAGAATACATTTAGCATACTCTTCCAAAAAGGAACAATATGTAATTCTTTATTAAATATTCTTTATTAAATAGTGATTGTGTACATATATATGTAAATAATTTAATTCAACTTCACAAACAAGCGGTGGGTAGGTGCAATTATCTTTTTAAATTGATTTACTACCGCACACAAGTTAGCAAGGGTGCTTTGGTGATTTTTCCCATTTAATGACTATTAAGCCCTTAATTACTTCCAATGCTTTAATTCATGAAATTAATTAATAAAATTCAGTGGAAGGGTGTATTAACCACTAAACACCTATAACAAGCTATTGAACACACATGCAAGCTTTAGATAGCTAGAAATTAATTATTTTTGAAAAAGACAAAAGCTAGCTAGAAGGACAAGGTAAATGCACACAAAAATAAATACTCAACAACATGATCCAAACTTTCTCTCACATGTTATATGGTCCAAAACTAGTCTAGTGGTGCAGCACCTACACCTAGACTATTAAGAAACTCGAGTTATGCAATTTTAAAGAAAAACAAGCATAATTCAAGAATAAATATTTATGGTAACTATAAAATTGTGATTAATTCACCAGAGGTGTGTTTTGGCATTATAAGACAGTGTGCAAGAGTTGGTTGCAAAAACCTACTTATTTTTAGCCAGAAACATCATTTATGCAGATCTGGTAGAGATGGAAAAACATTTTTATAAAAGGATTCACATCATAACTTTGTGCAATTTTCGGCATAGAAGCTAGTCATGACATAACACACAACATATCCAAAACTTAGCCACAGAGGATTTATAGTTTTTGAGATATTGCAGATCTAGGTTTTTAACATTTGTATTTTTCATGCAAAAACAACAGGAATTAGCTCAGGCTAGAATAAGAAAAGTTGTAGTATAAATCACAACGGATCCAACAAAATTGGTTTTACATTTTTCTGATTTTTCTGTGATTTTCTACGCAATTTACAAGAATCAGCAAACTCACTTTACTATTTCAGTTGCGCTTTTGCAGGGAGGCCCTCGAAAATATCTTTGTTTTCACAATGTGGCCCCTGGGCGCGGTGCAGCGGCGGTCCAGGTGAAATTCCGGCCGGGGCTCGCCGGAGTGTGGCCGGGGGAGGGTGGAGGAGCGAGCTAGGCCTACTAGGGGCCGATTCGGGGGCTCGGTCGGGCAAAACGGCGGCCGGTGGGGCGGCGCGCGCGCGCGGCCCGGCGGGCCGCGTCCGCCGTGGACCGTGCCGTGGCGCGGGTGGTGCTCGCCGGAGTGGGCGGGGGCGTGGTAGGGATGGAGAGGTAGAGCTACACACGCGCAAGCGAGTCGACCGGCCTTTATACGCGGGCGTTCGCGCGCCGGACAGCAATGGGCGGACCGCCGGTCACCCGGTGCGCCGTCCGTGGTACGTCGTTCGCGGGGGCGGTTAAGCCGCGGTACGACGCCGGACGGCTCGGGGCGCGCGCGAGCCTTCGGGCGCGGGGTCTTGGGGCGCGGGACCTCGGTCTCCCAAGTAGCTTCTTCTTCGGTATGGTGACTCCATTGTATCTTGTACATCTTCATGGTATGTCTCCTAGTTTGTCTTTCTTTTTGATCTAGCACTCTCAGCGGATGCTCGACCATTGAAAGATCCGGCTCGATCCAAGCGTTCGCTTCCGTGATCACTTCTGTCTCGGGTACTTTCACACCTTTCTTCAATTGTGTCACATGAAACACATTGTGCACAGCCGAGAATCGATCCGGAAGTCGGATACGATAAGCAACTGGTCCACATATCTCAATGATCTTGTATGGGCTGATATAGCGTGGGGCTAACTTCCCTTTGACGCCAAACCTTTGGACACCTTTGGTCAGTGAAACCTTGAGGTACACGTAATCACCCACTTCATAGTGTCGGGGTGCAGTCCCTTTGTCATGGTAACTCTTTTGTCTCATTTGAGCCAACTTCAAGTTTTCTCTGATCACCTCCACCTTCTCTTCTGCGTCTTTAACTAAATCTGGACCAAAGAGCGTTCGCTCTCCGGCTTCTGACCAATTCAAAGGAGTTTGGCATCTTCATCCATAAAGAGCTTCAAATGGTGCCATCTTCAAACTAGCTTGATAACTATTGTTATAGGAGAATTCTGCCAAAGATAGACACTTGTCCCAACTCTTATCAAAATGCATGATGCTTGCTCTTAGCGTATCTTCCACAATTTGATTGACTCGCTCGGTCTGACCATCGGTCTGAGGATGATAACTTGAACTACAAATCAATTTGGTTCCCAAAGATTCATGCAATTGTTCCCAGAAACGAGCCACAAATTGAGTACCTCGATCAGAAACAATGGTCTTGGGAATCCCGTGCAGGCGCACAATTTGATCGATATAGAATTTCGCATAATCTTGGACGGAGTAAGTGGTGTGCCTTTGCGATGAAATGAGCAGTCTTGGTCAATCGGTCCACTATAACCCAGATGGAATCCTTCTTTCTGGCAGTCAGGGGTAAACCCACAATGAAATCCATACTGATGTCATCCCACTTCCACAAAGGTATGGCTAACGGTTGAAGTACACCGGCTGACTTCAAATGGCTGGCTTTGACTCGATGACAAGTATCACACTCTGCCACATATTTGGCTATGTCTACCTTCATGTTTGACCACCAAATGTTTTTCTTCAAATCCTGATACATTTTGGTGCTTCCGGGGTGAATAGAGAATTTAGAAAGATGAGCTTCGTCGAAAATTTCCTTTCGGAGTTCCAGATCAACAGGAACTACAAGACGTTGCTCAAACCACACCACACCTTTTGCATCCTTACGGAAACAACTATATTTGGGGTCTCCTTCCGCTAATTTCTGTTTTATTAGCTGGACACCTTCATCATTGAGTTGAGCCAAAACGATTCTCGTCATATAGATTGGACTCACTGAGATAGCATTCAAATTTCCTTGCTCCACAATTTCCAATCGGAGCTTCCGCAAGTCTTCACACAAAGTCTCACCATACGACTCCACGCGTTAAGCGATTGCGGTGAACCTTTCGGCTAAGCGCATCCGCAACAACATTGGCTTTTCCGGATGATAGTGTACTTCTAGATCATAGTCTTTTATCAATTCCAACCATCTTCTCTCGCCTCATGTTCAATTCGATTGGGTGAAGATATACTTAAGACTCTTGTGATCGGTGAAGATATTACAATGGTTTCCCATAAGATAATGCCTCCAAATTTTGAGAGCATGAACAACCGTCGCTAACTCCGGATCATGGGTTGGGTAATTCACTTCATGGGGTCGAAGCGATCGTGAGGCATAGGCAATGACTCGATTTTCTTGCATAAGAACACAACCGAGACCAAGGCCCGAAGCATCACAAAATACTTCAAACGGTTTAGAATTATCCCGCTGCACTAGCACTGGGGCTGTAGTCAGATGTTGCCTCAATGTGTGGAAAGCTTTTTCACAATCTTTGCTCCACACAAACTTGACTCCTTTCTTTAATAGTTCGGTCATAGGTTTAGCGATCCTGGAAAAATCTGGAATGAAACGACGATAATAGCCTGCTAAACCCAGAAAACTACGGATTTGATGTACGATCTTGGGTGGTTTCCAATCCATAACCTCTTGTACTTTGCTAGGATCCACCGATATGCCTTCCTTGGAAATAGTGTGCCCCAAAAATTTCACACTATCTAACCAAAATTCACATTTGGAGAACTTTGCATAAAGCTTGTGATCTCGCAAATGTTGCAAAACAATTCGGAGATGTTCTGCATGTTCTTCTTCATTCTTGGAATATATTAAGATGTCATCAATGAATACCACTACAAACTTGTCTAGCTCCGTCATGAACACAGAATTCATGAGATACATGAAATAAGCAGGTGCATTGGTAAGACCAAAGGACATTACCAAATACTCATAAAGACCATATCGGGTGGAGAAAGCTGTCTTGGGAATATCACACGGCCTGATCTTTATTTGATGATACCCTGACCGAAGATCAATCTTGGAGAAAACTCTGGCTCCAGCCAACTGATCAAACAGAACATCGATGCGGGGTAATGGGTACTTGTTCTTGATTGTTACCGCATTGAGAGGTCGGTAGTCCACACACAACCTCAAGCTACCATCTTTCTTCTTCACAAATAAAGCTGGGCAACCCCAAGGTGAAGAACTTGGGCGAATATAACCCTTATCTAGCAACTCTTGAAGTTGGGCCTTCAATTCTGCCAATTCCTTGGGTAGCATGCGGTAAGGTCTTTTGGAGATAGGGGCTGTGCCAGGTTGAAGTTCGATGACAAACTCGACATTCCTGTCGGGTGGCATACCCGGCAATTCATCGGGAAAAACATCTGCAAACTCTCGAACCACTGGAATTTCTTCCAGCTGAGAAGTGATTGCCACATAAGAACAAGGATTCACACCATCTTTGAAAGGTAGGTATAGAGTCGTGGCTCCAACAATTGATGAGTTGATCTCTACCACTCTCTCGAAATATCCAGTACTACCTTATGTCGGTTCATCCAGATCCATTCCTAGAATGACATCCATACCTTCTAATCCCAAAATGATAAGGTCCGTGTCAATTGTTTTGCTTCCTAATTCCAAGAGTACTCCCCTGGTCACCAACTCGGAAGAGATGTTCCCTCCCGCTGTTTTAATTGTAAATGCGTCATTGGTGTTGCAGGAGTTCAGTCCTACTTTGCTCAGCGTCTTTGCATTCATGAAACTATGGGTAGCGCCAGAATCAAACAACACACGGATGGGTTTGCCTCGAATAGAGAATGTGCCCATCATTACTGGTGCTCCTTCTGGAATATCACCCACAGAAGTGAAGCTGAGTCTGCCCTTCCTGGCTTGAGCAATCTTCTTCTTGCCCTTGTTGATGGGTTTGGAAACTTGTCTCTGATTAGGCTGAGTTAGCCGGTGCCGCCTTTTGGTCTGGCACGGCTGCAGGCATGACCTAGCGAAGTGTCCTGGTTCACCACACTTGAAACAACAATGCTCATTGCTACCATTAGGACTAGGTACACTAGGCTTGGGAGTCGGCTGTTGAGTGTTGGGAAGGTGAGGATTTTCTTGAGTCCGATCCTGGAACAACTTAGCCACTAACTTTTCCGACTGTGAAGCCTACCTGGAATGGGAAAGTCTTCCGCATAATGCGTATCTTGTAATGTTGTGCATTATTGGGCATGGAGTCAACCTTTCTTTTCCTCTTGGCTTGGGCCCTCTTCATGGCATCTTCTTGGGAGATAGCTTTATTCACCAGCATGGGGTAGCTGTCAAACTTTACCAGGTTCAGCCATTCAGCCAGTTTATTATTCAGACCTTCGTAAAAAAGCTCCATCTTCTTCATGTCGGTATCCACATGATATCCTCCATACTGGCAGAGGTTATTAAACTTCTGCGCGTATTGGTACACTGTGTCTGACCCTTGCTTGAGAGCCAATAACTCTCTCATTTTCCTATCGGTAAGTGCTTTAGGAAGGTGATGATCTCTGAAAGCCTTTTTGAATTCTTCCCAAGTGATTTCATACTCAGGTTGTTGCATGGATTTGTAGTGTTCCCACCACATTAAAGCAGAACCACGAAGTTGTAATGTTGCGAATTTAGCCTTGCGTCCTTCTGAACATGGCAAGGTAAACACCGCAAACATAGCTTCAATGGCCCGAATCCAGGCATCAGCATCCAAGGGTTCTTCCGTCCCATTGAACTGCGGAGGATTCATATCTAGGAAGTGCTGGTACTTGGTTACTTGACCCTGGGCATTAATCTGATTCCCATGGGGCTGTTGCTGCTGGGATTGCTGCTGCAGGTATAGAAGAATTTGGCGCATCATCTCGCTTTGAGTAGCCACTATGGTCGGGTCCGGCAATGGTGGCGGTTGGTTGCGGCCACTAGGATCACCGAAACCATTCGGAGTCTTTGCCGCGTGTCGAGCCCACCATCTGAAAAATTTGAGTTTTCATAAGTTACACATTCGTAAGCTTGCTCAACAAGTAGAACATGTACGACGAAAACTCAAATTGACCAAATAGCTAGACTCGAGACAGTTGCACTGCATCGAATTGACAATTTCCAACATTCCGAAACCAAAGTTTCCGAAATGTTCAAATTTTTCTGGCAACTCGGTAGGTTCATAAGACCAAACTTGGTAGTCAAGGGTTAAGCTAGAGGAGTCAGGAACAAGGCGCAACGGTGCAAGATTCGGAATGACGTGTTCCGGAAAGACGGCAAGACCTAGGTTTACTATTTGAGCATAGCTTGAGATTTGAAAACCTATGATCGTGAAAAGATCTCTCAGCAAAGATTTGGATAGATATGGGCACTCGGTATAGATCACCCCTGCGGAAACTCTACAGAAAGGTCTGAGAAGAGGTCACGACAACAGGGTCGACCAGACGGTCCAACAACACTTTAGATTCGGTTTAAAGGTTGTTATTGTTGTTAATAGATTATTACTTAAGGAAAACAACACTTGTGCTCCGTTCACTACTCAGCAAGTTTTTATCATGATGCAAGAACGACCTATTCGTCCTCACCAAGCAATTAAACCAAAAATCGCAGTCAGTGCCGGTGGCAAGGCAACAATTACGTCTCTCCCTATAATAACTAGTCGAGACTATCGGTACTTGCTTAGCGACTTACGAACGTGGTTAGTGTACCGCGAAGATCACGAGAACACAACGAACCTTTCATGCCAGAACTCATGAAAGCGTCCACATACATTACCGTTCACTATAGAAACGGCATCCATGCGTTAAGCCGCTGCATGGACAGCGTCCAACCTCGGACATCCTCCGTTTGAATGGAGTGTATCCTTGCCTCGCATGAGCGACATGCGGAATGCACACGTATGAAACACGTGGCGACACAAAACTCATAAACAGACGCGAAGATGGGATCCGTGGAATGGATCACTCCATCAACCCTCGCAACTCCCGTGATGCGGAACAGGCACATGTATAAAAGACGTGGCTCATCTAGTTTGGTTGTGCAAGAATGTAAGTCTGATATAAAGTAAAATGTGCTGGAAGTTAGCAAAATAAACCATAGATTAATAAGCCACCTGAAAGAAACCAAAAATTCCCTCTAGGGGCTCTCGGTCCATTTCATCCTTAACGGACCAACGCATTTTGTAAACACAACCAATCTTGGCAAGTTTTATTCAAAAATCATGTGATTAAGATTGTTAATTGAGCTCTAGTGCATGCAGTCGCTCTGATACCAGCTGTGACAACCCGCCCAGGAAAATACCGTACTATCGCCTAAGACTGGTCCACTTTGGCCATTAAGCAATAGTAAAGTATCATCCTGTCATTAGTTGCCGGGTTAACGCCCGGTAAATCATTTGGAATTCAAACAGAGGATCGACATATGCATTAAAACTCACGCGAAGGCGAGTCCGAGTACAACACGGGTTAATATAATTTATTACAAACCATTGTTCATGACATGGAGTAAAGGTTCGAGTTTGAAACGGCGGAAATAAAATAAACTAACGCAACGGTAGACATCACGGAGGCCATCCGTGATGTCATCACTTGTCGTCACCCATCCGGTCAATCACACCCTGCAACAACAATTTTAAAGCAAGGCCGAGTATACTAATACTCGGAAAGACTTAACCGTCGGGTGATAACTACATCACCAAACTCTAGACATGGAAGGCTTTTGGCCGATGGAGTTTCTTTTGTCGAACGACTACTAAGAGTAGAACCTTATTTTCAATCTTTTAGCACAAGTTCTAGTTGATTACCATTTCTAAATGTGCCATCTAATTCAATCAAGAATTGGGCAAGCAATTAATTCATACAACAATATTCCTCGAGTTCCATCATTATGGGATATCATGGCCGATTGATTAAGCGAGTCTCGGATAACGGTGAGAGGCCGACAATCGATTGCTTTAAACCTTGCAAGGTGGATCTAAACACACGAGAAGAATGCATACCCCTAGGGTATACACCGACCGTGCGGTTCCCGACGATCTTCGGCTCGGGAGCGGAACCTACATTCCTTGGTACAAGGTTTACTTGGATCGCTCCCACACGAACGTCCGGACTCACGCGGGTACCACACCTTGTTGCAAGCGGGGGGACACAAGTGCCCCAGGTTTAGTAGGGAAAGGTTCCCTTACCGCGTCAATCGGGTACTAGGCTTACCGGTCCCATACCCGGCATATGTTTAGTACGTTCAAAAGCTTAGCCCACGAAAGCCACTAGACCGAGCCCAAATCCCATGCTCTTACCACATGAGCAATCCATTTATAAAGATCTTATGATTCCAACATAAGAACCTATTCTCGCGAGTGACGAACATCACTCGACTTCTATCGGTCCTATAGCATAGCGACTATCGACCTAGCATACTAGTGATAGAGCATAGGTACCTAGGGATCATGCATCTAGGGTTTCAAATCAACTCCCGAAACGTAAATGCACAATCATAGCAACGATAGTTACATAAATTTTAGAAAAAGGGTTAATGATCCGGGCTTTCCTTCGATGGCAAGGTTGGCCTTGGGCCCTTCCGGACTTGGTCCGGGTCTTTCTCTACAACGACGTCGTGCACGTCTCCGTCGGCTCCTCCGTCTCCTCCTTCCCAAGCACACGCGTACAGCTACCGCTCGGGAGATCTACACGAGGATGCAAATGCAAGATTTAATTGACGATTTTTAATTTAATTAATTACAAACAACATATGACAACCAGGGGTGTATTTGTTGGACACATTCACCTACATAAGAATACATTTAGCATACACTTCCAAAAAGGAACAATATGCAATTCTTTATTATATATTCTTTATTAAATAGTGACTTTGTACATATATATGTAAATAATTTAATTCAACTTCACAAACAGCAGTGGGTAGGTGCAATTATCTTTTTAAATCGATTTACAACCGCACACAAGTTAGCAAGGGTGCTTTGGTGATTTTTCCCATTTAATGACTATTAAGCCCTTAATTACTTCCAATGCTTTAATTCATGAAATTAATTAATAAAATTCAGTGGAAGGGTGTATTAACCACTAAACACCTATAACAAGCTATTGAACACACATGCAAGCTTTGGATAGCTAGAAATTAATTATTTTTGAAAAAGACAAAAGCTAGCTAGAAGGACAAGGTAAATGCACACAAAAATAAATACTCAACAACATGATCCAAACTTTCTCTCACATGTTATATGGTCCAAAACTAGCCTAGTGGTGCAGCACCAACACCTAGAACTATTAGGAAACTTGAGTTATGCAATTTTATAGAAAAACAAGCATAATTCAAGAATAAATATTTCTGTTAATTATAAAATTGTGATTAATTCACCAGAGGTGTGTTTTGGCATTGTAAGACAGTGTGCAAGAGTTTGTTGAAAAAACCTACAGATTTTTAGCCAGAAAAATCATTTATGCAGATCTGGCAGAGATGGAAAAACATTTTTATAAAAAGATTCACATCATAACTTTGTGCAATTTTTGTCATAGAAGCTAGTCATGACCTAACACACAACATATCCAAAAATTGGCCACAGCGGATTTATAGTTTTTGAGATATTGCAGATCTAGGTTTTTAACATTTGTATTTTTCATGCAAAAACAACAGGAATTAGCTCAGGCTAGAATAAGAAAAGTTGTAGTATAAATCACAACGGATCCAACAAAATTGGTTTTACATTTTTCTGATTTTTCTGTGATTTTCTACGCAATTTACAAGAATCAGCAAACTCACTTTACTATTTCGGTTGCGCTTTTGTAGGGAGGCCCTCGAAAATATCTTTGTTTTCGCAATGTGGCCCCTGGGCGCGGTGCAGCGGCGGTCCCGGTGAAATTCCGGCCGGGGCTAGTGTGGCCGGGGGAGGGTGGAGAAGCGAGCTAGGGCTACTAGTGGCCGATTTGGGGGCTCGGTCGGGGAAAACGGCGACCGGTAGGGCGGCGCGCGGCGGCCCGGCGGGCTGCGTCCGCCCGCGGACCGTGCTTGCGGTGCGGGTGGTGCTTGCCGGAGCGGGCGGGGGCGTGGCGGGGACGGAGAGGTGGAGCTACACACGCGCAAGCGAGTCGACCCCGGCCTATATACGCGGGCGTTCGCGCGCGCGCACGGCGGCGGGCGGACCGCCGGTCACCCGGTGCGCGCGTCCGTGGTACGGCGTTCGCAAGCGCGGTTAAGCCGCGGTACGACGCCGGACGGCTCGGGGTGCGCGAGCCTTCGGGGGCGCGGGGTCTCGGGCCGGGCGCTCGCCCTCGGGGCGCGGGCCGGCGGCCGGACGCCGAGGCGGCACGGCGCGCGAGCGCGGGCGCGTCGCGGCTTGGCCGGCGCGGCCACGGCATGGCGCGGCCGGCACGGCGGCGCGCGCGCGGCCGGCGCGGCTCGGCGCGACCGGCGCGCGGGAGCGTGCGAGGCAGTCCAAGACGTGTCGGTGTGGCTGTGCTCGACTGCGTTTTACCCAAAATTTTTGAATAGCAGTGCACAATGTGGTCAATAGGAAAGTTGTAGGTCTAACTACCCTCTACAACTTTTTTAAAGGCCGTCTAGTGTTTTTCTCAACGGATTTTGCAGGAACGCCGTGCCAACATTAAATGTCGGCCTGTTCTGGAAAACTGGAGGTACTGGCGGTTGACCAAGTTTTTCACCAATTTCCACCCAAAATTTGAAATGTCAATCTACATGAAAGTTGTGTCCCTCAACAAGATGGACAACTTTCATAAAGGTAGATTTTGAAGTGTTTAGGTGAATTTTGGAGAACGTGGCAAAAGTTCGGACGACATTCGCCGACGTCAACTCGTTAAGTCGGTTTTTTGACTGCCTTTGGCTAAGGGTCCACTACGGGTGTGTGTAGGCTTGGTCAAGGGGTTCAATAGGGTTCAATGGCGAGGTTTTCGGGGTGATGACCCAGGTTGACCTAGGTTTGACCGGTGTTTGACTCCGCTGATCCGGTCATTAGCGCTAATGACGTTAATTAGAAACCTGGGGCGTCACACTGAGGCCGCCATTTCTTGAAGACAAGAGGATTTGGATCTAAAATTGTCTAGGGTTTTTACGCGCATACGGAGCTGCGTGGCACGTGGATGGCGGAGCCGGCACGCAGTCTTCTACAGACGGCGACGGCGGGCTAGGGATTCACGGGTGGTGGATGGATGCGGAAGTAAGGCGGCGAAGGCAAGAAGGATTCCGGCGAGGGTGCCGAGAGGTGGAAGAAGACGGAAAGGGTTGGTCAACACTGGTCCCCGCAGCTCTTTTATAAGGAACCCACCACGGATGCCCGTTGCGGATCTATCACCGCAACAAGTCTGCTACAACAGCTTTATGCCGCTAATTTTGCGAGACGATCTCACCGGATTTCACACCAACGGCTATATGCCCAACAGATAAGCTGGTGACCTATACCCTGAGTTTCGGTCGTGCGTACTTTAAAAACTATCAGGTCATCCTGATAGGAAATATGATCTCCACGAGGTCGATAAGCCCCCAAATTGCGTCACTGTAGGTCTTTGATGAATAATTTCTTCAAATCGACTATTACATGACAAAAGAGAGTGAACATTACACGGGAACTATGAATGTACACAAGTCGCCTGCGATCTCATTGGATCAAGAACCCGCTACAAGATACAACCATATTTGAAGACCTGCTCTACTTAGAGCAATCCTTGGGGTGTTCCCTACTATAGCAGAGCACATCGCAAGAATTCTCCTAGCTCAGGTCCTCGACAGTGGCCTTGCAGTGAACACCTGCACGACACTGCACATAGCAGGTCACACTTTGTGCTTGACTATGGAATGCAGACACGAGTTTGCTCTTCGGTGCGTCCTGCAAGCCCTCGACGAGCATCTCAGGCTTACCAAGAACCTGCAGCATAACCTCGGGCCTCTGCAGCATCACCTCCAAACTCTTCTTGATACCTCGCAGAGGCACGATACAAAGAGTGGGTGTGCTACCTACACTTTGCAAGAGTTCTTCTAGCTCCATGTTTCCGCAAACTTTGCATCCTATGCTCTGGTGGACGGACACATGCCCATGGCATGGCTGCAATACTACTCTGTGATTTCATAGCTCAGCAATGCTCGGTGCCTACCTCTGTTGATGGTGTATTTTGGTACACCAAACATGTTCATTACACTTTGGTTTAGATTTGATTATGGAACTAACCCGCCACTAGGCACACTAATCATATAACAAGTTCATTTATGTGCATGCATTTGGAAGTGTTGTCTTTATGTACGAAAACATGTACATAAAGGACGGATTCGCAACAAGTTCAAAGGAGAATTTACGGAGTCTTGTTCGTGTCCTTGAGCTTGATGAAATCACTTCTAATGGTGGCAAGGACCGAAGTGTTACATCGGAACACCCCCGAGGATTGAAGCGTAAAAGACCGAACTTCATGCACGGAGAACCTCCATCTTGGACGTGAGGATGACATCGTCAAAATCATGCAAGTGGAAGGAGCAAAGTGCACAATCACCTGAGGACCCACGGGAGCGAAGGGGCGACCGAACCAGGCCGAAATGGGCTCGGGCGATCGGCCCAGGCCGGCCGGCCCAGCCCACTTCCGGCGTCGGTTCGGCCCCCCTTTCCTTGCACCCGAAGGATCTTCAACCCTAAAACCCTGGAGGCGCCTCCATTCGCGGAAGAGAGAGCCATTCGCACTAGGAGGCCATCCACAAGCTAGAGAGAGAGGAGGGAGATCTTCGGATGGGGATCGACCACCTCAAAGGAAGCACCCACAAGTGGAGAAGGAAGACACCGTCGGAAGGGTGACCATGATCAACAATGCTATGTCTAGCACCTTGATGGGGTAATCTCCTTATTCGTCCATGGGTTGTAATCGATCTTGAGATGTAATCATACTTTGTTGGATTATCTATCTATCCTCTTGTGTTGAATATACTTTATTGCTTAAGGTTAGCTACCATGCAGTAAAGGGAGTAGAGCTCCAATGCTCCCTTGGATCCATTCAATACGCCGTGTCCATCATAGGTCTAGTCACGAATACCTTCGCGTAGTGACAGTACGAGAGGAGGGAAAGGGCGAAACAGTGGTCACAACCCCCGATAGATTAGATTGGTTTTCTTGTTTAACGCAATTGCATGTTCTAGTATCATAGACCCATGGACGAGTGTCTTTTATCTTGATTGCTTAATCATTCTCTCTAGTGTAGTTTAGTTGTTTTCTAGTTTAATCATAGTTAGAGTTTGAGTAGCTAGTGTGTAGTGGTAGATCAAATGCTTGTAATCCCCTTGCTCCGCGGATTGACAAGAACCTTGGGAATCCCGTGGTGAAAAAGGTGTAGGTCCGTATGCTTGCGTATCGTACAGGGATACATCTTTTATCCGTCAACAAGCCCCTTTTTTGGTGCCGTTGCCGGGGAGCAAGCTAGTTTACATCGTTTGGTTTGCATTTAAGTTAGTTTTATATTTAGTTTATCTTTTATTTGCTATATCTAACACATATTATCTAGAAAACCACTTTGTTTGTTTTTGTTTTTGTTTTTATCTTGTTGTCTAGATGACGTTCATCAATCAACCCATGGAAGAACTGGAGAAATCACTAAGGGATTACGCTAGCCCTCGATGTGAAGACATAAGAGTACAAGAGTCGGATTCGAAGCTCGAAGCGACCAAGTATGGAATTAAATCCAAGATCATCGAGATGGTGGCGGCAAACCCGTTTGAAGGGATGGTTACGGAGAACCCGTATAGACACATAAGGCATTTAACGACGCTATGCAACACAGTGCGTCAAGAAGGAGTTCTCGATGAATGGTTCAAATGGAATCTCTTTCCCTACTCACTTGCTGGTGAAGCAAAGACATGGTACTCGTTTGTGTCCTTTGATGTTGAAGGCAATTGGAACAAGTTGACAAAGAAGTTTTGCGAGAAGTTCTTTCCAATTAGCAAGGTTCAACATCTAAGGAGGCAAGTGATCACTTTCATGCAATGAGAAGAGGAAGGGATAGACCAAGCTTGGAATAAGTTTAATGAGTTGATCGAACAAGGGAAAGACTCGGCTTCTCCGGTGACGTACTCTTGCATACATTTTTCTTTTCCCTGACCCCTAGTTGCATGCAACACGTCCAAATGTGTGTAGGCGGGGATCTCATGGAGAAAACACTCACGGAAGCCGCTCAACTTCTAAAAAAATAGTAAAGCAGCTGCCATGCAAAGAGATTGGGAAACAAGACTTACGGAAGAGCCGGAATATAATTCAAGGAAGAAGAAGTGTGCTGAATTTTCTAAAGAGGCAACCTCGGAAGTCACAAAAGAGGAGCCAATCCCGGAAAAGCTTGAAGAACACATCAAGTCAAGAACTACCTTGAGCGTTGACTCCGCCGTATCAAATGAAACAAACAAGAGAAGCATGTCAAGCGCGAAGCCACTAAGGGATTTCGAACCAACGGATTGGGTTCCTATCGATTACGGAGAAGTATTCGACAAGAGAAGACCGTTCCCTAATCAAAAGGGGATGGCAAGAGCATTGGAAGTGGATTTCCCACCGGAGAAGAAAGCGGAAGATTCATACGACCTTGAAGTCACCAGTGAGATCTTTCAAAAGCTCTTTGGAGATGATGAAGTGGATCCGGAACACATAGCCGAGGTGAAAAGAATCATGGGGATCAAGCCCGAAGCATCACCATATTCTCGCCTCGCTGAAGTTTTGAGGACCATGTGTGGTTCGAGGACCGGTGGATGGTCACTTCATTGTGTGATGAGTGATTGACAACGTTGTGTGGACTGATTCTTGGCTAAGTATTGCAGGTGCAGGTTGCGGCTTGACTCGTGTTGGTGCAGGTGAAGAACAAGCGCGAAAGGTCGTTGCCGGTGAGGCCTCCAGGTGTGGAGAAGACAAGTAGGCTTCGTTCGAGGGACCCGGTGGCCAGTGGGGTCAAGTGCGGGCCGCATGGTGGCATGAACAGCAAGATGAAGTCGTGGACGGTTTCTTGGTAGAGCCTCAAAACCAAGGTCGAGTCGGGACTACGTGGGAGCCGAGTCATGAGTGGAGATTGGCGGAGGCTACACCGAGTTCGCGGGGTTTGCAGTGGTTCACCAGAAAACCACTGGGTTACTCGGTTGAGCCACAAAACCGAGGTCGAAGACTCGACGAGGAGGTGCGGCCACCCAGGCCGGTTCAACCGCCCAGGAGGGGCGGTCGACCGCCTGGGGCCGGTCAGATCTCTCGGGCCGGTCTAACTGCCCAGGGGGGCGGTCTGACCGCCCTAGCCGCCGATGCCGAGATGCTTCGAAGCGGAGGACACGTGTCGGGATCGCAAGGCTTGCGTCGAGGCTAAGCGAGGTTGCGGTCGCCGGCATCCGTCCGATGAAGAAAATCGAAGACTTCCGACCTCGCCCTCGAGGGGCTTGTATCCCTAGTTTTAAGTAAAGAAAGTTTAGTCTTTTGGGTGCCTCCATATATACTCATTGAGTGGGTGGATGGCGACCAACTCTTGGAACCCTAGCTCATTTGTTTTTCCATTTTCATTCTCCATTTTCCCTAGTTGTTCCTAGGACTAGCTTGAGAGCTTCATGTGAGATCTAGAGAGAGGGATGGATGTTTGGATGGCAAGCTAGACCTTTGTTGACGGATAAAATACGTATCCCTCTACGATCCGCAAGCGTACGGACCCCACACCTTTTTCACCACGGGATTCCCAAGGTTCTTGTCAATCCGCGGAGCAAGGGGATTACAAGCGTTCGATCAACAACGACACACTAGCTACTAAAACCCTAACTTACTATTAAACTAGAAAACAACTAAACTTCACTAGAGAGAATGATAAACAATCAAGGTAGAAGACACTCGCCCACGGGTCTACGATACTAGAGCATGCAATCGCTTAAAGACATGAAAACCAATCTAGTCTATCGGGGTTGTGACCACGGTTTCGCCCTTTCCCTCCTCTCGTACTTGTCACTACGCGAAGGTATTCATGACTAGACCTTTGATGGACACGGCGTATTGAATGGATCCAAGGAAGCATGGAGGCCTATACTCCCTTTACGGCATGGTAGCGAACCTTAAGCATGAAAGTATATTCAACACAAGATGATAGATAGATAATCCAACAAAGTGCGATTACATCTCAATATCGATTACAACCCATGGACGAATGAGAAGATTACCCCATCAAGGTGCTGATCATGGCACCGTTGATCATGGTTTCCCCTCCGCCGGTGTCTTCCTTCTTCTCCACGAGAGGGTGCTTCCTTCGAGGTGGTTGATCTCCCGCCGGAGATCCTCCTCCTCTCTCTCTAGCTTGTGGATGGCCTTCGGTGCGAATGACTCCTCTCCCGGTGTTGGCGGCGCCTCGGCGGTTTTAGGGTCGAAGATCTTTCGAGGGCAAGGAAAACGGGACCGAACCGGTGCCGGAACTGGGCTGGGCCGGCCGCCCTGGGCCGGTCGGCCCGAGCCCACTCGGCCGGTTCGGTCGCCCCTTTTGCTCCGTGGGTCCTCGTGCACTTATGTACGTTGCCCCCTCCACTTGCATGATTTTGATGTTTGTTATCCTCGCGTCCAAGATGGAGGCTCTCTTTTCATGAAGTTTGATCTTTTACGCTTCAATCCCCGGGGGTGTTCCTCGTAGCACTTCGGTCCTCACCACCATTGGAAGTGATTTCAGCAAGCTCATGAACACGAACAAGACTCCGTGAATGCTCCTTTGAACTTGTTGCGAATCCGTCCTTTATGTCCATGTTTTCCTACATAAACACAACACTTCCAAATGCATGCACAAAGATGAACTTGTTATATGATTAGTGTGCCTAGTGGCGGGTTAGTTCCATAATCAAATCCAAACCAAAGTGTAATGAACATGCTAGGTGCACCAAAATACACCGTCAACATCTCCCCCACACTTAGCTCTTGCTCGTCCTCGAGCAAGTACTCGTAAAAGAATTTCGTCCAAGGTGTTGTAATCATATACCACTTATCCTTCCTCACAAGTTAGTCAATCCCTTCATCTTTAATACATAAACACAAAGTAATGATAATCAAACATAAACATGGGCGTTTAGAATTTTTACCACGCCAAGTTTTACCCCACAACTCAAACTCTTCACTTGAAGTCTTCAATTTCAGCCATGCTTACTCCTTTGCTTCCATCGGAGGGTTTTTATGGTTTTCAAAACAAAAATTCCTGCAACAAGTATTAGACAAAAAACCTTTCTCCAAGCTCTCTCAAGTCACTCATATGAAGTGGCTGTCCTAACCAAATTTTATAAAACTCTCACCTCCCATTAATCTCTCATACATCATGTAAAGTGGAGCTATAGGTAGGGCTAGCGCAATCAACACAAGTATTGTCAAACTAAGAACTTCCTCTAATGGTTGTCTACCTTTCAAAGCCAATGATCATGAGAATTAACCATATGTAAGGGTATCAAGGATGAGAAGATTTAGAATGGTGGACATGTGCAAGAGCAAAAGAAAATTGTGACTACAAGGCACCAATGATGTCCTCGTTGTCGGATTGCACATGGTTGGAAATAGAGTAAAAGTTTCATCTCACAATCAACGTGACATCCTTCCTTACACTTTATTTTTTTCTTTTCTTTCACTTGATCCATCCCTCTCATATCTTCATTGCTAACTCATCTTTTTCTTTTTCTTTTTCTTCTTTCATTCACGTATGATTTTTTTTCTTTCTTTCTTTCTTTCTTTTCCATACACATACTTTTTTTTTCTTTATTTTTTTCTCTCTCTTGACAACTTTTCAAAGCTTTCAATTCTCTCTTTCCTCGCATGCATACAATCTGAAATTTTAAATAAATCATGCTAGAGACGAGACGAAACTTGGAAAATAGGTTGTGTTCAAGGAATACGATGTACAAAAGAGATGTATAGGGTTGGGTATGGAATCCGGCGATGATCATGACTTTCATTGTGAAAGTCACGTACCGAATATATGACGAGGCTAGCAACAAAAGATAAGCACAAGGACATGATCATTGCTCGAAATTAAAACTCACCAAGAGAGAAAGGTCCTAGCCTAACTCATTATGCTAATCACACTTATGGTGGAGGAAAAAAATAAACTTGGCTTTGGATAGGAATTTTTCTTACTCTCAACTTGGAAAAAGAGGTTTTGCTAACCTTTATTACAAGGGTTTTAAGATAATTTTCAGAACTGAAATCCTCCAATTTTTAGCATCGAACATAGCACAACTAACATGTGAAGCTCAAGATCGAAGTGCGGTATGGGTACTTTAAGTAGTAGCAATTCCACTAAGCACCACAGTAAACGTTTTTCAAACCACATACTTGTGTTCATATATCAAGAATCGAAGATTAAACAAACAAGTAAATAAAGATAAACAATACATAAAACACAAAGATATATATAAAGACTCTTTTTTTGTTTTCTTGACTCAACACTAATTTAAGACACTTGCAAAAATTTTAAAACAGACTCAAAAACTAAAGACTCATTAAAAACACTAAGACTCTCACACGAAGATTAAACCGAACCTAAACTTGAAGTTCAAAAGCTAAGGCTAGCGAGCTAGATCTCCCCCACACTTAAAACATACGACGTCCTCGTCGTATCTTACAAAAATCCTAAGGGGAAAACTAGATCTAGTGGTACTTCAAGCAAGTTTTGCACCACTTGCCTCTCATGTTTCCAACCATGCCAAAAAGTTTGCGCACGTTACGGTTAAGGAACTTGTAGTCATCTTCAATTACGCGCTCCAAGTCCTCCATACGGCTGCTTCATCGCTTCCATGGCTTGGAGACATTCGTCGGCCGACGTGTAGAGATCCGCGATGGATTGACGGCAAACTCGACAACACATCGGATGCAATCCGAAGGGGTCGTCGTCGCCATAATCTCCACCATTGTCACCACCGTCGTTGCCACCTCCATTGTCGTTGCCTTCGCCGCCGTCGTTGCCGTCGCCGTTGGGGCCTTCGGGAGTCCTTTCCTTGGGCTGCTCATCCCAATCATCATCATCTCTACCGGCGGCCGCCCACGAGCTCGGGCTACGATCGTCGGAGTAGTCGCTATCCCCATAATCCTTAGGCTCTGGTGACACCTCCTTGTAGTCTTTGCGCTTGATGCCTTGGATGCGTGCCGACCTTCGGACGGGTGTAGGGACCTTCTCTCCTTCGACGGGGTCGCGAGATGCAAGAGCTCCGGTCGGGACACGTCCTCCGCAACGGATGCGCGCGGTCCTCTTGAAGGGTAGCTTGAGCTCGCATCACATCGCCTCCTCAATCGATGGCTTCTTGGCTTCTAGCTTCAACTCTAAGCTCTTTGGGGGCACAATGGCTACCACAAAGGTGCAACACATTGCTTGAATGGTTGATCCTCGAGCTCCCAATTCGGCCAAATAAATAGTCCTAAGAGAAAAGCCACCGGGAACCTTATTTTCCTTTTTTACACTTCCCTTAAAATTTTCCGACCAAACAAGGAAGTCAAAAAGGAGCAATTCGGGCGAAATTCGGCATCATCGGACGTCGGGCCCCTCTCGGGCCGGTCCGCCTGGGCCGGCCGGCCCACCCCCCTCGAGGGCCGGGCCGGTCCGGTTTTTTTTCACACCGCCCTATTTTTTTCTTCCTTAGCCCATGGGAAAAAGTTGGCCCGATAAATCTTCGCGAAAAACTCCGTAGAAAACTAAAAGAAAAATTATTTACGAAGTTGATGCCTTGTTTTTTGTCCTAGGCGGGACGTTCGGGCTCTTCCTCCATGGTGAAGACGTCAACATGGTGAACGGGGACGACATCGGGTTCGTAGTAAACCTTAAGCCGCTGTCTTCACCACAAATTGATCGCCGTTTATATCCATAATGGTTACCGCTCCGTTGGAGAACACCGAATGCACAACATAAGGTCCGTCCCACTTGCTTTGCAATTTCCCCTTTCCGAAGGTTTTAAACCTCGAATTGTAGAGGAGGACCTTATCTCCTTCTTTAAATTCTTTTTTCTTCAATCTTTTATCATACCACCTTTTGATTCTCTCCTTGTATATGCTTGCGTTTTCATAAGCTTTCAATCTCAACTCCTCTAGCTCGCTTATTTGAATTCTTCGTTTCACCACCGCGGCATCGAGATCAAGGTTCATCTCTTTAATCGCCCAATAGGCTTTATGTTCCAACTCAACCGGAAGGTTGCAAGCTTTTCCATAGACGAATTGATAAGGGGTCATACCTATCGGTGTTTTAAACGCCGTTCGATAAGCCCATAAAACTCGGTCTAATTTCTTTGACCAATCCTTGCCTCCCTTCTCTATGGTCTTGTTGAGTATGCTTTTTAATTGCCTATTTGACGTCTCCGCTTGTCCGTTGGTTTGTGGGTGATAGGCCGTGGAGACTCTATGCTCAATTCCCAACTTGGACAAGCACTTCTTGAAGTTCTTCCCGGTGAAATGAGTTCCTCCATCACTTATCAAGATTCTCGGTGTACCGAAACGGGGAAAAATCACGTTCTTGATCATAGTGATGGACTCCTCCGTGGAATCTTTACGACATGGTATAGCCTCTACCCACTTGGATACATAATCAACCATGACTAGGATGTACTCGAATCCAAATGAGTTTTTAAAAGGCCCCATGAAGTCTATGCCCCATACATCGAATATGTCGATTTGCAAGTTGTATTTCAAAGGCATAGAATTTCTTTGAGAGATGTTTCCAGTTCTTTGGCATTCGGGGCATGATGCAACATATCGTTTAGTATGTTCATGCATCTCCGGCCAATAGAATCCACTCGACCATACCTTTGCTTCGGTTCGAAAATGGCTATAGTGTCCACCGTACTCGCCGAGTGGCATTTCCTTAGAATCTCAACCCTCTCTTCCCTTGGCACACATCTTCTCATTACTCCATCATTGCCAAGTTTGAAGAGGTATGGTGCATCCCAAAAATATTTCTTACTTTCGGAGATTATCTTCCTTTGAGTGTTCTTATCTAGATGATCGAGGGGCATCTTTCGAATTGCTCGAATGATGTCGATCATCCAAGTATCTTTATCAAGCACTCTATAGAGGTGGTCATCTCTCATCTTATCTTCTATGGGCTCTTTATTATCTTGTCCACGATTCATCCTAGACAAATGATCGGCCACAACATTCTCCACCCCCCCCTTTTTATCACGAATTTCAACATCAAACTCTTGGAGAAGAAGGATCCAACGAATCAAACGTGGTTTAGCTTCCTTCTCGGCCAAGAGATACTTGATAGCCGCGTGATCGGTGTAAACAATGACCTTCGAGTTCACGATGTAAGATCTGAATTTTTCGAAAGCGAATACTACCGCTAGCAACTCCTTTTCCGTAGTGGCATAATTTAATTGTGCCCCACTAAGAGTTTTGCTAGCGTAGTAAACGGCGTGAACTCGGCCTTCCTTTCTTTGACCCAAGACCGCGCCTACGGCCTAGTCACTTGCGTCACACATGATCTCGAAAGGTTGGCTCCAATCCGGAGGTTGGATGATGGGAGCACTCACCAACGCATTTTTCAAGGTCCGGAATGCCGCTAGGCACTTCTCGTCAAAGTCGAAAGCCACATCCCTTTGAAGAAGGTGCGTTAAAGGCTTAGTGATCTTCGAGAAGTCCTTTATAAATCTCCTATAAAATCCGGCATGACCTAGAAAGCTCCTTAAGGACTTAATATCTGTAGGAGGTGGGAGTTGCTCAACCGTCTCTACCTTAGCCTTGTCCACTTCGATTCCTCTCTCGGATATAACATGTCCGAGCACTATGCCTTGCTTAACCATGAAGTGGCACTTTTCCCAATTTAAAACCAAATCTACCTCCGCACACCTTGTAAGGACCTTTTCTAAATTTGCTAAGCAATCCATGAACGTCTTCCCGTAAACGGAAAAATCATCCATAAACACTTCAACAATTTCTTCGATGAATTCCGAAAACACGGCCATCATGCAACGTTGAAAAAAGGCCGGAGCGTTGCATAGGCCGAAGGGCATCCTCCTATATGCAAACGTTCCGTAAGGACACGTAAACGTTGTCTTATGTTGATCTTCCGGGCGAATAGGAATTTGCATGAACCCCGAGTATCCATCGAGAAAGCAAAAATAAGCGTGGTTTGCTAACCTCTCGAGCATCTCGTCTATGAACGGTAGGGGGAAGTGATCTTTCTTCGTCGCTTTGTTAAGCTTACGGTAATCGATACACATCCGCCACCCGGTCACGGTCCTTTGCGGTATCAACTCGTTCTTCTCATTCTTCACCACGGTCAAACCTCCCTTCTTCGGTACACAATGTACGGGCTCACCCATTCGCTATGCGGAACCGGGTAGATGATTCCGGCATCAAGTAACTTGATAACCTCTTTCTTTACTACCTCTCGCATGGCATGGGTTAACCTCCTTTGGTGGTCCACTACGGGCTTACATTGGTCTTCCATTGGTATACGATGAGTGCAAAAGGCTGGGCTAATACCTTTGAGGTCATTAATTGAATATCCAATCACCTTCCTATGTTTTTTTAATAAAATCAGCAACGCTTCATTTTCTTCGGGACTCAACTCGTCGCTCACAATGACTGGATAAGTTTTGTCTGGGCCCAAAAATTCATATTTCAACCCCTTGGGCAAAGGTTTAAGGTCTACCTCGGGCACTTGTGGCTCCTCGGGTTTGATTTCTCCTATGTCTTCGAATTTCTCTTCCTCCACACTACCATCATGCGGCTCTAAGCCTTTTGTTGCTTCCTCTAGTTCTTCATCTTGTTGATTGCTAATTTGATTTTCCATCACTCTTTGCGGCGGGTCTCTAAGGGTTTCAACGGAACAAAGACTATCTATCTCTTCTACTTCTTCATCTTCGGGAGGAAAAGGTGTAAGGTGTTTAGAAGCATGAAGAAAGTTATATGTGTACTTTGTTCCATTAAGGTTCATTGTTACTTTGCCTTCTCCGGCATCTAACACGGCATCAACCAACTTAAGAAAAGGCCTACCTAAGATTATATGATCAGAATTACTATGGTAAGCATCAATAACAAAGAAATCGGTTGGTATATAGTTTCTAGAGATTTTTACTTTCATGTTGCAAGCAATACCTAGAGGTTCGATAGTTCTACCATCTCCCATAATTAATTTTGTTGATGTTGGAGCTAAGTCTAGGTTGTGGTATTGAACTTTATCGTAAATTTTAGAAGATAGAACACTTACTTGGGCTCGATGTCGCATAAAGCTTTGCATTGAACTCCGTTGATCTCGCAACTCAAGTGCGGCGTCATCTTCTCTTCTTCTTCGGATCCTATCGAGTAAATTTCAGCGAGGCGAGCGTATGGTGATGCTTCGGGCTTGATCCCCATGATTCTCTTCACCTCGGCAATATGTTCCGGATCCACCACGTCATCTCCAAAGAGCTTTTCAAAAATCTCACCGGTGGTTTCGAGGTCGTATGAATTTTCAGCTTTCTTCTCCGGTGGGAAATCCACTTCCAATGCTCTTGCCATCCCCTTTTGATTAGGGAACGGTCTTCTCTTGTCGAATACTTCTCCGTAATCAATAGGAACCCAATCCATTGGTTCGAACTCCCTTAGTGGCTTCGCGCTTGACATGCTTCTCTTGTTCGTCTCATTTGGCGTGGCGGAGTCAACGCTTGGTGTAGTTCTTGACTTGATGTGTTCTTGTTCAAGCTTTTCCATGATTGGCTCCTCTTTTGTGACTTCCGGGGTTGCCTCTTTAGAAAAATCAGCAAGCTTCTTCTTCCTTGGATTGTATTCTGGTTCTTCCGCAAGTCTTGTTTCCCAATCTCTTCGCATGGCAGCCGCTTTACTAACTTTTTGTAGAAGTTGGGCGGCTTCCGTGAGTGTTTTCTCCATGAGATCCCCACCTGCACACATTTTGACGTGTCGCATGCAACTAGGGGTTAGGGAAAAGAAAAATGTATGCAAGAGTACGTCACTGGTGAAGCCGAGTTTTGGTCCTTGTTCGATTAATTCATTAAACCTATCCCAGGCTTGGTCTATCCCTTCCTCTTCTCCTTGCATGAAAGTGATCACTTGCCTCCTTAGATGTTGAACCTTGCTAATTGGAAAGAACTTCTCGCAAAACTTCTTTGTCAACTTGTTCCAATTGCCTTCAACTTCAAAGGACGCAACCGAATACCATGTCTTTGCTTTGCCGGCAAGTGAGTAGGGAAAGAGATTCCATTTGAACCATTCATTGGGAACTCCTTCTTGACGCACCGTGTTGCATATTGTCGTGAAATCCCTTATGTGTCTATATGGGTTCTCCGTAACCATCCCTTCAAATGGGTTTTCCGCCACCATATTGATGATCTTGGATTTAATTTCATACTTGGTCGCTTCGAGCTTCGAATCCGACTCTTGTACTTTTATGTCTTCACATCGAGGGCTAGCGTAATCCCTTAATGATTTCTCCGGTTCTTCCACGGGTTGATTAACGAACTCCATCTAGACAATAAGATAAAAACAAAAACAAAAACGAAACAAGTGTTTTTCTAGATAACATATGTTAGATATAGCAAATAAAAGATAAACTAAAATATAAAACTAAGTTAGATGCAAATCAAACGATGTAAACTAACTTGCTCCCCGGCAACGGCGCCAGAAAAAGGGGCTTGTTGATGGATAAAAGACGTATCCCTCTACGATCCGCAAGCGTACGGACCCCACACCTTTTTCACCACGGGATTCCCAAGGTTCTTGTCAATCCGCGGAGCAAGGGGATTACAAGCGTTCGATCAACAACGACACACTAGCTACTAAAACCCTAACTTACTATTAAACTAGAAAACAACTAAACTTCACTAGAGAGAATGATAAACAATCAAGGTAGAAGACACTCGCCCACGGGTCTACGATACTAGAGCATGCAATCGCTTAAAGACATGAAAACCAATCTAATCTATCGGGGTTGTGACCACGGTTTCGCCCTTTCCCTCCTCTCGTACTGTCACTACGCGAAGGTATTCATGACTAGACCTTTGATGGACACGGCGTATTGAATGGATCCAAGGAAGCATTGAGGCCTATACTCCCTTTACGGCATGGTAGCGAACCTTAAGCATGAAAGTATATTCAACACAAGATGATAGATAGATAATCCGACAAAGTGCGATTACATCTCAATATCGATTACAACCCATGGACGAATGAGAAGATTACCCCATCAAGGTGCTGATCATGGCACCGTTGATCATGGTTTCCCCTCCGCCGGTGTCTTCCTTCTTCTCCACGAGAGGGTGCTTCCTTCGAGGTGGTTGATCTCCCGCCGGAGATCCTCCTCCTCTCTCTCTAGCTTGTGGATGGCCTTACGGTGCGAATGACTCCTCTCCCCGGTGTTGGCGGCGCCTCGGGGGTTTTAGGGTCGAAGATCCTTCGAGGGCAAGGAAAACGGGACCGAACCGGTGCGGAACCGGGGCAGGCGGCCTGGGCCGGCCGGCCCAGGCCCAATTCGGCTGGTTCGGTCGCCCATTTTGCTCCGTGGGTCCTCGTGCACTTATGTACTTTGCCCCCTCCACTTGCATGATTTTGATGTTGTTATCCTCACGTCCAAGATGGAGGCTCTCTTTGCATGAAGTTTGATCTTTTACGCTTCAATCCCCGGGGGTGTTCCTCGTAGCACTTCGGTCCTCACCACCATTGGAAGTGATTTCAGCAAGCTCATGAACACGAACAAGACTCCGTGAATGCTCCTTTGAACTTGTTGTGAATCCGTCCTTTATGTCCATGTTTTCCTACATAAACACAACACTTCCAAATGCATGCACAAAGATGAACTTGTTATATGATTAGTGTGCCTAGTGGCGGGTTAGTTCCATATTCAAATCCAAACCAAAGTGTAATGAACATGCTAGGTGCACCAAAATACACCGTCAACAACCTTGTACGTACCTTCATGGTATGTATAGATGGTTCGGCGTTGTTCCTCAAGGTAGTTTTCCCTCTCTCTTTTGTGTTGATTTTTGGAGCTCTTTGTTGGCGGTGTTTTGAGGATGATTTTTTAGGGTCTTTGGTGGGTGTCACGTATGAGGATCTTGTGCCTCTTTGGCTGGTGACTTTGCCCCCAAATCTCTCTTGAATCGGACTCGATTTGGTGGTTTTTCGAGTTGGGCGTGTTCTTGACCTAGAGAGGCGATTTCTTCGATTCCTCTTGATTGTGAGTGACTCGGGTCGATTCCTTTGAGGTAGAGGTTGCCCAAGAGGTAACCCAGCTAATCCCGAAGTTTCGCTGCAATCCGTGGAGTGATTCGGGAGATCGGGCGCGAGGGAGTTAGGGTTTGACCCGCGGGCTGTTTTTCTGGGAGAGGCGGTCTAACCGCCCGGAGGGGGCGGTCTAACCGCCACGGGTGTTTCCGTGTCGAAGTTTTGTTTCATCGAATTTTCCTCTGTGAGTTTGTTCGCCTTGATCGAGGAGCGTCCGGGTGAAATTTCGGGTCGTTCTCATGCCGTTTGCTAGGTGTTCTTGGTTGGAGTTCGTTCTTGGGTACGGGAGGTTAGATCGCCCCCGGTAGCCGGTCTAACCGCCCCTAGGCCCCCGGGTGGAGTTTTGGTTTTTGCCAAGATTTTCTCGGTAGCTAGCATGGCCTTGACCGGAGATCTTCGTTGGTGAAACCGTGGTGCGTTTTGGTGCTCGGAAGAGGTGTTTCGGAGGATTTCTTGGTTACCAGGTGGAGGCGGTCTAACCGCCCCCTCTGGACAGCTGGCTTTCGAGGTGTTTCCGCTGTCGTGGGTGCGTGTGTGTTGAGGTTGCTGGTAGAGTTTGTTCCTAGGACCAGTAACACTCCAGTGGCTACGTGGTGTTGGCAAACGGAAGGTAGAAGTGTGGAGCGTGTGATTTTGGGGGTCCGACCGAGCGGGTTCATCTTGTCGGAGTTTCAATCTCACTCAAGAAGAATTTTTATCGGCTCCCATTCACTCCCCCCCTCTCTGGTCGCCTAATCGGTCCTTCAAGTTTACGCGATAGGATCCGAAGAAGAAGAGAAGACTGCACCACACTTGAGTTGCGATATCAATGGAGTTCAATGCAAAGCTTTATGCGACATCGGAGCCAAAGTAAGTGTCCTATCTTCTAAAATTTACAATAAAGTTCAAGACCACAACCTAGACTTAGATCCAACATTAACGAAATTAATCATGGGAGATGGTAGAACTATTAGACCTCTAGGTATTGCTTGCAACATGAATGTGAAAATCTCTGGAAAAAATGTATACCAACCGATTTCTTTGTTATTGATGCTTACCATAGTAATCATGATCATATAATCCTAGGTAGGCCCTTTCTTAAGTTGGTTGATGCCGTGTTGGATGCCGGAAAAGGCAAAGTAACAATTGTTGACGGTTAATAGTTGTATCAAAGTTCGTTTATGACTTGCAAGCGGACAAGTCTCCCGTCGTAGTCAAGGGACCCTTCTTCCCTCGAGTGGTGAACCCAAGGTATCGAATCCGTGGAACAATGTGCAACGCAAGGATTCAATCTAGTAAAGCAAGGTAAAGGTATCTATTGAAGAACAAAGATGCATCTAATCTAAGATATGATCAAGTAAACGAATCTAATCTAATCTACTAAAGAGGTAGCAAGAGAAAGCAAGAGATAACCAATCTAGAGAATCTAAATCATGCTTATGTTGTAGCTCCAAACAAGATAGATGAAGATAGAAAAGCGAATCTCATTAAAAGCATCTTTAAATCGTGGCCTTCCATCCGACTCCGAAAACGCCCGCCTTTCGGAACCCCCGTTCTGTCACAACGTATCCCTATTCATGCGGGTAGTCTAGGGCGAGTTCGATAGAACAAGTTGAAATCACTTGGCCGGTCCGGTATGCACCTCTAGCCACCGCGGCTACAAGAGCACCCTATGTAATCTAGCTGCAAACTAGATCGTAGAAGAAGCAAAACCAAGAAGAAAACAAAATCATCGAGAAGGCACTTAATCGCTAGAAATCGAATTCACTTACAAACTTCACCATGAATGATTACATGAACAAGATCACCACCGGGGCCCTCCCTCGATCTTGATCCTCGCTCCGGAGCTCCGACGTGGTCTTCCATGCAAGGTTCCCACGTCGGCTAGGGAAACCCTAAACAACTAGCACGACCCTCATCTCCGAGATGGTGTCCCTCTAGCTTCTCTACTCCTCGGCGGTGGATTACGACTTCGGTTCGCGTGGCTCTCGGTCGGGGGGCTATTTATAGCCCGAGAAGCAATTAGGTCAAAGGGGAGGACGATTGGGCCCCGAAAAGGGCCGGGCCGGCCGGCCGGGCCGGCCGGCTGGGCCCAATCGGCCCATCCCGCGGCCTGCTTCGCCGGTGTTGCTTCCCACGTCTTCTAGATGTTCTCCCCTTTTGCATGTGGGCCCTTGACGTCGGTTTCTCTCCGAATTGGACTCAATTCCTTGTCTTGCAAGATTCGACACTTTTACGGTTCGGTCCTCGGAGTGTATCATCTTCTCGGGCTTGGTCCTTGGGCTCTTGGAGTCATGTTCACTTCATTGCTTGACTTGTATCGGGCTTCAAGGTCTTGTCATGAGGTGCTTAATGAACTTATCCGGAAGTCTTGCTTTCAACGTTAAAACCCCTGCGTAAACACTTAACTCCAAAGCCGACATGCACAAGTGAACTTGTTATACCACGGGGGTTAGTACCAATGAATAAGATACAAAAGTCATGCCAACACCGAAGGTAAACTCATGGCTAGGTTGACGGATTTTCACCGTCAACATCTCCCCCATGCTTAAACCTTGCTCGTCCTCGAGTAAGCCTTCGATGGATATCATCGTTGCCCTTCATTGTTTAAACCTTGCACTTGATCATACATGAAAAAAACATAATGCTCTTAAAAGTTTAATTCGTTAAAGTTCCATAATGTACTAGCCTTCACCTCTACGGAGGGTAGATTCTTATTAAGCTTATCCCACAAGTATTAATATGCTCACAAAGTTTAAATAGATCTCAGAATTTTTGAAATAAAGAACGAGATAAAGAAAAGAGCTAAACCAAATTCACAAATTTAAATCACCTTGCATATTGCTCATGAACTCTCATCTCGCTTGTCTCTCAAGCCTATATATTGTACTCCTTTCCCTCTCATAACATATATGTGTGGTAGGCTTTATATGGAGCTTTGGGAAAGTTTAGTCCTAACAAGATTTTATAAATGAGGTGTTGTCAAAACAAGACAAGCTTCTCATGGTCTTACCGAGACTTGTCAAAAAGGTCATTGGAAAATAATGTTAAGTCAAGGAGGGGAAAGAGAAAAATACACACACTTTTAGATGAGTGGACATGTGCAAATGGCAAAGAGTGATCCCGAGGCACAAAGGAAGTCCTTGTTATCGGGTTGCACATGGTTGGAGAATGAGAATGGATCTTTTAAACTTGAAGCCTTGATTGCACTCTTAGAGAACCGGGGAGTTCACTTTACGCATACTCATATATTTTTTTCTTTCTCATATTTCTCATTCTTTTGTTTCTTTCTTTCTTTCTTTCTTTCTTTCATTATATATATATTTTTTTCTTTCTTCACCTTGAAAGTCATGATCATCGCGGATTTTTTTCTTTCATCATCATTTTTTAAATATTCTCCTATGAACTCTAAAACTGCACCGTACCTACCTCCTCCCCCATACTTATACGTTGCTCGTCCTCGAGCAAAGAGGCGAAAAATAAGGTAGGTACCGGGGTATTTTTCCTTGGAGAGATACTTGAAATCTTCAATGTCGGCACCGTCTTGCGATCTTCCTTGAATTGATGATCCATTCTCAACGATAGGTTGTGGTCAAGGAGGTAAACACAAAAGATGATATTTGGTTTTAAGGGTGGATATCCGGCGAGGTTTGTGAGATCTCCAATGCGGGGATACACAATGCACGGATAAAAGGCTAGCAAAAAGATAGATACGCAAAAACGGAATGACCAGCTTCTTAGTCTCGGGCCAGAGAAATCATGGCCTGCAATAACTCACTCAAAAATAAATCTTGTACACTAAGGTTTATGCACTCAAATATATAATAGGCTTTGGATAGGTTGAGCAACACACAAGTGATATTTGTGACAAGGTTAGCAATATTTTTGAGCATAAAAGACATCTTTAATCTATTCATAACTTGAGAGCACATAAAACACTATGGGTCTTTATTTTAATCATAACCTCCGCTAAAGATTAAGCTAGCATTTAGATAATTTCAGATTTGTATTTTTAAGAGAGCACTAGCTTAAACATGCATAAATCAATTACAAAGATAAACAAAGCGGCAATTATAATCATATATCATCATGGCACAAACTTTGTAACTTTACCAAAGGTAAAAACTTGGTGGCGACATTATTCATGATGAAAATAAACACTAAGACACACGCTGAGAAATTAAACTAACACTAAAAATTAAAGTAAAACTGAAAATGCTACGCAATCATAGGCACATCCAAGCTGAAAATTAAAGAAAAGGGGGTAAAGGAAAGATAACTAAAGCTCCTCCTCTCTCTAATCTTCCGCCGGTGGTTGATATTGATAGTCTTGGTTGTTGTACCCTTACTTGTAATAGGAATGCACCACTACTCCTATGAATTGTCCGACGGTGCTAGGTGAAGGTGTCCAAGCACATAAGCGACGTTTGCATTTCCTTCACCCATTTGGTTTGCATTGGTTAGGATGGCTGCAATAATTTGCACGTTCCTTGCAGCGTATCCTCCAATGGTGGCTCCATTTTGTTGTGGTTGAGGAAGGTGTGCATATGGCTCCGCAAAGGCTATGTTTGGCACCGCAAAAATGGTGGGGGTATGGCTGCACCACTCCCCCATGCTTGCATTGGTACACCACCGTAGTAACTCGGCGGCGCCGGGTTCCTCCCAATGGTGGGACATAATTTTGTTGTGCACCTCCTTCTTGGGTCGTGGAAAAACCTTCTCCTAATCCTTCTCTATTATACATTTTTTTCTCTTCGCCGACACAAGAACTCCTTCCTCTAACCGATCTTCTTCCCCTCAAGAAAAGTCTTAATCTTCAATCCGGAAGGGCAAATTCACCTAGGCCACTTGGAAGCCTCCTCTCTCATCTTCACTCTTATATTTTCCTTTCTTCATATATTCCTAGGGAAGTCCCGGGTAGGAGATGATTTGGGTTCCTTGTAATACCCGGTTTTAAAGAGATAGTCAACATGGAGAGGTAACACCCCGAACCAATATCTTCCGAACTCGATGTTGCAACAACACCACCGGTTGATCATAGGTGAGTGGGGTCTATTGGCCACTTGGCAATCAAAGCCGAGTAAAGCCAATTCAACTCTGTGTTGGTTATCTTTGTCTCTCTTGTTCTCCCAAAAATCCACTTGCACAAAAGTGACACACTTGGATAATGGGTTCCGGATAGTATTTTTTTCGTTGATGGTCTCTTCCCGTGATCATACTCCAAAAACCTTCCCATGTGCCTTCATGCACATCCACTTGTTCCGGAGCTCCCTTTTGAAAATAGGAGACACTCGCCCATGGGTCTACGATACTTAGAGCATGCAATCGTTTTGAACATGAAAACCAATCTAATCTATCGGGGATTGTGTTGAATGGATCCAAGGAAGCATTGAGACCCTTACTCCCTTTACGGCATGGTAGCTAACCTTAAGCATTAAAGTATTTCCAACACAAGATGATAGATAGATAATCCAACAAAGTGTGATTACATCTCAAGATCGATTGCAACCCATGGATGAAAGGAGATTACCCCATCAAGGTGCTAGAAATAGCATCATTGATCAAGGTTACCCTTCCGACGGTGTCTTCCTTCTTCTCCACTTGTGGGCTCCCTCCAACGGAATGAGAGACTCGGCACTCCTTCATCAAGGGTATGCGCCATGGTCATGAAAATTTCCTAGGCGAATTCCTTGTGGGTGTTTGCCGACACTCCGCTAGAGAATTGCACCGGTGTCCCGTGTGAAACCCAATATGTGGAGAGCATGGTCGTCGATGTCGACGTTCGCTACAAGCCTCTACCCAAGGCGAGCGAGCTTCTTCTCCTCCTCCTCCGTCGTGATGATAAACCCATTGGAATGCCACGGAGCGCATGGAGGTGGAGCGGATGATCGTGTCAAGTGGTGAGGTTGGACGGGCGGCTCCTCGCATATGTTATTGAAGTTTGGTAAACCTAATAAACGAGTTTCGTGTGGCCCTCATGCCACCGAGGAGAAAAGTGTGGTTCCTCCTCGGCGGTGCCGTGTCCTCCTCCATACTCCGAGGAAACTCGGAAACCGAGTGCCTCCTCGAAGGGGTTGATGGCTTAGACGACGATGATCCCTTTTTCTTCGGTGAAAAGGCTTGTAGTTTTCCTCCTTGATTGCAGCACTCTCCCTCACAAATATATATCCGGGGTTTTCACCCGGTAACAGGGTACACAAATATTATTTTGGAGTCTGGACTTTGAGTAGATTAAGGATGTGATTTGTTGCACGAAACAAACGCGGTGGATGGCTAAGTCTAAGGTGATTCCGGCCTACAAACTAGAGCACACGAACAAAGAGTTGGATGAAAGACTTACCTCTCTCCTCCTCTTGGCTCGGTTCTTCTCTAGTGCATGTTGCTTCGTGACCGCGTACACCTTCCAAACGTTCCCGTCCACTCCTTCGCTTGCATTATTGCTCCTTCCATTTGATGTTTTCGCTTGATTCACTTCCATACTCCCTTGCCTCACATGCATCCATGATATTCCTACAAAACAAAGCCTTGTCTACCCCCCCATGCTTGTACTTTGCATGTGGCTTAAATATGTTGGAGGGGCATCCCGTGATGTATCATGGTGCATGCATGGTTAGGTTAACTAGATTGCCTCCCTTTAAGTGTGTTTAAGGCTAAGCACTCCTCTAATTTCGAAATTTAAAAATATTTTTCAGAGCCATGCAAGAGCTCAAGCATAAATTTAGAGAAGTTTTTAAACCATTAAAAACAAATGTAAGTCGAAAATATTTTTCGACTACGTCGATTTCGGTCTCACCGGTATAGTTCGCCTTCATTAGTTGAGAGCAAGCTTTTCCCGGCTTGATCATGGGGGCATAGGTTTAGGTCCTAATTTTGATTAGATGAGAGAGATTTTGAATGAAATAAAATTAAGTGAGGCTTAGAAAAATTCTAATCTTAGAGAAACCAAGGATATGGATTTTTAAGCCAACCAAAAATCAAGTTTCTAGGTTCACGCGAGTCCTACAACATGCTGAAATTTAAATAACATCTAGATACAAGTCGTGGCTCTACTCGTGTGTTTTTAGCATGAAAAACAAGTCAACCACAGCACCACAATGAGGGTGAAGGGTTGAGTTAGGTTCTGAAATTTTTTTTTTGGTTGTGGTTTCTCGAAAAAGAAGCATACAATCACATAGGATGGTTCATGTAAAGGGTTTATGATCAAGCAAAATATTCAACCAAGAATTATGTCTCTAATATTGTTCAACCATTCTAAGTCTAATGTTTTGCGTAGTAAAATTCAAAACTGAATTATAAAGACTCGAAAAACCTGGAATCGGGTTGTCCTCCCGTAGCTTATTCTTGACTCGACGAAACGGGTTGCCTCCCGCCTAGCGCTTCGTTTATAGTCCATGGCTAGACTTCTTCACTTTATTACTCCGGATCAACGCTCTTTGTGGGCGTTGCAATCTTGGGTACCCACTTCGGCTTAGTCATTTTTTTGGTCTTCACGGTCGGCTTTGTCCTTTGGTCTTGACGGATGCAACAACTTTCTTGTGGCTCGGCATCTCGAACTCCGGTCTTTCGGTCGTGATCTTCATGGTGATCCTTCGTTGACGCAAAATGTGCACTTAACGCCAATCACACAGCAAGCCGAAAAGCTAGCTTCGCACGCGCGAGAGAGTAAATGACGTGCCGATCAATTTTTCCCGAAAATTAACAAAAGATAAAGCAATTAGATATCAAAGCTTGGAACGTGTCGGGTGGTACCGGACGGTTCCGTATTCTGACTAAGAAGCCAAGCAAGATGACATATAGCTATGTAGAGCTATCTGTCAAAGAGTCACAACCATCCGGCCATTATAAAGGAAAAAAGAATACTGCCGAATGGATGACGTAAGCGTGACAACGATCGGTCTTTGTATAGATAAAGATGCAAGCACGAAGTTATAACCGATCCCCGTGAGGTTTGTCATTAAATAAAATGAGGTAAAGCACGGACATGATCATGTATTAAATGAGCACGCATAGATCAAAGCACTAGTCTACCGCATGTCTAGGTACTTCAAGATCCGTCGGGTACGATCACAAACAAATCTATCCACCGCATGATACAACTTGCATGAAAAACGTACCACTTTCCGCAAATAGATCTATCCACCGCATGATACAATCTAAATATGGAAAGCTAAAAGCATACATCACTTAAGGCACAAACAATGCACGTGATCTACTCGTGAAAACATAACCGAATACGGCTGAACAGCCGATCCGGGGTCCATGAAGAAGGAACAAACATTACCACGTGAATAAATCTATCAGACTGAATTGGAAATCTAATCCACCGGATGACTAGCTCCAAAGCAACCCAAAAACCTGCATCTACCGCATGATACCCGGTTCTTTCAAGATTTATACGCACAAAGCAAGCTTGAACCCGCAACACGTGTCAACCTAGATCGATTCGGTTTCGGCTATCGGAGAGCACAAGACCCACGCGTCAAAACGCGAAACCTGCTCGTATACGGATCTTAAAAGAAGTATAGCCGATCCAAACCCATCTAGATTGGGCAAAGGTGTGTTACATGAATTAAAACATAACGTAAAACTCATGACAACACGGGATAACTTAATGAATCTATTGGATCTTGCCAAAATCCAATAGAGCCGATAACTAGCTTCGAGCCAGATCTTAGCCTACCGCGTGGCTCATGATCTAACAAGAAACCCTCTTGAACCAAGCTTGAATCTACCGCATGACACGAAGCATGGTAACAAGACTACTTGCATCAGATCTAAATCCACCGCATGATACTAGACATGATACAAGGTTGCCGGTACTCACGGAGGTCGACGGATCGATTGGCCCTCTCGAAGAACTCGACGACACGACAAGGACTCTAGGGTTTGGCGTAAGGCCGGTGTGTATTGAGGAATGAACGTGTCCGTTACATACATCCGGGGATCGTATTTATACCCTGGCGATTACAATTGCGAATGGATTCATTGCCTAACTAAACTCGATCGCCTATCCATCCATTCGCTTCCTCTGATTGAGCCACGTCACCGTCCAATCCCGCAAAATCAGCTCTACTGTTCCTTTGCCGAACTGGAGCAGATAGCCGACCGCGGATCCTTCTGCCGAAAATCTCTGAAAATATCTTTCCTTCCACCAGACGGACTCTTTTTCGAATTGGACCCACATGTCATACTCCTTACCAAATTTTGGTGTTAACACATGCCCCTTCAATTGTGGGATAAAAGTAATTTTGTTCCACAATTGACTCCGACCACGAATCCTTGAGCCAAATCAGTCAACACCGTTCTCCGCAATCCGCCGGAATCTTCGTTCAGATCCAACCCTAGATCCTCTTCGTTCCGAGCTCGAACCTCCAATGGCAACTCAGAACCAAGATGCTCAGGTAAATTCATCCCCCGCAAACCTTGTTCGGCATTAGGTTTTCAATTTTACCTGAGATTTTTTCTTTTCCGCTTTCTTCCAGGAATCTTCCACTGCTCTTTTGATTCTGTCGAGGCCGGTTCGCAGTCTTACTACCTTGGTCCTGTGGGGAATCCCGATCCTCTAGATCTTATTACTGCTTGAATCTCGAGAGAATCCCCTTCAAGGCGGCTTTGTCCCCACCTCCTCGGTGGCAAGACGCGTTCAAGAACGGCCCTTGCCTCCAATTGCGGGTTGGAAGACTTGGTATCGGAGGATTCTTGCGGACAAGAGTGGCTTGACCAATCTGGATACTCTCCGTATCGCTCAATGTCCGGAGTTATCCGTAGCCGAAACACCCAAGAATGAGGATCTTCGATAGCCGCATGCCACTTCGGTCAAATGGCGTCAACGCTTTCCTTTTTGGGCATGGCCCAATGTCCCCATCCTTGGCCGATGTATACATGATCACCGGCCTTGATGTCACCGGATCCGTCCAGCCACGGAACTTCAAAAATTCTTCACGCCGGACGGGGGTGAAACCAGGGAATGGCTACAAGCATTATATCCTGAAGCATATGAGAGATAATCCCCTTGGCGAAGTGGAATACAGAGCTTTTCTGAACATGTGGCTATGCAGATTTGTCTTTTGTGGCAAGGCCAACGAACCCACTTTGAATCATATTGCAATGGCAATTCATCTTGCCGGTGGCAATCGCCTCCCTCGGGAAAATTCCTCTTGGGCGGTGTATATCATATGCTTCATCGATCGTTACCCAAATGTACACCAACCAGAGGATCACATGCGTCAATGGCCCTTGGTGGTTTGTTCAAATGTGGCTGCAGCTCCACATGCATCAGATTGTCGGCGTCGATTTGAATTCCAGGTTCTTCCCTTTATCCAATCCCCCCGAAGGAGAGCCTCAAACCACCAGAGGATGCCAAAATTATGGAGAAGCAGCTTCAACTGTTATCATCCAGCAGGACATTATCCAGCTCTTCGAGTTGTTCTTCAAAGGCTTCTCCAATCCTCTTTGGCTCCCTTATCTAGGTAATGACACTCGACCTTCCCCGTCGAATTCTCTTTTGAGCCCGGCCATCAAGATAGGGGTTTCTTGGAGATCTTTAATATCATAATCCGCCCATGCATATTACGGCCGAGTTCAATGGAGGGAGGCGGAATGTCGACACTTATGAATACTACCGGCCTAATGTAATGGCCGGACAACTTGGATGCGGCCGGATGCCCCCAAGATTGTTTTTGCATGAATTCCTCAAACCCGGAGAGGAAATCGGAGAACCGATGCAATGCGGCGAGTTTTCAACTATGTGTGCGGTCCCACCTGTCTATACACGTCCTTTTGTACCCCGCAACCATAGTTCACCCCACCTTCAACTCATGGTGGCAAGAATTCCATGACCACATCTTCGGTGAACCCGTTCATGTATTACGTGCGGAATTGGTGCCCGATTTCCCCGCCGACTTCGCAGGTAACACAATGAGCCCTTGGATCAAGCACTTCTTCCTTACTCATGGTCTTCACCTTCATCTTTTGTCCACAGAACACGGTCCGGCCCCTCGAGCCGGGCAATTGCTTACAACGGCGAAGGCCCGATTTCGGCACCGGGGTTCAAATCCACAACCCCGCAAAGCAATTAATGGCTAGGTATGCTACCACGGACCCCGGCCTTTCTAGCCTTCTTTGCGGACGGGAGGCAAGGTCCGCACTCGATTGCCCCTCCAAGTGCCAAAAGGAGAAGAAGCTGTCAAAAAGGTGCTTGTTGAGGTAAAACCCTTTACCTTCTTGATTACCGAGTCACTCTGTTTTTGATGGATCATATCATTGTGCATTTCCGGACCGAGCTCAACATTCTTCGAGAACCGGCACTCGCCAATGCTCCATCCACTTTGGTATGACCTTTCTTGTCCTTTCTCAAGGATGAGCACCGGCACTTACTCTTTCAATTGGACACTTGCGAAGAAGGCGTGGAAGAGCAGCTTGTAGATGTTCCGGTGGTTCAACGAGCGAGTCCATCCAGGGTTGAGTTACCTGTCCCGGTGGAGATCTAGTCTTCATCACCTTCTGCGGAAGCAATAAATTCTCCAGAGATGAATCTCCCAACTCAACTGGAGCCAGCAAATTCTCCCAGGGTGCCATCGCCTGTTGGTCAAGCAGAGATAGCCAACCCCCCAGAGGTGGCAGATCCAACTCCTCTCCAGCCAGAAACCCACGAGCCGCCAATGCACCGCATCGACACCCCTTAGCTCGAAGTTTCGGCTCTTCTTGGAGCGTCCCCTTCACCCCGTGATTGCCCCTACTCGAGAAACCGGCCATGAGGTAACCATCCGTACTCAATTCCGGTACCTTGGCGTATAGTATCCCTAATTCGGCAATGTTGTTCATCGGGATCGGTTCCTTCATCACCAAGCCCGCCATCGAGGGCAATCCAGTCGCCGAGGCGATGGAAGGAGTGTTTCGGCCCGCCGCCACATGAAGTCTTGTCCAAGCTCACGAAATTGCCGCTCGGCTAGAGAAAGATGCTCGGGATCGGTTCAATGATCTCCATCATTTCGAAGAAATGTTTGAACCCATTAGTCAAGAACTCCCTGAAGACATCAGAGCTTCTCTGTCATCCATCTATGACTTAGAGCCCCTTTATGTACCCTTGAGGCGCGCTTGGAGGAAATTGCGCTTCCGTCCGGCCATCGAGAAAAGGAAAACCGATGCTTTGAACGAGCCATGAACGGGGCACAAACCCAAGCGAGAGAACCATAAAGATGCACCGGCTAACCCGCAAGCTTCTTATGATCCGAAAGCCGCTAGGAAGGCTGCTCTAGAGGCCGAACCGAGAAGCTTGTCGGCGGAGATGGAGATTGACCAAAAGAAAATAGCCGAACTTCCTGGATTGATGGCAAAGACCCAAGCGGAGGTAGAATCGGCTGTCACCAAAATAAAGCAATGCGATGCGGAACTCACTGACCTATCTGGTGCCCAACAAGACTGCCATGAGATGCTGGACAATTCCCGTTTGATAATATCCAATGTTCGTCGTGTACTTGCCAAACTCCTGAACGCCTGAATTCTTATTGATGTACAATTGAACTGGTCGCTCTCGTAATATCTCCTTGTGATCTGCTTCCTTTCTTTTGCGTACTTTTGAGGTGTAATCTTTGAACGACCCATTCGGCGGTGAAACGCTAACTCCCGAACGACACCTTGAGTTCCTTTAGCCGAACCAATCGATTTGCGCACGGTCCGGCTTAGAACTCCAAACGACCCGCCGGCGGGGCTGGTCAAGGAAATCTTTCCACCTTCCGATTTTATTGGGACGTGCGCCACGATCCACAGCCACGACTCGAAGCCACGATTCACCCTGCCAGGCCTATAAATGTTGCCATAGGTGCCCCTAGCTCTCCACCAGGCCTTCTAGCTCTCGAATCTTTGCCAATCTTTAGCCTTCTCGCAAACAAGACACATCCCAAACCACAATGGTGCGCCGCCTCAACCGCCGCCGTGCCTCCGACGAGGCCGAGGGGAGCGAGCGCCAATGCGCGCGGCGGTAACGATCGTCAACCTCTCCTCTGTGGTTCGATTTTTAATCTTCCTTTGCTTTGACGATCATCTCTCCCTTTTTCGGGGCTGATTCGGTGGAATCCGCCCCGTGCGCCGGTCAATCGGCCCCTCCCCGGATGACTCCTCGGAGTCCGAAGGCCACTCCCCGTACCGTACGGGGAAGCGCACGCCATCCGCTACAAGGAGGAGTTAGAGGCGTCCCGTCGCGAACCGGGAGGACGTCTCCAAGAAAGCGGGCGTGGCCGAGTTGGAATGGGAAGACCGGCGCAAACGGTGCTGGGAGGCCATTGACGGTATGGCCACCGAGATTGTTTCTTGGTCCGGCTCGGCCTTTGATGCGATCCCATCTCGTTTGTCTTTTGCGGCCCGCGACGCCGAGCTCAACCGGCTAAAGGCGCCGGTAGAACAATTGGCCGAGAAGGTGAATGCCCACGGCGACACGCCGGCGGAGCGCCCGGCCGCGGTGGAGCGCCGTGTTGACGAGGTGGCCGTCCATGGTGTTCGCTTGGGCACTACCTTGGGCACAGGCCGCGATGGCGACGCATACGGACGTCGACTACTCCACCGGGCCGCGTGGCTTCCGTGGCGGCGCGCCGGGGACATCGACGAGATCGAGCTCATCTCGGAGCGCCTCGACGGCCACGGCGACGCCATTGCCGAAATTACCCATCCCCAATCTGTGTTGAATAGGCTCTTTGACTAGATTGTACTAGGGATGTGTAAATGTCGGCAATATATGGTGAACTTTTAAATTCTCGCATTTGTTCCGTGATGTCTCCCTTCGCATTTGCATCCGTGAATTTTGTCTTCTTTGAATGCATCCGGGAACCGCTGTCTTTAGCCGAACGCGCGCGAACAACTCGCCCCTTGGCGCGAGAATCCACAAAGGATCCCAATTCGGCAATCCGTAAACACCGTTCAAAAGAAAACCCTTCGCACTCGGTGGAAACCCCTGCCGCTTGGTATTCCAACGGTGTGTACTTGCCGCATCATCACTCCCAATGCGCCTCCTTGGTCAATAAAATAGCCCGTGGGGTGCTCGCAAATCCACTCGCACACTCCTCCATCATTTCTCGTCTCTTCCCCTGCTCGCTAGGGGGAAAAAACCCCAACGCCATGGACAAGGGTAAACAACCTCGGGGAGCGGCTCATCAAGGAAGCGTACGATTCGGAAGTGAGTTCTCTCTTGATCCGCTCCTCGTTCTCCTCGCTTGATCTTGCGCTTCATGTTTTCTTCTCGTCTTTTCGGCCTTGATTTGCTTCTCGAAGAGGTCATCGGGACCGAAGATGTTCCCGAGTACATCTCCTCCGATTCCTCTTCGAAGCGCAGGACGCCACGCCCGAGCGAGAGGGCCATTCATCGACCGCGCCGCCGTGCCCGCACCCGGAGCGTGATCTCGGGGACATGTCCGCCCGCCGCCAAGCCGAACGCGAGCGTCGCATGGCGCTGGAAGCGTTAGTAGGGGGTAAATGCTTCTGACTCCTTCATGTTTGCATCTGGATTTCTTGCCCCTAACCTTGATTCTTCTGCTCCAGATGTTTCTGACAGGTACAGCAACCTGAAGGCGGCCTGGGATAGCTTGGTAGAGGCCGCCAATCACGGTCATCCTCGTGCGTTCCAAGTCGCCGTCACGGTGGTCCTGGAACAACTGAAGAGGGAGCAGCAGCCGAAGAAGCAAAGAAAAGATTGAATCATACTTTCGCTTCTTTCTCCACGCCTTCTGCTTCCCACCCCTTAGGGGACTTGACCCTCAGGGCTGCTATATGTAATCCTGCAAGAAACAAACCGTAATGTAGTATTGAGCTAAGGGCAATGCATCCGGGCACCGGCCATCTTCTTTTGTTCATGGATTTTGTTCTAAAGGCGGCCTCATTCTTGAGCGCCGGCTATTTTCCGTGCCGGATGCGTGTAATCATCGATCGATCTCAATGCTAGGATAATATTTCTTCGGATATCTCCCATTTATCGCAACGGAAAACTCTTCTCCCAAAGCAAAGTTTTCAATATGTATGCATTACCAAGGACGCATCCGACCACACGAAAAGGCCCCTCCCGAGTAGGGGACCATTTGCCGAATTCATCGTATTTAGTTCCAATCGGCGGTAGCGCTTTCCAAACTAGATCGCCTTCGCAAATTGCTTTACCTTTACTTTCTTGTTATAGTATTTGGCGACCCGCATCTTGTTTTTCTCGATGTTCTCCGGGGCCCCGAGACGGATCATATGCAAATCTTCTAACTCATCCATCATTAGGCCACCTGTAATCCTTGGAGCTCAAATCGCTTTGCGAGCACCACTCTCCTTGACTCGATTGCATTTCCCGGGCGGGGATCGCGTGATGCCCGTAAACCAACTCGTAAGGAGAAGTCTTTGTAGCTCCATGGGGGGCCATTCGGTAAGCCCACAACGCTTCACCGAGTACCGAATGCCACCTCCTTGGCTTCGATCGATCTTCTTCTCGTATCGGCTTGATCATGATCTTGTTAGAAGCCTCTGCCTGACCATTAGCCTGGGCGTAATATGGAGAAGAATTAAATAATTTGATTCCCATGCTTTCGGCAAAATCTCTAAACTCCAATGACACGAATTGTGCCCCTTGGTCAGTGGTAATCGTCTGAGGGATCCCAAATCGATAGATGATGTGTTCCTTGACGAACTCGATCATGTTTTCTGACGTCACTTTCTTCAGTGGGACCGCCTCGACCCATTTGGTGAAGTAGTCTGTAGCCAAAAGCACGAACTTATGCCCCTTGCTAGACGGCGGATTAATTTGGCCAATCAAGTCTATACCCCAGCCCCTGAATGGCCATGGCTTGATGATGGGATTCAATGCTGATGCAGGGACTCTTTGAATATTCCCGAACCTCTGGCAATCTTGACACCCCTTGTAATACTCAAAGCAGTCCTCTAATATCGTCGGCCAAAAGCATCCAGCTTGCCTAATAACCCATTTCATCCGATAGGCCGATTGGTGCGCTCCACATATCCCATCGTGCACCTCGCTCATCATGTTCTTGGCTTCTTCTGGACCCAGGCATCGTAGCAATACTCCATCTAATGATTTATAGAATAAATTATCATCCGGAAGAACGAACTTGATTGCTTTGTACCGAGCTTCCTAGAGACTTTTCGGGATGGATCTCTCAAATAATCAACGATCTCTTCCCTCCAATCATCTTCTCGTAAGATCCGCCCCTAGTGCGCTCACCTCTGCGCAGCAAATGCTTCTTGACTCTCTTTATAACCGGAGGCGCTCCGGGCCGGCCCGTTTGCTTCCTCGTTATGCTCTCTAGGAATGTGCTTGTAGGGTTACCGGTGGAAAGCCCTTCAAGATTTCTCTCGCATTCCTCGTAGTAACTCCTCGGCGCCTCGCTCCCGCACTCGTATTGGCCGTTCAATTGCTTGATGACCAACTCGAATCTCCATAGATTTCAACCGAAACGGCCCCGGCTTCTCTCAAATATTGAAGCCCTCGAAGCGGTTGCCTCGTACTCGGCTGGTTATTTGTGACGGTGGGGTCGTATAGGAATGGCGAATTCAAACATCTCACCTCTGGGAGAAATTAGCAGGATCCCTACTCCCCCACCTTTGCCACATGATGACCCATCAAAAAATAAAGCCCAAGGGGTAATTTCAAGTAGATCAATTGAAGGGTCACGATGTTCAGTAATAAAATCGGCAATGACCTGACCTTTGATGGCTTTTGCCGATTCGAACTTCAACTCGAATTCTGATAAAGCTAAAATCCATTTGCCAATCCGTCCATTCAAAATTGGCATAGATAACATATGTTTTATCACATCAAACTTCGAGTATACGGTGCATTCGGCATTCAACAAGTAGTGCCGAAACTTTGTACACGAGTAGTATACGCAAAGACACAGCTTTTTCTATAGCCGAATACCTCCGGTTTCGGGATCAAGTAGTTTTCGACTAAGATAAGCTACTATCCGCTCCTTTCCTTCGAATTCTTGAATAAGGGCCGATCCAATGGTTTGGGTATCGGCCGCCACGTACAACTTGAAAGGCTTGTTTAGCCGAGGAGGAACCAAGCACCGGCGGCTCCTTCATGTATTGCTTGATTTCATCGAAAGCCTTTTGTTGTTCGTCGCCCCACGTGAATTTCTCGATCTTTCTTTAGCTTCGGTAATGGAGAGAATGGCAACACCTTCTCGTGACAAATTTGAGATGAATCTTCTCACAAAGTTGATCTTGCCGAGCAATGATTGCAATTCCTTGAGGTTGGTTGGAGGAACGACTTCATCAATGGCTTTCATGCTCTTCTTGCCAACCTCGATTCCCCCTTCGTGGACCAAAAACCCCAAGAACTCTCCACCGACACCCCAAATGCACACTTGTTTGGATTCATCTTTAGGCCATGCTTCCGGTGCATTCCAAGGTCTTCTTCACATCTTCTAGATGGGTGTCATGACTTAAGGACTTGATCACCACGTCATCGATGTAGATTTCCACGGTTTGCCGATCAACTCATGAAAAATGTAATTCATGGCCCGCTGATAGGTTGCACCGGCATTTTTCAACCCAAACGTCATGACTATCCATTCAAATAGGCCTATATGACCAGGACACTTGAAGGCCGTCTTTGATATGTCTTCTATTGCCATAAAGATCTGATTGTATCCCGCGTTGCCATCCATGAAGCTAATCACCTTGTGCCCGGCGGCGGCGTCAATCAACAAATCGGCAATAGGCATCGGGTATCCATCCATGGGAGTAGCTCTGTTTAGGTCCCTGAAGTCTATGCAAACCCTCATTTTTCCATTCTTCTTATACACAGGGACGATGTTAGAAATCCACTCCGCATATCCGCACGGTCGAACGAAGTTTGCGTCAAGTAATCTTTCGATCTCTTTCTTCACATCGGCCAATACTTCGTCCTTATAGATTTTCCGGGGTGGTTGCTTATATGGTTTGAAACCGAGCTTGATCGGCAACCGGTGCTCGACGATGGAACGATCCAATCCGGGCATCTCCGAGTAATCCCGGTGCGAAGCAATCTTTATATTCTTTGAGAAGCTCAATTAAGTTCCCCCGAAGTCCGACCGCAAATTTGCACTAATGAACGTCGGCCTTGGCTTATCACCGCTTCCAATGTCAACTTCTTCCGGCTTATCGGCCGACATGAATCCTCGTCCTAACTTGCCATCGGTGCCATCCACGGGGTTCTCCATTAAAAATTACTATAAGAGCCGACCGCTTGAATCGGCCGTTGGTCACCGCCGACGGGTTCAACGGGACCTTCTCCCCGGTCCTTCCCCGAGAAGCAATCGATGCCTTGGTACTCCCGGAAGGCCGGTTCCATGTTGGCCACGCTCACGGAGTCATCCGCCCGGACGACCTCGATCTCGTCATCCACCCACCGGATAAGCCGTTGATGCATGGTGGATGGGACGCAGCGATTGGCGTGAATCCGGTCCCCGCCCAAGCGACAAGCCGTAGGCTCCCTTGCCTTCGATGACAAAGAAGGTGGTGAGCAGCGTCTTGGACCCGATCATCAAGTCCACGTGAGCGCATCCTTTGGTGTCTGAGGGATTCCCGGCGAAGTCGTTCAGGATGATGCTCGTAGGTGTCAGATCGCTCGGGGTCATGCCAAGCTTCCTGAAGGTGGTGTACGGCATTACGTTGACTGCCGCGCCACCGTCGACGAACATCTTGGTCAATGGCTTGCCGTTGACGTACCCCCCTCAAGTACGGCGGCCTCATATGATGGTTCTTGGCCGGCTTGTCGAAGACGGCCTGCTTGGCAAGCACCAGTTGTGCCATCATCTCCTCGGGCTGCTCGTCATCAAAGGAAGCTTCCTCCTGCATAGCCTGGTTAGCAGGAGCCATGAACTCGTTCGGCAGGAAGTATACCATGCATGTAGGGGCCGAACGCTTCGATCCTTCTGGCTGGTCCTTGGGGCGCCACTTCTGCCTCGTCTGGATCCCGGCTTGCTTCATTTCGCGGTTCCTCAAGCGCTGGACCCGCCTCTTCTGGCTCTTGCGTAGGCCGGGCGGGCACCACTGCCCCTTCTGCCAGACGTGGACATCCTCGTCCTCTTCCTGATCAGCCCACCTGAGATCGGCTTGGCGCTTCTCGGGGTGATCGATGACCTCAATTTTTTGACGCCGATCCCCATTCGGGTGGATCCTTCCAAGTCTTTCATGGACGGATCGGCGATTGCGCTTTCTCGCTCGTACTCGACATACCCGTCGCCGCATTCGGGACAGCTTCCTCAATGTAGGCAATTTCGGGCCCTCATTCCGGCGGTGCACGAAGAAGGCGCACCCCCGTGGGCGCGCTCCCCGCGCGCGCGCGTCTTGTTCTTGATTCCATCTCGCGCGCCTCCTCTTCAAAGACCGCGCCGCTCCTCCTCGTGACGACGCTTTTGGTAGCGCTCCTTTTCCATCCGGCGCCGCCATTTGTTGAGGAGAATGCGTGACGTCACCTTGGGTTTAGGCACGGACGATTCCCCAATCTCGATGTGGCTCTTGAGAACGCGGGGGCGTCGCCCCGCACTTGTTCTAGGGTCACCTCGGCGCTCCGGGTCCACCGATCCACCTTGCTTGGACACCTCGGCGAGGTCGGGACCTTGACTTTCCCCTTCTCTTCGGTGCTTATCGCATTGATAGAAAAGCCGAGCATGTTCCGAGAGAAGGGGTGGCCATCCAGCCTTCATCTTGTTATCGAACTTGAGGTGCCCTTCTGGATAGCCTTACGGATCCTCATCCCGAAGACCCCGCAATCGTTGATGGAGTGCGAGTCCCCGTCATGGAAGCCGCGGTAACGTTTCGCTTTGACTCCATCAGGCCGAAGCATAGAATGCCCCTCAGGCAGCTTGATTCGGCCTTCCTTTACCAAGAGCTCAAACAACTTATCAGCCTTTGTGATGTCGAAGTCGTAGGTCCCTTTGGTCTGCTTGACCCACCGCTGATTCATTGTCAAGGGCTCTTTACCCCACATGATCTCCGCTGCAGCTATCTCCAATTCGTCGTCAGAATCCTCGCACAAATCAGCCTTGTCCAAGAATTGGTTGTAGATGTCAGCGATGTCATGCTGCTTGCCAAACTTGGGGTCCTTCTTGAGGCCATGTGCCTGATTGCTCATCAAGGATAACTTCTGCGATAGTTGGCCCAAGTTTTCAAACTCCATCCCAAATAGCTTCTCGCGCACGGCTGGCAACATCCCGGCGACGGCCATATCAGCCAGCTGATCGTCTGGCAAGTTCAATGAGAAGCACATGCCCTTGACTTCTCTGAATCTTCTAAGAAACTTCGGCGGTGTTTCGCCGTGCCTCTGTTTCGGGGTGGCGAGATCAATCAACTTCTTCTCGGAATCGCCGCCGAAGTAATGAGCGTGGAATTTACGCTCCAAATCCTTCCACCTGGCCACTGATTCAGGCGGCAAGGACGAGAACCACTGAAAAGCTGGACCCGTCGGCCGAGGCGGGGAAGTAGCGAACCCTGAACGTCTCCTCGGCCGAACATTCCCCAAGCTGCATGAGGTAACGGGCGATGTGCTCGACCGTGCTTGTCTCGTCCTCGCCCGCAGAACTTTGTGAATTCCGTCGGCGGCTTCACCCTCGGTGGCGGGAGCACGTTATAGTACCACTGCGGGAACGGTGGCCCGTAGGTGGGGCCCCGCATCTTTGGCTTGAGGTCGAACCGATTCTCGCATCAATTCGGCCATCTTGCGCGCTAGGGCGTCTTCCTCTTGAGCGCCCGTAGCCGCGCGCGTACCCCGCGGTGCGGGAAGGCATCGAACGCTCCGTAATTTCCCACTTCATGATAACCACCGCCGTACAGATTCCTCTGGAGCCAGTTGGTTGACGGAGCTATTCTTCGACTAGGGTCAAGTGGGGCCCCCGCTGAGCCGAACGCTAGGTCTCCGTACGTAGGCTGGTACGGATTCGGCTGCTGCACAGGCTGACCCATGCTGCTCTGTGGTGGCGGCAGGACTGGTTGACTTCCTGAAGCTTGCAACGGGGGCTGAACTGGCTGCCCCCCGGCGCCTGCGGAGGAGGCTGGAATGCTTGGCTTCCGGAGCTCGAGGAGGAGGCCGCCGCAACCGGCTCCGTAGCGGCGGCCGAGAGCTTGATTCACCCGGCTCCACGATGCTCTTTCCGGCGAGACGCCTTCCCGAACGCTTGCCTCGCGCCGGGCCAAAGAGGGCCACCATCATCCGCCGGAGTGACCCGAGGAAAGCCCGATTGTGCTTGGTGAGCATGTCGTCTACCGACTCTTGGAACATCCGTGCGCATTCCTCCTTCTCCTGTTGGGTTGAGGCATCGCTCTCTCCCGGCAGCAGCACTCTGGGGGTGTCATTCTTTAGATACGGTACACCACTTCGATTCTTCTTAAACGACATGAGACACTTTTGCTGAAATTGATTCACGATGTCCAGGAGCTGCTGATGCTGCTCTGGAGAAAGCTCTTCGATGCTGACATCCAGGAGGTCTGAGACTTCAGGCATCTTGAACCAATTCGGTGTTGTCCCACCGGGCGTGCCAAAAAGTGTGTTGACGCAAAATGTGCACTCAACGCCAATCACACAGCAAGCCGAAAAGCTAGCTTCGCACGCGCAAATGACGTGCCAGTCAATTTTTCCTGAAAATTAACAAAAGATAAAGCAGTTAGATACCAAAGCTTGGAACGTGTCGGGTGGTACCAGACAGTTCCGTATTTACGGCTAAGAAGCCAAGCAAGATGACATATAGCTATGTAGAGCTATCTGTCAAAGAGTTACAACGATCCGGGCCATTATAAAGGAAAAAAGAATACTGCCGAATGGATGACGTAAGCGTGACGACGATCGGTCTTTGTATAGATAAAGATGCAAACATGAGGTTATGACCGATCCCCGTGAGGTTTGTCATTAAATAAAATGAGGTAAAGCACGGACATGATCATGTATTAAATGAGCACGCATAGATCGAAGCACTAGTCTACCGCATGTCTAGGTACTTCAAGATCCGTCGGGTACGATCACAAACAAATCTATCCACCGCATGATACAACTTGCATGAAAAAAACGTACCACTTTCCGCAAAAAGATCTATCCACCGCATGATACAATCTAAATATGGAAAGCTAAAAGCATACATCACTTAAGGCACAAACGATGCACGTGATCTACTCGTGAAAACATAACCGAATACGGCTGAACAGTACCGATCCGGGTCCATGAAGAAGGAACAAACATTACCACGTGAATAAATCTATCAGACTGAATTGGAAATCTAATCCACCGGATGACTAGCTCCAAAGCAACCCAAAAACCTGCATCTACCGCATGATACCCGGTTCTTTCAAGATTTATACGCACAAAGCAAGCTTGAACCCGCAACACGTGTCAACCTAGATCGATTCGGTTTCGGCTATCGGAGAGCACAAGACCCACGCGTCAAAACGCGAAACCTGCTCGCATACGGATCTTAAAAGAAGTATAGCCGATCCAAACCCATCTAGATTGGGCAAAGGTGTGTTACATGAACTAAAACATAACGTAAAACTCATGACAACACGGGATGACTTAATGAATCTATTGGATCTTGCCAAAATCCAATAGAGCCGATAACTAGCTTCGAGCTAGATCTTAGCCTACCGCGTGGCTCATGATCTAACAAGAAACCCTCTTGAACCAAGCTTGAATCTACCGCATGACACGAAGCATGGTAACAAGACTACTTGCATCGATCTAAATCCACCGCATGATACTAGACATGATACAAGGTTGCCGGTACTCACGGAGGTCGACGGATCGATTGGCCCTCTCGAAGAACTCGACGACACGACAAGGACTCTAGGGTTTGGCGTAAGGCCGGTGTGTATTGAGGAATGAACGTGTCTGTTACATATATCCAGGGATCGTATTTATACCCTGCTGATTACGGTTGCGAATGGATTCATTGCCTAACTAAACTCGATCGCCTATCCATCCATTCGCTTTCTCCGATTGAGCCACGTCACCGTCCAATCCCGCAAAATCAGCTCTCTTGTCCCTTTGCCGAACCGGGAGCGGATAGCCGACCGCGGATCCTTCGCCGAAAATCTCTCGAAAATATCTTTCCTTCCACCGGACGGACTCTTTTTCGAATTGGACCCACATGTCATACTCCTTACCAAATTTTGGTGTTAACACCTTCATCTCTCCCGAATGAGTTTGAGTAGCCTTTGTCGTCTTGGGACCTTGGAGTTGTCTGGGATATTCTTCTTTGTTACCCATCGGGCGCCCGACAAGTTGTCCCACTTGCGTCTAGCATCTTCATCACGATGAACACTTCACGTATAGAGCTTCCGACCTCCGTCACCTTGCCATCTAAATTCTTTAATATTTTCTCCATAGCCTCGAACTTAGTGACGGCGTCCTTGTTGATCTTAGCTTGCTCGTCCATCAAGTCCTTGAATTGTGCACAAAGAGGAACCAAATCTTGAATGGACGAACTTGCATTAAATCGGAGTTACCTTGGACGTGGTTGTGCTCCACACACTCCTTGCATGTGGATCTTGCTTTGGCGGCCTTTAGGTGTTGAGCTTCTTTCTCCATTTCCGTCTTCTCCATCCTCCTCTTATGTAAACCGATATGCCACTCAAGGAATCCGGCTCGTATGCATTCAGCTCTCGCAATCGTCATGCGGATAGTTGAGACCTTGATCTTGAACGGCCTCCCGGCGTCTTGACTTGGAGTTGGTGATTCCCTTGGAGATTTTGACGGTCCTTCGAGTTTGGCTTTTGAATCTAGGGTTTCCAACCCTTTAGCTTGTGTTGCACGTCACCTTTGCCTGTAAAGTTTTCCTGGATCATCCACGAAAAAGGTTTGGGTTTCTTGGAGAGGTAGCCAACCATCTCCGGTTAGGGTTAGTAATAAAACAAAAACCTAAACATAAAAACTAGGGTTAATCAAAACTAGATTAGATTGATTTTTTTTCTTTTGAGGATGATCAAACATAAGAGATGCAAAAGAAAATCAAAAGAAAAACTGAAAGATAAGCGATACTAGATCGGATCTTGATTGCTTGTTCCCCGGCAACGGCGCCAGAAAAAGGGGCTTGTTGACGGTTAATAGTTGTATCAAAGTTCGTTTATGACTTGTAAGCGGACAAGTCTCCCGTCGTAGTCAAGGGACCCTTCTTCCCTCGAGTGGTGAACCCAAGGTATCGAATCCGTGGAACAATGTGCAACGCAAGGATTCAATCTAGTAAAGCAAGGTAAAGCTATCTATTGAAGAACAAAGATGCATCTAATCTAAGATATGATCAAGTAAACGAATCTAATCTAATCTACTAAAGAGGTAACAAGAGAAAGCAAGAGATAACCAATCTAGAGAATCTAGATCATGCTTATGTTGTAGCTCCAAACAAGATAGATGAAGATAGAAAAGCGAATCTCATTAAAAGAATCTTTAAATCGTGGCCTTCCATCCGACTCCGAAAACGCCCGCCTTTCCGAACCCCCGTTCTGTCACAACGTATCCCTTCTCATGCGGGTAGTCTATGGAGAGTTCGATAGAACAAGTTGAAACCACTTGGCCGGTCCGGTATGCACCTCTAGCCACCGCGGCTACAAGAGCACCCTATGTAATCTAGCCGCAAACTAGATCGTAGAAGAAGCAAAACCAAGAAGAAAACAAAATCATCGAGAAGGCACTTAATCGCTAGAAATCGGATTCACTTACAAACTTCACCATGAATGATTACATGAACAAGATCACCACCGGGCCCTCCCTCGATCTTGATCCTCGCTCCGAGCTCCGACGTGGTCTTCCATGCAAGGTTCCCACGTCGGCTAGGGAAACCCTAAACAAATAGCACGACCCTCATCTCCAAGATGGTGTCCCTCAAGCTTCTCTACTCCTCGGCGGCGGATTACGACTTCCGTTCGCGTGGCTCTCGGTCGGGGGGCTATTTATAGCCCGAGAAGCAATTAGGTCAAAGGGGAGGCCGATTGGGCCCCGAAAAGGGCCGGGCCGGCCGGCCTGGGCCGGCCGGCCGCGCCCAATTCGGCCCATCCCGCGGCCTCGCTTCGCCCGGTGTTGTTTCCCACGTCTTCTAGATGTTCTCCCCTTTTGCATGTGGGCCCTTGACGTCGGTTTCTCTCCGAATTGGACTCAATTCCTTGTCTTGCAAGATTCGAGACTTTTCTCGGTTCGGTCCTCGGAGTTTATCATCTTCTCGGGCTTGGTCCTTGGGCTCTTGGAGTCATGTTCACTTCATTGCTTGACTTGTATCGGGCTTCAAGGTCTTGTCATGAGGTGCTTAATGAACTTATCCCGGAAGTCTTGCTTTCAACGTTAAAACCCCGCGTAAACACTTAACTCCAAAACCGACATGCACAAGTGAACTTGTTATACCACGGGGGTTAGTACCAATGAATAAGATACAAAAGTCATGCCAACACCGAAGGTAAACTCATGGCTAGGTTGACGGATTTTCACCGTCAACAACAATGAACCTTAATGGAAAGAAGTACACATATAACTTTCTTCGCGTTTCTAAACACCCTACACCCTTTCCTCTCGAAGACGTAGAAGTAAAAGAGGTAGATAGTCTTTGTTTTGTTGAAACCCTTAGAGACCCACTGCAAAGAGCAATGGAAAATCAAATTAATGTTCAACAAGACGAAGAGCTAGAAGAAGCAACAAAAGGCTTAGAACCACAAGATGGAAGCGTGGAGGAAGAAAGATTTGAGGACATAGAAGAAATTAAACACGAGGAGCCACAAGTGCCCGAGGTAGACCTTAAACCTTTGCCCAAAGGATTAAACTATGAATTTTTGGGCCCAGACAAAACTTATCCAGTCATTGTGAGCGGCGAGTTGAGTCCCGAAGAAAATGAGGAGTTGCTGATTTTATTGAAAAAACATAGGAAGGTGCTTGGATATTCGATTAATGATCTCAAAGGTCTTAGCCCGGCCTTTTGCACTCATTGTATACCAATGGAAGACCAATGTAAGCCCGTAGTGGACCACCAAAGGAGGCTAACTCACGCCATGCGAGAGGTAGTAAAGAAAGAGGTCATCAAGTTACTTGATGCTAGAATCATCTACACGGTTCCGCATAGCGAGTGGGTGAGCCTGGTACATTGTGTACCAAAGAAAGGAGGTTTAACCGTGGTGAAGAATGAGTTGATACCACAAAGAATCGTGACCAGGTGGCGGATGTGTATTGATTATCGTAAGCTTAACAAAGCGACGAAGAAAGATCACTTCCCCCTACCGTTCATCGACGAGATGCTCGAGAGATTAGCAAACCACGCTTATTTTTGCTTTCACGATGGACACTCGGGGTTCATGCAAATTCCCATTCACCCAGACGATCAACACAAAACAATGTCTACATGCCCTTATGGAACGTTTGCATATAGAAGGATGCACTTCGGTCTATGCAACGCTCCGACCTCTTTTCAACGTTGCATGATGGCCGTATTCTCGGAATTCATCGAAGAAATTATCGAGGTGTTCATGGATGATTTTTCTGTTTATGGGAAGACGTTCATGGATTGCTTGGCAAACTTGGATAAGGTCCTCACGAGGTATGCGGAGGTAGACTTGGTGTTGAATTGGGAAAAGTGCCACTTCATGATTAAGCAAGGCATAGTGCTCGGACATGTTATATCCGAGAGAGGCATTGAAGTGGACAAGGCTAAGGTAGAGACGGTTGAGCAACTCCCACCTCCGATGGATGTTAAGTCCTTGAGGAGCTTTCTAGGTCATGCCAGATTTTATAGAAGATTTATTAAGGACTTCTCAAAGATCACTAAGCCTTTAACGCATCTCCTTCGAAAGGATGTGGCTTTCGACTTTGATGAGAAGTGCCTAGCGGCATTCCGGACCTTGAAAGGTGCATTGGTGAGTGCTCCCATTATTCAACCTCCGGATTGGAGCCAACCTTTTGAGATCATGTGTGATGCAAGTGACTACGCCGTAGGCGCGGTTTTGGGTCAAAGAAAGGAAGGCCGAGTTCACGCCGTTTACTACGCTAGCAAAACTCTTAATGGGTATGCCACTATGTAAAAGGAGTTGCTGGCGGTGGTATTCGCCTTCGAAAAATTCAGATCTTACATCGTGAACTTGAAGGTCATTGTTTACACCGACCACACAGCCATCAAGTATCTCTTGGCTAAGAGGGATGCTAAACCACGTTTGATTCGTTGGATCCTTCTTCTCCAAGAATTTGATGTTGAAATTCGTGATAAGAAGGGGGTGGAGAATGTTGTGGCTGATCATTTGTCTAGGATGAATTGTGGACAAGATGATAAAGAGCCCATAGAATACAAGATGAGAGATGACCACCTCTATCGAGTGCTCGATAAAGACACTTGGATGATTGATATCATTCGAGCAATTCGGATGATGTCTCTCAATCATCTAGATAAAAACTCTCAAAGAAAGATAATCTCCGAAAGTAAGAAGTACTTTTGGGATGCTCCTTACCTCTTCAAACTTGACAATGATGGAGTCATGAGAAGATGTGTGCCAAGAGAAGAGAGGCTAGAAATTTTGAGAAAGTGCCACTCAGCGGAGTATGGTGGACACTATAGCCATTTTAGGACCCAAGCAAAAGTGTGGTCCAGCGGATTCCATTGGCCGGAGATGCATGAGGATACTAAGAGGCAGGTTGCATCATGCCCCGAATGCCAAAGAACCGGAAACATCTCTCAAAGAAATTCTATGCCTTTGAAATACAATCTACAAATCGATTTATTCGATGTGTGGGTATAGACTTCTTGGGGCCTTTCAAAAACTCACACAGATATGAGTATATTATAGTCATGGTTGATTATGTATCCAAGTGGGTAGAGGCCATGCCATGTCGTAAAGCTTCCACGGAGAAGTCCATTACTATGATCAAGAACGTGATTTTTCCTCGTTTCAGTACACCGAGAATCTTGATAAGCGATGGAGGAACTCACTTCACTGAGAAGAATTTCAAAAAGTGCTTGTCCAAGTTAGGAATTGAACATAGGGTCTCTACGGCCTATCATCCACAAACCAACGACAAGAGGAAACATCGAATAGGCAATTAAAAAGCATTCTCAACAAAACCATAAAGAAGGGAGGCAAGGATTAGTAAAAAAACTAGACAGAGCTTTGTGGGCATATCAAACGGCGTTCAAGACACTGATAGGTATGACCCCTCATCAGCTCGTCTATGGAAAAGCTTGCCACCTTCCGATTTAGTTGGAACATAAAGCCTATTGGGCGATTAAAAAGATGAACCTTGATCTCGATGCCGCGGTGGTGAAACGAAGAATTCAAATAAGCAAGCTAAGGAGATGAGGTTGAAAGCATATGAAAATGCAAGCATATACAAAGAGAGAGTCAAAAGATGGTATGATAATAGGTTGAAAAAGAAAGAGTTTAAAGAATGAGATAAGGTCCTCCTCTACAATTCTAGGTTTACAACGTTCGGAAAGGGGAAATCGCAAAGCAAGTGGGACAGACCTTATGTTGTGCATTCGATGCTCTCCAACGGAGCGGTAACCATTATGGATGTGAAAAGTGATCAATTCATGGTGAATGGTCAACGACTTAAGGTTTACTACGAACCCAACGTTGTGCCCCTTCACCACATTGATGTCTTCACCATGGAAGAAGAGCCTGAACGTCCGGCCTAGGACAAAAATCAAGGCATGGATTTTTGTAAATAGTTTTTCTTTTAATTTTCTGGAGTTTCTCGCGAAGATTTACTGGGCCAACTTTTTCCCATGGGCTGAGAAAGCGAAAAAAAAGGTGGTACACGGGAAACCGGACCGGACCGGCCCCCGAACAGGGTGAGCCGGCCGGCCCGGTCTGACCGGCCCAGTGGGGCCCCGGCAACGGTTCGCCCCGGTTTTTCTCCAAAATGCTCCTTTTCGACTTCCTTCTTCGGTAAGAAAATTTTAAGGGAAGTTTGAATAAGGAAATTGAGGTTCCTAGGGTTTTCCTTTTCGAACTATTTATTTGGCCAAATTGGGAGCTCGGGAATCTATCCCATCAAGCATACTTTTGCACCCACGCAGCAGCCATGGCGTCCCCGAGGAGCGTAGAGTTAAAGCAAGGCGCCAAGGAGCCATCGATGGAGGAGGCGAAGCGATGCAAGCTCAGGCTACCTGTCGAGATCAAGAGGACCGCCCGCATCCGTTGCGGAGGGCGTTTCCCGACCGGAGCTATCGCTTCTCGCAACCCCGTCGAAGAGGAGAAGGTCCCTACTCCCGTTCGAAGGTCGGTGCGCATCCGAGGCATGAAGCGGAAGGACAACAAGGAGGTGTCGCCCAAGCCTAAGGACTATGGTGATAGCGACTACTCCGACGATCGTAGCCCGAGCTCGTGGGCGGCCGCCGGAAGAGATGATAACGATCTTTACATTTGGGAAGAGGTGCCCAAGGAGAAGACTCCCGAAGGCCCCAACGGCGGCGACAACGACGACGGCATCGGCGACAATGGTGATGGCAACGACGGCGGCGACAACGGCGAAGACCCTGGCAATGACGACCCTTTCGGGATGTATCCGATGTGTTGTGCGGCTTGCCGTCACTCCATCTCGGAGCTCTACGCAATGGTCGACGAATGTTTCCAGGCCATGGAGGCAATGAGGCGACGCATGGAGGATTTGGAGCGCGTGGTCGAAGACGACTACAAGTTCCTAAATCACAACATATGCAAACTTGTTGGCATGGTCGGGAACATGAGAGGCAAGTGGTGCAATAGTTGCGGAAAGTACCACTAGGTTTAGTTTTCCCCCTTAGGATTTTTGTAAGACACGTCGAGGACGTCGTATGATTTAAGCGTGGGGGAGAGCTAGCTAGCTAGCCTTTTAGCTTTTGAGCTTCAAGTTCAGTTTGGTTCGGTTTAGTTTTTGAGAGAGTTTTAGAGTTTAAGAGTCTTTAGTTTTTGAGTGTGCTTTTAAATTTTTGCAAGTTTGAAGTGTCTTAATTTAGTGTTGCGTCAAAGAAAATCAAATAATAAGAGTCCTTTAAATTTTGTGTTTTGTGTGATGCTTATCTTTATTCACTCGTTTGTTTATCTTTAATTCTTGATATATGAACATAAGTGTGTGGTTTGAAAAACGTTTACCGTGGTGCTTAGTGGAATTGCTACTTCTAAAAGTACCCATACCACACTTCGATCTTGAGCTTCACATGTTGGTTGTGCTATGTTCAATGCTAAAAGTTGGAGGATTTCAGTTCTGAAAATTATCTTAAAACCCTTGTACTAAAGGTAAGCAAAACCTCTTTTTCCAAGTTGAGAGTAAGGAAAAAATCCTATACACAGCCAATTTATTTTTTGCTCCACCATAAGTGTGATTAGCACGATGAGTTCGGCTAGGATCCTTCTCTCTTGGGAGTTTTAATTTCAAGCAATGATCATGTTCTTGTGCTTATCTTTTGTTGCTAACCTCGTCATGTATTCGGTAACATGACTTTCACATTGGAAGTCCCATACATCGCCGAATTTTATACCCGAACCTATACATCTCTTTTGTACATCGCATTCCTTGAACACAACCTACTCTCAAAGTTTCATCTTGTCTCTAGCATAGTTTATTTAAAATTTCAGATTGTATGCATGCAAGAAAGAGAAGAGTTGAGAGCTTTGAAAAGATGTCAATAGAGGGGAAAAATAAAGATAAAAGTATGAGAATGGAAAAGAAAGCAAAAAGTAATATAAAAGTATAGAAAGAGAAAAATATGTGTATGAGAGAATGAGAAAATGAAGAGAAAGAGAAAATTGGAGTGGCAACAAGGATATGAGAGGGATGAATCAAGTGAAAAGAAAAATAAAAGTGCAAGGAAGGATGTCACGTTGTTGAGAGACGAAACTTTCACTCTTTTTCCAACCATGTGCAATCCGACAACGAGGACGTCATTGGTGCCTTGTAGTCATATTTTCTTTTGCCCTTGCACATGTTCACCATTCTAAATCTTCTCATCCTTGATATCCCTGCATATGGTCAATTCTCATGATCATTGGCTTTGAAAGGTAAACAACCACTAGAGGAAGTTCTTAGTTTGACAATACTTGTGTTGATTGCACTAGCCCTACCTATAGCTCCACTTTACATGTTATATGAGAGACTTATGGGAGGTGAGAGTTTTATAAAACTTGTTTAGGATAGACACTTTATAAAAGTCGGTGCCTACCTCTGTTGACAGTGTATTTTGGTACACCAAACATGTTCATTACACTTTGGTTTGGATTCGATTATGGAACTAACCCGCCACTAGGCACACTAATCATATAACAAGTTCATCTATGTGCATGCATTTGGAAGTGTTGTGTTTATGTAGGAAAACATGGACATAAAGGACGGATTCTCAACAAGTTCAAAGGAGCATTTACGGAGTCTTGTTCGTGTTCATGAGCTTGATGAAATCACTTCCAATGGTGGCAAGGACCGAAGTGTTACATCGGAACACCCCCGGGGACTGAAGCGTAAAAGACCGAACTTCATGCACGGAGAACTTCCATCTTGGATGCGAGAATGACATCGTCAAAATCATGCAAGTGGAAGGGGCAAAGTGCATAATCACCTGAGGACCCACGGAAGCGAAGGGGCGACCGAACCGGGCCGAAATGGGCCTGGTCCGGTCGGCCCAGGCCGGCCGGCCCAGCCCACTTCTGGCGTCGGTTCGGCGCCCCTTTCCTTGCACCCGAAGGATCTTCAACCCTAAAACCCTGGAGGCGCCGCCATTCGCAAAAGAGAGAGCGATTCGCACCAGGAGGCCATCCACAAGCTAGAGGGAGGAGGGAGATCTCCGGAGGGGGATCGACCACCTCGAAGGAAGCACCCACAAGTGGAGAAGAAGGAAGACACCGTCGGAAGGGTGACCATGATCAACGATCCTATGTCTAGCACCTTGATGGGGTAATCATACTTTGTTGGATTATCAATCTACCATCTTGTGTTGAATATACTTTATTGCTTAAGGTTAGCTACCATGCCGTAAAGGGAGTAGAGCTCCAATGCTCCCTTGGATCCATTCAATACGTCGTGTCCATCATAGGTCTAGTCACGAATACCTTTGCGTAGTGACAGTACGAGAGGAGGGAAAGGGCGAAACCATGGTCACAACCCCCGATAAATTAGATTGGTTTTCTTGTTTAAAGTGATTGCATGTTCTAGTATCATAGACCCATGGGCGAGTGTCTTTTATCTTTATTGCTTAATCATTCTCTCTAGTGTAGTTTAGTTGTTTTCTAGTTTAATCATAGTTAGAGTTTGAGTAGCTAGTGTGTAGAGGTAGATCAAACGCTTGTAATCCCCTTGCTCCGCAGATTGACAAGAACCTTGGGAATCCCGTGGTGAAAAAGGTGTAGGTCCGTATGCTTGCGGATCGTAGAGGGATACGTCTTTTATCCGTCAACAACCTCCTTGATCTTTATGGTGCTATTTATAGCTGAAACCAGGCCCTATGCGGTGACACTATTACCATGTGATTGAGAGATCCTATAGACATGTGCATGATCAAAAGCGATGTCCTTTTTCTTGCCTCGCGGCACCTTTGTCATTAGTACATCAATGATGCCTGAGGCCGCTGCGGCGTCACATGGCTACAGTACACCTCTCAATCAGTGGGCAGCTTGTTGTTTTACTGGTGGCAAGAGAATCTCTTACCACTGTTGACCCGTGACCTTGCAGTCTACGGAAAAGATAATACTAACTCTATGTCAGATGGCCCCGCACCTCCCTACATCTACGGATGACAACGACGATTACACACACCCTTTATGGCTCTACATCTTCATTTCACCTGCTAGGCTCTGCGTCCTGGTGCACCCGCTATGGCTTTGCACATAAACAGACCTATTCCAATCAGCCTATATTTTTGTTTCCCTCAGCAAAATGGTCGTAGGTTCGATTGAAGACCTTCCGGGGTAGGTGTGCCTCACTGCTCCGCCAAATCCGTCTAGGCGCCTGGAGATCAGAAGCCTAACATCTACGATTTCGTTGGGCCCCCATGGTCGATGTGCCTACTATTGAGGTCGTTAAAACATCTTGGCTCTGCTGGATGGCTGGCAGCTATGTTGGTCGTCTGGGCACCAAAACGACCTCCAGTAGGTCGGCGTGCCTTCATACTTAGGTCTTGCAATACCTTGGTATGATTACAGCCCTGCCAACCTAGTTGGACACCCTAGATGCGTGACCTTCCTGAGGTCGGTGTGTCGTTGTAGCCCTGCCAGCCTATTCTGGACACCCAGGATTTTATGTACGAAATGAAGGCCTCCCCGTGGGGTGCGCGCTTAATGACTCTACCAAGTATCTCTGGGTGCTTGGGCACTTCTTGATTTGAGACCTTCTTGAGGTTGGCATGCCTCGGGTGGCTTTGCCAGACTCTTTGCCGCTAGGCAGGATATCTGGGTGTCCCTACACTCCATTCGTTCAAACATCAACAGTTTCTTATGACTATTTCGACCACTACAAAAGACCTCTTCATGCGACATGCCTTTTTCAAGATTCTGCTAGGTATCCTCGGATATTGGACATCATCAATTTGAGGCCTCTTCAGGGTCGGCACACCTACAAAAGCCTCCTCGTGGTCGGCTCTGCCAGACTCCTTGCATCTATGATAGGAGATCTAGGTGTCTCTACACTTCATTCTATCAAGACCATGACTCTGTTTTTCTTCTCTTCTTTGAGCATCAAACCAGTCATGTTGTCTGCTTCAATGCTCAGGGACTACTCTCTTCGACGCTCTCTTGTTTTTTCTTCGTTATACCGACCTGTTAGAAAATCTGTTTCTCATCATGTCGTTACTCAACCTACTTTTTCTTCTTTCTTTTTTGGATCATCATACCGGCCATCCTGTCTGCCACGATGCTCATATACTACTCTATGAGTACACCCTTGATGCCCTCTGAATTTTTTCATCGTCATTTCGATCCATTGGAAGTCTGCTTCCTATAGGTCGTCACTCGACCTCGCTTCGTTCGGCAAGACTTCAAATAGGTCGGCTGCTAAGCTGGCTAGTTCTTTCTTCTTTTGGATCGACGTGCATGCTATTGGACCAGTCGATAGCTCTATGACTTCGTCATGACCTTCTAAGTTTGCTGCGCCTACACATCGCTCAGGGGCTTGTGAGACATGGGTATCCCTGGGTCCCCACCGACCAGGCTCACGACCGTCCCCGATAGATGGGTCCGGCCTACCTGAAGACCCGTCGACCTGACAATGGGCCCAACCGATCTAGTTGGTGGCCCACACGACCTCCTGAAGACCCTCTAGAAGATTCTAGATGACCTTATCCGGAACAACTTTGAGACTTGGCGTGCAAGACAAGACAAGCAGTGGATTCTGACCAAGCAGATCGACGAATATGGCAAGTATTGTAATCAACTAGACTTAGGTCTCCTGGTCATAACCGACCAGGAGTCTAGGAACCGACCTTGTCCGCTGGCCAATACAAGGCGGGCAGGGCGACCCCTTGTACAATCACGCAATCCTCAAGTAATCTACACCAACAAATGGACATAGAGTTTTACTCTCCGGAAGCCTGAACCAGTATAAAATCGCCTTGTCTCTTGTGTCTCGCTGTAATTTCCGTGTGCTACACTAGCATAACTGTCGCGTTCTTAGCTCCCGATCTCCTCACCGAACAAATAAACCATCAAGGTTAACCCCCCTTTGGATTGTTCAGACCTAAACATCTGACAGGTTGGGTCGGATTTTTTTGATTCAGGTGAAAATTGCGGCCCACGCCTGACTCGTGGCATGGTTAGGTTGTCGGGTTTTTTTTGAGCGAGGTAGGTCGGGTTTATCGGTTCGGGCGGTCCATGATAAGGAGGTTGTTCAGCAGGCTATTTCTTAGCTTATTTCGACTTGTTTCGACTTATCTCCTCTCACATAACACTATTTAATCTACCAGTCGAATACTATTGTATCAGCTGAATGGGCTCAAGTACCTTGTGTTTGTTGGACACAATGGGTTGATTTGGGCTATTGTTGGGACGGTCCAAAAATCAGAGGGAGTCCCTAAACACAAGAACTCGGAACAAGCACACGAAAGTCACGAAGAGCAGGGGGGAAGGAATCCCCAATAGCCTGTATTCGCCTCAAAAGTTGTGAATCCCTTTACACGTGCCTTCAGGCCCTCTTTTATAGGGAGAAAAATGGACTTTTACATTTCGAGATTACCCTCAAATCTTGAGAATATTCCTAATGTGAACATGTATACGAATGTCTTATACATCCTGTGATTTACGAGGCTAACTTCATACATTTATAAGCCTACCATCAGTTCACACTTCAAACTCAGACTTTTTGAGATGACGTCTTTGACTTGGTTTCTCACCGACCCCCGAAATCTTATTTATGAAGATCTGCACTCGTCAGCACCCACGAAGCGAGGTTTCTTGAGCTTCCCGAAGTTTGCAGGTTCATACCTTCCTAAATTCGCTAGATTCCAGCTATCCTGAAATAGACTGTAGACTCGCAATCCAGTGTCAATTCGGCAATTGTTTCACACAATATTAGAAGATCAGCAGTTTAAGCAAAATCATCAGAACACCTTCATGATCGTTTCCTTGTTACGAAATAGATTTTTCGCCACGAGGCACATTCACGAATATTACTTACGAATTCGGCAACTTCGGCATTTCGAGGGTGAAATGTTTTTACCCAATTCCCCAACACTAGCCCCTCGGGGAAGCGATTTGACTCTGACGATCCGTTTCCACGAAAAATCCTCAGAATTTCGGTAAAAAACATCACCCTCGAAACGTCGGAGTGGACACGTGTCCCCCTGAAATTGCGCAACGGTCATCTCGAGGCGGTTTCTTGAAACTACCCCCTCCCTATAAATACAGGGCGGGTGCGGTAAGATTTTTCACCTTTCCATCACTTTCTTCAAAAATTTCGAGGCCTTTTCGCGGAAGAGCCCTTCGTCTGCGGAAATCCAAAGTTCGGCAATTTCTTTCTTTTTCAAAGGTACTATTTTCTTCTTTTCTTGCTTGTTTACTTTTCTAAACTTTTTGTTTTCACATGCTTTTACTTCTTACTAACTATGATGTGTTTTTTATTTGCGATATTCTCACACAGGTGGCTCGTACGAAAAGCACTGCTAGACCAATGACCTCGGAAGAGCTAGCTACTGCTGGTATTTCGCCAACTGGAGAGGACACTCAATCTTGTATGGAAGACCAAGCTCGTAGTGCTGCTCGTGAACCTGCGAACCGTGAAGAGGGGGAAATAGGATCTGAAAGCAAGTCTGGTGGTGAGGAGGATCTTGAGAACGTCGACGCTGATCCTAGTAAACTTGTCACTGCGAAAAGTACAAAATCTTATGCTCCAGCCTTTGTGTTTGGGGAATCAAAAGGTCACCGCTGATCTTATCAAGATATATGAGGCAGCCGGATTCTTTCCCATTGGTGATGCACACCCCCTTCCGATGAACAAGTCCCTACTCTCGAAGCCAACAAGGTTGTTGTGTTTCGAGACTTCTTTACATGCGGACTCAGATTCCCGTGTGATCCCATTCTGCCCTCTATTCTCGAAAGGTTTTATGTGAAGATTCATCAGCTAGCACCAAATTCTTTCTTAGAACTTTCGAAGTTCTTTTGGATTATGAAGACTTTCAAGTCTACCTTTGGTGATGATATATTTGCCCGATTGTTCGAGCTTTTGATTGATATGGATATTCTTAAGCTTGATGATGGGCAGTATTACGAAGCACACTATGCATGTTGCACCTTCAACACTCGAAGGCAGAACTCGCGAAAAGGCCTCATTCGAATTCAGCTCGCTCCTTGCTGCAAGACCAATTTCTCCAAAGATTGGACTTCATATTGGTTTTACGTGAAGGTCGACATGTCCAAGATTCCTGGTTACACTGGGACGACTTACCCTCTGTATTCACCTATAAAGTCAGTGATTGCCGCTTGCACTGCCTCATACAACAATCTAGTTGTTGGTTTCAGGAATTGTGAGAATGCTTTCTTTCTAGCCGGTACAATTCTCGGCGGTCGTGACGTTATTGAGGAATTCGTTACAGCCGGAATTTGGCCGATATCCAGTGGTTGGAAGCCTGATAAAATTGTTTCCTTGGACGTGGATTGGGCAACACAGGTGCCATTTCCTTGGTTCAATCTGCGACTCAAGGAAGGCCAAAGTCTCGAAGAATTTATTGACAACGTTGAAAAGAAGGTAGATGCCCTGATTGGCGAATCTACACTTAACGAGTACAAGGCTTACAAGAATCTTGTGAAACACAAGAAGAGAGTCAATTGTGTGTTTTCGGAACTTTGTGCTGAAACCACTTTTTGCTCCCGCCGTCCAGGTGTGGATTAGAAAGCTCCTGCTGTTGTTGTAGCCAACTGTTCGGCTGCACCTCCCAAAGCTCCTCGAAGGAAATCCTCGAAGAAAGGAAAGAGCAACGCATGTGACACTTCTTCTTCCCTCGTTCGCCCTGAGAAGACAAAGTCTCTAGAATCGAGCAAGCGAAAACGCAAGGCATCTGAGGGTATTTCGGATGCTAAAATTCAAGCAGCTTCAAGCCTTGCTCAACTGTGTCAAAAGAAAGCCAAAAAAATTGTGAAGAAGGTTGTTGTTGCCACAGTTCGGTGTGTTCCTTCTGCCTTCTCAGACGACAAGATAATAGACGAACTTCACCCGACAGGTTTCTCTTCTTGCTTATGGTGTGACTTGAGACTGAATGTTCGTCGTAGGTGTACTCCAAGTTCTGAAAATGAATTCGTCGATGCTGAAACTTTTTCAGATGACGTTGCCGAAGTTCAGAAGGACATCACTGACTCTGTTGATGCCACTGGTGCTGAGGGTGCAACCTCCCAAGTCTCTGCCCTTAAAGATAGAGCTTCTCCCGAATTTACTTATGACTTGGAGAAGACCATGCAAAGGAGTGGTGATTTTGTTGAAGATCTCCCTTTGGTCGAGACCCACGAAGAGCTTCCTGAAGGGCAAGACCCCTCTCTTTCGGTTGCTGCCTTCAACGAAAGTTTCGGTACGTCCTTTAGTGGAGAGTTGTTGAGTGTTAGTGGTGGAATGGCTGTTGTGGATGGTGGTGCTCCTAAGCTTTCCTTGTTGTGGAAATCTCCTAAATTTTTGGATGAAACAGGAGAGGGGACACCGAAGAAAAAAATCTCGGCTGACCGGCAACACATCGTCCGCTGCTAAAAAACATCCCTCTGTTGTTGAGAAGCATGTTTCTACACTTGCTCAGAAGTCTTTGACGATTTCTAAGCCTATTCACGAAATTCCTTTAGTAAAACTGAACCCAGCAGGTTCGCAGATTTCTTTCATCTTTTTGCGCTCCTAAGGTTTCCTTATGTTTCTTTATGATTTTATTACTTAGACTTTATATTTTCGCAGCTTTTGAAGAAAATTCCTTGAAATTCTCATCTTCGGAGCTTGCCAGCTTTCAGAAGACATACAATTTGAAAGCATCAATTGTTAGCAAGGTGGTCTCTGAACGGTTCCTTGAGAAGGATGAGATTACCAAGAAGCTCTCTGGCGAGACTAAGAAGCTAAGACGCGATCTCGACAAGGCTCACACTTCAAGCGCTGAATTGGAGCAGAGTATCGCCGAACTTAATGACCCCCTGAAAAAGTGTCAAGATGAAAAGAGTATTGTTGAAGCAGCTGTTCAAGATTCAACAAAAGACCTAGAGAAGCTGAAGAAGACACATGAAGACGATCTTAACCTGATCGAGAATCTTCGCAAGGATTCGGACAAAAATGCTAAGACAATTGATGAGCTTCATGCTAGTAATGCCGAGCTTTCAATGAAGAACTCTGATCTTGCAAAGGCTTTGAGCGGTAAAGAGCCAAATATTCAAGATCTTGAAAGGCTTTATCTGAGCGAGAGGAATCTCCGGGACAAAATGTTGAGGAAATAAAGAAAAGTTGAAACTCTTGTTTGAAGAATATAGAAAAGCCTTGAGAGACTTTGGTGTCCCCCCTGGCCCCCTCCCTGAGAGTGAAGAGATCTCTGATCTGATGCGCTGGATTGAAACTGAATTTAAGGCTCTCCCTGACGTTATCTCAGGTGCTAGTGACTTCGCTGTTGCCTTCTCAATGGAGAGTATCTTGAAACTTCTTCATGACTTCGATTGCGCTGGTATTGTGAAGTTTCGTGAAAAACTTTCACGCTTTCCTGATGCTAGGAGTACTTCAATTGTTCGTCCCAATGAGGATGTCCAAGCCATCAAGATCAAATTCGCAAGGGAGTTTTGGTTCGCAAGTGGAAAAGAACTCGCGAAAAAGATTGCTCGCTTTAAATTAGACCAGGTTAGTTTTCTGGCAGACACCGTTAGTTTTTTGGCATTTCATGAATATTTATATCTTGATTTTTATTAAGTCCTTTCTTCATTTGGTGTTTCTTTAGTTCATGAATTATCTTTTGAAGGAGACGATGATGCTGATGATGAAGAAAACGGCTCGGGAACCGATAGCAGTGGCAGCAGCTGAGGACCGGAGCGTCCGAGGACCGGTGGATGGTCGCTCCTGGCTGTGATGAGTGATTGACAACGTGGTGTGGACTAACTCTTGGCCGAGTATTGCGGGTGCAGGTTGCGGCTTGATTTGCGTTGGTGCAGGTGAAGAGTGGGCATGAAAGGTCTATACCTTGTGGGGCCTCCAAGGAGTGGAGAGACAAGTAGGCCTGACTCGAGGGACCCGGTGACCAGCGGGGTCAAGTGTGGGCCGCATGATGGCAAGAAAAGCAAGACGAAGTCGTCGACCGGAGCCGGTGCAGGGTAGCGGCTCACGACCGGAGTCTGCATGCGGGGTTTGCGGCGGTTCACCAGAAAACCGTCGGGTTACTTGGTTGAGCCACAAAACCAAGACCGGAGGCTTGGCGGGCGGAGACGGGATCCGGGCGCGCCGAGAAGCTTCGATGTCGGCGGACGCGTGGCGGGATCGTAGGGCTTGCGTCGGGAGGACGCAGTCTGCGGCAACGGCGTGACCGTGCGATGAAGAGGAGTGCTACATGACCTATTTGCTTCCAAGGGGTTGTATCTCAACTTAAGTGCTAGGGGTAGTGTGGTCTTTTGCTTGGCCCGGAGGGGACTCATATATATTAGCTCTAGGGTTTCCAGGAAAACTATCCATCCGGACTGCTTCTCATTTCCTTGCTCTCTAGGGTTAGATTTTTCCTCAGTTTGTAAAGAATCTGACCTCCGAGTGAATGGAAGCTTTCATGGTTGCGTCGATTCCCGGTTTGTAGCTCGTTGGATTTTCGTGTCTTTTTCGAGCTATTTTCGTCGGTTTTTCGTGTGTGGCTTGTTCCTTTGAATTTGAGGTGTTTGGGCTCGAATTTGTTGGTGGGAATGATGGATAGTTGTCTCGTGCATCTTTGTGCTTGATCTTAATCCCCCCAAACTTTGAGTTCGGCCTCCGATTGAAGGATTTCAGTTGGGTCCTAGGTTTTTGGTTGGTTTCGGTGGCGTTTCGATTCCCGGCGATTTAGGTTGTTTGAGGACCCAAGTTCTGGGGCATAGTATCCCCTAGGGACGCATCACATCTTCCCCAAATCTTTCCTCAAGAGCTTCAACCGTTTGGGAGATCCTTGGAAGGATAGGTGGTAGGGTGCTCTCGAGTTGGTTTTTGGGCTGCTGTTCCCGCACCTGTTTGCACCTCGCGGACCGTCCGCGTGGTGGGTGCGGACCGTCTGCGTGGAGGGTTTCGCCTAGGTGTTCTTCGCGTGTTCCTGAGCGCCTTCGTTTTGATCCGGTTGGCTAGTGGCTTTTGGTGGAAAGTGGTTTGGCGGACAGTCCGCAAGGACGTCGCGCGGGCGATCCGCACGGCACGAGTTGCTCGCGGACCGTTCGAGGACGTGGTACGGACCGCCCGCGTGTGGAGGTGCCGGTTGGGTCGTTCTGTTAGTTTTTAACGGACCGTCCGCCGTGTGGTGCGGACCGTCTGCGTGGTGGTCGCGGACAGTCCGCCCCAGGGCCGCGGACCGTCCGCCTGGACTGCTGCAGAACAGCTAAGTCCTTTGCTTCTTGGTTCGTGCTTCCGCTTTGGGATCGTTTGGGGTTTGTTCCTAAGGTTGGTATGTCCGTTGTGACTACGTGACCTTGGCAAACCTGTGTGGGAACCCTTGGTTGTGATTTTGGGGTTTAGGCCGAGTTCTCTCTTAGGAGAAGATTTTTTATCGGCTCCCATTCACTCGTCCCCTCTCTGGTCGCCTAATCGTTCCTTCAATTGGTATCAGAGCCGGTTACAGATCTTCGTGATTCTAACCAATCTAAGATCCAAAGATGGCGTACCACGAACGGGGTTCGGGTTCTCCACACTTTGATGGTAAGAACTACCATATGTGGCAAAGGCGGATGGCCGCTTTCCTCTGCGGCAAGGGTCATATCCTGTGGGATGTCACGGTGAACACAGCTTATGTTCATCTGATGAACTTCCTTGCTCTAGGATCGAGGGACATGTTCGACGCCAACAACAAGGCGGTCAACTACCTGTACCGTTCTCTGTGTGAATCGGAATTCGAACGGGTTCGTACAGAGGACTTGGCGTGCAGAATTTGGGAGCAGCTGAAGAACGCTCATGCCGAGAACGCTTAGGTTCAGGCTCGGCTCTTTGCGACCTACCGGAGAGAGTACGAGAACTTCACTCATCTCCCCGGTGAGTCCATAGATGCCATGTTTCAGCGTTTCACGGTGATCGTGAACAACATGAGGGCTAATGTGGCCGTACTCCCGTATGATGACCATGACAGGGCTGTCAAGCTCCTGCATTCTCTGGATCGTACCGTGTGGAGTGGGAAGGTCGAGGCCATTCTAGAGTCGGAGAAGTATGAGACCCTCACGGTGGACGAGCTGTTTTCCAAGCTCAAGTCGTCCGAGGTGGACCGTGGGGTGCGTGCAAAGATCGAGAACCCGACTGATCCCCATAGTCTGGCTCTCGTGTCTGGTTCAAGGACTAATGCTAACATGTCTTCGAGACAATTTTCTTTGTCTTGCCTTGTGTCCATGCCGGATGAGCGAGTTCGATGTCCCGGGCGAGGAGGATCTCGCGTTGTTGAGCGGGCGGTTCGAGCGCATGTACACGAACCGGAAGAACGCTCGGAGGAGTTCGGGCATGTTCTACCGGTGCGGGAAGCATGGGCACTTCATCGCCGGGTGTCCGGAAGCCATGGAGGTCAAGCCCGAGCACAAGCACCGTTCGAGGACCGACCACAAGCACCGCTCGAGGGACGACTACAAGGGCAAGAACAAGTCCGAGCGGAGGCCGAGGAAGAATGGTGGCCACAAGAAGAAGGAGCGAGCGATGGTGGCCGGTGCGAGCGACATCGACTCAAGCTCCTGCTACTCTTCATCGAGCTCAAGTGATGAAGAAGAGAACCGGCACAAGGGCAAGCGTTCGGGCAAGAACATCAACGGCTTGTGCTTCGCCGCCCAAGGCTTCTGCGGCATGGCACATAGCACCGCAAGCAAGAAGAGCAACAAGGATGACTCGGGCTCCGACTCCGAGGAAGAGGTAAACAATGACCCATCCTTCTTGATAGCGGAGAATGCTAGGTTGAATGACTTGCTCGACAATCGTGATGATGTGCTTAGAAAGACCAACAAGGAGAAGAGGGAGTATAGGTCTTTGCTTGGAGAGGCTAAGGAGAAGCTGATTGAGCTAGAGTCTTTGCTTGTTGATGCTAGGGCTCAAATAGATTCCCTTAAGTATGCTCCCATTGTGACCAGTGAACCTGAATGCACTGATTGTTCCACTTTTCATGGTGAATTGACTGTGCTTAAGGAGAAGTATGCCTCCAAGGTTGAGGAACTAGATGTGCTTAGGGTCGAGCTAGATGAGATGAAATCTAGGCCCTCCTTGCTTGGTGCTTGTACTTCTTGTCCTGTTTTGCATGAGAAGCTAGATGTTTCGATTGCTTATGCAAAATCACTAGAGGCTCAGCTGAAAGCACCTATTCCTACAATCTGTTCTACTTGTGAATTGAATGCTGTGAAGAATATGGAGTGTTGACGGTGAAATTCCGTCAACCTAGCCATGAGTTTACCTTCGGTGTTGGCATGACTTTTGCATCTTATCCATTGGTACTAACCCCCATGGTATAACAAGTTCACTTGTGCATGTTGGTTTTGGAGTTAAGTGTTTACGCAAGGTTTTAACGTTGAAAGCAAGTCTTCTGGGATAAGTTCATTAAGCACCTCATGACAAGACCTTGAAGCCCGGTACAAGTCAAGCAATGAAGTGAACATGACTCCAAGAGCCCAAGGACCAAGCCCGAGAAGATGATAAACTCCGAGGACCTAGCCAAAAAAGTGATGAATCTTGCAAGACAAGGAGCTTCGTCCAATTCGGAGAGAAACCGATGACAAGGGCCCACAAGACAAGGGGAGAGGATCTAGAAGACGCGGGAAGCAACACCGGGCGAAGGAGGCCACGAACGGGGCCGATATGGGCCCAGGCCGGTCGGCCCAGGCCGGCCGGCCCAGCCTGTTTCGGGGCCCAATCGGCCTCCCCTTTGACCTAGTTGCATCTCGGGCTATTTATAGCCCCCTGACCGAGAGCCATGCATCAATCAAGTCGTCATCCGTCGCCGAGGAGCAGAGAAGCTTGAGGGACACCATCTTGAAGATAAGGGTCGTGCTAGTTGTCTAGGGTTTCCCTAGCCGACGTGGGAACCTTGCATGGAAGACCACGTCGGAGCTCCGGATCAAGGATGAAGATCGAGGTAGGATCCCGGTGGTGATCTTGTTCATGTAATCATTCATGGTGAAGTTTTTATAGTGAATCCGATTTCTAGCGATCAAGTGCCTTCTCGATGATTTTGTTTTCTTCTTGGTTTTGCTTCTTCTACGATCTATACTTAAGATAGATTACATAGGGTGCTCTTGTAGCCGCGGTGGCTAGAGGTGCATACCGGACCGGCCAAGTGATTTCAACTTGTTCTTATCGAACTCGCCCTAGACTACCCGCATGAATAGGGATACGTTGTGACAGAACGGGGGTTCCGAAAGGCGGGCGTTTTCAGAGTCGGACGGGAGGCTACGATTTAAAGATGCTTTTAATGAGATTTGCTTTTCTATCTTCATCTATCTTGTTTGGAGCTACAACATAAGCATGATCTAGAATCTCTAGATCGGTTATCTCTTGCTTTCTCTTGCTACCTCTTTAGTAGATTAGATTAGATGTGTTTACTTGATGATATCTTAGATTAGATGCAATTTGGTTCTTCATTAGATAGCTTTCCTTGCTTTACTAGATTGAATCCTTGCGTTGCACATTGTTCCACGGATTCGATACCTTGGGTTCACCACTCGAGGGAAGAAAGGTCCCTTGACTACGACGGGAGACTTGTCCGCTTGCAAGTCTAAACGAACTTTGATACAACTATTGACCGTCAACAAGCCCCTTTTTCTCGGCGCCGTTGCGGGGAACAAGCAATCAAGATCCAATCTAGTATCGCTTATTTTCAGTTTTTCTTTTGATTTTCTTTTGCATCTCTTAACTTTGATCATCCTCAAAAAGACAAAAAATCAATCTATGATTAACCCTAATTTTTCTTTTCTTTTTAGATTTTTGTTTTATTGCTAACCCTAACCGGAGATGGTTGGCTACCTCTCCAAGAAACCCAAACTTTTTTGTGGATGATCCAGGAAAACTTTACAGGCAAAGGAGACGTGCAACACAAGCTAAAGGGTTGGAAACCTAGATTCAAAAGCCGAAGTTGAAGGACCGTCGGAATCTCCAAGGGAATCACCACCTCCAAGTCCAAAGGAAGATCAACCTCAATCACCACCCATGGGACAACAACCACAACCGGAGCGCAAGCTATGCCCCCGGGCATCGTTGATCTACCTATCATAAACATTCAAGATGCCAGAAGGCCGTTCAAGATCAAGGTCTCAACTATCCGCATGACGATTGCGAGAGCTTTTGAGCGTTTCAATGAATACATATGAGCCGAATTCCTTGAGTGGCATATCAGTTTACTTAAGAGGAGGATCGAGAAGATGGAGATAGAGAAAGAAGCTCAACACCTAAAGGCCGCCGAAGCAAGATCCACATGCAAGGAGTGTGAGGAGTACGACCATGTCCAAGGTACACCCCGATTTAATGCAAGTTCGTCGATTCGAGATTTGGTTCTTCTTTGTACACAATTCAAGGACTTGATGGACGAGCAAGCTAAGATCAACAAGGACGCCGTCACTAAATTCAAGGCTACGGAGAAAGTATTAGAGAATCTAGATGGCAAGGTGACAGAGGTCGGAAGCTCCATACATGAAGTGTTCATCGTGATGAAGTGTGAGAGATGCAAGTGGTACAACTTGTCGGGCTCCCGATGGATAACAAAGAAGAATTTCCGAGACAACCCCAAGGTCCCAAGACGGCGAAGGCTACTCAAACTCATTTGGGAGAGATGGAGGATCACACCAAGGAGACCATGAAGATCACAACTGAAGGACCGGAGTTTGAGATGCCGGGCCATTACATGAAGGAAGTTGTTGCATCCGTCAAGACCAAAAGACAAAGCCAGCCTGTGAAGGACAAAAACTAAGGCGAAGAATAAGCCCGTGCCCAAAATGGTGCGGAAGTGGGTACCCAAGATTGCAACGCTCGCAAAGAGCATTGATCCGAAGTAATCAAGTGAAGAAGTCTAGCCATGGACTATAAACGAAGCACTAGGCGAGAGGCAACCCGTTTCGTCGAGTCAAGAATAAGCTACCGGGAGGACAACCCGATTCCAGGTTTTTCGAGTCTTTTTAATAATTTAGTTTTTGAATTTACGCAAAACATTAGACTTAGAATGGTTGAACAATATTAGAGACGTAATTCTTGGTTGAATATTTTGTTTGATCATAAACCCTTTACATGAACCATCCTGTTGTTTGCTTCTTTTTCGAGAGACCACAACCAAAAAAATTCAGAACCTATCTCAACCTTTCATCTTCTTTATGATGTTGTGGTTGACTTGCTTTTCATGCTAAAAACACAGGAGTAGAGCCACGTCTTGTACCTAGATGTTATTTAAATTTCAGCGCATGGTAGGACTCACATGAATCTAGAATTTTGACTTTTTGTTGGTTTAAAAATCCTTGGTTTCTCTAGAGTTAGAATTTTTCTAAGCCTCATTTAACTTTATTTTATTCAGAATCCCTCTCATCTAATCAAAATTAGAACCTAAACATATGCCCCCATGATCAAGACGGGAAAAGTTTGCTCACAACTAATGAAAGCAAACAATACCGGTAAGACCAAAATAAAAGTAGTTGGAAATATTTTTCGACTTACATTCGTTTTTAATGCTTTAAAAACTCATCTAAATTTATATTTTAACTCATTAATATCTCTGATTTTATCTTTTATCTTCGAAATTAGAGGAGTGTTTAGTGTTAAAACATGCTTAGAGGGAGGCAATCTAGTTAACCTAACCATACATGCACCATGATACATCATGGGATGCCCCTCCAACATCTTTTATCAAACCACATGCAAAGTACAAGCATGGGGGACAGCCAAGGCCTTGTTTTGTAGGAATATCATGGACGCATGTGAGGCAAGGGAGTATGGAAGTGACTCAAAGCAATATCATCAAGTGGAAGGAGCAATAATGCAAGCAAAGGAGTGGACGAGAACGTTTGAAGGTGCACGCGGTCACGAAGCAACAAGTGCGCTAGAGAAGAACCGAGCCAAGAGGAGGAGAGAGGTAAGTTTCCCATCCAGCTCTTTGTTCGTGTGCTCTAGTTTGTAGTCCGGAACCACCTTAGACTTAGCCATCCACCCCACTTGTTTTGTGCAACAAATCACATCCTTAATCCACTCAAAGTCCAGACTCCAAAATAATATTTGTGTACCTCGTTACCGGTTGGAAACCCCAGATATATATTTGTGAGGGAGAGTGCTGCAATAATGGAAGAAACCTACAAGCTTTTCACAAAAAAAGAAGGGATCATCGTCGTCTAAGACAACCTCTTCGGGGAGGCACTCGGTTTCCGAGTCTCCTCGGAGTATGGAAGAGGACACAGCACTGCCGAGGAGGAACCATACTCTTCTCCTCGGTGGCATGAGGGCTACACGAAACTCGTTTATGAGGTTTACCAAACTTCAATAACATATGCGGGGAGCCGCCCTGTCCAACCTCACCACTTGACACGATCATCCGCTCCACCTCCATGCGCTCCGTGGCATTCCAATGGGTTTATCATCACGACGGAGGAGGAGGAGAAGAAGCTCGCTCGCCTTGAGTAGAGGCTTATAGCGAACGTCGACTTCGATGACCAAGCTCTCCACGTATTGGGTTTTCATACGGGACACCGAGGTTGGGTGCAATTCTCTAACGGAGTGTCGGCAAACACCCACAAGGAATTCGCCTAGGAAATTCATGACCATGGCGCATATCCTTGATGAAGGAGTGCTGAGTCTCTCATTCTGTTTGGAGGGAGCCCACAAGTGGAGAAGAAGGAAGACACCATCGGAAGGGTAACCTTGATCAATGGTGCTATCTAGCACCTTGATGGGGTAATCTCCTTTCATCCATGGGTTGCAATCGATCTTTGAAGGACCGATACGGCGAACCAGAGAGGGGGAGTGAATGGGAGCCGATAAAAATTCTTCTCGAAGGAGATGGAAACTCCTACAAGATGAACACGGCTTCCAACACACGTCTCCGACTCACTACCCAAGTTGGCCAAGCCCACGTAGCCACTGGAGTGCCACTGGACCTAGGAACCAACACACACACACCCTTCCGACCCGAGAACGCAGCGGAACACCAAACCTCGAGTCTTCAGACCAACACCAGTCAGACCGGTGAGCACCACCGGTCAGACCGGTCCCCGCCGGTGAACCGGGCAACTTTCACTAAGTGGCTCCACACCGGTCGGACCGGTGAGACACACCGGTTAGACCGGTCACGGCTCGAAAGCCCTCTAGGCACCAAACAGGTCAAACGACCTCCAAACCGACCCAAACTTGAAACGGCGGCAACACGAGGCAACAACGAACACACCCGGACGTTCACCCGAGCAAAAACCCACCGAGGGTTGCCCGTCCGACCGGTCAAGAGCACCGGTCGGACCGGTGTAGCTCGGGCGGCTCGGGATGAACAAAGACCCGCGGGTCAACTCCCCCAAATCCAAACCTCGATCTCCCGAATCGCTCCACGGACTTGAACAAGACTTTGGGGATATTAGGAACACCTCATGAGGAGTCCATAGCCAAGTTTAATCCCACCAAAACTCGTCCAAAAAGGAGGAATCGAAGAAATCCCGCCAAGAGCACCACAAACCCTAGAACTCGAAAACCCCAAAATCGAGCCCCTTTACTCACGGATTTGGGAGGGGAATCACAGCCCAAAGAACCACAAAGGGTTCCCACAAATTTCCCCCATCAAATCCCCAAAAGAAATGTCCTGAAAACAACCCAAAGAAATCACCAAGAGAGGGCTCCGAAAATCACCACCAAGAACAACCAGGAACAACACATCCAAACCTTGAGGAACCATGCCGAATCATCTATACATGCAACAAAGGTTCATACAAGGTCTAGCTTGCCGCCCGATCATCCAACCCTCTCACAAGATCTCACCATGAAGCTCTCAAGCTAGTCCTATGGAAATCCTAAGGAAAATAGGAAGGAAAATAGGAAAAACAAATGAGCTAGGGTTCCAAGAGTTGGCTGCCATCCTCTCACCTCTTGGGTTATATGGAGGCAACCGAAAGTCTAAAATACCCTTCTCTAACAACTAGGGATACAAGCCCCTCAATGGCGGTTTTGGAAGTCTTCATGTCTTTTCCATCGGACGGATGCCAGGCGACCGCACCTAGCGTAGCCTCGACACAAGCCATGCGATCCCGACGCGTGTCCTCCACTTCGAAGTCTCCGGACTACATCGTCGCACACCGGTCAGACCGGTGCTCACCACCGGTCGAGCCGGTACCCACCGGTCGACCGGTGCCGGCGGCGCTACGGCTTCGTCTTCGGTTCTTCGGTCTTGGCTTTGTGGATCAACCAAGGAACCCAGTGGTTTTCTAGTGAACCACCGGAAACGCCGCGAACTCGGTGTAGCCTCCGCCAATCTCCACTCATGACTCGGCTCCCACGTAGTCCCGGCTCGACCTTGGTTTTGAGGCTCAACGAAGAAACCGTCCATGACTTCATCTTGCTTGTTCATGCCACCATGCGGCCCGCACTTGACCCCCGCCGGCCACCGGGTCCCTTGAACGAAGCCTACTTGTCTTCTCCACACCCCGGAGGCCTCACCGGCGACGACCTTTCGCGCTTGTTCTTCACCCGCACCAACACCGGTCAAGCCACAACCCGCACCCGCAATACTTAGCCAAGAATCGGTCCACACAACGTTGTCAATCACTCATCACACAAGGAAGCGACCATCCACCGGTCCTCGAACCACACATGGTCCTCAATCTCCCCCTTGATGAGTGCATTGACAACACCCACGCGAAAGTAACAAGAGAGAAAAGAAAAAGAAAAGAAACAAACAAAAAGAAACTCTAACAAGCGATCGAAAGCCAAACAAAGGCAAAGAGCAAGATCACTTGAAGAAGACAAGTCTTGGACCCCTTAGGCAAGGGCAACGGCTCGACACATCCGAGACAAAAACCAAGCTCAAGCTAAGAGCGTGACCCACCAAAGTAAAGCTCGAACAACCACAAAGAGCTCCCCCTGAACCAATGCACCTCCCCCTGGACGAATGCATGCAAACCAGCTGAAAACAGGGCAGGCGCGGCAACTTCGGCTCACACCGTTCGTACCGGTCATCACCACCGGTCGGGCCGGTGCCTAACATGTGCACATGACCAAGACTCACACCGGTCGGACCGGTGCACAACAGAGCCCAGAAATGGCTCGAAACCACCTGAAAACCTTCTAAATGCGTCCAGCAAGCCATTTCAAGCTCAAACTTCTCCCCCTTGTTGGCAATGCATGAATCAAGCCAAAAATGCAAAAAATTCAACCTAGAGCTTCTCAAATAGACAAAATTCAACAAAGAATGCTACACATGTCCAAATGAGCAAGTTAGATACTCTACGGCTTCGTATCGATCTCAACTACATGATCACCAAGTTTCACAACCATTGGACGAAGCTAAGATGGGTTTGGGCAATTTTGCGAAAAACTTGCCTCTCATGAGCAAAGTCCTCAACATGATCAAAACACATCAAAATGGCAAAGCCACACAAATTTCATGCTAGGACAGCCATTCTAATCATAAGACCATCACAAACACCCACAAGCACCTCATGTCATGTCAAAGCCACCGAGCCATGTGCCTACTTCTATGTATGAGACTTCTCATTGGTAGGCATCATGCAACGGTTTAGCACCCAAAGCAAATTAAATTTAGCACATATGACATGGAAGCACATTTTCCAAGCATTTTTCATTTCATTTTCAGATTTATAAATGGTACATGAAATGTCTTTGCGACAAAAAGGAACTTATGCCCCTCCACATGATGAAGCAAGAGGGCTAAACATTCATGATGGCAAATGAGCCTTTGGCCCCATATAATCAATAAACTAGCTATCCAACCACAAATTAAGCATAGCAAAGCCACTAAAACATGTCAAGATCATGTAAAGGCATTTACACATGAGAGCGCATACATGTGACATTTTCAAAAACATAGCTATCAACCATGGATTATTCATCAAGATCATCAAGAGCTAAGCCAAACTAACCATAGCATACCAAACAAGCTCACAAAGACATAAATAGCATTCCATGGTGAACAATGTATATAGGAGAAGCTTTTCCTATCCAATGCATATGATACAAAATGCATGCAATCTAAGATACAAGGATGCCTATACATCATGTTACATATGCCATGCCAAATGCAAGAAATGCACAAAGGAAACTATACATATGCTACAAAGGAGCTCCCACACACCCAACTCAAGAAATCAAACACACACCAAGTTCCCCCTGCAAACGGGTGAAAGTTGCTTGATCTAGGGGTTTGGTGAAAATATCGGCTAGTTGGTCATGTGTGGGTACATGGATCAAAGCTATCTTCCCTTTCTCTACGTTGTCTCTCAGAAAATGATACCTTACTTCTATGTGCTTGGTTTTGGAATGGAGCACCGGGTTCATTGCAACACTTATGGGACCGGTGCTATCACATTGAAGTGGGACATGGGTATACTCCTCACCAAAGTCACTCATGGTGTATGAAATCCAAAGGAGCTGAGAGCAACAACTAGCAGCGGCAACATACTCGGCCTCAGTAGTGGATTGAGCAACACTCGATTGTTTGCGGGAAGACCAAGACACCAAGGAAGAACCCAAAAACTGGCAAGTCCCAGAAGTGGACTTCCTATCCAACCGACACCCGGCAAAATCCGTGTCTGAAAAACCATGAAGCGCCAAAGAGGAGGACGAGGAGTACCAAAGGCCGAAGTCGGGAGTGTGATGCAAGTACCTGAAAACGCTTGCCGATGCGAAGTCCTCGGAGACGCTTGCCGATGCGAAGTCCTCGGAGACGCTTAAAAACGAGCGCACAGGCACACCGAGAACTGTATGTCCGACCTCGTCACCGTCAAGTAGAGGAGTGACCCGATCATGCTCCGGTACTCCTTCTGGTCCACGTGTTCACCTTCCTCGTCCGCATCAAGAGCTGTAGTCGTACTCATCGGCGTCGTCATAGCCTTGGAGTCCTCCATCTTGAACTTCCGCACAATGTCCTTGGTGTACTTAGCCTGGTGCACAAATGTTCCTTCCTTTGATTGTTTGATTTGTAGCCCGAGGAAGAACTACAACTCGCCCATCATGCTCATCTCAAATTCCCTGCTCATATCACCCGCAAACCTTGCAACAAGAGAGTTAGACGAGCCACCAAAGACAATATCATCCACGTACACCCGAACAATCGGGATATCTCTCGCCTTGCCTCGGCAAAAACAAGGTCCGATCGACCTTCCCCATCTCAAAACCTCTCTCAAACAAGAACCCCCTCAATCTACCATACTAAGCTCTAGGCGCCCGCTTCAACCCATACGGCGCCTTCCTCAACTCCGTACACCCGGTGGGGGTACTTCTCACTCTCAAACCCCGAAGGCCGCCTCACATACACTTCTTCCTCCAACACACCATTCGAAAAAGCACTCTTCACATCCATTTGGTGCAACTTGAACCCTTTAGCTACGGAAAAGGCTAGAAGGATCCTAATCGCCTCCAAACGGGCTACGGGAGCAAAGGTCTCCTCGTAGTCAATCCCCTCCTTCGACCGAACCCTTGAGCAACAAGCCTCGACTTGTTCCTCACAACCTCACCTTTCTCTACCACTTTGTTCTTCCACACCCACTTTGTACCAATCGGCTTACACCCTGGGGGAGGGTCAACCAACTCCCAAACCTGATTCCTCTCAAAGTTCTCCAACTCCTCATGCATCGAATTAACCCAATTGTGATCAGATAGCGCGTGTCCAATGTCTTTGGGCTCAAAAGTGGCAACAAACGCAGCATGAGCAAAATGAGAATTGTTCCGAACCCTCAACTGTGTAGTGCGTTCATTCATGTTGCCGATGATCCTCGAAGCTGGGTGATCCAGTTGTACTCGCCGGGGAGGTTCTCGCCTTGATGCTACCTCCCCCTCAACATCAGCTTCTCCTTGTTCTTGATTTGTAGTCGTAGGTGTAGTAGAGGGTCCGTCCATCACCGTAGTCGAAGTAGTAGGTACATGTTCAGCCGGGGGCACCACACCTCCATCTTCTTCCTCTCCATGTTCATGCTCCTCCTCCTGAAAGATCTCCTCACCAAGCTAATCATCACCTGCACACTCAAAGACAAGCTGACTACGTGGCTCTGTCTCGTCGAAGGTTACCTCGCAAGTCTCCACGATTTGGTTAGTTTCAAGATTGAGCACACGATATGCTCTAGAATGGGATGCATAACCAAAGAAAATACCATCGACAGACCTAGCCTCAAACTTATCCAACTTACCGCCTTTCTTCGAATGAAACACTTGCAACCAAAGACATGGAAGTGACTCACCTTGGGTGTGCGACCATGCATCAACTCATAGCATGTCTTCTTCTTGTGCACTCGAGGTAGATCCTATTCGACACATAGCACGCGGTATTCACCGTCTCGGCCCAATACCTCCTCGGAGTCCTATGCTCATCAAGCATCGTCCGAGCCATCTCGCACAAGGTCCCGTTCTTCCTTTCCACAACATCATTTTGGGGAGGCGTATACGGACTCGAAAACCGGTGCTCAACACCCAAGTCATGGCAAAAGGTTTCAAAATGAGAGTTTCGAATTCCGAGCCATTATCACCTGCGGATAGCTCGTATGGCATCTCCGTGCCTCTCGTTCCTCAACCTCTAGACTAGATCTCGAACAAAACCAAACGTCTCCCCCTTATCCTCGAGAAAGAACACCCACGCATACCGAGAATAGTCGTCCACCACAACAAGGACATACCACTTCCCACCCCGCGGATCGCACACGAGCCGAGCCAACAAGGTCCATATGGAGCGGCTCGCATGGACGCTCGGTCATCACATCGGTGAGAGGCGGGTGAGAAGAGGCTACCATCTTGGCATGCCTACACGGCGCACAAACCAACTCTTTCTCAAGCCTCAACCGTGGCAATCCTCGGACCAAATTGTGTTTACTCAAGCGCGACAAAAGGTCAAAGCTCAAGTGACCCAACTACCTATGCCACTTCCACAACTCACTCGAAGAACCAGCCAAGAAACAACGCTCCACACCCGAAGACTGAGAAAAATTAGCACGAAACACCCGACCCTCGGGAACGACCATACGGACAAGGTCCCCTCGAGAGTCCAAAATCCGAGAACCACGTGGCCGAAACAACACCTCAAAGCCCTCATCCAACAACCGGGACACGAGAAAGCAAATTGTACCCCGGCCGATTGAACAAGAGCAACACTCCCGAGAGTGATCTTGTCATTCACTTTGATCTCACCTTCCGAAAGCACACACCCACACCCATTGTCCCCAAAAGTGATGTACCTCCTTGTCACCACCGGGCGAGACTTGAGAACCACCCCCTCGTCTCCGGTCATATGCCTCGAGCAACCGGAGTCAATCAACCAAATGTTCTTCAAGTCTCCCACCCGAACTTCAAAAACGAGCACGTGAGCGAACAAACGACTCAAGACCGGGGTTAGTACCAAAAGAGTAAAACCGATCTTGCCGAGCCATTTGCTCGAAAGTGGGGTTAGCACCAACCAAAGCATCTCTCCTACCAAAACTACCTCCACGAACACCACCACGGTAACCACCCTGAGGGAACCACCCCTCTCTTCCTGGAGGAGGACCAAAACCATGAAAGAGAACCCGTGGACCGTCCCTCCTCTCCTTCTCAAAGCTACGACTCCTTCCATCCCCGTAGTGAACTCGAGTGGGAGAATGCCTAGCAACCTGACCACCTGCAAACTCTCCTGCCCAACCACCAGAACCACGAACTCCAGAACCAAACCTCGCACCTGTACGAGCACGAAACCCAAAGCTGCCGCTCGTCCGTGCCCGCACCGGTCCGACCGGTGTGACCCAGGCAAAGCGGCACCTCCAACAACCTTCCGCTCTCCCCAAGCCCGAACTGTCCTCACACTCGCCTTAGCCCTGGGCATCTGCACACGAGGCTCAAGTACACCATCGGAAAGGTGGTACTTGTCCTTGTTATCCCACTCCTTTGCCATTCTCTCCTCTCGCTTCCTCTTGAAGCAAAACTCATCCTTATGGCCATCTCTCCCACAATAGCCACAATGAAACCTCACAAGCTTAGGCTTAGGCTTGGGATGTGGCTGCTCACTTGGTTTCTCTCCACTCAAATCCTCCACTGGTTTCCCTTCACTAGCCTTCTCACTTTCTTTCCCAAAGAACACTTTCCCCGAAGTGCTCACAAACTTGATAGGCTTTTGTAGATCATTTGTGGGTGTAGGAAACACGGGTGGAGCTGGGGTTGTGTCTAGTCGGTTCCTAAGATGGTTAGGTTTTGGGGGGAAATCAATTTTGTGGTGGGTTTTTGGTGGCTCGGGATATTCTCTCCACTTCCCTCACCAACCTTGTTTGCCCCATGTCCCTCACCATCCCGCCTCTTAAACACCTCGATCATCATCCTCAACCGAGGCTCATGACCGGACAACCAACCCATCAACTTTCTCAAGTCGTCATTCCCATCCCGCAAATGATCAACATAATGTGCAAGTTCCAAATTTTTCAAAGCATGCATTTCACATGTAGAGCATGATGTAGGCATGGGTTCCTTCAATTTAGCCTCAAGCGAACTAGTGTAAGCATGCATCTCATCAATCTTAGCATGCAAAACGGGGCAAGAAGTGCACGCACCTAGCAAAGCAGGTCTAGACTTAAGCTCGCCCACTTCAACCCTAAGCACATCTAGTTCCTCACACTTGGAGGCATGCTTCTCCTCAAACAAAGCAAGATCGGCAAGAAAGATGGAGCAATCAAGACAATCAACCTCATCCGAAACAACAGGGCTAGCCTTAAGAAAATCAATCTCAAGCTTGCTATCAAGTACTCGTGTCTCTAGCTCGCCCACTCTAGTCCTAGCATCCTCGAGTGAAGCCCTAAGCTCTTTTCTCATTTTCTTGGCCTCTCTAAGCATGTCATCACGGTTATTAAGCAAAGTGCCAAGCCTCTCATTCTCCTGGCGCACGAAGGGAAGTTCATCAAGCACCTCGTCGTCGGAATCGGAGTCCGAGTCGCTCCGTGTGCTCTTCTTGCCGCCGCAGCTCGGCGCCATGGTGCGAAGGCGTCTCTCGCGAAACGGCTCGGCCCACTCGGGTTCTTGAACGACTTCGGCTCTTGCGACAATCACCTTCATCCTCGGTCTTGCTCGAGCTCGAGGTGGAGTACGCGGAACTGGAGTCGACGTCACTCGCTCCAACCATCGCTCGGGCCTTGCCTCGGCTCTCCTTCTTCCTTGATCGTCGCTCGTCCTTGTACTTGTTCTTGTGCTTGCTCTTGTGGCCGCGCCTCGACCGGTACTTGCCATCGTTCCTCGGCTTGTGCTTGTAGCCGTCCTTGTTCTCGACCTTCTCCGGAAATTGGCGACGAAGTGTCCCGGCTTGCCGCACCGGAAGCATGTCCTCGTGTTCCACCTCATGTTCACTCGCTTCTCGTGCGGCCTCTCGCCCGCCTCGTCAAGAGCGCCGGCTCGTCCTCTCCAAGCTCGTCGAACTCCTCATCCGGCATAGACATCAAAGAGGAAAAGGAGAACATCCCGGTGGATGGGTTAGTGTTAGCTTTTCCTTTCGAACCACCAATGAGGGCAAGACTACGGGAATTAGTCGGTCCCTCGAGCTTGGCGGTCATGCCCCTATCCACCTCGGCCCGACTTGAGCTTCGAGAACGGCTCGTTCACCGTCGAGTGTCATACTTCTCCGACTCCACAATGGCCTCGAACTTTCCGCCCCAAATCGTATGATCCAAAGAGTGTAAGAGCTTAACCGCTCTATCATGATCATCGTACGGAGCACGTCCACATTGGCCCCCATGTTGTTCACAACCACCGTGAACCTTTGAAACAAGGCATCAATGGACTCACCGGGGAGATGAGTGAAGTTCTCGTACTCTCTCCGTAGGTCGCATACATCCGTGCCTCGAACACCGGGCATTCCCAACATGAGCCTCCTTCAAAGACCGACGAAATTCTACAAGCCAAGTGCTCGGTGTGCACCCGATCGAACTCGACACAAAGCACAAAACAAGTAGTCGACCACCTTATTGTTGGCGTCGAATCTGTCCCTCGATCCTGGTGCGAGGAAGTCCATCGGCTGGAAACAGCCTGTGTCCACCGTGACATCCCAAAGGATCTGACCCTTTCTGCGGAGAAACGCACCCATCCGCTTACTCCACATCTGGTAGTTCTTACCATCGAAGTGTGGAGGACCCGAACCCCATTCCTGGTTTGCCATCCTTGGATCTTAGACTGGTTAGAGTCAACAAAGACCCGAACTGGCTCTGATACCACTTGAAGGACCAATACGGCGAACCAGAGAGGGGGGAGTGAATGGGAGCCGATAACCTACAAGATGAACACGGCTTCCAACACACGTCTCCGACTCACTACCCAAGTTTGCCAAGCCCACGTAGCCACTGGAGTGCCACTGGACCTAGGAACCAACACACACACCCCCTTCCGACCCGAGAACGCAGCGGAACACCAAACCTCGAGTCTTAAGACCAACACCGGTCAGACCGGTGAGCACCACCGGTCAGACCGGTCCCTGCTGGTGAAGCTGGGCAACTTTCACTAAGTGGCTCCACACCGGTCAGACCGGTGAGACACACCGGTTAGACCGGTCACAGCCTGAAAGCCCCTAGGCACCAAACAGGTCAAACGAACTCCAAACTGACCCAAACTCGAAACAGCAGCAACACGGGACAACAACGAACACACCCAGACGTTCACCCGAGTAAAAACCCACCGAGGGTTGCACCGGTCAGACCGGTCAAGAGCACCGGTCAGACCGGTGTAGCACCGGCGGCTCGGGATGAACAAAGACCCGCGGGTCAACTCCCCCAAATCCAAACCTCGATCTCCCGAATCGCTCCACGGACTTGAACAAGACTTTGGGGATATTAGGAACACCTCATGAGGAGTCCATAGCCAAGTTTAATCCCACCAAACTCGTCCAAAAAAGAGGAATCGAAGAAATCCCGCCAAGAGCACCACAAACCCTAGAACTCGGAAAACCCCAAAATCGAGCCCCTTTACTCACGGATTTGGGAGGGGAATCACAGCCCAAAGAACTACAAAGGGTTCCCACAAATTTCCCCCATCAAATCCCCAAGAGAAAGATCCCGAAACAACCCAAAGAAATCACCAAGAGAGGGCTCCGAAAATCACCACCAAGAGCAACCAGGAACAACACATCCAAACCTTGAGGAACCATGTCAAATCATCTATACATGCAGCAAAGGTTCATACAAGGTCTAGCTTGCCGCCCGATCATCCAACCCTCTCACAAGATCTCACCATGAAGCTCTCAAGCTAGTCCTATTGAAATCCTAAGGAAAATAGGAAGGAAAATAGGAAAAACAAATGAGCTAGGGTTCCAAGAGTTGGCTACCATCCTCTCACCTCTTGGGTTATATGGAGGCAACTGAAAGTCTAAAATACCCTTTTCTAACAACTAGGGATACAAACCCCTCAAGGGCGGTTTTGGAAGTCTTCATGTCTTTTCCATCGGACGGATGCCCGGCAACCGCACCCAGTGTAGCCTCGACGCAAGCCATGCGATTCCGACGCGTGTCCTCCGCTTCGAAGTCTCCGGACTGCGTCATCACACACCGATCGGGACCGGTGCTCACCACCGGTCGACCGGCCGACCCACCGGTCGACCGGTCCGGCGCCGCCGCAACTCCGTCTTCGGTTCTTCGGTCTTGGCTTTGTGGATCAACCAAGGAACCCAGTGGTTTTCTGGTGAACCACCGGAAACCCCGCGAACTCGGTGTAGCCTTCGCCAATCTCCACTCATGACTCGGCTCCCACGTAGTCCCGGCTCGACCTTGGTTTTGAGGCTCAACCAAGAAACCGTCCACGACTTCATCTTGCTTGTTCATGCCACCATGCGGCCCGCACTTGACCCCCGCCGGCCACCGGGTCCCTCGAACGAAGCCTACTTGTCTTCTCCACACCTGGAGGCCTCACCGGCGACGACCTTTCGCGCTTGTTCTTCACCTGCACCAACACCAGTCAAGCCGCAACCTGCACCTGCAATACTTAGCCAAGAATCAGTCCACACAATGTTGTCAATCACTCATCACATAAGGAAGCGACCATCCACCGGTCCTTGAACCACACATGGTCCTCAATCTTGAGATGTAATCATTCTTTGTCAGATTATCTATCTATCATCTTGTGTTGAATTTACTTTAATGCTTAAGGTTAGCGACCATGCCGTAAAGGGAGTAAAGGTCTCAATGCTTCCTTGAATCCATTCAACACGTCATGTCCATCATAGGTCTAGTCATGAATACCTTCGCGAGAGGAGGGAAAGGGCGAAACCGTGGTCAAGACCCCCGAAAGATTAGATTGGTTTTCATGTTCGAAATGATTGCATGTTCTAGTATCATAGACCCATGGGCGAGTGTCTCCTAACTTTATTGAACAAGCGGTTTCTTATGTATTAAGGAATAGCTCGGTTTTCAAGGGAGCTCCGGAACAAGTGAATGTGCATGGAGGCACATGGGAAGGTTTTTGGAGTATGAGCACGGGAGAAGATCATCAGCAAAGAAATTTTATCCGGAACCCCATCATCCAAGAGTTTCACTGGATGTGCAAAAGGATTTTGGGGAGAATGAGAGAGACAAAGATAACCAACACGGAGTTGAATTGGCTTTACTCGGCTTTGATTGCCAAGAAGCCAATCAACCCCACTCACATATGATCAACCGGTGGTGTTCTTAGCAACATCGGATTCGGGAGATCGGGTTGTTACCTCTCCATGTTGGCTATCTCTTTAAGACCAGGTATTGCAAGGAACCTGAATCATCTCCTAGCTGGGACTTCCCTAGGATTTGAGAATATGAAGAAAGCAAATATATAAGTGAAGATGAGAGAGGAGGCTTCAAAGTGGCCAAAGTAAATTTGCCCCTATCGGATGGAAGAATAAGACTTTTTCTTGAGGGGAAAGAAGATTGGTTAGAGGAAGGACTTCTTGTGCCGGCAAAGAAAAGGTTCTTCCACGGCCCAAGAAGGAGGTGCACAACAAAATTATGTGCCACCACTTGGAGGAATTCCGACGCCGCCAAGTTACTACGGTGGTGTACCAATGCAAGCATGGGGGAGTGGTGCAGCCATGCCCCCACCAAATTTTGTGGTGCCCAACGTACCCTTTGCGGAGCCATATGCACACCTTCCTCAACCACAACAAAATGTAGCCATCATTGGAGGATACGCTGTGAGGAACATGCAAAATATTGCAGCCATCCTAAACAATGCAAACCAAGTGGGTGAAGGTAATGCAAACATCGCTTATGAGCTTTGACACCTTCACTTAGCACCGTCATACAATTCATAGGAGGAGCGGTGCGATCCTATTATGAGTAAGGGTACAACAACCAAGACTTTCAATATCAACCACCAGCGGAAGATTAGAGAGAGGAGGAGCTTTAGTTATCTTTCCTTTACCCCCTTTTTCTTTAATTTTCAGCTTGTATGCGCCTATGTATGCGTAGTGTTTTCAGTTGTTACTTTAATTTTCAGCATGTGTGTTAGTTTTTATTTTCATCATGAATAATGTCGCCACCTAGTTTTTACCTTTGGTAAAGTTATAAAGTTTGTGCCATGAGGATATATGATTATAATTGCCGCTTTGTTTATCTTTGTAATTGTTTTATGCATGTTTAAGCTAATGCTCTCTTAAAATACAAATCTGAATTTATCTAAATGCTAGCTTAATCTTTAGCGGAGGTTATGATAAAAATAAAGACCCATAGTGTTTTATGTGCTCTCAAGTTTTAGATGGATTAAAGATGATTTATTTTTGTTCTTAAAAGTAATGCTAACCTTGTCATAAATACCACTTGCGTGTTGCTCTACCTATCCAGAGCCATATAAATATTTGAGTGCCAAAACTTAGTATACAAGGTTTATTTTTTGGTTGATTTATTGCAGGCCTTGATTTCTCTGGCCCGAGACTAAGAAGCTGGTCATTCCGTTTTTGCGTATCTATCTTATTGCTAGCCTCTTATCCATGCATTGTGTACCCCACATCGGAGATCTCACAAACCTCGCCGGATATCCATCCTTAAAACCAAATATCATCTTTTGTGTTTACCTCCTTGACCACAACCTATCAGAGTATGGATCATCAATTCAAGGAAGATAGCAAGACAATGCCATTATTGAAGATTTCAAGTATCTCTCCAAAGGAAAAGTATTTCCGGTACCTACCTTATCTCTATCACCTCTTTGCCCGAGGACGAGCAACGTCTAAGCATGCGGGAGGAGGTAGGTACAATGCAATTTTAGAGTTCAAGGGGAGCAAATAAAAAAATTGAGAAAGAAAAAAAATGAGAAAAATAAAGAAAGAACAAAAATATGAGTATGAGAAAAAGAGGAGAAAAGAAAAAAAATATGAGTATGTATAATATAAAAATAAAATAAAGTGAACTCCTCGGTTCTCTAAAGTGCATTAGGAATTTCAAGGACTCAAGACTTAAAAGATCCATACTCATTTTCCAACCATGTGCAATCCGATAACGAGGACTTCCTTTGTGCCTCGGGATCACTCTTTGCCATTTGCACATGTCCACCTATCTCAAGTGTGTGTATTTTTCTCTTTCCCCTCCTTGACTTAACATTATTTTCCAATGACTTTTTTGACGAGTCTCGGTAAGACCATGAGAAGCTTGTCTTGTTTTGACAACATCTCATTTATAATATCTTGGTAGGACTAAACTTTCCCAAAAAGTTCCATATAAAGGCTACCACGTATATATGTGTTATGAGAGGGAAAGGAGTAGAATAAATAGGCTTGAGAGACATGATGAGATGAGAGTTCATGAGCAAGATGCAAGGCGGTTTAAATTTGTGAACCTGGTTTAGCTCTTTTTCATCTTGTTCTTTATTTCAAAATTTCTGAGATCCATTTGAATTTTGGGAGCATGTTAATACTTGTGGGATAAGCTTAATTAAATATCTACCCTCCGTAGGGATGAAGGCTAGTACATTATGGAACTTTAATGAACTAAACTTTTGAGAGCATTATGTTTTCTCATGTATGACCAAGTGCAAGGTTTAAACAATGAAAGGCAACGATGATATCCATCAAAGGCTTACTCGAGGACGAGCAAGGTTTAAGCATGGGGGAGCTGTTGACGGTGAAATTCTGTCAACCTAGCCATGAGTTTACCTTCGGTGTTGGCATGACTTTTGCATCTTATCCATTGGTACTAACCCCTGTGGTATAACAAGTTCACTTGTGCATGTCGGTTTTGGAGTTAAGTGTTTACGCAGGGTTTTAACGTTGAAAGCAAGACTTCCGGGATAAGTTCATTAAGAACCTCATGACAAGACCTTGAAGCCCGGTACAAGTCAAGCAATGAAGTGAACATGACTCCAAGAGCCCAAGGACCAAGCCCGAGAAGATGACAAACTCCGAGGAGCTAGCCGTAAAAGTGCTCGAATCTTGCAAGACAAGGAGCTTCGTCCAATTCGGAGAGAAACCGACGACAAGGGCCCACATGCAAAAGGGGAGAGGATCTAGAAGACACGGGAAGCAACACCGTGCAAAGGAGGCCACGGACCGGGCCGAGATGGGCCCGTGCCGACCACCCCCGGCTTTGTTTTGGGGCCCGCCGGCCTCCCCTTTGACCTAGTTGCATCTCGGGCTATTTATAGCCCCCTGACCGAGAGCCACGCATCAATCAAGTCGTCATCCGCCGCCGAGGAGCTGAGAAGCTTGAGGGACACCATCTCGGAGATGAGGGTCGTGCTAGTTGTCTAGGGTTTCCCTAGCCGACATGGGAACCTTGCATGAAAGACCACGTCGGAGATCCGGAGCAAGGATCAAGATCGAGGTAGGATCCCGGTGGTGATCTTGTTCATGTAATCATTCATGGTGAAGTTTTTATAGTTAATCCGATTTCTAGCGATCAAGTGCCTTCTCGATGATTTTGTTTTCTTCTTGGTTTTGCTTCTTCTACGATCTATACTTAAAATAGATTACATAAGGTGCTCTTGTAGCCGCGGTGGCTAGAGGTGCATACCGGACGTGCCAAGTGATTTCAACTTGTTCTTATCGAACTCGCCCTAGACTACCCACATGAATAGGGATACATTATGACAGAACGGGGGTTCCGAAAGGCGGGTGTTTTCGCAGTCGTACGGGAGGCTATGATTTAAAGATGCTTTTAATGAGATTCGCTTTTCTATCTTCATCTATCTTGTTTGGAGCTACAACATAAGCATGACCTAGAATCTCTAGATCGGTTATCTCTTGCTTTCTCTTGCTACCTCTTTAGTAGATTAGATTAGATGTGTTTACTTGATGATATCTTAGATTAGATGCAATTTGGTTCTTCACTAGATAGCTTTCCTTGCTTTACTAGATTGAATCCTTGCGTTGCACATTGTTCCACGGATTCGATACCTTGGGTTCACCACTCGAGGGAAGAAGGGTCCCTTGACTACGACGGGAGACTTGTCCGCTTGCAAGTCTAAACGAACTTTGATACAACTATTAACCGTCAACATGGAGCCTGCACATTATGTTGATCGTTTGCAGGATGAGAATGATGAGTTGAGACAGTTGATGGGTTGGTTGTCTGGTCATGAGCCTCAGCTGAGGATGACGATCGAGGCATTTAAGCGCCAGGATGGGGAAACGCTTGGGGCAAAGAAAGTGGGTGAGAGAAGCGGTGAGAGTGATGTTCCAGAACCACCAAAAACCCACCACAAAAATGCTTTTGTTCCTAAACCGAACCATCTTAGGAATCGACTAGACACAACCCCAGATCCACCCGTGTTTCCTCCACAAACCAACAACTTCCAGGAACCCATCAAGTTCAAGAGTGTCTTGGGGAATGAATTCTTTGGGAAGAAGGGAGAGAAACCAAGTGAGGAGAAAACGGGTGAGGAAAAGCCGAGCCTAAAGAGAACCCAAAGCCAAAGCCAAAACCGAAACCCTTCCATTGTGAGCATTGTGGGAGGGATGGGCATCTTGCTGAGTTTTGCTTTAGGAAGAAGCGTGAGGAGAGGTTGGCTAGAGAGTTGGCCAACAAGGACGTGCACGCCCTTCTCGTGGTGTGCCCGAGCCTAGGTTGGTGCCCGCAGGTGACGAAATGGTGCGTACCATCTACCCTCGTGGGAGGCGTGAGTATGTGCCTCGAGGTGAGCCACCACACAGAGAAGGTGGTAGGCGTGTTGGGTTTGGGTGTGGTGAGTTTGCTGGACGTTCCTTTGCTCGTGGCCAATACGAGTATGGGGGGAACGATCGCAGTTTTAGGTCCCAGAGGAGCTACGGACCACGGTCTCCCCTTCGTGGTACGCGTAGTCCTCGAAGGGGACGTGTTGGTGTTCCACCTAGGAGAGATAGGATGGATTTTGCTAACCCCACGTTTGAGCAAATGGCGAGGCTCTGGTTTGATTCGTTTTGTACTAACCCTAGTGCTGAGTCCTTTGCTCACTCTCTCTCTCTCTCTCGTTTTTGATTTTGCAGGTGGGAGGCTTGGAGGGCTTTTGGTTGATCGACTCCGGTTGCTCCCGACACATGACCGGAGATCGACGGTGGTTCTCTTGCCTCACCCCGGTGATGACCAAGGAGTACATCACTTTTGGGGATAATGGGAGAGGTAGAGTGCTTTCAGTGGGCACGGTGAAGGTGAGTGAGTCTGTGACTCTTAGGTGTGTTTCTCTTGTCAACTCGTTGGGGTACAATCTTCTCTTTATCTCCCAACTTCTTGATGAGGGTTTTGAAGTCCGGTTCAAAACGGGCTGTTCTCATGTTTTAGATTCTCGAGGCGATCTTGTGTATGATCGTCCCCGAGGGTCAAATTTTCAAAGTCAATTTTTCCCAGTGTGTCGACTCTCCTCGTTGTTTGGTTGCTGGTGTTTCGGCGGAGCTTTGGAAATGGCATAGGAGACTAGGTCACTTGAGTTTTGACTTGTTGTCACGCTTGAGTGGGATAGGATTAGTCCGAGGACTGCCTAAGTTGAAATACCAAAAGGATTTGGTATGTGCTCCGTGTAGGCATGGCAAGATGGTCGCCTCTTCTCATCTACCTCTGACATCTGTTATGACAGAGAGACCATGCGAGTTGTTCCATATGGACTTGGTTGGTCCAGCTCGTGTGTGCTCGGCGGGTGGGAAGTGGTATGTCCTTGTGATTGTGGACGACTATTCTCGCTATGCTTGGGTCTTCTTTTTGGCTGACAAGGGGGAGACATTTGGTTTTGTGAGAGATCTGATCCTGAGGTTGAAAATGAGAGACATGGAGATGTTGTTCGAGCTATTCATAGCGACAATGGCAATGAAATTAAAAACTCTCGTTTCAAAACCTTTTGTCGTGATTTGGGTCTCGAACATCGCTTTTCTTCTCCCTATGTGTCTTGTCGAATGGTGTGGTTGAGAGGAAAAATCGTTCCCTTTGTGAGATGGCTCGGACGATGCTTGATGAGCATAGGACTCCGAGGAGATATTGGGCTGAGGCGGTGAACACCGCTTTCCATGTTGGGAATCGGATTTTTCTAAGGGCCTTCTTGAACAAAACGTGCTATGAGCTTATGCACGGACGAGCACCTAGAGTGAGCCATTTCAGGGCTTTTGGTTGTAGATGCTTCATTCTCAAGAAGGGTAGGCTAGATAAGTTTGAGTCAAGGTCTTCAGATGGGATTTTCTTAGGTTCTACTAGTCATTCTGGAGCATTTCGTGTGCTCAACCTTGATACTAACCTAGTCATGGAGACTTGCGAGGTGACCTTCGATGAGACACAACCATGCAATTCGTCTGTCTTAGAGTGTGCAAGTGATGATGAAGTTAGCAAGAAGATCTTTGAGAACGAGGAGGATGATGCTGGAGAGGACGATGGTGATGGTGGTGAAGCTCCAGCCACACATGTACCCTCTACTTCCGCTATGACGACTACGGTGTAGGATGGCCCATCCCCTACACCGCCTACGATTCAGGAAGATCAAGTGGAAGCAAATGCTGAGGGCGATGTTGCCTCAAGGCGAGAGGCACCGAGGCAAGTTCAAGTTGATCATCCTCCCTCAGTAATCATCGGAGACATCAATGAGCGTACGACACAGTCGAGGTCTAGAAATGCTTCTCACTTTGCTCATTCAGCTTTTGTTGCTACCTTTGAGCCGAAAGACATTGGACACGCTCTATCTGATCCTAATTGGGTGAATGCCATGCATGAGGAGTTACAGAATTTTGAGAGAAACCAAGTGTGGGAGTTAGTGGAGCCACCACCAAATTGCAAACCTATTGGAACAAAATGGGTATGGAAAAACAAAGAGGGAGAAAATAGTGAGATGGTGAGGAACAAGTCGAGGTTGGTTGCTCAGGGCTTTAGTCAGAAGGAGGGGATAGATTATGAGGAGACATTTGCTCCTGTGGCCCGTTTGGAGGCAATTAGGATCCTTCTAGCTTTTTCTGTGGCTAAAGGGTTCAAGTTGTACCAAATGGATGTGAAGAGTGCCTTCTTGAATGGGTTTTTAGAGGAGGAAGTGTATGTGAGGCAACCACCGGGCTTTGAGAGTGTTGAGTTTCCACACAAGGTGTATAGGTTGAGAAAGGCGTTGTATGGGCTGAAACAAGCTCCCCGTGCTTGGTATGGCCGTTTGAGGGGGTTCTTGTTCAGCAAGGGGTTTGAGATGGGAAAGGTAGATAAGACTTTTTTTTCTCCTCGGGCAGGGTAATGATATCCTAATTGTTCCGGTATATGTGGATGATATTGTCTTTGGCGGCTCGTCTCACTCTTTGGTTGCTAGGTTTGCAGAGGATATGAGCAAAGAGTTCGAGATGTCTATGATGGGAGAATTTCAGTTCTTTCTCGGGCTTCAGATCAAGCAGGCGAAGGAAGGAACCTTTGTACATCGAGCCAAGTACACGAAGGACTTCTTCAAGAAATTCAAGATGGACGATTCGAAGCCCTTATCGACACCGATGAGTACGACTACAGCGCTTGACGCAGACGGGGACGGAGAGCCCGTGGAACAGAAGGAGTATCGGAGCATGATCGGCTCCCTCTTGTACTTGACGGCGACGAGGCCGGACATCCAGTTCTCTATGTGTCTGTGCGCTCATTTTCAGGCATCACCGAGGACTTCACATCGACAGGCCGTCAAGAGGATCTTCAGGTACCTTCGATACACTCTTGAGCTTGGTCTTTGGTACTCGACGTCCTCCTCTGTTTCTCTTCTTGGTTTTTCGGATGCCGATTTTGCGGGGTGTCGAGTCGATAGGAAGTCAACTTCGGGGACCTATCAGTTTTTGGGTTCCTCGCTTGTTTCTTGGTCTTCTCGCAAACAGTCTAGTGTAGCTCAGTCTACTACAGAAGCCGAGTATGTTGCTGCCGCTAGTTGTTGCTCCCAGCTACTTTGGATCACATACACGCTGAGTGACTTTGGTGAGGAGTGTTCCCATGTGCCACTCATGTGTGATAGCACGAGTGCCATTAGCGTTGCCAAAAATCCCGTGCTTCACTCCAGAACCAAACATATAGAAGTGAGGTACCACTTTCTAAGAGACAATGTTGAGAAGGGAAACATAGACCTCATCCATGTACCCACAGAAAAGCAGCTCGCAGATATCCTAACCAAGCCTTTGGACCAAGCTACATTTGTTCATTTGCGAGGAGAGCTTGGAGTTGTTTTTCCTTTTTGAGCTTCGGTTGGGAGGGTTGATGTACATATGCATGTTGCATTTCCATGAGGTTCATATCATGCTTGCATCTTTGTATCATAGACTGCATTCGTAATATATGTCATGGAGATGTGCTGCTCTCATATGCTTTGATCACCATGATATGCTAGAGATGAGATTATGATCTTGCTTGTGATGCTCATGAGATGTATAGCTATGCTCTTGGTAGCTTTGGGGATATATATGCTTGTGGACGGCTTTACTTTGTTAAAAATGCTTTATGATCCTCTCTTGTGGGTAGAATGCCTTTCATGTTCATTTTGGGTGCTCATGGCTATACCTTGCTTAATTTGTGTTTGGAAACATGTTCTTTTCATTTGGGATCAAAGATCCATTTATCATCATGAATATTTAGCCTACATGCTACCTTTTGGAGTAGCATAAGCTTCTTTTTTGCCGCAAAGGCACTTCATGTACCATGCTTGTATTTGTAAATCATAAAAATGGTACGTGAGATGCCTAAGCTTGAAAACTGTGCTTCCATGTCTAAAAATGCTTTAATTTCCTTACCATGGGTGCTAAACCGTTGCATGATGTTCACCAATGAGAAGTCTCATATCTAGAAGTGGACACATGGCTCGGTGGCTTTGACATGACATGAGATAGCTTGTAGGTGTTCGTAACGATCTTGTGATGAGAATGTGTGACCCTGCATGAAGTTTGTGAGTTATTTGTTGTGGGTGCTCTTTTTGCTCAAGATTAGGTTCTATGCCCATGAGAGGGAAATTTTCATGAAAAATGCTTCACTTTCATCGTAGCTATATCTCTTGCCTATATGTCCCCGTGTATCTTGTTGGCGATGCTTGTACTCAAATTGTGGCTATCTTGCCTGTCTATGTCTCAAATTTAGCATGTTGTAGTGCTCTTTGTATATTTGAGAAGCACATGCTTGCACTTGTAGACTTGATTCATGCATTACCAACAAGGGGAAGAAAAGTACCCAATTCATGTTTCCAGGGGGAGTTTGCATGGGGAGTTTGCATCAAGGAAAGAAAATTTGGGGGAAAATGCATTTGTTCGGGGGGAGCTTGCATTCATGCATTTGGGAGCTCTTGTTCTCCTGATTTTTTAGTTGTTCTCTTTTGCCGATGGTGTCGAGCCCTTTTGCCTCACCTTGAGGAGTCGGCAATTTTGGAGCATTTTATCTCGGTTGTGTCGAGTCGTTGCCATTGCTTTAGGGGACCGAGATTTCTCTCACTCAAGTGATCTTTTCTTGGCTTTTATTTGCCTTTTGATCACCTGCTTGAGTTTTTCTTCCTTTCTTTTCTTTTTCTCTTTTCTCTGAATTGGTTACTTGTGTGTGTTGTCAATGCACTCATCGAGGGGGAGATTGAGGACCGGAGCGTCCGAGGACCGGTGGATGGTCGCTCCTGGCTGTGATGAGTGATTGACAACGTGGTGTGGACTAACTCTTGGCCGAGTATTGCGGGTGCAGGTTGCGGCTTGATTTGCGTTGGTGCAGTGAATAGTGGGCGAGAAAGGTATATGCCTTGCGGGGCCTCCGAGGAGTGGAGAGACAAGTAGGCCCGATTCGAGGGACCCGGTGGCCGCCGGGGTCAAGTGCGGGCCGCATGATGGCAAGAAAAGCAAGACGAAGTCGTCGACCGAGTCGGTGCGGGTAGCGGCTCACGACCGCAGTCCGCACGCGGGGTTTGCGGCGGTTCACCGTAAAACCGTCGGGTTACTTGGTTGAGCCACAAAACCAAGACCGGAGGCTTGGCGGGTGGAGACGGGATCCGGCGCGCCGAGAAGCTTCGATGTCGGCGGACACATGGCGGGATCGCGGGGCTTGCGTCACGAGGACGCGAGCTCGCGGCAACGGCGTGGCCGTGCGATGAAGAGGAGTGCTACATGACCTATTTGCCCCTGAGGGGTTGTATCTCAACTTAAGTGCTAGGGGTAGTGTGGTCTTTTGCCCGGCCCGGATGGGAATCATATATATTAGCTCTAGGGTTTCCGGCAAACTATCCATCCGGATCGATTCTCATTTCCTTGCTCTCTAGGGTTAGATTTTTCCTCAGTTTGTAAAGAATCTGACCTCTGAGTGAATGGAAGCTTTCATGGTTGCGTCGATTCCCGGTTTGTAGCTCGTTGGATTTTCATGTCTTTTTCGAGCTATTTTCATCGGTTCTTCGTGCACGGCTTGTTCCTTTGATTCTGAGGTGTTTGGGCTCGAATTTGTTGGTGGGAATCATGGATAGTTGCCTCATGCATCTTTGTGCTTGATCTTGATCCCCCCAAACTTCGAGTTCGGCCTTCGATTGAAGGATTTCGGTTGGGTCCTAGGTTTTTGGTTGGTTTCGGTGGCGTTTCGATTCCCGGCGATTTAGGTTGTTTGAGGACCCAAGTTTTGGGGCATAGCATCCCCTAGCGACGCTTCACATCTTCCCCAAATCTTTCCTCAAGAGCTTCAACCGTTTGGGAGATCCTTGGAAGGATAGGTGGTAGGGTGCTCTCGAGTTGGTTTTCGGGCTGCTGTTCACGCGCCTGTTTGCACCTCGCGGATCGTCCGCGTGGTGGTGCGGACTGTCCACGTGGAGGGTTTCGCCCAGGTGTTCTTCGCGTTCTTCGCATGTTCTTGAGCGCCTTCGTTTTGATTCGGTTGGCCAGTGGCTTTTGGTGGAAAGTGGTTTGGCGGACAGTCCGCAGGGACGTCGCGGACAGTCCGCGCGGCACGAGTTGCTCGCGGACCGTCCGAGGACGTGGTACGGACCGTCCGCGTGTGGAGGTGCCGGTTGGGTCGTTCTGTTAGTTTTTAACGGACCGTCCGCCGTGTGGTGCGGACTGTCCGCGTGGCGGTCGCGGACAGTCCTCCCCAGGGCCACGGACCGTCCGCCTGGATTGCTGCAGAACAGCTAAGTGCTTTGCTTCTTGGTTCGTGCTTCTGCTTTGGGATCGTTTGGGGTTTGTTCCTAAGGTTGGTACGTTCGTTGTGACTACGTGACCTTGGCAAACCCGTGTGGGAACCCTTGGTTGTGATTTTGGGGTTTAGGCCGAGTTCTCTCTTAGGAGAAGAATTTTTATCGGCTCCCATTCACTCCCCCCCCCTCTCTGGTCGCCTAATCGGTCCTTCAGCAGCAGCAGTAGCAATGGTGGCCAAGATGATGGGGAAGAAGCAAGCTCTGACCGCGATACTAGCTCCCCGAAGGTTGATGTCGTCGGCTGAATCTACAGTTGTTGGAACATTCACTTTTGATGTTGTTATAAAAACTTGTAAATTCATGTCCTGTGTCCCCTTCTCAGAACAATTATTTTGTAAACTTTAACCTGCACAGGTCCTGCAAGGTGGGCCTGCGCAGGATGTGATTCCTTTATGCATTCATCGTGGGAATAAAGTAGTTAGTGGTGAAGCTTGGCGATTGTACAAAGAGGTTTATCCCAGGCGTAAATTCTCCGATTTTTGGCTTGAATGTTGTCAAGACTTTTCGATGCGTAATTTTCAGTTGATTTGGTTCTTCCTTCAACGCGATGGATATGCTCTTGCTACCGAAGCTTCAAGTCCTCAGACGTTCGTGAAGACAGAGCCCTTAGCCCCAAGACTGATGACTACAACTTCACTTATGCTAGCGATACTGCGAAAAACATTGGTCGCAACTCGAGCCACATTGTCGAACTTTCTTTCTGAAATTCTAGCTCTTTGGAAGCTATGTAATTTAAGTCTTTTGAAATTTTTGAATGGGATAAGGCAATAAACCTGTTTTTTAAGAAAAAACATCACCCTCCCCACCTTGTTGTTTTCATGTGAAAATTTCGTAAAAACTCAAGGATTCATGACCTTTGAAGTGCAAGTCGACAAAATTTGTTATACGAATTTTGTGGACTTGCGTGTGCTTGGCATACTTTCCCTCGTTGATATCGCAACCCTTAGTTGCTTCAACCATTCTTTTACGAACACTAACTTTCCAAGGTGATTGAGCCCCTTGGCCCTTTGTAGGAAATTTTTCTGTTGACGTTGGTATAAATCATCATAAATATGATCTTGACTTTTACTCCACACGTTTTTACATAAAAATTCGAACAAGAACATATACACTTCCTTGGTCACAATCCTCAATTGCTCCCGAAGTTTTGGAAGGACGTTCCTTCACGATGGGAGCTAGGCCACAACTTGTTGTTGTTTTAGGTCTTTCGGTGGGAATCCCTTTCATGGTGGGATTTAGGCTGCAACTTGTTGTCTCTAGCCTTTTGGTGGGAATCCCTTTCACGGTGGGATTTAGGCTACAAATTGTTGTTGTCTCTAGCCTTTCGGTGGGAATCCCTTTCACGGTGGGATTTAGGCTTTCACGGAGCCTTTGGCTATCAAGGAGCCTCTTTCTCGAAACATTTCTCTCACTTCTTAAATCTCAGCTATCACGGAGCCTTTCACAAACTTTTTCTCATGATGGTATTTCGATTATCACAGAACCTTTCACAAACTTTTCTTTCTCGTAAATGGAATTCAGGCTATCACGAAGCTTTTCTCGAACTTCACTTTTTCACGATGGAATTTCGGCTATCACAGAGCCTTTCGTGAACTTCTCTTTTTCATGATGGAATTTCAGCTATCACAGAGCTTTTCATGAACTTCTCTTTCTCATGATGGAATTTTAGAAGACACTAAGTTTAGGGGAAGACTCTTTTCATATATATCACAGAAAGTATTTACATAGGATCTGCCTCATTAAAAACCTTGCCCCTTGATTTAGGCCCCCCTTTGCAAGGAAAAGAGTACGATCCTCCTTATTCTAATAAGTTAAGTGCGAAAAGTAAAAAAATTGTTCCTGAATCCACTTATAGATCCGTGGTTCTGATGTTTACATTTTTACAAAATTTGAACTTACGAAAAGAAATGCTGAAAAATAAATATAACTACTTTCGAAATTCTCAAGGATAGTACCTTTTCAACCTGTCAGCATTCCATGAATGTGGCAGCTCTTCGCCACTTTGGTCTATCAAGCGGAAAGCCTCAGACATGTTTGTTTCCTTCGCTATGTATGGCCCCTCCCACGGTTCTTGGAGTTTCCCATGGTTCTCCCAACTTTTCTTTCTTTTCAGAACCAGATCACTAGTCTTGATTGATGTCTTTCCTGACCACTTTTCTATCCCTTCATGCCTTGGTTTCTTTTTTATATTTCTTGATGTTTTCGGTAGCTCCGAGGATCGTTAGCTCGATCATATCTTTTTCTACCTTCATGTCAACTTCTTCGATTTCTTTTGCCTTCTGCACTCTTATGCTCTCATTCTTGATTTCTTCCGGTGTCATCGCTTTGGTGCCGAACAATAGGCGAAAGGGTGTGAAACCCGTTGCTCTTGACACTGTAGTGTTATGTGACCAGATCACTTTCGACAATTCATCCGTCCACTTGCCTTTATTTTGATCATACAAACATTTTTTGATTCCCGAAAATATCAATTTGTTTGCTCTTTCAACAACCCCATTGGAATGCGGGTGATAAACTGAAGAGAACTTCGCATGAGTGCCTAGAGTTTTGCAGTATTCCTTGAAAGAGTAGCAATCAAATTGCTACCCATTATCGACAGTCAGCTCTCTTGGTACCCCGAATCTGCAGATTATGTTTTGCCAGAAGAATTTCTGGATTGTTGATGCTGTTATATTCGCCAATGCCTTTGCTTCCACCCACTTGGTGAAGTAGTCAACCTCTACTGCTGCGAACTTATAGTTTCCTTGAGTTGTCGGCAATGGGCCAACCAGATTCATTCCCCACCTTTGCAAAGGCCATGATGGAGGAATTAGGTGAACTGGCATGGATGGCAGGTTTTGCTGATTCGCTGTTTTTTGACATGCTTCACATTCTTGAACAAGTTTCTTTGCATCATTGTTTATAGAAGGCCAGTAAAATCCTTGCTTTATTGCTTTGCTTGCTAGAGCTCTTGTGCCTATGTGTGCACCGCGGTATCCACTTTGGATTTCCTTGAGAAGTTCTTGCTAGAGCTCTTTTTCAGAGGTCATCTCTTGGTATGTGCTGGACTAAATAGCCTTTGAAGTGCCTTTCCATCTCTCTGACCTTCTCAAGGTACTTCAACAAAATAGGGTCTCTTGCTTCACTTTCTTTCTCAATGTGTTCTTGAATGACTTTGGAATCCGTCTTTATGATGAAGGTTTGTTGACCCAAAGCTTTCATCTTCCTCAAGTCTAGCAGTAGAGCCTCATATCCAGTTGTGTTGTTCGTGGAACGGACATCATCTGCGAAATCGTGTCGGACATCATATCTTATCATGATTCCTGCTAGAGATGTTACGATTGCTGATATTCCAACTCCTTTATCACACCAAGCCCCATCACAATGTCCTACCCAAGGTGTGACTATGTCTTCACCAGGATTATGTGTTGGCGATGTCCAGTCCACAACAAAATCCGCCAAGACTTGCGATTTGATTGCACTTCTTCTCTCGAAATCAACTATACACTCTAAGAGTTCAGCAGCCCTTTGATGATTTGAGTTGATGCCTCTTTATTTGTGAAGAGGTCGTTCAGCGGTTGGTTCGTTAACCCTTATTCTATGGCCCTCGAAGTAATGCCTCAGTTTTTTTGCAGCCATCACGACAGCATACGCTATCTTCTCTAATTCTGAGTAGAAGAGTTTAGAGCCTGAAAGAGCTTCAGAAGCAAAATATATAGGAATTTGTTTTAGTTTTCCTTATTCTTCTTTCTCTTGTACTAGCACGGCGCTTGCTGTCAAATTTGAAGCAGACAAGTACAACAAAAGTGGCGATTTCGGCTCTGGAGGGCATAACTTAGTCATGTTTGACAGATATTCTCTAAGTTCTTGGAAAGCTTGTTTCTAAGATTTGGACCACTGAAAGTTCTTTGAACTTCATAAAACTTAGAAGAAAGGCAAGCTTCTCTCCGCAGCTCTGGGGATAAACCTGCTAAGGGCAGCAACTCTTCCTGTCAACTTTTGCACGTCTTTCACTGAAACGGGATCTTGCATTTCAATTAGATCCTTGATTTTGTCAAGATTTGCTTCTATGCCTTTTGTCGAAACAAGACATCAAGAACTTTTCCCTTGTGAATGCCGAAGACACATTTTTTAGGGTTCAGTTTGAGATTCGCTGCTCTGAGGTTCACGAAAGTTTATGCCAAATCGCTGATGTGGTCTTTCCTTTGAATGCTCTTGACGTCGGACGACGGACGAGGCGATGTTGGGGCAGAAGGCCGGGGGCGTGCGCGGGAAGTCACTTCGTAAAACTTAGAAGAAAGGCAAGCTTCTCTCTCCGCAGCTCCGGGGATGAACTCGCTAAGGGCAAGAACTCTTCCCCGTCAACTTTTGCACGTCTTTCACTGAAACGGGATCTTGCATTTCAATTAGATCCTTGATTTTGTCAAGATTTGCTTCTATGCCTTTTGTCGAAACAAGACATCAAGAACTTTTCCCTTGTGAATGCCGAAGACACATTTTTTAGGGTTCAGTTTGAGATTCGCTGCTCTGAGGTTCACGAAAGTTTATGCCAAATCGCTGATGTGGTCTTTCCTTTGAATGCTCTTGACGTCGGACGACGGACGAGGCGATGTTGGGGCAGAAGGCCGGGGGCGTGCGCGGGAAGTCACTGTCGGCGAGTGCTTTAAATTGTAAACGGAAATGCTAGCGTCCAGGCGTCCGGACGCGTCGGACGGTGGCCGCAGAAAATATCTGCGTATGGGACCCAACTCACCACAACCACGCAATCTATTTGATTCGTTCTTATCCCCATTAGGCATGTTGTGTGCGGGCCGGTGCTCCCCGCGACGAGGGAGCGACGAAGCTTGTTGACGTGCGGCCGGGCGCCGGGGGCCTGCTCCCCTGTTTGCCAGTAGCGTGGTCGCACGAGGGGCGGCGAAGCTCGACGAGGGCATGCCTGAGGCGATGGAGCTCGTCGGCAGCACGGCTTTGCCTCGGTTCACCACTCCACGCGGCTTCCCCCACGTCGGGACAGAGGAGCTTTGGGTGGCGGCCATGGCAGATGATGTAGGGTGCAGGAGCTCGCTGACGCGACCACGTCGCGGCCAAGAGCGCGACCGGCGCGGTCGTCCAAGCGACCAGGGGCGCGGGAGCTCACCGGCGAGGGATCCCTACGGCGAGGCGCGGGGGAGCTCCCTATCGCCACCGCCGCGCGCGCGGTGGAGCTCGACCCCGGCCGGCGGCGGGCGCGGGGTACTCCTCCGGCGAACGCTCGTGCCCCTCGGCTGGCGAGGAGGAGCTACCGACGGCACGCCCCGTACCCCTTCTGCACTGCTTCTCCTCGATTCAGAACTGCAGTCTCTCCCTCCCCCAACCAGGTCGCTGCATGTTTGCATGTTGCAAGCTGATCATATAGATGTTTCAGAGGTTTCGAAAAAATGATGCAAGTGTTTCATGTTAACATTGTAAAAGTAGATCTCAATGTTGCAATGTTGCAAAAGTAGATCTCGAGAGGCCAGCTTTTGTTGTTCATGTTGCAATCGTTGTGAATATGTTGCATCCGTGTCCTTGGCATGTTGCGAGTGTTCCATGCGAATGTTTCAAAATTAGATCTAAATATTTTTAATGTTGCAAACATTGATTTTCGATGTTGCGAATGTTGAGTCTTGATGTTGCAGACACGTGTTATTGGGTGTTGCAAATATTAAATTTTAATGTTGTGGATGTTGAGTTTCGATGTTGCAGACTTGTGATATTGAGTTTTGTGTCGAAGAGGACGGAAGGAGGGCTCCGGATGTTGGATATTGCATGCAACACGGTCGCAACATGGTCGCAACATGGGGAGGAGAGAAGAAAGACTCCTGATGTTGGATGTTGCAAGCAACTGTGTTTGCAACATTTTCACAACACATTTGCAACACGCTCGCAACATTTACTCGGTAGTCTTTAGATCTAACGGCTGACGATTGAGGATCCTAAGATCTAACGGCTGCGGACCCGTCCGATGGCTAGCGCCCGGATCGGACGTCCGGGCGCTTGCAGTGCCCAATTGTAAACTCAGGCCCAACAACCTTAACGAACCAATTGTTTGCAGCAGGGCACATCAGACAAAAAAACTACCTGACCCATTTGTCGCTTTGGGCCAGATAAGTATGTAATAAAAAGAAAAGGATTAAAAAAGGAAAAGAAAAGACACGGCCTGTGCGAGTGCCGGTGAGCACGGCGGTCCACACCGGTTCCTTGCTCGGCGCCACCATGCTGCCATGCAAGTGTTCCCGCGACCAGGGCCGGCATGCAACCGTTGCGGACCATGTGTGGTTCGAGGACCGGTGGATGGTCGCTTCCTTGTGTGATGAGTGATTGACAACATTGTGTGGACTGATTCTTGGCTAAGTATTGCAGGTGCAGGTTGCGGCTTGACTGGTGTTGGTGCAGGTGAAGAACAAGCGCGAAAGGTCGTCGCCGGTGAGGCCTCCAAGTGTGGAGAAGACAAGTAGGCTTTGTTCGAGGGACCCGGTGGCCGGCGGGGGTCAAGTGCGGGCCACATGGTGTCATGAACAACAAGATGAAGTCATGGACGGTTTCTTGGTTGAGTGTTGACGGATAAAACTCGTATCCACCTACGATCCGCAAGCGTACGGACCTACACCTTTTTCACCACGGGATTCCCAAGGTTCTTGTCAATCCGCGGAGCAAGGGGATTACTAGCGCTTAACCAAGTACTAATTTGTTGAATGGAAAACCTTTGAAAGAGTATTAATCTAAAGGTAAAGACAATCTAACCTAAGTTAATCTAAGTTAAGTTGATCAAACAAATGTAGGGTTAAAATAGATGGTAAAGGGGTGAACACAAGAGAGTGATTAAGAAAGATAAGCGTTCCCTCCCTAGGATCTAGGATAACATGGTATGCATCTACTACACGAGAGCGGTAAACCAATCTACCGGGGGTTGTGACCACGGTTTCGCCCTTTCCCTCCTCTCGTATCGTCACTACGCGAAGGTATTCGTGACTAGACCTATGATGGACACGGTATGTTGATGGAATCTATGGGAGTAGCGGATATCATACGCCCGAAAAACACGGTAGCTAACCTTAATCATCAAAGCATCATCAACATGAAAATAATAGATTGAAACCACGAATCGAGTAGCGATCACATAGCATGTATCCATCTAATCCTAGGGATGAACGGAGACATTACCCCATCATCTTACACGGATTGAAGCACATAGGGGTGATGGAGACTCCGAGAACGTTGTCGATGAAGATGGCGGTGATGGAGCTTGGGAACACCCCTAGGCCAGCAGCTTGGAGTCCTCCTCTTGCTTCCTTCTCTCCGCCGGCGTTGATCCTTGCGACGAGCTCATCTAACTCTCTCCCTCATCTTGCGGCGGCGGTTTTCCGGTGATTGGCGTCGGTAGGATGATTTGTTCGATGGGTCACCACATTGGGGCGCCTAGGGGGTTGTATTTATGTCCTTGAGGTGCCTTTGGGCGTGCTTCACCTTGCCTTGCACGAGATCCTCCTTGGGAGAGAAGCAAACTTGGTTTCCATAAAATCAGCCAGATTTTCCTGATTCGCAGTCCTTCCTTGCCAGGGCCATATCTCCCACGTCTGGACTCCAAATAATGCAAATTCGGTGTCCAGGTTGTGTTCCACGAAATTATCTTCAACTTTGGTATTCATTTCTTTCCTTAAAAACGAAGATAAGATCTCCAAATCGGCCTTGGAAGATAATCTGTTCTGATTTCGGACTGACTGCGCAGCAGGGATTTCGGGGGCCATATCTCCTAGCTCCCTTATCCAAATTGGGCCTTCCACGTGTCCAAATCGAAGGTATCGTCGAGGTCCACAACTTTGGTAGTCAAACTTTTGCCATTAAAGACCGTTTAAGTCTCCGAATCTGTACCGAAAGATCATGCTGTCCTAAGGCGTGAGAATATCTCTCGGGCTGAGTTAATGTCGTTGGTAAACATCCAAGTCCCCGGACTTTTGCGTGTTGATTCTTCAGTCCTTGGGTTGTTTGGAGTCTTGTTCACTTCGTGTCTTGACTTGTGACGAGCTTCATGATCTTCTCTTGAAGTGCTTGATGAACTTATCCCGAAAGTCTCCTCTTTAGCGTAGATTTCTCGCGTAAACAACAAACTCCAAAATCGACATGCAAGTGTGAACTTGTTACATCATTAGTATGCTTAGTGGCGGGTTAGTTGCAAATCATAATCGAAACCAATGTATAACAAGTACTCTTGGTTGACGGAAATTCACCGTCAACATCTCCCCCATGCTTAAACTTTGCTCGTCCTCGAGTAAGTAATCCTTGCTTAAAAAGGGAAATCAGTGTTGCCTTCCAATGTTATCCCTGCACTTAGTCATTCATGACGAGGCAAATTGCTCTCTCTTAAGAATTTATTTTTAAAGTTCAAGTTGTGACCGGCTTCTTTTTCATTATGGAAGATAGACTAACAATAAAGAACAAGCCACATTTAACACGATGCTCTCAAACTTAAGTGAACTTCTAACCATTACCTTGTCACATGGAAGGTTTTCGAAAAGATGCATATCCAACATAAGTGAAAACCTCTTGCAAAAGCACATGGAACACTCATCTCATCAAGTCACTCAAGCCTATACTAGATTATTTTCAACCTACTCTACTCATATGTGATAGTGGAAGGCTTATGTGGAGCTTGGAAGGTTAAAAACAATCCTAGCAAAACATATATCCGAAATATTGTCAAATTAAGAGAGAGGTCTATTGGAATTACCGAGACTCGTCAAAAAGGACATGGAAAATAAATGTTGGAAAGAGAGAGGGACGAAACACACACATTTAGATAAGTGGACATGTGCAAGTGGCAAATGGATGATCCCGAGGCACGAGTGAAGTCCTCGTTATCGGATTGCACATGGTTGGAAGATTTGAGTATGGATTTGTCATCAAGGCACTTGAGAACTTATGAAGCAAAAAGAACCGAGGAGCATCTTTATTTTTTTTCTTTATTTTATTTCCTTCTCATTTTTCTCTCTTTCTTTTTTTCACTTTATTCTTCCTATTTTTCTTACTTTTCTTTTCTCCTTATCATATTTTTCATTTTTCATTTTTATTCTTTTTTTCTTTTGCTCCTCAAAACTTTTTGCAACATAATACTTACATAGCATTTGTGTTAGAGAATGACTCCTCCCCCATACTTGAACGATGCTCGTCGTCGAGCATAAAAGAGAGGGGAAATGACTGCTAAAGTAAGTATAAATTCCATAATCTTGCGGAATATTTGAATCTCCATCGAGAATTTTACTCCATACTCAAATTGGGTTGTGGACAAGGAGGTGATCACAAAAAGATGTTTTTGGTTTAGGGTGGATGCCCAGCGAAGTTTGTGAAATTTTCGATGTGAAAACCCACAATGCATGGACAAAAAGGCTAGCATGAAAAAGTTACACAAAGGAATGACCAAATTTTTTAGTCTCGAACCATAGAAATCAATCCTAATCCAACTCATCAAAACATATGTTTGCAATCTACGGGTTTTGTTATCATAAAATATATATGTATATGGCTTTGGTAGGTAGAACTTTGCAAGAGCATCACAAATATGTAGATAGCATAAAAGTTAAGTTTTCATAAAAACAACAAGTTATCCGGCTATCCATAAACTTAAATCAAAGAGCAAAGATATGTATGTGGGTCTAGAGCATAGTCATTTCACCTCCACAAATAAAAGAGCCGGTATTTAAATTAATTTCAGATCATATTATATAGAGCAATTAGCCAAGACATGTATAACTTCATGTAGGTAAAACAAAGCGGCAACTTTCATCATCTTTCCGTAAGCATAGGCAATATAGAACATCGAGGTGAACACATGGTCATGCTTATCTATTGAAAGTAAAAAGAAACCTAGGTTGTCCTCCTAGTAGCCATGTTATTGTTTGAAGAGAAAAACTAAAGGTTGCACCTAGTTGAGGTTGAAGGCATACTTACAAGCATTTGTGTTTGGAAAAGAGAAGGTCCATGGAGATGTTACCATCCTTTGTAATTCTTCGTTGCCTTCTTCCGACATCTCCATGTATCGATGTGGCTTTTGCTTTTGTCTTGATTTATTAATGCTCCTAAACTTATGAATTTGATCTTGTATGCTTAATGGAGTCATTGGTCACCCTTCTCTTCAATGTTGTCATCACCATCTCCTCTTTCTTGTTCTCATCATCTCCTTGCTGTCTCTTTTTCATGGATTTCCCCCTCTGTCCAGAACAGAAAATATATCGAAATATAGCTCTATTGAAAAGTTTATGAAATTACCTTTCCAACGTGTGGTCATTCATCGAAAACGGAGTTCAAACAAGGGAGCTATGTCCGATTTACTTCAGCGCTGCGTGCTGTCCAAAACTGATTTCAGGACGTGTTGCACTCGGTGATTCGGGCATAACTTCTTGTAGAAACCTCCGATTGTTTTGATTCTTGATTTGTTGGAATTGTAACTTCATGGGGCTTCTAAATATCCAAAAATATCCAGTGTTTTCCCTTCGAGACCATGCAGAATTTTGATGAGATTGGTGGCTTCTTGCACATTGATCCGGAGATGTTAACGATCTTTATCATTCTATCTTCTAGAGTGTCATGTTGCACTTCCGTGTTGAAGATTCAGGGTCTCCCCCATGCTTAGCATTTTGCTAGTCATGGAAGAAGAAGACAAAGAATTTTTATCTTAGCCATCCTTCAATTTCCTTGTAGTGAGAGTCTTTATCTTGCCTGTAAGACGTTTTAAACGCACATTCTACCCCCAAGGTGACGGTTGGGAGTAGATAGAATTGCCAACAATCCAACAATGTCTCCTAAGATTCTTAACTTGTGGCATAATTAGTTTAATGAGGAATAAAAACCTAATGAGTGTACGTGGTGCAAGGTGTGTATGCACATGATAGGAAAGCATATAAACAAAGACAATGTTTTCACCTAGTTCTAAACACCATGTTTACAACTAGGTTGCCGAATTTTTCCATAGACATAAAGGTTTATTTATCAAGGGTTAAAACACCATGTCTATCCCTAAATCAATAACTCTTATAGAACAAGAAAAATTAAGCACATTTCAAAGCTTATAAACTAACCAAAGCAACATGAAAACATATGAAAAGCCAACTAGGTTTATCGAACTTAACGATGATGGTCCGCAATCTTGTTTAAACACCACGTTTACACAAGATCACAAAAGGAAAATGCCCAGCTGGAGCATTAACATGGATATGAAAGCATACATCATTAAGTATATAAAACAACCAAGCCAACTATGTGCAAAACATGTATACACAAAGAAACATCACGAGGACAACAAAATGCAATGCATGCAAATAAATAAATATGAGCATGAACATGATGGTGGTTCTAAAAAGTAAATCTAAACTTAGATTAATAACCACAAGTTGATCATCATAAGATGGTGCCATTCTTTATTCTCTCTAAGAAAGTAGTAAAAATATAAAGAAACGGGTTGCCTCCCGAAAAGCGCTTCATTTAAAGTCATAGAGCTGGACTTTCTCACATACCTTCTTTTCGTTGCATAGCCATGGCCCTTCATGCAAGAAGAAAAGGTACCAATGCAGCTTTAATTTACTTCCCATGTTGTGCTTGATCACTTATAGAAGACTTGCCCAAAGCATCCTTTTGTTTCATCGTTATCTCCTTCTTTATCATCCTTCGGTGCTGCCTTCACTCCATAAATTTTTTTTAATGTCCAGAACAGAAAGTATACTCAAGCTCTACTCCATTGCATAGTGCACAAAATTTCCTTTCCAATGAGTCTTCATTTGCCCAAATCGGACTCCGGACAAGAGAGTTACGTCCGTTTACTTCGGTGATGAAATCTGTCCTGAAATTTCAGAACGCGCAACGCTCAATGTTTTCTCCATAACTCCTTGCACGGGTCTTCAAACTTGTTGGTTCTTGATGCGTTGGAATGTTAATTTGACGGAGCTTCTGAATATCTCATTTTCTTCATTTGTACACCTCTGAACAAGATCTCAAATTGATGAAGACAGCAGCATCCATCGCAGGATTCGGAGAGGTTGATGATTTATCTTGCAACTCTTTTAGGCATGACTTCTTTTTTTCATTATTCAAGCCTTGTCTACATGGTTAGTGAAAATTGGGCCTTTCCCGACATATGATTCTTTAAGGTCATTAGCTTGACCAAGCGCAAAGCATGATCGAGATTTACAAAACTTATTGTAAACATACGCGTCCATAATTAACACCACATGTGAATTGTAGCAACAAGTCAAGGTGTAAATAAAAGAAGCATATGTTTCATGTATAGCACTTAGCTCATCATCAGGCAAGGGTTGTTTAGGTGTGAGATTAATTGGATCAAAAATAAATGTTTCCTCTTTTTCATTCTCAAGAAAATCTAGCCTATCAACATGATCACTATTGGAACAAGGCATAGACATTAAACTATCATTCATACTATTGGTTGAGCATGAGTATTTGAATTTATCAATATCAATACCAATAATATCTTGAGATTTCAGCGCGTACCTTGGCCTTAAAGCTTTTTCAACAAGAGTGATATTTGGTTCATCTAGCGGTGTTGAAGGCGAATCGATCTCAACAAGTGTAGTTGCCTCTTCATCACCATCTTGCAATTTCTTCAACTCATCATGTGGAACATGTAATCCTTCAACTATGTACGCATTCATCTCTTCTTTGAAGTCTTCTTTATCAACCAGATCTTCATCTTCAAAGACTTGTATGTTGCTTTCTTTATCTTCCATGTACCACATGTCGTCAAGATCGCTCATTGTTGATTCACTCTTTCCTTCATCCTTGAGTACTTCCATGTCTTGATTTGCTAGTGTGTAGGCTTCAATAGCACACAAGCTATCATCTAGCTTGAGTCCCATCTCCCATTTATCCTTTGAGTCACTAGGCTCATCACAATTGTACTCTTCTCTCCCTTCATCATAAATCTTTGAGTTATCAAACCGGTCGATCCATCCTTCATCTCCTTCTTCTCTTTCTTCTTCAAACATCTTTTGGATCGACTCTCCACTCATCTCTTGATCAAATATATCTTCAACTGGTTCGGCGACGTGTCGGCGTTCCTCCTTCCTTCGGTAGTTAATTAGTGGGGCGAAATCAACTTGAACCCAACCGGATTGCTTGAACTCCGCCAATGGTCTAGCATTCCACATACTTCGGCCTACATTCATGTTAGTTTCAACATTTTTAACATCCGAAATGACTTCTCTTACCTTGGGAAGTGGATCTTCAATTTCTTGTATGGTCAGTTCATCTTCCTTGACCTCCGGTTCATCTTTTTCAGAAATTTCAGCAAGCACCTTGGGCTTGCTTTTGTCATTTTGCTCCTCTCGACAACATCTTTGCCAATCTCGTATTGTTCTTTGTCCATTGCTTATCCTTTGTAAGATTTGTGCGGCTTCACTAATTGTTTTATCCATTATATCACCGCCCGCACACATGCTTACAAAACGAGACGAGTTAGGGGTTAGTGAAAAATAAATGGTATGCAACATCAAGTCACCGTAAAATCCCAAGTTCGGGCCTCGCTCAAGTAGTTCATTAAAACGGTCCCATGCTTCATCAATTCCTTCATCCTCTCCTTGCTTGAAAGTGAGCACTTGCCTCCTTAAGTCTTGGACCTTGCGTATGGGAAAGAACTTCAAAAGAAACTTCTTCACTAGCTCATCCCAATTTCCTTTTGCTTCAACGGACGCAAGTGTGTACCATCTTCGCGCTTCATCTTCGAGAGAGAATGGAAAAAGATTCCACTTGAACCAAGCGGTCGGAACTCCTTTTTGTTGCACCGTGTTGCATAACATCGTGAATTCCTTAATGTGTCTATATGGGTTGTCATCCTCCAATCCTCTAAATGGTTTTGTCACCACTAACTTGATGATTCCAGGCTTTAATTCATAGTGGGTTGTAGCAAGCGCCAAATCTGATTTTTGCATCTCAATGTCTTCCATTGACGGCATTGCTAGCTCCCTTAGCGACATCTCTTCGTCTTCCAATGGTGAGGTGAACAAATCCATCTAGGCACAAGAAAAGTAGAAAGAAAAACAAAAAAAGATTTTTTTCTTCTTTTTTTTAGAAAATAAGGGTTAGGTGTTAGTAATCAACAAAAATAATACTAGATTAAACATAGCAAACTGGCTTGCTCCCTGGCAACGGCTCCAGAAAAAGAGGCTTGTTGACGGATAAAACTCGTATCCACCTACGATCCGCAAGCCTACGGACCTACACCTTTTTCACCACGGGATTCCTAAGGTTCTTGTCAATCCGCGGAGCAAGGGGATTACTAGCGCTTAACCAAGTACTAATCTAGTTGAATGGAAAACCTTTGAAAGAGTATTAATCTAAAAGTAAAGACAATCTAACCTAAGTTAATCTAAGTTAAGTTGATCAAACAAATGTAGGGTTAAACTAGATGGTAAAGGGGTGAACACAAGAGAGTGATTAAGAAAGATAAGCGTTCCCTCCCTAGGATCTAGGATAACATGGTATGCATCTACTACACGAAAGCGGTAAACCAATCTACCGGGGTTGTGACCACGGTTTCGCCCTTTCCCTCCTCTCGTATCGTCACTACGCGAAGGTATTCGTGACTAGACCTATGATGGACACGGTATGTTGATGGAATCTATGGGAGTAGCGGATATCATACGCCCGAAAAACACGGTAGCTAACCTTAATCATCAAAGCATCATCAACATGAAAATAATAGATTGAAACCACGAATCGAGTAGCGATCACATAGCATGTATCCATCTAATCCTAGGGATGAACGGAGACATTACCCCATCATCTTACACGGATTGAAGCACATAGGGGTGATGGAGACTCTGGAGAACGTTGTCGATGAAGATGGCGGTGATAGAGCTTGGGAACACCCCTAGGCCAGCGGCTTGGAGTCCTCCTCTTGCTTCCTTCTCTCCGCCGGCGTTGATCCTTGCGACGAGCTCATCTAACTCTCTCCCTCATCTTGCGGCGGCGGTTTTCTGGTGATTGGCGTCGGTAGGATGATTTGTTCGATGGGTCACCACATTGGGGCGCCTAGGGGGTTGTATTTATGTCCTTGAGGTGCCTTTGGGCGTGCTTCACCTTGCCTTGCACGAGATCCTCCTTGGGAGAGAAGCAAACTTGGTTTCCATAAAATCAGCCAGATTTTCCTGATTCGCAGTCCTTCCTTGCCAGGGCCATATCTCCCACGTCTGGACTCCAAATAATGCAAATTCGGTGTCCAGGTTGTGTGCCACGAAATTATGTTCAACTTTGGTATTCATTTCTTTCCTTAAAAACGAAGATAAGATCTCCAAATCGGCCTTGGAAGATAATCTGTCTGATTTCAGACTGACTGCGCAGCAGGGATTTCGGGGGCCATATCTCCTAGCTCCCTTATCCAAATTGGGCCTTCCACATGTCCAAATCGAAGGTATCGTCGAGGCCCACAACTTTGGTAGTCAAACTTTTGCCATTAAAGACCGTTTAAGTCTCCGAATCTGTACCGAAAGATCATGCTGTCTCGAGTGCGAGAATATCTCTCGGGCTGAGTTAATGTCGTTGGTAAACATCCAAGTCCCCGGACTTTTGCGTTTTGATTCTTCAGTCCTTGGGTTGTTTGGAGTCTTGTTCACTTCGTGTCTTGACTTGTGACGAGCTTCATGATCTTCTCTTGAAGTGCTTGATGAACTTATCCCGAAAGTCTCCTCTTTAGCGTAGATTTCTGCGTAAACAACAAACTCCAAAATCGACATGCAAGTGTGAACTTGTTACATCATTAGTATGACTAGTGGCGGGTTAGTTGCAAATCATAATCGAAACCAATGTATAACAAGTACTCTAGGTTGACGGAAATTCACCGTCAACATTGAGCCTCAAAACCAAGGTCGAGCCGGGACTACATGGGAGCCGAGTCATGAGTGGAGATTGGCGGAGGCTACACGGAGTTCGCGGGGTTTCCGGTGGTTCACCCGTAAAACCACCGGGTTTCTTGGTTGATCCACAAAGCCAAGACCGGAGAACCGAAGACGGTCTTTGCAACGAAGTGCCGGACCGGTCGACCGGTGGGTACCGGTCCGACCGGTGAGGAGCACCGTCCGACCGGTGTGCGACGACGCGGTCCGAATCTTCAAAGCGGAGGACACGCGTCGGGATCGCAAGGCTTGCATCGAGGCTAAGCAAGTTGCGGTCGCCGGGCATCCGTCCGATGGAGAAAGCTTGAAGATTTCCAAAACTGCCCTTGAGGGGCTTGTATCCTTAGTTGGTAGGAAAGGGTATTTTAGACTTTCGGTTGCCTCCATATAACCCAAGAGGTAAGAGGATGGCAGCCAACTCTTTTGGAACCCTAGTTCATTTGCTTTCTTTTTTCCCTTCCTATTTTCCTTACGATTTCCATAGGACTAGCTTGAGAGCTTCAGGGTGAGATCTTGTGAGAGGGTTGGATGATCGGGCGGCAAGCTAGACCTTGTATGAACCTTTGTTGCATGTATAGATGATTCGGCGTGGTTCCTCAAGGTTTGGATGTGTTGTTCTCGGTTGTTCTTGGTGGTGATTTTCGGAGCCCTCTCTTGGTGATTTCTTTGGGTTGTTTTCGGGACCTTGCTCTTGGGGATTTGATGGGGGAAATTTGTGGGAACCCTTCATGATTCTTTGGCTGTGATTCCCCTACCAAATCCGTGAGTAAAGGGGCTCGATTTGGGGGTTTTCCGAGTTCTAGGGTTTGTGGTGTTTTTGGTGGGATTTCTTCGATTCCTCCTTTTTGGACAAGTTTTGGTGGGATTAAACTTGGCTATGGACTCCTCATGAGGTGTTCCTATTATCCCCAAAGTCTTGTTCAAGTCCGTGGAGCGATTCGGGAGATCAAGATTTGGATTTGGGGGAGTTGACCTGCGGGTGCTATTCATCCCGAGTCGCCCGAGCTACACCGGTCGACCGGTGCTCTTGACCGGTCTGACCGGTGCAACCCTCGGTGAGTTTTTGCTCGGGTGAACGTCCGGGTGTGTTCGCCGTTGTCTCGTGTTGGGGCCGTTTCGAGTTTGGGTCGGTTGGAGGTCGATTGGCTCGTTTGGTGCTTTGGGGGCTTTCGGTGCCGTGACCGGTCTAACCGGTGTGTCTCACCGGTCCGACCGGTGTGGAGCCACTTAGTGAAAGTTGCCCGGTTCCACCGCGAGGGACCGGTCGGCCGGTGGTGCTCACCGTCCGACCGGTGTTGGTCTGTAGACTCGAGGTTTGGTGTGCCGCCGCGTTCTCGGGTCGGAAGGATGTGTTTTGGTTTCTAGGTCCACCGGCACTCCAGTGGCTACGTGGGCTTGGCCAACTTGGGTAGTGAGTCGGAGACGTGTGTTGGAAGCCGCGTTCATCTTGTTGGAGTTTCCATCTCCTTCGAGAAGAATTTTTATCGGCTCCAATTCACTCCCCCCGCTCTCTGGTTCGCCGTATCGATCCTTCAATTGGTATCAGAGCCGGTTGGGGTCTATATTGACTCTAACCAGTCTAAGATCAAAGGATGGCGTACCAGGTCCTCCACACTTCGATGGCAAGAACTACCAGATGTGGAGTAAGCAGATGGGTGCGTTCCACCGCGGAAAGGGTCAAATCCTTTGGGATGTCACGGTGGACACAGGCTATGTCCAGCCGATGGACTTCCTCGCTCCAGGATCGAGGGACAGATTCGACGCCAACAATAAGGCGGTCGACTACTTGTTTCGTGCTTTGTGTCAGCCTGAGTTCGATCGGGTGCACACCGAGCACTTGGCTTGTAGAATTTGGACGGTGCTGAAGGAGGCTCATGTTGGGAATGCCCAGGTTCAGGCACGGATGTATGCGACCTACGGAGAGAGTACGAGAACTTCACTCATCTCCCCGTAAGTCCATCGATTCCTTGTTTCGAGAGGTTCACGGTGGTTGTGAACAACATGAGGGCCAAGGTGGACGTGCTCCCGTACGATGATCATAATAGAGTGGTCAAGCTCTTACACTCTTTGGATCGTACAATTTGGGGCGGAAAGTTCGAGGCCATTGTGCGGTCGAGAAGTATGACACTCGACGGTGAACGAGCCGTTCTCGAAGCTCAAGTCGGCTGAGGTGGATAGGGGCATGACTGCCAAGCTCGAGGGTCCGACTGATTCCCATAGTCTTGTCCTCGTTGGTGGTTCGAAAGGAAAGGCTAACACTAACCCATTCACCAGGATGTTCTCTTTGTCCTCATTGATGTCTATGCCAGATGAGGAGTTCGACGTGCTTGGAGAGGACGAGCTGGCGCTCCTGACGAGGCGGTTTGAGAGGATGCACGAGAACCGAGTGAACATGTGGAGGAACAAGAGGACATGCTTCCAGTGCGGCAAGCCAGGACACTTCGTCGCCGACTGCCCGGAGAAGGTCGAGAACAAGGACGGCTACAAGCACAAGTCGAGGATGGATGGCAAGTACCGGTCGAGGCGTGACCACAAGAGCAAGCACAAGAACAAGTACAAGGACGAGCGACGATCGAGGAAGAAGGAGAGCCGAGGCAAGGCCCGAGCGATGGTGGGAGCGAGCGACGTCGACTCCAGTTCCGCGTACTCCACCTCGAGCTCGAGCAGCAGTGAAGACGAAGGTGATCGTCGCAAGAGCAAGAAGTCGTCCAAGAACCTCAGCAGGCTGAGCTGCTTCGCGAGAGACGGCTTCTACACCATGGCGCTGAGCTCCGGTAGCAAGAAGAGCACCCAGAGCGACTTGGACTCTGATTCCGACGACGAGGTGCGTGATGAACTTCCCTTCTTGCGCCAGGAGAATGAGAGGCTTGGCACTTTGCTTGATAACCGTGATGACATTCTTAGAGAGGCCAAGAAAATGAGGAAAGAGCTTAGGGCTTCGCTCGAGGTTGCTAGGACTAGAGTGGCTGAGCTAGAAACACAGGTGCTTGATAGCAAGCTTGAGATTGATTCCCTTAAAGCTAGCCCTGTTGTTTCGGATGAGGTTGATTGTGCTGATTGCTCCATCTTTCTTGCTGATCTTGCTTTGTTTAAGGAGAAGCATGCCTCCAAGTGTGAGGAACTAGATGTGCTTAGGGTTGAAGTGGGCCGAGCTTAAGTCTAGACCTCGCTTTGCTAGGTGCTTGCACTTCTTGCCCTATTTTGCATGCTAAGATTGATGAGATACATGCTTACACTAGTTCTCTTGAGGCTAAGCCGAAAGAACCCATGCCTACATCATGCTTGTACTCGTGAAATGCATGCTTTGAAAAATTTGGAACTTGCACATTATGTTGATCGTTTGCGGGATGAGAATGATGAGCCGAGGAAGTTGATGGGTTGGTTGTCCGGTCATGAGCCTCGGTTGAGGATGATGATCGAGGCATTTAAGAGGCAGGATGGTGAGGGACTTGGGGCAAAGAAGGTTGGTGAGGGAAGTGGAGAAAATATCCCGGAGCCACCAAAAACCCACCACAAAAATGATTTCCCCCCAAAACCTAACCATCTTAGGAACCGACTAGACACAACCCCAGCTCCACCCGTGTTTCCTACACCCACAAATGATCTCCAAAAGCCTATCAAGTTTGTGAGCACTTCCGGGAAAGTGTTCTTTGGGAAAGAAAGTGAGAAGGCTAGTGAAGGGAAACCGGTGGAGGAGTTGAGTGGAGTGAAACCAAGTGAGCGACCATAGCCCAAGCCTAAGCCTAAGCTTGTGAGGTTCCATTGTGGCTATTGTGGGAGAGATGGCCATAAGGATGAGTTTTGCTTCAAGAGGAAGTGAGAGGAGAGAATGGAAAAGGAGTGGGCTAACAAGGACAAGTACCACCCTTCCAATGGTGTACTTGAGCCTCGTGTGCGGATGCCCGTGGGCCAAGGCGAGTGTGAGGACGGTTCGGGCTTGGGGAGAGCGGAAGGTTGTTGGAGGTGCTGGCCGCCGGGTCACACCGGTCAGACCGGTGTGGGGCACCGGTCAGACCGGTGCAGGCCTAGACAGGCAGCAGTTTGGGTTTCGTGCTTGTACAGGTGCGAGGGTTGTTTCTGGAGGTCGTGGTTCTGGTGGTTGGGCTGGAGAGTTTGCAGGTGGTTAGGTTGCTAGGCATTCTCCCCCTCGAGTTCACTACGGGGATGGGAGGAGTCGTAGCTTTGAGAAGGAGAGGAGAGACGGTCCACGGGCTTTCTTTCGTGGTTTTGGTCCTCCTCCAGGCAGAGAGGGGTGGTTCCCTCAGGGTGGTTACCGTGGTGGTGTTCGTGGAGGTAGCTTTGGTAGGAGAGATGGTTTGGTTTGTGCTAACCCCACTTTCGAGCAAATGGCTCGGCACTAGTTTTACTCTTTTGGTACTAACCCCAGTGTTGAGTCGTTTGTTCGCTCACGTGCTCATTTTTGAATTTCAGGTGGGAGACTTGAAGAACATTTGGTTGATTGACTCCGGTTGCTCGAGGCATATGACCGGAGACGGGGGTGGTTCTCAAGTCTCGTCCCGGTGGTGACAAGGAGGTACATCACTTTTGGGGACAATGGGCCCCGGGCGTGTGCTTTCGGAAGGTGAGATCAAAGTGAGTGACAAGATCACTCTCGGGCGTGTTGCTCTTGTTCAATCGCCGGGGTACAATCGCTTTCGTGTCCCGGTTGTTGGATGAGGGCTTTGAGGTGTTGTTTTGGCCGGGTGGTTCTCGGATTTTGGACTCTCGAGGGGACCTTGTCCGTATGGTCGTTCCCGAGGGTCAGGTGTTTCGTGCTGATTTTTCTCAGTCTTCGGGTGTGGAGCATTGTTTCTTGGCTAGTTCTTCGAGTGAGTTGTGGAAGTGGCATAGGAAGTTGGGTCACTTGAGCTTTGACCTTTTGTCTCGCTTGAGTAAACTCAATTTGGTCCGAGGATTGTCACGGATGAGGCTTGAGAAAGAGTTGGTTTGTGTGTCGTGTAGGCATGCCAAGATGGTAGCCTCTTCTCACCCGCCTCTCACCGATGTGATGACTGAGCGTCCATGCGAGCTGCTCCATATGGACCTTGTTGGCCCAGCTCGTGTGTGATCTGCCGGTGGGAAGTGGTATGTCCTTGTTGTGGTGGACGACTACTCTCGGTATGTGTGGGTGTTCTTTCTCGAGGATAAGGGGGAGACGTTTGGTTTTGTTCGAGATCTAGTCTTGAGGTTGAGGAACGAGAGGCACAGAGATGCCATACGAGCAATCTGCAGTGATAATGGCTCGGAATTCAGAAACTCTCGTTTTGAAACCTTTTGCCATGACTTGGGTCTTGAACACCAGTTTTCGAGTCCGTATACGCCTCCCCAGAATGGTGTTGTGGAAAGGAAGAACAGGACCTTGTGCGAGATGGCTCGGACGATGCTTGATGAGCATAGGACTCCGAGAAGGTATTGGGCTGAGGCGGTGAATACCGCGTGCTATGTGTCGAACAGGATCTACCTCAGAGTGCATAAGAAGAAAACATGCTATGAGTTGATGCACGGCCGCACACCCAAGGTGAGTCACTTCCATGTCTTTGGTTGCAAGTGCTTTATTCTGAAGAAAGGGAAGAAGTTGGATAAGTTTGAGGCTAGGTCTGTCGATGGTATTTTCTTTGGTTATGCTTCTCATTCTAGAGCATATCGTGTGCTCAATCTTGAAACTAACCAAATCGTGGAGACTTGCGAGGTAACCTTCGACGAGACAGAGCCACGTAGTCAGCTTGTCTTTGAGTGTGCGGTGATGATGAGCTTGGTGAGGAGATCTTTCGGGAGGAGGAGCATGAACATGGAGACGATGAAGATGGCGGTGTGGTGCCCCCGCCGAACATGTACCCATTACTTCGACTACGGTGGTGGACGGACCCTCTCCTACACCTACGACGACAAATCAAGAACGAGGAGAAGGCGATGTTGAGGGGGAGGTAGCATCGAGGCGAGAACCTCCCCGGCGAGTACAAGTGGATCATCCGGCTTCGAGGATCATCGGCAACATGAATGAACGCACTACACGGTCGAGGGTTCGGAACAATTCTCATTTCGCTCATGCTTTGCATTTGTTGCTACTTTTGAGCCCAAAGACATTGGACACGCACTATCTGATCACAATTGGGTTAATTCGATGCATGAGGAGTTGGAGAACTTTGAGAGGAATCAGGTTTGGGAGTTGGTTGACCATCCCCCAGGGTGTAAACTGATTGGTACAAAGTGGGTGTGGAAGAACAAAGAGGGAGAGAAAGGTGAGGTTGTGAGAAACAAGTCGATGCTTGTTGCTCAGGGGTTCGATCGAAGGAGGGGATCGACTACGAGGAGACCTTTGCTCACGTAGCCCGTTTGGAGGCGATTAGGATCCTTCTAGCCTTTTCCATGGCTAAAGGGTTCAAGTTGCACCAAATGGATGTGAAGAGTGCTTTTCGAATGGTGTGTTGGAGGAAGAAGTGTATGTGAGGCAACCTCCGGGGTTTGAGAGTGAGAAGTACCCCCACCGGTGTACAAGTTGAGGAAGGCGTTGTATGGGTTGAAGCGGGCGCCTAGAGCTTGGTATGGCAGGTTGAGGGGTTCTTATTTGAGAGAGGTTTTGACATCGGGAAGGTCGATCGGACCTTGTTTTTGCCGAGGGCAGCAATATCCCGATTGTGCGGTGTGTACGTGGATGATATTGTCTTTGGTGGCTCATCTAACTCTCTTGTTGCAAGGTTTGCGAGAGGATATGAGTAGGGAATTTGAGATGAGCATGATGGGCGAGTTGCGGTTCTTCCTCGGGCTACAAATCAAACAATCAAAGGAAGGAACATTTGTACACCGGGCTAAGTACACCAAGGACATTGTGCGGAAGTTCAAGATGAAGGACTCCAAGACTATGACGACGCCGATGAGTACGACTATAGCTCTTGATGCGGACGAGGAAGGTGAACACGTGGACCGAAGGAGTACCGAGCATGATCGGGTCACTCCTCTATTTGACGGCGACGAGGCCGGACATCCGGCTTCTCGGTATGTCCGTGCGCTCGTTTTCAAGCATCTCCAAGGACTTCGAATCGGCAAGCGGTGAAGCGAATTTTCGAGTACTTGCGTCACACTCCCGACTTCGGCCTTTGGTACTCCGCGTCCTCTTCCTTGGTGCTTCATGGTTTTTCGGACGCGGATTTTTCCGGTGTCGGTTGGATAGGAAGTCCACTTCGGGACTTGCCGCTTTTGGGTTCTTCTTTGGTGTCTTGGTCTTCCCGCAAACGTACGAGTGTTGCTCAATCCACTACCGAGGTCGAGTACGTTGCCGCTGCTAGTTGTTGCTCTCAGCTCCTTTGGATTTCATACACCATGAGTGACTTTGGTGAGGAGTATACCCATGTCCCACTTCAATGTGATAGCACCAGTGCCATAAGCGTTGCAAAAAAACCCAGTGCTCCATTCCAAAACCAAACACATAGAAGTGAGGTATCATTTTCTGAGAGACAACATAGAGAAAGGCAAGATATCTTTGATCCATATACCCACACATGACCAACTAGACGATATTTTCACCAAACCCCTAGATCAAGCAACTTTCACCCGTTTGCGGGGGGAACTTGGTGTGTGTTTGATTTCTTGAGTTGGATGTGTGGGAGCTCCTTTGTAGCATATGTACAGCTTTCCTTTGTGCATTTTTTACATTTGCCATGGCATATGTAACATGATGTATAGGCATCCTTGTATCTTAGATTGCATGCATTTTGTATCATATGCATTAGTTAGGAAAAGCTTCTCCTATATACATTGTTCACCATGGAATGCTATTTATGTCTTTGTGAGCTTGTTTGGTAGGCTATGGTTAGTGTGGCTTAGCTCTTGATGATCTTGATGAATAATCCATGGTTGATGGCTATGTTTTTGAAAAATGTCACATGTATGATCTCTCATGTGTAAATGCCTTTATATGATCATGACATGTTTCAGTGGCTTGGCTATGCTTAATTTGTTGTTGGATAGCTAGTTTGTTGATCATATGGGGCCAAAGGCTCATTTGCCATCATGAATGTTTAGCCCTCTTGCTTTATCTTGTAGAGGGCATAAGTTCCTTTTTGTCGCAAAGACATTTCATGTACCAATTATGAATCTGAAAATGAAATGGAAAATGCTTGGAAAATATGCTCACATGTCATATGTGCTGAATTTAATTTGCTTTGGGTGTTAAACCGTTGCATGATGCCTACCAATGAGAAGTCTCATACATAGAAGTAGGCACATGGCTCGGTGGCTTTGACATGACATGAGGTGCTTGTGGGTGTTTGTGATGGTCTTATGATTAGAATGGCTGTCCTAGCATGAAGTTTGTGTGGCTTTGCCATTTTGATATGTTTTGATCATGTTTAGGACTTTGCTTATGAGAGGCAAGTTTTCGCAAAATTGCCCAAATCCATCTTAGCTTCGTCCAATGGTTGTGAAACTTGATAATATTGTAGTTGATGTCGATACGAACCTATAGAGTATCTAACTTGCTGATTTGGACATGTGTAGCATCCTTTGTTGAATTTTGTCTATTTGAGAAGCTCTAGGTTGAAAGTTTTGCATTTTTGGCTTGATTCATGCATTGCCAACAAGGGGGAGAAGTTTGAGCTTGAAATGGCTTGCTGGATGCATTTAGAAGGTTTTCGGTGGTTTCGAGCCATTTACGGGCTCTGTTGGTCACCGGTCGACCGGTCGTGGTCACCGGTCTAACCGGTGTGAGTGCTGGTCCTGTGCACATGTTGCGCACCGGTCTGATCGGTGGTGATGACCGGTCTGACCGGTGTGAGCTGAAAGTGTTGCAGCTGCCCTGTTTTCAAGTGGTTTGCATGCATTCGTCCCTGGGGAGTTGCATTAGTTCAAGGGGAGCTTGCATGTGTGCAGGGGGAGCTCTTTGTGGTTGTTCGAGCTTTGTTTTGGTGGTTTGCGCTCTTTGCTTGAGCTTTGCTTTGTCTCGGATGTGTCGAGCCGTTGCCCTTGCCTAAGGGGTCCGAGACTTGTCTTCTTCAAGTGATCTTGCTCTTTGCCTTTGTTTGGCTTTCGATAGCTTGTTGGAGTTTCTTTGTGTTCGTTTCTTTTCTTTTTCTTTTCTCTCTTGTTACTTTCGTGTGGGTGTTGTCAATGCACTCATAAAGGGGGAGATTGAGGACCATGTGTGGTTCGAGGACCATTGGATGGTCGCTTCCTTGTGTGATGAGTGATTGACAACATTTTGTGGACTGATTCTTGGCTAAGTATTGCAGGTGCAGGTTGCGGCTTGACAGGTGTTGGTGCAGGTGAAGAACAAGCGTGAAAGGCCGTCGCCGGTGAGGCCTCCAAGTGTGGAGAAGACAAGTAGGCTTCATTCGAGGGACCCGGTGGCCAGCGGGGTCAAGTGCGGGCCGCATGATGGCATGAACAACAAGATGAAGTCATGGACGGTTTCTTGGTTGAGCCTCAAAACCAAGGTCGAGCCGGGACTATGTGGGAGCCGAGTCATGAGTGGAGATTGGCGGAGGCTACACCGAGTTCGCGGGGTTTCCAGTGGTTCACCGTAAAACCACCGGGTTCCTTGGTTGATCCACAATGCCAAGACCGAGAACCGAAGACGGTCTTTGCGGCAGGTGCCGGACCGGTCCCGACCGGTGGGTACCGGCCGGACGGGTGAGGAGCACCGGTCCGACCGGTGTGCGATGACGCGGTCCGAATCTTCGAAGCGGAGGACACGCGTCAGGATCGCAAGGATTGCGTCGAGGCTAAGCAAGTTGCAGTCGCCGGGCATCCGTCCGATGGAGAAAGCTTGAAGATTTCCAAAACTGCCCTTGAGGGGCTTGTATCCTTAGTTGGTAGGAAGGGGTATTTTAGACTTTCGGTTGCCTCCATATAACCCAAGAGGTGAGAGGATGGCAGCCAACTCTCTTGGAACCCTAGTTCATTTGCTTTCTTTTTCCCTTCCTATTTTCCTTAGGATTTCCATAGGACTAGCTTGAGAGCTTCAGGGTGAGACCTTGTGAGAGGGTTGCATGATCGGGCGGCAAGCTATACCTTGTATGAACCTTTGTTGCATGTATAGATGATTCGGCGTGATTCCTCAAGGTTTGGATGTGTTGTTCCCAGTTGTTCTTGGTGGTGATTTTCGGAGCCCTCTCTTGGTGATTTCTTTGAGTGGTTTTCGGGACCTTGCTCTTGGGGATTTTATGGGGGGAATTGGTGGGAACCTTTCGTGGTTCTTTGGTTGTGATTCCCCTCCCAAATCCGTGAGTAAAGGGGCTCGATTTTGGGGTTTCCCGAGTTCTAGGGTTTGTGGTGTTTTTGGCGGGATTTCTTCGATTCCTCCTTTTTGGACAAGTTTTGGTGGGATTAAACTTGGCTATGGACTCCTCATGAGGTGTTCCTATTATCCCCAAAGTCTTGTTCAAGTCCGTGGAGCGATTCGGGAGATCGAGATTTGGATTTGGGGGAGTTGACCCGCGGTGTCTTGTTCATCCCAAGCTACCCGGGCTACACCGTCCGACCGTGCTCTTGACCCGGTCGACCGGTGCAACCCTCGGTGGGTTTCTCGTTCGGGTGAACGTCGGGTGTGTTCGTTGTTGTCCCGTGTTGGGGCTGTTTCGAGTTTGGGTCAGTTTGGAGGTCGGTTGGCCTCTTTGGTGCTTTGGGGGTTTTAGGCTGTGACCGGTCTAACCGGTGTGTCTCACCGGTCTGACCGGTGTGGAGCCACTTAGTGAAAGTTGCCCAGTTTCACTAGTAGGGACCGGTTTGACCGGTGGTGCTCACCGGTCTGACCGGTGTTGGTCTGTACACTCGAGGTTTGGTGTGCCGCTGCGTTCTCGGGTCGGAAGATTGTGTGTTGGTTCTTAGGTCCAGTGGCACTCCAGTAGCTACGTGGGCTTGGCCAACTTGGGTAGTGAGTTGGAGACGTGTGTTGGAAGCCGCGTTCATCTTGTTGGAGTTTCCATCTCCTTCGAGAAGAATTTTTATCGGCTCCCATTCACTCCCCCCCCTCTCTGGTTCGCCGTATCGATCCTTCAACCGTTCCATCTCATCTATACGGCGGAATGAGCCGAACGAATAACCGTCGCCACACTAGCAACTCACCAACCACTGTATGACATCGTGAAGTAAAAGTGTCAAATGAAACTCCAGTGTGAAAAGTAAAATTGAGAGACAAATCTGTTTCGAATCAATCCATAAGATTTCATTGATCTGATTGTTTCATATATATACAGAGGGAATCGACAGATTGCCGAACCATCGTCTCGGACGTGCGAGCAGCAACCGCCCGAGACAACCGTTTGCTTGGGCCTTCGCGGGAGAGCGTCTCCAGGAGTCAACCGCCGTTGATTCTAGGATGAGATCATCCTAAAATTTATTTGTAACACTCCCCCTTGATCGAATCCTCCTTTTATTAATGAAATAAAATATTCCTCCAAAACCTTGTGGGAAAAATGAGGAATAATATAGGTATTGATCGCCTATCATAAACTCAAAGAGTTTAAGGAATGATCTATGTCTTTGATATCTCCCTAAAAACCCCAATGGGGAAAATCGGAAATATGACATACGCTTGTGTTAACATTGCCTCATTAAAAACTTTATATGAGAAAACCTCAAAGAGGAAAAACTCATAAAAGAAAAGAGCACAATGTGATGTTTTGAACAGGAACTCCTTAGAGGGAAGCTCCCCCTGATTCTTGCAAATCTCTAAGCCTCCTCATACCAATTCCTCAAACACATTTTTCAAATGTGGAAGCAGGTAGAGATTTAGTGAAAAGGTTGGCGAGATTATCACAAGATTTTGCCAGCAAGATTTGTATTTCCCCACTTTTCTGAAGTTCGTGAGGGAAGAAATACTTGGGAGCAATATGTTTGTTGAGGTTGCTTTTGATGTAGCCTGTTTGCATCTGGGTAACACAAGCAGCATTATCTTCGTATAATGGTGGGTGATTCCATAGAACCAATGCCACAAGATTGCACTATGTGCTTAATCATTCTGCGAAGCCACACGCATTCACGTGATGCCTCATATAGTGCAATGATTTCAGCATGATTTGTGGTGGTTGCCACTAATGTTTATTTGGAAGATTTCCAAGAAATGGTTGTTCCTCCATGTAGGAATACAAAACCTGTCTGAGATCTGGCATTGTGGGGATCAGACAAATAACCAGCATCAGCATAACTAATCAAATTGGGGTCTTAGTTTTTCTGGTAGAACAAACCTAAATCCTTAGTACCGTTAAGATACCTTAGGATTTGTTTACCCCCGGTCTAATGGTGCTTTGTTGGCGCAACACTATGTCTTGCAAGCAAGTTAACCGCAAATGGAATATCAGGCCTAATGCAATTTGCGAGATACATAATTGCTCCAATGAGACTAAGGTAGGGATATTCGGATCCCAATATCTCTTCTCCTTTATCCCAAGGTCGAAAGACATCTTTCTCCACATCAAGGGATCGAACAACCATTGGAGTTTTGATTGGATAAGATTTATCCATATTGAATTTCTCCAATATCTTTTGGATATAAGCAGACTGGTGCACAAGTATTCCTGAGTGAAGGTGCTCGATTTGTAAACCCAAGCAAAATTTGGTTTGACCCAAATCTTTCATCTCAAACTCCGTCTTAATGTGATTGTGGGCTTCATCAACATCTTGAGTGTTGCCAATAATATTTAAATCATCGACATACACTGATATTATGTAGAATCCTGTAGAGGATTTCTTGATGAAGACACACAGACAATCATCATTGTTGGAGTATCCCTTCTGTAGAAGTTACTCTCTCAATCGGTTGTACCACATTCTTCTCGACTGCTTAAGGCCATATAATGATCTTTTTAGTTTTACACAATACATGTTGCGATTTGCGCCCAGATTCGGTATAGAGATTCCATCGGGAACCTTCATATAAATATCCGAATCAAGTGACCCATAAAGATATGCTGTCACTACGTCCATCAACTGCATAGATAGACGTTTTTGTACTGCCAAAGATATAAGATATCGGAAAGTGATTCCACTCATTACTGGAGAATATGTTTCATTGAAATCAATGTTGGGTCTCTGCATGAAACCTTGTGCTACAAGCCTCGCCTTATATCTCATCACCTCATTGTTCTCATTCCGTTTCCGGACGAAAACCCATTTGAAACCTACAAGAAAGATTTCAGGAGGTGTAGGTATTGCTGATGAGAATACCTCTCTTTTTTTGAGGGAGGCTAACTCTACTTCAATTGCTTCCTTCCATTTGTTTCAGTCTGAGCACTTTTTGCACTCTACCATGGATTTAGGATCTGGTTCATTTTGGAGGTGTTCAGCAATTAATGTAGAGAAATATATGTCGACATTTGTAGTCTTACGATCGTATGTTGCTCCAGAAGTGAGATAATTAATGGAAATCTCTTGCACCCCAATTGATGGTTCGGTATTTCCCAATACGATCTCGTCGGGGCGTTCTGATGTCCTAGCATCAGAAATTGAGTGCACTATTGATGCGGGATGTGGAAGTGGTTCATCCACTTGGTGTCTCTCAACAATTGGTTGAGTTGCATTTACGGGGTCAGAGGGTGTATCCCTATGTTTCCTATTGCTCTTTCGGGAAGCTGTACCTATAGGAATAGCCGTACTTCTTCCATTCTTACTAGAAGAAGGAAGATGAGTAGTTTTATTTGGTACCTCTACTCTTTCCGGCACATTCCTTGCAGGCATATAGGATTTTGTGACACCTTTACTAGTCGTAAATGCATTTGGCAGGTTATCTGCAATGTTTTGCAAATTTAGGATCCTCTGAACTTGTAATTCAGATTCCTTAGTACGGGGATCCTCCTTGGAGATGTGTTGAGCATCCCAATTGATTTCCTGGCATTCAGTGTGATACTTATAATCTCTCCCTAATGCCGGGAAATGATCTTCATTGAAGATACAATCAGCGTGTCGGGCCGTAAGTAAATCCCTTGTAAGGGGCTCCAGGAATTTAATGATTAATGGAGATTGAAATCCCACATAAATTCCCAATTTCCTGTGTGGGCCCATGGAGGTACGCTTGGGTGGTGAGATCGGTACGTACACAACACAACCGAATTTCCGTAGATGGGAAATACTTGGAGGATCACCAGGTACCAATTGCAGCGGGGAGGCTGAATGGTTTGCAGTTGGGCGAAGTTGTATCAAATCTGCAGCGTGTAAAACTGCATGAACCCAACAAGAAGTTGGAAGATTACAACCTTGTAGCATTGGTCTTGCGATGAGTTTGATTCTCTTGATAAGAGCCTCTGCTAAACCATTCTGGGTGTGGACATAGGGGACAGAGTGCTGAACTTCAATTCCTAATGCCATACAATAATCATTGCAGGCTTTAGAAGAAAATTCTGCAGCATTATCCATTCTATTCGTCTTTATCCGATGCTTAGAGTGATGTGCTTTAAGTTTGATAACTTGAGCAATCAACTTTGCAAATGCATGGTTGCGTGTCGATAAGAGAGACACATGAGACCATCGTGAAGATGCGTCTATCAAAACCATGAAATATCTGAATGGACCAGATGAAGGTTGTATGGGTCCACAAATATCTCCTTGAATGCGTTCAAGGAACTTGATTTGTTCAGTTTTAATTTTGAGATATGAAGGTCTCAAAATTAATTTCCCAGTGGCACAAGAAGTGCACATGACATCTGAAGATTGTGGGAATTTAGCATTGCTCAAATTGTGACCAATGGAATTGCAAATGATTTTTCTCATCATCCCGATACCAGGATGGCCAAGGCGATCATGCCAAGTTTGGAATGCGTCCACATTATGAAAAATCACTTTGTAAGCAACATGTGGTACGGGTTTAATGTATGTGTAGTACAATCCAGATGAGAGAGAGGGCATTTTTTCAAGTGTCTTTTTGCCATATCCGTCGTCTTTGGTAAAGAGGAGAAATTCCTCCTTGTTGTCCTCAAAGGTTTCAACATGAATACCATTAATACGGACATCTTTGTAACTTAGTAGGGTACGCGTCGCATCGGGATACAATAATGCATCCTCTATGGTAAGTTGCATTCCCATAGGAAGTACGATAGTGGCTCGACCTGAACCAACTATCACCGCATCGCGTCCAGCGATGGTCAAAACATTTCCCTCTTTCCTTTTAAGAGTTTGAAAATATTTGACTTCCGTAAGTATAGTATTAGTGGTGCAACTATCCACTAGACACAACTCCTCCTCCATCGGATTGACTCCCGTAGAAATCTATATATAAATGCAGAATTAAATAAAAACTCATGCAAATATACATAACACATACAACTTTATTATTGTAACAAATGTGCTTATTACAATCAAACGTAAGGACAAGATCATGTCTTTATTACAACCATTGCAAATGTAAACAAATATCTATAAGATGGATAAATTTAGAGCCTAGTTAAAGTCTCCAAATATGTCGTTGGAGGCGTACTCCACCATCATCTTGTCAGCACCCAAGGAAGTCTCCCCCTGTTGCAGAGTCACGGTGTTGCTTGGTCCCGCTTCCGAAGGAATGGGAGGAACACTTGTCTCATGCTCACGGGAAGTGAAGTGTGCTTCATACTTCTTGCCTTGAGTGTCATGCCCACAACCCATGGACTTCATGTACAAGTCAACTAAGTGCCTTGGGGTCCTGCATTTCTTAGTCTGATGATTGTAGCAACCACACTTGTAGCAAGCGGTTTTGTTGCTATTGTCATTTTTAGGCTTAGAAATAGCTTTCCCCTTGTTGGAGAGCCCACGTGGCTTGCGGTGCCTACGCCACTTGCTTTTGCTCGAAGAGTTTCTAGGTTGGTTGTCAGAACCACCATGTCCTGTCTTCTCAAAAGTAGCATGTACTTCAGGCAGAGGTGCAGTGCCCACAGGGCGCTGCTGAGAGTTCCACAAAGTGAGCTCATGATTTTTCTCTGCCTGTCGTAGTGACTGAATCAATTGAGAATAGACAGTGAAACCTTTCTCACGATAATGTTGAGTAAGTAGCCTCTCTGCAGGAAGCATTGTGGATAAGGTTTTTTCAATCTTATCCGCTTCAGAGGGTTCCTTATTATCACAGAACTTGAGTATCGTGCTAAGCTTGTGAACAGCATGGTTAAACTCATCTACGGATTTATAATCCTGGAAACGTAGATGGTTCCACTCATGGACAGCCTCCGGGAGGACAATTGCCTTTTGCTGTTCATAGCGGTTTTTGAGGGCCTCCCACAACACATGTGGATCTTCTTCATACATGTACTCAGACTTTAAGTCCGGATGTATGTTGTTCCTTATGATGGACAAGGCACCAAACTTGATTGGATCCGGTATAGGCGGCGCACCTGCAGCAGTCGCGGCCAAGCACGGAAAAAGTCCACGAGTCGATAGACCGACTTTAATGTCCGTAGCCCATGTAGAGAAATTGTGACCATCAAGAGCGAGGATCTCAAACTCTTTGCCGGCCATCTCACCTACAAATGAAATGCCGAAAATCTGAGGAATTTTGGCAGTAATTCAATGCAAAAATATGTGAATTCAAGATAAAACTCGAACTCAAACAATAATCCTCGATAAATTGGAATAAAAATAGACGGCAATCACTAAAAATAGAGTAGACCCTATAATTCAAAACTTCCAAAATTGGGTACGCACGTTGAGGATAAATCCCAAAGTAGTATAAGAATACTACCTTGTATATGGCCAATCTTGAAAAGATGAATCAAGGTAATCTCTAATTTAGTGTAGGCCATATTGAATTCAAGTTCAAATTGGGTACGCACGTTGAGGATAAAAATCCCACAGTGATATTTGATATACCACCTTGTGTATGGCCAATTCGAAAAGAACTCATGGTAATCACCTTTAAATGGTGTAGACCTTTGTCCTAAAAATCCTGAGTTGGATACGCACTTAGGGATAGTCACCATGAGAACATAGTGTAGATTCCGCAGTAGTACGAATGTACGCCTCGTGTATGACCAACATCAAAGGAGTTTGGAGTGTGATTTTCCAAAATAGAGAACAATAAAATAATTGCATCGAATGAAACATCGTGTAGGCTAGAACAATAATATTTTGCAAAGGTAATATAATTTAAATGACATGGAAATGACCATACTTGAGAACAAACACATATATACAACTAGCACATTGGCCCGCGCTAATAGCGCGGCTAGATTTGATAAAGTTATCCTTATATATGACTCGTTATTCATCCTTTTGAAATCATTAACACTCAACCTTCATGTAGATATTGGTGCCTCGATTTCAAAATTAGTATCGATACACCCGAATTTTGTTGCTTGGGTGGTATTGGATTGGTTGATGGAAATCCAATAGCGAATGACACAATCAACGCTTCACTGCACCCTCGCATACATTGCAAGCTCTGCAGCTTTGTATATTGGATTGAAATCGTAAATCACCCTCTCTGGCATCTCTCGGTCCCTCCGCGAATCTCTCTCTCTCGCCTATTCTCTTCCTTATTTTTGTCGAGTGACCTATGCCTTTCTGATACTATGGCTTCTGAGTCCGACTTAGGCATTGACCTTGTGTAGAGTCTCGATGCTCCACCTCCCAATGTGTGGATCTAACTCCTCTTAGCTAGTTCGTCGTACTTGGCAATGATGTAAATTACTGGCGTAGGCGATCTTGAAGATTCTCTCGATCTAGGGATATGTTAGTGTAGCGGTGGCACAGGTCCCTTCATCCCTCCTCTCTCTTTGCGCGCGCACGCACACACACCATCCACCCTGACAATGCCTCTTTCTCCCTTACTTTTGTCGTGCAAACTCTACTTCTCTAATTCTGCGGCTTTCGAGTCCGAATCAAGCATTATTCTTGTGTAGAGTTTCAATACTTCACCTCTCAGCGTGTGGATTCAACTCCTTCCGGTGAGCTTGTTGTACATAGCTACGATGCCAGTTGTTGGCGTAGGCAACTTTGAAAGTTCCTCTTAATCTAGGTATTGGCTCATGCAATAGTTGCATAGGTCCCTCCGATCCCCCTCATCTTCCGACAACACCTCCTTCTTAGTTTCTCCCCTATTTTTCCTGGGCGAACTATGCCTCTCTGATTTCGCGGCTTTTGAGTCCGACTCAGATGTTAACCTTGTGTCTAACTCCTCTAGGCCAATTTGTCGTACCAGGTGGCGATGGCAGTTGCTAGGATAGGCAATCTTGAGGGTTCATCTTGATATAGGGACAAACTCATGTAGCGGTGGCACAGGACCTCTCTCTCTCTCTCACTCACTTTTCCCTTACTTTTGTCGGGTGAACTCTGTCACCTTGATTCCACGACTTCCGAGTCTTCGGTGTTGACATTGTGTAGAGTCTCGATACTCCACCTCCCAGCGCGAGGATCCAACACCTCTCGGCAGGCTTGCCGTACCTCGCGGCAATGCCAGTTGCTAGCCCTAATCCTCTCGTGTGTTCGTTGTTGTTGGTCTGATTGCAAATAATTGCTAATTGGATTTGTCTATTTATCTTTTTTCTATCAAAATATATTATATTATTGTATTCAAATTTAGATATTAACTAATCATATTGTAAATGAGATGTTTATTAAATGAATGTTCCAATGTAGGCTCGTAAAATCACAACATATTAAAGGTACTGAAGGAATTAAGGACATATCAAATATTTGCAGTCGATTTGTGGTGGTCAAGCATATTATTTATAAGCACAATATTAACTTTCCTTATTTTTTATAACAATTTTAGTTATTTATTAATTGTATTTAATATGGATTATTTTATTTAGCTATTTCTCTTCTCAATCTGTATAGAAATCTGCTTCTAATTTTCTTGTTTTTTAAAATCTTGGATTTGTATATATATTTATTAGTTATATTAGATATGGATTCTTTGGATTGATCTAGACCGTCAGGCCAGTGGTGACTTCATCTATCTTGAGGTTTTGTTAGCTCACTCATTCGGAAGTGCTCATAGAGGGAGGGGCGGGTATGTGTTGTATGTGAGCATCGCGCCTATACCATGTGATTAAAAAACTTGCTTTCATGTAATTTGTAGACATATTAATCTATATCCCTCTTTTAATTTCAAGTACGTGACATACTTCATGATCCATTAAGGGGAAGTCTAAAAAAGCTTACCGAAGTTTGTTAGAAAATTAAAAAAACACATGCAGATTCAAGTTGGTATTCAACTCCAGCACCTAATGTTAGGCAGTAAAAAATATTGCATATGTATTCAATTACGGCGTGACATAAGGAAAGGAAATCATGGATAAAAAATATTTCAATTTTTTAGAATAATATGAATTGTTAGATCTTCATAAAATCCAGCGGTTCAAACTCTTCTCTCATTTAGATTAACGTGGAAATTCAATTCCTTTTTCCATAATAATATGAATCGTTAGATCTTCATAAACTCGAACGGTTCAAACTCTTCTCTCATTTAGATTAACATAGGAATTTCTTTTTTCATAACAATATGAATCGTTAGATCTTCATAAACTCCAATGCTCCAATCTTTTCTCTTTTTTAATCAACTACTATTTTTCTTATTTTTAATTCCGAATGTATGTATTTATTAATTGTATTTGTATTGAATATGGACTCTTTAGATTTCCTTATTTTAATTCCGAATTTATTTATTTTTTGATTAATCTAGACCTTCAGATCTTCATAAAATCCAACGGTGTATATTGTTCTCTTTTTTTATTAACGTGGGAATTTCTAGACCCTCTCAGCGAACGTGGTGGCTTCTTTTAACACTCAAGTATAAAGATAATAGATAACATGTAACAGTAGAAGTCAAGATGCAACATTACATGGACTCACAAACTACCGAAGAAATGATAGTACTTGACAACAGTAAACACAAAGCTAGCACATAAATGTAATACGCAATTGAAATTTGCTGAAAACAAATAAATGATAATTGAGTGAAGGACTAGAAACTATTTCGATCCACCACCGCTTCCAGCTCAGTTAGCCCAGGAGGGCGCCAGCAGCAGCAGTAGGCAAATAGCAGCGGACAGGAGGCCTGGCTCAGTCAACGCCAGACCGACCACGCCTGCAACTCCCGTCGCCGCTCGCAGTAATGCCACCGCATCCTCACGCGCCGCCGGCGATTCGTCGTCGATCCCGCCGAATCCACCGCAGCCCCTCCCAGATCCGCCAGCCCCACACCTGTGGGCCGCTCCCCCCCCTCACTGCTCAGTGCCCCCCTCATCGGAAGAGAGGTAGCCATCGTCCAGCCCGTTCCCGTTGGGGAAACTGCCGATCCCGTTGGCGAGATGGCGGTGTCCCGTCGGGATGAGGCCGGATGGCGGTTAGCCGCCGTCGTAGCGTTGCGGCGCACGGGCAACCAAGCGAGTGGAGGAGGCAGAGGGTGAAGTGGTGCCGCGTTGCCGAATGCCGCATTGTTGATGCGAGTGGCGGAGCTCCACAACGCGCAGCAATGGTGCCCTGACGCTCGAAGTCGGGAGGCGTCGGGGACGCAACTCGACCGCCTCGAGCACCAGGAGGCGACGGAGATCGGACCGGAGAGACGGCCATCGGTGACGGCGTGCGCAAAGGGGATGTTGCGGTTCCCGATGGTCCTGCCACATCGCGAGTGAAGTGCTCCCACTCGTGTGTCGGGCAGTACGCAGTCACATCGCGGGGGTAGGACGCCGGCCAAGGAGCGCCATCTATCCTCGCCATGGCCATCCAGCCGCGGGTCACGCAATGGCGAGGAGAGTTCACCAGGATCCGTCCGGGCTCGAGGCAGGTGTCGGGGGCGAAGGAGACCTGTGACGTCCGCCAACTCGACCGCCGGTGGATATCTGCGGGCCACAACCGAGGCCAGCGCGAGAGGTACCGATGCCTCTACGAGCGCGACCAACAGTCCCATGGCGGCGAATGGAGGCACGAACTTGGCCATGAAGCAGATAGCGAAGGCAGTGAGCACGCTGGCGGCGAGGAAGATGGGAAACAGACTCGACGATCGAATCAATAGAAGGTGAGTTCCTCGACGGCATTGTACCTCCGATGGTGTGGAGGCCGACGATCTCTTCCTTCCTTCCCTTCCTCTGTTCAATTTCTCGGCTTCTTTCTCAGATGGCGAGAGCGTGCTGATAACGTGTGAAAAGTAAAAATGAGAGACAAATCTGTTTCGAATCAATCCATAAGATTTCATTGATCCGATTGTTTATATATATATATATATATATATATATAGTATATTTATATTCTATACCCCGGGTATGGAATAGCTATTCCATACCCGAGGGAGCCACCGTCGGCCCGATGCACTCGCGCGCGTTGCCGGTTCCCCCCCCGCCCCGCCGGTTGTTTCCTCTTTTTTTTCCCCCTTCTTCCCCCACCCCCCACCTTCTTCCTTCGGTTTCCTCCTCCTGGATCTCGAACGTTCTCCCTCCCCCCGGTGCCGCCTCCATCGTTGTCCACCCATTCGCCACCGGCCTCATCCCTCACCCCCGCCACCGCCGCCGTTCTCTTACGGCGACTCGCTCCTGGGCTCCCGGCGTAGATCCGGCCCCTTCACGCGCCCCCGTCCCCTTCTCCCGGCGCGGCCCTCCCGTGGTTCCTCTCCGTTGCATCCCTCCCCCCTCCCTATCCCCGCCGTCCTCATCCGGCACCTTCCGCCTTGCTCCTTGCCAGTCGATCCGGACCGCCCACGCCACTCCCACCCCCTTCCCTCTTGCGGCGCCGCCCGCTCCCCGACCGGTGTCGATCCGGCTTCTCGCCATCGATCCGGCTCGTCGCCGTCGATCTTCTACCTCTCGCCACCGCCGTCGATTCAGCTCGTCGCCGCGTGACACCGCGCGGAATGTGAGTCGAAGACGTGGTTCTCCCTTATCGACATCTCGGACCGCACCCCCCCTTCGATCCGGGCCTCGTCGACATGCGGCCGGGCATCCTCCATCGACCCCTCGCTTCATCTTCTTGGTCGGGCCCATCCTCTCCTCCGATTGTTTGATGGTTTGTCACCGTCGCGCTAATGGATGCACCGGGTGCCGAGGTACGCTGTCCCACTACTCAATCTCTCGGTGTTCTTTAAAGGTTTCTTCAATCTTAGGCACCATGCGTTTTAAACTTTTTTACCGTGCCCACAACTCACATAGTTTTAAGCAAAATTCCAACATCAATCGGTTACCCGCTGGTAGAGGTATCAATTTTGCCTATGTAATTTTGATTGTTAAGAACTAATTATAACACGGTGTGGCATAATTGACATTGTACAGCAAAGTTGTTGCCCGAGAGTGGTGCCTTTGTTTTTCTAAAAAATCTTGGTCCATGTTACTGCAAAAGAAGAAACCGAGTCTTAAGGTGCTTCTGCACTATCAACTCTTGTCGTAATACTTTGCTTGACTTGATTGTGTTTTGTCATGATAGGGCGTCAAAAAATTTTTGGTATGCATTAGAAATAGTCGGTAATGGAAAAGTCTACGTCAAACCCTTTACGGGCGATAATTGCCCCGTGTTATCGTGCACAGTGATGGGATCCACAAAAGTATTGCTAATTCGTTCGATCCCACACTATAGTCGGTCCTCTCTTTTTTCTGTTTTATTTATTCAGTCTTGTTATTTATACTTTGGTATGAAAAGTACAACATATTCTTTTACCCTTGAATACCCGGTGAGCTGTATATCATTTCATTAAAGAAGAAGAGAAAACTGTTGCGGCCGAACCCCGTCGAGACCTTACGGCTTTCGTGCCAACAACATCGAAATGTTCAAACATCCCTAAAATTGAAAAGTTGAACAAGTTTGACCGACAGAACCCTAAAATGAATTCTATTAATTATTGGAGGATGTGTACGGTTGTGATTGGATCTTATAGTGGGTTTGCAACTTACATGATTTTTCGATAAAATATTGCTTACTTTTAATCATCTATACCCCCCACACAAGATTCATAGGGGTTTTAGATTTTGCTAAATGATATTTTCAGCTATTTCTCTAATTATGGTTTTGAACTAGGGATTGGATTTTGGAGAACTGATAAACATGTTTTCATGGATCACAATAATTCTCTAGCCGGGTACTCTACATTGTTGTGCACTTACCCAAAGTCAATTGGTGCGAACACTTGATTTGAGAATTGAGATGACCGGCTTGATAAAATAAGCTATGAGACATCAAATAATCCTTTTCATGTTTGTATAAAGCCTTTTCGTGTAGAAAAAATAATCCTCTTACACTACGACAGTAATTTTACTGCTGGCATAGTGCCATTGTAGTCATTGACGTTTCTTAGTATTGAGATCTTGTTGTAGTCAGTGATGTTTCTTAGCATTATGCTCTTGTTCTTTCGCTTGGGATTTTATTCAGCTTCTCATTAAACTATGGTCGCCGCTGCTGCCATAGTAGGAAATGCACTTTTTGTTAAATGTCTGTTTCCACACTGTGTTTTAATTCATCCCTTCAGACAGAGTCTAGCGGCTACACACACACACACCACGGTAGGCCGATGTGTTCAAACAGTGAAGTAATTAGTCCATTGGCGGGGCATGCGCTTAGTTGCTCACATGGTACCAACTTGCCCTAGAACTGTTGTTTAACCCTGTGCTTGGTTGCTTAAGTCCCGTGTCCCATTTCCTTATATGCTCTTATACTCGGTAAACGTAGCATAGTTGCTACGTAGGTGACCAACAACTCCCGATTTTATTCGGCGGCCAATATGCCACCGGTGTGGTCATATATCCTTTGGGCTTGTATAATATGAATCAAATTCCTTGCGAGAGCCCTCTCTTGCAATGGACTTTTGTGGAAACTTTTTACTAGTTTAAATCATGCGCTTGTGTACGTATTGTCTTATATATCTACCAGCTCGGTTTCCTTTTGACACCGATTCATTTCGGGCTTGATAACCACGGTTGAGGGTTTACCATTACGTTATTTGGTGGTTCGGTTTTCGCAGCGCACTTTTGTATGTTGCCGCCGTGCCACGGTTCTAAATTCTTGCTTCCCGGGGCTTTATCGGCCATCATTTATTTTTAATGTCGGTTGTTTCAGCCTTTTGAACTCGTACTTCGATCCGTCCGTTGATTCGACCTCCTTGCCGCCTCATGGAGTCTTCTCGGTGAGGCTGTTTATCCATGCTTCATGCTAATTTCCTTTCCATAGTTTGTAGACCATACCGAGTTACATTTTTTATTTATCCTATCCGAAGATCCAACTCCCCCCATTCGGACGGTGTTCCTCGGTCTTCGACACCCCGATCCTCATCCTCCGGGTCGCGTTCGAGCAACACTCTTTTTCATGTATAATCAACTAATTTTCTGTGGATTCTTTCATGTTTTTGTATTAATGTGCCGGTGAGAACACCATTTGACTGATAGTAGTTTATTTTAGCTGTTGGAGTTGTAAAACTCTTTTTACATATGTCGTCTCTTTTACTTTTCTTGTTTATTCTCTAACTAATATTTTTGTCGGGATGGAAACCGGTCGGCGGTTGGTGGATAGGATGCCTACCAATCCTAGAACAATGGCATTCATTAGCACACAAGAGAGGTATTCACGGGTTTTGCTCATCATGTACATTTTTTTCCTAGTTACATGTTCACGGGTTTTTACCTTGTGCAATATCATTTGCTTCCTAAGTTTGAGGTTCCTCTACTCCCCGAGTTGTGGCTCGATTTTGCAGGTGGTGCTGTTCCCGCTTCGGACTTGCGGCGCGCGACGACCGGCCCGCTCGCCGGCCTCCCCCCCTCACCGGGCGTGGGAGGACTAAATCCGTCCGACGAAGGCGTAATTCTTCTAATGATCCCTCGGTGTTGCCGGTGGATCTCATGTTAGGAAGACGCGACGTACCACGCCTTGCTTATCGGTCGACCGGAATGTTCGGTCGAGCGCTCGACTCGGATGATCGATTATTACGATGCGCGGGGCGAAAGAGAGGTACGGCCAATCCATTTTTTTTCATTTCGGCGGGACCGATGGAGACCCTAAAATTGTTTGACCTCTTTCGCATTATCATCGCTTTCTTTTTTTGTCCATTTCCTCTTTGAGCCTTCAATCCAATGGAAATTGTTTAACGATTGGTTCGGTCTTGACTCGAAAAGATGACTTTCGGGTCCACGATTTCTTTGTTTTTTTTTCTCGAATAGCGCGGAGAACCGCGCGTCATTTCATTAAGATAGAGAAAAAGTACAAAGGGCCAAAAGGCCCACCCCACAAACACACACTACCCCAACACACACCCCCCACACACACAGGACGTCAAGCTGCGACGCGCCACCAAACAAGCCGAACGACCAAACGCCTCGAAGCACTAAGCCCCCGGAGGCCGCGACCCGAGAACCAGCTCCGGAGTTTAGAAGCACCAGCAGAGCACCAAATACCTCCCTCGGCGCTAATAGCTTTAAGGACCTCCGGAATGCAAGGCCTCCTATTATCAAACACACAGGCATTACGATGCTTCCAAATCTCCCAAGCCACCAAGACTATCAAAGAATTAAGGCCTTTTCTCATGTCGTTCGGGACAAAGACTAGTTGAACTCTTCCACCACCCCGAAAAACGAGTCACGGTAGGTTGCGGCGCCAAATGCAACGGCCTCAAATGTTGGAAAACCAAGAACCGGACTTGCCTAGAAAAGACGCACCCACAAGTAAATGATTAATCGTTTCATCTTCTTGATCACGAAAGGGCAAGCCTCGGGGTGGGGCGATTTCTTTTAGCTAAAAGATCTGCGAGTCCAAACTCGGGCCCGTGGAAGACCAACCGGATGAAAAACTTGCGGCGAGGAGGGGCCCAAGTTTTCCAAATTCTCCTCCGTGAACCAAATTTGATAGACCCCTCAAAGTAGGCAGCATAGGTCCGTTTCTTCCGCCGTAGGATCCATCCTTAGAAAATTTCCATCTAAACCGATCTTCAATTTACGGGCGCAAGACCACCTCTTCCACCAAATCCCAAATGCGGAAGAATTCCAACAGGACGTTTTCCGTACGGGCACCCTTAATATCATGAACCCAACAAATATTATGTAGAGCCCGAGCCACGGTCCCGCTTTTAGCCGTACGCTTTGGAACTGCCTTGAGCAAATTAGGCGCTATTTCAGCCATAGTATGTCCGTCCAACCATCTATCGGTCCATAACGAAATTAAACGCCCGAATTATCTCTCGTTTAATGGAAAATCATGGGCATCCTAGTAATAAGACTATCTGCATATATATGCTCCCGGACCTCCTAAATCAGCAATTTCGCACTAGAATAGGTACAAAACTTTTTTATTTTTATGTTGCACTTGTAGTAGTACTCGGTATTTTGTAAGTACGTCAAATTGTACTATCCAATATCCCTGTTTTTGTATCCTACTGTAAACCTTACAATTCATTACCCGGTTCCTCAATTTTTGTCAAAAGGTGAAGTTTCATGGTTACACCGATAACGAGAACAACTCCAAAATACCGCCAATCCTTCTCTCCCTCGTGTATAACTCCGGTTATTTTATTACCTGCTCACATTTTAAGTGATTGGTTGTGTTATTCAATAGCATGACATTCTCTTATAATCATGGCATGCCAATGTTGGTCGGTGCACTTATGCCGATGAGCCCCAAAACCAAAATACTGCAGCTTCTATCACTTTCTCATTTGATTTGCGTGCTTTGCAACGTAGGGGTGTCCTATATCCGCTCGGATTCACTATTCCCGGTGTTACATCCCGTTCATTTTGTTCCTCTTTCAATAATCATTTATTTATTAATGCTAGGTACCATCTAGACCCAGCGAGGTTGAGACGAGCGCCCCCCGACGAAGGGGGTACCCCACGCTAGCCGCGACGGCCCAACCCATAGTATGCCGAATTGCCTCACATTCACATCCCTCATCCGACGGACATGCTATCGGGCCCACTTAGTTGCCTCCATGGCCCTCAACGCCTTGCGTTTGCTCGGTTGTTTCAAGAGATTGATTCCACACCGAAGGAAAATACTAGTGCCATTCAACTATCTATCGGTAACATTGTCGAGCACCGTACCACCTCGCTAGTAGGTGTCGACCATTATTGGAGGACCTTGTGCATGCACAAAGGATCACTGGTCATAGCGCCGTTGGCGAGCAGTCATTGATAAACCAAGGATGCAATCAAGATGTCAACATTCCAGCTGGTAATGGTAGATCGTCAAGTGCTCACAAAAAATATATTTCGGTTGAGCACTTGACAAATCTCTAAAATATATTGTCTACTCTTGTTGCGGGTGATGTCCAAGAACAAAACTCGGTTCCTTCCCCGGTCGCCTCATCGCGGCGTCAAGTTTCCGGGGGCGGCAGTGCCCATTCTTCGCCCACCGGACCAAGTTAGACCCATTTTTTTTCTCTGCTATCCGTCTTTTATGCAGTTGATCTCCTTTTCATATGTTTTTTCTGTTAATATTTCTTAACTGTCCTGGAACTGTTCTGATTTCAACTCCGTCTTACACAATTTTTGACCAGCATCATAGGTGCTACGATTTCCTTGTACTGGTCGCACTGGTTCTCTTTTCCTTCCTTTATTTTTATGTAATTTCGGGTCAGTGTGACAACAGTTTTGATTTGGTGTTGCAGGTCATGTCCAACATCCAAATCCAATCCCGTCGCCATTTGCCTCACCCCAACATCAAGCTTCCACGGAAGGTGGTGCTCACTCTTCTTCTTAAAGATCAATTTAGCTACTCTTTTTCACGGCCATTGCCCTTTCATTTCTTTTTTTATTCCATCCACACTTCCTAATACCATCATTGCTATCATTACTGTTCGTAAATCGCCCACGCCATAAGTTTTGCGCCATCTTAAACTACACCGACTATGATGCAAAATTTTCCATTGCTTGTCATGTTCTCAGCCTTTTTTATTTTTGAACTCATCAAAATCTTATGTTCCAATTTTTTCTAGTATTTTCTTGTAGCTGATTTATGTTATTATATGTTGCGGATGACAACGCAGGACTACAAAATATTTTTCATGCCATCCCCGATGCGAGAGGGCGCGCCCGAGTCCCGTTGTTCCAACATCACCTTACTCGATGACGTCAACCTACCCCCCACCGCCGTAAGTGGTACCTACACCCACCACTCTTCGTTCATTTCATGCGGCTAACTTAATTCAATGCTTTCATCATGCTTGTTTTTTCCATTTCAAATCATTCATCGTTGCACGTCATAAATCCCAGACAACTGAGAACCTTGGTAAAGACAGTGAGACTACTGATTCCAAATGCCCCCCACCCGGTGCGGTGGCTCGGGTCACGGCTCTGCTCGTACGAACCGCCTCCCATTCCTCTCGCTGCCCTAGATTCCCCGCCCCATGAGCCCGTAGGCAAACGCATCACTTTCAGGCCTACGAGATATGTCTCACCCTTCAAAGGTGGCATTATCTTACGTCCTCGGCCGGACGTGGGGCGGGCTATGAGTTTGTTGCGATATTTATGTGTGGACGACTCTCCTTTCAAAGAGGTTGGCCGAAAACCTCCATTTTCTATTTCCTCCCTTAACCCCTAGGTTCCTAACACCGTATCTTTTTTCCAAAGACAACGGTGATCCACTGCGGATCTAACCGGATCGGGGGTGGCGTCATTGCACGCTCATTTGCCGATAATGTGTTGCCGGACCCGGTATTCATGTCGGCCTTTGTGAATTGTGTTACCTATGATGACTATTTTGTTAGGCCCGAATGCTATGGATACGAGAATCTTTCTTGGCCCGAAGTTTCGGTACGCTGCTTCCCCCATTTTAGTTCTCTTCAATTCGGTTTTCTAACGATCTTAGTTCTTCCTATAATTAGCAACATTTTTTTCACTTGTAGGCGATTCTTAATGTTGAGTGTTCTAGAAGGTACACCGCTGTTCGTAAATACGGTGACGTTGCTTCGGCTTTGCAGCCATTCGAGTGTGTCTCCCCTTTACGGACCTAAAGAGGGCCAAGATGGTACATGCGCTTTAACTTTTTAATACCACCCTTTCTAGTATCCTCGTAGGCATTCTAAGGTCAATTTGATGTACTAATCTTACATCTCTCACTTTTCTTTAGATTCTCCCCCGCTCGTCATTCACCGGGATCATTGGACCGTATATTGTGTCAACTCTGTGCATACTCGCATCGATGTCCTAGATTCCATGGACTACAAAATGGGGGGGATAAATAGATGGCAGGCATACCATGGTCAACTGGGGAAAAAAATAATTAGCCGTCTTTCCGATGCGTTGTCTATGGCAGCTCCGCACAAGTTTGTGTGCTTCAAGAACTGGAGACATGTGCAAGTAAAGGCTCCTATCCAGAAGTCTTTGTCCGATAGCCTATTCTTTGCAATGAAATTCCTCGAGTGGTACGACGGAGACGGCCACGGAACAATACAAACTAATATTGATACCGTAAGATAACCTATTTGACTTTTTGTATTGCTACTCGTTTTTGTTTACACGTGCTCATGCATTTCTTTTACGCAGGGTCGTCCAAAAGAGTTGCGTGCCTGAGATGTTGTATTATTTAACATCCACTCGGAGAACAAAGTTTGCGGCGAGTCGCTTGAAGAACTACTTCGGTTTCATGTCGACGACCACCATCCGTACTTCTATTAGTACCCACCCTCCTCCACTCATCCGTCCCCATGTAAAACCATGAACACCTCGGGATAGATGTGATGTACGATTGCTTGGTATTCCCCATTTGTTTTTTCACTTGTTTCAATGTGTAGTGTACATGTGCAGTTCCCTCATTACAACTTAACCGCCATGTATTTTTGTCTTATGTTTGTTGTTAAAAAAAACCTTCCCATATTGTGCGTTTGAGGTATAAATGTGCTATACAATTTACATAAATGTCCAGATATATATAATGCTATCAAAGATAGAGGAAAACAAAGTCGAGATATACCGTCTAAGAAACCGTGATTATTTACTCCCCGGTGCAACATCTCCTATTTGAGAAGACGATAGAAAAGCATATCCACGTGTCGGCCTTATGCTTGAGTCCCTTTGGTCAACCGTGTACGCATACTTAACGAAGACAAAAGGCTATGTCCTATCTCGCTATTGTAGAGAATTGGATGACATGCGTGGATCATTTAATTTTCGCCATGTCAAATTGCGAGGCAAAGATTTGGTTCATGGTGGAGAGCAAGCCAACGAAACACCCATCGGGTGTTCTTTAAGTGAAGACTTTAACCGGTCCTAGGACAAAAATGATATTCTAGCTAGTAGTGGAGTTGGTATTGCTCCGATTCTAGACATTTCCACTCCAAAGACTTAGTTCTGCCGTCCGATCTAATTCGAGCGTACTTGCCGCATCCCGTGTCTCGCAAAGATCCAAATAGGTTCTTGAATTTTAGTGAACCTTCCAATGTGAACATGACCTAGTCTCGCAAAAAGATTTACAAGATGGAAAATAATGAGGCTTCGGGAAGCGAATTTGGGAACAAATTGGGGTCAATCATCTCGTTACGGTGAGACTAAATCATCGGCCATCATGCGGATTGATCATGTTATATGATGTGGAATGCATGACGGATATCCCGGAATGATTTCATCCACATGTATGACTTCGCCATGGAGGGATATAACGAACACGCAAATGTCGTGTTATACGGAATAATAGAAATACTACACCGGTGTACTAGGAAATGCAGAAATTAATCGATTTTGCTCAACAACCGTAGCCGTGGGTGTCAATAACCAAAAACCACATATTCATTCCTGTATTCCACAATGCATCCGAAGATATCCGGTTCCACTCCCAACTAAAATCAAGAACTCAATGTGCACATTCATAATTCCAGCTTTGGTCTGCCGATACAACTTCAACCATGTTTGTTTGCATATTAACCACATTGACGAAGCAGAAACAAACATAGGATATCGCTATTAAGATATGCTGCAACAATGCTAGAACCTAGTTCTGCTACGATGATAAATTTAATTGAGAAAAACTTTCATCCGGTTATCACATCAATTTAAAAATTACACGAGATGAGTTCAAAACTAAAGTGGCTCTTTGTGCATCACATGTGCTGTGCTTTAGGCTCATGCGTGGCTACACATTGCACAACAGTCCCTGTAACCGATACACAAATTATCTCGTTAGCACAAAACATTCTTGTCGTGTAATTATTTCAATCCTTTTGGCTTGCTCGCTCACATCCCCATCCACCGTATCCTCATTGTCCCGCACAAACCATCAACATATAAGTAATAGCACATACTTCTCCCGCATTCTTATTCCTTTTTACAAGATTATGAACCGTTTTGATCAAGTTTGGACTGCACCTTGATAATCACTCCATTAGTTGTTCCATTCTTCGCTAAACTGTCCGGCAGCTCTCCGTCAACCAGACACTGTTCTTCGTACTCCCATCCCATCGCCATTTCCTTCAACTCCTTGTGTACTGAGCATTCAGGTACAGGGTCCTGCGCACCAACCAGGTTACCAAAATCCACAAAACGTAACATTATGCAACTTACACGATCGATAATATGTTGTTAGATTAATGTACCGTTACCTTTTTCTTCTCGTTTTTCCTTAGCAGATCGTTGTATCGATCTTGCTCTTCCTTATTGCTACTCTCGCAAATATCCGGAACATCCCGCAATACCCATTTGTTCTCGTAGTAGCCCCGTATTCCTTAGCCGAACCAAACCTGGAATTAGACATCTAGTCCGGTTATGACAGAGTTGTGTATGTGAGATGGGGATTTCGCCGAACCCAGCTCCTCACATCCAACATCTGATGTCACTTATATGCCGCCAAGGACTCCATAAATAGAGTTCAACAGTTTACTTAGTCACTAAGTATTGCAATTTAGCGGTTGCATGTTCATCCTGCATTAACGGATGCATGCTTGGTCGTTACCTCGCTATTTTTAGACTATACTAGCCAATGCATGCGCCCCACTGATTTTGTGGACCTCCGTCCATCCATCTCACAGTTGAATGACTCACTTTTTTTGGCAATGCCTTGCCTGTTCATTATGTCAAAACTGATGCATGCCGCAACTCTACCACGCTATTTCAGGACGCAACTATTCAATGGACATGCCGCTCTAAATCTTCTCGTCCTTCCATCCTTCTCCTACGGCCACGGCATGCTATCCAGCTCTAGATCTTTGTAACATCCTCCATGGCGACCAAGTAAGCAAACCCAGTTGTATACAGTTTTCACAATTGATAGATCATAACTTTGTTGATAGCAAATACATTTATTCAGACATTCTGGTCAAAAACATGCGTAATTATGTAAAAATGCATTACGACTTCTCTTTTTCCTGAACATTAAATAGTCTCAAATAAATTCAAATTACGTAACAAGTTAAATCAATCACACCAATATTAGTACTCCTGTATATCCTAATTACTCCACTACGTACAAAGTTCACAACACATAAACAATTCCCACATTTTCTTATTAACAGTCAATGTCCATATCAACATGGTCTTCGGATCCACTACTCAACTCGTCGCTATGTCTCGCTTGGGTCACACTGTCTGTTGCTCTCGGCCTTTCGCCGCCGCCCTCGTAATCCTCCGTCCGTAGAGCAATTTTTCTCTTGTTCGCGAGTCCCGGTGGCCTCCCCGGTCCCCTCTTGCTTCTCATAGCTTCAAGTCGTTTACGGTTGTGTGGCAAGGTTGGGCATGTCCCGGCGTTATGTGTTGTGTACTTGCCACACTCGTGACACCTTCTCGTCCCCAATTTTGGACCTTTAGCTCCAAGTGTAGCCGATCGCTTTTCTCGTTTCCGTCATCTTTCTTCCCTTCGGTTTCGCATGCATCGGCGGGTCCCTCGCTTATATCCGCATTGCTTTGTCGTGCTTTTCCTGCATCAATTTCAAAGGGTTCAAACCTCATACTTATTCTTTAAACCGTCTAAAACGAGCAGACCTTCTATTTAATATTTTTTTAGCAATTCGTGGCCACTAACAACATTTCTCATTATCACGATCATGTCAACCTTCATTTTTCCATTTATATTTTCACCATACTGTACCTTCAAGTTCTCATTCCTACAATTACATATCAGTTACATGCTACTTACTTCGCACCACAGACTAGTAATTTTGGGTGTCAGGCTTAGTGTCACACAGTTTACATGATAAAACAGGCAAAACTGAAATGAGGAGATTCCCAATCTGACATGCCGTTGTTTCAAAAATATTTTGTCGGCGATTCAATTTAGGACATTACCTTCTACCATATATCAAACTACCACGATCAGATTGTTGGTATTAAAAATGTTTCTCTGAACGTTAACTGCATCCCATAAACTGAAGTAATATATTTTATCATCGTACCTGTGCCTCCGGTTCAACACTACGTTCTATCCTTCCACAGACTGCATCATCTTCCGCCCATTCCATAGAGTCATCCCCAGCCTGCAACAGAGATCGTACGTTTTCTTAATCTCTAAATTAGATGTCATTCCTTGTAAATCACATGTTTTCTCCCAATTAGGTGTTACCTGCCAGCTCAAACCTCCTAAATTTGCATCTTCTTCCACCGATGCTGGAGATTTCCCCCTCTTTCTAGCACTAGGCCCAATGTCGGGTGGTATCTGTTGCAATTCCTTGCAGGATGTGTCCAACAATTCTAAGCCTCTCTCACGTGGCTCGGGCCGACATATTCCCGGCCGGACTACTTGCATAGCCTTCGTTATCAACGGGGTAGTCCTATAGCTCGAGTGTTTCCGTCCTCCCCTATCTCGCCGCAAATCGCACCTATCAAACTCCACGTCCTTCCTTGCAAACCTTGTGTACCGTTTTGGAATGTAACGCACATGAATTTTTTCAACTTGGAGCCGCATGAATGCACGCAACGGTGCACACAGAATAGACCCGCATGAAAAAATTTCATGATCATCCGCATTCTCAAGTCCAACAAATAAAATTCCCCACATGTGTCGCCCCACCGTAGTACTCGTGTGTTCCCACTCCTTGCACTCGCACGTGTAATCCTCCCGTTCTTTATCAACTCTAACCTTAAACTGGTGTTGCCCCCAGGTTATCTTGCTGTGCTTATTTGTGTGGTACACCAGGAAGTCATGCTCCTCACCTTCCGGGTCATTTGCAAATCCATATGCAGTGGCGTTTACCATCCTTTCCTCAAACTCCTTGAATACACCCCGAGTGTACAACTTTGAAAGTTGGATCTCAAACCTCCACTTCGTGTTAGACAGTGTCTTGCTCTGTACAGTCAACATATTAGAATAATGCATTACCATTTACTTATTCGATCGGATGCTCAAATTAGTTCTCTTTGCCCGGAATTAACTACGGGTGTGCTTACCGATGCTAGATATGTCTCTCGTGGAATGCTTAATCATCCTTGTATGCATGAAATTCATCATTTGTTTTGCAAACCTATGCAAACATGTCCTCTTGTTCACGAATCCCTTCTTTATCAAGAAATTTGTGCATTCGCTGCGCTCGTGTTGATGCCATCCTTCCACAAGGTACTCATTCTTAAAATATGCCTAGGTATAAAACTTTGCCGCCGTTGATACAAACTTTGCATTGTTGCATCATCACGGAGTCCAAACTCGGCTACAAGTTCATCCCATGTTGTCTCAAATTCAACCGGAGTCGGGGGTGATTCGATGCCGAGTTGAATTTTTCCTTGAAGTCCCTATTTGCATGCTCCTTGAACAAGACATTCGAGTTGGGCATCACCTTGTTGACCACATGCCATCGACATATCCTATGTCTAACCCCGTGGAACTCTTTCGCAATTGCTCCTTCCATCGCCTTGTCTTGATCTCGTGCAAATTTCAAACATGAACAACATTAGTAACATTTCCTAATACCCAACATCCCTACCGGACATTTCGTATCACTTAACACACAGCATCAATCACAAAAAATTCCTTTTTACATGGAGCTTACCAGTTAGTATGCATCTTGTCCTGTTTGTACCCATGCATTTTTTGAAGGCTTGGAACACCCACTCAAATGTGTTCTCTTTCTCATCTCCAAGAAGAGCACAACCGAATATTGTGTTCGTAGATGATGGTTTGCACCCACAAAGATTGCAAGTGGTTTTTCATAGATGTTAGTTTTATGAGTGGTATCAAATGTTACCACGTCTCCGAAATCTGCATATTCTCCTTGCATGCTCGCATGACTCCGCAATAGGCCGTGAATTCCTCCATTCTTTGTCAAGCTTCGTTGCCCACCGAAACCGAGTGTTCGGGGAATGACAATCGCAAAGAACTCGTAGCAACTTGTTTATGTCATTTGCTTGTTTCCTCCCTCACGTTCATCGCTCTCCCCGTTTGCATAATCAAAACAAACAATCAATATCATCGTAAACATCATTGTCTCTAACAACCTTGCGAAACGAGCCTTACCGATTTTGCGGTCACGCTCCGTAAATGGAAAATTTCCGACCCCTCCGTGCATCTCCCGAATTATGTTACTAACACTCGCCGGTGGGACATTACAATCCCGCAACCGATCAATGTACTTCAAGAAACCCGGATCTTTTACCTTGTGGGACCTATGATTTTTGGCTTCTTCGGACGACAAAGAACGGATGATTGTGGACAAGGTTCACATAATCTATCACCGCCGCATCCAATTGCCGATACCGATCATATTCGAAGCTAAGCTTCATCTTGACCTTGCATCCCGACTTTGATGAAGTCTTGTTCCTCACTCGGGGTGAACTCGAATCTTTCTTATAAAAGTCCCAATTTCCCTCACAAAGAAGACACCGATAATCCGAGAGTACGGTTTCTTGTTCCCCATGTTGAAACCAAACCCGGCTTGCGGTGCGTACCGTCGGAAGAACCATTTGGCTTCATTGTCCGTCTTGAACCTCATGCCCCGTTGCGGTATGAACCCGGGCGGGATGTCGTCTTTTCGCATAACAAAAATCAATTTGTCAACTCCATCCGTTATGTGTATGTTCGCAAGTGAAAAACATTACTTGAGTGTATTTACATAAGGGATATTTGTGCTTTGCTTTACTAACATTTCACTCCGGTGAAAATGTATATCCGTTTTCATATGGGGCAACATTACAATCGGGGTATGACGAATGTACAACCAACACCGCATCCGATAAGCTCATTTTTTTGAAGTTACCGACATTCAAGAATTTTTCCGCTACACATTTTAATGGCGGCAATTGACGAATGCAGATTTCGGTTTCGAATCATTGATAACTCACCGAATCGCTTCCAAAGTTCGGAAATTATTCTTCAATGCTAACGTGTCATGAAAGCAATACATTTTCCCGAATGTGATATGACATTTTCTAGTTGAGGACACAATTGCCCAGGTGCTACTCATGCCGGTGGTCATGTCTTTAAATCAAAATTTCTAGAGAAATAAATACGGATGTAATAAAACCCCAAGGTCACCCTTCAATTCACCTAAAGCAATGCCCCAATGCACCGCACTCGGTACGATTAGCCCGCCTTCAATGATAATATCGAAAACTTACATGTGTAAAACGCTCGCTCCTCCTCCGGCGAGTGAACTTCATCTCGCCATTTCATGTTCTAGCGGTGTCGGCATTCCCCTTCGCAACCGACAAACGTCTTGGGTGCCGGTTACTGCGGAGTCATCATAATCCTCCCCGAATTCCCGTAAGGACTTGTCACGCCTTGATGACTCCCTCCAACATCCCTCTGCAGCGTCACGAATCCATGGTTAAGCACCACGGCCGTCGTCATCACCGTCCCGTTGAGCGGTCCCACCCGCCGCATTAGTTGATCGACCCGCCGCCGAGGCATGCACTCGCGCCAAGCTTCCTCCCGCACCAACATCATCCGGCCTAATAGCATCGCCATCGTCGTCAATTGGCCCACCGAACTCCAACCTCCTCCGGTTCATATCAGCAATTAAATGAAGAAGCCAGCCTTGGACCTGCCTCACTGCTTTGGTTCGGTCAACTACATCCACCAGCGTCTTGGAACACACGCCGGTCATGCGTCGGCCCGACCTACGGATTGGCGGGCGTGGGGAGGGCGGGGGGGGGGGGGGGTGGCGGGGGGGGCGTTTGGGGCGGATGGGGCTAGCTCGACTCCCGTGCTCGCGGTGGCCTCGCCGCCGGTCGGGCGTCCGCCGGCCTCTTGTGTCGCTTGGGGTGAAGTGGGGAGCCGGGAGGGAGGCGGCGGATGGCGGATGGGGCCGCCTCGATTCCCGGCTCGCGCGTGGCCGTCCCCGCCGGTCTTTCGTCCGCCGGCCTACCCCGTTGGCGCAGGTGAGGTGGGGATGGGGTGCCCGGAGGCGAGGGGGGGCGGATGGGGCCGGCAATCTTCCCCGGCTCGCGGTGGCCCTCGCCGCCGGTCATGCGTCCGCCGGCCTCCGGTCTAGGCGGGCGTGAGGTGGGGAGGGGTTCGGGGGAGGCGGCGGGGGGTCGGTTGGGGCCGGCTCGCCCCCCGTGCTCGCGCAACGGCCGCCCGGCGCCGCCGCTCGCCGGCACCGCGACGGATCGGGAAGCCTCCTCTCGCCCGCTCACGAATCGGTTGGTAGATGCGCCCTCATGGAGAAAAAGAAAAAAAAAAGGGACACGGGCCGGCCGCGCACGCGTACGAGTTACGATGGCTCCCTCGGGTATGGAATAGCTATTCCATACCCGGGGTATGGAATAGCATTGTCCTATATATATATATATATATAAGAGAGGGTCGGCATATTGCCGAACTGTCGTCTCGGACGTGCGAGCAGCAACCGCCCGAAACAACCGCTCGCTTGGGCCTTCGCGGGAGAGCGTCTCCAGGAGTCAACCGCCATTGATTCTAGAATGAGATCATCCTAAAATTTATTTGTAACGTCCAGAACCCCTCTCCTGTCTCGTGCAGTTTTATTCTCGAAACAACCAGCAATGAGAGAGCTGGTTTGGCAGCAATTACTTGCCAAAATTGCACCAACAACCGGCCAAGTAAAGACCTCCTAGCTAATTGCCCAATTGACCACACTTTAATTGCTATATACTATGGGTGTCTCAAAACTTGCTCACGTTCTTAAACCTCTCGGCAGGCCGTAATTCCAGGCTTCCAGCAGAGCGCACACACCGTCTCACAACTCACCAACCGCGTGTGCCGCGTCATCTTTTGTCTAATCCAAGCTGTAAACAGTCAATCCGCCGTCCGACTGAAAATTCTGAAGTGAACGGCACTCCACCGCCTCCTCCCTCCCTAATCATCATCTTCTTCACAAAATGATACGACCGACTCATGGAACGCACCCAGCAGAAAAGCTGCCATCACCATGCGCACCGAATGCCACACCGCCCTAAACAAAGCCTGGAAAGAAATCGGCCTCGTTTCGTTTGTCCCCTTGCCCCCCGGGTTTCCCGGCGATCAGTGACGCGCCACGCCAAGGTGCCCTGTGTGCAGCTGCCAAAACCTCCGTCGCGCTGGTCTCCGGCCCACAGCTCAGTCACTCTCTCTCCTGTGATCTTTTCCTTCCTACTCGGTCGCTCAAAGCGAGGAGTCAATGCCAAAACCCCCCTCCGCGACTTTTAGCGCCGTTCTCAAAGCCAAAGCACGACACCTCGGTAGCTGGCTAGCTCCTCCTCGATCCATGCGACAATGGCCTCGGTCTATCGACGCGTCCCCCTAGCGCTGCTGCTGCTGCTGCTGCATCGGCCCCTCCTCCTCCTGCTCGCGCCCCGGCAAGCGGCGGCGGAGCTGCCCGCGGCCACGTTCCCGGGCGACTGGGCGGCGCTGGCGGCGCTCAAGTCCGCTGTGGCCGCGTCCTCCATCCTGCCCTACTCCTGCCTCGCGTCGTGGGACTTGGCCCGCGACCCCTGCGCCGCGTTCCCCTGCGGGATCCGCTGCTACTCCCCCTCCCCCTCCCCCGCCGCTAACGCCTCCCACCACCTCCGCGTCACGGCCGTCGCGCTCGACCCCGCGGGGTACTCGGGCGCGCTCCCCGCGGCCGTCTTCGCCTCACTGCCGTTCCTCGCGTCACTGTCTCTCGCCGGCAACCGCTTCCACGGCGCGCTCCCGGCGGGGGTCCGGCTGCAGCCGAGCCTCCGCGTCCTCGACCTCTCCGGGAACGCCTTCTCCGGCGCGATACCGGCGTCGCTTTTCACCCCCGCGTCGGGGCTCCAGGAGCTCTACCTCTCCGGCAACGGCTTCTTCGGCGGGATGCCGCCGCAGCTGGCGCTCCTTGGCGCCCTCACGCGGCTCGAGCTGCAGCACAACGGCCTCACGGGGGCCCTCCCGAGCCTGGCCGCGATGCGCTCGCTCTACCACCTCGACGTCAGCGGCAACGCGCTGTCGGGCCAGCTGCTCGCTGCGTCGGGCCTTCTACCGCCGTCGCTCCTGTCCGTCGTGGTGCGAAATAACTCCTTCTCCGGGCCCGTGCGCGCCGCGGCGCTAGCCGCGCTCCCCGTCGTCAGGGTGCTGGACCTCACGGGCAACGCGCTGTCCGGCGCCGTCCCGGGCGCCGCGCTCGCGCACCCGGCGCTGCAACAGCTGCGCCTGGGGTCCAACCGGCTCGACGCCATCGAGGAGGCGCCCAACGGCGGGTCCGAGAGCCAGCTCGTCGAGCTCGACCTCAGCGACAACAGGCTCGCCGGGCGGCTTCCGGGATGCCTCGCCGCCATGCCGCGGCTGGTGGCCGTCGCGCTCGACCGGAACCGGTTCACCGGCGGCATCCCGGACCGGTACGCCGCCCGCGTGGCGGCCGAGCAGGCAACCGGCCAGTGGGTGCCGTTCGCGAGGCTGATGCTGCAGGGGAACTATCTCTGTGGAGCATTGCCGATGCAGCTGCGGCAGCTCAAGGAGGGCGGCGCGGTGGTGAGCTTGGCGGACAACTGCCTACCGAGGTGTCCGCACAAGTTCTTTTTCTGCCAAGGGGCACCGCAGAAGGATCGCGCCACGTGCCCTCCCAAGTGCGAGGCTTCGATCCATCGTCAGGACACACTGCTGCGGATGCCCTGACTGTAAATCCATCCTGCTAGTGCTATTTGTAGTGTTGGTGACTTACATTTATGATCGCATCATGCAACTCTACCCGATTGTATGGAAGATTGCCCAAAGAACAAAAGTAGTGCAAGCTATGCAGGTGAACTGAATGCGTTGTAAACCAATTGCCTGGCCTGTTTGAGCCTTTGAGGCGAATAAGACTCCGAATAATTATTTATAGTAAAAATAAAACATTGTCCAAATAATTATTTATAGTAAATAAAACATTGTCCAAATAATTATTTATAGTAAATAAAATATTCTCAAATAAGGGCCTGTTTGGTTACCGCCACGGCACCACACTTCGCACCTAACAGTGTCTTGCGCCACGACCCTTCCTGCCAGTCTGCCACACGCCACAACCCTTCCTACGCTACAGTCAACACCAAAAACCACCGCAAGCTGCAGCAAGTGTTTTCCACGCCATGGGTGTGGCGAGATTAGAGCAACTCTGAGAATTTGCCAAATTTTACTTGACAAATCTTATGTTTTGCCAACTTGTAAAAAGATATGCCAAGTAAAAAAAGTCTATCTCCAACAATTCGGCATAATTCACTTGCCAAATCCAGATCTAACTTACATCATGAACTGGAGAGAGAAACAAAATTATGTTTCTACCCTCCCAGCTCTTGAAAACTTAAATTAGAAATCCTGAGGAAAAAAACAAAATTATTTTTATACGCTTCCACCTCTTCTAATACTGGAGGATGCGTCGCGGATCGCTGCGCGCATATATGAGCGCGCGGAGTCGGTTTTTCCCAACATAGGATAAATGACAACCTGAGATTGGAACTATTGGAGAAATTTTTCTGTTTTTGCAAAAAAAATAACAATGGTAACTTGGGATGGGAACTGGTGAAGTTGCTCTTATACGTAGCGTGGCAGCCTGTGAAGTTCTTAGGCCTACCCAGGCAGGTTTTGGGCCACTAGAACGTTTTGTTTCCTCTGGCCCGTGTTTCCATTGTAGCCCATCTACTTTTGGGCTTATTTCTTGGCCCAACAAATTTTATTGTTGTCGTTTTGAGCTCAAGAAAACCGAGCACCATGCCCATCATTTTATTGTAATTATTTTTCCTCGGTGTTTCATCGTTGATTAAAAATCTTGAACGGGACAGAATCATGGAAGATAATCCCTACTAGCATTGGTTACTGGAGGAATAAACAATAGCTTGCCAATCCGAGGTGACACACGCATCTTTACAAGACCTATAAAATGGGGGGATTTTTCTCCACCATTACGCCACGTCGTCAAGAAATCCACATTGCGCCACGTCATCAAGAAATCCACAGCTGTCTGATCGCACGTGGATGACTTGGATCATCCACATATATTGTTCATGTGGGACCCAGTCTATTTAGGTGGGACCCACGTGCGGGACCCACGTGGATTCAAATGATATTTGTGTAGGGCCCACATCAGGTGGGACCCACACATATTAGTTTGTGGGATCCACAATTCTATTGGGATTCATGATTAAAAATTTATGTTTTCCTCATTCTGTAAGAAGAAAAGACGTGCAGCCCAGTTATTACTGAGGTAATTTTACAAAGACTCCCTTGAACTTTTGCAAACATAGTATTTTGCTCAAAACATCTCTTTGGTTTCATGAAAAGAACTAAAGCAGACGGGATTTTTGCCACCCCCATTGATCGCACGTGGATGGCTCGGATCATCCATGAGGCTCAGTGGTTTAAAAAACACAGTCGTACGTTGTTGTCGGGGACGGTCATAGGGGTCCCCTAACAACGGGGGAAATCAACCCTTTCTAAAAAATAAACGATCAGACACACCACTACAAATCGCGCTCCGCACAGTCGCAACCCAAAGCAAAGAAAGGCCCACGGCCCAAAAAGCCTTAGCGGGCCATCAAACCGCCAACCTCGGCACCCCTCGGGCGAACCTCCATCTCGCTCGAGGGGCAGACACCGCACCACGAAACCCCCGCCTCACTCGGGGCGTGTGGTGCCCCCTCAGGTGAGTTCCCGCCTCGCTCGAGGCCTCCCTCAGCCCGCGGCGTCCCGCCTACTCCCCCGACCAGGGCAATAAGTGCTCTGATACACCGCGGGCGCCCGGGTCAAAAGTGAATCCTCACCGCGCCTACCCCCCTGACACAGCCTGGGAATCAAATCCTGGCGCTGTGCGACCAATTCGCCGCTGTGCAGCCATCCCTGGTGTTGTATCAGTACTGTGCGGGATGGCCGGGGCCACTCCGTGGCACAGTGTTGCCCACTCCCGTACTTTCCCCACGCCGCACCCCACGAAGGGGGGCGGTGATACCCTCGAAAGGCGTAAGGCCACCAACCCGGTGCCAGCCCAGGACAACGCTGTGACACGACTATGATGGAGCACATCTCCTCCGTCACCTCCGGCCTTGTGCGGCCATCCCCGTCGCTGTGCCACCATCCCGGGCACTGCAGGGTCATCCCCAACACCATGGGGACCCGAGCTGACAGGACGCCGCCACGCCGACCGCTGTGCAGCTCCCGATCCCACGTCAGTCGGACCCTCGAACCGGCGTATGGATGACAACCAAACAAGAATCCCAGCGCGGCCACCCTCGAAGCCGCCCCTGGACAAGCACAGGAGTCTCCACGACGCATGCCAGGGACGAGATTCGCCAGGACAGCCATCAAATCGCGAGCACTGCGCGCCATGCTGCCACGCCACACCTAAAGCCCTGCGACACAATTGTGAACCGCCTCCCCTTGGTCTATAAAAGGAGGGGGCGGCCGCCTAGCCGCGGGGGACGATGGATAGCTCACTCGCTCGCTCTTCTGCCTTCACTCATGATATTCGCGTTTGCCTCAATCAACTCGTAGGGACTTGGAGGCTCATCCTCCTCTCCCCCTTGCTTATAGCCCCCTCTACGAGCACCATGGTGCCTTGCAATATAGCGCCATGAGCGCATCCCTGCTGGACGTATGGCCTACAACTGGAAACAGGATAAACCTCGTGTGCCATTGTTGCTTAGCACCAGCCATCGAGAGACCGATCTCAGCGCATCTACTAGTTAGTGACGGGACTACTTTCCGCACCGACAGTTGGCGCACCAGGTAGGGGTCGCGCTGAGATCAGCTCCCCACCAGCAGTCTCGATGATGATTCGCACCGAGATCATGTCCCAGAGGTACGCCATGGGTAGCTCAGACCCCTTCCCAGCCGGATTAGAAATCCGGTTCGGGAGCCTGAACTTCCAGGCCACGGGAAACGACTATCTCATGCGCCTCACCAATCGCGATGAGCGGTCGACAGGGCTGGGCCTGATGCCCGCCACGCCTGCGACGGACGCTCCAACACCCACCCAAGCGGCTACTGCGAGCAGCTTGACACCTCGGCGCCGCCGACGCTCGAAGCCGGCGCTCGCGCCGCGCGCGCGTATGGAGTGGCGCCATGCCGCACGCGCCGCGACACGAGGGAACGCGCCCACCGATGGAGCGATGCCACCCGCGGAGGAGCACGCAGCCGCGGGATCGCGGTTTTCCTACGGGATACGCAACACTACTGCAACATACGCCTCGTTCGTCAGCACGGCGTGGCCGCGTACGAGGATCTTCTAGGACACCACCTGCTGGCGGCCCAGAACCTCATCGCCACCACCAACGACGAGTCGTACCACGGCTCGGCCAGTGAGCTGCCACCTGCGACCTCACACTGGTACACCGAGTGGGACTTTTCCGGCATACCGGACCCCGTGATGTTCCAGGGGTTCCTCGACGCCGCTGACTACTGGTTTGGCTGCTCCGATGACTCCAGCATTGGAAGCTGTGACCCCACACGCGAGTGCTTCATGGTCGCCATCAACGAACATGCTGACGGTGCGAACGAAGCGGGAGCGGGTGACGGAGACGCGCCCCAGAACTCGGGGCCGAGTGCGCCTTCCGCCTCGCCAGTGGGAGGCTGAAGGATCGGATGGCGAATAGAGAGGGGGGAGTGAATAGGAGCCGGTAAAAATTCTTCTCAAAGAACCCAGCCTATACCCTAGACAAATCCCGGTCACACACAAGCGATGGATCGAATCACACACCAATCGCCAAGACAACAAGGTTATGGATCAACCTCAAGTCTTAGGAACGATTCCTTGAAGCACACGCGGAAGCACGAAAGAAAGGAGGGAGGAATCGAACCAAGGAACAAAGCTGCCAGGCACTGGCGGACCGTCCGGCCAAGAGGGGCGGACTGTCCGCACGGGCCACGTAGACTGTCCGCCAAGGTACCGCGGACTGTCTGCTCGGCACGGCGACCGTCCGCCCGGGCCGTGGACCGTCCGTTAAGGCCAACCGAACCTCCGGAGTGAAGGACCGAAATGGCGAACCGCAGAGGGGGGGGAGTGAATGGGAGCCGATAAAAGATCTATTCCGGTAATACGGCCTATGAATCCGGCTTCACTCATGCACCTCCACACGCTTCTCTTGCCAAGTCCACGCAGCCACCGGAGTGCTACCGGACCTAGGAGCAAGACCCAACAAAGCAACACTCGAAACACGCAAGCGGAAAACAACTCGAGCACTTGCTTTCGCCGCAGTAAACCGGTCGTACCTCTTTCCGAAACCGGTCACACCCGCTTCGCCCGGGGAGCTCAAAATCAAAGACCCAAAACTAGAGCAAACGGACTCAAACCTTGGCGAAACTTGGACCCGCAGCTTCTTCTACCAAAGGAAGACTTGTTCCAAAATCTCCTCCAAAAACACACCTTTGACCAAACCGGTCGGACCGGTTTTGCAAACCGGTTACACCGGTTTCGCCCCTAAAACCCCCAAAAAACAACAAGGCCAAAAACCAAGCAAACGAACTCCGAACGCGACGAAACTTGGACCAGGGGACTTCTTAGGCAAAGAACAACATGCCTACCGAAAATCTTCCCGAACGGCCACCGTGACCAAAACCGGTCGACTCGTTTCCCAAACCGGTCGACCGGTTTCGCCCAGCAGACCGGAAAACAAGAACCGCGGGTCAACTCGAACTTTGCAACACCCGATCTCCCGATCCACCCAATGGATTGCAGCGAAACTTTGGGGATGCCTGAGTCACCTCGTGAACAACCTCTCCCTCAAAGGAATTGCACCGAAACACTCTCAAACAAGGGGAATCGCAAATCACTCGACCAAACCTCAAGAACTCGAGCTCCAACGAAAACCACCAAAATCGAGCCCCTTAACTCACGGATTTGGGAGGGGAATCACAGCCCAAAGAACCACGAAGGGTTCCTACAAATTTCCCCCATCAAATCCCTAAGAGCAAGGTCCCGAAAACAACCCAAAGAAATCACCAAGAGAGGGCTCCGAAAATCACCACCAAGAGCAACCGGGAACAACACATCCAAACCTTGAGGAACCACGTTGAATCATCTATACATGCCACAAAGGTTCATACAAGGTCTAGCTTGCCACCCGATCATCCAACCCTCTCAACACGATCTCACCATGAAGCTCTCGAGCTAGTCCTATGGAAATCCTAAAAAAATAGGAAGAGAAAATAAAAAAGCAAATGAACTAGGGTTCCAAGAGATGGCTGCCATCCTCTCACCCCTTGGGTTATATGGAGGCCAACTGAAAGACTAAATTGCCCCTAAAGCCTAAACTAAGGTACGCGCCCACCAAGGGCACTTTGGGAATTTGTCTTCGTAGCACCATTGGACGGATGCCCGGCGACCGCACTTCGCGTAGCCTCGACGCAAGCCTTGCGATCCCGACGCGTGTCCTCCGCCTCGAAGCTTCCGCGCCCGCGACCCCAAACCGGTCGGGGACCGGTTCTCCAAACCGGTCAGGTCGGTTTTGGCCAGATAGCCACGCCCGGTCTTCGGCCTCGGCTTTGTGGCTCGGCCCGAGTAACCCTGATTTTCTCGGTGAACCACCGCAAACCCCGCGAACTTGATGTAGCCTCCGCCAATCACCACTCATGACTTGGCTCCCATGAAGTCCCGGCCGACCTTGGTTTTGTGGCTCAACCAAGAAACCGTCCACCGACTTCATCTTGCTATTCTTGCCACCATGCGGCCCGCACTCAACCCCCGCCGGCTACCGGTCCCTCGAACGAAGCCTACTTGTCTTCTCCACACTCCGGAGGCCTCACCGACAACGACCTTTCGCGCTTGTTCTTCACCCGCACCAACACGAGTCAAGCCGCAACCCGCACCCGCAATACTTAGCCAAGAATCGCTCCACACAACGTTGTCAATCACTCATCACACAAGGAAGCGACCATCCACCGGTCCTCGAACCACACATGGTCCTCAATCTCCCCCTTGATGAGTGCATTGACAACACACACATTTGGTAAATAAAGAGAAAAGGAAAACAGAAAAGAAACAAAAAGAAAAACTCCAACAAGCGATCGAAAGCCGAGAAAGGCAAAGAACGAGATCACTTGAAGAAGACAAGTCTCGGACCCCTTAGGCAAGGGCAACGGCTCGACACATCCGAGACAAAAACCATGCTCAAGCAAAGAGCACAAACCACCAAAGCACACAAGAGCTCCCCCTGCACATATGCAAGCTCCCCCTGATCAAGTGCCAACTCTGGGCACAAAACCGGTCAGACCGGTTCCCATAACCGGTCAGGCCGGTTCCACCAAAACCGGTCGACCGGTTTCCAAAACCGGTCAAAGCCGATTTCACACAAACACCACACTCCCAAAAACCAAAAATGCAAAAGAAATGCACAAGCTCCCCTTGACACTTGGGATAGGTTCCAGGGATACAAAGCAACTTTTCTCCACCTTCCTTTCTCCCCCTTGTTGCCAATGCATGAATCAAGTCACAAATGCAACCTAGAGCTTCTCAAGTATACAAAATTCATCACAAGATGCTACACATGTCAAAATGAGCAAGTTAGATACTCTACAGATTCGTAATGACCTCAACTACATGATCACCGAGTTTCACAACCATTGGACAAGGCTAAAAAGGATTTGAGTAATTTTGCGAAAAGTTACTCTCTCACAAGCAAAAACCTAAACATGAGCAAAACATGTCAAAATGGCAAAGCCACACAAACTTCATGCTAGGACGACCATTCTAATCACAAGACCATCACAAACACCCACAAGCACCTCATGTCATGTCAAAGCCACCGAGCCATGTGCCTACTTCTATGTATGAGACTTCTCATTGGTAGGCATCATGCAACGGTTTAGCACCCAAAGCAAATTAAATTCAGCACATATGACATGTGATCATGTTTTCCAAGCATTTTACATTTCATTTTCAGATTCATAATTGGTACATGAAATGTCTTTGCGACAAAAAGGAACTTATGCCCCTCCATAAGATAAAGCAAGAGGGCTAAACATTCATGATGACAAATGAGCCTTTGGCCCCATATGATCAATAAACTATCTATCCAACCACAAATTAAGCATAGCAAAGCCACTAAAACATGTCAAGATCATATAAAGGCGTTTACAAATGAGAGAGCATATATGTGACATTTTTCAAAAGATATAGCCATCAACCATGGATCATTCAACAAGATCATCAAGAGCTAAGCCAAGATAACCATAGCATACCAAACAAGCTCACAAAAGCATATATAGCATCCCATGGTGTACAATGTATATAGGAGAAGCTTTTCCTATCCAATGCATATGATACAAAATGCATGCAATCTAAGATACAAGGATGCCTATACATCATGTTACATATGCCATGCCAAATGCAAGAAATGCACAAAGGAAACTATACATATGCTACAAAGGAGCTCCCACACACCCAACGCTCACAAACGACCGGCTCCTCGAGGGGAGGCAAAAAGGGCTCGACACCACCGCAAAAGAGCAAAGGAGCACAAAACTCACAAGCTCCCCCTAAACTCATGCATTAAGGCCAAAGAGCACACAAAGCTCACCTTACACACATGAGATAGGGAAAAGAGCTAAAAGAACCAAGTGACTTGACCAAGGCCACACACTTGAAGGTCACAAATTCACTTACCTTTATCATTTCTTCAGAAGTCACTCATCCTTGTCCACCATCCCCGAAAGTGATGTACCTTCATGTCACCACCGGGTATGAGGCCGAAGAACCACCCCCGATATCAACCAAATGTTCTTCGGGCCTCCCACCCGAAACTCAAAACCAAGAGCGAGAACGAGCAAATGACTCAACACTGGGGTTAGTCCCAAAGGTGTGAAACCAGTGTCGGGCCATTTCCTCAAAAGTAGGGTTAGCAATATCTATCCTACCGCGCCTATCAAAACTGCGATCCATCCTGTCAAACCTATCAAACTTGGAACCACCATGGGAAAACCACTCCCGTCCCATTGGAGGAGTACGACTACCATGATAGGAAAAGCATGGTCCGTAGCCTCTCTAAGACTCAAAGCTGCGACCTCTCCCAAACTCGTATTGATCACGAGGTGGAGAACGTCCAGCAAACTCACCACCTGCAAGCTCTCCAAACCAACCACCGTAACCACGACCTCCTGCAACAAGCCGAGACTCATCATGAGCACGAAAACCAAACCGGTCCCTCTCGTCGCCTCCAAACCGGTCTGACTGGTTTCAAAACCGGTCTGACCGGTTTCACTCCTCCAGCAGGACCTCTTCCTCCCATAGCACTCTTTTCTCCCCATGCCGGAACCTTACGCACAAAACCCTTTCCCTTGGGCAGTGGCATACGAGGCTCAGGCACACCATGAGAAGGGTGGTACCTGTCCTTGTTCGCCCACTCCTTAGCCATTCTCGCCTCTCTCTATATCTTATAGCAAAACTCTCTCTTGTGACCATCCTTTCCACAAAACTCACAATGGAAAAGGATTGGTTTGTGCTTAGGCTTGGGGTGAGGCTCTTCATTTGGTTTCTCACTAGGCTTTTCACTTGCCTTCTCACTCGGTTTTTTCTCTAGGTTGGTTTGGCTTGGATGCAAACTTGTCTTTGGGTGTGGGTTGTGGTGGAACTGAAACATTCCCAAATTTCCTTTCTCTCTCACCACTACCCTCACCAACCTTATCCAATCCCAAAGCCCAACCGTCAAGTGCTTGCAACTGGCAATCATCATACCAAGCTGAGGTTCTTGACTCGACAACCAACTCAGCGCTTCACGCAACTTATCATTCTCATCATGCAAGTGACCAACACATTTTTCAAGATCCAAATTCTTCATAGCATGCAACTCACATGTAGAACAAGAAGTAGGAATAGGCACTTTCAAGTCGGCCTCTAGCGAACCAATGCGAGAACGAAGCTCAACAATTTTCTCATGCAAACCAGACAAGAAGTGCAAGCACCAAGAAAAGTGGGTCTAGATTGTAGCTCGGCCAACTCAACCCTAAGCACATCTAGTTCCTCACACTTGGAGGCATACTTCTCCCTAAGATCACCAAGTCAGCTAGGAAAGTAGAGCAATCAAGACAATCATTTTCATCGAAACAACGGGGCTAGCCTTAAGCGAATCAATTTCAAGCTTGCTATCAAGAACCCGTGTTTCTAGCTCGGCCCACTCTAGTCCTAGCATCCTCGAGCAAAGATCTAAGCTCCTTCCTAAGCTTCTTAGCCTCTCTAAGCATGTGATCGCGATTATCAAGCAAGTCAACCAACTCCTCATTCTCCTTGCGCAAAGAAGAGAGCTCATCACATACCTCATCCTAGGAATCCAAGTCTGAGGCGTCCTTCTAGCTTCTCTTGCTACTCGAACTACGAGCCATGCCACAGAAGTCATCCTTGAGGCTTAAGCCCGTCACACAGAGGCCGTTGAGATACTTGCCGAGGTTCTTCTTCTTCTTCTTCTCCTTCTTCTTCTTCTTCTTCTTCTTCTTCTTCTTCTTCTTCTTCTTCTTCTTCTTCTTCTTCTTCTTCTTCTTCTTCTTCTTCCCTCTTCATCACTCGAGCTTGAAGACGTGTCCTCGGAATCGGACTCAATGTCGCTCGATCTCTTCATCTTCTCTCGAGACCGAGCCTTCTTCCCATGTTCATGATCCTTCTTCTTGAACTTCTTCCTCTTGTCCATGAACTTGTGCTTGTCGTGGTTGTTCACCTTCGGACACTCGGCGAAATAGTGTCCAGTCTTGCCGCACTTGAAGCATGTCCTCGTGTTCCTCCTCATGTTCACTCGATTCTCGTGCGGCCTCTCGAACCGCCTCATCGGGAGCGCCGCTCCGTCCTCTCCAAGGTCATCGAACTCCTCATCCGGCATAGACATTAAAGAGGAAAAAGAGAACATCCCGGTGGATGGGTTAGAGTTAGCCTTTCCTTTGGAACCACCAACGAGGGCGAGACTATGGGAGTCGGTCGGACCCTCGAGCTTGGCGGTCATGCCCCTATCCACCTCGCCCGACTTGAGCTTCGAGAACGGCTCGTTCACCGTCGCAGTGTCATACTTCTCCGACTCCACAATGGCCTCGAACTTTCCGCCCCAAATCGTACGATCCAAAGAGTGTAAGAGCTTGACCGCTCTATCATGATCATCGTACGGAGCACGTCCACATTGGCCTTCATGTTGTTCACAACCACCGTGAACCTCTGAAACAAGGCATCGATGGACTCACCGGGGAGATGAGTGAAGTTCTCGTACTCTCTCCGTAGGTCGCATACATCCGTGCCTGAACCTGGGCATTCCCAACATGAGCCTCCTTCAGCACCGTCCAAATTCTACAAGCCAAGTGCTCGGTGTGCACCCGATCAAACTCAGGCTGACACAAAGCACGAAATAAGTAGTCGACCGCCTTATTGTTGGCGTCGAATCCGTCCCTCGATCCCGGAGTGAGGAAGTCCATCGGCCGGACATAGCCCGTATCCACCGTGACATCCCAAAGGATCCGACCCTTTCCGCGGAGGAACGCACCCATCCGCTTACTCCACATCCGGTAGTTCTTTCCATCGAAGTGTGGAGGACCCGAACCCCGTTCTCGGTATGCCATCCTTGGATCTTAGACCGGTTAGAGTCAACAAAGACCCGAACCGGCTCGATACCACTTGAAGGACCGAAACGACGAACCGCAGAGGGGGGGGGGGAGTGAATGGGAGCCGATAAAAATTCTATTCAAGAATTCGGCCTATGAATCCAATTTCACTCATGCACCTCCACACGCTTCTCTTGCCAAGTCCACGCATCCACCGGAGTGCTACCGGACCTAGGAGCAAGACCCAACAAAGCAACACTCGAAACACGCAACGGAAAACAACTCGAGCACTTGTTGCCAGAGTAAAACCGGTCAGACCTCTTTCCGAAACCGGTCACACTGGTTTCTCCCAGGGAGCTCAAACTCAAAGACCCAAAACTAGAGCCAACGGACTCGAACCTTGGCGAAACTTGGACCAGAGCTTCTTCTACCAAAGGAAGACTTGTTCCAAGAAGATCTCCTCCAAAAACACACCTTTGACCAAATAGGTCAGACCGGTTTTGCAAACCGGTCACACCGGTTTCGCCCAGAAAACCCCCAAAGAACAACAAAGCCAAAAACCAAGCAAACGAACTCCAAACGCGACGAAACTTGGACCAGGGGACTTCTTAGGCAAAGAACAACATGCCTACCGAAAATCTTCCTGAACGGCCACTGTGACCAAAACCGGTCAGACCTGTTTCCCAAACCGGTCGAGCCGGTTTCGCCCACGCTGACAGGAAAACAAGAACCGCGGGTCAACTCTCAACTTTGCAACACCCGATCTCCCGATCCACCCAACGGATTGCAGCGAAATTTTGGGGATGCCCGAGTCACCTCGTGAACAACCTCTCCCTCAAAAAAAATTGCACCGAAACACTCTCAAACAAGGGGAATCGCAAATCTCTCGACCAAACCTCAAGAACTCGAGCTCCAACGATAACCACCAAAATGGAGCCCCTTAACTCACGGATTTGGGAGGAGAATCACAGCCCAAAGAACCACGAAGGGTTCCTACAAATTTCCCCCATCAAATCCCTAAGAGCAAGGTCCCGAAAACAACCCAAAGAAATCACCAAGAGAGGGCTCCGAAAATCACCACCAAGAGCAACCGGGAACAACACATCCAAACCTTGAGGAACCACGTTGAATCATCTATACATGCCACAAAGGTTCATACAAGGTCTAGCTTGCCGCCCGATCATTCAACCCTCTCAACAAGATCTCACCATGAAGCTCTCGAGCTAGTCCTATGGAAATCCTAAGAAAATAGGAAGGGAAAATAGGAAAGCAAATGAACTAGGGTTCCAAGAGATGGCTGCCATCCTCTCACCCCTTGGGTTATATGGAGGCCAACTGAAAGACTAAATTGCCCCTAAAGCCTAAACTAAGGTACGCGCCCACCAAGGGCACTTTGGGAATTTGTCTTCGTAGCACCATCGAACGGAAGCCCGGCGACCGCACTTCACGTAGCCTCGACGCAAGCCTTGCGATCCCGACGCGTGTCCTCCGCGTCGAAGCTTCTCGCACCCTGCGACCCCAAACCGGTCGGGGACCGGTTCTCCAAACCGGTCGCACCGATTTTGGCCGGACACCACGCCGGTCTTCGGCCTCGGCTTTGTGGCTCACTCGAGTAACCCTGTGATTTTCTCGGTGAACCACCGCAAACCCCGCGAACTTGATGTAGCCTCCGCCAATCACCACTCATGACTTGGCTCCCATGAAGTCCCGGCTCGACCTTGGTTTTGTGGCTCAACCAAGAAATCGTCCACCGACTTCATCTTGTCGTGTCTTGCCACCATGCGGCCCGCACTCGACCCCCGCCGGCCACCGGGTCCCTCGAACGAAGCCTACTTGTCTTCTCCACACCTGGAGGCCTCACCGACAACGACCTTTCGCACTTGTTCTTCACCTGCACCAACACGAGTCAAGCCGCAACCTGCACCTGCAATACTTAGCCAAGAATCAGTCCACACAACGTTGTCAATCACTCATCACACAAGGAAGCGACCATCCACCGGTCCTCGAACCACACATGGTCCACAAGTAGCGAACCCCGAAAAACGGACCGTCCGCGGGGAGCACGCGGACCATCCGCCGGGCACCCGCGGACTGTCCGCACCTCTGCAGCGGACCGTCCGAAACCTCGTCCCACCAAAACTCAAAACCAAAACGAATCGAAAGCGAAGCAAAGCAAGAACACGAAGAACACGCGACGAACACTTGCTCTTGCGACCGTCCGCCACCACCTCGCAAACCGTCCGCGCCTCACGAACGAGGCAAAAACCGCCGACCCCGAAGATCAACTTCCCCAAGTCATCACCGGATCTCCCAAACGGTAGAAGCTGCGTTGAGACAAGAGTTTTGGGGACATGATAAGCGTCAAACAAGGATGATATACCCCAAAAATTTTGCCTCCTAACTCCCTAAATCACCGGTAATCGCAGATCTTTTGAACACCACTAAACACTAGAGCTCCGACCGAAAATCCTTGAATCGAAGTGGTTTCCCGCGTTTGAGGGCACAAGATCAATCACAAAGATGCACAAGACATCCATCCATGTTTCCCTCAAAGAAATCCGGGGAGAAACCCACTCAAATTCGCGGAACCACACCAAGAACAAAGGCACCAAAAACAAGCACGAAAAAGACCACGAAATTCACAACGCCGAATCTTCTATACAAACCAGGAAAGATTCACAAGGCCTAGCATGCCGCCCTAGCATCCATCCCTCTCAACAAATCTCTCATGAAGCTCTCATGCTAGCCTAGAGAAAATGGAGAAGAAAATGTCTCGGGAAAAAGAGAAAATGGAGGGGAGAAATGAAACCCTAAGTCGCGGAGAGAGAGAGAGAGCCATCCACACACACTCATGGCTTATATATCGGGTCCCGCCGGTGTGGTAAATGACTCGACTACCCCTAACTCAACTACTGGCGATACAACCCACGCAGGGGCATTTATGTAATGTTTGTGGGTCTTGCCATCGGATGGCCACGCCTTCGCCGCACCCCGCGTCCTCCCGACGCAAGCCATGCGATCCCGCCGCGTGTCCTCCGCTTCGAAGCTTCCCGACACGCCCGGATCCCGTCTCCGTCGTGTTGGGCCTTCGGACTTGGTTTTGAGGCCCAAACCAAGAAACCGTCCTCCGATGGTTTTGTGGGCACACCACCAAACCCCGCATGCTCGGCCCAGCCTCCCGCCAAGCCTCTTGACTCGACCGCCACCGTGCACCGGCTCGATCGTCCACGACTTCGTCTTGCTCGTCTCGCCACCATGTGGCCCGCACCTAGTCCCGCCGTCCACCGTGTCCCTCGAACCGAGCCTACTTGTCTCTCCATCTCCCGGAGGCCCCTCAAGGCCGAAGACCTTTTGCGCCCGTTCTTCACCCGCAACAACACGAACTAGGCCGCAGCCTACACCTCGCGCACCGAGCCAAGAGTCAGTCCAACACCCGTTGTCAATCACTCATCACCGAGGAGCGGTCATCCATCGACCACCGGACGCTCCTGGTCCTCAATCTCTCCCTTGATGAGTGCATTGACAACACACAACGCGAGATGAAATTCAGAGAAAGAAAGAAAGAAGAAAGAAAACAAAGAAGCTCAACTCATGACCAAAACCAAAGGAAGGCAAAGAAAGGTCACAAGTCGAGCAAAGCACAAACTCCACACTGAAAACAACAAGAAAGCTCCCCCTGAACAAATGCAAGCTCCCCCTAAACATGTGGATGCAAACTTCCAAATTTTAGATGCATTTTTCTGAATTTGCATTAAGCTCACCTCTTCTGAATTTGCATTAAGCTCACTTCTTCTCCCCCTTGTTGACAATGTAGGAATCAAGGTGAAAATGCAGGAATGTAAGACAAAGCATATAAACATCTACATGAGCTTCTCAAATAGGCCAAATCTAGTGTCAAAGGCTAGAAGTGAGACAAAGAGCACATATATGGATCAGAGCATAGTCAAAGCATTGCCACAAGTAATATATTGAAATATAGACATGTGACAAAGCAAATTTTCAGATTTGAGCAGATTTAGCAAAAGATGGCTCACTTCAAATGTAAAGGCCTATCCATGTCATATTCTAGCCAAAAACACGCATATCATCCAGAGATCATACAAGGACATCAAATTCTTAACAAAATATCATTGCAAACACCCATAAAGCAAAGCATGTCATGTTAAAGCTCATGAGCCATGTGTCCACTTCGGGGAGACTTCTCCACTAGTAAACATCATGCAACATGTTTTGCACCCATGTGAGAAAGATAAGACATTTTAAGAATAAACATGATGGATGGAGCATTTTTCAAGCATACACACTTCTTTTCAAGATTAATTCATTTCATGGATGAAGTGACTTTGCGGCAAAAAGAAGCTTATGCTCCTCCACGAATGCACCATAGGCTAAACATTCATAATGATATCGGCCTTTGGCCCAAATGCAAGAAAGAGACATCCAAGCACAATCTAAGCATGAAAGACACATTTAGACCAAAACGTGACATGGATACACTACTACACATGATGGAGCACATTTCATCAAATTTAGTCAAGATTATCATTTGATTCAAAAAGGCTATCTCACAACACATATATCTCAGATATTCCAAGAGCATAGCCTCACTTAGCCATTTCTCCACACACATGACTAATATCTCACAAGTAGCCAAAGAAACTCAAATAAGGCATATGAAAGAAGCTCATCATCCTAAAATGCAATATGATACAAATGCAACAAGATATATAACAAGATGGCTATCCTACCATGGTTTATTCATCAAACAAAGCATGTATATACATCAAAGGAAACATGGTATGATACATATGGTACAAAAATAAATCCCCCAAGAATCAACTAGAAAGGGCAACAAACCCCAAGTCCCCCCCGCAAGCGCACAAATGTAGCTTGGTCGAGAGGCTTTGTAAAGATGTCTGCAAGCTGATCTTGGGTAGAAACATGACTCGATACAATGGTCCCTTTCTCCACATTGTTTCTCCAGAAATGATACCTCACTTCTATGTGTTTGGTTCTGGAATGAAGCACTGGGTTTTTAGCTACGCTTATGGCACTGATGCTATCACAAAGAAGTGAGATCTGGGTGCACTCCTCACCAAAGTCTCTCAAGGTGTATGAAATCCACAACAGCTGGGAACAACAACTCGCGGCTGCAACATACTCTGCCTCGGTGGTAGACTGAGCTACACTAGATCGCGGGAAGACCACGAAACCAACGAAGACCCAAGAAACCGGCAAGAACCGAAGTAGACTTCCTCTCGACTCGGCAACCAAAGAAAATCCGCATCGAAAAACCATAAAGTGAAAGAGTTGAGGAGGAAGAATACCAAAGGCCAAGACCAGGGGCGGACCGTAGCTACCCGAAGATCCTCTTGACGGCCGTTGACGCAAAACGTGCACCTAGCGCCAAACACACAACAAGCCGAACAAAGGCCGGCTTCACACGAGCAAAGAATCACGAGACGTGCCGATCAATTTTTCCCGAAAATTAACAAAAGATAAAGCGAGTTAAATACCAAAGCTTGGAACTTGCCGGTGGTACCGAGACAGTTCCATATTTACGGCCAAGAAGCCGATGGGACGGCACATAGCTATAGAAAGCTATTTGCCAATGAGCTGAAACCACTCGGGAACTTATAAAAGGAAAAGCAATACTGCCGAATGGATGACGTAAGCATGACAGTAATCGGTCTTTGTTTGAGTGAAGATGCACGTACACGAGGTCACGACCGATCCCCATGATAACCAACATTAAATAAATGAATAAAGTAAAGCACGAACATAAACATGTAATAAATAAGCATGCATAGATCCAAAGCACTAGTCTACCGCATGTCTAGGTACTTAAAAAATCCGTCGGGTACGATATCAAAACAAATCTATCCACCGCATGATATAACTTGCATGAAACCGTACCACTTTCCACAAATAGATCTATCCACCGCATGATACAACCTAAATATGGAAAGCTAAAAGCACACGTTATCTAAAGCATGAATTACGCACGTGTTCTACTCGTGAAGAAATATAACCGAATACGGCTGAACAGCCGATTCGGGGTCCATGAAGAAGGAACGAACATTACCAAGTGAATAAATCTATCAGATTGATTTGAGATCTAATCCACCGGATGACTAGCTTCAAAGCAACCCAAAAACCCGCATCTACCGCATGATACTCGCTTCTTTCAAGATTTATACCAACATTGGCAAGCTTGAACCCGCAACACGAAACAACCTAGATCGATTCGGTTTCGGCTATTGGAAAGCACAAGATCCACGTGTTAAAATATGAAATCTACTCGTACAAGGATCACGATAGGGATAAAGCCGATCCAAACCCATCTAGATTGGGCAAAAGGTGTTACATGAACTTAAACATAAAGTAAAAACTCAAAGCAACACGGGGTAACTTAATGAATCTATTGGATCTTGCCAAAATCCAATAGAGCCGATAACTAGCTTCAAGCTAGATCTTAGACTACCGCATGGCTCATGACCTAACAAGAAACCCTCTTGAACCAAGCTTGAATCTACCGCATGACACGAAGCATGGTAACAAGACTACTTGCATCGATCTAAATCCACCGCATGATACTAGACATGATACAAGGTTGCCGGTACTCACGGAGGTCGACGGATCGATGAACCCTCTCGAAGAACTCGACGACACGACAAAAGGACTCTAGGGTTTGGCGTAAGGCCGGTGTGTATTGAAGAATGATTGTGTTTTTTACATACATTCAGGGTTCATATTTATACCCTGCCAGGTACAATCTCGAATGGATTCGCTGCCTAACTTATCTCTAAGCTTGATCGCCTATCCATCCATTCGTCCTTCCTGCTTGAGCCACGTCATCGTACAATCCCGCAAAATCAGCTTTACTGTTCCTTTGCCGAACGGGAGCAGATAGCCGACCGCAGACCTCTTTGCCGAATACACCTGAAAAAACCCTTTTCTTCCGCTAGACGGACTCTTCACCGATCTGGGCCCACAGGTCAGTCTCCTTACCAAATTTTGGTGTTAACACATGCCCCTTCAATTGCGGGATAAAAGTGATTTTGTTCCGCAATTGACTCCAGCCACGAATATTTTCAAATCGAATCTGTCAACACCTGTTCTTTTCTCTTCGCAATCCGCTGGAGTCTTCGTCAAGATCCAAACCCTAGATCTCTTTGCTCTAAGCTCAGATCTCCAATGGCGGCTCAAAACCAAGATGCTCAGGTAAATCCCCCTCCCGTAAGCTTCATTCGGCATTTAGGTTTTCAATTTTACCTGAGATTTCGTTTCTGCCCTCCTTCAGGAGCCTTCTACTGAGCTTTTGATTCGCACCGAGGCCAATTCAAGATCTTATTACCTTGGTCCCGTGGGAAACTCTGATCCTCGAGATTTCATTGCGGCTGAATCTCAAAGGATCCCCTTCAAAGCGGCTCTGTCTCCACCTCCCCGGTGGCAAGATGCTTTCAAGAACTGGCCCTTGCCTCCAATCGCAGGCTGGAAAAATTGGTACCGGAGGATCCGTGCAGATAAGAGTGCCTTAACCCAAAACTGGGATACCCTCCGTATTGCTCAATGCCTGGAGTTGTCTTTGGCCGAGACCCCCAAAAATGAAGACCTTTTGATAGCAGCCTGCCACTTTTGGTCAAACGGTGTCAACGCCTTCCTCTTTGGCCACGGCCCGATGTCTCCAACTTTGGCCGATGTGTATATGATCACCGGCCTCGACATTACAGGATCCGTTCAACCCTGGGGAATTCAAAAACACTTCACGGCAAACAGAGTAAAACCGGGGAGCGGATACAAGAACTACATCTTGAAGCACATGAAGGACAAACCCCTTGGTGAAGTTGAATACGGGGCATTCTTGAACATGTGGCTATGCGAGTTCGTCTTTTGTGGTAAAGCCAATGAGCCTACCTTGAATCACATTGCAATGGCTTCTCATTTGGCCAAGGCAACCGCCTACCCCTCGGGAAATTCCTCTTAGGCAAGGTGTACCATATGCTTCACCAAACTCGTTACCCGTATGTATACTAGCAGAGGATCACATGTGTCAACGGCCCTTGGTGGTTTGTCCAAATGTGGCCGCAGCCTTCACATGCATCGCATTGTAGGTGTTGATTTAAACACCGTGCTCTTCCCTTTATCCAAGCACCCCGAAGGGGAACCTCACGCCACCGCAGGTCGCCGTAACTATGGAGAAGCAACTCTTCAATCGTTCTTGTTCAGCAGACATCGCCCGGCTTTTCGAGCTATTCTTCAAAGGTTTCCAAAATCCTCTCTCGGCTCCCTTATCCGGATAATGATACTTTGATCTTTCCCCGTGAATTCTCTTTTGAATCCGAACGCCAAGATGGGAGATTCCTAGAGATTCTCAATATCATAATCCGCCCATGCATGCTGCCGGCTGAATTCAATGGAGGACGGCAGAATCATAGCACTTATGAATATTATCAGCCCAATGTAATGGCCCGGCAACTTGGATGTGGCCAGATGCCCCCAAGACTGTTCCTACATGAATTTCTTAAGCCCAGGGAAGAAATCAAGGAACTTATGCACAGCAGCAGAGTCTTCCATTATGTGTGCAGTCCCACTATCTATACCTGGCCTTTTGTGCCTACAACAATAGCTCACCCCACCTTCAATTCATGGTGGCAAGAATTTCATGATCATATCTTCAGTGAGCCTGTGCACTTGTTCTCGTGCGAGTTGATGCCCGACTTTCACCAACTTCGCAGGTAATCATAGCTAACCCTTGGATTAGACATTTCCTCTTCCAATTATGAATCTGATTTTATTTCCTCTTACTCACAGAACACAGTGCCTGCCCCTCAAGCCAGGAACATCACCTACAATGTTGTAGGCCCGATTTCAAAGATCGGGATTCGGTCCCCAACCCTGGCTCAGCTAATGGCCAGGTTTGTCACAACAGACCCAAGCCTCTCCAGCCTTGCTGCTGACAGGAGGCAAGGTTTGACCCTGATTGCTCCCCCAAATGCCAAGAGGAGGAGAACTGTTAAAGAAGTCCTTGTTGAGGTAAACACCCTTTCTTCTCCTGATCACCATACCACTCTGGTTCTGATAAATCAATATCTTGTGTATTTTCACCCCGCAGCTCAAGAACCTTCGCATCGAACCCCGCCAATGCCCCATCCACCGGTATGACCTTAATTGTCCTCTTTTGAGGATGAACAATGGCATTTAATCTTTTAATTTGTCATTTGCGTAAGATACAAGGGAGGAGCAACTTGTGGACGTCCCGGTTGTCTCAACAAACCGATCCCACCCGGGGTCGAATTACCTATCCCAAAGGGAAGTTTCATCTTCATTAGGGACCCAATCCCCCTCTCGTAGAAGCAATGAATTCTCCGGAGATGAATCTCCCAATTCAAACAGAACCAACAGATCCTCCAAGGGCCCAATCACCTACCGGTCATGAAGAGACACCAAACCCGGCGAGAGGTGAACTCACCTTCCCTTCAACCCGAAGCTCCCGAATTGCCAAGCAACTACAAGCAACACCTCTTCATTCGAAACTTCAGCTCTACTCCGGGACACCTCCTTCGCCCGTGATTGCCCCCGAACGTAGTCCCGCCCTACCAAGAGACCGTACACGAGGTACTCATTCGCATTTTAACTTTGTCGCCTTTACTTTAGCACTTCGACTCGGCAATACCGTCTTCTTAGGATCAAGCATCAAGTCCGTCGGCGGGGATCAATCCAATTGCCGAGGAGATAGAAGAAATGCATCAAACCCCGTCGAGGAAGCATTAGCAAAGCTCGGGGAGATCTTTGCCCTGGCCGGAAAAGGATACTCAAGACCCGTTTAGAGATCTTGATCGGTTTGAAGAAATGGTCGAGTCCATCAGCCAAGAGCTCCCTGATGACATCAATGCTTCCCTCGCATCTATCTGTGGCCTGGAGGATCATTATGCGCCCATAAGGAAAGCTTTGAGGAAGGTGCGCTCCCGCCCGGCTATTGAACAGAAGAGAACCAATGCTGAACAAGCCATGAACGGGGCTCAATCTCAGACCGAGAGCCACAAAGACACATTGGCCAATCTGCAAGCATCTCGTGATTCAAAAATGGCCAGGAAAGCTGCTCTAGAAGCAGAACTGAGAAGCTTGTCAGCTGAGATAGAGGCCGATGACAAGAAAATAGCTGAAATCCCCGAACTGATAGAGAAGACCCAAGAGGAGGCAAAATCGGCTATGGCTAGGATGAAACAATGCGATGCAGAGCTTACCACCTTGTCTAATGCCCAAAAAGATTATCAGGAGCGGTGGGATAGCATTCGCCAGACAATATCCAATGCTCGTAATGTGATTGCAAAATACTTGAACGTTTAAAGGCCTCAATTGATGTATAACCGAATTGGCTGCCTTTGTAATATCTGTTCTTGCAATTTCATTTCCCGTTCTCGCTACGCTCCTTTAACGTAATACCGAACGATCCATTCGGCAAAGACATGCCAATACCCGAATGGCACCTTGACTTCCCCTTAGCCGAGCCAGTCAACCGAACACGACTCAGCCTAGAATTCCAAACGACCCATTGGCGGATTGGTCAAGGAAACCTTTCCACCTTCCGATTTTCTTGGGATATGCGCCACGATTCAGAGCCACGACTTGAGGCCACGATCTGTCTTGCCAGGCCTATAAATGAAATCGTAGGTGCCCCTAGCTCTCCACCAAGTCTTTTAACTCTCGCATCTTTGCCAATCTCGCTTCTTCTTCTTCCCCAAACAAGGCACATCCCGTGAGCAAGATGGTACGCCGCCTCAACCGTCGCCGCGCCTCCAATGAGGCGGAAGGGAGTAGCGCCAATGCGCGCGGAGGCAATGATCATCGATTTTTCTTCTTTGATTCCTCTCCTTTGGTCTTTTTCTTGTTCCGACGATCATCTCCCTTCAAAGTTGATTCGGTGGAATCCGTCTCCCCGCGCCGGCCAATCAACCTCTTCCCGATGACTCCTCGAGTCCGACGGCCACTCCCCCGTACCCTACGGGGAGCTTGACGCCCTCCGCTTCAAGGAGGAGCCGGAGATGGCCGGCGCGAGTTGGAGGACGTCTCCAAGAAGGCGGGCATAGCCGAGCCGGGAGTGGGAGGACCGCCGCAAACAAACTGCCGGGAGACCATCGACGCGTATGGCTCGTAATCAAATCTTTGATCCAACCCGGCTTTTGATGCTAATCTCCTTTCTTCTTGCTCCTTGCGGCCCGCGATGCCGAGCTCAACCACCGAAGGCGCCGGTGGAGCATCCGGCCGACAAGGTGAACGCCCACGGCGGCACACCGGCGGAGCGCCTTGCTTTGCGGTGGAACACCGCGTCGACGAGGTGGCCACCCATGGCGTCCGTTTGGGCACCACCTTGGGCTTAGCCGCCATGGCGACGCACACGGACGTCGACTACTCCACCGGGCCGCGTGGCTTCCGGGCGGCGCGCCAGAGGACATCGATGAGATTGAGCTCATCCTGGAACGCCTCGATGGCCACGGCGACGCCATTGCCGAAATCACTCATCCCCAATCTGTACTGAACAGGCTTTTCGACTAGATTGTATTAGGGATGTTTGATCATCGGCAATAAATAAGAACTTTTGAATTCCGTGCTTGTTCCGTGATGATTCCTTTGTATTTACTCCCGTGATTCTTGTTTTTTCCCCGGACGTATCCGGAACCGCCTTGAGCCGAACGCGTGGGAACGGATGCCCCTTAGTGTAAAATCCACGAAAGATCCCCGATTCGGCAATCCATAAGCACCGTTCAAGCAAAAAACCCCTTCGTACTTGGGGAGAAAACCCCCGCCGTTTGGTATTCCAACAAGGCGTCCGGCTCGGCCAACACTCCCAATGCACTCCCGTGGTCAATAAAAGAGCCCGCCGAGATGCCCCGCAAATCCACTCGCACACTCATCCATCATTTCTCATCTCCTCCTCCGGCTCCGCGAGGAAAAAACCCCAAGGCCATGGACAAGGGCAAGCAACCCCGTGAGAGCAGCCTCCCCAAAGAAACGCACGATTCGAAGGTGAGTCCTCTCTTGATCCACCCCTCGTTCTCCATGTGATCTTGCGCTTCATATTTTCTTCCTTTCCTCTTTCAGTCTTGATCTGCTCCCTGAAGAAATCATCGGGACCGAAGATGTGCCCGAGTACATCTCTTCCGATTCCTCCCTCGAAGCGGAGGATGCCACGCCTGAACAGAGGACCAGCCATCAACTGAGCCGCCGCGTTCGGCACTTGGAGCACGGCCTCAGGGACATCACCGCCCGCTGCCAGGCCGAGAGCGAACGTCGCATGGCTCTGGAGGCACTAGTAGGGGGTAAATGCTTCTGACCTCTTCTTGACTTTGTGCCCGCATTTGGATTTCTTGCCCCCTAACATCGATTCCTTCGTTTTAGATGTCTCTGACAGGTATAACAACCTGAAAGCGGCCTGGAACAGCTTGGTGGAAGCCGCAAACCATGGTCACCCCCGTGCATTCCAAGTCGCCGTCACGGTGGTCCTGGAACAACTGAAGAGGGAGCAGTCGAAGAAGAAGCAAAGAAAAGATTGAATCATACTTTCGCTTCTTCCTCCACGCCTTCTGCTTCCCACCCTCTCGAGGTCCCGATCACCGGGTTGTTGGATGTAAACCCGCAAGAAGCAGCTTGTAATGTAGTTTTTGTGCTAAGGGCAATGAATCTAGGCACCGGCCATTTCTTCGTTTGTGAATTTTTGTTCGGAAGGCGACCTCATTCTTGAGAGCCGCCGTTTCGTGTCGATGTGTGTAATCCCACTACTAGTGATTATCGATCGATCTCAATGCTAGGATAATATTTCTTCGTATATCTTCCATTTATTGCGGTGGAAAACTCTTCCCCTAGCAAAGTTTTCAATATGTATGCATTACCAGGGACGCATCTGACCACACGAAAAGGCCCTTCCCAATTAGGGGACCATTTGCCGAATTCGCCGTATTTAGTTCCAATCGGCAATAGCGCTTTCCAAACCAAATCTCCTTCTGCGAATTGCCTGACTTTTACCTTCTTGTTATAGTACTTGGCAACCCGCAGCTTGTTTTTCTCGATGTTTTCCAAGGCTCTAAGACGGATCATATGTAAATCCTCTAGTTCATCCATCATTAGGCCACTGTAATCTTTGGAGCTCAAATCTTTCTGTAACACCACTCTTCTTGAATCTGATTGCATTTCCCAAGGTAAAACCCGCGTGGTGCCCATAAACCAATTCATAAGGAGAAGTTTTTGTAGCTCCATGGGGGGCCATTCGGTAAGCCCACAAGGTGCCTCACCGAGTACCGAATGCCACCTTCTTGGCTTCGGTCGATCTTCTTTTGTATCGGCTTGATCATGATTTTGTTAGAAGCCTCTGCTTGACCATTAGCTTGGGCATAATAAGGAGAAGAGTTAAACAATTTGATCCCCATGCTTTCGGCAAACTCTCTGAACTCCAGTGACACGAATTGTGCCCCTTGATCTGTGGTAATTGTCTGAGGGATTCCAAACCGATAGATGATGTGCTCCTTGACAAATTCAACCATGTTTTCTGATGTCACCTTCTTCAGTGGGATCGCCTCAACCCATTTAGTGAAATAGTCCGTAGCCAAAAGCACGAACTTATGCCCCTTGCTAGATGGTGGATTAATTTGGCCAATCAGGTCTATTCCCCAGCCCCTGAATGGCCATGGTTTGATGATGGGATTCAATGCTGACGCGGGGACCTTTTGAATATTCCCAAACCTCTGGCAATCTTGACACCCCTTGTAATACTCAAAGCAATCCTCTAATATCATCGGCCAAAAGCATCCAGCTTGTCTAATAACCCATTTCATACGATAGGCCGATTGGTGTGCTCCACATATCCCATCGTGCACTTCGCTCATCATGTTCTTAGCTTCTTCTGGACCCAGGCATCGTAACAAAACCCCGTCTAATGATTTATAGAACAGATTGTTATCCAGAAGAACGAATTTTATAGCCTTGTACCTGAGCTTCCTAGAGACCTTACGGGATGGATCTCTCAAGTAATCAACGATTTCTTTCCTCCAATCACCTTCTGCGAGATCCGTCCCCGCCGCACATACCTCTCGCAGCGAACGCTTCTTGACTTTTTTTTTGTAACCGGAGGCGCTTTGAGCCAGCCTGTTTGCTTCTTCATTGTGCTCCCTAGGAATATGCTGTAGAATTACCAACGGGAAGCTCTTCAAGATTTCCCTGCACTCTTCGTAGTAACTCCTCAGCGCTTCACTTTTGCACTCGTATTGGCCGTTCAATTGCTTGATCACCAGCTCTGAATCTCCATAAACTTCGACTGAAACGGCCCCGGCTTCTCTCAAATATTGAAGCCCTCGAAGCAATGCCGCGTACTCGGCCGGTTGTTTGTAACAAAGGGGTCCGGATAGGGATGGCAAATTCAAACATCTCACCCCTAGGTGAAATTAGTAGGATCCCTACTCCCCCACCTTTACCACATGATGATCCATCAAAAAAATAAAGCCCAGGGTGTAATTTCAAGTAAATCAATTGACAGATCATGATGTTCAGTTATAAAATCGGCAATGATCTGACCTTTGATGGCTTTTGCCGATTCGAACTTCAACTCGAACTCTGATAAAGCTAAAATCCACTTGCCAATCCTGCCGTTCAAAATTGGCATAGATAACATATGTTTTATAACATCAAACTTGGAATACACAGTGCATTCGGCATTCAACAAGTAGTGCCGAAACTTTGTACACGAGTAGTATACGCACAGACACAGCTTCTCTACAGCCGAATACCTGGTTTCAGGATCAAGTAGTTTTCGGCTAAGATATGCTACTACCCGTTCCTTCCCTTCGAATTCTTGAATAAGGGCCGATCCAATGGTTTGGGTATCGGCCGCCACGTACAACTTGAAAGGCTTATTCAGCTGAGGAGGGACCAACACTGGTGGCTCCTTCATGTACTGCTTGATCTCATCGAAAGCCTTCTGTTGTTCGTCGCCCCATGTGAACTTCTGATCCTTCTTTAGCTTCAGCAATGGAGAGAATGGCAAAACCTTCTGTGACAAATTTGAAATGAATCTCCTCACGAAATTAATTTTGCCAAGTAGTGATTGCAACTCCTTGAGATTAGTTGGAGGAACAACTTCATCGATGGCCTTCATGCTCTTCTTGCCAACTTCAATTCCTCCCTCGTGGACTAAAAACCCCAAGAATTCTCCAGCGATACTCCAAAAGCGCACTTGTTTGGATTCATCTTTAAACCATGCTTCCGGTGCACTCCAAGGTTCTCCTCACATCTTCCAAATGTGTGTCATGACTTAGGGACTTGATTACCACATCATCAATGTATATTTCCACAACTTTGCCAATCAACTCGTGAAAGATGTAATTCATGGCTCGTTGATAAGTCGCACCAGCATTCTTTAACCCAAATGTCATGACTATCCATTCAAACAGGCCTATATGACCAGGACATCTGAAGGCCGTCTTTGATATGTCTTCTATTGCCATGAAGATTTGGTTGTATCCCGCATTGCCATCCATGAAACTGATCACCTTGTGTCCAGCCGCGGCGTCAATCAACAAATCGGCAATAGGCATGGGGTAACCATCCATCGGAGTAGCTCTGTTAAGGTCCCTGAAATCTATGCAGACCCTCATCTTTCCATTCTTCTTGTAAACAGGGACAATGTTAGAAATCCACTCCGCATATCTGCACGGCCGAACGAAGTTTGCATCAAGTAATCTTTCAACTTCCTTCTTCACATCGGCCAATACTTCATCCTTGTAGATTTTCCGGGGTGGTTGCTTGTATGGTTTGAAACCAGATTTGATTGGCAACCGATGCTCCACGATAGAACGATCCAATCCAGGCATCTCCGAATAATCCCAGGCGAAGCAATCTTTGTATTCCTTGAGCAGCTTGATTAAACCCTCCCTGAAGTCTGGCTGCAAGTTTGCGCTGATGAACGTCAGCCTTGGCTTATCACCGTTTCCAATGTCAACTTCTTCTAACTTATCGGCCGACATAAATCCTCGCCCCAACTTGCCATCAGTGCCGTCTACGGGGTTCTCCATTAAAAATTACTATAAGAGCCGACTGCTTGAATCGGCTGTTGATCACCGCCGACAGGTTCAACGGATCTTCTCCCCCCTCTTTCCCCGAGAAGCAATTAATGCCTTGGTACTCCCGTAAAAGCCGGTTCCATGTTAGCAACACTCACCGAGTCATCTGCTCGGACGATCTCAATATCATCATCCACCCACCGGATAAGCTGCCGATGCATGGTGGATGGGACGCAGCAATTGGCATGAATCCAGTCCCGTCCGAGCAGTAGGCTATAGGCTCCTTTACCTTGAATCACACGAAGGTCGTGAGCAGCGTCTTTGACCCGATCATCAGATCCACGTGAGCGCATCCCTTGGTATCTGAAGGATTCTCAGCGAAATCATTCAGTATTATGCTTGTAGGCGTCAGATCGCTCGGGCCCATGCCAAGTTTCCTGAAGGTGGTGTACGGCATCACGTTGACTGTCGCTCCACCGTCGACGAACATCTTGGTCAATGGCTTGCCATTGACGTATCCCCTTAAGTACAGCGGCCTCATGTGTCGATTTTTGGCCGGTTTGTCGAAGATGGCCTGCTTAGCTAGCACCAACTGCGCCATCATCCCCTCGGTCTGCTCGTCATCTAAGGATGCTTCCTCCTGCACAACCTGGTTAGCAGGAGCCATGAACTCGTTCGGCAGAAAGTATACCATGCATGTTGGAGCCGAACGCTTTGACCCTTCAGGCTGATCCTTGGGGCGCCACACCTGCCTTGTCTGGATCCCAGCCTGCCTCAGTTCGCGGTTCCTCAAGCGCTGGACCCGTCTCTTCTGGCTTCTCCTCAGGCCGGGCGGGCACCATTGCCCCTTTTGCCAGATGTAGTCGTCTTCATCCTCCTCTTGATCAGCCCACCTAAGATCAGCTTGCCGCTTTCTGGGGTGATCAATGACTTCAATTTTTTGGCGCCGATCCCCGTTAGGGTGGATCCTCCCAATTCTCTCGTGGACGGATCGGCGATTGGCGCTTTCCTGCCCGTACTCGGCATACCCGTCACCGCACTCGGGCGCTTCCTCGCCGTGGGCGGCTTCAAACCCTCGTTCCAACAATGCCTCGAAGAATGCACACCCCCGGTGTGCGCGTTCCTCGCTCTCGCGTGTACTTGCTCAAGGTCCCTTCGTGCGCTTCTTCGCTCTGCGCCTCTCCTCCTCGTATCCGCACTTCCGGTAACACTCTTTTTTGATCTGGCGCTGCCACTTGTTGAGGAGGATGCGTGTGGTCACCCTGGGCTTGGCTCTGGATGACTCCCCGATTTCGATGTGGCTTTTGAGAATGCGGGGGGCCTCACCATGCACCTGTTCCAGAGTCACTTGGCGCTCCGGTCCACTGCTCCATCCTGTCTAACCCCGGGCCGAGGTCAAGACTTTGACCTTTCCCTTCTCCTCAGCCATCACCATATTAACAGAGAAGCCCACCATGTTCTCAAGGAAGGGGTTACCATCCAGCTTCATCTTGTTGTCGAACTTGAGGTGCCCCTCCTGGATGGCTTTCTGGACCTTCATCCTGAAGACCCTGCAATCGTTGATGGAGTGCAAATCCCTGTCATGGAAGCCGCAGTAACGTTTCCCTTTGACTCCATCGGGCCGAAGCATGGAATGCCCTTCAGGCAGCTTGATTCGGCCTTCCTTTACTAGGAGCTCAAACAGCTTGTCAGCCTTCGTGATATCGAAATCGTAGGTGCCCTTGGCCTGTTTGACCCAGCGCTGGTTCATCGTTAAAGGCTCTTTCCCCCACATGATCTCGGCTGCGGCCACATCCAGTTCGTCATCGGAGCCCTCGATCAGATCAGCCTTGTCTAAGAACTGGTTGTAGATGTCCGCCACATCATGCTGCTTGCCAAACCTGGCATCCTTCTTGAAGCCATACGCCTGGTTGTTCATCAATGATAGCTTCTGAGACAGCTGGCCCAGGTTTTCAAACTCCATCCCGAACAGTTTCTCACGTACGGCCGGCAACATCCCGGCTACGGCCATGTCAGCTAGCTGGTCGTCTGGCAAGTTAAGCGAGAAGCACATGCCTTTCACTTCCCTAAACCTCCTGAGAAATTCCAACGGCGTCTCGCTGTGCCTCTGTTTCACAGTGGCAAGATCGATCAACTTCTTCTCCGAGCTGCCACTGAAGTAATGGGCGTGAAATTTCTGTTCCAGTCCCTCCATCTCGCTAACCGACTCGGGGGTAAGGACGAGAACCACCGGAACGCCGGCCCGTCGGCCGACGTGGGGAAGTATCCGACCCCGAACGTCTCCTCGCCCGAGCATTCTCCGAGCTGCATTAGGTAACGAGCAATGTGCTCCACAGTGCTTGTGTCGTCTTGCCCAGAAAATTTCGTGAACTCCGTTGGAGGTTTCACTCTTGGCGGGAGGAGTACGTTGAAGTACCACTCGGGAATGGCGGCTTGTAGGCGGGACCCCGCATCTTTGGTTTGAGGCCGAACCGATTTTGCATCAACTCGGCCATCTTCCGCGCCGTGGCGTCGTCCTCCTTGCGCCCGCGGCCGGCGCGTAACCCGGATGCGGGAAAGCATCAATGGCTCCATAGTTTCCCACCTCGTGATAGCCTCCACCGTATAGGTTTCTCTCGCGCCCGCTTGTTCGCCGGAGCAATCCTTTGACCGGAAGCGAACGGGGCCCCGTGCGAGCCGAATGCTAGATCTCCGTACGTGGGTTGGTACGGATTCGGGCCGCGTGCACGGCTGACCCGTGCTTGCCCCCGCGGTGGTGGCCGGATTGGGCCGTCCTCCCGAGGCCTCGCAGGGGGGGCCGAACCGGGCCGACCCCCGCCGCCCCGCGCGGGGGAGGCCGGAAAGCTTGACTTAAAGCGCTCCGAGGAGGAGGCCGAACCGGCCGGCTCCGCGGTGGTGGTTGAGAGCTTGATTCGCCCGGCTCCACGGCCCCCTTGGACGGGTGCTTTGCTAAATGCCCGCTCCATGCCCGGCCGAAGATAGCCACCATCATTTGCCGAAACGCACCAAGAAAAGCTTTGTGGTGCTTGCTCAAAACGACATCCGCGCATCCCGAACGCCCGCAGCACTCCTCTCTCTCTCGCCGGGTTGTGGCGTCGCTCTCCCCCCGGCAACACTACCCGGGCATGTCATTCTTCGGTAGGGGACGCCACTTCGTTCTTTTTGAAGGACAAACAGACATTTCGCCGGACCGGTTCACGCGCGTCCCGGAGGTGCCGCCGCCGCTCGCCAGAGAGAGGTCCTCCATGTCGACATCCATGATGTCCGCGATCTCGTGCATCTTGACCTATTCGGCCGTGGTCCCACCGGGCGTGCCAAAAAGTGTGTTGACGCAAAATGTGCACCTAGCGCCAAACACACAAAAGCCGAACAAAGCTGGCTTCACACGCACAAAGAATCACGAGACGTGCCGCTCAATTTTTCCTGAAAATTAACAAAAGATAAAGCAGTTAAATACCAAAGCTTGGAACTTGCCGAGTGGTACCGGACAGCTTCCATATTTACGGCCAAGAAGCCGATGGGACGGCACATAGCTATAGAAAGCTATTTGCCAATGAGCGGAAACCATTCGGGAACTTATAAAAGGAGAAGCAACACTGCCGAATGGATGACGTAAGCATGACAGTAATCGGTCTTTGTTTGAGTGAAGATGCACGTACACGAGGTCACGACCGATCCCCATGATAACCAACATTAAATAAATGAATAAAGTAAAGCGCGAACATAAACATGTAATAAATAAGCATGCATAGATCCAAAGCACTAGTCTACCGCATGTCTAGGTACTTAAAAAATCCGTCGGGTACGATATCAAAACAAATCTATCCACCGCATGATATAACTTGCATGAAACCGTACCACTTTCCACAAATAGATCTATCCACCGCATGATACAACCTAAATATGGAAAGCTAAAAGCACACGTTATCTAAAGCATGAATTACGCACGTGTTCTACTCGTGAAGAAACATAACCGAATACGGCCGAATGTACCGATTCGGGGTCCATGAAGAAGGAACGAACATTACCAAGCGAATAAATCTATCGATTGATTCGAGATCTAATCCACCGATGACTAGCTCCAAAGCAACCCAAAAACCTCGCATCTACCGCATGATACTTAGTTCTTTCAAGATTTATACCAACATTGGCAAGCTTGAACCCGCAACACGTAACAACCTAGATCGATTCGGTTTCGGCTATTGGAAAACACAAGATCCACGTGTTGAAACATGAAACCTACTCGTACAAGGATCACGATAGGGATAAAGCCGATCCAAACCCATCTAGATTGGGCAAAAGGTGTTACATGAACTTAAACATAAAGTAAAAACTCAAAGCAACACGGGGTAACTTAATGAATCTATTGCATCTTGCCAAAATCCAATAGAGCCGATAACTAGCTTCAAGCTAGATCTTAGCCTACCGCATGGCTCATGACCTAACAAGAAACCCTCTTGAACAAGGCTTGAATCTACCGCATGACACGAAGCATGGTAACAAGACTACTTGCATCGATCTAAATCCACCGCATGATACTAGACATGATACAAGGTTGCCGAGTACTCACGGAGGTCGACGGATCGATGAACCCTCTCAAAGAACTCGACGACATGACAAAAGGACTCTAGGGTTTGGCGTAAGGCCGGTTTGTATTGAAGAATGATTGTGTTCTTTACATACATTCAGGGTTCATATTTATACCCTGCCAGGTACAATCTCGAATGGATTCGCTGCCTAACTTATCTCTAAGCTTGATCGCCTATCCATCCATTCGTCCTTCCTGCTTGAGCCACGTCATCGTACAATCCCGTAGAATCAGCTCTCTCGTTCCTTTGCCGAACGGGAGCGCATAGCCGACCGCGTACCTCTTTGCCGAATACACCCGAAAAAACCCTTTTCTTCCGCTAGACGGACTCTTCACCGATCCGGGCCCACAAGTCGGTCTCCTTACCAAATTTTGGTGTTAACAACGGCCCGTCGATGTGATGTCATCGGCGAAGCCTCGAAAACGAGCGCACGGACACACACCGAACCGTATGTCCGGCCTCGTCGCCGTCAAGTAGAGGAGGGAGCCGATCATGCTCCGGTACTCCCGCTGGTCCACTGGTTCTCTGTCCTCGTCCGCGTCCAAAGTAGCCGTACTCCCCATGGGTGTCGACATAGGCTTCACATCTTGCATCTGGAACTTCCTCAGCGTGTCTTTCGTGTACTTGGTCTGATGTACAAATGTTCCGTCCTTTACTTGCTTGATCTGCAACCCGAGAAAGTACTGCAACTTGCCCATCATGCTCATCTCGAATTCCCTACTCATCTCATCTGCAAACTTGGGAACAAGGTTATGTGACGAGCCACCAAAGACAATATCATCCACGTATATCTGCACAACCAACAAGTCATTCCCATACTTGAGGAGAAACAAGGTCCTATCCACGGTACCCATCATGAACCCTATGCTCAACAGAAAACCTCTCAATCTCCCATACCAAGCCCGGGGCGCCTGTTTCAACCCATACAGAGCCCTTTTCAACCTGTACACCCTGTGTGGATACTTCTCACTCTCGAACCCCGGTGGCTGCTTCACATACACCTCCTCCTCTATGACCCCATTCAGAAAAGCACTCTTCACATCCATCTGATACAACTTGAACCCTTTAGCCACGGCAAAGGCTAGAAGGATTCGAATTGCCTCAAGACGGGCCACAGGAGCAAAGGTCTCCTCATAATCGATCCCCTCCTTCTGACTATACCCCTGAGCAACAAGTCTGGACTTGTTCCTCACAACCATCCCATCCTCACCCTCTTTGTTCTTCCAAACCCATTTGGTTCCTATAGGATGGCAATTTGGAGGTGGTTCAACTAACTCCCACACCCGGGTTCCTCTCAAAATTTTTTTCCAACTCCTCATGCATAGAATTGACCCGGTTTGCATCAGATAAAGCGTGTCCAATGTCCTTGGGCTCAAAGGAGGCAACAAATTCAGCATGAGCGAAATGAGAGGAATTTCGGACCTTGACCGCGTGGTACGTTCGTCGATGTCCCCAATGATCTTCGATAGGGGATGCACTTCTTGAATCCGCTGGGGAGCCTCACGCCTCGAGACTACCTCCCCCTCAACTTCGGCCTCTCTCACCGGTCCTCTTGTCGCACCGTCGTTGTCCATGAAGTAGACGGTCCACCCTCCGTAGTGGTCGTAGGGGAAGTAGTAGGTACACACTCAGCTTCAGGCGCATGGTTCTCTCCATCATCTCCAGCTTCATCCTTCTCCTCTTCAAAGAGGTCCTCAACCATCTCCTCATCACCTGCACATTCAAAGCCAAGAGAGGTACATGGCATTGTCTCGTCGAAGGTTACCTCACAAGTCTCCATGATTTTGTTAGTCTCAAGATTAAGCACTCTATAGGCTCTAGAATGGTTAGCATATCCAAAGAAAATCCCATCACTAGACCTAGCCTCAAACTTGTCGAGTTTTCCCTTCTTAAGAATAAAGCACTTGTAGCCAAAGACTTGAAAATGACTCACCTTGGGTGCCCGACCATGCATAAGCTCATAACCGGAGTCTTCCTCTTGAAAGCTCGCAATAAAATCCCGTTGGAGACATGACAGGCCGTATTGACCGCCTCAGCCCAATACCTCCTAGGAGTCTTGTGCTCATCGAGCATCGTCCTAGCCTCGTCGTATGGACCTCCCTGGGCCCGCTACCTTGGTGGGTACCAGGACCGACTACTCGGTGGGCCCCTGGGACTACCCGGCTTGCGCTACACGGCACCTGAAGGCGTGGAGCACAAGGACTACACAGGAGTAGTACTCGGTTAGGGAGCTGTACATGTTCCGCACTGTATGGAGGACTCCTAGACGTACTCGACTAGTACTCTCTCCCTACTCCGACTTGTAACCCTGCCTCCCGACTATATAAGGCGAGGCAGGGACCGATCCCTAGCATCCAATCTCATCTCATACAACCCACGGCGCACTATTGCACCATCTTGTAATCGTGCCCTATCAATCCAGAGCTACGCAACATACGGACGTAGGGTATTACGCACCTCGCGGCCCGAACCTCGTCTAAATTGTGTGCCACGTGTCTCTTCCTTCGAGTTACCGATCTCGGCGAGTCACATTCATCTACTTCGGGTACTCCCCTTAGTAGGTTGCCGGTCTAAAACACCGACACCGGCGCGCCGTAGGGGCTCTCGCCCGAGATCACATGGCGAACTCGACGGCTCCCGTCTACATCAAGCCAACCGTCGCCTTCAACCGCGGCGACACCTTCGTGTTCGGCGCCTGGGTCTGCACAGCTGATGGCGCGGGCTCCTTCCAGCGCCGCCTGACCATGCAGCCCAACCCGAAGACAGGCTTCGTGACGCTTCCTGAAGTCGTCACAGGCGAACTCGCCGGCAAGTTCGACGAAATTTCGCTCTTCAACCACCACGCTGACTTCGAGCTTGAATCCGCTTCCAACTCGAACTCGACGTCGCCATGGGCCATCGCATGTGAGCCGGCTACTCACCCATCGCAGCGGTCCCCTCACCTCGCGAGCGCTCGCGCGCGGCCCCCGCATCCTCAACCGGGCCCGCGTGGGGGCTCCCACTTCGCGCCGGCCGGCAAGGAGCCCGTACCCGAGTACAACTCGGACTCCGACGCCACTCCCGATCGCGTTTCGGACTCCACCCCTCTCTCCGAGTTCTACTCGAACCCGGACTACGAGTTCGACTTCGGGTCGGACCCTGAGGAGCCCGAGTCCGAGGACAACTCCACCGAGCTCCCCTTGTCAGGGCCAGCCGCTGGGCTGGTTATAACATCCACGCCGGCCGGGAGATACGTCCATCGGCCGACCGCAAGCCTGCTGACCTGGTAAAGGGAGACTCACGCTACGTCGCCTACATCGACTCGCTACCGTTCCAGGAGGGAACACCGCTTGCCCGGGCTGACTCAAGCACACCAACTGAGGTGGCGCCTTCGAGTCCAGCCCTTGGCACCCCCGATTGCCAAGTCTTCATGGCTGCCGGCGACGCCCCGTGGCCTTTAGGGACAGCCCCGGACGGATACCGGAAGACATCTCCTCCGACGATCTCTCTCGCCGATGCTCCACCAAACGAGAACCCCGCAGACAGACGCTCGACGTGAGCGTAACCGAAGCGCAGCGAACATCGCCGGCGCCTCGCGACAACTTCCCCCCGTCCGCAACCTTGCGGAAGCTCTCGAGGCGGTCGAGAGCAGAGTACACACCACCCCCCGAGCAATGCCTCATGTCGATCACGCGCCGATCGCACGCCGTGCTCGGGGCATACGCGCTGGAGAGGTCATCGCCAAGCTCGCTGAAGACGCCTACTTCATGCGGGTCGACAACAGAGTCAACCAACCTCCTCCAGCCAGGACCCCGCTACAACGAAGCCACAAGTCGCAGCGCCAACAACGGTCCTAACCGTACTCGAGCTGACCTCCCAGCCGAGCCAAACCGTCGTCGCTCCAACGCCGCGTACCTTCACAAGACAACCACGGCAACCGAGAAGTTGTTCCCCACCGTGCTCCGGCCGGTGGCGGCGGCAACGACCCCCGACGGCGGCGGCGGCGACGGCGGAAGCTCCAATCATGGAGCCAACAGAGAGCCGGCGGTGGCGGCGGCCGCGGCGGCCGAGGCCACGCGAACAGCCACGCCTCCGGTGCCTCACACGGCGGGTACGACGCTCGCCAGAAGATTGAGGAGCTGCGGCGGAAGAAGTCGACCACCGCAGCCGAGGGCGACGGCTTCCCCGCCTTCTCACCTCGACTTCGCAACTTGCTCCTCCCCGACAAGTTCAAGCCTTTGGGGATCACCAAGTACGATGCGAAGCAGGATCCCATCCAGTGGCTCCGGTGCTACGCCCTCTCCATCGAGAACGCTGGCGGCAACAGCGACACCAAGTGCCTCTACTTCCCCTTCTCGCTCGGACCAAGCACCACTCACTTGGCTCGAGTCGCTGGATAAGCACTCGATCGGCAAGTGGGACCACCTGAAGGAGCAGTTCACAAGCAACTTCGCGGGCGCCATGGGCCGATCGGGTACTCGCATGGACCTGGCCATGATCAAGCAGGAACAAGGCGAGACCATCCGCAAGTACATGCACCGCTTTTTCGACAAGCGTGCTACCGTCGTCGACGTCACCGACAAGGAGGTCATCGACCTCTTCCAGGACGGCCTCTACCACCGCCGCACCTTCGAAGACTTCGGTCGTCGCCGTCCCAGGTCCATCCCCCACCTCAAGGACATGATCACGTCCTGGGCGGATGAAGAGGACAAGGCCAATGCCAAGTACGACGCCATCCGTGGCAAGACCAAGCGAGCCGGGCGGCGGCGGCGCGCAAATGCAAACCAAGGCGGCCGCAACAACAACAACAACAACAACAACAACAACAACTCGGGTCCCAACCGCAAGCGCAAGCCGGACAACACCGTCGCGGCTATTCGCCGCCCGCGAAGGGGAACTCGAAGAAGAACTCCGGCGGCTTCAAGGACCTCGTCGAAGGAGAAGTGCCCGTGGCATCCAAACGGCAACCACACCACCGAGCAAGTGCTACCAACTCAGGCATGCACTCAAGGATACGCCAGAGCCACCGCACCCTCACGACCAAAAGGGCAAGAAGAAGGACGGCGACAACAACGACTTCCAGGAGCCTGACAAGACCGTCAACGTCCTCTTCGGCGGATTGCCCAGCAGGCGGGAGCAGAAGGCTACCCATCGTGAAGTCATGTCCATTGAGCCAGCGGTCCCGACCCCTCTCAGGTGGTCGGAGGTACCCATCACCTTCTCCCGCGCGGATCAATGGACCACCTTCTCGAACCAGGACGGTTCCCCCTCGTCCTGAAGCCAGTGGTGGCGGGCTCCAAACTCAACAAGGTGCTCATCGACGGTGGAAGCGGGCTCAACGTCCTCTTCACCAAGACCTTGAAGAAAATGAAGCTCGACATCACTCATATGCTCACCAAGAGCAACATGCCCTTCTACGGCATCGTCCCCGGCAACGCGGCTATCCCACTGGGCTCAGTGGTCCTGCCAGTTACCTTCGGGGCGTCTCGGGACAACTACCGTACCAAGTACATCAAGTTCGAGGTCGCGGACTTCAAGACCTCTTACCACGCCATCCTCGGCGGACCGGCCATTACCAAGTTCATGGCGGTGCCCCACTACACCTACTTGGTACTCAAGATGCCAAGCCCAGCCGGTGTACTCTCCCTCCAAGGGGACCTGATGATCTCCCACGACCGCGACACGAAGTCGTGGAGATCGCCTCCACAAACCAAGTACCCAACGTGATGATGGAGGTCTACGCCGCGTCGAAGAAGCTTGCTACAAGTGAACTCGACATCCCACAGAAGTCCGACAACACCAACAAGCCTCAGCCACCTGAGGAGGTACTCGTCAAGACGGTCGACCTCGGAACGGCGACCCCAAAGAAGACCACCACCATCGGGCCGGCCTCGACCCCAAATAGGAAGACGCGCTCATCGGCTTCCTTCGGGCTAACCGCGACATCTTCGCGTGGAAGCCGCCGGACATGCCAGGAGTCCCCGTGGAGCCGATTGAGCACCGCCTCAACGTCGATCCTAAGGCCACCCCCAAACGACAACACCTCCGACGCTTTGCCGACAACAAAGCGGGACTCCATCAAGAAGGAACTCGCCAAACTACTCGCGGCCGGCTTCATCGAGAAGTCTTCCATCCCGAGTGGCTCGCCAACCCCGTCCTCGTCCGCAAGAAGAACTCGAACGAGTGGAGGATGTGCGTCGACTACACCGACCTCAACAAGCACTCGCCCCAAGGACCCCTTCGGGTTGCCGCGGATTGATCAAGTCATCGACTCCACGGCGGTCGCGACCCGCTCGCTTCCTCGACCGCTACTCCGGTACCACCGCATCGCAATCAAGGAAGAAGACCAGAGAAGACCGCGTTCATCACCCCATTTGGCGCGTACTCGCTACACGACCATGTCTTTCGGGTTGAAGAACCCCGCCGCTACCTACCAACGAGCTATCCAGCCTCGCTTCAAGAGGCAACTCAACAAGAACGTCGAGGCCTAAGTGGACGACGTGGTTGTCAAGACCCGTGGACTCCGCACCCTCACCGACGACCTTGAGGAGACCTTCGCATCACTACGCGAGTACCGCCGGAAGCTCAACTCGAACAAGTGCGTCTTCGGCGTCCCTTCGGGCAAACTACTCGTCTTCATCATCGCCCGCCGCGGCATCGAAGCCAACCCCCGAGAAGATCTCCGCCATCACCAGCATGAAAGCTCCCACGAGCATCAAAGACGTCCAGAAGCTGACAGGGTGCATGGCGGCGCCGAACCGCATTCATCTCGAGGCTAGGAGAACGGGGCCTCCCCTTCTTCAAACTACTCAAGCATCAAGAGAAGTTTGTGTGGACTCCGAGGCGCATCAAGCCCTTGCCCAGCCCAAGGACTTCCTATCAAAGCCACCGATCCTCACGGCTCCTCACAAGGGCGAGCAGCCTATTGCTCTACCTCGCCGTGACTACTCACGTGGTCGCATCTGCCATCGTTGTTGAGCGGCAAGAAGATGGCCACGCCTACCCGGTCCGGCGCCCCGCCTACTTCATCGCCGAGGTTCTATCGAGTCCAAGGCCCGCTATCGCCCGTGCGAAGCTCCCCGTACGCACTACTCATCACCTCGCGGAAGCTACGACACTACTTACGGGAGTACTCGGTCTTCGTTGTCACCGACTACCCGCTTGGCGACATCCTCGCGAACCAAGATGCTACCGGAAGAATCTCCAAATGGGCCGTCGAGCTCGGCGCCCTCACTATCGACTTCAAGCCACGCACAACCATCAAGTCATAGGAACTAGTCGACTTCATGGCGGAGTGGCGGGAGAACCCGCTACCCACTCCCACCGTGCGACAAGAGCATTGGGTGATGTATTTCGATGGCTCACTCAACCTCGAGGGCGCAGGTGCGGGGTGCTCCCGATCTCTCCAACGGGCGAACAACTCAAGTACGTCCCGGCATCTTCCGGAAGGTCTCAAACAACGAAGCCGAGTACGAAGCCCTCCTACACGGGCTCCGCCTCGCGGCTTCACTAGGCATCAAGCGGCTACTAGTCTACGGCGACCCCGCAAAGGGTCATCAACCAAGTCAACAAGTCCCGGGACCGCAACAAGGAGAACATGGACGCCTACTGCCTAGAAGTCCGCAAGCTCGAGAATAAGTTCTATGGTCTCGAGTTCCATCACATCGTCCGCGACAACAACTTTGCAGCGGACGTCCTCTCGAAGCTCGGATCCACCCGCGCTCAAGTGCCAGCGGGTGTCTTCGTCCACGAGCTTCACGCTCCATCCATCCCGGAGCCGGCGCCTCCGACCACTGTCCCGGCCCATCCACCAGCTGGGCAGGAGGTCATGATGATCGACGTGGACTGGAGGCAACCCTTCATCGACTACCTCGGCCGAGCGAAAGGTCCCCTCCGACAAGAACGCGGCCGAGCAACTCGTCCGCCGCGCGAAGTCCTATGTCCTCGTCGGAGACAAGCTTTACAAGCGGGGCGCATCTTCTGGAGTACTCATGAAATGCGTCCCTCGTGAAGAAGGCAAGGACATCTTGGAGGAGATCCACAAGGGCGTCTGCGGCAACCACACGTCCTCACGCACGCTGGTCAGCAAAGCCTTCCGGCGAGCTTTCTATTGGCCCACAGCTCTGGGCGATGCCGAAGAACTCGTCGAAGGTGCTAAGGATGTCAGTACTTTGCCAAGCAAAGAACACGTCCCAGCCTACAAGCTAGTCACCATACCGCCAACCTGGCCCTTTGCTTGCTGGGGGCTCGACATGATTGGGCCACTGCCAACTGCGCCAGGAGGATTCAACAGGGTATTGGTGGCCATCGACAAGTTCACCAAGTGGATCGAAGTCAAGCCGGTCACATGCCCCAAGGCTGACAGAGTACTCGACTTCCTGGATGAACTCGTACACCGCTACGGACTACCCCACCGCATCATTACGGACACGGGATCCAACTTCAACAACCACTAGTTCTGGGAGTACTGCGAAAACAACGGGATCGACGTCCGATACGTCTCGCTTGCCCATCCACGGGCCAACGGATAAGTCGAGCACGCCAATGGGATGGTGCTCGACGCTCTCAAGAAGCGGCTACATGACGCCGCTAACTCCAAAGGGGGCAAGTGGATCAAGGAACTACCCAACGCACTCGGGGGCTACGGACTCGCCCATCCAAGCCAACGGGGCAATCCCCTTACCTCCCCGGTCTACGGCTCCGAAGCAATCCTCCCCGCCGACGTCATATGGAACTCGTCGGCGGTGGAGCACTACGACGAAGGCGTCTTAGAAGACAACGGACGAGTTGACATCGACGGCCTCGAAGAAGCTCGCCGCGCCGCCCTCGTCCAATCGGCAAGGTACCCGGAAGGTATCCGACGCTACCATGATCGCAACGTCAAGGAACGCTCCTTCAACGTTGGAGATCTTGTCCTCCGTCGTATCCGAACACGGAAGGACTTCACAAGCTCGGCTCCCCCGGAAGGACCCTTCACCGTGGCAAGGGTGACCGGGCCGGGCTCCTACCGCCTCCAAACACTTGAAGGCGAAGACATCAACAACTCATGGAACGTCGACCGCTCTCCGTCGATTCTACGCCTAGTCTACACGACTACTCGGGGTTCAAGTCTACACGACTACATCAACACCCCTTGCCGTAAGGGACCTCCGGGTCCCGGGTCCTGGCTCCGATCTCTCCGGACTTCTCCTCTCCGAGATCCGGCCCCGTGCGGCTACCTACGGACCTACCCCGGGCCGCGACGAGCGTCAAGGACTCTAGCAGCGGTCTACTAAGAGACCACACTCCAAGATCCGGCCCCGCACGGCTACCTACGGATCTACGATCCGGCCTACACGACTACTTACGGATCAACCGGCCGTAAGCGGCTACCCGCTCCGCGCGTTACTTAGCTGTAAGCGGCCTTCGGGTCCAAGCGACTACTCTGTAACTACGGCCCTGGCCATCCAGGTGTACTCCTTCAGTAATAAAGTTTGATCGTTCATCAACTTCTTTACTGCCTACTCCCTACAACGGGACTACTAAAGCCGAGTACGACTACTCGCATCCACTCCACGATGGGGGCTCCGCACTTTGAGATCGCGACTACGAGTACTCATTGCTGGAAAATTTCTTTTATTGATACTTAAGCAATTCATTACAATTATTTTCCTGTACAACCATGGCTACTAGCTATTTATTACGGGGCTACCGGAGGTTCGGCTTCTTAGCTACCTACTCGCGATGGGAGCCATCTCGCTCCAGCGGCTCCGCATACCGCTCATCGGTGCGGTTGGCGGCTACCCCCGCCGGCGACTACCTCCACCGGGGCCTTCGGGAAGTACGACTTCATGAAGGCCAAGACTTGTCTTGGGATTGACCTCGCCATGTGCTTCACATAGGCCGCCGGCCGGCTTGGAGCTTCCTTGAGGCGATCCACCGGTGGAGCAATCTTGGGGCCGCCCGGTGCGGTACCGGGAGTCTTGCGATCGGCGGTGCGGCTTCTTCGAGCTCCTTCGCTTGGGCCCGCAATGCCTCACGCCTTCATTCAACATCGCAAGGATTTGTAGCAGCTTGACGAGATCGCGGTCGAAGCAATCCGGAGCTCCATGTGCTTCTCGCACTCGAAGGCGAGTTCTTTGTAGTCGAGCTCGAGTACCCGGCGGGCTTCTTGCTCCCGGTAGAAGAGGTTCTTCATGCTCGTCTCCGAGGACTTCGGTGCTCCACTCCACCCGGCCCTCAAGCTCGCAACACGACAATAGCACGGCGGATTAGGGACTTCTCGACCTCCAACAAGTACCCGACAAGTTCAGCGGCGTACCTTTGTTCTTGTTGCGGAGGCCCTTATTCTTCCGCACCAAGTCGTCGCCCTTCGCCTGCAACTCTTGGACGTCGTTGTGGTACTTGGCGAAGGCGGCGTCGAGCTTCGACCGCATGGCGGCCGCGTGCTTCCCCCGACTTCACAAGTTGCTCTTCTAGCGCCTCGGCTCGGAGCACCGCGTCGCCATAGCCCTGCAGCATGTTCGACTTGTCGCGGGACCGCTCCGCAACATCCTGCAAAGACAACTCAAGTCGACGAGTACTCAATGAAAGAGGATTGACTACTCAGAAGCTACGGCTACTTACCTTCATCCACTGCTCGGCTTGACGGATCGCCTCCGGATGCTTGGCCACCGTCGCCGACTCGATAAGATCGTCCGCGAGCGCTCTATTCCGCCGCGACTACTCGCGGTGGCCTCCGTCATTGGTGCAGAGCGGATGGGCTCTGCGTCCTGGATCCCGGGGGAGCGGATAGCCACCTCCAGAGCAACCTCGGCGACGTGGGGACCGCCTCTCCCCCCGGACGCCACGACGGCTTCCTCGACGACCTCCTCCACGAGCTCGGGGTCTCCTCCCGCAGCCTCCGGGGCCTCTGGTGTCAACCTATGCATCGGCACCCCCGTAGGGATGTCGCCACCTTCGGCTTCGCCGCTCGTCAAAGAGACGACAAGTGCATCGGTGCCTACGACTACTCCTCAAAAGGCCCTATAGCTTCAAGAAGGGTACTCACCTTCGACTACGCTGGCCTCCGGCAACGGCGCCTCGGCGGCGGAGGGCTCGGTCACCGCTTGGGTAGCGGGAGCGGCCTCCTCGGCGGGCGGCGCGTCTTCTTCCGCATCCGCCGAAGAGGGCTCATCTCCCTCCCAGGACAAATCCGTGGATTTCCCCGCAAGCAAGCACTCACGCTTGGTCGTCGGTCAACATCGACTACTGCAACAAGTACTACTCGGAAGGATGCGGTACTTACAAGTTCGACCGGACAATTGTCACGGCGGAGCACCGAGGATGCCGGCGATGTCGACCGGTCCACCCTCGGCGGGCGCCTCCTCCCGCGCCCCCGCGGCCACCACCTCCTCCATAGCGGGCGGCGGCCGCCGCGGTGGTCTCCCACGCTCCCCGAAGCCACCACCTCTTCAACGGCGGCGGCTACGGGTCCCGTGCCCCCCGAGGAGCGGGGGGGCGGCGCTCCACCGCGCCAAGATCTCCTCAACAGTGGGGGCTGGACTACGACTTCCGGTGGCTCCCCCACCTGTGTCCCACACGCCTTCGTCGCCCTCTTCGATGGGCTCCGTTGGCGGCACCTCCTGCATACAAGGAAGACTACTCATCAGCAAGCGTACTCGTATAGCGGGTACTCGACTACTTTGTTCAAGACAACTTACCTCCTGAGGCGTGGTCTCTGAGACCTTAAGCTTCTTCGCCACCCGCTTCCCGGCGGGGGTTGCGCGGCTTCCGTGGCGGCGCGGCCGTGCTAGCCTCCGGGCTAGTCGGGGGGGTCTTGCACCGAGGAACATGAGGCAAGCCCGGCGGCTAAACCTCGACCGCGGCTCGGAAGCGGTCCCGCAACGTCTCGTCGTCGTCGGTGGTATCCTCCACGACGACGATGTCATCGCCCTCACCGACTTCTCGCCGCTCCTTCACCTTCCCTTCCCTCGGGACCTCGATCCCGCTCGGAGGTGGTCGCGGCTCGGAGATGAACTTCTTCAAGTCATCCCGCAAGACACGAAGACGTCGCAAGACCACACCAAGTAATCACTACTCGACTAGGGGAGTACGACTACTCACCTCATTGGGCGGGCGCGCGGCGGAGTACTCTTGGACGGGGCACGCCGTGTACGGCGGCATATCTTTGAAGATCCGCGACAACCTCTCGATGATGTCGCCGTCGTCCCGGCTCGCCTCCGGCATCCGCGACGTGTCGTCGTCGCCTGTGTACTCGAAGCCTAAGGTGTCTCGAGCCATCAACGGCTGCACCCTCCGCTTCATGAAACTGAAGTCCATGTGCTCAGCCCTCAGTCCCGCCTCCCTGAGCACCTTGATGCGTGCCAGCAGCTCGGGAAGCTGGATCCCCTCTTGCATGGTGGGCTCCGAGTTCCACCACTCGCAATGCCTGGGCTGCCGTCCGCTCGGCTTCGGCAGGCCGGGGTGGTGGTTCGTGATGTAGAACCACCTTGTCTTCCAATCAGTGTTGGAGTCGACAAGCTTGTACGCCAGATATTGCTCCGCGGCGTCTTCCCTCAACCGGATGCCGCTCCTCCGACTACCCTTGGGTTGGTGGCACTTGGCTGCGGCTTGACGCGGAAGAATTTCCGGAATAGGATCCAATGCGGCTTGATCCCAAGGAAGGCTTCGCGAAGTGCACGAAGACCGCGGTGTGGAAGACGCCATTGGGGTTCAGGTTCAGGTACTCGATCCCGTAGTACCCGAGCAGCCCCTTGAAGAAATCGGCCGGCGGGAGCGCAAGCCCGCGCTCCATGAACCGCGCGAACATTGGGATCTCGTCTTCGGCCTTCTCCATCGGATATGGATCTCCGGCGGCGGATCTCCACATGTCGACCTCCTTCTCCCCGATGAACCCACCTTGTTCGGGAGAGTCAACGGATCCTCCGTCTTCACCTTGGACTTCTTCCACTCGCGGCTTGGATCGGCCCGCGGTGGAGACATGGGCGGCGCTACTCCGGTGGCGGCCGCGGCGGCCTCTTCGCGGCCCCTCTTCTTCCCGGCGGCTTTCGACATCTTGGACGGTGACGGCTTCATCCTGCAAGTGCGGGCGTCTTCACGCGCATCCGCTCGGGGGCTACCCTAAAAATCTTTGGGTGGAGGCGCACTTGAATCTACTACGGCGGCGGCAAGCGCCGGGAGTGGATTTGCTTCGATTGCAAACGGAATGGCTGCAGCTCGAATGGGTGAAAAACCCTAAGGGTTTTGGCTTCTATTTATAAGTCAAACCGGCTCCGCAACGGGCGGCTGGATAAGTCCACGCGCGGGCGACTCGGCGGCCGCGCGCGACCCTTCGTATTCTACTAGTCGACGCGCCTCACCTGCGGGGCTCGGCTACTTCTACTCGACTACCTGGAAAGCGGCTAGTCTCAAGAGCATCTCAGGACACATTCTTCAAGATGACCCTTCAATTCGAGAGGAAGTACTCGACTCAAGGCTCGGAGGCTCCGTGCCATGTGTCCTTCGGTTTTTTCTCTCCGGATTTTTTCGGGATTTTCTTGCCAAGGCTTCGTATGGACCCTCGGCCCGAGCCTACGGCTCAACCTAAGGCTCGGGGGCTACTCCATATGGAGTGCGATTTTGCAATCGCACTTCCATATCGCCTCCGCTTCAAGACAAGACAGGCATTTTTTGAAGACCTTCGAAGGCGCTTTTTCGAGGACGCTTGGAACTACTCGAGAAGACTTCAAGATTGCTCAAACATCGACCGGAGTACATTCCGGCCTCGGGATGCTTCGACTACTCTTGAGGACTTTTGACTTGTAGCACTCGGGGACGCTTGAGGACTACTCGTTAAGGCCGTCAAGACTACTTGAAGCTATCTTTCTCGACTACAAAGTACTCGAGGGCTTGTCGTATGGACCTCCCCGGGCCCGCTACCTCGGTGGGTACCGGGACCGACTACTCGGTGGGCCCCCGGGACTACCGGCTTGCGCTACACGGCACCCGAAGGCGTGGAGCACAAGGACTACACAGGAGTACTACTCGGTTAGGGAGCCGTACATGTTCCGCACCGTATGGAGGACTCCTAGACGTACTGGACTAGTACTCTCTCCCTACTCCGACTTGTAAACCCGCCTCCCGACTATATAAGGCGAGGCGGGGACCGATCCCTAGCATCCAATCTCATCTCATACAACCCACGGCGCACTATTGCACCATCTTGTAATCGTGCCCTATCAATCCGAGCTACGCGGCATACGGGACGTAGGGTATTACGCACCTCGCGGCCCGAACCCGTCTAAATTGTGTGCCACGTGTCTCTTCCTTCGAGTTACCGATCTCGGCGAGTCACATTCATCTAATTCGGGTACTCCCCTTAGTAGGTTGCCGGTCTAAAACACCGACATAGCCATCTCACAAAGAGTCCGATTTTTCCTTTCCACAACTCCATTTTGAGGGGGCACAAAAGGGGTCGAATACTGATGTTCAAGACCTAGATCACGACAGAAGGCATCAAAACGAGAGTTCTTGAACTCTGAGCCATTATCACTGCGGATAGCTCGAATGGCATTCCCATGCCTCTCGTTCTTCAACCTCACGATCAGATCTCGAACAAAACCAAATGTCTCACTTTTGTCCTCCAAGAAAAACACCCAGGCATAGCGAGAGTAATCGTCCACCACAACAAGGACATACCACTTCCCACCCACCGAGCGAACTCGAGCTGGCCCAACAAGGTCCATATGCAACAGCTCTGTTGGACGCTCGGTCATGACATCGGTCAGGGGTGGATGGGGAGTGGCTACCATCTTGCCATGCCTACACGGAGCACAGACCAAATCCTTCTCGGACAAGGTCAAGACCACTCAAGCGGGAAACCAAATCAAAGCTCAAGTGACCCAACCGCCTATGCCATTTCCACAAATCAGAAGAAGGACCAGCCATCAAACAACGAGCAGGACCCAAAGAACGAGAGAAATCAGCCCTGAAAATCTGACCCTCGGGGATGATCATACAAACAAGATCACCTCGAGAATCCAGCAAACGAGACTCACCAGACTTGAAACGCACCTCAAAGCCCTCATCAAGCAACTGAGAAACCGAAAGCAAATTGAAACCAAAAGACTTCACAAGAGCAACCCTCTTCAACGTTACCTTGTCACTCACATGCACTACACCCTCAGAAATCACCCTTCCTCGTCCGTTGTCCCCAAAAGTGATGTACATCTTTTCCTTCACTGGGGTGAGGCTGGGGAACCACTTCTTGTCTCCGGTCATGTGTCGGGAACATCCAGAGTCGATCAACCAAATGTTCTCCAAGCCTCCCCGCCCGTAGTCGAAACACGAAGAAGAATGAGCCAACGACTCGACACCGGAGTTAGCACAAAGAAAGTTGAACCGGTGTCGAGCCATCTGCTCAAAAGAGGGGTTAGCAAACATCATTCCCTTGCCACCAAATTTCCCATGTCCCATGAAAGAAGTACGAGCACCACGAGGGGGAAAACGTGGTCCGTAGTTCCTTTGGAACCCAAAGCTGTGATCATCTCCCCTAGACCCGTATTGAGGACGAGTAGGGGGACGTCCAGCAAAACCACCACGAGCCCGACCAAACCTCTCACCAGCACGCACACCATCTTCTCTCCTATCAAACCTCTCACCACCACCTCTCTGCGGGAACCTACCACCTTGAGTTTCAACTCTACCAACACTCCTCACACTTCCCACACCCCGTGGAAGTGGCACTCTAGGCTCAGGAATACCATGAGACTGGCGATACCTGTCCTGGTTCGCTTGCTCCCTAGCAAGCCTCTCATCCCTCTTCCTCTTGTAGCAAAACTCTGCTAGATGCCTCTCCTTGCCACAATACTCACACCTGAAGGGGATGGGTTTTGGTTTTGGCTCTGGCTTCTCTCTAGGCTTCACACCCTTCTCACTCACAAACTTCACTGGTTTCTGAGATTCATTTGTTTTAGGTGGGAATTTGGGTGGATCTTGGGTTGTGTCAAGCTTGTTGCAATGGTGGTTAGGCTTTGGAGTGAAAGAGTTCTTGGGTGCTTTTGGAAGTGTAACTTGGATGTCTCCGATCACCTCAAACTCGGGGTTAGACTCAACACACTTATCATACACACTCTCCCCACTGTTTTCTCCCACTTTCTCACCCAACTTCTCAGAACCCAAACCACGACCATCCGCTCTCTTGAACTCCTCAATCATGATTTTCAACTGAGGTTCCTGCCTAGACAACCAACCTAACACCTTCCTCAAATAATCATTCTCCTCATAGATGACATCCAAACGAGAAGTAAGTTCAAGATTGCGCAAAGTAACTTCATCACAGCTAGTGCATGCATTGACAACAAGAGATTTCAAAGAAGCTTCCAAAGTGCTAATGGTAGAACGAGCATCAACAAGCTTAGCATGCATAGTAGGACATGATTTACAAGCACCAAGCAAAGTGGGTCTAGCCTTAAGCTCATCATACTCAATCCTAAGAGCATCTAGTTTAGCCAAAGTGGAAGCATTCTTCTCATTAAGCAATTTGATCTCATTCAACCATGCATCACATTCAGGACATTCAACATCATCAGAAATGGTAGGAGTAAGTTTCAAAGAGTCATTCTCAAGTTTCAATTCAAGCAATTTAGACTCTAACTCTCCTACTTTCTCACTAGCATTCTCAAGTTGAGCCCTAAGATCTCTCCTCATCTTCTTAGCATCTCTCAACACACCATCACGGTTGTCAATCAAGCCATTCAACCTAGTGATCTCAGCAAGCAAAGAGTCGGGGTCACGGTTCACCTCATCCTCTGAGTCGGAGTCGGTGTCTTCTTTCTCGCTCTTCTTGCTGCTTGAGCTATGGGCCATGCCACAAAATCCTCCAAGTGCAACACAGCTCAGACCACTGAGGTTCCGGCTTGCATTCTTCTTGCCCTTGCGCCTCCCACCGTCTTCATCCTCACTGCTTGAGCTTGAATGCGCATCGCTTGAGCTTGTGTTGACGTCACTTGCACCGGCCACCATAGCTCTTGCCTTGTCCTTCTTGTGGCCGCCCTTGCTCGATCGCCGCTTGTCCTTGTCCTTGCTCTTGGACTTGCTGTAGTTCTTGCCCTTGGAGGAGTACTTGTCTTCAGCCTCGGGTGCGCCTTGTACTCGCTCATCTTGTACTTGTTCTCCTCCGCTTCCGGGCACTCAGCGATGAAGTGTCCACGCTTGCCACACTTGTAGCATGTCCCCGAGCTCCGCCTTGCATTCCTCCGGTTCTCATGTAGTCGATCAAATCTCCTTGAGAGCAAGGCCAGTTCCTCCTCGCTCAGCACATCGAACTCATCATCTGGAATAGACACAAGAAAAGACAAGGAAAACTGTCGACAGGAAGGGTTAGTGTTGGCTTTGCCCTTTGATCCTCCCACAAGAGCAAGAGTATGATCAGTCGAGCCCTCATGCTTGGATTGCAACTTCCTGTCAACCTCAGCCGACTTGAGCTTAGAAAAGAGATCATCCAACTCAATACTCAGGTATTGCCCGGACTCCTTGATGGCCTCAACCTTAGCATCCCAAACATTTTGGTCCAAGATATGCTAGAGCTTCAAAGCTTGATCATGCTCAGTGTAAGGGAAATCCTCAACATTGGCCTTCATGTTGTTCACGATGGCGGTGAACCTCTGAAACATCGCATCAATGTCCTCACCAGGAAGTTGAGTAAAGTTCTCATATTGCATCCGGTAAGAAACAAAGAGGTGAGCCTTCACATGGTTATCACCACCGTGAGCAACCAACAACTTTTCCCAAATTTGCCAAGCAAGATTCAAATGACGAACACGCTCAAACTCAGGATCACACAAGCTTCCGACCAAGTGATCAACGGCTTTTGCATTTGCCTCATACTTGGCCTTCGCACCGGCATCGGTCACCATAAGAGTGTGGATATCCGCCGGAATAGCATAGGTCTTGTCAAGCACAATGTAATCCAACAACTTGCCACGAAGAAATATCATCATTCGAGCTGCACACTTGTGGTAACCCTTCCCATCGAAGTGCGATGGACCGCCCCGCTCAACGTACGCCATCTTAGGATTCAGGACTTGTCAAAGTCACCACGAATCCGGCACCAAGCTCTGATACCAATTGAAGGATCGGATGGCGACTAGAGAGGGGGGAGTATATAGGAGCTGGTAAAAATTCTTCTCAAAGAACCCGGCCTATACCCTAGACAAATCCCGGTCACACACAAGCGATGGATCGAATCACAAACCAATTGCCAAGACAACAAGGTTATGGATCAACCTCAAGTCGTAGGAACGATTCCTTGAAGCACACGCGGAAGCACGAAAGAAAGGAGGGAGGAATCGAACAAAGGAACAAAGCGCCGAGCACGCGGCGACCATCCGGCCGGAGGGGCGGACGTCCGCGGGGGCCACATGAACCGTCCGCCAAGGTACCGCGGACCGTCCGCTCGGGTACGGCGGACCGTCCGGCCCCGGGGCGCGGCGTCTATTAAAGCCAACGGAACCTCCGGTAGCCGAACCCCGAAAAACGGACCGTCCGCGGGGAGCACGCGGACCGTCCGCCGGGCACCCGCGGACTGTCCGCACCTCTGCAGCGGACCGTACGAAACCTCGTCCCACCATAACTCAAAACCAAAACGAATCGAAAGCGAAGCAGAGCAAGAACACGAAGAACATGCGATGAACACTGCTCTCGCGGACCGTCTGCCACCACCTCGCGGACTGTCCGCGCCTCACGGAGAGAGGCAAAAACTGCTCGACCCCGAAGGTCAACTTCCCCAACTTATCACCGGATCTCCCAAACAGTAGAAGTTGTTGAGACAAGAGTTTGGGGACATGATAAGCGTCAAACAAGGATGCTATATGCCAAAAATTCTGCCTCCTAACTCCCTAAATCACTGGGAATCGCGGATCCTTTGAACACCACTAAAAATTAGAGCTCCGACCGAAAATCCTTGAATCGAAGTGGTTTCCCGGCGTTTGAGGGCACAAGATCAATCACAAAGATGCACAAGACATCCATCCATGTTTCCCTCAAAGAAATCCGGGGAGAAACCCACTCAAATCCGCGGAACCACACCAAGAACAAAGGCACCAAAAACAAGCACGAAAAAGACCACGAAATTCACAACGCTGAATCTTCTATACAAACCAGGAAAGATTCACAAGGCCTAGCATGCCGCCCTAGCATCTATCCCTCTCAACAAATCTCTCATGAAGCTCTCATGCTAGCCTAGAGAAAATAGAGAAGAAAATGTCTCGGGAAAAAGAGAAAATGGAGGGGAGAAATGAAACCCTAAGTCGCGGAGAGAGAGAGAGCCATCCACACACACTCATGGCTTATATATCGGGTCCCACTGGTGTGGTAAATGACTCGACTACCCCTAACTCAACTACTGGCGATACAACCCACGTAGGGGCATTTATGTAATGTTTGTGGGTCTTGCCATCGGACGGCCACGCCTTCGCCGCACCCCGCGTCCTCCCAACGCAAGCCATGCGATCCCGCCGCGTGTCCTCCGCTTCGAAGCTTCCCGACACGCCTGTATCCCACCTCCGTCGTGTTGGGCCTTCGGACTTGGTTTTGAGGCCCAAACGAAGAAACCGTCCTCCGATGGTTTTGTGGGCAAACCACCAAACCTCGCGTGCTCGGCCCCGGCCTCCCGCCAAGCCTCTTAACTCGACCGCCACCGTGCACCGGCTCGATCGTCCACAACTTCGTCTTGCTCGTCTCGCCACCATGTGGCCCGCACCCTAGTCCCGCCGTCCACCGGGTCCCTCGAACCGAGCCTACTTGTCGCTCCATCTCCCGGAGACCCCTCAAGGCTAAAGACCTTTTGCGCCCGTTCTTCACCTGCAACAACACGAACTAGGCCGCAGCCTACACCTGCGCACTGAGCCAAGAGTCAGTCCAACACCCATTGTCAATCACTCATCACTGAGGAGCGGTCATCCATCGACCACCGGGACGCTCCTGGTCCTCAGAGGCACCGACATCACTGTGTAGCTGGCTCAGGCACGCGAGCTCGAGGCCAAGCTCGCGGAAGATTACCAACAGGTGAGGCTCCTACGTGCCACCATCGTGGGAGAGGCCTCGGCGCGCGGGGAACGCGTGAGGACCATGTGTGGTTCGAGAACCGGTGGATGGTCACTTCCTTGTGTGATGAGTGATTGACAACGTTGTCTTTGGTGCGGGTGAGGCTTGACTTGTGTTGGTGCGGGTGAAGAACAAGCGCGAAAGGTCGTCGCCGGTGAGGCCTCCGGGTGTGGAGAAGACAAGTAGGCTTTGTTCGAGGGACCCGGTGGCCGGCGGGGGTCAAGTGCGGGCCGCATGGTGGCATGAACAACGCAAGATGAAGTCATGGACGGTTTCTTGGTTGAGCCCGAATACCAAGGTCGAGCCGGGACTACGTGGCGCCCAAGTCATGAGTGGAGATTGGTGGAGGCTACACCGAGTTCGCGGGGGTTTCCGGTGGTTCACCGTAAAAACCATCGAGTTCCTTGGTTGATCCACAAAGCCAAGACCGAAGAACGAAGACGGTGCTACGGCGATGCCGGACCGGTCGACCCGTGGGTCCGACCGGTATGACCGGTGAGGAGCACCGGTCTGACCGGTGTGTGACGACGCAGTCCGGAGACTTCAAAGCGGAGGACACGCATTGGGATCGCATGGCTTGCGTCGAGGCTATGCAGGGTGCGGTCACCGGGCATCCGTCCGATGGAGAAGACATGAAGACTTCCAAATCCGCCCTTGAGGGGCTTGTACCCCTAGTTATTAGGAAAGGGTATTTTTGACTTTCGGTTGCCTCCATATAACCCATGAGATGAGAGGATGGCAGCTAAGCCTTGGAACCCTAGTTCATTTTGCTTTCCTATTCTCCCTTCCTATTTTCTTAGGATTTCCATAGGACTAGCTTGAGAGCTTCATGGTGAGATCTTGTGAGAGGGTTGGATGATCGGGCGGCAAGCTAGACCTTGTAAGAACCTTTGTTGCATGTATAGATGATTCAGCGTGGTTCCTCAAGGTTTGGATGTGTTGTTTCCGGTTGTTCTTGGTGGTGATTTTCGGAGCCCTCTCTTGGTGATTTCTTTGGGTTGTTTTCGGGACCTTGCTCTTGGGGATTTGATGGGGGAAATTTATGGGAACCCTTCGTGGTTCTTTGGGCTGTGATTCCCCTCCCAAATCCGTGAGTAAAGGGACTCGATTTTGGGGTTTTCCAAGTTCTAGGGTTAGAGGTGTTCTTGGCGGGATTTCTTCGATTCCTCCTTTTTGGACAAGTTTTGGTGGGATTAAACTTGGCTATGGACTCCTCATGAGGTGTTCCTATTATTCCCAAAGTCTTGTTCAAGTCCGTGGAGCGATTCGAGAGATCGAGGTTTGGATTTGGGGGAGTTGACCCACGGGTGCTGTTGATCCCGAGCTGCCCAGGCTACACCAGTCTGACCGGTGCTACCCTTGGTGGGTTTTTGCTCGGGTGAACGTCTGGGTGTGTTCGCTGTTGTCCTGTGTTGCAGCTGCTTCGAGTTTGGGTCTGTTTGGAGGTCGGTAGGCCTGTTTGGTGATTTGGGGGCTTTCAGGCTTGGACCGGTCTGACCGGTGTGTTACACCGCCCTGATCGGTGTGAAGCCACTTAGTGGAAGTTGCCGACTCTCACCCGACGAGGAGGTCGGCCGGTGGTGCTCACCGGTCGACCGGTGTTGGTCCGTAGACTCGAGGTTTGGTGTTCCACTTGCGTTCTCGGGTCGGAAGGTTGTGTGTTGGTTGTTGACGCAAAACGTGCACCCGGTGTCAAACACACAGCAAGCCGAACAAAGCTGGCTTCACACGCGCAAAGAATCACGAGACGTGCCAGTCAATTTTTCCTGAAAAATAACAAAAGATAAAGCAGTTAGATACCAAAGCTTGGAACTTGCCGGGTGGTACCAGACAGTTCCATATTTACGGCTAAGAAGCCAAATGGGATGACATATAGCTATAGAAGCTATCTGCCAAAAATCTGAGAGCCATTCGGGAACTTATAAAGGGAAAAGCAATATTGCCGAATGGATGACGTAAGCATGACGATGAATCGGTCTTCGTTTGAGCAAAGATGTACATGCACGAGGCCATGACCGATCCCCATGATAACCAACATTAAATAAATAGATAAAGTAAAGCGCGAACATAAACATGCAATAAATAAGCATGCATAGATCCAAAGCACTAGTCTACCGCATGTCTAGGTACTTAAAAATCTGTCGGGTACGATGTCAAAACAAATCTATCCACCGCATGATACAACTTGCATGAAAATCGTACCACTTTCCACAAATAGATCTATCCACCGCATGATACAATCTAAATATGGAAAGCTAAAAGCACACGTTATTTAAAGCATGAAATACGCACGTGCCCTACTCGTGAAGAAACATAACCGAATGCGGCTAAACAGCCGATTCGGGGTCCATGAAGAAGGAACGAACATTACCAAGCGAATAAATCTATCAGATTGATTCGAAATCTAATCCACCGGATGACTAGCTCCAAAGCAACCCAAAAACCTGCATCTACCGCATGATACTCAGTTCTTTCAAGATTTATACCAACATTGGCAAGCTTGAACCCGCAACACGTAACAACCCAGATCGATTCGGTTTCGGCTATCGAAAAGCACAAGATCCACGTGTTAAAACACGAAATCTACTCGTACAAGGATCATAAAAGGGATAAAGCCGATCCAAACCCATCTAGATTGGGCAAAAAGTGTTACATGAACTTAAACATAAAGTAAAAACTCAAAGCAACACGGGGTAACTTAATGAATGTCTTGGATCTTGCCAAAATCCAATAGAGCCGATAACTAGCTTCAAGCTAGATCTTAGCCTACCGCATGGCTCATGACCTAACAAGAAACCCTCTTGAACCAAGCTTGAATCTACCGCATGACACGAAGCATGGTAACAAGACTACTTGCATCAGATCTAAATCCACCGCATGATACTAGACATGATACAAGGTTGCCGGTACTCACGGAGGTCGACGGATCGATGAATCCTCTCGAAGAACTCGACGACACGACAAAAGGACTCTAGGGTTTGGCGTAAGGCCGGTTTGTATTGAAGAATGATTGTGTTTTTTACATACATTCAGGGCTCATATTTATACCCTGCCAAGTACAATCTCGAATGGATTCGCTGCCTAACTTATCTCTAAGCTCGATTGCCTATCCATCCATTCGTCCTTCCCCGCTTGAGCCACGTCACCGTCCAATCCCGCAAAATCGGCTCTCTTTGTTCCTTTGTCGAACGAGAGCGGATAGCCGACCGCAAACTTCTTTGCCGAATACATCCGAAAAAATCTTTTCCTTCCACCAAACGGACTCCTTACCGAGCCGGACCCACAAGTCGGACTTCTTACCAAATTTTGGTGTTAACACATGCCCCTTCAATTGCGGGATAAAAGTAATTTTGTTCCGCAATTGACTCCAGCCACGAATATTTTCAAATCGAATCTGTCAACACCTGTTCTTCTTTCTTCGCAATCCGCCGGAGTCCTCGCCTAGATCCAACCCTAGATCCCTTTGTTCTAAGCTCAAATCTCCAATGGCGGCTCAACACCAAGATGCTCAGGTAAATTCCCCTCCCGTAAGCTTCATTCGGCATTTAAGTTTTCAATTTTACCTGAGATTTCGTTTCCGCTTTTCTTCAGGAGCCTTCTACTGAGCTTTTGATTCGCACCGAGGCCAATTCAAGATCTTATTACCTTGGTCCCGTGGGAAACTCTGATCCTCGAGATTTCATCACGGCTGAATCTCAAAGGATCCCATTCAAGGCGGCTCTGTCTCCACCTCTCCGGTGGCAAGACGCTTTCAAGAACTGGCCCTTGCCTCCAATCGCAGGCTGGAAAAATTGGTACCAGAGGATCCATGCAGACAAGAGTGCCTTAACCCGAAACTGGGATACCCTCCGCATCGCTCAATGCCTGGAGTTATCTTTGGCCGAGACTCCCAAAAATGAAGACCTTTTGATAGCAGCCTGCCACTTTTGGTCAAATGGTGTCAACGCCTTCCTCTTTGGCCACGGCCCGATGTCTCCAACTTTGGCCGATGTGTATATGATCACCGGCCTTGATATTACGGATCCGTTCAACCCCGGGATTTCGGATGTTCTTCATGCCAAACGGGGTGAAACCAGGGAACGGATACAAACAAGTATATCCCGAGCCACATGAAAGACAATCCCCTTGGTGAAATTGAATACGGGGCATTTCGAACATGTGGCTATGCGGATTCGTCTTCCGTGGTAAACCCAATGAACCCACCCCGAATCACATCACCATGGCTTCTCATCCGGTCGGCGATAACCGCCTCCCCCTTGGGAAATTCTTCCTAGGCAAGTGTGTACCATATGCTTCACCAAACTGTCACCCGGATGTACACGAGCCGGAGGATAGCATGTGTCAACGGCCCTTGGTGGTTCGTTCAAATGTGGCTGCGGCTCCACATGCATCGATTGTTGGTGTTGATTTGAACACCGGGCTTTTCCCTTCATCCAATCACGGCGAAGGGGTACCCCAAGCCACCGCAGGATGCCGAATTATGGAGAAGCCGCTTCGATCGTTCTTATTCGACGGGACATCGGCCCGGCTCTTCGAGCTATTCTTCAAAGGTTTCCAAAACCATCTCTCGGCTTCCTTACCCGGATAATGACACTTTGACTCTCCCCCGTGAATTCTCCTTTGAAACTCGAACACCAAGATGGGAGATTTCTAGAGATCCCGAACATCATAATCCGCCCATGTATCTTTGCCAATTTGAATTTAATGGAGGAAGGCTGAATCATAGCACTTATGAATATTATCAGCCCAATGTAATGGCTCGACAACTTGGGTGCGGCCAAATGCCCCCAAGGCTCTTTCTGCATGAACTCCTCAAGCCCAGGGAGGAAATCAAAGAACTTATGCACAGTAGCAGAGTTTTCCATTATGTGTGCAGTCCTACTGTCTACGCCTGGCCTTTTGTACCTACAACAATAGCTCACCCCACCTTCAACTCATGGTGGCAAGAATTCCATGATCATATCTTCAGTGAGCCTGTGCACTTGTTCTGTGCAGAGTTGATGCCTGATTTTCAGCCAACTTCAGAGGTAACATAACTAACCTTTGGATCAGACATTTCCTCTACCAATTATGATTCTGATTTTGTTTCCTCTTACTCACAGAACACAGTGCCTGCCCCTCGAGCCAGGAACATCACCTACAATGCTGTAGGCCCGATCTCAGCACTGGGATTCAGGTCCCCAACCCTGGCTCAGCTAATGGCCAGGTTTGCCACAACAGACCCAAGCCTCTCCCAGCCTTGCTGCCGACAGGAGGCAAGGTTTGACCCTGATTGCTCCTCCAAATGCCAAGAGGAGGAGAACTGTTAAAAAAGTCCTTGTAGAGGTAAAAACCCTTTCTTTTCCTGATCACAAAATTACTCTGGCTCTGACAAATCATATCTTGTGTATTTTCAGCCCAGAGCCCAGCAATCTTCAGTGCCAGCACCTGCCAATGCTCCATCTACTGGTATGACCTTCACTGCCCTTCTTGAGGATGAACACTGGCATTTATCTCTTAATTTGACATTTGCAGAAGACACAACGGCAGAACAACTTGTGGACGTCCCAGTGTCTCAACGAGCAAGTCCGCCCAGGGTTGAATTGCCTATCCCAGTGGAGATCTCATCTTCATCAGGGACTCAATCACCTTCCGCAGAAGCAATGAATTCTCTAGAGATGAGTCTCCCAATCCAGCCAGAACCGTCAAGTCCTCCAGGGGCACAATCACCTGCTGGTCATGCAGAGACACCAATCCCAGCAGAGGTGAATCGATCTCCTCTTCAGCCAGAAGCCCCTGAGCTGCCAACAACAGCGCCTTCCCACATAGAAGCTTCAGTCTTGCCTGGAACACCTCCTTCGCCTGTGATTGCCTCTGAACAGAGTCCTCCCCCAGCTCAAGAAATCAGATATGAGGTACTCATTTGCACTTAACCCTGCTACCTTTACTTTTAGCATTCCTAACCCGGCAATACTGCTTCTTAGGATCAGGCCCCATCATCATCAAGCCTATCAGTAGGGAACAATCCAGTTGCAGAGGTGATAGAAGAAACGCGTCAGACCCCGTCAGAGGAAGTGCTAGAAAAGCTCAGGGAGATCTTTGCCTGGCTGGAAAAGGATACACAATATCCGTTCAGAGATCTCGATCATTTTGAAGAAATGCTCGAGTCCGTCAGCCAAGAGCTCCCTGAGGACATCAATGCTTCTCTCGCATCTATCTGTGGCCTGGAGGATCATTATGCGCCCATAAGGAAGGCTTTGAGGAAGGTGCGCTCCCGCCCGGCTATTGAACAAAAGAGAACCGGTCTTGAACAAGCCATGAACGGGGCACAATCCGAGACCGAGAGCCACAAAGATACATTGGCCAATCCGCAAGCCTCTCGTGATTCAAAAATTGCCGTGAAAGCCGCTCTCGGGAAGCAGAATTGAGAAGCTTGTCGACCGAGATAGAGGCCGATGACAGGAAAATAGCCGAGCTCCCCGAATTGGTAGAGAAGACCCAAGAGGAGGCAAAATCGGCTATGGCCAAGATGAAACAATGCGATGCGAGCTTATCACCTTGTCTAGTGCCCAGAAAGATTATCAGGAGCGGTGGGACAATATTCGTCAGACAATATCCAATGTCCGTAGTGTAATTGCAAAATACTTGAACATTTGAATGCTTCAATTGATGTATAACCGAGTTGGCCGCTTTTGTAATATTTGTTCTTGCAATTCCATTTCCCTTTCCTGCTGCGCTCCTTCAAACGTAACGTTGAACGACCCATTCGGCAAAAACATGCCAATACCCGAACGGCACCTTGACTCCTCTCAGCCGAGCCAATCAACCGAACACGACTCAGCCTAGAACTCCAAACGACCCATCGGCGGATTGGTCAAGGATGGAAACCCTTCCACCTTCCGATTTTCTTGGGATATGCGCCACGATCCAGAGCCACGACTTGAAGCCACGATCTGTCTTGCCAGGCCTATAAATGAAACCGTAGGTGCCCCTAGCTCTCCACCAGGCCTTTTAGCTCTCGAATCTTTGCCAATCTCAGTCCTTCTTCTTTCCCAACGGTGCACATCCCAAAGAAACATGGTGCGCTGCCTCAACCGCCGCTGTGCCTCTGATGAGGCAGAGGGGAGCAGCGCCAATGCGCGCCGGAGGCAATGATCGTCGATTCTTCTTCTTTGATTCCCCTTTGGTCCTTTCTTGTTTTGACGATCATCTCCCTTTCAGGTTGATTCAGTGGAATCCGTCTCCTGCGCCGGCCAATCAGCCCCTTCCGGATGACTCCTCGGAGTCTGATGGCCACTCCCCCGTGCCCTACGGGGAGCTCGACGCCCTCCGCTTCAAGGAGGAGCTGGAGACGGCCCGGCGCGAGTTGGAGGACGTCTCCAAAAAGGCGGGCATAGCCGAGCTGGAGTGGGAGGACCAGCGCAAACAGCTGCTGGAAACCATCGATGGTACAGCTCTGAAATCAAATCTTTGATCCAACCTGGCTTTTGATGCTAATCTTCCTTCTTCTTGCTTCTTGCAGCCCACGATGCCGAGCTCGACCAGCTGAAGGCGCTGGTGGAGCAGCTGGCCGACAAGGTGAACGCCCGCGGTGACACGCCGGCGGAGCGCCTTGCTGCGGTGGAGCACCGTGTCGACGAGGTGGCCACCCATGGCGTTCGCTTGGGCACTACCCTGGGCCTGGCTGCCATGGCGACGCATACAGACGTCGACTACTCCACCAGGCCGCGCGCCAGAGGACATTGAGGAGATCGAGCTCATCCTGGAGCGCCTCGATGGCCACGGTGACGCCATTGCCGAAATCACTCATCCCCAATCTGTACTGAACAGACTTTTCGACTAGATTGTACTAGGGATGTTTGATCATCGGCAATAAATAAGAACTTTTAAATTCTGTGCTTGCACTGCGATGGTTTCTTTGCGTTTGCTTCCGTAAATCTTGTTTCTCCTTAGACATATCCGGGAACTGCCTTGAGCTGAACACGCAAGAACCAATGCCCCTTGGCGCAAAATCCGCAGAAGATCCCTGAATCGGCAATCCGTAAGCACTATTCAAGCAAAAACCCTTCGCATCCGGGAGAAAACCCTGCCGTTTGGTATTCCAACAGTGTGTACTGGCCGGTCATCACTCCCAATGCATCCCTTCGGTCAATAAAATAGCCCGCCGAGACGCTCCGCAAATCCACTCGCACACTCATCCATCATTTCTCATCTCCTCCCCCGTCTCCCGCAGGAAAAAACCCCAAGGCCATGGACAAGGGCAAGCAACCCCGGGAGAGCGACCCTCCAAAGAAACGCACGATTCGAAGGTGAGTCTTCTCTTGATTTACTTCCCGCTTCCCACATGATCTTGCGCTTTACCTCCTCTTCTTTTTCCTTTTCATCCTTGACTTGCTTCCCGAAGAAATCATCGGGACCGAAGATGTGCTCCGAGTACATCTCCTCCGATTCTTCCCTCGAAGTAGAGGATGCCACGCCCGAACGGAGGACCAACCATCAAGCTGTGCCGCCGCGTTCGCACTTGGAGCGTGGCCTCGGGGACATTATCGCTCGTTGCCAAGCCGAACGCGAGCGCCGCATGGCTCTGGGAGGCACTAGTAGGGGGTAAATGCTTCGACTCTTTCTTGACTTTGTGCCCGCATTTGGATTTCTTGCCCCTAACATCGATTCCTCTCGTTTTAGATGTCTCGATAGGTACAACAACCCGAATGCGGCACCGGGACAGCTTGGTGGAAGCCGCAAACCATGGTCACCCCCGTGCATTCCAAGTCGCCGTCACGGTGGTCCCGGAACAACCGAAGAGGGAGCAGCCGAAGAAGAAGCAAAGAAAAGATTGAATCATACTTTCGCTTCTTCCTCCGCGCCTTCTGCTTCCCACCTCCTTGAGGTCCTGATCACCAGGGTTGTTGGATGTAAACCTGCAAGAAGCAGTTGTAATGTCGTTTTTGTGCTAAGGGCAATGCATCTAGGCACTGGCCATTTCTTCTGTTCGTGAATTTTTGTTCTGAAGGCGGCCCCGTTCTTGAGCGCCGGCTGTTTCTGTGTCAGATGTGCGTAATCCTGCTACTGGTGATCATCGATCAATTTCAATGCTGGGATAATACTTCTTCGTATATCTTCCATTTATCGCGGCGGAAAATTCTTCTCCTAGCAAAGTTTTCAATATGTACGCATTACCGGGACGCATCCGACTACACGAAAAGGCCCCTCCCGGTTAGGGGACCATTTGCCGAATTCACCGTATTTAGTCCCAATCGGCAATAGCGCTTTCCAAACCAAATCTCCTTCTGCGAATTGCCTGACTTTTACTTTCTTGTTATAGTACTTGGCAACCCGCAGCTTGTTTTTCTCGATGTTTTCCAAGGCTCTAAGACGGATCATATGTAAATCCTCTAGTTCATCCATCATTAGGCCACTGTAATCTTTGGAGCTCAAATCTTTCTGCAACACCACTCTCCTTGAATCTGATTGCATCTCCCAAGGTAGAACCGCGTGGTGCCCATAGACCAATTCATAAGGAGAAGTTTTTGTAGCTCCATGGGGGACCATTCGGTAAGCCCATAGTGCCTCACTGAGTACCGAATGCCACCTTCTTGGCTTCGTTCGATCTTCTTTTGTATCGCCTTGATCATGATCTTGATAGAAGCCTCTCGCACGACCATTAGCTCGGGCATAATAGGGAGAAGAGTTAAACAATTTGATTCCCATGCTTTCGGCAAACTCTCTGAACTCTAGTGACACAAATTGTGCCCCCCGATCGGTGGTGATTGTCTGAGGGATTCCAAACCGATAGATGATGTGCTCCTTGACAAATTCAACCATGTTTTCTGATGTCACCTTCTTCAGTGGGATCGCCTCAACCCATTTAGTAAAATAATCCGTAGCCAAAAGCACGAACTTATGCCCCTTACTAGATGGTGGATTGATTTGGCCAATCAAGTCTGTACCCCACCCCCGAATGGCCATGGCTTGATGATGGGATTCAATGTCGACGCGGGGACCCTTTGAATATTCCAAACCTCGGCAATCCTAACATCCCTTGTAATACTCAAAGCAATCCTCTAATATCGTCGGCCAAACGCACCCGGACCTTGTCTAATAATCCATTTCATACGGTAGGCGGTCGATTGGTGTGCTCCACATATCCCATCGTGCACTTCGCTCATCATGTTCTTGGCTTCTTCTCGGGCCCGGCATTGTAACAATACCCCATCTAATGATTTATAGAACAAATTGTTATCCGGAAGAACGAATTTTATGGCCTTGTACCCGAGCTTCCTAGAGACCTTTCGGAATGGATCTCTCAAGTAATCAACGATTTCTTTCCTCCAATCACCTTCGCAAGATCCGTCCCCGGTGCACATACCTCTGCGGAAAATGCTTCTTGACTCTCTTTGTAACCAGAGGCGCTTTGAGCCACCTGTTTGCTTCTTCATTATGCTCCCTAGGAATATGTCAGAGAGTTACCAACGGGAAGCCCTTCAAGATTTCCCCGCACTCTTCGTAGTAACTCCTCGCGCTTCACTTTTGCACTCGTATTGGCCGTTCAATTGCTTGATCACCAGCTCGAATCTCCATAAACTTCAACTAAAACGGCCCCGCCTTCTCTCAAATATTGAAGCCCTCGAAGCGAAGCCTCGTACTCGGCCCGATTGTTTGTAACGTGGGCCGTATAGGGATGGCAAATTCAAACATCTCACCCCTAGGTGAAATTAGTAGGATCCCTACTCCCCCACCTTTACCACATGATGATCCATCAAAAAATAAAGCCCAATGGGTAATTTCCGGTAAATCAATTGACGGATTGCGATGTTCGGTTATAAAATCGGCAATGATCCGACCTTTGATAGTTTTCGCCGATTCGAACTTCAACTCGAACTCGATAAAGCCAAAATCCATTTGCCAATCCTCGCCGTTCAAAATTGGTATAGATAACATATGTTTTATAACATCAAACTTGGAATACACAGTGCATTCGGCATTCAACAAGTAGTGCCGAAACTTTGTACACGAGTAGTATACGCACAAACACAGCTTCTCTACAGCCGAATACCTGGTCTCAGGATCAAGTAATTTTCGGCTAAGATATGCTACTACCCGCTCCTTCCCTTTGAATTCTTGAATAAGGGCCGATCCGATGGTTTGGGTATTGGCCGCCACGTACAACTTGAAAGGCTTATCCAAATCGAGGAGGGACCAACACCGGTGGCTCCTTCATGTACTTGCTTGATCTCATCGAAAGCCTTCTATTGTTTGTCGCCCCATGTGAACTTCGATCCTTCTTTAGCTTCAAAGAATGGAGAGAATGGCAAAACCTTCGCGACAAATTTGAAATGAATCTTCTCACGAAATTAATTTTGCCGAGCCGTGATTGTAAGTCCTTGAGATTAGTTGGAGGAACAACTTCATCGATGGCCTTCATGCTTTTCTTGCCAACTTCAATTCCTCCCTCGTGGACTAAAAACCCCAAGAATTCTCCACTCGATACCCCAAAAGCGCACTTGTTTGGATTCATCTTTAAACCATGTTTCCCGGTGCACTCCAAGGTCTTTTTCACATCTTCCAAATGCGTACCATGACTTAGGGACTTGATTACCACATCATCAATGTAGATTTCCACAACTTTGACGATCAACTCGTGAAAAATGTAATTCATGGCTCGTTGATAAGTTGCCCGGCATTTTTCAACCCAAATGTCATGACTATCCATTCAAACAGAGCCTATATGACCCGGAGCTGCTCGGGGACGACCCTAGGGGTCCCCTTAAACAACGGGAAACCCTCACTTAAAGCCCGCAACGAAACCAAAACACGCTAAACCTAACCATGCGGTGCCTAACCATGCAGACACGGCCCACGCCGGAGGGACCCCGACGGCCCATCAAGGCGGCCCTCTTAGAGATCCCCTCGAGCGGTGCTCCGCCTCGCTCGAGGATGCGCGCCCTCTCGGGCGGGCTCCGCCCCGTTCGAGGGGCAAGCACTTCCCTCGAGCGAGCTCCGCCCCCGCTCGAGGGCTCGCTCCCCCTCGAGCGGGCTCCACCCCGCTCGAGGGTACGTCCCGCCCTCGGCCGGGGTCCGCCACGCTCGAGGGCGCCCCTCACGCGTGCGCCGGCCCCCCGTACATGGGCATTTAACGCCCGACACCGGTGGGACGGCGCCATCATGCGCCGGGGCTCGCGCCCGGTGCCGCCGCACCAACTCCCCAGGGAGGAGCCCATCCCCACCACTGTGGGAGGGACGTGCGGGTGCGGCCGGTGTCGCCCCGTGACACCGCGCGCCCTCGCTCCGCACGGCTAACGCGCCAGACCCTCGAAGGGGGGCCGGGCGCACCCTCGATTTACTTTCTCGTGACCCTACGGCCGGGTGGAGGCGCTAGGCCGGTGGATCGCCATCCCGGCCACTGTAACAGCATGGCCGCCGTCCCCGCGCGTGCAGGCGCACGCCAGGCGCTGTAGCAACCACTCCAACACTGTGAAGCGCGTTGGGAAGGGACGCCGTTTTACCTACTCCTGTGCCCCGTACAAGCCAACGTCAGCACCTCCCTCGAAGCCTATCAGAGGACGTCGCCACCATCTGCCGCCCTTCTACCCTCGAACCACCACTGTTCGGGTACAAGGTAGGCCATCATGGCCGCATCGCCGCGAAGATCGTCCGGACGGCCGCCCACTCTACGGCGTGGCACGACGTGCTCCCCCACGTAGCTAGATAGCGCGCGCGCGCATGTAACCCGCCGCCCCCTTGATCTATAAAAGGGGGGGGGGGGCGATCTCCCCGCCCGCGGGAGACGAGAGCGAGACTCGGCAACACACGAGACAATCCACACACCACTACTCATTCTCCCACAATATCTTCAGCCACTCTTCCAGGGACTTGGAAGCCACGCTTCCTCTCCCGCCTTGCTTGTAGCCGCCCCACTACAGGCACCCCTGGTGCTAAGTAATACAGTGCCTTGAGCACGCCTCTACTGGACGTACGGCCCCCTCGGCCGGAACCAGGATAAAAACTCTGTGTCACTTGTTACTTAGCATCGACCATTGAGGGATAGACCACGGCGCTATCTATCGGTTAGTGTCGGGACCATATTCCGCACCGACGCTGGCGCCCACCGTGGGGCAAGCGAGCGCCTAAGGTCATTCCGTCAACTCCCCTCCATGGTGATCCGCACCGAGTACCGTGGTACGCGCTACCGCATGGGTAGCTCGGACCCCCTCCCGGCCGGGTTCGAAATCCGCTTCGGGGACCCGAACTTTCGTGCCACGGGGAACGTCTATCTCATGCGCCTCACCAACCGTGAGGAGCTCCGCGCGCGCCGCCGGCCGGGGTCCGCTCGGTCCCCGCCCCGCACGCGCCGCCACGGCACGGGCGCCGCGGGCGCGGATGCCGCGGGTCCGTCAACGCCGCGACGTCGCCGCCGCTCCGGCTACGTTCGCGCCGGGCGCGGTCGCAGCGACGGCAACCGAGCGCGCCGCCTCTCGCGCGGCGCGCCCTCCGACACGACGACCGCCACCGCCCCCGGCGGGGACAACGCGCGGGTCTCCGCCCCACGCATTCCCATTGGGTTGCGTGGCGCCACTTCGGCCTATAACAACAATGTCAACACCACGATGCGCAGGGTTCCGCCTGGCCGCCACGTCTTCGTCGCCAGGGATTCCGGTGCCTCAATGGCTGATGAGTCGTCCCTAGGCTCCATCGACGCGTTGCCACCCGCCAACCGCCACGGGTACGCGGAGTGGGACTTCTCCGGTGTGCCGGACCCGGGCCGTGTTCGGGGCGTTTCCTCGGCCGCGCGGACTACCGGTTTGGTCGCTCCGATGACTCCAAGCACGGGAGCTACGACCCCGCGCGGAGTGCTACGCCGTCATCACCAACGACCCGGCCAACGCCGCCGGCGCGGCGGGCGCCGGGGACGGGGAGATCACCCCCGCCCCCCGTGGATCGCCGCGCGCATGACCGCGGGGGCCAAGCGCTCCCGCCGGGGCCGACGCCGACGCGCACCGCGCCCAAGCCCGCGAGCTCGAGGCCAAGCCGGCGGGAGGAATACCGGACGGTGCGGCCGCTCCGCGCCTCAATGGCGGGGGGAAGCCTCCGCGCGTGGCGAACGCGCGCGGGAGCGGGGCCGACAGGTTCGCGACCGCATCAACACCGTCCCCAACGTCGACAACGCGGACGTGCCCCCGCGGCGAGCCAAAAGCTCATCGCCGCCGCAACGCCGCCGCGCGCCATGCCGCACCTTCGACCCCCGAGGCTCGAGACCCGCACCGCGAGGTGCAAACTCTCATCGAGCAAGCGGCCGTCCAGCCGGCCGAGAGCTCGGCCTCGCGCATCCGCCAACAGGGAGACGCGCGGGGCGACGAAGCCGCACCGGGAGGCGAACCCCTCGGTGCACGCAGGGGGACCGGCGGGGCAACCCGCCGACCAAAGATGTACGCCCGCCAAGGAACGGCTCCTTGACGCTCGCAGGCGCTAGATGGCGACGCCCGCAACGTAATCAACGCCGTGCGCATGAGCAGGGGCGGATGCACGAGCAGCAAGGGGCTACCACCCTCGACGGGGTGGACGCTACGACGCGGCGAGGACCGCTCCCCGACGCCGGAGCCCCCGTGCACCCGTGTGTTCGCCCGGGAGATCCGCGCGGCGGCGTTGCCCCAACGCTTCCGCCAACCCTCGACCATCGTCAAGTACAACGGGGAGACGGACCCCCGCGTGTGGCTTAACGACTACCGCTTGGCTTGCCACCGGGCGGGGCCACTAGCGACGAGGTCATCATCCGCAACTTCCCCCCGCATCTCGGCGACGCGGCCCGACATGGCTCGAGCACTTGCCCGCTAGCCAAATCCACAACCGGGACGACCTAGTCCACACGTTCGTGGGCAACTTCCGGGGCACGTACGTGCGCCCGGGATTTCCCGGGGACCCGCGCTCCCCGCACGCGTGAAGCCCGGGAGAATCGCCGCGGGACTTCATACGGCGCTTCTCCAAGCGCCGCACGGAGCTCCCCAGCGTGGCGCACTCCGAGATCGTGCACGCCTTCCTCGAGGGCACCACGTGCCGGGACCTCGTGCGGGAGCTGGGACGCAGCCCGCCCGCGGACTCCAACGAGCTGTTCGACATCGCCACCAGCTTCGCTTCCGGAGAGGAGGCCGTGGGGGCGATCTTCGACGGCAAGAAGGGCAAGCGCTCGGAGGACGCGCCCGCGGAGGGCAGCAAGTCCAAGGAGCCGCACCGCAACGACAAGCGGGGCAAGAAGGGGAAGAAGCCGCGCCGCGAGGCGCGCGAGCAGGGGGCGCGACGGCGGCAATGCCGAGGCCCCTGCCGTTGACCCGCCGACGGGGCCCTCGACCGGCCCCTCGAGGCCCGGGGGTGTTCGACGACATGCCGAAAAAGCCATGTCCTTACCACAAGACTCCGTGAACCACACCCTTGAGCAAAGGCGATATGCTCAAGAAATTTTATGGCCGTGCCGCCGCAAAGGAGGCAGAGGCCAAGAAAGACGGGGGTGATGGCGACGCGGCGGCTTCCCCGCCGTCGAAAATGTGTTCCTCATCTTTGGGGGGGCAACCGTCGACATGTCGACCCGCCGCCGCAAGAAGGAGCGGCACGAGGTCCTCGCCGCGGAGAGGGCGCCTCCGTCCTTCCTCAATTGGTCGGAGGATGCCATCACCTTCGGCCGGGAGGACCACCCGAACCGCGTCCCCAACCCGGCCGCACCCGCCGGTGGTTGATCCCATCATCGGGAACGCCCGGTTCTCGAAGGTCCTCATGGACGGAGGCGGCAGCCTCAACATCCTCTACGCGCATACGTTGCGCCTCATGGGGATCGGGTTGGACCGGGGCCGAGACCCGAGCACGAAGCCGTTCCACGCGCATCGCGCCCGGCAAGCGGTGTCCAGCCCCTTGGGCGGATCGACCCGCCGCCTTGGTTTGGCACCCTAAAGAATTTCCGCAAGGAGATCCTCACCTTCGAGGTGGTGGGGTTCAAGGGGGCCTACCACGCTATACTTGGGCGACCCTGTTACGCCAAATTCATGGCGGTCCCCAATTATACTTACCTGAAGATGAAGATGCCGGGACCGAACGGCGTCATCACCGTCGGGTCATCCATCGAGCACGCGTTCGACTGCGACGTCGAGTGCGTGGAGCACGCAGAGGCACTGGCGCTGGACGAAGCGCTGGTGAACACGCTGGAGAAGATGGTCAACGAAGACCTCGACCCCGCCACCAAGCACGCCGGCACCTTCGAGGCTGCGGAGCAGACCAAGGGGGTCCCCCTCGACCCGTCAGCCCCCGAGGGCAAGGCGTTGAGGGTCGCCTCCACCCTCGACCCCAAATAGGAAGTGGTGCTCGTCGACTTCCTCCGCGCCAACGCCGACATCTTCGCGTGGAGCCCCTCGGATATGCCGGGCATCCCGAGGGAAGTCGCCGAGCACTCCCTTGACATCCCCGCCAAACGCCCGCGCCGTGCAAAGAACGGCCGCGCCGCTTCGACGAGGAGCGGCGACGGGCAATCGGAGCGGAGCCGCGGAAGCTTCTCGAGGCCGGATTCATCAAGGAGGTGTTCCACCCTACGTGGCTAGCAAACCCCGTGCTTGTAAAGAAAAAGAATGGGAAGTGGCGGATGTGTATAGACTACACTAGTCTTAATAAAGCATGTCCTAAAGTTCCTTTTCCTTTGCCGCGTATTGATCGATCGTTGATTCAACGGCCGGGTGTGAATTGCTTTGCTTCCTTGATGCTTACTCGGGTACCACCAAATAAAAATGAAGGAGTCCGACCAGCTCGCGACTTCGTTCATCACGCCGTTCGGGACGTTCGCTACGTCACGACGCCGTTTGGCCTCGAAATGCGGGTGCAACATATCGCGTTGCATGCGCACGTTTTTGGGGACCACATTGGACTCGACGGTCGAAGCATACGTAGACGACATCGTCGTGAAGACCAGGAAGGCGGACGACCTGGTTGGCGACCTTGGCGTCGCGTTCAACTGCCTACGGGCCAACGGGGTCAAGTTAAACCCCGAAAAATGTGTCTTTGGAGTGCCGCGGGGCATGCTCCTGGGATACATTGTCTCCCAGCGGGGAATCGAGGCCAACCCTGAAAAGGTCGCGGCCCTCGAACGAATGGGTCCGATCCGGGACCTCAAAGGGGTGCGAAGGTGCCGGGGTGCCTCGCCGCCTTGAGCCGCTTCATCTCGCGGCTCGGTGAGAAGGGCCCGCCCTCTACCGCCCTCGCTTAAGAAGCACGAGCGCTTTTCTTGGACCACCGAGGCCCGGACGCGCTCGACAAGCCGAAGGCGTCTCTAACGCACGCCCCGATCCTCACGCCGCCGCAAGATGGCGAACCCCCCGCAGCTCTACGTTGCCGCAACCACCCGAGTGGTCGCCGCCGTGATCGTCGTGGAGCGCATGGAGGAAGGGCACGCCTTTCCCTTGCGGCGGCCGGTCTACTACATCGGCAAGGTCCCATCGGACACGAAGACGCGCTACCCCCGTGTCCGAAGTTGCCGTACGCGGTAGTCCCCGCGCGGCGCAAGCTCCGCCACTACTTCGAGGCCCACCCCCGTCACGGTGGTTTCCTCCTTTCCGCTAGGAGAAATCATCCGCAACCCCGACGCCGCGCAGGATTGCCAAGTGGTCCGTAAAGCCGATGGGAGAAACGCTCGCCTACGCCCCCGCGCAAGGCCATCAAATCGCAAATCCCGGCGGATTTCGTCGCCGAGTGGACGGACACGCACCGCCGCCCCCACAAATCCAGGCGAGTGCCGGACTCTCGTTCTTCGACGGCTCGGTGATGAAAACGGGAGCGGGCGCGGGCCTCGCTCTTCGTGTCACCCCTTGGGGAGCACATGCGCTACGCAAGGTGCCTCCACCTTCCCCGCGTCCAACAACATGGCCGAATACGAGGCCCTTCTCTGCGGCCTCAAAATCTCCATTGAGTTGGGCGTCAAGCGCCTCGACGTGCGGGGGGACTCGCAGCTCGTAATCGATCAAGTCATGAAGAACGCGAGCTGCCATGACGACAAGATGGAGGCCTACTGCAAGGCCGTGCGGGCCCTCGAGGACAAGTTCTACGGCATCGAGCTCAACCATGTGCCCCGCCGGTACAACGAGGAGGCAGATGAACTGGCCAAGATTGCGTCCGGGCGGATCACCGTTCCCCCGAACGTTTTCGCGCGCGACATCGCGCAACCCTCGGTCGTCTTCGAGCCCTACCCCTCGAGCCACGACGGACCCTCGGGGGCTCCCTCGAATCCAGCGGGTGCGGAACCCATGGATGAGGACCCCTCGAACGAGGCGTACGTGCTCTCCCTCCTCGAGGGGTACGGCTCCCACGAGGCCGACGCGATGGACATCGAGCCAGCTCCCGCTCAAGAGGACTGGCGCGAAAAGTACATCGCCTGGATCGCTCGAGGGGAGCTCCCCGCGGACCGGGCCGCGCCCCGGCGCATCGCGGCAATGGCCAAATCTTTTGCCCTCGTCGACGGCGAGCCGTACAAGCGCGCGCCCTCCCGCATCCTACGGCCGGTGCGTGCCCATCCCCGAGGGGCGCGAGCTCCTACGGGACATCCACGCGGGGATCCGTGGCCACCACGCCACGCCCCGCACCCTCGTCGGCAACGCGTTCCGCCGGGGCTTTTATCGGCCTACCGCGGTCGCGGACGCCGCCGAGATCGTGCGCACCGCGAAGGGTGCCGCTTCTACGCCCGCAAGTCAAACTTACCCGCCCACGCCCCGCAAACCATCCCCGTGACATGGCCATTCGCCGTGTGGGAGCCGGGACATCGTCGGCCCCCGCGGAAGGCACCCGGGGGCTTCACCCACCTACCGGTCGCGATTGACAAGTTCTCCAAGTGGGTGGAGGTGCGCCCCATCACGAATCTAAGGGCCGAGCAGTGGGTAACATTCTTCACCGACATCGTCTACCGCTTTGGAGTGCCAAACTCCATCATCACCGACAATGGGTCCCGCTCACGGCCGAAGTTCTTGGAGTTCTCGTGTCAAGTTCCACATCCGTGTGGATTGGGCGGCCGTGGCACACCCACGGACCAACGGCCAAGTAGAACGTGCCAACGGCATGATCCTACGTGGCCTCAAGCCCGCAATTTTTGACCACTCAACAAATCCGGGCGAAAATGGCTCTAAGAACTACCACGGTTGTGTGGAGCCTAAGGACCACCCCGAGCGCAGCCACCGGTTCACCCCTTTTTTCCTAGTCCATGGCGTGGGAGGCCGTCCTCCCCACGGACTTAGAATACGGGTCGCCCGTGGTTCGAGGCTATTGTTGACGCGTGTATTTTGGTGCACCTAGCATGTTCATTACACTTTGGTTTGGATTTGATTATTGAACTAACCCGCCACTAGGCATGCTAATCATATAACAAGTTCATCTTTGTGCATGCATTTGGAAGTGTTGTGTTTATGTAGGAAATCATGGACATAAAGGACGGATTCGCAATAAGTTCAAAGGAGCATTCATGGAGTCTTGTTCGTGTTCATGAGCTCGCTGAAATTACTTCCAATGGTGGTGAGGACCGAAGTGCTACGAGGAACACCCCCGGGATTGAAGCGTAAAAGATCAAACTTCATGCAAAGAGAGCCTTCATCTTGATCGCGAGGATAACAACGTCAAAATCATCCAAGTGGAGGGGGCGAAGTAGATAAGTGCACGAGGACCCACGGAGCAAAAAGGGCGACCGAACCGGCCGAAATCGGGCCCGGGCCGGCCGGCCCGCCGGATCGGCCCCGCCCCCACTTCGGCACCGGCTCGGTCCCGTCTTCCTTGCCCCTCGAAGGATCTTCGACCCTAAAACCCCCGACGCGCCGCCAACAGACAGGGAGGAGTTTATTCGCACCCGAAGGCCATCCACAAGCTAGAGAGAGAGGAGGAGGATCTCCGGCCGGAGATCAACCACCTCGAAGGAAGCACCCTCTCGTGGAGAAGGAGGAAGACACCGGCGGAAGGGAAACCATGATCAACGGTGCCATGATCAGCACCTTGATGGGGTAATCTTCTCATTCGTCCATGGGTTGTAATCGATCGTGAGATGTAATCGCACTTTGTCGGATTTTCTATCTATCATCTTGTGTTGAATATACTTTAATGCTTAAAGGTTAGCTACCATGCCGTAGAGGGAGTACGAGCTCCAATGCTTCCTTGGATCCATTCAATACACCGTGGCCATCAAAGGTCTAGTCATGAATACCTTCGCGTAGTGACAAGTACGAGAGGAGGGAAAGGGCGAAACCGTGGTCACAACCCCGATAGATTAGATTGGTTTTTCATGTCTTTAAGCGATTGCATGCTCTAGTATCGTAGACCCGTGGGCGAGTGTCTTCTCTCTTGATCGTTTATCATTCTCTCTAGTGAGTTTAGTTGTTTTTCTAGTATAATAGTTGTTAGAGTTTTAGTAGCTAGTGTGTCGTTGTTGATCGAACGCTTGTAATCCCCTTGCTCCGCGGATTGACAAGAACCTTGGGAATCCCGTGGTGAAAAAGGTGTGGGGTCCGTACGCTTGCGGATCGTAGAGGGATACGTCTTTTATCCGTCAACAAGCCCCTTTTTCTGGCGCCGTTGCCGGGGAGCAAGTTAGTTTACATCGTTTGATTTGCATCTAACTTAGTTTTATATTTTAGTTTATCTTTTATTTGCTATATCTAACATATATTATCAGAAAAACACTTGTTTCTTTTTTGTTTTTGTTTTTATCTTATTGTCTAGATGGAGTTCGTTAATCAACCCGTGGAAGAACCGGAGAAATCATTAAGGGATTACGCTAGCCCTCGATGTGAAGACATAAAGGTACAAGAGTCGGATTCGAAGCTCGAAGCGACCAAGTATGAAATTAAATCCAAGATCATGAAGATGGTGGCGGAAAACCCATTTGAAGGGATGGTTACGGAGAACCCATATAGACACATAAGGGATTTCACGACAATATGCAACACGGTGCGTCAAGAAGGAGTTCCCGATGAATGGTTCAAATGGAATCTCTTTCCCTACTCACTTGCCGGCAAAGCAAAGACATGGTATTCGGTTGCGTCCTTTGAAGTTGAAGGCAATTGGAACAAGTTGACAAAGAAGTTTTGCGAGAAGTTCTTTCCAATGAGCAAGGTTCAACATCTAAGGAGGCAAGTGATCAATTTTATGCAAGGAGAAGAGGAAGGGATAGACCAAGCCTGGGATAGGTTTAACGAATTAATCGAACAAGGACCAAAACTCGGCTTCACCGGTGACGTACTCTTGCATACATTTTTCTTTTCCCTAACCCCTAGTTGCATGCGACACGTCGAAATGTGTGCAGGTGGGGATCTCATGGAGAAAACACTCACGGAAGCCGCCCAACTTCTACAAAAAGTTAGTAAAGCGGCTGCCATGCGAAGAGATTGGGAAACAAGACTTGCGGAAGAGCCGGAATTTAATTCAAGGAAGAAAAAGCTTGCTGATTTTTCTAAAGAGGCAACCCCGAAGTCACAAAAGAGGAGCCAATCATGGAGAAGCTTGAACAAGAACACATCAAGTCAAGAACTACATCAAACGTCGACTTCGCCGCACAAAATGAGACGAACAAGAGAAGCATGTCAAGCGCGAAGCCACTAAGGGAGTTCGAGCCAATGGATTGGGTTCCTATTGATTACGGAGAAGTATTCGACAAGAGAAGACCGTTCCCTAATCAAAAGGGGATGGCAAGAGCATTGGAAGTGGATTTCCCACCGGAGAGGAAAGCTGAAAATTCATACGACCTCGAAACCACCGGTGAGATTTTTGAAAAGCTCTTTGGAGATGACGTGGTGGATCCGGAACATATTGCCGAGGTGAAGAGGATCATGGGGATCAAGCCCGAAGCATCACCATACGCTCGCCTTGCTGAAATTTATTCGATCGGATCCGAAGAAGAAGAGAAGATGACGCCGCACTTGAGTTGCGAGATCAACGGAGTTCAATGCAAAGCCTTATGCGACATCGGAGCCCAAGTAAGTGTTCTATCTTCTAAAATTTACGATAAAGTTCAATACCACAACCTAGACTTAGCTCCAACATCAACGAAATTAATTATGGGAGATGGTAGAACTATCAAACCTCTAGGTATTGCTTGCAACATGAAAGTAAAAATCTCTAGAAACTATATACCAACCGATTTCTTTGTTATTGATGCTTACCATGGTAATTCCGATCATGTAATCTTAGGTAGGCCTTTTCTTAAGTTGGTTGATGCCGTGATAGATGCCGGAGAAGGCAAAGTAACAATGAACCTTAATGGAACAAAGTACACATATAACTTTCTTCGCGCTTCTAAACACCTTACTCCTTTTCCTCCCGAAGATGAAGAAATAGAAGAGATAGATAGTCTTTGTTTTGTTGAAACCCTTAGAGACCCGCTGCAAAGAGCGATGGAAAATCAAATTAGTAACCAACAAGATGAAGAACTAGAGGAAGCAACAAAAGGCTTAGAGCCGCATGATGGTAGCGTGGAGGAAGAAAAGTTCGAAGACATAGGAGAAATCAAACCCGAGGAGCCACAAGTGCCCGAAGTAGACCTTAAACCTTTGCCCAAGGGATTAAAATATGAATTTTTGGGGCCAGACAAAACTTATCCAGTCATTGTGAGCGACGAGTTGAGTCCCGAAGAAAATGAAGCGTTGCTGATTTTATTAAAAAAACATAGGAAGGTGATTGGATATTCAATTAACGATCTCAAAGGTATTAGCCCAGACCTTTTGCACTCATCGTATACCAATGGAAGACCAATGTAAGCCTGTAGTGGACCACCAAAGGAGGCTAACCCATGCCATGCGAGAGGTAGTAAAGAAAGAGGTTATTAAGTTACTTGATGCCGGAATCATCTACCCGGTTCCGCATAGCGAATGGGTGAGCCCGGTACATTGTGTGCCGAAGAAAGGAGGTTTAACCGTGGTGAAGAATGAGAAGAACGAATTGATACCGCAAAGAACCGTGACCGGGTGGCGGATGTGTATTGATTACCGTGAGCTTAACAAAGCGACGAAGAAAGATCACTTCCCCTTACCGTTCATAGACGAGATGCTCGAGAGGTTAGCAAACCACGCTTATTTTTGCTTTCTCGATGGATACTCGGGGTTCATGCAAATTCCCATTCACCCGAAGATCAACATAAGACAACATTTACGTGTCCTTACGGAACGTTTGCATATAGGAGGATGCCCTTCGGCCTATGCAACGCTCCGGCCTCTTTTCAACGTTGCATGATGGCCGTGTTTTCGGAATTCATCGAAGAAATTGTTGAAGTGTTCATGGATGATTTTTCCGTTTACGGGAAGACGTTCATGGATTGCTTAGCAAACTTAGAAAAGGTCCTTACAAGGTGTGCGGAGGTAGATTTGGTTTTAAATTGGGAAAAGTGCCACTTCATGGTTAAGCAAGGCATAGTGCTCGGACATGTTATATCCGAGAGAGGAATTGAAGTGGACAAGGCAAAGGTAGAGACGGTTGAGCAACTCCCACCTCCTACGGATATTAAGTCCTTAAGGAGCTTTCTAGGCCATGCCGGATTCTATAGAAGATTTATAAAGGACTTCTCAAAGATCACCAAGCCTTTAACGCACCTTCTTCAAAAAGATGTGGCTTTCGACTTTGATGAGAAGTGTCTAGCGGCATTCCGGACCTTGAAAAATGCGTTGGTGAGTGCTCCCATCATCCAACCTCCGGATTGGAGCCAACCTTTCGAGATCATGTGTGACGCAAGTGACTACGCCGTAGGCGCGGTCTTGGGACAAAGAAAGGAAGGCCGAGTTCACGCCGTTTACTACGCTAGCAAAACTCTTAGTGGGGCACAATTAAATTACGCTACTACGGAAAAAGAATTGCTAGCGGTGGTATTCGCTTTCGAAAAATTCAGATCCTACATCGTGAACTCGAAAGTCATTATTTACACCGATCACGCAGCTATAAAGTATCTCTTGGCTAAGAAGGAAGCTAAACCTCGTTTGATTCGTTGGATCCTTCTTCTCCAAGAGTTCGATGTTGAAATTCGTGATAAAAAGGGGGGTGGAGAATGTTGTGGCCGATCATTTGTCTAGGATGAATCGTGGGCAAGATGATAAAGAGCCCATAGAAGACAAGATGAGAGATGACCACCTCTATAGAGTGCTTGATAAAGATACTTGGATGATCGACATCATTCGAGCGATTCGAAAGATGCCCCTCGATCATCTAGACAAAAACACTCAAAGGAAGATAATTTCGAAAGTAAGAAATATTTTTGGGATGCACCATACCTCTTCAAGCTTGGCAATGATGGTGTGATGAGAAGATGTGTGCCAAGGGAAGAGAGGCTTGAGATTCTAAGGAAGTGCCACTCGGCGGAGTACGGTGGGCACTATAGCCATTTTCGAACCGAAGCCAAAGTATGGTCGAGCGGATTCTATTGGCCGGAGATGCATGAAGATACTAAAAGATATGTTGCGTCATGCCCCGAATGCCAAAGAACCGGAAACATCTCTCAAAGAAATTCTATGCCTTTGAAATACAACTTGCAAGTCGACATATTCGATGTATGGGGCATAGACTTCATGGGGCCTTTTAAAAACTCATTTGGATTCGAGTATATACTTGTTATGGTCGATTACGTATCCAAGTGGGTAGAGGCTATACCATGTCGTAAAGCTTCCACGGAGGAGTCCATCACTATGATCAAGAACGTGATTTTTCCCCCGTTTCGGTACACCGAGAATCTTGATAAGTGATGGAGGAACTCATTTCACCGGGAAGAACTTCAAAAAGTGCTTGTCCAAGTTGGGAATTGAGCATAGGGTCTCCACGGCCTATCACCCACAAACCAACGGACAAGCGGAGACGTCAAATAGGCAATTAAAAAGCATACTTAACAAGACCATAGAGAAGGGAGGCAAGGATTGGTCAAAGAAATTAGACGGCGCTTTATGGGCTTATCGAACGGCGTTTAAAACACCGATAGGTATGACCCCCTATCAATTCGTCTATGGAAAAGCTTGCCACCTTCCGGTTGAGTTAGAACATAAAGCCTATTGGGCGATTAAAGAGATGAACCTTGATCTCGATGCCGCGGTGGTGAAACGGAGAATTCAAATAAGCGAGCTAGAGGAGTTGAGGTTGAAAGCTTATGAAAACGCAAGCATATACAAAGAGAGAATCAAAAGGTGGTATGATAAAAGATTGAAGAAAAAAGAATTCAAAGAAGGAGATAAGGTCCTCCTCTACAATTCGAGGTTTAAAACCTTCGGAAAGGGGAAATTGCAAAGCAAGTGGGACGGACCTTATGTTGTGCATTCGGTGTTCTCCAACGGAGCGGTAACCATTATGGATATAAACGGCGATCAATTTGTGGTGAATGGACAGCGGCTTAAGGTTTACTACGAACCCGACATCATGCCCGTTCATCATGTTGACGTCTTTACCATGGAGGAAGAGCCCGAACGTCCCGCCTAGGACGAAAAACAAGGCACCAACTTCTGTAAATAATTTTTCTTTTAGCTTTCCCGGAGTTTTTCGCGAAGATTAACCGGGCCAACTTTTTCCACGGGCCGAGGACGAAAAAAAAATAAGGGCGGTGTGCAAAAAACCGGACCGGCCCGGCCCCCGAGGCAGGGTGGGCCGGCCGGCCCGCCCGCGGATCGGCCCAAGGGGGGCCCGACGCCCGATGTCCCCGAATTTCGCCCGAATTGCTCCTTTTCGACTTCCTTGTTTGGTCGAAAATTTTAAGGGAAGTGTAAAAAAGGAAAATAAGGTTCCCGTGGCTTTTCTCTCGGACTATATATTTGGCCGAATTGGGAGCTCGAGAATCAATCCTTTCAAGCAATGTGTTGCACCCTTGTAGCACCCCTATTGAGCCTCCAAAAAGCTTAGAGTTGAAGGTAGAAGCCAAGAAGCCATCGATGGAGGAGGCGATGCGATGCGAGGTCAAGCTACCCGTCAAGAGGACCGCACGTATCCGTTGCGGAGGACGTGTCCCGACCGGAGCTCTTGCATCTCGCAACCCCGTCAAAGGAGAGAAGGTCCCTACACCCGTTCGAAGGTCGGCATGTCTCCAAGGCATCAAGCGTAAGGATTACAAGGAGGTGTCGCCGGAGCCTAAGGAATATGGGGATAGCGACTACTCCGACGATCGTAGCCCGAGCTCGTGGGCGGCCGCCGGTAGAGATGATGATGATTGGGGCGAGCAGCCCTACGAAAGGACTCCCCGAGGGCCCCAACGGCGACGGCAACGGCGGTGGCGAAGGCGACAACAATGGAGGTGGCGACGACGGTGGTGACAACGGTGGAGATTATGGCGACGACGGTGGTGACAACGGTGGAGATTATGGCGACGACGACCCCTTCGGATTGCATCCGGTGTGCTGTCGAGTTTGTCGTCAATCCATCGCAGCTCTCTACGCGTCGGCCGACGAATGTCTTCAAACCATGGAAGCAATGAAGCAGTGTGTGGAGGACTTGGAGCGCGTAGTTGAAGATGACTACAAGTTCCTTAACCATAACGTGCGCAAACTTTTCGGCATGGTTGGAAACATGAGAGGCAAGTGGTGCAAAGCTTGCTCGAAATACCACTAGATCTAGTTTTCCCCTTTGGTTTTTGTAAGATACGACGAGGACGTCGTATGTTTTAAGTGTGGGGGAGAGCTAGCTCGCTAGCCTTAGCTTTTGAACTTCAAGATTAGGTTCGGTTTAATCTTCGTGTGAGAGTCTTAGTGTTTTAATGAGTCTTTAGTTTTCGAGTCGGCTTTTAAATTTTTGCAAGTGTCTTAAATTAGTGTTGAGTCAAGAAAACCAAATAAAAAGAGTTTTTACATATATCTTTGTGTTTTTTGTATTGTTTATCTTTATTTACTTGTTTGTCTAATCTTCGATTCTTGATATATGAATACAAGTATATGGTTTGAAAATCGTTTACCGTGGTGCTTAGTGGAATCGCTACTACTTAAAGTACCCATACCGCACTTCGATCTTGAGCTTCACATGCTAGTTGTGCTATGTTCGATGCTAAAAATTGGAGGATTTCAGTTCTGAAAATTATATTAAAACCCTTGTAATAAAGGTTAGCAAAACCTTTTTTTCCAAGTTGAGAGTATAAAAAAATTCCTATCCAAAGCCAAGTTTATTTTTTTCGCTCCACTATAAGTGTGATTAGCACGATGAGTTAGGCTAGGACCCTTCTCTCTTGGTGAGTTTTAATTTCAAGCAATGATCATGTCCTTGTGCTTATCTTTTGTTGCTAGCCTCGTCATTCATTCGGTAACATGTCTTTCACAACGGAAGTCATGTACATCGCCGAATTCCATACCCAAACCTATACACCTCTTTTGAACATCGTATTCCTTGAACACAACCTATTTTCAAAGTTTCGTCTCGTCTCTAGCATGATTTATTTAAAAAATTCAGATTGTATGCATGCGAGAAAAGGGAGAATTGAAAGCTTTGAAAAGTCGTCAAGAGAGAGAAAAATAAAGAGAAAAAGTATGTGTATGGAAAAGAAAGAAAGAAAGAAAGAAAGAAAAATCATATGTGAATGAAAAAAAAAAAGATGAGTTAGCAATGAAGATATGAGAGGGATAGATCAAGTGAAAGAAAAGAAAAAATAATAAAGTGTAAGGAAGGATGTCACGTTGATTGTGAGACGAAACTTTTACTCTATTTCCAACCATGTGCAATTCGACAACGAGGACATCATTGGTGCCTTGAAGTCACAATTTTCTTTTGCCCTTGCACATGTCCACCATTCTAAATCTTCTCGTCCTTGATATCCCTACATATGGTTAATTCTCATGATCATTGGCTCTGAAAGGTAGACAACCATTAGAGGAAGTTCTTAGTTTGACAATACTTGTGTTGATTGCGCTAGCCCTACCTATAGCTCCACTTTTACATGATATATGAGAGATTAATGGGAGGTGAGAGTTTTATAAAATTTGGTTAGGATAGACACTTCATAAGTGACTTGAGAGAGCTTGGAAAAGGTTTTTGTCTAATACTTGTTGCAGGAATTTTTGTTTTGAAAATCATAAAAACCCTCCGATGGAAGCAAAGAAGTAAGTGTGGCTGGAATTGAAAGCTTCGAGTGAAGAGTTTGAGTTGTGGGGTAAATCTTGACGTGGTAAAAATTCTAAACGCCCATGTTTATGTTTGATTATCATTACTTTGTGTTTATGTATTAATGATGAAGGGATTGACTAACTTGTGGAGAAGGATAAGTGGTACACGATTACACGCCTTGGACGAAGTTCTTTTACGAGTACTTGCTCGAGGACGAGCAAGAGCTAAGTGTGGGGGAGATGTTGACGGTGTATTTTGGTGCACCTAGCATGTTCATTACACTTTGGTTTGGATTTGATTATTGAACTAACCCGCCACTAGGCATGCTAATCATATAACAAGTTCATCTTTGTGCATGCATTTGGAAGTGTTGTGTTTATGTAGGAAATCATGGACATAAAGGACGGATTCGCAATAAGTTCAAAGGAGCATTCATGGAGTCTTGTTCGTGTTCATGAGCTCGCTGAAATTACTTCCAATGGTGGTGAGGACCGAAGTGCTACGAGGAACACCCCCGGGATTGAAGCGTAAAAGATCAAACTTCATGCAAAGAGAGCCTTCATCTTGATCGCGAGGATAACAGCGTCAAAATCATCCAAGTGGAGGGGGCGAAGTAGATAAGTGCACGAGGACCCACGGAGCAACCGGGCCTCGGGCCGGCCGGCCCCGGACGGATCGGCCCCCCCACTTCGGGCACCGGTTCGGTCCCGTCTTCCTTGCCCTCGAAGGATCTTCGACCCTAAAACCCCCGACGCGCCGCCAACGGACGGGAGGAGTTTATTCGCACCGAAGGCCATCCACAAGCTAGAGAGAGAGGAGGAGGATCTCCCGGCCGGGAGATCAACCACCTCGAAGGAAGCACCCTCTCGTGGAGAAGGAGGAAGACACCGGCGGAAGGGAAACCATGATCAACGGTGCCATGATCGCACCTTGATGGGGTAATCTTCTCATTCGTCCATGGGTTGTAATCGATCGTGAGATGTAATCGCACTTTGTCGGATTTTCTATCTATCATCTTGTGTTGAATATACTTTAATGCTTAAAGGTTAGCTACCATGCCGTAGAGGGAGTACGAGCTCCAATGCTTCCTTGGATCCATTCAATACACCGTGGCCATCAAAGGTCTAGTCATGAATACCTTCGCGTAGTGACGACGAGAGGAGGGAAAGGGCGAAACCGTGGTCACAACCCCGATAGATTAGATTGGTTTTTCATGTCTTTAAGCGATTGCATGCTCTAGTATCGTAGACCCGTGGGCGAGTGTCTTCTCTCTTGATCGTTTATCATTCTCTCTAGTGAGTTTAGTTGTTTTTCTAGTATAATAGTTGTTAGAGTTTTAGTAGCTAGTGTGTCGTTGTTGATCGAACGCTTGTAATCCCCTTGCTCCGCGGATTGACAAGAACCTTGGGAATCCCGTGGTGAAAAAGGTGTGGGGTCCGTACGCTTGCGGATCGTAGAGGGATACGTCTTTTATCCGTCAACGCCTATGACGAGGATGCTAACCAGCGAGCCCGCGAGGACTCGCCGGGATCGGCTAGGACGAGGCACGCCTCGTAGCCTTGATGCATTCTCGCAAGGTACCAACGAGCTCCCTAAGACGCTACCAAGCACGCAAGATACGTCGACGGGATTTCGGTGAAGGGGATCCGGTCCTAAGGCTCCGCCAAGACAACCGAGGGCGCCACAAGCTATCGCCCCCATGGGAGGGACCCTACGTCGTGGTGAAGGTACTCAAGCCGGCACGTACAAGCCGGCCAACGAGGATGGTGAAGAACTCACCAACGCTTGGAACATCCAACGGCCTACGTCGCTTCTACCCTTAGCTAGGATTTCCAAGTACTTTCTCGTTGTAAAATCACATGGCCAACGCCCCGCCTGGCGACAACTATGTAAACGCTCCAAGTCTAATAAAAGGGCAACTCGGCTTTCCCCCCGAAACCCAAGTTACCCTCGGGGGGCTACCGCGGGGGGCACCCCCCCAAAATGGTCCCATTTTTCGCGCAAAAATAAAAACAACTCACACGCGCTAAGTCCGCTTCCTACTTCAGCCTCGAGCAATGATTTGAACAGGGCGCGGGCGGCCCAGCGGGAGGAGCGTGCGAGCCAGAGATAGTCTACGCCGCGTGGATATAGCCCTTCTCTCTCGCCTCCAACCCAGCGGACCCCCAGCGAAAATCGAACTCCCCTAAGTAAAATCTACTCAGGAAGAAGGAAAAACAAAAAAGCGCAATAAGCAAACACTTCGTTTCGCATCATCAAATGTTTACGATTAAGACAATGTGCTTATTTACAGAGGTCCCATGGCCGAATACTAATGCACGAACAAAAAACGGGCCTAGCGCCCACTCGTTTCGTGCGGGAGGAGCAGCAGGCGTCGGCCGACGTCCGAAAGAGGAACTCCTCGAAGGCCTCGGCGAGCGACCCGTGGCGTCGGCGGCGAGCGCATCCACACGCTCCATCACCACCTCGTCCTCGACTCCATCGGGAACGATGTAGCCTTCCGCCGCCGCCTCGAAGTTGACCTCGTAGTGGGATCGCACCACTCCGAGGGCCTTCGGGACGCCCGCATGCGGCGCCCGGCCGCATCCGCTCGGTGACGTGGCCGCCAAGGGCACGCAGCGGCCGGCCAACGAGCCGCCGGCCCGTGCTTCGCCCTCCTCCACGGCACGGCGAGGTCTCGAGGGCCGCGTCACGCAGCCTCCCGCAGCCTCCCGCTCGGAGGAGTTGTACGAAGCTCCGCAGCCGCCTCGGCCCGCTCCGCGTGCCCCGCAGCGGTACGCAAGCCCGGAACCGCCAAGGCAGAAAGAAGTCGAAAGGGGGAAGCGAGCCCTCTAACAAAAAACCAACCAAACAAGAAGTCGGCGGTAGCTCACCCTCGACTTGCTTCCTCTCCATCTCGAAGTCGCGGCGCACGGCCTCGACCGCCGCCTCGAGGCGCTTGACGGCCTCACCTTGCTCCCGGAGGGCCGCCCCCCTGGTTGGCGTTGGTGATGCCGAGCATAAGCGCCTCGTCCTCGACCTTGGAGAACGCGGTGTTCCGCTCCTCCGGCGACTTCGCGCCGCCTCGCGAGCGACGCGCTCCTCGCTCCGGCCGCCGTCCGGCGTCGGCGAGGGCGGCTCGCTCCTCGCCGGAGCCGCCCCTCGGCTCCTTGGCGGGTGGCGCGCTCCTCGCCGGGAGCCGCTCCTCGGCGATAGCGAGCGCCGCGCCCCTTGGCGTCGTGGGCCGCCTTCAAGTCGTCGGCCTCCTTGGCCCGCCGCTCCGGCCCCGCGTGTCCGCTCCTCGGCCCCGGCGCCTGCCGCGCTTGCGCCCCCTCGAGCGACGAACGGAGCTCCCGTGCTCGCCGCGGACGTTGGCCACCTCCGCCTCCCGCCTTGGCGGCCGGCGTCCGCGTCTTTTCCAAGTCCGAGCGCGCCGCCGCGGCGCCTCATCACGATCGATGAGGGCCGCGCGGACCCGCTCGAGGCTCGAGCGGCGCGCCGGGGTCTTGCCTCGAGCTCTCGGGGAGCTCGTCGCGCCACGCCATGGCCCGCACGCCGCCCGCCCGTCCGGCGTCCCGAGGGCGTCGGCAAGCGCGTCGAAAGCGCTGCACCGCTCCCGGAGCTGGTGGACCTCGGCGTTCACCCGGTCGAAGGCGTCGTACTTGTTGTGGGCGGCGACGCTCGAGCTCCCGGCAACCACGAATCAAAATCCATAAGCGCCGAGACACGAAGGCAGCACGCAACAATGAGAGATGAAAGAAAAACAGGCAACCATGCCCTACCTGGAAGACGAGCCATGCAGGGCCGCCATGGACCCGCGGCCGCCCTCGTTCGGCGCGCGGTTGAGCGTGGCGCCGTGGCTCCGGAGCTCGCCCCGCAGCTCTCGCTCCCCCCCGGCGTCGGCAAACGCAGGGGGATCGTCGACGGCCCCCCTCCACCGGGCGGGGCGGCCCGCGCGGGGGAGGACGAGGCCTCGGCGCCGTGTCCTCGGCCCCCCACCACCATGTGACCCTCGTGCCGCCTCACAAGGGCCCCCCTCCCCGGGGCTCGGGGGGAACGCGTGGGGAAGCCGGCCCACCGGTCCCACCCGGGCGGCGGGGAGTCGTCCGAGACCTCCACCACCTCTCGCTCGCGGATCGCCGGCGGGCGCCGCCGCTTGTGCCGCCTCCACCGGCACCTCCGCGGCCACGGCGCGCCGGCACGGTGCCGCGGCCACCACCTCGCGGGCCGTGCCGCCGCATCCACGGCGCCGCCACAAAGTTGCGCTCGCTCCACCTCCTCTCGCAGCCCGGCGCCGCGGGCCGCGCCTCCCGCCAGCCGGCGCCTCCGCGGCCGCACCTCCACCACGGCCGCCGCCGCGGCCGCGTCCCCACGACGGCCGGCGCCGGCCGCTCCCCCGGCGACCTCCGGGGCCCGCGCCGCGACGGGCTGGATCCGCCGGCCGGGGCCTCGAAGCCCCGGCCCGGGCTTTGCGAGCTCTCGCCCGCCGCCGTGCTTGTCCCCCGGCCGCGACGCCCTCGACGAGCGCCGCCGGTGGGGATGGACGCGTCCGTCCTCGGCACCTTGGCCGGTGCGAGAGGAGGCACGGTTGGCACCACCGCGCGTGCACAAACAGAGGATTAGAACGCCCGATCATCAACAAATCAAACCAAGCGAAAAAAGACGAGACCTCGAAGAAGAAAAGGCCCGTTTCCTTTTCCTCGAGGCCTCGACGATGAGGCCGGTGCGGTGGCGCGCCTCGCCGTGGCGCCTCCCCCGACGGCGCGCGCCGCGCGCGCGCACGCCCGCCCCCGCGCGCGGCGCGCGCCCGACGCCGCGCCTCCCCGAAGGCGCCGCCGCGCGCGCGCGGGCATGCTCGCCCCGCGTGCGGGCACGCTTGCCGTGGCGCCTCCCGACGACGCCGCCGCGCACGCAGCACGCTCGCCCCGTGCGCGGCGCGCTCGCCCCGCGCGCGCGCACGCTTGATGCGCGCACGCGCGCGCCGCGCGCGCGCCTCCGTGGCGTGCGCCGGCACCCCCGCGGCGCGCGCCGCCCCCGATGTCGATTGCCCGCGGCGGCGGCGCCGTTGCGCCCGCCCCCGTGCGATGCCGCCCTTGCCGCCGGCGCCGGTTCCGGCGACGGGGGCGCAGGCGCCACCTATCGGAGGGGCCTTCCCCCTCGGCCTCTTCCTCCTCGTCCTCCTCCGAGGATGAGTACTCCTCGGTCCCCGGGAGGAAAGCCCCGCCTCTTCGCGCCGCCGGTACTCCGTGGCCCGCCGGTCGCGGCGCGCTTGATGTCGCCCGCGCGCACCCTCCGGCGCGCCGCCCGCTCCTCGCTCCCCCCGCCGCCGCCGCCCGGCCAAGCGCGCGGGAGTCGGGGGGTGGGCGGAACGGACTTGGAGACGGTAAAGCTCACCACCGCAAACGGAGCATCAAGGACGCGTCAGGAGACAGAAGCAACACCAAGAACCAAAACCAAATCAAGAACCAAACTCACCGGCCGGGCCGGGTGGGGAGCATCTCGAGGTCCCATGGGGTCCGGCCCGCGAGCATCAGCGCCCGGGTGTCGACGGCGCTCCGCGCCCGGGTGAGCGCATATGGCCGCTCGAGGGGCGTCGAGAGCATCCGCGACCTCGCCGGATCGACGGGGTTGGCCGCCTCGTCATCTCGAAGATGCAGAGCGGCCTCTCCATCAAGGGCACGACCCGCCGGTGATGGAGGAAGGCGAGGACGCCCATCGCGTTCGGCCCCGCCGCCGCTAGACGCCGGCAGGCGGCCAGACCGACTCCCCGCCGCCTCCGATGCCGGGGCGTGGACACCCCGTAGCCCCGGGAGTCGGGCCTCTCCTTGAACACCCGACCGATGTAGGGGGGAGGCCGGGCTCGGCGTTGCGCAAGTAGGAACCATCCCCGCTCCCGGCCGGCGTTGTTCGTCGTCATGGTGCGGGGGATGTAGACGTTCTTGAATTGCCCCCGCGGGGCAAGCGACATCCCGCCGCGCGCGCACCGCGCGCGCGGGTCCCTCGCTCCGTCGTGGGCCGCGTGAAGAGCTCCGCGCGGAAAAGGTGAACCCGCAGCTCCCGCCTGACCGGGGATCCCTAAGTACCCTTCGCGGACGCCCACAAACGTGGCCGCCCGCGAAATCGCGTTGGGGGCGAAGTTGTGCGGCTCCACTCCGTAGTGGTGGCACATCGCCCGCATGAAGCCGCCTCGCCCGCGCGTTGAAGCCCCGCTCGTGGTAGCGGATGAAGCTCACCACGTAGCCCTCCGGTGGGTTGGGCGCGCGGTCCCCCGCCGGCGGCACTATCCACTCCGCCGGCATCCATCTTCATTGGCCGCCAAGCGGCCGGCGGCGACCGCCCGCCAAGGGCCGGGCCGGGTCACCGACGACCTCTCCCAAGCCGTACGGCTCCAGGATCGTGAGGGGCTGCCGAGGCGGCGCCATGAGGAAGGACAAAGGAAAGCGAGAGCGGAGGACAAGGAACGGAGGAAAAGCTCTAACGGCGACACCGCACGGTGGCAAGAGCGAGATGAAGACGAAGGGGCGGGGGACCGAAAATGGTGAGGCGTTAAGGTAAAAAACCGTCGTCTCCTCCTCCCCTCGCATTTATAAGCCGACGGGCGAGCTCTCCCGGAGCGGATGCCCCGCTCGCATTAACCGGCAGGGGAATCTTTCCTTCACGTCGACGGGCGGGCCCCACCACGACCGCAGCGGCCACATCACCGCAGCGGGCCATCATCACGGCGAAGACCCGCCGGGGACCGAGGCAAGCCGTCACGTCCGCCCCCGCCACGCCGCCCACTACGCGCGCGCGCGCGCGCGGTCTCCTAAAAGGCGCGCCCGCGCTGCAAAACCGCGGCCATGACTGCGAGGCATTTAATGACCGGGTCCCTTGCCAAGCAAGGAGAACCCTCGAGCGGGGCGAACCCCTGGCTCAAAACGAAAACGACCCTCGATGGGATATCGGCGTGAGAAGGCCGCCCGGTACCTGCTTGATGTAAAGCAGGCACCGCGGGTACCCATGCCACGTAAAACCCTCGAGCGGCACGAGCCCTTGGCTCGAGACAAAAACAACCCTCGATGAGATATCGGCGTGAGAAGGCCGCCCGGGACCTGCTTGATGTAAAGCAGGCACCGCGGGCACCCATGCCACGCAAAACCCTCGAGCGGCACGGGCCCTTGGCTCGAGACAAAAACAACCCTCGATGGGATATCGGTGTGAGAAGGCCGCCCGGGACCCCGCTTGATGTAAAGGTGCACCGCGGGCACCCATGCCACGCAAAACCCTCGAGCGGCACGAGCCCTTGGCTCCAAACAAAAACAACCCTCGATGGGATATCGGCGTGAGAAGGCCGCCGGGACCTCGCTTGATGTAAAGCGTGCACCGCGGGCACCCATGCCACGTAAAACCCTCGAGCGGCACGAGCCCCCGGCTCGAGACAATATCAACCCTCTAAAGAGGGCACGCGCGTGAGAGGGTCGCCCAGGGCCTGCTTGAAGTAAGCGGGCACCGCAAGCACCCATGCCGTGCTGTGCTACCAACCAGCGCCTTGAGGGCTGGCTCGCCCAGACCCCTCGACGGCCGCAAACGCAAAAGACGGGGCCGGCCGGGGCACGCGCCCCGCACGGCCCTACTGATCAGAGGTTCGAAGCCTGACCCTCGACGGGTTCGAACAGGCGCCACAAATCGCAGAGTTAGGGACGACGAGGGCACGCGCATTCGAGCCGTTCCTCGAGCCCGTCGGCTCGAGGGTGTCCCACATGTCGTGTTCGAGAGCCGGCCGAGGGCGGCTAGCCGGGGATCCCACCGAGGGAGAGCTTCCGCGCCCTCGGTCCCTATCGAACGGGACCGAGCCCCACCTAGCAAACCCACGCGAGCGCTTCCATGGACGCGTCTCCGACCGCGTAGCCTACCCTTATCGAACGGGGCATGGGCGTCCACTTGAACTACCCGCTAGCGCTCGACGAGGAATCCGGAATTCGCGACCCGCTCGATGGGAGTTGCGGAAACCTCACCCTCCGTCCCGCGGAGGGACGGCGAGGGCGCGTTAAAAAACAAGTCGTAAAGCTCTACTTGATCGCCTCGAACGGGCCAAGGCTCGGGGGCTTGACGCACGGCTACACCTCCTTGAAATTGCACCCGCCGGGAGACGTGCCGCGGCGCGTGCACCCCCCGAAGCCGGCCGAGACACCGCCGATGCCGGTTGGAACATGTGCCACGCCCTCCGACCAATTCTCGCGGTTAACCCCCGCAGAGCCCCACACTCCCCGCAGGGCTTCGGGGCTAGACCCGCGGGTCCGCGGACCGTAACACCCTAATTCTATTAAAAATTTGGCTTTATTAAAATTTGCTAGCAACCATTTAATTGCTTAAGGAGTATAAGGTTGTTTTATTTAATTTTAGGCATTTAAAACTTTTCTAAAATAAATTTAATGAACCATAGGATTTATGTGTTGCATCCATGCCGGAGCATTATTTTGGTTGCTTTGGAATTCAAATTCAAATTTGAATTCTATTGCTTGAAACCCCTTTACCAAAAATGCTAAACCTTTTTCTCTTTATTCCCTTATTCCTTTTCCCCATCCGGCCCAACCCGCGCCGCAGCCCCGCTCAACCCCGGCGCAAGTAGCGAGCCCGGCCGCCATCGGCCTTGCGGGCCGCGCGCGCGCCCCATCGAGTGCGGCGAGCGCCCCGCCGCCGCACCGCAGCCCCGGCCGGCCTTACGGCCCAAACCGCCGCCGCCCGCGCTCCCCGCCCGCCCGAGCCGCCGACGGGAGGGACCCGCGTGTCATCCCTCCCCGCCGCGCCGTGCCCGACCGGCCTTGGCCACGGCCGCGCCGCCACCCGAGTCCGACGGGGGCACGCCTCCCCGTGCGTGGCCCGCACGCCAAGGACGCCCCCCGCCGGGACTATTTATAGGCCGCCGCCGCCTCCCCGGACCCCCAACCCGAGCCGCCCGTGCCCTAGTCGCTCGAGCCCCCGTGCGCCGCCGCCGCCGAAACCCTAGCCGCCGCCGCTCCGGCTTCGCCGCCGTCGTCGCCCGCTTGCCGCCGTGAAGCACATCCGGAGGCCGCGCAAGGAGGTGAGCCACCCGCCGGCGCCGTTTGTTGTCGACTCCGTGCATCCCCGTCGCCTTGGAGCCATCGCCGGAGTCCGCCGCCGCACCGAGCCGCGCCGCCGCGTGGAGCGCCGTCGCCGCCGCGACCTAGCCTTCCGCGCCGCCTTGGTTGGATTCCCCGTCGCCCGTGCTTCGTGTTGGTGCCGCTTGTGCACGAAACCGAGCCCCCCCCGCCTCAACTCCGTGTGCGGCGCCGCCGGCCGCCGCCGCGTGCCGCCGCCGGCCGCCGCCGTCCCCTCGCCACCCGCCGCCGCCGGCGCCCGCGTGCGATCCGAGCCGTCGGATTAAGATCCGACGCTCCTGTCCAATCCCGCCGCCCGCAAGCCACCACCACCGTCAGATCTAGATCCAACGGATCTAGATCGGGTCAACCCGGTCAACTAGGTCAAACCCGCCGCCAGCCCTGGCGCTTTTGCAGAAAAGCCCCTGGATTTTCTTTATTTACAAAAATACCCTTCCACCGTATAAGTTTTCTTACAGTTTAGTCCTTTTTCTTTATTTTAGCCCGAAACCTTTTTAAATCTTCGCATTAGTCCCTAAACCTTCCCGAAGCCATAACTTGGTCGTTTTAGCTCCGATTTTAGCGTTCTTTATATCCAAGCGTTCGTCTCGAAGCGTAGATTAGTTTTATGCTACTGTTTAGATCTGTTTGATCTGTTTGGTGACTGTTTCTTATTTATTTCTATTGTATGCTTGTATGTGATGATTGTGGATCGTAGAGAGCGATTCGTTCGAGGGATTTGAAGATCCGGTCGTGCAAGAGTTTGAGCAGCAAGGCTTTGTTGAAGGCAAGTATTCCTTGATGCATGCCCGCTTGTCCTACATAACATGCATTTAAATTCACTGTTTTTACTTTTCGCTTGCATTAACTTGATGGGAACCTATTAAGGATCATGCCTAGTTTTTGACTACCTTTACCTTGATGCCGGGAATTAAATTAATCTTGAGCTAGTTATTGCTTAGCATGCTCAATCGGGAATTGGTATTAATCTATTTGGTTACTTCTTGTTAGTTCATGTTCCGTTTATGATCTTTTACTTTGCAAGACCACTTTAATTTGATAATCGGAACATGGAGAACCACCCAGAAAACAAGACAACCACAAGAACTAATGGGCAATGGTCTTGGCTGATTAATTAGGAACTTTAGCTTGGGATGGTCTTACCGATAAGGACAAGGGATCGACGGTGCCGTGGGGTATGGACTCGCTCTAGCAGGGGGTTGGGTGAGTTATTCTTTTATGGTGGGGTATTGACCTGCTAGGGGACTTTATACCTTGCTAACTGATCCGGACCTTGTGGGTCATAACTTGCTAAGGAACCTTTGTAAAGGCCATGTAGCGTCCCTATGCAATCACACCTCGGAAGTGTGATATGGTGTCTTGCAAACACCGCATGGTTGGGTCCAAAGTTCTTCGGAGCTTTTACGCTGCTTGTGGGTAAAGATGTACAACCTCTGCGAGTGTTAAACTAATCGATTAGCCGTGCTCACGGTCAAGAGCGGCCTAGACACTCACATGATTAATTTATGGAACTTTAATGTTTAAATTGTTGTTTATTTCTTTATTTATGATGCTTATATCTTATTAATTGGGTTGGTATGAACTTACACCTTTAGTAATCAGGTTGCTAATAAAACTTGACCAACTAAAATGCTAAAGTGCTTGAACCTTAGCCATCCACCATATGGCCTCGCATGTTATGTTGTTTTCCCCTTGCTGAGTACGATATGTGCTCACGCTTGTTTATTCTCTTGCATCTACAATACCCGGATTTGCTGCTCAGACTGGGAGAACTTTGAAGATAATCCAGAAGATTTCCAGGAGTTCTAGGTGTGCGTAGTCTTCAGTCAGCTGCCTGTGGAGGCATTTTGTCCGCTGCGAGAACTCGTTTATTTAAGTTTCGTTTAAGACTATGGTTTGTAATAACTCTTTATTCGTGTGGCACCGATTTTGGTATTCATAATGTCTAAGCGTGTGTGTAACTTGATCCCGGCGCACACGTGATCAATGCATTCGGTTTTGCCTTTATAACCGGTGTGTGACAGAGTGGTACCGTAGCCGTGTTGATCGTAGGAATGCTAGGCTAGATAGAAAATGGTCGAATTAAGGATTTTATACTCATAGAAGCTTTCTTACACATGCTTGCTTTATTCTTACTAACCTTACTCTTGCCTTTTTGCTTCACTCTTGAGCTGTCCGCATTCTTTATCTTGTGCTTGCTTTAGCTCTCGTCCTTTTTGCCTTACCATCTTTCTCATTCTGCACTACACTACAGATGGTTCGTAGCTTGGAGACTTCTCGGGCTGGAGCAGTCCACCAGTATGCTCCACAGGAACAGTACCATGATTTGCATGATGGAGATACCGATGAGGAGATCGAGATGGAGCCAGCACCTGTGGTTTTCCCTAACCTTATCATGGTGCCCGATGATGAGGAAGATCCGGAGGAGGTGATCCCAGAGGAGGATGAGCTAGCTGAACAACCCAACCTAGAGGAGCAAGCGCCAGAAGAAGATGAAGATTCCTCAGATCAAGAGATGGGGGAACAAGAGCAAGAGGAGGAAGAGAGGGAAGCGATCTGGGAAGTGTACCATTACAGAGCTGATGGAGTAGGCATTCCCATGGCAGACCACCTGAGGGCAATGGTACTTCGCCTAGGCTATGATAAGGCCCCCGTCTACCATTGTGAGCCGTGGACCCATCCGTGGTTCGAGCCCCATTGGGAGGTTGCTGCCATCTTGGAGGAGTACATTCCATGCCGTGGAGTGAAGGAGGTGTCCAAGCATCATGATGTGGCTCACAGGACCACTATGGATGCTGGGATAGCAGAGTCAGCTCGGAGGGCGCTTTATGTGCTCTCTCACAAGGAGCGTGACAGGTTGGAGGACACCCACTGCCGCTACACACCTTTCAGAGCAAGTGGGGAAGCCAAGACTTACATCGCCCCGGCCACCGGCCTATGAAGGGACGCTCAACAATGTCCGGGGTCTACTTGCGCCGTGAACACCGCACCGGATGATGCCAACAACACACCGTATGCAGCACGGCGAGCAGATTTTCACTCCGGAGACGCGAGGCGTGCCTTGGAAGCCGCGCTTTTGAACAGGGAGCAGCCGGAAGCCCATGAAGCCACAGAAGGATGTACCTCCCCATCACCCAAGAGGCCACACTACGACTCCCCTGACGCTCGCACAGATGCCATGGCAGAAGATAGTCCTTAGGTTTAAGATTAAGGATAAGATTTTCCTTGTAATCGCTAGTAGACGATCGGTAAAGTGTGTTTAGTTTAGAGGTGTGGTTGAATGCTTGATTTTGTGCTTAATGTATGAGTTGGATTTTTGGTTGAGTGCAATGTGTTGTGGAGTGATGACCACAACGACATTGGTTTAGTAGTAAGTTTGTGGGGGTTATCTTTCAGTCTCAATCAGTTATCTATCTTAATCTTTTTGTCCTCTTAAGTTTTCCCTTAATACAAATTCGAGATCCCAAAAATCTGTTCGCACAGTTTTCTGAGTCAGCAGTACTGTTTTAATTTTATCTCGGGCTACAGAACTCCGATTGCAGTAAAACCAATTGGAAAAGTTCAAGAATTTCATGAATGATTTGCTGTGAAAAATTCAGAATATTTGGATGGAAAACCAGAGAGTTATGACTAAAACATTACAGCCTCACGAATCTGTTAAACACTGCCGACCTACCTGACTTGTTTATTTTATAACCAGAGCTACATAACTCCGATTGAGGTGATTCCAGTTGGAGTAGTTTCGTAATTTCATTACCTTTTATTAGTCCAAAATCCATAATTTTTGGTTACTCGTACAGAGAGCTATGCCTAATTGTTTGGAGTCAACAGGATCTGTCTTATCTGAATATCCTTGCTATCTTATCTTCCTAAGTTTAAACCTTGGTGCAATCATCTAAAATAATGTCCCTAACACTCAGATGGTGAACACCAGGTCAGGATCAGGTGTTGATCAACCAGCAGGAAGAGCACCCCGGCCAAGTACAAATGGATCCCGCTATGCAGCAGTTCCTGGAGGCACAGACCCAGCTCCTCCAGAACTTGACCACCACTGTGACAAACTTGCAAGCTCAGGTCAACAATCCGCCGGTGCCGCCACCCGCGCCTCGCAACAAGCACCGGAGTTCATGAGTCATCACCCTCCCGTGTTTACTCACGCCGCCGATCCACTGGAAGCTGAAGATTGGCTCAAGACCATACTGAAGATGCTCACTACCTGTCAGTGTGACGACAGAGAGAAGGTCCCGTATGCCGGAGACGACTTCAAGGCTCTGCGGCCCGCTTGGTGGGATGCGTACTCGCCGCTCATGCCGCCCCCGTACACTATCACTTGGGAGGAGTTTACCACCAACTTCGGGAGCCATCACATACCCTCCGGAGTCATGAAGATCAAGAAGAAGGAGTTCCTTTCTCTCGAAGCGGGGAGGAATGTCGGTGGTCGAGTATAGAGACAAGTTCACCGAGCTCGTCTCGTTATGCGGCCGAGGAGGTTGTCGAAGATAGGAAGAAGCAGGAGCTGTTCTTGGATGGGTTAGTTGGTTCGCCGCAAGCACCAGCCGATGTCATATCCTTTCCCTAACTTTCGCAGCTAGTTGATGCCGCCATCCGCTTGGAGCACAAGCGCAAGGAGCTCGGAGAGCGAAGAGGAAGGCCGCCGGCTGCGGGCGCTTTGGGAGTGCGTCTCGCCCGTGCTTCAACCCACCGCCGAACACCCCGTTCCGCTATGGGGGACCGGGTGGAAACTTTGGGCAGCAGCAGTCCCGGCGTCCCCGTTCAACGTTCCCGGCGTTCCCCCATTTCGGCGTCTGTTCCTCGGACTCCCCGCCCGGCCTTCCCGGCGAGTCGCAGAGAGCCCCGGTTGGCCACACCCGTAAGGACCGTGGCACCGCCCAATCCTCGCTACCACTACTTGCTTCAAGTGCGGAGAGCTTGGTCACTATGCCAATGCTTGTCCAAAGAGGAACCCTCCACACACCCCCGTGCGGACCCAAGAAGCGGACAAGGAGCGGAAGCCAAACCCCGCAGCCTAACAAAGGACAACGAGAGCTATGCACGAGTGTTGACGGTTAATAGTTGTATCAAAGTTCGTTTGTGACTTGCAAGCGGACAAGTCTCCCGTCGTAGTCAAGGGACCCTTCTTCCCTCGAGTGGTGAACCCAAGGTATCGAATCCGTGGAACAATGTGCAACGCAAGGATTCAATCTAGTAAAGCAAGGTAAAGCTATCTAATGAAGACAAGTTGCATCTAATCTACTAACTCATAAAGAAAACGAATCTAATCTAATCTACTAAAGAGGTAGCAAGAGAAAGCAAGAGATAACCAATCTAGAGAATCTAGATCATGCTTATGTTGTAGCTCCAAACAAGATAGATGAAGATAGCAAAGCGAATCTCATTAAAAGCATCTTTAAATCGTGGCCTTCCCATCCGACTCCGAAAACATCCGCCTTTCGAGACCCCCGTTCGTCACAACGTATCCCTATTCATGCGGGGAGCTTAGGGCGAGTTCGATAGAACAAGTTGAAATCACTTGGCCGGTCCGGTATGCACCTCTAGCCACCGCGGCTACAAGAGCACCCTATGTAATCTAGCTATAGACTAGATCGTAGAAGAAGCAAAACCAAGAAGAAATCAAAATCATCGAGAAGGCACTTAATCGCTAGAAATCGGATTCACTTACGAACTTCACCATGAATGATTACATGAACAAGATCACCACCGGGGCCCTCCCTCGATCTTGATCCTCGCTCCGGAGCTCCGACGTGGTCTTCCATGCAAGGTTCCCACGTCGGCCGGGAAACCCTAGACAACTAGCACGACCCTCATCTTCAAGTTGGTGTCCCTCAAGCTTCTCTCGCTCCTCGGCGGCGGAATACGACTTCTTCTCTGCGTGGCTCTCGGTCGGGTGCTATTTATAGCCCGAGAAGCAATTAGGTCAAAGGAGAGGTCGATTGGGCCCCGAATTGGGCCGGGCCGACCGGCCTGGGCCGACCGGCCCTGGGCCCAATTCGGCCCATCTCGCGGCCTGCTTCGCCCGGTGTTGCTTCCCACGTCTTCCTAGATGTTCTCCCCTTTTGCATGTGGGCCCTTGACGTCGGTTTCTCTCCGAATTGGACTCAACTCCTTGTCTTGCAAGATTCAGCACTTTTCTGGTTCAGTCCTCGGAGTTTATCATCTTCTCGGGCTTGGTCCTTGGGCTCTTGGAGTCATGTTCACTTCATTGCTTGACTTGTATCGGGCTTCAAGGTCTTGTCATGAGGTGCTTAATGAACTTATCCCGAAAGTCTTGCTTTCAACGTTAAAACCCTGCGTAAACACATAACTCCAAAACCGACATGCACAAGTGAACTTGTTATACCACGGGGGTTAGTACCAATGAATAAGATACAAAAGTAATGCCAACACCGAAGGTAAACTCATGGCTAGGTTGACGGATTTTCACCGTCAACATCTCCCCCATGCTTAAACCTTGCTCGTCCTCGAGTAAGCCTTCGATGGATATCATCGTTGCCAAACAATGTTTAAACCTTGCACTTGATCATACATGAAAAAAAACATAATGCTCTCAAAAGTTTAATTCGTTAAAGTTCCATAATGTACTAGCCTTCACCTCTACGGAGGGTAGATTCTTATTAAGCTTATCCCACAAGTATTAACATGCTCCCAAAATTTAAATAGATCTCAGAATTTTTGAAATAAAGAACGAGATAAAGAAAAGAGCTAAACCAAATTCACAAATTTAAATCACCTTGCATATTGCTCATGAACTCTCATCTCACTTGTCTCTCAAGCCTATATATTCTACTCCTTTCCCTCTCATAACATATATGTGTGGTAGGCTTTATATGGAGCTTTGGGAAAGTTTAGTCCTAACAAGATTTTATAAATGAGGTGTTGTCAAAACAAGACAAGCTTCTCATGGTCTTACCGAGACTCGTCAAAAAGGTCATTGGAAAATAATGTTAAATCAAGGAGGGGAAAGAGAAAAATACACACACTTTAGATGAGTGGACATGTGCAAATGGCAAAGAGTGATCCCGAGGCACAAAGGAAGTCCTCGTTATCGGATTGCACATGGTTGGAAAATGAGAATGGATCTTTTTAACTTGCAGCCTTGAATGCACTCTTAGAGAACCGGGAGTTCACTTTACGCACATATATATTTTTTTTTTTTTCTCATATTTCTCATTCTTTTCTTTCTTTCTTTCTTTCTTTCTTATATGTATATATATGTTTTTTTCTTTCTTCACCTTGGAAGTCACGTATATCGCCGAATTTTTTTTTTTTCTTTCATCATTATATATATATTTTTTTTTTTTTAAAATACTCCCTTTTGAACTCTAAAACTGCACCGTACCTACCTCCTCCCCCATGCTTAGACATTGCTCGTCCTCGAGCAAAGAGGCGAAAAATAAGGTAGGTACTGGGATATTTTTCCTTGGAGAGATACTTGAAATCTTCAACGTTGGCACCGTCTTGCGATCTTCCTTGAATTGATGATCCATTCTCAACGATAGGTTGTGGTCAAGGAGGTAATCACAAAAAGATGATATTTGGTTTAAGGGTGGATATCCGGCGAGGTTTGTGAGATCACCGATGCGGGGATACACAATGCACGGATAAAAGGCTAGCAAAAAGATAGATACGCAAAAACGGAATGACCAGCTTCTTAGTCTCGGGCCGCAGAAATCATGGCCTGCAATAACTCACTCAAAAATAAATCTTGTACACTAAGGTTTATGCACTCAAATATATATAAGGCTTTGGATAGGTTGAGCAACACACAAGCGATATTTGTGACAAGGTTAGCGATATTTTTGAGCATAAAAGACATCTTTAATCTATTCATAACTTGAGAGCACATAAAACACTATGGGTCTTTATTTTAATCATAACCTCCGCTGAAGATTGAGCTAGCATTTAGATAATTTCAGATTTGCATTTTTAAGAGAGCACTAGGTTAAACATGCATAAATCAATTACAAAGATAAACAAAGCGGCAATTATAATCATATATCATCATGGCACAAACTTTGTAACTTTACCAAAGGTAAAAACTTGGTGGTGACATTATTCATGATGAAAATAAAAACTAAGATACATGCTGAAAATTAAACTAAAAACTGAAAATTAAAGCAAAACTGAAAATACTACGCAAACATAGGCGCATACAAGCTGAAAATTAAAGAAAAGGGGGGAAAGGAAAGATAACTAAAGCTCCTCCTCTCTCTAATCTTCCGCCGGTGGTTGATATTGATAGCCTTGGTTGTTGTACCCTTACTTGTAATAGGAATGCACCACTCCTCCTATGAATTGTCCGACGGTGCTAGGTGAAGGTGTCCAAGCACATAAGCGACGTTTGCATTTCCTTCACCCATTTGGTTTGCATTGGTTTGGATGGCTGCAATATTTTGCATGTTTCTTGCAGCGTATCCTCCAATGGTGGCCACATTTTGTTGTGGTTGAGGAAGGTGTGCATATGGCTCCGCAAAGGCTACGTTGGGCACCGCAAAAATGGTGGGGGTATGGCTGCACCACTCCCCCATGCTTGCATTGGTACACCACCGTAGTAATTCGACGGCGCCGGGGTTTCTCCCAATGGTGGGACATAATTTTGTTGTGCACCTCCTTCTTGGGCCATAGAAGATCCTTCTCCTATAATTCTTCTCCTTTATTTTTCTTCGCCGGCACAAGAAGTCCTTCCTCTAACCGATCTTCTTCCCCTTAAGAAAAGTCTTAATCTTCAATCCGGAAGGGGCAAATTCACCTAGGCCACTTGTAAGCCTCCTCTCTCATCTTCACTCTTATATTTTCCTTTCTTCATATATTCCTAGGGAAGTCCCGGGTAGGAGATGATTTGGGTTCCTTGTAATACCCGGTTTTAAAGAGATAGTCAACATGGAGAGGTAACAACCCGATCTCCCGAATCCGATGTTGCCACAACACCACCGGTTGATCATAGGTGAGTAGGGTTGATTGGCTGCGAGTAAATCCAATTCAACTCCGTGTTGGTTATCTATGTCTCTCTTATTCTCCCCAAAAATCCACTTGCACAAAAGTGACACACATGGATGATGGGGTTCCGGATAGTATTTCTTCGTTGATGGTCTCTTCTCGTGATCATACTCCAAAAACCTTCCCATGTGCCTTTATGCACATACTTGTTTCGGAGCTCCCTTTTGAAAATAGGAGACACTCGCCCATGGGTCTACGATACTAGAACATGCAATCGTTTCGAACATGAAAACCAATCTGATCTATCGGGGTTTGTGTTGAATGGATCCAAGGAAGCATTGGAGCCCTACTCCCTTTATGGCATGGTTGCTAGCCTTAAGCATTAAAGTATTTTCAGCACAAGATGATAGATAGATAATCCAACAAAGTGTGATTACATCTCAAGATCGATTGCAACCCATGGATGAAAGGAGATTACCCCATCAAAGTGCTAGAAATAGCATCGTTGATCAAGGTTACCCTTCCGACGGTGTCTTCCTTCTTCTCCTCTTGTGGGCTCCCTCCAACGGAATGAGAGACTCAACACTCCTTCATCAAGGGTATGCGCCATGGTCATGAAAATTTCCTAGGCGAATTCCTTGTGGGTGTTTGCCGACACTCCGCTAGAGAATTGCACCGGTGTCCCGTGTGAAACCCAATATGTGGAGAGCTTGGTCGTCGATGTCGACGTTCGCTACAAGCCTCTACTTAAAGCGAGCGAGCTTCTTCTCCTCCTCCGTCATGATGACATACCCCTCGGAATACCGCGGAGCATATGGAGGTGGAGCGGATGATCGTGTCAAGTGGCGAGGTTGGACAGGCGGCTCCTCCATATGTTATTGAAGTTTGGTAAACCTAATAAACGAGTTTTGTGTGGCCCTCATGCCACCAAGGAGAAGAGTGTGGTTCCTCCTCGGCGGTGCCGTGTCCTCCTCCATACTCCAAGGAAACTCGGAAACCGAGTGCCTCCTCGAAGAGGTTGTCGATGATGGCTTAGACGACGATGATCCCTTCTTCTTCGGTGAAAAGACTTGTAGTTTTCTTCCTTGATTGCAGCACTCTCCCTCACAAATAAATATCCGGGGTTTTCACCCGGTAACAAGGTACACAAATATTATTTTGGAGTCTGGACTTTGAGTGGATTAAGGATGTGGATTTTTTTTTTTCTTGAGCTATCAAGCTTGGGAAGGTTGGCTATGTCTACGGAGGTTTTGAGCACACAAACTTGAACACACAAACAAAGGAAGGAGAGGGAAGCTTGCTCGCAGAAAACGGGAGCCGGGGGGGCTCCTTATGTAGGTGAGGCCGGCCTCGGTGCTCCTCCCCGTCTCGTCTTTCTTCCGGCACGATCATTTCACCTCTCGCAACTTTCCCCGCCCGCGTGCTCCACGAGTTGCACCGCCCAAACGCTCTCGTCCACTCCTTATTGGTCCTTCCACTTGATGCTTCATGTTTTGGGTCATGTCCATGCTCCCTAGCTCCACTTGCTTCACATGCCACCATAAAATTCCTACAAAGTTGATGCTTGCTACCCACCATGCTTGTCCTTTGCATGTGGAATTGGTGAAAGTTGATGAAAGGGAATCCAATGGTGCATGCATGATTACTAGATTGCCTCCATTAAGGTGTGTTTAAGGTTAAGCACTCCTCTAATTCGAAATTTAAAATATTTTTCAGAGCCATGCAAGAGCTCGAACATAATTTTAGAGAAGTTTTTAAACCATTAAAAACAAATGCAAGGCGAAAATAATTTTTTATTACGTCGATTTCGGTCTCGCCGGTATAGTTTGCCTTCATTGGTTGAGAGCAAGCTTTTCCCGGCTTGATCATGGGGGCATAGGTTTAGGTCCTAATTTTGATTAGATGAGAGAGATTTTGAATGAAATAAAATTAAGTGAGGCTTAGAAAAATTCTAATCTTAGAGAAACCAAGGATATGGATTTTTAAACCAACCAAAAATCAAGCTTCTAGGTTCACGCGAGTCCTACCACGTGCTGAAATTTAAATAACATCTAGATACAAGTCGTGGCTCTACTCGAGTGTTTTTAGCATGAAAAACAAGTCAACCACAACACCATAATGAGGGTGAAGGGTTGAGTTTGGTTCTGAAATTTTCCTTTTTGGTTGCGGTTTCTCGAAAAAGAAGCAAACAAACACATAGGATGGTTCATGTAAAGGGTTTATGATCAAGCAAAATATTCAACCAAGAATTATGTCTCTAATATTGTTCAACCATTCTAAGTCTAAGGTTTTGCGTAGTAAAATTCAGAACTGAATTAAATTTAAAAAGACTTGAAAAACCTGGAATCGGGTTGTCCTCCCGTAGCTTATTCTTGACTCGACGAAACGGGTTGCCTCCCGCCTAGCGCTTCGTTTATAGTCCATGGCTAGACTTCTTCACTTGATTACTCCGGATCAACGCTCTTTGCGGGCGTTGCAATCTTGGGTACCCACTTCGGCTTAGTCAATTTTTTTTTTGGTCTTCACAGGCTGGCTTTGTCCTTTGGTCTTGACGGATGCAACATCTTCCTTGTGGCTCGGCATCTCGAACTCCGGTCCTTCGGTCGTGATCTTCATGGTCTCTAGTGTGATCCTTCATCTCTCCCGAATGAGCTTGAGTAGCCTTCGCCGTCTTGGGACCTTGGAGTTGTCTCGGATATTCTTCTTTGTTACCCATCGGGCGCCGGACAAGTTGTCCCACTTGCGTCTAGCATCTTTATCACGATGAACTCTTCACACTCCTTGCATGTGGATCTTGCGTTGGCGGCCTTTAGGTGTTGAGCTTCTTTCTCCATCTCCATCTTCTCCATCCTCCTCTTAAAAACCAAAACCCCCCCAAGAATCCACTCGTATCATTCAACTCTCCAATCGTCATCGATATTAACTTTGATCTTGAATGGCCTTCCGGCGTCTTGACCCCCTTGGAGGTGGTGATTCCCTTGGAGATTTCGACGGTCCTTCGACTTCAACTTTTGAATCTAGGGTTTCCACCCTTTTAGCTTGTGTTGCATGTCACCTTTGCCCGTAAAGTTTTCCCGGATCATCCACAAAAAAGTTTGGGTTTCTTGGAGAGGTAGCCAACCATCTCCGGTTAGGGTTAGTAATAAAACAAAAATCTAAACATAAGAACTAGGGTTAATCAAAACTAGAAAAAATTCTCTTTTTTCTTTTTGAGGATGATCAAACATAAGAGATGCAAAAGAAAATCAAAAGAAAAAGCTGAAAGATAAGCGATACTAGATCGGATCTTGATTGCTTGTTCCCCGACAACGGCGCCGGAAAAAGGGGCTTGTTGACGGTTAATAGTTGTATCAAAGTTCGTTTGTGACTTGCAAGCGGACAAGTCTCCCGTCGTAGTCAAGGGACCCTTCTTCCCTCGAGTGGTGAACCCAAGGTATCGAATCCGTGGAACAATGTGCAACGCAAGGATTCAATCTAGTAAAGCAAGGTAAAGCTATCTAATGAAGACAAGTTGCATCTAATCTACTAACTCATAAAGAAAACGAATCTAATCTAATCTACTAAAGAGGTAGCAAGAGAAAGCAAGAGATAACCAATCTAGAGAATCTAGATCATGCTTATGTTGTAGCTCCAAACAAGATAGATGAAGATAGCAAAGCGAATCTCATTAAAAGCATCTTTAAATCGTGGCCTTCCCATCCGACTCCGAAAACATCCGCCTTTCGAGACCCCCGTTCGTCACAACGTATCCCTATTCATGCGGGGAGCTTAGGGCGAGTTCGATAGAACAAGTTGAAATCACTTGGCCGGTCCGGTATGCACCTCTAGCCACCGCGGCTACAAGAGCACCCTATGTAATCTAGCTATAGACTAGATCGTAGAAGAAGCAAAACCAAGAAGAAATCAAAATCATCGAGAAGGCACTTAATCGCTAGAAATCGGATTCACTTACGAACTTCACCATGAATGATTACATGAACAAGATCACCACCGGGGCCCTCCCTCGATCTTGATCCTCGCTCCGGAGCTCCGACGTGGTCTTCCATGCAAGGTTCCCACGTCGGCCGGGGAAACCCTAGACAACTAGCACGACCCTCATCTTCAAGTTGGTGTCCCTCAAGCTTCTCTTGCTCCTCGGCGGCGGAATACGACTTCTTCTCTCGCGTGGCTCTCGGTCGGGGTGCTATTTATAGCCCGAGAAGCAATTAGGTCAAAGGAGAGGTCGATTGGGCCCCGAATGGGCCTGGGCCGACCGGCTCGGGCCGGCCGGCCTGGGCCCAATTCGGCCCATCTCGCGGGCTGCTTCGCCCGTGTTGCTTCCCACGTCTTCTAGATGTTCTCCCCTTTTGCATGTGGGCCCTTGACGTCGGTTTCTCTCCGAATTGGACTCAACTCCTTGTCTTGCAAGATTCAAGCACTTTTCGGTTCGGTCCTCGGAGTTTATCATCTTCTCGGGCTTGGTCCTTGGGCTCTTGGAGTCATGTTCACTTCATTGCGTGACTTGTACCGGGCTTCAAGGTCTTGTCATGAGGTGCTTAATGAACTTATCCCGGAAGTCTTGCTTTCAACGTTAAAACCCTGCGTAAACACATAACTCCAAAACCGACATGCACCAGTGAACTTGTTATACCACGGGGGTTAGTACCAAGGAATAAGATACAAAAGTAATGCCAACACCGAAGGTAAACTCATGGCTAGGTTGACGGATTTTCACCGTCAACACCCCCCCCCCCCCCCCCCCCCCCCCCCCCCCAAAGGGAAACCCAACCCCAACAAGAACCGCTATGCACGAGGCAAGGTGATGCACGTTGATGCTGAAGTCGCTCGGGAGAACCCCATAGTAGTGCTCGGTATGTTTCTAGTCAACTCTACTCCCGCCTCGCTTTTGTTTGATTCTCGGAGCATCCCAATCTTTCATTACATCCCGGTTTGTAGCTCAACATAATCTACCTATCGGTCCCATGTCTCGCCACATGTTAGTTACCTCACACCGGGGGGGAATTGAAAGCTATCTATAAATGTGATAATGTCCATCTCAAGATTGTGGGCGAGAGATTTCCGTGCCAATCTTATAATCTTGGATTCAAAGGGGATCGATGTGATATTGGGAATGGGATGGTTGACCACGTGTGATGCGGTGATTCGGTGTGCTAAGAGGTCAATCCTTCTTACAAGTCCAGATGGTGAAAGGTTTGAGTTTGCAGCGGGATCCCGCACCATCAAATGCCGGTGCCGTGAATAAGCTTGACGGAGCGACCTTGGAAGACATACGAGTAGTATGCGATTATCCCGATGTGTTTCCCGAGGAGTTGCCGGTTATGCCCCCCGACCGAGATGTTGAGTTCGTTATTGATCTTTTACCCGGTAGATCTTGCTCCTATCTCTAAGCGCCCATATAGAATGTCTAGTGATCGGATACAAGAACTTAAAGCTCGGATTAAAGAACTATTGGGTAAAGGGTTCATTCGTGCTAGTTCATCACCTTGGGGAGCACCCGTGATCTTTGTGGGTAAGAAAGATGGCACACGAGAGGATGTGTGTTGATTACCGGTCTCTTAATGATGTTACCATCAAGAACAAGTACCCTCTCGCCACGTATTGAAGATTTGTTTGATCGGATGAGAGGAGCAACGGGGTTTTCTAAGATCGATCCGCGATCGAGTTATCATCGATTGAAGATTAGGCCTTCGAGATATTCCTAAGACAGCTTTTACTACTAGGTACGGACTTTATGAGTACACGGTTATGTCTTTTGGGTTAACCAATGCACCCGCGTACTTTATGTACTTGATGAACAAGATCTTTATGGAGTATTTGGACAAGTTCGTTGTGGTATTCAATGATGACATTCGATCTACTCCAAGAATGAGGAGGACCATGAGGAGCATTTGAGGCTCGTGTTGCGAAGGCGAGAGAGCATGAGTTATATGCGAAGTTCGGCAAGTGCGAGTTCTGGCTCAAAGAAGTGTCTTTTCTAGGTCATATCATCACCAACGGAGGTATTGCGGTAGATCCTAGCAAGGTTAGTGATGTATTGAAGTGGGAAGCCCCTCGTACAGTGTCTGAGATCCGGAGTTTTCTTGGACTTGCTGGTTATTATCGTCGGTTTATTGAAGGATTCTCTAAGATTGTGAAGCCTCTCACCACATTGCTAGAGAAGGACAGGGAATTCAAATGGACCAGTGCATGTCAGTCCAGTTTCGAAGAGTTAAAGAAGCGGTTAACCACGGCTTTGTTCTAGTAATGCCCGATCTACGAAAGAGCTTTGACATATATTGTGATGCATCTCGACAAGGTCTAGGATGTGTGTTGATGCAAGAAGGTCATGTTATAGCCTATGCATCTCGTCGGTTGAGGAAGCATGAGTTGAACTATCCTACGCACGATCTTGAGTTAGCGACGGTGGTTCATGCATTGAAGATTTGGAGACATTACATTATGGGAACTAAGTGCCGGATCTATACCGATCACAAGAGTTTGAAGTACATCTTTACTCGAAGGATCTTAATCTAAGACATCGTCGTTGGTTAGAGTTGATCAAGGACTATGATCTAGAGATTCACTATCATCCGGTAAAGCGAATCCGGTTGCTTGATGCTTTGAGTCGGAAAGGCCACACTAACATGGCAATGACCATTCGGTTTCTCGATGAGTTGGTAAAAGAGTTTGAAAGGCTCAACTTGAAAGTGGTTGCACATGCGAAGGAGTGACTTTGGAAGTACGGTCCACTCGGAGCAAGAGATACGCAAGTGGCGGTTAGAGGATCTTTGGAATACAAAAGATTAAAGAGAGTATGCAACAAGGAGAAGCCCCGGATTTCACGGAAAGATGAGCAAGGAACCGTGTGGTTTAAGAACCGGTTGTGTGTACCAGAGACAGGAGATCTCAGAGAGAAGATCTTGAGAGAAGCTCACGACTCAGCTTACTCTATCCATCCGAGCGGCACTAAGATGTACCGGGATCTCAAAGAGAGGTATTGGTGGTACGGTATGAAGAGAGACGTGGCCGCTCATGTGGCTTTGTGTGACACTTGCCACCGGGTTAAGGCCGAACATCAGAGACCCGCTAGTTTGCTTCAACCATTGAAGGTGCCTGAGTGGAAGTGGGAAGAGATCGGAATGGATTTCATAGTGGGTTTACCCCGAACCCGAGATGGTTATGATTCGATTTGGGTTATCGTGGATCGTTTGACTAAGGTAGCTCACTTCATTCCGGTAAAGACTACTTACACAGGAGCTAAGTTGGCGAACTATACATGTCCAGGATTGTATGTTTGCATGGCGTACCAAAGAAGATCGTGTCCGACAGAGGTACTCAGTTTACTTCTCGTTTCTGGGGGAAGTTGCATGAATCTATGGATACTAAGCTAAATTTCAGCTCAGCTTATCATCCGCAGACGGATGGACAAACAGAGAGAACCAATCAGATCCTAGAAGACATGCTGAGAGCATGTGCGCTTAAGCATGGTTGTAGTTGGGATAAGAGCTTGCCGTATGCTGAGTTCTCTTACAACAACAGCTACCAAGCTAGTCTCAAAATGTCACCCTTTGAGGCTCTATACGGAAGGAAGTGTAGAACTCCGTTATTTTGGAGTGAGACAGGCGAAAGGCGATTATTTGGGGCGGAGATATCATCGAGAGAAGCGGAGAAACAAGTACGGATCATCGAAAAAAATTTGAGGATTGCTCAATTTAGACGGAAAAGTTATGCAGATGGCAAAAGAAGGGATGTGGTCTTTCTGGAAGGCGATTATGTGTACCTAAAGGTATCACCTATCAGAGGTTTGCGTCGATTCAGAGTTAAAGGAAAGTTGTCACCTCGCTTTATTGGACCTTTCAAGATCCTTGAGAGAGTGGGAGAAGTGGCTTACAGATTGGAGTTGCCAGTCCGGCTAGCTGATGTGCATGATGTGTTCCATATCTCTCAGTTGAAGAAGGGTTTTGGTCCTCATGACAAGGAGCCGTTACCCTTAGACGATCTAAACGTTAAAGAGGATCTCACTATTGTTGAACACCCCATTCGGATATTGGAAACAATGACCAGGATCACCAGGAATAGTGTGATTAAGATGTGCAAAGTACAATGGAGTAATCATGCAGAGGATGAGGCAACATGGGAAAGAGAGGATGAGCTGAAAGCAGAATTTCCAGATCTTTTTCCCAATCTGTCCGAATCTCGAGGACGAGATTCTTCTTAAGGGGGTAGGATTTGTAACACCCTAATTCTATTAAAAATTTGGCTTTATTAAAATTTGCTAGCAACCATTTAATTGCTTAAGGAGTATAAGGTTGTTTTATTTAATTTTAGGCATTTAAAACTTTTCTAAAATAAATTTAATGAACCATAGGATTTATGTGTTGCATCCATGCTTTGGAGCATTATTTTGGTTCTTTGGAATTCAAATTCAAATTTGAATTCTATTGCTTGAAACCCCTTACCAAAAATGCTAAACCTTTTTCTCTTTATTCCCTTATTCCTTTTCCCCATCCGGCCCAACCCGCGCTGCAGCCCGCTCAACCCTGGCGCAAGCAGCAGGCCCAGCTCGCCAGCAGCCTTGCGGGCCGCGCAGCCCATCGAGTGCGGCGGCCCGGCGCCGCACCGCAGCCCCGCCGTGGCCTTACGGCCCAAACCGCCGCCGCCCGCCCCGCTCCCCGCGCCCCGAGCCGCCGACGGGAGGGACCCGCGTGTCATCCCTCCCGCCGCGCCGTGCCCGACCGGGCCTCGGCCACGGCCGCGCCGCCACCCGAGTCCGACGGGGGCACGCCTCCCCGTGCATGGCCCGCACGCCAAGGACGCCCGCCCGGGACTATTTATAGGCCGCCGCCGCCTCCCCGGGACCCCCAACCCGAGCCGCCCGTGCCCTAGTCGCTCGAGCCCCGTGCGCCGCCGCCGCCGAAACCCTAGCCGCCGCCGCTCCGGGTTTCCGCCGCCGTCGTCGCCCGCTCGCCGCCGTGAAGCACATCCGGAGCCGCGCAAGGAGGTGAGCCACCCGCCGGCGCCGTTTGTTGTCGACTCCGTGCATCCCCGTCGCCTTGGAGCCATCGCCGGAGTCCGCCGCCGCACCGAGCCGCGCCGCCGCGTGGAGCGCCGTCGCCGCCGCCGCGACCTAGCCTTCCGCGCCGCCTTGGTTGGATTCCCCGTCGCCCGTGCTTCATGTTGGTGCCGCTTGTGCACGAAACCGAGCCCCCGGCTCAATTCCGTGTGCGGCGCCGCCGCCCGCCGCCGCGTGCGCGTCGCCGGCCGCCGCCGTCTCCCTCGCCACCCACCGCCGCCGGCGCCGCGCGTGCGATCCGAGCCGTCGGATTAAGATCCGACGCTCTCCGTCCAATCCCGCCGCCCGCAAGCCACCACCACCGTCAGATCTAGATCCAACGGATCTAGATCGGGTCAACCCGGTCAACTAGGTCAAACCCGCCGCCAGCCCTGGCGCTTTTGCAGAAAAGCCCCTGGATTTTCTTTATTTACAAAAATACCCTTCCACCGTATAAGTTTTCTTACAGTTTAGTCCTTTTTCTTTATTTTAGCCCGAAACCTTTTTAAATCTTCGCAGATTAGTCCCTAAACCTTCCCGAAGCCATAACTTGGTCGTTTTAGCTCCGATTTTAGCGTTCTTTATATCCACGCATTCGTCTCGAAGCGTAGATTAGTTTTATGCTACTGTTTAGATCTGTTTGGTCTGTTTGCTGACTGTTTCTTATTTATTTCTATTGTATGCTTGTATGTGATGATTGTGGATCGTAGAGAGCGATTCGTTCGAGGGATTTGAAGATCCGGTCGTGCAAGAGTTTGAGCAGCAAGGCTTTGTTGAAGGCAAGTATTCCTTGATGCATGCCCGCTTGTCCTACATAACATGCATTTAAATTCACTGTTTTTACTTTTCGCTTGCATTAACTTGATGGGAACCTATTAAGGATCATGCCTAGCTTTTGACTACCTTTACCTTGATGCCGGGAATTAAATTAATCTTGAGGTAGTTATTGCTTAGCATGCTCAACTGGGAATTGGTATTAATCTATTTGGTTACCTCTTGTTATTTCATGTTCCGTTTATGATCTTTTACTTTGCAAGACCACTTTAATTTGATAATCGGAACATGGAGAACCACCCAGGAAAACAGTACAACCACAAGAACTAATGGGCAATGGTCTTGGCCGATTAATTAGGAACTTTAGCTTGGGATGGTCTTACCCGATAAGGACAAGGGATTGGCGGTACTTTGGGGTATGGACTCGCTCTAGCGGGGGGGTTGGGTGAGTTATTCTTTTATGGTGGGGTATTGACCTGCTAGGGGACTTTATACCTTGCTAACTGATCCGGACCTTGTGGGTCATAACTTGCTAAGGAACCTTTGTAAAGGCCATGTAGCGTCCCTATGCAATCACACCTCGGAAGTGTGATATGGTGTCTTGCAAACACCGCATGGTTGGGTTCAAAGTTCTTCGGAGCTTTTACGCCGCTTGTGGGTAAAGATGTACAACCTCTACGGAGTGTTAAACTAATCGATTAGCCGTGCTCACGGTCAAGAGCGGCCTGGACACTCACATGATTAATTTATGGAACTCTAATGTTTAAATTGTGGTTTATTTCTTTATTTATGATGCTTATATCTTATTTAATTGGGTTGGTATGAACTTACACTCTTTAGTAATCAGGTTGCTAATAAAACTTGACCAACTAAAATGCTAATGTGCTTGAACCTTAGCCATCCACCATATGGCCTCGCATGTTATGTTGTTTTTTTCCCTTGCTGAGTACGATATGTGCTCACGCTTGTTTATTCTCTTGCATCTACAATACCCGGATTTGCTGCTCAGACTGGGAGAACTTTGAAGATAATCCAAAAGATTTCCAGGAGTTCTAGGTGTGCGTAGTCTTCAGTCAGCTTCCTGTGGAGGCATTTTGTCCGCTGCGAGAACTCGTTTATTTAAGTTTCGTTTAAGACTATGGTTTGTAATAACTCTTTATTCGTGTGGCACTGATTTTGGTATTCATAATGTCTAAGCGTGTGTGTAACTTGATCCTGGCGCACACGTGATCAATGCATTCGGTTTTGCCTTTAAAACCGGGTGTGACAACGACGCGGCCCCACGGAAAGCGTTCACAAAACAAGGAGGGAAGAACGTCCTATCAGTAGGTTCCAGCATCTGCGGGAGCCTCAATGGCAAACCCACAGATGCTCGGGGGCTACTGTCGGGGACAGCCCTAGGGGTCCCCTTAAACAACGGGAAAACCCTCACTTAAAACCCGCAACGAAACCAAAACACGCTAAACCTAACAATGCAGGTGCCTAACCATGCAGGACACGGCCCACGCCGCGGGGACCCCGACGGCCCATCAAGGCGGCCTTCTTAGAGATCCCCTCGAGCGGTGCTCCGCCTCGCTCGAGGATGCGCGCCCTCTCGGGCGGGCTCCGCCCCGTTCGAGGGGCGGCACTTCCCCTCGAGCGAGCTCCACCCCGCTCGAGGGCTCACTCTCCCTCGAGCGGGCTCCGCCCCCGCTCGAGGGTACGTCCCGCCCTCGGCCGGGGTCCGCCACGCTCGAGGGCGCCCCTCACGCGTGCGCCGGCCCCCGTACATGGGCATTTAACGCCCTGACACCGGTGGGACGGCGCCATCATGCGCCGGGGCTCGCGCCCGGTGCCACCGCACCAACTCCCCAGGGAGGAGCCCATCCCCACCACTGTGGGAGGGACTGTGCAGTGCGGCCGGTGTCAGTCCCGTGACACCGCGCGCCTGCTCCAGTACGGCTAACGCGCCAGACCCTCGAAGGGGGGCCAGGCGCACCCTCGATTTACTTTCTCGTGACCCTGCAGGGTTAGGTGGAGGCGCTAGGCCGGTGGATCGCCATCCCGGCCACTGTAACAGCATGGCCGCCGTCCCCGCGCGTGCAGGCGCACGCCAGGCGCTGTAGCAACCACTCCAACACTGTGAAGCACGTTGGGGAAGGGACGCCGTTTTACCTACTTCGTGACCCGTACAAGCCAACGTCAGCACCTCCCTCGAAGCCTATCAGAGGACGTCGCCACCATCTCGCCGCCCTTCTACCCTCGAACCGCCACCGTTCGGGTACGAGGTAGGCCATCATGGCCGGATCGCCGTGAAGATCGTCCGGACGGCCGCCCACTCTACGGCGTGGCACGACGTGCTCCCCCACGTAGCTAGATAGCGCGGCGCGCATGTAACCCGCCGCCCCCTTGATCTATAAAAGGGGGGCGAGCTCCCGGCCGCGGGGAGACGAGAGCGAGACTCGGCGGCACACGAGACACTCCACACACCACGTACTCATTCTCCCACGATACCTTCGACCACTCCTCCGGGGACTTGGAAGCCACGCTTCCTCTCCCGCCTTGCTTGTAGAAGCCCCACTACGAGCACCCCCGGTGCTAAGTAATATAGTGCCTTGAGCACGCCTCTGTCGGACGTACGGCCCCCTCGGCGGGAACCGGGATAAAATCTCTGTGTCACTTGTTACTTAGCATCAACCATTGAGGGATAGACCACGGCGCTATCTCTTGGTTAGTGTCGGGACCATATTCCGCACCGACAAGGACATCGAAGGCCGTCTTTGATATGTCCTCTATTGCCATGAAGATTTGGTTGTATCCCGCATTGCCATCCATGAAACTGATCACTTTGTGTCCAGCAGCGGCGTCAATCAACAAATCGGCAATAGGCATGGGGTAACCATCCATCGGAGTAGCTCTGTTCAGATCCCTGAAGTCTATGCAGACCCTCATCTTTCCATTCTTCTTGTAAACGGGGACAATGTTAGAAATCCACTCCGCATATCTGCATGGCCGAACGAAGTTTGCATCGAGTAATCTTTCAACTTCTTTCTTCACATCGGCCAATACCTCATCCTTGTAGATTTTACGGGGTGGTTGCTTGTATGGTTTGAAACCAGATTTGATTGGCAACCGATGCTCTACGATAGAACGATCCAATCCGGGCATCTCCGAATAATCCCAGGCGAAGCAATCTTTGTATTCCTTGAGCAGCTTGATCAACTCCTCCCCGAAGTCCGGCCGCAAGTTTGTCTTGATGAACGTCGGCCTTGGCTTATCATCGCTCCCGATGTCAACTTCTTCTAATTTGTCGGCCGACATAAATCCTCGCCCCAACTTGCCATCGGTGCCATCTACGGGGTTCTCCATTAAAAATTACTATAAGAGCCGATCGCTTGAATCGGTCCGTTGATCACCGCCGACGGTTCAACGGGACCTTCTCCCCGCCTTTCCCGAGAAGCAATCAATACCTTGGTATTCCCAGAAAGCTGGTTCCATGTTAGCAACGCTCACGGAGTCATCTGCTTGGACGACCTCAATATCATCATCCACCCACTGGATAAGCTGCTGATGCATGGTGGATGGGACGCAGCAATTGGCATGAATCCAGTCCCGTCCGAGCAGTAGGCTGTAGGCTCCTTTACCTTCAATCACAAAGAAGGTCGTGAGCAGCGTCTTGGACCCGATCATCAGATCCACGTGAGCGCATCCCTTGGTATCTGAAGGATTTCCAGCGAAATCATTCAGTATTATGCTTGTAGGCGTCAGATCGCTCGGGCCCATGCCAAGTTTCCTGAAGGTGGTGTACGGCATTACGTTGACTGCCGCTCCACCGTCGACGAACATCTTGGTCAATGGCTTGCCATTGACGTATCCCCTTAAGTATAGCGGCCTCATGTGTCGATTTTTTGACGGTTTGTCGAAGATTGCCTGCTTGGCTAACACCGAGTGCGCCATCATCCCCTCGATCCGCTCATCATCTAGGGCCGCTTCCTCTCGCACAACCCGATTAGCGGGAGCCATGAATTCGTTCGGCGAGAAAATATACCATGCATGTTGGAGCCGAACGCTTCGACCCTTCGGGTTGATCCTTTGGGCGCCACACCCGCCTTGTCCGGACCCCGGCCCCCGCCTCGGCTCGCGGTTCCTCAAGCGCCGAACCCGTCTCTTCGACTTCTCCTTAGGCGGGAGGGCACCATTGCCCTTTTTGCCGGATGTGCTCGTCCTCGTCCTCCTCTTGATCATCCCTTCTTAGATCGGCTTGCCGCTTCCCGGGGTGATCGATGACTTCAATTTTTTGGCGCCGATCCCCGTTAGGGTGGATCCTCCGAATTCTCTCATGGACGGATCGGCGGCGGCGCTCTCTGCCCGTACTCGCATACCCGTCCCCGCACTCGGGCGGTTCCTCGGCGTGGGCAACTTCAAACCCTCGTTCCGGCGGTGCACCGAAGAACGCACATCCCCGGTGCACGCGCTCCTGCTCGCGCGTGTATTGCTCCGGGTCCCTTCGTGTGCCTCTTCTTCTACCCCGCTCTTCTCCTCCTCGTATCCGCGCTTCGGTAACGCTTTTTTTTTTATCGGCGCCGCCACTTGTTGAGGAGGATGCGCGTGGTCACCCCGGGCTTGGCTCGGGATGACTCCCCGATTACGATGTGGCTTTTGAGAATGCGGGGGGCTTCACCATGGACTCGTTCCGCGAGTTACTTAGCGATCCGGTCCATTTGTTCCATCTGCCTCGGCCCTGGTTGAGGTCAAGACTTTGACCTTTCCCTTCTCCTCGGCCGTCACCATGTTAACGAGAGAAGCCCACCATGTTCGAGGGAAGGGGTGACCATCCGGCTTCATCTTGTTGTCAAATTTGAGGTGCCCCTCCCGGATGGCTTTACGGATCTTCATCCCGAAGACCACCGCAATCATTGGTGGAGTGCGAATCCCTGTTGTGGAAGCCACGGTAACGTTTCCCCTTGACTCCATCGGGCCGAAGCATGGAATGCCCTTCGAGCGATCCGATTCGGCCCCTTCTTTCACTAGGAGCTCAAACGGCTTGTCGGCCTTCGTGATATCGAAATCGTAGGTGCCCTTGGTCCGTTTGACCCGGCGCCCGATTCATCATTAAAGGCTCTTTCCCCCACATGATTTCGGCTGCGGCCACATCCGATTCATCATCGAATCCTCGATCGGATCGGCCTTGTCTAAGAACGGTTGTAGAATTCCGCCACATCATGCTTGCTTGCCAAACCCGGCATCCTTCTTGAAGCCATACGCCCGGTTGCTCATCAACGATAGCTTCGAGACACTGGCCCAGGTTTTCAAACTCCACCCCCGAACGAGTTTCTCACGTACGGCCGGCAACATCCCGGCGACGGCCATGTCGGCCTAGGCCGGTCGTCCGGCAAGTTGAGCGAGAAACACATGCCTTTCACCTCCCTAAACCTCCCGAGAAATTCCAACGGTGTCTCGCCGTGCCTCTGTTTCACGGTGGCAAGATCGATCAACTTCTTCTCCGAGCCGCCACCGAAATAATGGGCGTGGAATTTCCGTTCCGGGTCCCCTCCATCTGCGCTAACCGACTCGGGGGGTAAGGACGAGAACCATTAGAACGCCGGGCTGTCGGCGACGTGGGGAAGTATCGACCCGAACGTCTCCCTCGGTGAGCATTCTCCGAGCCGCATCGTGTAACGAGCAATGTGCTCCACGGTGCTTGTGTCGTCTTGCCGGAAAATTTCGTGAACTCCGTTGGGGGTTTCACCCTTGGCGGGAAGAGCACGTTGAAGTACCATTCGGGAACGGCGGCTTGTAGGCGGGACCCCGCATTTTTGGCTTGAGGCCGAACCGATTTTGCATCAACTCGGCCATCTTCCGCACCGGGCGTCGTCCTCCTGTGCGCTGCGGTGGGCGAGTAACCTAGATGCGGGGAAAGCGTCAATGGCTCCATAGTTTCCCACCTCGTGATAGCCTCCGCCATATAGGTTTCTCTCGCGGCCGGTTGTTCGTCGGAGCAATCCTCGTGACCGGAAGCGAACGGGGCCCCGAGCGAGTCGAATGCTAGGTCTCCGTACGTGGGCTGGTACGGATTCGGCTGTTGCACAGGTTGACCCGTGCTGCCCTGCGGTGGTGGCTGGATTGGTCGTCCTCCCGAGGCCTGCGGTGGAGGCCGAACCGGCCGACCCCCGGCGCCTGCGGAGGAGGAGGCCGGAAAGCTTGACTTCCAGTGCTCTGAGGAGGAGGCTAAATTGGCTGGCTCCGTAGTGGTGGTTGAGAGCTTGATTCGCCCAGCTCCACGGTGCCCCCTTGGACGGGTGTCTTCTTGGAACGCCCTTGCTCCATGCACCGGGCCAAAAACGACCACCATCATTTGCTTGGAACGCACCAAGAAAAGCTTTGTGGTGCTTGCTCAAAACGAGATCCGCAGCATCCCGGAACGCTTGCAGGCATTCCTCTTTCTCCTGTTGGGTTGTGGCGTCGCTCTCCCCTGGCAACAATACCCTGGGCATGTCATTCTTCAGGTAGGGGACACCACTTCTGTTCTTCTTGAAGGATAGCAGACACTTCTGCCGGGAATTGGTTCACGGCGTCCGGAGGTGCTTTGCCGCCGTTCGGAGAGAGGTCCTCAATGTTGACATCCATGATGTCCGCGATTTCGAGCATCTTGATCCTTTCGGTTGTGTCCCACCGGGCGTGCCAAAAAGTGTGTTGACGCAAAACGTGCACCGGCGTCAAACACACGGCAAGCCGAACAAAGGCGGCTTCACACGCGCAAAGAATCACGAGACGTGCCGGTCAATTTTTCTGAAAATTAACAAAAGATAAAGCAGTTAGATACCAAAGCTTGGAACTTGCCGGGTGGTACCAGACAGTTCCATATTTACGGCTAAGAAGCCAAATGGGATGACATATAGCTATAGAAGCTATCTGCCAAAAATCTGAGAGCCATTCGGGAACTTATAAAGGGAAAAGCAATACTGCCGAATGGATGACGTAAGCATGACAGTAATCGGTCTTCGTTTGAGCAAAGATGTACATGCACGAGGCCATGACCGATCCCCATGATAACCAACATTAAATAAATAGATAAAGTAAAGCGCGAACATAAACATGTAATAAATAAGCATGCATAGATCCAAAGCACTAGTCTACCGCATGTCTAGGTACTTAAAAATCCGTCGGGTACGATGTCAAAACAAATCTATCCACCGCATGATACAACTTGCATGAAAATCGTACCACTTTCCACAAATAGATCTATCCACCGCATGATACAATCTAAATATGGAAAGCTAAAAGCACACGTTATTTAAAGCATGAAATATGCACGTGCCCTACTCGTGAGGAAACATAACCGAATGCGGCTAAACAGCCGATTCGGGGTCCATGAAGAAGGAACGAACATTACCAAGCGAATAAATCTATTAGATTGATTCGAAATCTAATCCACCGGATGATTAGCTCCAAAGCAACCCAAAAACCTGCATCTACCGCATGATACTCAGTTCTTTCAAGATTTATACCAACATTGGCAAGCTTAAACCCGCAACACGTAACAACCCGGATCGATTCGGTTTCGGCTATCGAAAAGCACAAGATCCACGTGTTAAAACACGAAATCTACTCATACAAGGATCATAAAAGGGATAAAGCCGATCCAAACCCATCTAGATTGGGCCAAAAGTGTTACATGAATTTAAACATAAGGTAAAAACTCAAAGCAACACGGTGTAACTTAATGAATCTACTGGATCTTGCCAAAATCCAATAGAGCCGATAACTAGCTTCAAGCTAGATCTTAGCCTACCGCATGGCTCATGACCTAACAAGAAACCCTCTTGAACCAAGCTGGAATCTACCGCATGACACGAAGCATGGTAACAAGACTACTTGCATCGGATCTAAATCCACCGCATGATACTAGACATGATACAAGGTTGCCGGTACTCACGAAGGTCGACGGATCGATGAATCCTCTCGAAGAACTTGACGACACGACAAAAGGACTTTAGGGTTTGGCGTAAGGCCGGTTTGTATTGAAGAATGATTGTGTTTTTTTACATACATTCGGGGCTCATATTGATACCCTGCCAAGTTACAATCTCGAATGAATTCGCTACCTAACTTATCTCTAAGCTCGATCGCCTATCCATCCATTCGTCCTTCTCGCTTGAGCCACGTCACCGTCCAATCCCGCAAAATCGGCTCTCTTGTTCCTTTGCCGAACGGGAGCGGATAGCCGACCGCAAACTTCTTTGCCGAATACATACGAAAAAATCTTTTCCTTCCACCAAACGGACTCCTTACCGAGCCGGACCCACAAGTCGGACTCCTTACCAAATTTTGGTGTTAACATTGGTTCCTAGGTCCAGTGGCACTCCGTTGGCTACGTGGTCTTGGCCAATTTGGGTATTGAGTCTGAGACGTGTGTTGGAAGCCGTGTTCATCTTGTTGGAGTTTCCATCTCTTTCGAGAAGAATTTTTATCGGCTCCCATTCACTCCCCCCCCCTCTGGTTCGCCGTATCGGTCCTTCAAGTGGTATCATAGCCGGTTCGGGTCTTTATTGACTCTAACCAGTCTAAGATCCATGGATGGCGTACCAGGAATGGGGTTCGGGTCCTCCACACTTCGATGGCAAGAACTACCAGATGTGGAGTAAGTGCATGGCTGCGTTTCTCAGAGGAAAGGGTCAGATCCTTTGGGATGTCACAGTGGACACAGGCTTTGTCCAGCCAATGAACTTTCTTGCTGAAGGATTGAGGGATAGATTCGACGCCAACAATAAGGCGGTCGACTACTTGTTTCCTGCTTTGTGTCAGCCTGAGTTCGATCGGGTGCACACCGAGCACTTGGCTTGTAGAATTTGGACTATGATCATGATAGAGCGGTCAAGCTCTTACACTCTTTGGATCGTACCATTTGGGGCGAGAAAGTTCGAGGCCATTGTGGAGTCGAGAGAAGTATGACACTCGACGGTAAATGAGCTATTCTCGAATCTCAAGTCGGCTGAGGTGGATAGGGGCATGACTGCCAAGCTCGAGGGTCCGACTGATTCCCATAGTCTTCCCCTCGTTGGTGGTTCGAAAGGAAAGGCTAACACTAACCCATCCACCAGGATGTTCTCCTTGTCCTTTTTGATGTCTATGCCAGATGAGGAGTTCGACGTGCTTGGAGAGGACGAGCTGGCGCTCCTGACGGGGCGGTTCGAGAGGCTGCACGAGAACCGAGTGAACATGAGGACGAACACGAGGACATGCTTCAAGTGCGGCAAGGATAGACACTATTTCGCCGAGTGTCCGAAGGTGAACAACCACGACAAGCACAAGTTCAAGGACAAGATTAAGAAGTCCAAGAAGAAGGATCGTGGACATGGGAAGAAGACACGGTCTCGAGACAAGATGAAGAGATCAAGCGACATCGAGTCTGATTCCGAGGACACGTCTTCAAGCTCGAGTGATGAAGACGAAGAGGATGACAAGAAGAAGGAGAAGAAGAACCTCGGCAAGTATCTCAACAACCTTTGTGTGACAGGCCTAAGCCTCAAGGACGACTTTTGCGGCATGGCTCGCAGTTCAAGTAGTAAGAGAAGCCAGAAGGACGCCTCGGACTTGGATCCGACGATGAGGTATGTGATGAGCTTTCTTCTTTGCGCAAGGAGAATGAGGAGTTGGTTGACTTGCTTGATAATCGCGATCACATGCTTAGAGAGGCTAAGAAGCTTAGGAAGGAGCTGAGATCTTTGCTCGAGGATGCTAGGACTAGAGTGGCTGAGCTAGAAACGCGGGTTCTTGATAGCAAGCTTGAAATTGATTCGCTTAAGGTTAGCCCCGTTGTTTTTGATGAAAATGATTGTGCTTGATTTCTCTCGCTTTCCTAGCCGACTTGTCGATCTTAGGGAGAAGTATGCCTCCAAGTGTGAGGAACTAGATGTGCTAAGGGTTGAGTTGGGTGAGCTACAATCTAGACCCACTTTTCTTGGTGCTTGCACTTCTTGCCCTGGTTTGCATGGGAAAATTGTTGAGTTTCGTTCTCGCATTGTTTCGCTAGAGGCCGATTTGAAAGTGCCTATTCCTACTTCTTGTTCTACATGTGAGTTGCATGCTATGAAGAATTTGGATCTTGCAAAATGTGTTGGTCGCTTGCAAGATGAGAATGATAAGTTGCGTGAAGCGCCGAGTTGGTTGTTGAGTTAAGAACCTCGGCTTGGTATGATGATTGTTAGCCGTAAGCGCTTTGATGGTTGGGCTTTGGGATTGGATAAGTGAGGACCGGGAGCGTCCCGGTGGTCGATGGATGACCGCTCCTCGGTGATGAGTGATTGACAACGGGTGTTGGACCGACTCTTGGCTTAGTGCGCGAGGTGTAGGCTGCGGCCTAGTTCGTGTTGTTGCGAGGTGAAGAACGGGCGCGAAAGGTCTTCGGCCTTGAGGGGCCTCCGGGAGATGGAGAGACAAGTAGGCTCGATTCGAGGGACCCGGTGGACGGCGGGGCCCGCGGTGCGGGCCACATGGTGGCGATACGAGCAAGACGAAGTCATGGACGGATGAGCCGGTGCACGGTGGCGGTCAAGTCAAGTGGTTTGGCGGGAGGCCGGACCGGGCACGCGGGGTTTGGTGGTTTGCCCACAAAACCACCGGCGGACGGTTTCTTGGTTTGGGCCTCAAAACCAAGTCCGAGGGCCCAACACGACGGAGACGGGATCCGGGCGTGTCGGGAAGCTTCGAGGCGGAGGACACGCGGCGGGATCGCATGGCTTGCGTCGGGAGGACGCGGGGTGCGGCAAAGGCGTGGCCGTCCGATGGGAAGACCCACAAACATTACCAAAATGCCCCTACGTGGGTTGTATCGCCGATAGTTTAGTTAGGGGTAGTCGAGTCATTTACCACTCCGGCGGGACACGATATATAAGCCATGAGTGTGTGTTGATGGCTTGCTCTCTCCGCGACTTAGGGTTTCATTTGCTCCCTCCTCTTTCTCATTTTCGTAGCTATTTTTCTTCCTATTTTCTCTAGGCTAGCATGAGAGCTTCATGTGAGATTTGTTGAGAGGGATGGATGCTAGGGCGGCATGCTAGACCTTGTGAATCTTTCCTGGTTTGTATAGAAGATTCGGGGTTGTTTTTCGTGGCTTTTTGTGCTTATTTTCGTGCCTTTGTTCCCGGTGTGATTCCGCGGATTTGAGTGAGTTTCTTCCCGGATTTCTTTGAGGGAAACATGGATAGATGTCTTGTGCATCTTTGTGCTTGATCTTGTGCCCTCAAACGCCGGAAACTACTCCGATTCGTGAGTTTTCGTTCGGTGCTCTAGCTTTTGGTGGTGCTCAAAGGATTCGCGATTCCCGGTGATTTAGGGAGTTAGGAGGCAAGATTTTTGGGCTATAGCATCCTTGTGTGACGCTTTTCAAGTACCCAAACCCTTGTCTCCACGGCTTCAACCGTTTGGGAAATCCGATGATGATTTGGGGGAGTTGACTTTCGGGGTCGGGGCGTTTACTCTCTCTGTCCGCACACGGCGGACGGTCCGCGAGGAGGTCGCGGACGGTCCGCGTGGCTCCGATTCATCCCGTGTTCTTCGTGTTCTTGCTCGTCCTTCGTTTCGATCCGTCGTGATTTTGGTTTTTGGTTGGACGGAGTTTCGGACGGTCCGCGGTGTCGGGCGGACGGTCCGCGGGTCTTCGGGCGGACGGTCCGCGTGCTCCCCGCGGACGGTCCGTGACACGGGGGTGGCTTTGGGTCATTTTGTGTAAATTAACGGACGGTCGCGGCTAAGGCCGGACGGTCCGCGGCTCGGGTGCGTACGGTCCGCGATACCGGCCGGACGGTCCGCGCGGCTCTTGCGGACGGTCCGCCCCTCTGCGCGGACGGTCCGCGAGCTCGTGTGCTTTGCTTCTTGGTTCGATTCCCTCCTCCCTTTCTAGTGCTTCCGCGTGTGCTTTGAAGAATCATTCCTAAGGCTTGAGGTTGATCCATAACCTCGTGGTCTTGGCGATTGGTGCGTGATTCGATCCATCGCTTGTGTGTGGCGGGATTTGAGTAGGACATAGGCCGGGTTCTTTGGGAAGAATTTTTACTGGCTCCTATTCACTCCCCCCCCCTCTCTAGTCGCCATCGATCCTTCAATTGGTATCAGAGCTTGGTGCCGGATTCTTTGCGACTTTGACAAGTCCCGAATCCTAAGATGGCGTACGTTGAGCGGGGCGGTCCGCCGCACTTCGATGGCAAGGGTTACCACAAGTGGGCGGCTCGTATGATGATTTTTCTTCGAGGAAAGGCTGTTGGATTTTATTGTGCTTGACAAGACCTATGCTATTCCGGTCAACATCCATACTCTTATGGTGGCCGATGCCGATGCCAAGGCCAAGTATGAGGCTAATGCAAAAGCCGTTGATCACTTGTGCCGGAGCTTGTGTGATCCGAGTTTGAGCGTGTTCGCCATTTGAATCTTGCTTGGCAAAATTGGGATAAGTTGTTGGTTGCTCACGGTGGTGATAACCATGTGAAGGCTCGCCTCTTTGTCTCTTACCGGATGCAATATGAGAATTTCACTCCACTTCCCGGTGAGGACATTGATGCGATGTTTCGAGAGGTTCACCGCCATCGTGAACAACATGAAGGCAAATGTTGAGGATTTTCCGTATTCCGAGCATGATCGAGGCTTTGAAGCTCTTGCATGTCTTGGATCCAAATGTTTGGGGTGCTAAGGTTGAGGCCATCAAGGAGTACGGGAATTATTTGACTATTGAGTTGGATGACCTCTTTTCTAAGCTCAAGTCGAGTCGAGGTTGACGGAAGTTGATATCCAAGCATGAGGGCTCGGCCGACCATAGTCTTGCTCTTGTGGGAGGATCAAAGGGCAAATCTAACCCTTCTGTCGACGGTTTTCTTTGTCCTCTCTTATGTCCATTCCGGATGAGGAGTTTGATGTGCTTTGGGCGAGGAGGAGGCGGCCTTGCTCTCAAGAAGGTTTGAAAGACTACACGAGAGTCGGAGGAACGCACGGCGGAGCTCGGGGACGTGCTACAAGTGTGGCAAGCGTGGCCACTTCATCGCCGAGTGCCGGAAGCGGAGGAGAACAAGTACAAGGTGAACGAGTACAAGGCGCACCCGAGGCGTGAAGACAAGTACTCCTCCAAGGGCAAGCACTTCAACAAGTCCAAGAGCAAGGACAAGGACAAGCGGCGACCGAGCAAGAGCACCTACAAGAAGAACAAGGCAAGAGCGATGGTGGCCGGTGCGAGCGACGTTGACTCAAGCTCAAGCGAGGAGCGATCAAGCTCAAGCGGCGAAGATGAAGACGCCGGGAGGCGCGGTGGCAATAAGAGTGCAAGCGGAACCTCGGCGGGCGTGCCGTGTGGCGCTCGAGGGCTTTTGTGGCATGGCCCATAGCTCAAGCAGCAAGAAGAGTGTGAAGGAAGACAGCGACTCCGACTCGGAGGATGAGGTAAACCGTGATCCCGACTCCTTGCTTGCTGAGATTGCTAGGTTGAATGGTTTGCTTGATAACCGTGATAGTGTGTTGAGAGATGCCAAAAAGATGAGGAAAGATCTTAGGGCTCAGCTTGAGAATGCTAGTGAGAAAGTAGGAGAGTTAGAATCAAAATTGCTTGAATTGAAACTTGAGAATGACTTTGAAACTTGCTCCTACTCCTCCTGATGATGTTGAATGTGTTGAATGTGATGCTTGGTTGAATGAAATCAAACTGCTTAATGAGAAGAATGCTTCTATTTTGGCTCAACTAGATGCTCTTAGGGTTCGAACATGATGAGCTTAAGGCTAGACCTACTTTGCTTGGTGCTTGCAAATCATGTCCTACTATGCATGCTAAGCTTGTCGATGCTCGTTCTACCATTAGTTCTTTGGAAGCATCTTTGAAATCTCCTGTTGCAAATGCATGTTCTAGCTATGATGAAGTCACTTTGCGTAATCTTGAACTTACTTCCCGTTTGGATGTGATCTATGAGGAGAATGACTATTTGAGGAAGGTGTTGGGTTGGTTGTACGGCGGGAACCTCAATTGAAAATCATGATTGAGGAGTTCAAGAGAGCGATGGTCGTGGTTTGGGGTTTGAGAAGTTGGGTGAGAAAGTGGGAGAGAACGAAGTGGGGAGAGTGTGTACGAGAAGTGTGTTGAGTCTAACCCGGGTTTGAGGTGATCGAAGAGATCCAAGTCCCACTCCCAAAAGCACCCAAGAACTCTTTCACACCAAAGCCCAACCACCTTTGCAACAAGCTTGACACAACCCAAGATCCACCCAAATTCCCACCTAAGACAAATGATTTCCAAAAACCTGTGAAGTTTGTGGGTGAGAAGGGTGAGAAGCCTAGAGAGAAGCCGAGCCAAAACCAAAACCCATCCCCTTCGGGTGTGAGTACTTGTGGCAAGGAGAGGCATCTTGCGAGTTTTGCTACAAGAGGAAGAGGGATGAGAGGCTTGCTAGGGAGCAAGCAAACCGGGACGGTATCGCCGGCCTCGCGGTATTCCCCGAGCCTAGAGTGCCACTTCCACGGGGTGTGGAAAGTGTGAGGAGTGTTGGCGAGGTTCCCACGGAGAGGTGGTGGTGAGAGGTTTGTCGGGAGAGATGATGGTGTGCGTCTTTGGTGAGAGGTTTGGTCGGGCTCGTGGTGGTTTTGCCGGACGTCCTCCTACTCGTCCTCGGTACGAGTTTAGGGGAGATGATCGCGGCTTTGGGTTCCGGAGGAACTACGGACCACGTTTTCCCCCTCGTGGTGCTCGTACTCTCCCATGGGACATGGGAAGTTTGGTGGCAAGGGAGTGATGTTTGCTAACCCCTCTTTTGAGCGGATGGCTCGACAACGGTTTAACTTTCTCCGTGCTAACCCCGGTGTCGAGTCGCTAGCTCATTCTCGTTCTTGTTTCGACTGCGGGCGGGGAGGCTTGGATAACATTTGGTTGATCGACTCCGGTGTTCTCGACACATGACCGGAGATAAGAAGTGGTTCTCCGGCCCTCACCCCGGTGAAGGAAAAGATGTACATCACATTTGGGGACAATGGACGAGGTAGAGTCTTTGTCGAGAGGGTGTTGTGCATGTGGGTGACAAGGTAACGTTGAAGAGAGTGGCTCTTGTGAAATCTTTGGGTTTTAATTTGCTTTCGGTTTCTCGGTTGCTTGATGAGGGTTTTGAGGTGCGTTTCAAGTCCGGCGAGTCTCGTTTGCTTGATTCTCGAGGTGATCTTGTCCGTATGATCATCCCCGAGGGTCGGATTTTCGGGGCGATTTCTCTCGTTCTTTGGGTCCTGCTTTCGCCGTTTGATGGGCGGTCCTTCTTCGATTTGTGGAAATGGCATAGGCGGTTGGGACACTTGAGCTTTGATTTGGTTTCCCGCTTGAGTGGTCTTGACCTTGTCCGAGGATTGCCGAAGTTGAAGCTTGAGAAGGATTTGGTTTGTGCTCCGTGTAGGCATGGTAAGATGGTAGCCACTCCCCATCCACCCCTGACCGATGTCATGACCGAGCGTCCGACGGAGCCGTTGCATATGGACCTTGTTGGGCCGGCTCGAGTTCGCTCGGTGGGTGGGAAGTGGTATGTCCTTGTTGTGGTGGACGATTACTCTCGCTATGCACGGGTGTTCTTCTTGGAGGATAAGAGTGAGACTTTTGGTTTTGTTCGAGATCGATCGTGAGGTTGAAAAATGAGAGGCATGGAAATGCTATTCGAGCTATCCGCGGTGATAATGGCTCTGAGTTCAAGAACTCTCGTTTTGATGCCTTTTGTCGTGATCTAGGTCTTGAACATCAGTATTCGACCCCTTATGTGCCCCCTCAAAATGGAGTCGTGGAAAGGAAAAATCGGACTCTTTGTGAGATGGCTAGGACGATGCTCGATGAGCACGGGACTCCTAGGAGGTTTTGGGCCGAGGCGGTCAATACGACTTGCCATGTTTCCAACCGGATTTTATTGAGAGCTTTCAAGAAGAAGACTTGCTATGAGCTTATGCATGGTCGGGCACCCAAGGTGAGTCACTTCCGAGTTTTTGGCGCAAGTGCTTTATTTTGAAGAAGGGAAAACTCGACAAGTTTGAGGCTAGGTCTAGTGATGGTATTTTCTTTGGATATGCTAACCACTCTAGAGCCTATAGGGTGCTTAACCTTGAGACTAACAAAATCATGGAGACTTGCGAGGTAACCTTCGACGAGACAATGCCATGTACCTCTCTTGGCTTTGAATGTGCGGGTGATGAAGAGATGGCCGAGGACCTCTTTGAGGAGGAGAAAGATGAAGCCGGAGATGATGATGGGGAGAACCATGCGCCCGAAGGCGAGCATGTACCCACTACTTCCCCTACGACCACTTTGGAGCATGGACCGTCTACTTCATGGACAACGACGGTGCAACAAGAGGACCCGGCGAGAGAAGCCGAAGTTGAGGGGGAGGTAGTCTCGAGGCGTGAGGCTCCCGGCGGATTCAAGAAGTGCATCCCCGTCGAAGATCATTGGGAACATCGATGAACGCACTACACGGTCGAGGTCCGGGAATTCCTCTCATTTTGCTCATGCTTGCTTTTGTTGCTACTTTTGAGCCCAAGGACATTGGACATGCTTTATCCGATGCAAACTGGGTCAATTCTATGCATGAGGAGTTGGAAAATTTTGAGAGGAACCGGGTGTGGGAGTTAGTTGAACCACCTCCTAATTGCCATCCCACGGAACCAAGTGGGTTTGGAAGAACAAAGAGGGAGAGAATGGGATGGTTGTGAGGAACAAGTCTAGACTTGTTGCTCAGGGGTTTAGTCAGAAGGAGGGGATCGACTATGAGGAGACCTTTGCTCCTGTGGCCCGTCTTGAGGCAATTCGGATCCTTCTAGCCTTTGCCGTGGCTAAAGGGTTCAAGTTGTTTCAGATGGACGTGAAGAGTGCTTTTCTGAATGGGGTCATAGAGGAGGAGGTGTATGTGAAGCGACCACACCGGGTTTGAGAGCGAGTTGTACCCACACGGGGTATACAAGTTGAAAAGGGCTCGTATGGGTTGAAACGGGCGCCCCGTGCTTGGTATGGGAGATTGAGAGGTTTTCTTTTGAGCGAGAGGGTTTGTGATGGGTACCGTGGATAGAACCCCGTTTCTCCTCAAGCATGGAAATGACTTGTTGATTGTGCGGATATACGTGGATGATATTGTCTTTGGTGGCTCGTCACATAACCTTGTTGCCAAGTTTGCGGATGAGATGAGCGGGGAGTTCGAGATGAGCATGATGGGCGAGTTGCGGTATTTTCTCGGGGCCGCAGATCAAGCAAGTGAAGGACGGTACATTTGTGCACCGGACCAAGTACACAAAAGACATGCGAGGAAGTTCCGGATGCAAGATGTGAAGCCGATGTCGACTCCCATGGGGAGTACGGCCACTTTGGATGCGGATGAGGACGGAGAACCGGTGGACCGGCGGGAGTACGGGAGCATGATCGGCTCCCTCCTCTACTTGACGGCGACGAGGCCGGACATACGGTTCGGCGTGTGTACGTGCGCTCGTTTTCGAGCTTCGCCGAGGACATCACATCGACGGGCCGTCAAGAGGATTTTCGGTACCTACGGTCCGCCCCGGTCTTGGCCTTTGGTATTCTTCCTCCTCGACTCTTTCTCTTCATGGTTTTTCGATGCGGATTTTGTTTGGTTGTCGAGTCGAGAGGAAGTCTACTTCGGCACTTGTCGGTTTCTTGGTTCTTCGTTGGTCTCATGGTCTTCCCGCAAGCGATCTAGTGTAGCTCGGTCTACCACCGAGGCGGAGTATGTTCTTTGCCGCGAGTTGTTTGTTCCCACTGTTGTGGATTTCCGACACTTTGAGAGACTTTGGTGAGGAGTGCACCCGGATCCCACTTCTTTGTGATAGCACCGGTGCCATAAGCGTAGCCAAAAACCCGGTGCTTCACTCCCGGAACCAAACACATAGAGGTGAGGTATCATTTCTTGAGGGACAATGTGGAGAAAGGAACCATTGTTTTGAGCCATGTTCCTACCCAAGATCGGCTAGCCGACATCTTTACAAAGCCTCTCGACCAAGCTACTTTTGTGCGCTTGCGGGGGAACTTGGGGTTTGTTGCCCTTTCTAGTTATTTCTTGGGGGATTTCCTTTTGTACCATATGTATTATGCCATGTTTTACTTTGATGTATATACATGCTTTGCTTGATGTACAAACCATGGTAGGATAGCCATCTTGTCATATATCATGTTGCATTTGTCATATATTGCATTTTAGGATGATGAGCTTCTTTCATATGCCATATTTGAGTCTCTTTGGCTATTTGTGAGATATTGGTTATATGTGTGGAGAAATGGTGATGTGAGGCTATGCTCTTGGAATATTTGAGATATATGTGTGGTGAGATAGCCCCTTTTGAAATAAATGCTTAACTTGACTAATTTTTGATGAAATTTGCTCCACTCTGTGTAGTTGTGTATCCATGTCACGGTTTAGTCTAAATGTGCTTTTCATGCTTAGATTGTGCTTGGATGCCTTGTTCTTGCATTTGGGCCAAAGGCCGGATATCATTGTGAATGTTTAGCCTATGTTGCATTCATGGGGGAGCATAAGCTTCTTTTTGCCGCAAAGGCACTTCATGTACCATGAAATGAATTAATCTTGAAAAGAAGTGTAAAATGCTTGAAAAATGCTCCATCCATCATGTACGTGCTTAAAATGTATTATCTTTCACATATGGGTGCAAAACATGTTGTATGATGTTCACCGGTGGAGAAGTCTCCCCGAAGTGGACACATGGCTCATGAGCTTTGACATGACATGCTTTGCTTTATGGGTGTTTGCCATGATCTTTTGCTTTGAGAATTTGATATCCTTGTATGATCTTTGAATGGTATGCATGTTTGTGGCTCAAGTGTGACATGGATAGGCTTTTACATGTGAAGCGAGCCTTCTTTTGGTAAAATTGCTTAAATCTGAAAATTTTGCTTTGTCACATGCTTGTATTTTCATATATTACTTGTGGCAATGCTTTGACTATGCTATGATTCATGTGTGTGATCTTTGTCTCATTTTTAGCCTTTGACACTAAATTTGGCCTATTTGAGAAGCTCATGTAGTTGTTTATATGCTTTGCTTTTGCATTTCTGCATTTTCACCTTGATTCATACATTGCCAACAAGGGGGAGAAGAGGTGAGCTTAATGAAAATTCAGAAGAGGTGAGCTGAAATTTGGGAGTTTGCATGAGCTTGCATTTGTTCGGGGGGGAGCTTTCTTGCTTTGTTTTCGGTGTGGATTTTGTGCTTTGCTTGGCTTGTGACCTTTCTTCGCCTTTCTTCGGTTTTGGTCATGAGTTGAGCTTATTTGTTTTCTTTCTTCTTCTTTTCTCTTTTACTCTGAATTTCATTTCGCGTTGTGTGTTGTCAATGCACTCATCAAGGGGGAGATTGAGGACCAGGAGCGTCCCAGTGGTCGATGGATGACCGCTCCTCAGTGATGAGTGATTGACAACGGGTGTTGGACTGACTCTTGGCTTAGTGCGCAGGTGTAGGCTGCGGCCTAGTTCGTGTTGTTGCAGGTGAAGAACGGGCGCGAAAGGTCTTCGACCTTGAGGGGCCTCGGGAGATGGAGAGACAAGTAGGCTCGGTTCGAGGGACCCGGTGGACGGCGGGGCCCGGGTGCGGGCCACATGGTGGCGATACGAGCAAGACGAAGTCATGGATAGATGAGCCGGTGCACGGTGGCGGTCAAGTCAAGTGGTTTGGCGGGAGGCCGGACCGGGCACGCGGGGTTTGGTGGTTTGCCCACAAAACCACCGGCGGACGGTTTCTTGGTTTGGGCCTCAAAACCAAGTCCGAGGGCCCAACACGACGGAGACGGGATCCGGGCGTGTCGGGAAGCTTCGAGACGGAGGACACGCGGCGGGATTGCATGGCTTGCGTCGGGAGGACGCGGGGGTGCGGCAAAGGCGTGGCCGTCCGATGGGAAGACCCACAAACATTACCAAAATGCCCCTACGTGGGTTGTATCGCCAGTAGTGTAGTTAGGGGTAGTCGAGTCATTTACCACTCCGGCGGGACCTGATATATAAGCCATGAGTGTGTGTTGATGGCTTGCTCTCTCAGTGACTTAGGGTTTCATTTGCTCCCTCCTCTTTCTCATTTTCGTAGCTATTTTTCTTCCTATTTTCTCTAGGCTAGCATGAGAGCTTCATGTGAGATTTGTTGAGAGGGATGGATGCTAGGGCGGCATGCTAGACCTTGTGAATCTTTCCTGGTTTGTATAGAAGATTCGGGGTTGTTTTTCGTGGCTTTTTGTGCTTATTTTCGTGCCTTTGTTCCCGGTGTGATTCCGCGGATTTGAGTGAGTTTCTTCCCGGATTTCTTTGAGGGAAACATGGATAGATGTCTTGTGCATCTTTGTGCTTGATCTTGTGCCCTCAAACGCCGGGAAACTACTCCGATTCGTGAGTTTTCGTTCGGTGCTCTAGCTTTTGGTGGTGCTCAAAGGATTCGCGATTCCCGGTGATTTAGGGAGTTAGGAGGCAAGATTTTTGGGCTATAGCATCCTTGTGTGACGCTTTTCAAGTACCCAAACCCTTGTCTCCACAGCTTCAACCGTTTGGGAAATCCGATGATGATTTGGGGGAGTTGACTTTCGGGGGTCGGGCTGTTTGCTTCTCTGTCCGCACACGGCGGACGATCCGCGAGGAGGTCGCGGACGGTCCGCGTGGCTCCGATTCATCCCGTGTTCTTCGTGTTCTTGCTCGTCCTTCGTTTCGATCCGTCGCGATTTTGGTTTTTGGTTGGACGGAGTTTCGGACGGTCCGCGGTGTCGGGCGGACGGTCCGCGGGTCTTCGGGCGGACGGTCCGCGTGCTCCCCGCGGACGGTCCGTGACACGGGGGTGGCTTTGGGTCGTTCGTGTAAATTAACGGATGGTCCGCGGCTAAGGCCGGACGGTCCGCGGCTCGGGTGCGGACGGTCCGCGATACCCGGCCGGACGGTCCGCGCGGCTCTTGCGGACGGTCCGCCCCTCCTGCGCGGACGGTCTGCGAGCCTGTGTGCTTTGCTTCTTGGTTCGATTCCCTCCTCCCTTTCTAGTGCTTCCGCGTGTGCTTTGAGGAATCGTTCCTAAGGCTTGAGGTTGATCCATAACCTCGTGGTCTTGGCAATTGGTGCGTGATTCGATCCATCGCTTGTGTGTGCCGGGATTTGAGTAGGACATAGGCCGGGTTCTTTGGGAAGAATTTTTACCGGCTCCTATTCACTCCCCCCCTCTCTAGTCGCCATCGATCCTTCAATAAGGTTGGTGAGGGCAATAGTGAGAGAGCAAGGAAATTTGGGAATGTTTCAGTTCCACCACAACCCACACCCAAAGACAAGTTTGCATCCAAGCCAAACCAACCGAGAGAAAAACCGAGTGAGAAGGCAAGTGAAAAGCCTAGTGAGAAACCAAGTGAGAAGCCTTGTGAAGAGCCTCACCCCAAGTCTAAGCTCAGATCAATCCGTTTCCATTGTCAGTTTTGTGGAAAGGATGGTCACAAGAGAGCATTTTGCTTCAAGAGGAAGCGTGAGGAGAGAATGGCGAAGGAGTGGGCTAACAAGGACAAGTACCACCCTTCCAATGGTGTACTTGAGCCTCATGTGCAGTTGCCCAGGGCCAAGGTGAGTGTGAGGACAGTTCGGGCTTGGGGAGAGCGAAAGGCTGTTGGAGGTCTTCTGTGGCCGGGCTACCGAGTCGGGCGGGTGTGGGGCACCGGTCGGACCGGTGCGAGGCTGGACGAGCGAGCGGTTGGGTTTTGTGCTCGTACAGATGCTAAGTTTGGTTTTGGAGTGTTCTGGTGGAGAGTTTACAGGAGGTCAGTTTGCTAGGCATTCTCCCCCTCGAGCTCACTACGGGGATGGGAGGATCCGTAGCTTTGAGATGGAGAGGAGGGACAGTTCACGGGCTCTCTTTCGTGGTTTTAGTCCTCCTCCAGGCAGAGAGGGTTGGTTCCCTCGTGATGGTCACCGTGGTGGTGTTCGTGGAGGTAGCTTTGGTAGGAAAGATGGTTTGGTTTGTGCTAACCCCACTTTCGAGCAAATGGCTAGGCACTGGTTTTACACTTTTGGAACTGACCCCAGTGTTGAGTCGTTTGCTCGCTCTCGCTCTTGGTTTTGAGTTGCAGGTGGATGGCCTGGAGAACATTTGGTTGATATCGGGGGTGGTTCTTCCGCTTCATATCCCGGTGGTGACATGTAGGTGCATCACTTTCGGGGATGGTGGACAAGGATGAGTGAATTGTGAAGAAATGATAAAGGTGAGTGTATTTGTGACCTTCAAGTCTGTGGTCTTGGTCAAGCCACTTGGTTTATTTTGCTCTTTGCCCTATCTCATGTGTGTAAGGTGAGCTTTGTATGCTTTTTGGCCTTAATGCATGAGTTTAGGGGGAGCTTGTGAGTTTTGTGCTCCTTTGCTCTTTTTCCGGTGGTGTCGAGCCCTTTTTGCCTCCCCTCGAGGAGCCGGTCGTTTTTGAGCTTTGTGTGTGGGAGCTCCTTTGTAGCATATGTATAGTTTCCTTTGTACATTTCTTGCTTTTGGCATGGCATATGTAACATGATGTATAGACATCCTTTCATCTTAGATTGCATGCATTTTGTATCATATGCATTGGATAGGAAAAGCTTCTCCTTTATACATTGTTCACCATGGAATGCTATTTATGTCTTTGTGAGCTTGTTTGGTATGCTATGGTTAGTTTGCTTAGCTCTTGATGATCTTGATGAATGATCCATGGTTGATGGTTGTCTTTGAAAAATGTCACATATATGCTCTCTCATGTGTAAATGCCTTTACATGATCTTGACATGTTTTAGTGGCTTTGTTATGCTTAATTTGTGGTTGGATAGCTAGTTTATTGATCATATGGGGCCAAAGGCTCATTTGCCATCATGAATGTTTAGCCCTCTTGCTTTATCTTGTGGAGGGGCATAAGTTCCTTTTTGTCGCAAAGACATTTCATGTACCATTTATAAATCTGAAAATGAAATGAAAAATGCTTGGAAAATGTGCTCCCATGTCATATGTGCTAAATTTAATTTTCTTTGGGTGCTAAACCATTGCATGAAGCCTACCGAGTGAGAAGTCTCATACATAGAAGTAGGCACATGGCTCGGTGGCTTTGACATGACATGAGGTGCTTGTGGGTGTTTGTGATGGTCTTATGATTAGAATGGCTGTCCTAGCATGAAGTTTGTGTGGCTTTGCCATTTTGATGTGTTTTGATCATGTTGAGGACTTTGCTCATGAGAGGCAAGTTTTTCGCAAAATTGCCCAAATTCATCTTAGCTTCGTCCAATGGTTGTGAAACTTGGTGATCTTGTAGTTGATGTCGATACGAAGCTATAGAGTATCTAACTTGCTCATTTGGACATGTGTAGCATCCTATGTTGAATTTTGTCTATTTGAGAAGCTCTAGGTTGAAAGTTTTGCATTTTTGGCTTGATTCATGCATTGCCAACAAGGGGGAAAAGTTTGAGCTTGAAATGGCTTCTTGGATGCATTTAGAAGGTTTTCGGTGGTTTCGAGCCATTTCTGGGCTCTGTTGTGCACCGGTCTAACCGGTCGAGGTCACGGTACGGCCGGTCGAGTCTTCGGTCCCGTGCACATGTTGGGCACCGGTCGACCGGTGGTGGTGACCGGTCCGACCGGTGTGAGCTGAAGTTGTTGCGGCTGCCTGTTTTCACGTGGTTTGCATGCATTCGTCCATGGGGTCTCGGATGCTTGAGTTTTGTTTTGTCTCGGATGTGTCGAGCCGTTGCCCTTGCCTAAGGGGTCCGAGACTTGTCTTCTTCAAGTGATCTTGCTCCTTGCCTTTGTTTGGCTTTCGATCGCTTGTTGGAGTTTCTTTTTGTTCGTTTCTTTTTTCTTTTTCTTTTCTCTCTTATTACTTTCGTGTGGGTGTTGTCAATTCACTCATCAAGGGGGAGATTGAGGACCATGTGTGGTTCGAGGACCGGTGGATGGTCGCTTCCTTGTGTGATGAGTGATTGACAATGTTGTGTGGACTGATTCTTGGCTAAGTATTGCAGGTGCAGGTTGCGGCTTGACTTGTGTTGGTGCAGGTGAAGAACAAGCGCGAAAGGTCGTCGCCGGTGAGGCCTCCAGGTGTGGAGAAGACAAGTAGGCTTCGTTCGAGGGACCCGGTGGCCGGCGGGGGTCAAGTGCGAGCCGCATGGTGACATGAACGACAAGATGAAGTCATGGACGGTTTCTTGGTTGAGCACGAAAACCAAGGTCGAGCCGGAACTACGTGGGAGCCAATTCATGAGTGGAGATTGGTGGAGGCTACACCGAGTTCGCGGGGTTTCCGGTGGTTCACCGAAAAACCACCGGGTTCTTTGGTTGATCCACAAATCCAAGACCGAAGAACCGAAGACGGTCTTTGCGGCGGTGCTAGACCGGTCGGCGGGTGGGTACCGGTCGGCCGGTGAGGAGCACCGGTCCGACCGGCCGGCGTGCGACGACGCAGTCCGGAGACTTCGAAGCGGAGGACACACATCGGGATCGCATGGCTTGCGTCGAGGCTACACAGGGTGCGGTCACCGGGCATCCGTCCGATGGAGAAGACATGAAGACTTCCAAACCGCCCTTGAGGGGCTTGTATCCCTGGTTATTAGGAACGGGCATTTCAAACTTTCGGTTGCCTCCATATAACCCATGAGGTGAGAGGATGGCAGCTAAGCCTTGGAACCCTAGTTCATTTGCTTTCCTATTCTCCCTTCCTATTTTCTTAGGATTTCCATAGGACTAGCTTGAGAGCTTCATGGTGAGATCTTGTGAGAGGGTTGGATAATCGGGCGGCAAGCTAGACCTTGTAAGAACCTTTGTTGCATGTATAGATGATTCGGCGTGGTTCCTCAAGGTTTGGATGTGTTGTTTCCGGTTGGTCTTGGTGGTGATCTTCGGAGCCCTCTCTTGGTGATTTCTTTGGGTTGTTTTCGGGACCTTGCTCTTGGGGATTTGATGGGGGAAATTTGTGGGAACCCTTCGTGGTTCTTTGGGCTGTGATTCCCCTCCCAAATATGTGAGTAAAGGGACTCGATTTTGGGGTTTTCCAAGTTCTAGGGTTAGAGGTGTTCTTGACGGGATTTCTTCAATTCCTCTTGTTTGGACAAGTTTTGGCGGGATTTCTTCAATTCCTCTTGTTTGGACAAGTTTTGGCGGGATTAAACTTGGCTATGGACTCCTCATGAGGTGTTCCTATTATCCCCAAAGTCTTGTTCAAGTCCGTGGAGCGATTCGAAAGAACGAGGTTTGGATTTGAGGGAGTTGACCCGCGGGTGCTGTTCATCCCGAGCTGCCCAGGCTACACCGGTCTGACCGGTGCTCTTGACTTGATCGACCGGTGCTACCCTCGGTTGGTTTTTGCTCGGGTGAATGTCCGGGTGTGTTCGCTGTTGTCTGTGTTGCGGGTAGCTTCGAGTTTGGGTCTGTTTTGAGGTCGGTAGGCTTTGTTTGGTGATTTGGGGGCTTTCGGGCTTGGACCGGTCGGCGGGTGTGTTACACGGCACTGACCGGTGTGAAGCCACTTAGTGGAAGTTTCCAACTCTCACTAGCGAGGGACCGGTCGACCGGTGGTGCTAACCGGTGTGACCGGTGTTGAGTACGTAGACTCGAGGTTTGGTGTTCGGCCGCGTTCTCGGGTCGGAAGGTTGTGTGTTGGTTCCTAGGTCTAGTGACACTCCGGTGGCTTCGTGGGCTTGGCCAACTTGGGTAGTGAGTCGGAGACGTGTGTTGGAAGTGAGGACCGGGAGCGTCCCGGTGGTCGATGGATGACCGCTCCGCGGTGATGAGTGATTGACAACGGGTGTTAGGCCCGACTCTTGGCTTAGTGTGCAAGTGTAGGCTGCGGCCTAGTTCGTGTTGTTGCGAGGTGAAGAACGAGCGCGAAAGGTCTTCGGCCTTGAGGGGCCTTCGGGAGATGGAGAGACAAGTAGTCTCGGTTCGAGGGACCCGGTGGACGGCGGGGCCCGGGTGCGGGCCACATGGTGCCGACACGAGCAAGATGAAGTCATGGACAATCGAGCCGGTGCATGGTGGCGGTCGAGTCAAGTGGTTTGGCGGGAGGCCGAGGCAGGAGCACGCGGGGTTTGGTGGTTTGCCCACAAAACCATCGGAGGACGGTTTCTTGTTTTGGGCTTCAAAACCAAGTCCGAGGGCCCAACACGACGAGAGACGGGATCCGGGCGTGTCGGGAAGCTTCGAGGCGGAGGACACGCGGTTCGTCGGTGCGGAATGTGGTCCCGACACTAACCAGTAATAAGCGCCGAGGTCTATCCCTCAATGGTCGATGCTAAGCAATGAGAGACACGAAGTTTATCCTGGTTCCGGCCGAGGGGGCCGTACGTCCGGCGAGAGGTGGGCTCAAGGCCTTTGTATTGCTCGGCACGGGGGTGCTGTGGTGGGGCTGCTACAAGCAAGGCGGGAGAGGAAGCGTGGCTTCCAAGTCCCTAGTGTAGTGGCTGAAGATGTTGTGGGAGAATTGGAGAGCAAGTGCGTGGTGCGGCTTGTCTCGTGTTGTGTCTTCTCCGTCCCCCGTGTCGTCCTCTGTCCCCGCGGCAAGGGGGTTCGTTCTCCTTTTATAGATCAAGGAGGGAGCGAATCCCATGCGCGCCGTGCTATTTAGCTACGTGAGGGAGCGTAGTGCGCCGTGCCGTAGAGTAGGCGGTCATCCGGACGATCTGGCGGCGATCCGGTCATCATGGCACGTCTTGTGCCCGAACGGTGGCGGCTTCGAGGGTAGAGAGGCGGTGGAGGGTTGTGATGTCTTCGATAGGCTCGAGGGAGCTGGCGACATCGGTCCGTACGGGGGTACGGCGGTAGGCAAGGCGGCGTCCCGTTCCCGCACGCTTCACGGTCTTTGGAGTTGTTGCCGCGGCGCACGGCGCGTGCACGTACGTGCGGGGGCGGCGGCCATACGGTTAACGGTGGCGGGGATGGCGTCCCACCGGCCTAGCGCCTTCACCTAACCCTGCAAGGTCACAAGAAAGCAAATCGAGGGTGCGGCCGCCCCTCCTTCGAGGGCTCGACGGGTCGGCCGTCGGAGTAGGCGGCGCGGCGTCACGGGGCCGGCACCGGCCACGCCGCACGGTTCCCCCCACGGTGGCGGGGATGGGATCCCTCTGGGGAGTTGGTGCGGCGGCACCGGGGCGCGAGCCCCACGCGCATGATGGCGCCGCCTCGCCGTTGTCGGGGCATTAAATGCTCGTGCACGGAAGCGAGGGCGCACGCGTGCGGGGGCGCCCTCGAGCGAGGCGGACCCCGTTCGAGGGCGGAGCGGACCCTCGAGCGAGGTGGAGCACCGCTCGAGGGGGGAGCGGGCCCTCGAGCGAGGCGGAGCTTGCTTGAGGGAAGCGCATCCCCTCGAACGGGATGGAGCCCGCCCGAGGGAGGCACACATCCTCGAGCGAGGCGGAGCCTGCTCGAGGGGATCTTCGAGTGGGCCGCCTTGGTGGGCCGTGTCCTGCATGGTTAGGCGAGGCGTGTTTGGCTTTGTTGCGGGTTTTTAATTGGGGGTTTCCCAGTTGTTAAAGGGGACCCCTAGGGCTGTCCCCGACAGTAGCCCCCGAGCATCTGTGGGTTTGCCATTGAGGCTCCCGCAGATGCTGGAACCTACTGATAGGACGTTCTTCCCTTCTGGTTTTGCGAACGCTTTCCGTGGGGCCGCGTCAGCGGACCCGCGGGTCTAGCCCCCGAAGCCCTGCAGGAGCGTGGATGCTCCTGTAGGGGTTAACCGCGAGAGCGACCGAGAGGACATGGTACATGTTTCAACCGGCGTCGGCAATGTTTCAGCCGGCTTCGGTGACGCACGCGGCTGCGGCACTATCTCCCGGCGGGTGCAATCCGGAAGGTGTAGCCGTGCGTCAAGCCCCCGAGCACGGCCCGTTCGAGGCGATCGGGTAGAGCTTTACGACTTGTTTTTTAACGTGCCCTCGCCGTCCCTCCGCGGGACGGAGGGTGAGGTTTCCGCAACCCCCATCGAGCGGGTCGCGGATTGCGAATTCCTCGTTGAGGCTGCTAGTGGGTGGTTCGAGTGGACGCCCATGCCCCGTTCGATAAGGGTAGGCTGCGTGGTCCAGAGACACGTCCATTGAAGCGCTTGCGTGGGTTTGCTAGGTGGGGCTCGGTCCCGTTCGATTGGGACCGAGGGCGCGGAAACTCTCCCTCGGTGGGATCCCCGGCTAGGCGCCCTCGGCGGCTCTTGAATACGACATATGGGGCACCCTCGAGCCGACGGGCTCGAGGAACGGCTCGAATGCGCGTGCCTTCGTCGTCCCTGACTCGCGATGCGGGGCGCTCCTTCGAACCCGTCGAGGGTCGGGCTTCGAACCTCGATCGGTAGGGCCGTGCGGGGGTGGCGCCCGGGCGGCCCCGTCTTTGCGTCCGCGGCCGTCAAGGGGCCTAGGCGAGCCGGCCCTCGAGGCGGCGATTAGTAAAAATGGTGCGGGGCGGCGGTTTAGCGCTCCCGGCCGGCATCTGCGACCATCTAGGGGCCTGGGCGAGCCAGTCCCCGAGGCGCTGATCAGTAATACAGCGTGGCATGGGTGCTTGCGGTGCCCGCTTTGTTTTAAAACGGGCCCCGAGGCGACCTTCTCACGCCTGTACCCTTTCGAGGGTTGAAATTATCCCGAGCCAGGGGCTCGTGCCGCTCGAGGGTTCTGCGTGGCATGGGTGCTTGCGGTGCCCGCTTTGTTTCAAACGGGCCCCGAGGCGACCTTCTCACGCCTGTACCCTTTCGAGGGTTGAAACTCTCCCGAGCCAGGGGCTCGTGCCGCTCGAGGGTTCTGCGTGGCATAGGTGCTTGCGGTGCCCGCTTTGTTTCAAACGGGCCCCGAGGCGACCTTCTCACGCCTGTACCCTTTCGAGGGTTGAAACTCTCCCGAGCCAAAGGCTCGTGTCGCTCGAGGGTTCTGCGTGGCATGGGTGCTTGCGGTGCCCGCTTTGTTTCAAACGGGCCCCGAGGCGACCTTCTCACGCCTGTACCCTTTCGAGGGTTGAAACTCTCCCGAGCCAGGGGCTCGTGTCGCTCGAGGGTTCTGCGTACCTTGCAAGGAACCGGGCCATTAGATGCTCCACAGCCGAGGCTGTAATTTCGTGTCATGGGCGCACTTTTTTAGGCGTTGCAGCCGCGCGCGCGCGTAGTGGGCGGCGTGGGCAGGCGGACGTGACCGCCCGCCACGGTCCCTACTATTCTTCGCCGTGATGATGGCTTGTTCGCGGTGGCGTGGCGCCGCGGTCGTGGTGGGGCCCGCCGTCGGCGAGAAAGAAGATTCCCTGCCGGTTAATGCGCGCGGGACATCCGCGCCGGAGAGCGCTCGCCACGGCTTATAAATCTGAGGGGAGGGGAAAACGGCGGTTTTTTACCTTAGCGTTTCGCTGTTCTCGCCCCTTGCGCTCTCGCCTTCGCTTTGCTCTTGCCACCGCGGCCCTTCGCCATTAGAGCTCTTCCTCTTCTTCCTGTCCTCCGCTCTCGCGTCCCTTCTCTTTTCTCATGGCGCCGCTTCCGCCCCTCACGATCCTTGACTCGTACGCCTGGGAGCGGTCGACGGTGACCCGGCTGGCCCTTGGTGAGCTGGTTTCCGCCGGCCAGTTGGCGGCGAATGAGGAGGGCCGTCCGGCGGAGTGGATCGTGCCGCCGGCGGGGGACCACGCGCCCAACCCGCCGGGAGGGCTATGTGGTGAGCTTCATCCGCTTCCATGAGCGCGGCTTTCTTTGCGCCGGCAAGCCCGCTTCATGCGGGCGCTCTACCACCGCTATGGCGTGGAGTTACACAACTTCGCGCAAAACGCGATTTCGCGAGCGGCCACATTTGTGGGCGTGCGAGGGGTCCCTAGGGATCCCGATCAATTGGGAGCTGCGGCTACACCTCTTACGCGCGAGCTCTTCACACGGCCCACGACGGAGCGGAGGACCCGCCGCGCGGTGCGCGCCGGCGGGATGTCGCTTGCCTGCGGACCCGAGTTCAAGGACGACTACATCCCCTGCACCATGACGACGAACAACACCGGCTGGGAGCGGGGGTGGTTCTACCTGCGCAATGCCGAGCCCGGCCTCCCCCCTACACCGGTCGGGTGTTCAAGGAGAAGCCCGATTCCTGGGGCTACGGGGTGTCCACGTCCCAGCATCGGAGGCGGCTGGGCTCGCTCCTGGCCGCCTTGAGGAACCTGGCGACGCGCGGGCTGACCGCGGCGGGCGTCCTCGCCTTCCTCCACCACCGTCGGATCGTGCCTCTGATGGAGAGGCCGCTCTGCATCTTCGAGATGACGGAGGTGGCGGACCCCGTCGCGCTGGCGAGGTCGCGGATGCTCCCGACCCCCTCGGACGGGCGTACGCGCTCACGCGGGCGCGGAACGCCGTCGACACCCGGATGCTTTGCGCCGGGGACCGATCCCCGGTGGGACCTCGAGATGCTCCCCACCGGCCTGGCCGGTGAGTATGGTTCTCGGTCCTGTTTTCGTTCTTGATGATGCCCCTTGGCCCCCGACGCGCTTTTAATGTCCTCGCATGCGGTGGTGACCGAACGGTGCCGCGAAGTCCGTCCCGCCTACCCACGACTCCCGCGCGCTCGGTCGGGCGGCGCGGCCGCGGGAGCGGGGAGCGGGCGGCGCGCAAGAGGGAGCGCGCGAGGCGGCACGCGAGCGCCGCGAGCCGGCGGAGCGAGGAGTGCGGCTGCGCGGCGGCGGGGGCTCTCCTCGCCGGAGGGCGAGGAGTACTCGTCCTCGGAGGAGGACGAGGAGGAAGAAGGCGGGGGGCGGGGCCCCCCGCGGCGGTGGGAGCACGCTCCCCGTCGCGAGCCGGCTCTCCGGCGGCAAGGGCGGCATCGCCTAGGGCGGGCGCAACGGCGCCCGCCGCCGGAGCAATCAACGACGGGGCGGCGCGAGCCGCGGAGGTGCCGGTGTGCGCCGCGGAGGCGCGCGCGGCAAGCGCGCCCGCGCATGTGGCGGGGCCGTGCGCGCGGCGGAGGCATAAGGGGGTGCGGCGGCCGGCGCGGCGGCCCGCGCGGGCCTCATCCGCCGAGGCCTCGAGGAAGAGGAAGCGTGCCTTCTCCTCTTCGAGGTAAGGGGCTTGCCCTTCGGTGCGGTTTGGTTTTTTGGTGACCGGGCGTTCGACTTTTGCTTGTGCTTGGGCGGGGTGGTGCCAACCGGTGCCTCCCCCTCGCACCGGCCAAGGTGCGAGGGAGGACGTGTCCATTCCCCACCCGGCGGGCGCTCGTCGAGGGCGCCGCGGGCGAGGGGCAAGCACGGCGGCGGCGAGCGAGGGGCTCGCAAGGCGCGGGCGAGGCCTCGAGGCCTCGGCCGGCGGATCAACTTGCCGCCGCGCGGCCGGCGGTCGCCGAGGAGCGGCGGGCGGCGGTCGTGGCGGAGGCGCGGCCGCGGCGGTGGGCGTGGTGGAGATGCGGCCGGCGGTGGGCTGCCGCGGCGGAGGGCGCGGTCCGTGGCGCCGGCCGCGGCGGAGGGCGCGGCCGCGGCGGCGCCCGCGGTTGCGGTTGAGGAGGGCGGACGGGCGCCGTGGTCGCGGAGCGCGGCGGAGGCGATGGCCGCGGCGCCGCGTCGAGGCACCCGTGGCCGCGGAGGCGCAAGTGGAGGCGCCGGCGGAGGGCGGCGCAAGGGCGGCGCCGCCCGGCGGCTCCCCGGCGGTGGTGGTGGAGGTCCCGGACGACGATTCCCCGCCGTCCGGGTGGGATCAGTGGGTGAGCTTCCCCACGCTCTCCTCGGAGTCCCAAGAGGGGGCCCTCGTGAGGGCGGCGTGACGGCCACATGGTGGCGGGGGGCCGAGGGCACGGCGCCGAGGCCTCGTCTTCCGCGCCGGCCACTCCGCCCAAGTAGAGGGGGTCGGCCGACGATCCGCCGCGTTCGCCGATGCGCGGGGGGAGCGAGGAGGCTGTGGGGAGAGGTCCGCGGCCACGGCGCCACGCTCGGCCGGTACGCGAACGAGGCGGCGGGGGTCCACGGCGGCCCGCGTGGCGCGTCTTCCGGGTGGGGCATCGGCGCTCGTTTTCCTCATTTTCTTGCTTCGTGTCTTTGTCTCGTATCATGATGCTTACGGGCTTTGCCTTGTGGGTGACGGGGAGCTCGAGCACGCGCCCGCGATAAGTACGGCGCCTTTGACCCGGGTGAACGCCGAGGCTCCACCGGCTCGGGAGCGATGCGGTGCCTTCGACGCGCTCGGCCGACGCCCTCGGGACTCGGACGGTGGTTGTCGTGCGGGCCATGGCCTTGCGCGATGAGCTCCACGAGAGCATAAGGCGGGACCGGCGCTTCCCTCTAGCCTCGGCGGGTTTGCACGGCCCTCATCGACCGTGATGAGGCGGCGTGGCGGCGCGCTCGGACTGGAGAAGATGCGGACGGCGGCGACCAGGCGGGAGGCGGAGGTGGCCGGCGTCCGCCGGCGAGAACCGGGGGCTCCGCTCGTCGCTCGAGGGGGCGCAAGCACGGCGGCGCCGGGCGAGGAGCGGGCGCACGCGCTCGAGCAAGGGCCAAGGAGGCCGACGACTTGAAGGCCGCCCTCGACGCCAAGGTCGCGGCGCTCGCCGTCTGCGAGGACCGGCACGCGGGAGCGCACCGCCCGCCAAGGGGGGCCGAGGGGCGGCTCCGGCGGGGAGCGAGCCGCCCTCGGCCCGACACCGGTCGGCGGCCGGAGCGAGAGCGCGTCGCTCGCGAGGCGGCGCGAGTCGGCGGGAGGCCGGAACACCGAGTTCTCCAAGCTCGAGGGCGAGGCGATGGTGCTCGGCATCAACGGTGCGGGCCGGGGGGCCGGCCCTCCAGAACAAGGCGAGACCGTCAAGGGCCTCGAGGGCGGCGGTCGAGGCCGAGCGCCGCGCCCTCGAGGTGGAGAGGAAGCAAGTCGAAGGTGAGCCGCTGCTTGACTCCTGTTTTGTTGGTTTCTTGTTAGAGAGTTCGCACTCCTTTTTCCTGATTTCTTTCTTGTCTTGGCGACTCCAGGCTTACGCACCGCTCTGGGGCACGCGGCTGAGCGGCCGAGGTCTTTGCGGCAGCCTCCTACAACTCCTCCGAGCGGGGAGGCGCGGGAGGCTGCGCAACGCGGCCCTCGAGACCTGCCGGGTCGTGGAGGAGGGCGAGGCACAGGCTGGTAGATCGTTGGCCAGCCGCCTGCGTGCCCTTAGCGGCCACGTCACCGAGCGCATGCGCCGGGCGCTGTGTCTTGGCGTCCAGAAGGCCCTCGGAGTGGTACGGTCCCACTACGAGGTCAACTTCGAGGCTGCGGCGGAGGGTTACGTCGTCCCCGACGGTGTTGAGGACGAGGTGGCGATGGAGCGCGTGGACGCGCCGGCCGCCGACGCCGCCGGGACGCTCGGCGAAGCCTTCGAGGAGTTCCTCTTCCGGACGCTGGCGACGCCGCCGCTCCTCCCGCTCGAAGATAGGCGGGCACTAGGCCCGTTTTTTGTTTATGTATCGATGCGGCGGTCGTGCGGCCTTTGTAAATAAACAAGTTGTTTTTTCCATAAACATTTGTTGATGCGAAATGAAGTCTTTTGTTTACTATGCTTTTTGTTTCTCCTTCTTCCTGAATAGATTCTAGTTAGGGGAGTTCGATTTTCGCGGGTGGCCTGCTGGGTTGGAGGCGAGAGAGAAGGGCCGTATCCTCGCGGAGGCGTAGGCTATCTCTGGCTCGCGCGCTCTGCCGCTAGGCTGCATGCGCCCTGTTCGAATCGTTGCTCGGGGTCGAAGTAGAAAACAAACTTAGCGCGCGTGAGTTGGTTTCGTTTTTGCGCGAAAATGGGACTATTTTTTGGGGGGTGCCCCCCGTAGTAGCCCCCGAGGGTAACTTGGGTTTCGGAGGAAAGCCGAGTTGCCCTTTTCATTAGACTTATGGCGTTTACATAGTTGTCACCAAGCGGGGGCGTTGGTCATGTGATTTTTACAACAAAAATACTTGGAAATCCTAGCTAGGGGTAGAAGCGACGTAGGCGTTGGATGTTCCAAGCGTTGGTGAGCTCTTCACCGTCCTCGTTGGCCGGCTTGTACGTGCGGGCTTGAGTACCTTCACCACGACGTAGGGTCCCTCCCACGGAGGCGATAGCTTGTGGCGTCCTCGGTTGTCTTGGCGTAGCCTTAGGACCAAATCCCCTTCGGCGAAGTCTGTTGGCGTATCTTGCGTGCTTGGTAGCGCCTAAGGGACGTTGATACCTCGCGGAATGCATCAAGGCCACGAGGCGTGCCTCGTCCTAGGCGGTCCGGCGAGTCCTCGCGGGCTCGGCCCGGTTGGCACCCTCGTCGTAGCCTCGAACCCTGGGCGATCCGTATTCTAAGTCCGTGGGGAGGACGGCCTCCGCGCCATGGACTAGGAAAAACAGGGTGAACCCGGTGGCTCTGCTTGGGGTGGTCCTTAGGCTCCACACGACTGTTGGCAACTCTTGGAGCCACTTCCGACCAGATTTATTCAGCTGGTCGAAAATTCTGGGCTTAAGGCCTTGTAGGATCATGCCGTTGGCACGCTCTACTTGGCCGTTGGTCTGCGGGTGTGCCACAGCTGCCCAATCCACACGGATGTGGAACTTGTCGCAGAACTCCAAGAATTTCCTACCGTGAGCGGGACCCGTTGTCGGTGATAATGGAGTTTGGCACTCCAAAACGGTGGACGATGTCGGTGAAGAACGTCACCGCCTGCTCTGCTCCCCGAGATTTGTGATGGGGCGCACCTCCACCCACTTGGAGAACTTGTCGATCGCGACCAACAAGTGGGTGAAGCCCCCGGCGCCTTCCGGCGGGGCCCGACGATGTCCGGCCCCCATACGGCGAACGGCCATGTTATGGGGATGGTGCGCGAACATGAGCGGGAAGGTTGGACTTGCGGGCGTAAAGCGGCACCCTTCACGGGTGCGTACGATCTCGGCGGCGTCCGCGACCGCGGTGGGCCAATAAAAGCCTTGGCGGAATGCATTGCCAACGAGGGTACGCGGCGCCGCATGATGGCCGCGGTCCGGCGTGGATGTCCCGCGGGAGCTCGCGCCCCTCGGGGATGGGCACGCACCGCCGTAAGATGCGGGAGGTGGCGCGCTTGTACGGCTCGCCGTCGACGAGGGCAAAGGACTTGGCCATCCCGGCGATGCGTCCGGCCGCGGCCGATTCGTGGGGAGTTCCCCTCGGGCCATCCGGAGCCACATACTTGTCACGCCGGTCAGCCTTGACGGGGGCCGGCTCGATGTCCATCACATCAGCCCCATAGGCGCCATACCCCTCGAGGAGGGAGAGCACGTACACCTCGTTCGAGGGGTCCTCATCCATGGGTTCCGCACCCGCTGGATTCGAGGGAGCCCCCGAGGGTTCTGTGTGGTTCGAGGGGTGAGGCTCGAGGGCGACCGAGGGCTGAGCAATATCGCGGGCGAAAACGTTCGGGGGGACGGTGATCCGCCGGACGCGATCTTGGCCGGTTCGTCGCCTCCTCGTTGTACCGGCGGGGCACGTGATTGAGCTCGATGCCGTAAAACTTGTCCTCGAGGGCTCGCACGACCTTACGGTAGGCTTCCATCTTGTCGTCATGGCGGCTCGCGTTCTTCATGACCCGGTCAATTACGAGCCGCGAGTCCCCCCCGCACGTCGAGGCGTTTGACGCCCAACTCGATGGCGATCTTGAGGCCGCAAAGAAGGGCCTCGTACTCGGCCAAGTTGTTCGAGGCGGGGAAGTGGAGGCGCACCGCGTACCGCATGTGCTCCCCGAGGGGTGACACAAAGAGCGAGGCCGTGCCCCTTTGTTTTCATCACCGAGCCGTCGAAGTACGAGTCCGGCACTCTGCTTGGATTTGTGGCGGCGGCGGTGCGTATCCGTCCATTCGGCAACAAAATCCGCCGGGATGCGGGACTTGATGGCCTTGCGCGGGGCATAGGCGAGCGTCTCGCCCATCGGTTCCACGGACCACTTGGCGATCACGCCCACCGCGTCGGGATTGCGGATGATCTCCCCCGGCGGGAAGGAGGAAACCACGGCGTGGCCGGGTGAGCCTCGAAGTAGTGGCGGAGCTTGCGCCGCGCGAGGACCACCGCGTACGGCGGCTTTTGGACACGGGGGTAGCGCGTCTTGGTGTCGGACAAGACCTCGGCGATGTAGTAAACCGAGCCGTCGGGCCGGCGGGGCGTGCCCTTCCTCCGTGCGCTCCACCACGATAACGGTGCGACCACACGGGTGGTTGCGGCCATGTAGAGCTGCGGGGGGTTCGCCGTCTGCGGCGGTGTGAGGATCGGGGCGTGCATTAAGGACGCCTTCGGCTTGTCGAGTGCATCCCGGGCCTCGGCGGTCCGGGAGAAGCGCTCGTGCTTCTTGAGGAGGCGATAGAGGGCGAGGCCCTTCTCGCCGAGCCGCGAGATGAAGCGGCTCAAGGCGGCAAGGCACCCCCGGCACCTTTTGCACCCCTTTGAGGTCCGGATCGGGCCCATTTGTTTGAGGGCCGCAACCTTCTCGGGGGTTGGCCTCGATCCCCCGTTGAGACACGATGTATCCCGGGAGCATGCCTCGCGGCACTCCAAAGACACATTTTTCGGGGTTTAATTTGACCCCGTTGGCCGTAGGCGGCCGAACGCGATGCCAAGGTCACCAACCGGGTCGTCCGCCTTCTGGTTTTCACGACGATGTCATCCACGTACGCCTCGACCGTCCGTCGATGTGATCTCCCGAAAACGTGCGCATGCGGCGGCGGTATGTCGCGGCCGCGTTTCGGAGGCCGAACGGCATCGTGACGTAGCGGGAACATCCCGAACGGCGTGATGAACGAAGTCACGAGCTGGTCGGACTCCTTCATCATTATTTGATGATACCGGAGTAGGCATCAAGGAAGCGAGAGCGACTCACACCCGGCCGTTGAGTCAACAATTTGGTCAATGCGTGGCAAAGGAAAAGGAACTTTAGGACATGCTTTATTAAGACTAGTGTAGTCTATACACATCCGCCACTTCCCATTCTTTTTCTTTACAAGTACGGGGTTTGCTAGCCACGTTGGTTGGAACACCTCCTTGATGAACCCGGCCTCGAGAAGCTTTCGCGGCTCCGTTCCGATAGCCGTCGCCGCTCCTCGTCGAAGCGGCGGAGCCGTTGTTGCACGGCGCGGGCGTGAGGCGAGGATGTCAAGGGAGTGCTCGGCGACCTCCCCTCGGGATGCCCGGCATATCCGAGGGGCTCCACGTGAAGATGTCGGCGTTGGCGTGGAGGAAGTCGACGAGCACCACTTCCTATTTGGGACCGAGGGTGGAGGCGACCCTCAATGCCTTGCCCTCGGGGGCGGGAAGGGTCGAGGGGGACCTCCTTGGTATGCTCCGCGGCCTCGAAGGTGCGGTGTGCTTGGCGGTGGAGTCGAGGTCTTCGTTGACCATCTTCTCCAAGGTGGTTACCGGTGCTTCATCCGGCGCCGGTGCTTCGTGTGCTCTACGCACTCGACGTCGCGATCGAATGCGTGCTCGACGGACGAGCCTACGGTGATGATGCCGTTCGGCCCCGGCATCTTCATCTTCAAGTAGGTGTAGTTGGGGACCGCCATGAACTTGGCGTAGCAGGGCCGCCCAAGTATGGCGTGGTAGGCGCCCTTGAACCCCACCACCTCGAAGGTGAGCGTTTCCTTGCGGAAATTCTTCGCGGTGCCGAACCACAGAGCGGATCGATGCGCCCGAGGGGCTGGACCTGCTTGCCGGGCGCGGCGCCGGTGGAACGGCTTCGTGCTAGGCCCCGACAAATGTAGCGTATGCACGTAGAGGATGTTGAGGCTGCTGCCCCCGTCCATCAAGACTTTCGAGAACCTCACGTTCCGATGATTGGGTCGACCACCGGCGGTGCGGCCGAGTTGGGGATGCGGTTCGGATGGTCTTCCCGGCTGAAAGTGATGGCGTCCTCCGACCGGTTGAGGAAGGAGGGAGGCGCCTTCTCCGCGGCGAGGACCTCGTGCCGCTCCCGCTTGCGGCGGCGGGTCGACATGTCGACGGTTGGCCCCCCAAAGATGAGGAACACGTTTTCCACGGTGGGGAAGCCGCCGACATCGCCATCTCCTCCGTCTTTCTTGGCCTCTACTTCCTTCGCGGCGGCGCGGCCATAGAACTTCTTGAGCATATCGCCTTGCTCAAGGGTGTGGTTCACCGGGGTCTTATGGTAAGGACATGGCTTTTTCGGCATGTCATCGAACACCCCGGACCTCGAGGGGCCGGTCGAGGGCCCCGTCGAGCCGGGTCAACGGCAAGAGCCTCGGCATCACCGTCGTCGCACCCTTGCTCGCGCGCCTCGCGGCGCGGCTTCTTTCCCTTCTTGCCCCGCTTGTCCTTGCGGTGGGGCTCCCACGGACTTGCTACCCTCCGCGGGCGCATCATCCGAGCGCTTGCCCTTCTTGCCGTCGAAGATTGCCCCCACGGCCTCCTCTCCTGAGGCGAAGCTGGTGGCAATGTCGAACAGCTCATTGGAGTCCGCGGGCGGGCTGCGCCCCAGCTCTCGCACGAGGTCCTGGCACGTGGTGCCCTCGAGGAAGGCGTGCACGATCTCGGATTGCGCCACGCTGGGGAGCTCTGTACAGCGCTTAGAGAAGCGCCGTATGAAGTCCCGCAGCGACTCGCCGGGCTTCACGGGGTGCGGGAGCGCGGGTCCCAAGAGTTTCCGGGGGCACACGTACGTGCCACGGAAGTTACCCACGAACGTGCGGACCGAGTCATCCCGGTTGTGGATGCGGGCGGCGGGCGGGTGCTCGAGCCACGTCCGAGCCGCATCGCCGAGGTGCGGGGGGCAAGTTGCGGATGATGACCTCGTCGCTGGTGGCCCCGCCCAGCTGGCACGCCAGGCGGTAGTCGTTGAGCCACACGCGGGGATCCGTCTCCCCGTTGTACTTGACGATGGTCGAGGGTTGGCGGAAGCGTTGGGGGAAGGCCGCCGCACGGATCTCCCGGCTGAACACACGGGTCCCCGGAGGCTCCGGCGTCGGAGAGCGGTCTTCGTCGCTGTCGTAGCGTCCACCCCGTCGAGGGTGGTAGCCCACTGCTGCTCGCGCGTCCGCCTTGCTGGTGCGCGGGCGTTAATGACGTTGCGGGCGTCGCGGGTCCGGCGTCTGCGCGTGTCAAGGAGCCGCTCCTTGGCGGCGCACGTCCCGAGTTGGCGGGACGCCCTGCGGCTTCGTCTGCGTGGACCGAGGGTTCGCCCCCCCCGAGCGCCCCGTCTCCTCGCGCATCCCCCTGTCGGCGGATACGTGAGGCCGAGCTTTCGGCCTGCGGGACGGCCACTTGCTTAATGAGAGCACCGCACCTCGCGTTGCGGGTTCCGCGCCTCGGGGGTCGAGGATGCGGCATAGCCCGCGGCGGTGTCACGGTGGCAACGAGCTTCGACTTGCCCGTGGAGGCGCGTCGGGGGTTGTCGGTGTTGATGCGGTCGCGGGCTCGTCGCCGGCTCCCGCGCGCGTTCGCCGCGCGTAGAGGCTTCCCCGCCCCATTGAGGCACGGAGCGGCCACACCGTCCGTCGGTACTCTTCCGCCGGCTTAGCCTCGAGCTCGCGGGCTCGGGGCAGGCCGCGCATCGGCGTCGGCCCCGGCGGGGGGTGCTTGGCCCCGCGGCCGGGCGCGGAGCGATCCCCCCGGAGCGGCGTGATCTCCCCGTCTCCCGCGCCCACGGCGTCGGTGGCGTTGGCCGGGTCGTTGGCGACGACGACGTAGCACTCTGCGCGGGGTCATAGCTCCCGTGCGGAGTCGTCGGAGCAGCCGAACCAGTAGTCCGTAGCGTCAAGGAAACGCGGAACATGGCGGGTCCCGGCACGCCGGAGAAGTCCCACTCCGCGTACCGTGGAGGGGGTTTGCGGGTGGCGGCGCGTCGAGGGAACCTAGGGACGATTCGTCACCGGCTGAGGCGCTGGGATCCCTGGCGACGAAGACGTGACGGCCAGGGGGAACCCTGAGCATCATGGTGTTGACGTTGACGTTGGCGTTGTAGGCCGTCGTGGCACCACGCAGACCAATGGGAAAGCGCGGTCCGGAGACCGTGCGGCCGTCCCGTTGGGGGCGGCGGTCGCCGTGACGACGGGCGCGCGGGTGCCGAGAGGCGCGCGCGCTCGGCTGCCGTCGCTCGGACCGTGCACAGCGCGAACGGCCGACCGGCGGCGGCGACGTCGTGGCGTCGACGGGCCCGCGGCATCTGCGCTGCGGGCGTCCGCACCGTGGTGGTGCGCGCGGCGGGGCCGGCCGGACTCGGCCCGGCGCCGCGCACGGAGCTCCTCACGGTTGGTGAGGCGCATGAGGTAGCCGTTCCCCGTGGCACGAAAGTTCGGGCCCCCAAACCGGATTTCGAACCGGCGGGGAGGGGGTCCGAGCTGCCCATGCGGTAGCGCGAGCTGCGATACTCGGTGCGGATCACCATGGAGGGAGTTGGTGGAATGACCTTAGGCGCTCGATTGCCCCACGGTGGGCGCCAGCGTCGGTGCGGAATGTGGTCCCGACACTAACCGGTAATAAGCGCCGAGGTCAATCCCTCATGGTCGATGCTAAGCAATGAGAGACACGAAGTTTATCCTGGTTCCCGCCGAGGGGGCCGTACATCCGATAGAGGTGTGCTCAAGGCACCATGTATTGCTCGGCACGGGGGTGCTGTGGTGGGGGCTGCTACAAGCAAGGCGGGAGAGGAAGCGTGGCTTCCAAGTCCCTAGTGTAGTGGGCGAAGATGTTGTGGGAGAATTGGAGAGCAAGTGCGTGGTGCGGCTTGTCTCATGTTGTGTCTTCTCCGTCCCCCGTGTCGTCCTCTCGTCCCCCGCGGCAAGGGGGTTCGTTCTCCTTTTATAGATCAAGGAGGGAGCGAATCACATGCGCGACGTGCTATTTAGCTACGTGAGGGAGCGTAGTGCGTCGTGCGCGTAGAGTAGGCGGTCGTCGGACGATCTGGCGGCGATCCGGTCATCATGGCACGTCTTGTGCCCGAGCGGTGGCGGCTTCGAGGGTAGAGAGGCGGTGGAGTCTTTGTGATGTCTTCGATAGGCTTGAGGGAGGCTGGCGATGTCGGTCCGTACGGGGTACGGCGGTAGGCAAGGCGGCGTCCGTTCCCGCACGCTTCACGGTCTTGGAGTTGTTGCCGCGGCGCACGGCGCGCGCCCGTACGTGCGGGGGCGGCGGCCATACCGTTGCGGTGGCGGGGATGGCGTCCCACCGGCCTAGCGCCTTCACCTAACCCCGCAAGGTCACAAGAAAGCAAATCGAGGGTGCGGCCGGCCCTCCTTCGAGGGCTCGGCGGGTCGGCCGTACCGAGTAGGCGGCGCGGCGTCACGGGACCGGCACCGGCCACGCCGCACGGTTCCCCCACGGTGGCGGGGATGGGATCCCTCTGGGGAGTTGGTGCGGCGGCACGGGGCGCGAGCCCCGGGCGCATGATGGCGCCGCCTGCCGTTGTCGGGGCATTAAATGCTCGTGCACGGAAGCAGGCGCACGCGTGCGGGGCGCCCTCGAGCGAGGCGGACCCCGTTCGAGGGCGGAGCGGACCCTCGAGCGAGGCGAGCCTGCTCGAGGGGGGGAGCGGGCCCTCGAGCGAGGGCGGAGCACTGCTCGAGGGAAGCGCATCCCCTCGAACAGGACGGAGCCCGCCCGAGGGAGGCACGCATCCTCGAGCGAGGCGGAGCCTGCTCGAGGGGATCTTCGAGTGGGCCACCTTGGTGGGCCGTGTCTACATGGTTAGGCGAGGTGTGTTTGGCTTTGTTGCGGGTTTTAATTGGGGGTTTCCCGGTTGTTAAAAGGGGACCCCTAGGGCTGTCCCCCGACGACGGCGGCGGGATCGCATGGCTTGCTTCGGGAGGACGCGAGGTGCGGCAAAGGCGTGGCCGTCCGATGGCAAGACCCACAAACATTACCTAAATGCCCCTACGTGGGTTGTATTGCCGGTAGTTAAGTTAGGGGCGGTCGAGTCATTTACCACTCCGGCGGGACTCGATATATAAGCCATGAGTGTGTGTAGATGGCTCTCTCTCTCCGCGACTTAGGGTTTCATTTCCCCCTCTCATTTCTCATTTTCGTAGCTATTTTTCTTCCATTTTCTCTAGGCTAGCATGAGAGCTTCATGAGAGATTTGTCGAGAGGGATGGATGCTAGGGCGGCATGCTAGACCTTGTGAATCTTTCTCGGTTTGTATAGAAGATTCGGAGTTGTGTTTTTCGTGGTCTTTTTGTGCTTGTTTTCGTGCCTTTGTTCTTGGTGCGATTCCGTGGATTTGAGTGCGTTTCTCCCTGGATTTCTTAGAGGGAAACATGGATTGATGTCTTGTGCATCTTTGCGATTGATCTTGTGCCCTCAAACCCCGGAATCCACTTCGATTCGAGAGTTTTCGTTCGGTGCTCTAGCTTTTGGTGGTGCTCAAAGGATTCGCGATTCCCGGTGATTTAAGGAGTTAGGAGGCAAGATTTACGGGCTATAGCATCCTTGTGTGACGCTTTTCAAGTCCCAAAACCCTTGTTTCCACGGCTTCAACCGTTTGGGAAATCCGATGATGATTTGGGGGAGTTGACCTTCGAGGTCGAGCGGTTTTACTCCTCTGTCCGCGCGGCGCGGACGATCTGCGGGGAGGTCTCGGACGGTCGCGGGTTGCGAGTTCGTCGGTGTTCTTCGTGTTCTTGCTCGCCTTTCGTTTGGATCCGTGGCGTTTTTGAGTTTTGGTTGGACGGAGTTTCGGACGGTCCGCGGCGGCGGGCGGACGGTCCGCGGGTGCACAGTGGACGGTCGCGTGCTCCCCGCGGTCGGTCCGTTTTCTCGGGTCGCTTCGTTGGTTCGTGTGCTTTAACGGACGATCCGCGGCGTAGGGCCGGACGGTCCGTAGTGTTGGCGCGGACGGTCTGCGGCGGCGAGGCCGGACGGTCCGCGAGGCCGGTGCGGACGGTCGCCCCTCTGGCCGGACGGTCGCGCGAGCACGTGAGCTTTGCTTCTTGCTTCGATTCCTCCCTTCCTTTCTCGTGCTTCCGCGTGTGCTTCAAGGAATCGTTCCTAAGGCTAGAGGTTGATCCATAACATCGTTGTCTTGGCGATTGGTGTGTGATTCGATCCATCACTTGTGTGTGACCGGGATTTGACTAGGGTATAGGTCGGGTTCTTTGGGAAGAATTTTTACCGGCTCCTATTCACTCCCCCCCTCTCTAGTCGCCATCGATCCTTCAATTGGTATCGAGCTTGGTGCTTTGGATTCTTTGCGACTTTGACAAGTCTCGAATCCTAATGTGGCGTACGTTGAGCGGGGCGGTCCGCCGCACTTCGATGGCAAGGGTTACCACAAGTGGGCGGCTCGTATGATGATCTTTCTTCGTGGAAAGCTTGTTGGATTTCATTGTGCTTGACAAGACCTATGCTATTCGGTCAACATCCATACTCTTATGGTGGCCGATGCGGTGCTAAGGCCAAGTATGAGGCTAATGCAAAAGGCTGTTGATCACTTGGTCCGGAGCTTGTGTGATCCCGAGTTTGAGCGTGTTCGCCATTTGAATCTTGCTTGGCAAATTTGGGAAAAGTTGTTGGTTGCTCACGGTGGTGATAACCATGTGAAGGCTCGCCTCTTTGTCTCTTACGGGTGCAATATGAGACCTTCACTCCACTTCCGGGTGAGGACATCGATGCGATGTTTCAGAGGTTCACCGCCATCGTGAACAACATGAAGGCTAATGTTGAGGATTTTCCTTACACCGAGCATGATCAGGCTTTGAAGCTCTTGCATGTCTTGGACCCAAATGTTTGGAGTGCTAAGGTTGAGGCCATCAAGGAGTCCGGGCAATACACGACTATTGAGTTGGATGATCTCTTTTCTAAGCTCAAGTCGGCCGAGGTTGACGGGAAGTTGCAATCCAAGTATGAGGGCTCGGCCGATCATAGTCTTGCTCTTGTGGGAGGATCAAAGGGCAAAGCCAACACTAACCCTTCCTCGTCGACGAGTTTTCCTTGTCTTCTCTTGTGTCTATTCCGGATGATGAGTTCGATGTGTTGAGCGAGGAGGAAGCTGGCCTTGCTCTCAAGGAGATTTGATTGACTACATGAGAACCGGAGGAATGCAAGGTGGAGCTCGGGGACATGCTACAAGTGTGGCAAGCGTGGACACTTCATCGGCGAGTGCCGGAAGCGGAGGAGAACAAGTTCAAGATGAGCGAGTACAAGGCGCACCCGAGGCGTGAATTCAAGTACTCCTCCAAGGGCAAGCACTTCGGCAAGTCCAAGAGCAAGGACAAGGACAAGCGGCGGCCGAGCAAGAGTGGCTACAAGAAGAACAAGGAAAGAGCCATGGTGGACGATGCGAGCGACGTCGACTCAAGCTCAAGCGACGAGCGATCAAGTTCAAGCGGTGAAGATGAAGACGCCGGGAGGCGCAAGGGCAAGAAGAGTGCAAGCGGAACCTCGGTGGGTTGAGGGCGTGTGGCACTTGAAGGCTTTTGTGGGATGGCCCGAGCTCGAGCAGCAAGAAGAGCGACAAGGAAGACGGCGACTCCGACTCGGAGGATGAGGTAAATCGTGACCCCGACTCTTTGCTTGCTGAGATCACTAGGTTGAATGGCTTGATTGACAACCATGATAGTGTGTTGAGAGATGCTAAGAAGATGAGGAAAGATCTTAGGGCTCAACTTGAGAATGCTAGTGAGAAAGTAGGAGAGTTAGAGTCCAAATTGCTTGAATTGAAACTTGAGAATGACTCTTTGAAACTTGCTCCTACTACTCCTGATGATGTTGAATGTCTTGAGTGTGATGCATGGTTGAATGAGATCAAGTTGCTTAATGATAAGAATGCTTCTACTTTGGCTAAACTAGATGCTCTTAGGGTGAGTATGATGAGCTTAAGGCTAGACCTACTTTGCTTGGTGCTTGTAAATCATGTCCTACTATGCATGCTAAGCTTGTTGATGCTCGTTCTACCATTAGTTCTTTGGAAGCATCTTTGAAATCTCCTGTTGCAAATGCATGCTCTAGGTTGTGATGAAGTTAATTTGCGTAATCTTGAACTTACTTCCCGTTTGGATGTCATCTATGAGGAGAATGACTATTTGAGGAAGGTGTTGGGTTGGTTGTACGGGTAGGAACCTCAATTGAAAATCATGATTGAGGAGTTTAAGAGAGCGGATGGTCGTGGTTTGGGTTTTGAGAAGTTGGGTGAGAAAGTGGGAGAAAACGAGTGGGGAGAGTGTGTATGAGAAGTGTGTTGAGTCTAACCCCGAGTTTGAGGTGATCGGAGACATCCAAGTCCCACTTCCAAAAGCACCCAAGAACACTTTCACACCAAAGCCCAACCACCTTTGCAACAAGCTTGACACAACCCAAGATCCACCCAAATTTCCACCCAAAACAAATAACTTCCGAAACACGTGAAGTTTGTGAGTGAGAAGGGTGAGAAGCCTAGAGAGAAGCCGAGCCAAAATCAAAACCCATCCCCTTCAAGTGTGAGTATTGTGGCAAGGAGAGGCATCTTGCGAGTTTTGCTACAAGAGGAAGAGGGATGAGAGGCTTGCTAAGGAGCAAGCAAACCGGGATAGGTGTTGCCAATCTCATGGTATTCCCGAGCCTAGAGTGCCACTTCCACGGGGTGTGGGAAGTGTGAGGAGTGTTGGCGGGTTCCCACGGAGAGGTGTTGGTGCGAGGTTTGAGAGGAGAGATGATGGTGTACGTCTTTGGTGAGAGGTTTGGTTGGGCTCGTGGTGGTTTTGCTTGGACGTCCTCCTACTCGTCCTCAATACGGGTTTAGGGGAGATGATCGCGGCTTTGGGTTCCGGAGGAACTACGGACCATGTTTTCCCCCTCGTGGTGCTCGTACTCCTCCCATGGGACATGGGAAGTTTGGTGGCAATGGAATGATGTTTGCTAACCCCTCTTTTGAGCGAGATGGCTCGACATCTGGTTTAACTTTCTTTGTGCTAACCCCGAGTGTCGAGTCGCTAGCTCATTCTCGTTCTTGTTTACATTGCCCGGTAGGAGGCTTGGAGGACATTTGGTTGATCGACTCCGGGTGTTCTCGACACATGACCGGAGATAAGAAGTGGTTCTCCGGCCCTCACCCTTGTGAAGAAAAAGATGTACATCACATTTGGGGACAATGGACGAGGAAGGGTGATTTACGAGGGTGCTTGTACATGTGAGTGACAAGGTAACGTTGAAGAGGGTTGCTCTTGTGAAGTCTTTGGGTTTCAATTTGCTTTCGGTTTCTCGGTTGCTTGATGAGGGTTTTGAGGTGCGTTTCAAGTCGGCGAGTCTCGTTTGCTTTGGATTCTCGAGGTGATCTTGTACGTATGATCATCCCCGAGGGTCGATTTTCGGCTGATTTCTCTCGTTCTTTGGGTCCTGCTCGTTTGTTTGATGGGTGGTCCTTCTTCGATTTGTGGAAATGGCATAGGCGGTTGGGACACTTGAGCTTTGATTTGGTTTCCCGCTTGTGTGGTCTTGACCTTGTCGAGGATTGCCGAGGTTGAAGCTTGAGAAGGATTTGGTTTGTGCTCCGTGTAGGCATGGCCGGATGGTAGCCACTCCTCATCCACCCACGACCGATGTCATGACCGAGCGTCCGACGGAGGCGTTGCACATGGATCTTGTTGGGCCGGCTCGAGTTCGCTCGGTGGGTGGGAAGTGGTATGTTCTTGTTGTGGTGGACGATTACTCTCGCTATGCACCGGGTGTTTTTCATGGAAGACAAGAGTGAGACATTTGGTTTTGTTCGAGATGCGATCGTGAGGTTGAAAAACGAGAGGCATGGGAATGCTATTCGAGCTATCCGCGGTGATAATGGCTCGAGTTCAAGAACTCTCGTTTTGATGCCTTTTGTCGTGATCTAGGTCTTGAACATCAGTATTCGACCCCTTATGTGCCCCCTCAAAATGGAGTTGTGGAAAGGAAAAATCGGACTCTTTGTGAGATGGCTAGGACGATGCTTGATGAGCACAGGACTCCTAGGAGGTATTGGGCTGAGGCGGTCAATACGGCTTGTCATGTTTCCAACAGGATTTTATTGCGAGCTTTCAAGAAGAAGACTGTTATGAGCTTATGCATGGTCGGGCACCCAAGGTGAGTCATTTCCGAGTCTTTGGGCGCAAGTGCTTTATTCTTAAGAAAGGAAAACTCGACAAGTTTGAGACTAGGTCTAGTGATGGTATTTTCTTTGGATATGCTAACCACTCTAGAGCCTATAGGGTGCTTAACCTTGAGACTAACAAAATCATGGAGACTTGCGAGGTAACCTTCGACGAAACAATGCCATGTACCTCTCTTGGCTTTGAATGTGCGGGTGATGAAGAGATGGTGCGAGGACCTCTTTGAAGAGGAGAAGGATGAAGGTGGAGATGATGATGGAGAGAACCATGCGCCCGAAGCCGAGTGTGTACCCACTACTTCCCCTACGACCACTACGTAGCGTGGACCGTCTACTTCATGGACAACGACGGTGCGACAAGAGGACCGGGCGAGAGAAGGCTGAAGTTGAGGGGGAGGTAGTCTCGAGGCGTGAGGCTCCCCGGCGGATTTAAGAAGTGCATCCCCTGTCGAAGATCATTGGGAACATCGACAAACGCACTACACGGTCAAGGTCCGGGAATTCCTCTCATTTTGCTCATGCTACTTTTATTGCCACCTTTGAGCCCAAGGACATTGGACATGCTTTATACGATGCAAACTGGGTCAATTCTATGCAAGAGGAGTTGGAAAACTTTGAGAGGAACCGAGGTGTGGGAGTTAGTTGAACCACCTCCAAATTGCTATCCCATAGGAACCAAGTGGGTTTGGAAGAACAAATGGGGAGAGAATGGGATGGTTGTGAGGAACAAGTCCAGACTTGTTGCTCAGGGGTTTAGTCAGAAGGAGGGGATCGACTATGAGGAGACCTTTGCTCCTGTGGCCCGTCTTGAGGCAATTCGGATCCTTCTAGCCTTTGCCGTGGCTAAAGGGTTCAAGTTGTTTCAGATGGACGTGAAGAGTGCTTTTCGAATGGGGTCATAGAGGAGGAGGTGTATGTGAAGCAACCACACAGGGTTTGAGAGCGAGCCTGTACCCACACGGGTTGTACGGGTTGAAAAGGGCTCGTATGGGTTGAAACGGGCGCCCGTGCTTGGTATGGGAGATTGAGAGGTTTACGTTGAGCGAGAGGGGTTTGTGATGGGTACCGTGGATAGGACTCTGTTTCTCCTCAAGCATGGAAATGACTTGTTGATTGTGCGGATATACGTGGATGATATTGTCTTTGGTGGCTCGTCACATAACCTTGTTGCCAAGTTTGCGGATGAGATGAGCGGGGAGTTTGAGATGAGCATGATGGGCGAGTTGCGGTACTTTCTCGGGGGCTGCGGATCAAGCAAGTGAAGGACGGTACATTCGTGCACCGGACCAAGTACACGAAAGACATGCGAGAGGAAGTTCCGGATGCAAGATGTGAAGCCGATGTCGACTCCCATGGGGAGTACGACCACTTTGGATGCGGACGAGGACGGAGAACCGGTGGACCGGCGGGAGTACGGGAGCATGATCGGCTCCCTCCTCTACTTGACGGCGATGAGGCCGGACATACGGTTCGGCGTGTGTCCGTGCGCTCGTTTTCGAGCTTCACCGAGGGACATCACATCGACGGGCCGTCAAGAGGATTTTCGTGTACGTACGGTCGCCCCTTGGTCTTGGCCTTTGGTATTCGTCCTCCTCGACTCTTTCCCTTCATGGTTTTTTCGATGCGGATTTTGCTTTGGTTGTCGAGTCGAGAGGAAGTCTACTTCGGTACTTGCCGGTTTCTTGGTTCTTCGTTGGTTTCTTGGTCTTCCCGCAAACGCGAGTCTAGTGTAGCTCGGTCTACCACCGAAGCGGAGTATGTTGCTTTGCCGCGAGTTCTTTGTTCCCGGTACAGTTGTGGATTTCATACACTTTGAGAGACTTTGGTGAGGAGTGCACCCGGATCCCACTTCTTTGTGATAGCACAAGTGCCATAAGCGTAGCTAAAAACCCGAGTGCTTCACTCCCGAACCAAACACATAGAAGTAAGGTATCATTTCTTGAGGGACAATGTGGAAAAAGGAACCATTGTGTTGAGCCATGTCCCTACCCAAGATCAGCTTGCGGACATTTTCACAAAGCCTCTCGACCAAGCTACATTTGTGCGCTTGCGGGGGGAACTTGGGGTTTGTTGCCCTTTCTAGTTGATTCTTGGGGTTTCCTCTTGTACCATATGTACCATGTTTTACTTTTATGTATATACATGTTTTGCTTGATGTACAAACCATGGTAGGATAGCCATCTTGTCATCTTTCATGTTGCATTTGTATCATATTGCATTTTAGGATGATGAGCTTCTTTCATATGCCTTATTTGAGTCTCTTTGGCTATTTGTGAGATATTGGTCATATGTGTGGAGCAATGGTGATGTGAGGCTATGCTCTTGGAATATTTGAGATATATGTGTGGTGAGATAGCCCCTTTTGAAATAAATGCTAATCTTGACTAATTTTTGGTGAAATGTGCTCCACTCGTGTGTAGTAGTGTATCCATGTCACAATTTGGTCTAAATGTGCTTTCTATGCTTAGATTGTGCTTGGATGCCTTTTCTTGCATTTGGGGCAAAGGCCGAATATCATTGTGAATGTTTAGCCTATGTTGCATTCATGGAGGAGCATAAGCTTCTTTTTGCCGCAAAGGCACTTCATGTACCATGAAATGAATTAATCTTGAAAAGAAGTGTGTACGCTTGAAAAATGCTCCATCCATCATGTCTATGCTTAAAATGTCTTATCTTTCACATATGGGTGCAAAACATGTTGCATGATGTTCACCGAGTGAAGAAGTCTCCCCGAAGTGGACACATGGCTCATGAGCTTTGACATGACATGCTTTGCTTTATGGGTGTTTGCCATGATTTTCTTTGAGAATTTGCTATCCTTGTATGATCTTTGAATGGTATGCATGTTTGTGGCTCAAGTGTGACATGGATAGGCTTTTACATGTGAAGCGAGCCTTCTTTTGGTAAAACTGCTTAAATCTGAAAATTTTGCTTTGTCACATGCTTGTATTTTCCTATATTACTTGTGGCAATGCTTTGACTATGCTATGATTCATATGTGTGATCTTTGTCTCATTTTTAGCCTTTGACACTAGATTTGGCCTATTTGAGAAGCTCATGTAGATGTTTATATGCTTTGTTTTGCATTTCTGCATTTTCACCTTGATTCATACATTGTCAACAAGGGGGAGAAGAGGTGAGCTTAATGAAAATTCAGCAGAGGTGAGCTGAAATTTGGAAGTTTGCATCCACATGTTCAGGGGGAGCTTGCATTTGTTCAGGGGGAGCTTTCTTCTTGTTTTCGTGTGGAGTTTGGGCTTTGCTTGGCTTGTGACCTTTCTTTGCCTTTCTTGGGTTTTGGTCATGAGTTGAGCTTCTTTGTTTTTCTTTCTTCTTCCTTTCTTTCTTTCTCCGAATTTCATTTCGCGTTGTGTGTTATCAATGCACTCATCAAGGGGGAGATTGAGGACCGGGAGCGTCCGGTGGTCGATGGATGACCGCTCCTCGGTGATGAGTGATTGACAACGGGTGTTGGAGTCGACTCTTGTCTTAGTGTGCGAGGTGTAGGCTGCGGCCTAGTTCGTGTTGTTGCGGGTGAAGAACGGGCGCGAAAGGTCTTTAGCCTTGAGGGGCCTCCCGGGAGATGGAGAGACAAGTAGGCTCGGTTCGAGGGACCGGTGGACGGAGAGGGACCGGGTGCGGGCCACATGGTGGCGACACGAGCAAGATGAAGTCATGGACAAACGAGCGGTGCACGGTGGCGGTCGAGTCAAGTGGTTTGGCGGGAGGCCACACCGAGCACACGGGGGTTTGGTGGTTTGCCCACAAAACCATCGGAGGACGGTTTCTTGGTTTGGGCCTCAAAACCAAGTCCGAGGGCCCAACACGACGGAGACGGGATCCGGGCGTGTCGGGAAGCTTCGAGGCGGAGGACACGCGGCGGGATTGCATGGCTTGCTTCGGGAGGACGCGAGGTGCGGCAAAGGCGTGGCCGTCCGATGGCAAGACCCACAAACATTACCTAAATGCCGCTACGTGGGTTGTATCGCCGGTAGTTAAGTTAGGGGCGGTCGAGTCATTTACCACTCCGGCGGGACCTAATATATAAGCCATGAGTGTATGTAGATGGCTCTCTCTCTCTCCGCGACTTAGGGTTTCATTTCCCCCTCTCATTTCTCATTTTACGGTGACGGTGAAAATCCGTCAACCTAGCCATGAGTTTACCTTCGGTGTTGGCATGAGTTTTATACCTTATCCATTGGTACTAACCCCCGTGGTATAACAAGTTCACGTGTGCATGTCGGTTTTGGAGTTTAATGTTTATGCAGGGTTTTAGTGTTGAATGCAAGGCTTTCGGGATAAGTTCATCAAGCACCTCATGACAAGACCTTGAAGCCCCGTACAAGTCATGCAACCAAGCAAACTTAACTCCAAGAAGCCAGGGACTTGATCCGAGAAGACGACGGACTCAGGGACACCGACCGAAAAAAGTCTTGAATCTTGCAAGACAAGGAGTTGAGTCCAATTCGGAGAGAAGCGACGACATGGACCTACTTGCGAGAAGGGGGAAACATCCGGGAAGCAAGGGAACCGACGTGGGGCAAAGGAGCCCTCGGGGCCGGGCCTAGATGGGCCCGGGCCGGCCGGCCCCGGTCCGGTCGGCCCGGAGCCCATCCGGGGCCCAATTGCCCCCTCCTTTGCCCTAGCCGCCAATCGGGCTATTTATAGCCCCACGACCGAGAGCCTCGGAGAGAAGAATTCGTCATCGGCCGGCGAGGAGCGAGAGAAGAGAGGGACACCATCTCGGAGAGGAGAGGGTCGAGCTAGTTGACTAGGGTTCCCCTAGCCGACGTGGGAACCTTGCACGGAAGACCACGTCGGAGTTCCGGAGCTAGAAGCAAGATCAAGGAAGGATCCCGGTGGTGATCTTGTGTATGTATCATTGTTATAGTTGAATTATCAAGTTGAATCTTTTCCTAGCGATCAAGTGTTTCCTCGAAGATTTTGTTTTTCGATCGGCTTTGCTTATTCCAATTCTATTCTCGAGATAGATTACATAGGGTGTTCTTGTAGGCTGCGGTGGCTAGAGGTACACGCGGATCTTCCGAAAGAATCTCGACTTGTCTTTTGACTCGCCCTAAGCTACCCGCATGAATAGGGATACGTTGTGACGAACGGGGGTTCCGAAAGGCGGATGTTTTCGGATTTGGACGGGAAACCACAATTTAAAGAGGCTTCTATTAAGACTCGATTTGCTACTTCTTCTCTTGCTTGGAACTTCAACAAAAGGCTTACCCCGATCCCTCTAGATCGGTTTATCTACCCAATCTTACTTTGTTTTCTCCGGTCTTTAGTAGATTAGATTCGTTTTGTGTCTTTTACTTAGATGCACTAGGGTTTCTTTTATCGAAGATTGAAGTTACTTGGCTTTATTAGATTAAGTTTTGCGTCACACATTTGTTCCACGGATTCGATACCTTGGGTTCACCACTCGAGGGAAGAAGAGTCCCTTGACTACGACGGGAGACTTGTACGCTTGCAAGTCACAAACGAACTTTGATACAATTATTAACCGTCAACAAGCCCCTTTTTCGGCGCCGTTGCCGGGGAACAAGTGATCAAGATTTGATTTTTTATTGCCTTTTTGTAATTTTCAGTTTTCTTTTTGTTTTTATTTTTGCATCTACTAAATTTTGATCATCCTCAAAATACATCTAATCTAGTTTGTCTAACTCTAGTTTTTATAAATTTGTTTTTACTTTCTAGTTTTTGCATACTTTGTTTATTGCTAACCCTAACGGGAGATGGACGGCTACCTCTCCAACAAACCCAATAATTTTGTGGATGATCCGGGAAAAACTTTACGGGCTAAGGAGACGCGAAGCACATCAAGCTAAAAAGTTGGATTTTGTAGATTCGGAGTCGGAAGACAAAGGATCGCGAGGAATCTCCGAAGAATTCACCACCTCAAAGTCCTCGGAAGAATCGACTTCCACCAATGGGTGACCAACCACCGCAAGAACGCAAGATTGGGGAGCTATGCAGCCCGGACATCATCGACCTACCAATCTTGAACCTTGAGGAGATCGGAAGACCGTTCGAGATCAAGACCTCAACAATCCGCATGGTGCAACATTCACCCTTCACCGGTAAAGAGGATCCGAACCTTCATCTCCAAGCATTCATTCAACTATGTCAGACTTTCAACATGGATGGGGTGACTCAAGACCAAATGAGGGCAAGGCTTTTTTCCGTTTTCACTACTCGGGAAGGCTTTGCAATGGTTCCACTCTCAACCGGCGGAGACGGTGCAAAATTGGAACACGTTGATGAAGGCTTTCATGAAGGAATACTACTCACGGGTAAAACTCAAAGCTTGCGTAATAAGATTGCCACCTTTGTTCAATATCCTACGGAAACTATCTCGGAGGCATTCGAGCGCTTCAATGAGTACACTCGGGCGGTTCCACATCACAAGTTCCCGAAGGAAGACCTCGTGCAAAAGTTCTATCAAGGACTCACCATGGCGTCAAGGACGATCATCGATGCATCGGCGGGAGGATCTATCATCGAGCTTACACCGACGGAAGCTTTCACGCTATTCAAGAAGGTCGCGGATAATGACACATGGGCGTCGTCCGGGCGCCTACATCCGGTTCAACCCACGGGGAACGTCAAATGAGTCTTGCAAGTGGAGAATGAGAACATACTTGAAGGCAAGATCGACTCGCTCATGAGGAGGTTGGAGAACATGGAGATGGAAAAGAAAGAGCCTCAAGACTTGAAGGCCGCCGAAGCAAGGTCCACATGTGAAGAATGTGGAGAGTATGGCCATGTCCGCAAAGATTGTCGGAGGAAGCCAAAGTGCTCGACTACATGAGGAAGGGAGAATTGCCAAACTTCCGCTATGGGCAAGGTAGGCCTCAATTTAATGCAAGCTCATCTATTCCCGACGCGGTTCCGCTTCGTATACAATTGAAGGAGTTCATGGATGAGCAAGCTAAGATCAACAAGGACACCATCACCAAGTTCAAGACCATAGACAAGGTGTTGGAGAACATCGATAGCAAAGTGACGGAGGTCGGAAGTTCCAATCATCAAGTGCTCAACATGATGAAGATGCTCGAGACGCAAGTTGGACAACTTGCGGGGCGCCTCACTAATGATGAAGGGAAGCTTCGGGACAACCCAAATGTCCCGAATCGGCGAAGGCCATTCAAACGCGTTCGGGGAAGGAGGCCGAAGATCCCGAACGTTCGCGGGAGCAAGGAAGCTTAAACCATCCACCGAGGTGGAAGGAGTTGCTAAAGAGAAGGTTACGGGGATCGTCACCGAGGAACACGAATTCGAGATGCCGAGTAAGACACGAGGATACCGCAACTCAAGCCATGCTACTTCCGAGGTAAACTTGACAACCACTTTGAGAAGTTTGTGGAGGTTGTGCGTAGACTTAACATCAACATGCCATTACTAGATGCCCTACAAGTACCTACATATTCTCGTTACTTTAAAGACATACTTGCAAATAAATATGAGATAGCAACACTCGGGGTAGATCATGTCAAGATGTCCGAGGAGTGTAGTGCCGCTATTGCTAATGGGCTAGAGAAGCAAAAAAGACCCGGGTGCCCCACAATTCCATGTTCGGTTGGTTCTTTCAACTTCGAGAAGGCGTTATGCGACCTTGGAGCTAGTGTGAGTGTCATGCTTTGAGGGATGTGTTCGAGAAGCTACGCCTACCAATGGAGCCTACGGGAATATGTTTGGAGTTGGGTGACAACTCCATTCGCTATCTCTTGGGCATTGCTTGAAGATGTACCCGTGAAGATTGGACACCACTTCATCCCCGTCGACTTTGTTGTGCTCGAGATGGGAGAGAGGGAGAAGCCACCGCTCATCCTAGGGAGGCCGTTCCTCAAGACCGTGGGAGCTACTATTGATGTTGGCAAGGGGGAGATCATGTTCGATATTAACGGAGAAAGGAGTTCCTTCAAGTTCCGTCCAAGGATTGAGGCATGCAACATGATTGGAGTGAAGGGAGAACCAAAACAAACGGATGGGCTGAAAAAGAAGAAGGAGCCGAAAAAATGAACGTAAAGAAAATCAAAGAAGGTGTTGCATCCGTCAAGACAAAGGAAGAGAAGCCGCTGTGAAGACCAAAAAAATGACTAAGCCGACTAAGCGGGAAGACAAGCCCGCGCCCAAGATGGTGCGGAAGTGGGTACCCAAGATTGCAACGCCCGCAAAGAGTGTTGATCCGGAGTAATCAAGTGAAGAAGTCTAGCTATAGACTATAAACGAAGCGCTAGGGCCGGAGGCAACCCGTTTCGTCAAGTCAAGAATAAGCTACGGGAGGACAACCCGATTCCAGGTTTTTCGAGTATTTTTAATAATTTAGTTTTTGAGTTTTATTACGCAAAGACATTAGACTTAGAAGTGGTTGAACAATATTGGAGACATAATTCTTGATTGAATGTTTGCTTTATCATAAACCCTTTGCATGAACCCTCCTATGTGCTTGTTGGTTCTTTTCTTTTCGAGAAACCTCAACCAAATAATTTCAGAACCTAACTCAACCTTTCACCCTCATTATGGTGCTGAGGTTGACTTATTTTTCATGCTAAAACCACACGAGTAGAGCCACGATTTATATTTAGGTGTTAATAAAATTCAGCACGTGGTAGAACTCGCGTGAACTTAGAAATCAAAACTTTTGGTTGGTTTTAAAAATCTTTATCCTTGGTTTCTCTAGGATTAGAATTTTTCTAAGCCTATTCTAATTTTGTTTCATTCAAAATCTTTCTTATTTAGCCAAAATTAGAACCTAAACCTATGACCCCATGATCAAGCCGGGAAATGTTTGCTCTCAACCGATGAAGGCAAACTATACCGGTGAGACCGAAATCGACGTAGTCAAAAAATATTTTCGACTTACATTTGTTTTTAATGGTTTAAAAACTTCTCTAAAATTATGTTTGAGCTCTTGCATGGCTCTGAAAAATATTTTAAATTTCGAATTAGAGGAGTGCTTAACCTTAAACACACCTAAATGGAGGCAATCTAGTTTGAATTAATCATGCATGCACCATTGGATTCCCTTTTATCAACTTTCACCAATTCCACATGCAAAGGACAAGCATGGTGGGCAGCAAGCATCAACTTTGCAGGAATTTCATGGTGGCATGTGAAGCAAGTGGAGCTAGGGAGCATGGACATGACCCAAAGCATGGAGCATCAAGTGGAAGGACCAATAATGCAAGAAAAGGAGTGGACGAGAGCGTTTGGGCGGTGCAACTCGTGGAGCACGCGGGCGGGGAAAGTTGCGAGGTGAAATGATCATGCTTGGAATAAAGACGAGGTGGGGAGGAGCCGGGGAGGACCCCGAGGCCGGCCGGCCCGGGCCGGCCGGCCTCACCTACTTAAGGAGCCCCCCGGCTCCCATTTTCTGCATCAAGCTTCCCTCTCCTTCCTTTGCTTGTGTGTTCAAGTTTGTGTGCTCAAAACCTCCGTAGACATAGCCAACCTTCCCAAGCTTGCTAGCTCAAGAAAAAAAATCCACATCCTTAATCCACTCAAAGTCCACATCCGAAGCAAAGAGTTTAAATGCCTAGTTACCGGTTGCAACCCGGAGTTTTAGTTGAAGAAAAGAGTGCAGCAACCATGTGGAAGAAAACCACAAGTCTCTTCTCCAAGAAGAAGAGTTCGTCGTCGTCCGAGCCGTCATCAACCACGTCTTCGAGGAGGCACTCGGTTTCGAGTCTCCCGGAGCATGGAGACGGATACGGCACCACCGAGGAGGAACGATGCTCTCCTCCTTGGTGGTATGAGGGCTGCAAGAAGCACGTCCATGAGGTTTACCGAACCTCGTGGGCGCACGGAGGAGCAGCCCGCGCCACCACGACGATCGACCCGTTCAACCGCGCCACCTCCTTACACCCCGACATACTCTTCGTACGACTTCATCATCTTGTCGGCGGAGGAGGAGAGGCTCTCTAATCTTGAGAAGAGGCTTGTGCCCAACGTCGAGTTCGACGACCAAGCACTCTACACCTTGGGTTTTGGCACCGACATATACTATATGTTGGGGCACCTCGGATGGGTGCAGTTCTCCAACGGAGTATCGGTGGACACCCACTTGGGGTTCGCCTTGGAAATTTTGATGACTATTGCACCCATCCTTGATGATGATGGGGTGCAAAGCTTGTCATTCCGTTTGGAGGGAGTCCAACAAGTGGTTCCCTACGAGCACGTTAGGGAGCTGCTTGGATTCCACAAGGGAGCTCCGGAGAAAGTTGACGTGCCACCCGGCATGTTAGCGGGATTTTGGAACATGATCTCCGGAGAAGCCCATCAACAACGCAATTGCATCCGCAACCCCATTATCCGGATATTTCACTCTTGGATGTGCAAGAGGGTATTGGGGAGGATGAAGGAGACAAAGGTGACCGACACGGAGTTGAATTGGCTTTACTCGGCTTTAATTGCCGGGCGGCCAATAGACCCTTCTTACCTTATGATCAACCGTTGGTGTTGTGAAGCAACATCGGGGGCGGGTAATATTGGTTCGGGGTGCTACCTCTCCATGTCGGCCTTCTCCTTGCGGCCGGGGATCACAAGAAACCCCGACCACCTTTTGCGTGGTACCTCTCTCGGCATTGAGTATTTGCGGCAAGGCAAATACATTAGTGGAGATGAGAGAGGAGGTTATCGGTTGGCCATAGTGAACCTACCCCTTCCCAATGAGAGGCTTAGGCTTTTCACCGAAGGAAGAGAAGATTGGTTGGAAGAGGGACTACTTGTCCCTGCAAGGAAAAACAAAAGAGGAAGAATCGTAGAGGAGGGAACATCCTCTGCACAAGCGAGTGGAGCACAACCCAATGTGCAACCATTCGGCGGGATCCCTCCTCCGCCAAATTATTACGGAGGGCCGCAAGAGCAAGCATGGGGGGTGGTGCACCGGTACCCCCACCAAATTATGTTGTGCCCAACGCTAACCTCGCGGAGTCCTACGCTCATCATCCCCAACCACAACAAAGCATGGCCATAATTGGAGGGTATGCTGCAAGAAACGTCCAAAACATCACGGCCATCCAAGCTAACGCGGCTCAACTTGGTGAAGGCAACGCAAATATTGCCTTTGAGCTCGGACGCCTTCACCTCGTGGAGCCAAATCAATTCGTCGGAGGGAATGTCCAATCATATTATGAGCAAGGGTATTATTATCAAGATCATCAACATCAACCACCGGCGGAGGACTAGAAGATTTAGGAACTTTAGTTTTCTTTTCTTTTCTTTCTCTGTAATTTTCAGCTTTTGCTTATTTGTGTTTGCGTAGTATTTTCTGTTTTTATTTAAATTTCAGCAAGCATGTTTGTTTATTTTCAGTTTGTATTTCAACTTGATGTCATCATTAATAAAGACACCACCTTGATTATATCATTGGAAAAGTTACAAAATTAGTGCCATGATGATATATGATTATAATTGCAGCTTTGTTTATCTTTGTAATCGATCTATGCATGTTTAAGCTAGTGCTCTCTTAAAAATACAAATCTGAATTTATCTAAATGCTAGCTTAATTTTCAGCGGAGGTTATGATTAAAATAAAGACCCATAGTGTTTTATGTGCTCTCAAGTTATGAATAGATTAAAGATGTCTTTTATGCTCAAAAATATCGCTAACCTTGTCATAAATATCACTTGTGTGTTGCTCAACCTATCCAAAGCCTTATATATATTTGAGTGCATAAACCTTAGTGTACAAGATTTATTTTTGAGTGAGTTATTGCAGGCCGTGATTTCTCTGGCCCGAGACTAAGAAGCTGGTCATTCCATTTTTGCGTATCTATCTTTTTGCTAGCCCTTTATCCTTGCATTGTGTATCCCCGCATCGGAGATCTCACAAACTTCGCCGGATATCCACCCTTAAACCAAATATCATCTTTTGTGATTACCTCCTTGACCACAACCTATTGTTGAGAATGGATCATCAATTCAAGGAAGATCGCAAGACGGTGCCAACATTGAAGATTTCAAGTATCTCTCCAAGGAAAAATACCCCGGTACCTACCTTATTTTTCGCCTCTTTGCTCGAGGACGAGCAACGTCTAAGCATGGGGGAGGAGGTAGGTACGGTGCAGTTTTAGAGTTAAAAGGGGAATATTTAAAAAAATGATGAAAGAAAAAAATCCGGCGATGATCATGACTTTCAAGGTGAAGAAAGAAAAACAAATATATATATATATATATATAATGAATGAAAGAAAGAAAGAAAGAAAAGAATGAGAAATATGAGAAAGAGAAACAATATATGCGTAAAGTAAACTCCCCGGTTCTCTAAGAGTGCATTCAAGGCTTCAAGTTAAAAAGATCCATTCTCATTTTCCAACCATGTGCAATCCGATAACGAGGACTACCTTTGTGCCTCGGGATCATTCTTTGCCATTTGCACATGTCCACTCATCTAAAAGTGTGTGTATTTTTCTCTTTCCCCTCCTTGATTTAACATTATTTTCCAATGACCTTTTTGACGAGTCTCGGTAAGACCATGAGAAGCTTGTCTTGTTTTGACAACACCTCATTTATAAAATCTTGTTAGGACTAAACTTTCCCAAAGCTCCATGTAAAGCCTACCACATATATATGAGAGGGAAAGGAGTAGAATATATAGGCTTGAGAGACAAGTGAGATGAGAGTTCATGAGCAATATACAAGATGATTTAAATTTGTGAACTTGGTTTAGTTTTTCTTTATCTCGTTCTTTATTTCAAAAATTCGAGATCCGTTTAAACTTTGTGAGCATGTTAATACTTGTGGGATAAGCTTAATAAGAATCTACCCTCCGTAGAGATGAAGGCTAGTACATTATGGAACTTTAATGAATTAAAATTTTGAGAGCATTATGTTTTCTCATGTGTGATCAAGTGCAAAGTTTAAACATTGTTTGGCAATGATGATATCCATCGAAGGCTTACTCGAGGACGAGCAAGGTTTAAGCATGGGGGAGATGTTGACGGTGAAAATCCGTCAACCTAGCCATGAGTTTACCTTCGGTGTTGGCATGAGTTTTATACCTTATCCATTGGTACTAACCCCCGTGGTATAACAAGTTCACGTGTGCATGTCGGTTTTGGAGTTTAATGTTTATGCAGGGTTTTAGTGTTGAATGCAAGGCTTTCGGGATAAGTTCATCAAGCACCTCATGACAAGACCTTGAAGCCCCGTACAAGTCATGCAACCAAGCAAACTTAACTCCAAGAAGCCAGGGACTTGATCCGAGAAGACGATAGAGTCTGAGGACCTGACCAGAAAAGTGCTGAATCTTGCAAGACAAGGAGTTGAGTCCAATTCGGAGAGAAACTGACGACATGGACCTACATGCGAAGGGGGAAACATCCAGGAAGCAAGGGAACCGACGTGGGGCAAAGGACCCCTCGGGTTGGGCCTAGATGGGCCCGGGCCGACCGGCCCCGGTCCGGTCGGCCCCGGCCCATCCGGGGCCCAATTGCCCCCTCCTTTGCCCTAGCCGCCAATCGGGCTATTTATAGCCCCCTGACCGAGAGCCTCGGAGAGAAGAATTCGTCATCGGCCGCCGAGGAGCGAGAGAAGAGAGGGACACCATCTCGGAGAGGAGAGGGTCGAGCTAGTCGACTAGGGTTCCCCTAGCCGACGTGGGAACCTTGCACGGAAGACCACGTCGGAGTTCCCGGAGCTAGAAGCAAGATCAAGGAAGGATCCCGGTGGTGATCTTGTGTATGTATCATTGTTATAGTTGAATTATCAAGTTGAATCTTTTCCTAGCGATCAAGTGTTTCCTCGAAGATTTCGTTTTTCGATCGGCTTTGCTTATTCCAATTCTATTCTCGAGATAGATTACATAGGGTGTTCTTGTAGCCGCGGTGGCTAGAGGTACACGCCGGATCTTCCGAAAGAATCTCGACTTGTCTTTTGACTCGCCCTAAGCTACTCGCATGAATAGGGATACGTTGTGACGAACGGGGGTTCCGAAAGGCGGATGTTTTCGGATTTGGACGGGAAACCACGATTTAAAGAGGCTTCTATTAAGATTCGATTTGCTACTTCTTCTCTTGCTTGGAACTTCAACAAAAGGCTTACCCCGATCCCTCTAGATCGGTTTATCTACCCAATCTTACTTAGTTTTCTCCGGTCTTTAGTAGATTAGATTCGTTTTGTGTCTTTTACTTAGATGCACTAGGGTTTCTTTTATCGAAGATTGAAGTTACTTGGCTTTATTAGATTAAGTTTTGCGTCACACATTTGTTCCACGGATTCGATACCTTGGGTTCACCACTCGAGGGAAGAAGGGTCCCTTGACTACGACGGGAGACTTGTACGCTTGCAAGTCACAAACGAACTTTGATACAATTATTAACCGTCAACATTTTCGTAGCTATTTTTTCTTCCGGTTTCTCTAGGCTAGCATGAGAGCTTCATGAGAGATTTGTTGAGAGGGATGGATGCTAGGGCGGCTTGCTAGACCTTGTGAATCTTTCCTGGTTTGTATAGAAGATTCGGGGTTGTGTTTTCGTGGCCTTTTTGTGCTTGTTTTCGTGCCTTTGTTCCCGGTTCGATTCCGCGGATTTGAGTGGGTTTCTCCCCGGATTTCTTTGGGGAAAACATGGATAGATGTCTTGTGCATCTTTGTGATTGATCTTGTGTCCTCAAACGCCGGAAACCACTTGGATTCGCGGTTCTTCGTTCGGTGCTCTAGCTTTTGGTGGTGCTCAAAGGATTCGCGATTCCCGGTGTTTTAGGGAGTTAGGAGGCAAGATTTTTGGGCTATAGCATCCTTGTGTGACGCTTTTCAAGTCCCCAAACCCTTGTCTCCATAGCTTCAACCGTTTGGGAAATCCGATGATGTTTTGGGGGAGTTGACTTTCGGGGTCGGGCGTTTTCTGCTCTGTCCGCACCGGCGGACAATCCGCGGGGTGCCGGGCAGACGGTCCGCGCGGCTAGGGTTCGTCGCGTGTTCGTCGTGTTCTTGCGCGTCTTTGCTTTCAATCCGTTTTGGTTTTTGGTTTTTGTTGCAGCTGGTTTGCGGACAGTCCGGGCTTGAGTAGCGGACGGTCCGCGACCCACGCGGACGGTCCGCTCGGCCTTGGCGGACGGTCCGTTTTTCTCGGATCGCTTCTGGTGGTTCTGTGTGCTTTAACGGACGGTCTGCGGCGTAGGGCCGAACAGTCCGTAGGGTTGGCGCGGACGGTCCGCGGCTTCAAGTCGGACAGTCCGCGAGGCCTGCGCGGACGGTCCCGCCCCTTTTGGCGGACGGTCCGCCGAGCTTCGTGCGCTTTGCCTCTTGGTTCGATTCCTCCCCTCCTTCTTTCGTGCTTCCGCGTGTGCTTCAAGGAATCGTTCCTAAGGCTAGAGGTTGATCCATAACCTCGTGGTCTTGGCGATTGGTGTGTGATTCGATCCATCGCTTGTGTGTGACCGGGGTTTGACTAGGGTATAGGCTGGGTTTTTTGGGAAGAATTTTTACCGACTCCTATTCACTCCCCCCCTCTCTAGTCGCCATCCGATCCTTCACCAATAGAATCAAGGATGGACTCAGCAGAGGACCAACTACCCAGGTAACTATTCAGATAATAATCAAGGTAATAATTCTTCCAATAATTTCTCACCTTTAAGAGACTTAGTCCAAAACCAGGGTAGAGTTATAGATAATCTATCCAAGAAGTTAGCTTCCAATGATAAAATGCTCGAAACTATTAGTAATAAAATGGAAAGTTTTCTACTACCATCAAGAACCAACATAGCTTCAATAAAATGCTAGAATCTCATATTTCTCAACTGGCATCATCTGTTCCCACGGCTAACCCAGTTAAGATTCCGGGCCAGCCGAAATAATTAGAATATGCAAATCTTGTTGATATCTACTCAGTAGATCTGTGTTCGAGTAAGATAGAAGAAAGATCAAGATGGACTGACTGGGGCATGCCCACCAAAAGAGGAGATCCAGGAAGGCCTGTCATCACCATCACTGTTAGAGCCTACACCTTCAAGAATGCACTTTGTGACTTTGGGTCTAGCGTCAATATAATTCCTAAGGTAATATATAAGAGAATCAATGGTTCACCTTTATTGTATACAACCATGTGCTTGCATCTTGCAGACCTGTCACTATGCTACCCGAGGGCATCCTAGACGACATATGTCTGGGGGTAGGACTCTTCTACGTGGCTGCCGACTTCGCTGTGGTTGAGACTAGGGGAAGTGAGAACACTCCAATCATTTTGGGATGTCCTTTCCTTGCCACAGCCAAAGCCATCATCTACGTCGACGCTGCTAAGATCGTCTTCACCATCAATGGGATAAAGGAGAGATTCAATTTTAAGAACAAGATCCTAAAAGCTCCTGCACACCCCTGATATCCTGACCCCCAAGAACATGAGCCAGTTGTCGAGAAGAAGAGAAGAGATAGAAGGAGGAATAAGAAGAAAAATCGACCTCAACCGCATGTGGAGGAAGTTTGGATGATCAACACGGTTTAATCAAAGAATGAGAACCTGTTCCCTTCACCATTACTGCCAAAGCTTAAAGACCCTGGAGTTCCATCAATCCACTGCTCCATCAATCAATGGAACTTCCAGCAAGTTGTCTGCGACACGGGATCGGGCACCAACCAATGTCTAAGGTAACCTACGAATTATTATATGGTGACCTGTCTTTGTATTCCACATATATAATCTTGCACATGGTGGATCAATCACAACGGTTCCCAGAAGGAATTGCACAAGATGTACCTATCAAGATAAAGGACCACTATGTCCTGACTGACTTTTTAGTCATAGACATGGGAGATGAGCAAGATCCTCCCATCGTGCTTGGAAAACCATTCCTGAACACAACAAGAGCAATCATCTACATCAGGACTGGCGAGATCCACTTCCAGTTCAGAACTGAAAAAGTACGCTGCTACTTCAATACTTATACTGATCCTGAGCAGCCCAAGAAGAACAAGACGCGGAGACGCCTTCAGAAATTACAATGCAAGCTGAACACAAAGTTGACGGATGTCAAGAACATTGAAGAAGAGATTAAGGAGAAGTCCGCTCAGCTTCTACCAGCCCAGTATTCTAAACCTGTTACTCCAGAAAGGTCTCCACCGAAGAAACAAGATTGGAGGAAGAAAGATCAAAGTACACCTTCGGAAGACCAATCACTACCCGCGTCATCAACTGATCAATCAATGTCCACTACATCTACGCCATGGGAGTAGGTACTCTAAACTCTCACCGAGAGGTAACTTGGTATTTATCTTTATATTCTGCACTGCATATTTAGATTAGCATGTTTATTTCCCTATACCTGCAATGAAAAAAATCGTAAAAATATTTTCTGCTTTTGCATTCTTTAAGGCCCCATGTACTCTGTACCGTGGCGGCATAAAGATAAATAAATAAAAATTGCATTCACATGTTTTTGTTTTAGCATCCCTTTTGCATATAAAAATTCACAAAAAAATACATGGGCACATGAAGGTCCACAAATTTTAGAAAAACCCAAAAAGAAATGGGCATATGAAGGCTCACAGCATAATCCTAGAATTTGTTCCTTCGGGTATGTGCGAGACTAATATTTACAGAAAGAATTTAATAAGGACCTGAAGGCAAACAAGTTCCAAGGATGAATCAAGAATCACTTCAAGATCTAGCCTGGGGGATAGCACCCCTAGTTATCATGATAAGTATCACTATCCTATGTTTTTAGCTAGTTATTTGAGTCTTAGTTAAAGGTCTTAGTTTGAATAAAATGCTAGAGTCTGCTAGTTGGTTTTTCTCTTTAATAATGATCTTGATGATATATGCTTGGAGATGATGAATAGTTGCTCTGCCGTAATCCCTTTTAAAGTGCTTAGTTTTCAGACCTAGATTCTCCTGAAGCTTGAATGCTTAATTTTCTCTGAACCCAAAACCTGTGCTAGTACATGCTTAATCTGAGTCTAGGCTTTGAAAAATGATTCATGAAAAGTAGAGTTGCTATTGATCATTTTCCCAGAGAAGCTTGATTCCTGGATTTATCTTAAAAATCATGAAATTTTATATGATGATTTCCTGTGTCTATGATCCTTAAGAGCTTGTCATACACATCAAGATCATTCCATTCCACCATTTATGCTGCTTCTGACATGGAAGTACGCATTTTCCATCAACCCATATAGCTCATGCAACTCTAGGTTATATCTCTCTCAATATTAAAAAAGATTCTGGGGCTACATTAAAAAAGAAAAAAAGAAAAAAAAGAGAGGAAAAAGTGAGAAGAGAGAGGGAGAGAAAAGGACAAGTGTCATACTAGGCGAGAAGGGCCTATCTCCCTAAATATATATACACATGCTAATCTACACCCTGGGTGTAGAATGAACCCAACAAAAATTACTGACCAAACTGAGTAAAAATTAAAGATCAAACTGATTAACAATTACTGAACTAAGTCCTGGAATTACTGAACCATGCTCACCGGTTCAGTAATCTCACGATTTGGTTCAGTAATTCTTACGCAGTTTGGTCAGTAATTTCTGTAGGGTGTAGAATAGGATTCTACACAAGGGTGTAGATTAGCGCTACCGTATCCGAGGGCGAGTGGAGCCCACCTCTCCAAGAATGGAAAGCCCAGATCTTAGAAATCTTAGAAAGAGAGATATCATCCAAGAGCTAGGCTAAAAGGCTTACCACCTTTCACCCTCATCCATCCAACACTATCATCCATACATATCTTGCCAAGTGTGACTCCATGCTTGAGAAGGTCATACACAAGATCTCTGAATTTTATCTGAAAAATGTTGCAAAACCCCATGATGATAGCTGATCAAAGAATTTGAGATATACTGCTTGACTTGATTGTTTTGTCTTTTATTTGCTCAAGATTTATGAAAAGGCTATGCTTAAAGGTTAAAGGTAAGAGAGAGAAATCTTGTTGAGGAGAATTGGTTTTTGAAAATCATAGTACTTTTGAGGTGTGAAAGCGTTGTAACAACTCTTGATCCTGCTAAAGCATATCTTTGCTAGGGACTAGCAAAGGGTAAGCTTGGGGGAGTTTGTTGACACATCTTATCCTATATATTTATAAGTCAACTAAACATGAGAAAAGGGCATAATTGTTAATATCAACCTAGAATAGGGTGCCACTAACAGTTTTTCTGGAGATTTGGTAAATTATATAAATCCAGGAACAATTCGGGAAAAGTGCTAAAAGAATCAAATCTAGAAGACTCCAGAAGGCTCCGAAACTCGACGTGACTTGGCACCTAAGAAAGAAGCATCTAGAAGAAGTGATAGACCACCTGGCCGAAGTGGGCCCCGAGGGGGGCCCACCCCAGCCTGATCGGCCTAGTGGTGGTCGGTCGGCCTCCCCCGGGCGCCACCTCAGCCCTACTTCCAGAAGGTTCTTCAACCGCCTATGAGGATCAATCTAAACCACTCATTAGGTCAGTTTAATCAAACAACACACGTCTACCCCTCAGGGCTATATAAGCAGCCCCCTGCCCCCTGGCAGAGGCATCTGGAAACCTAAGTTTGCATACACCAGACCAAGTCATCAAGTCAGAGATACTAGGCCCTAGAAACACCGTATAGCAGAGTAGCTAGCTAGTCTAGATCTAGGAGGAGGCAAGACGTCTACTTGGCTCCTGATCATCTAGAGGCTAATCGAGATACTGATCTAGCTTCATTCTTGTAAGTTCTTATCTAGTTCCTTACATTTGTTATACAAACATATGTTCTTATCAATAATTATATTCAACATTATATGCTTTGGTGTTTATTATGATTACATGTTTAGCATAGTTGATTTGCCTTTATATTCATGTGTGGAGTCATATAGCCCTCACCTAGATCATTTGTTAACATGGGTGAACGGTAAAGACAGTGTAAGCGTGGTGCTTATATTGTATTAATCTGCGATTGCACCCTATTGTTAACACCAAAAATTGGTACAGGAAAGAGACTGACTTGTGGGCCGAGTTTGGTAAGGAAACACCATTCGGCAGGAAATTTTCCTCAAAGCATTCGGTAAAGATGCCTGCGGCCGGGAGCACGCTATCATTCGGCAGAAGGGTTGTTTGCGCTTGGAAGAGGAAGCATTCGGGAATACGTGATAACGTGGCCTGAATATAAAGAAGGAACGAATTGATGACGGGTGCAAGACGGACATTAGCGCTGGAGCATTAATTTAGGCAATAAATGTTGTACTCGTGGTCGACTAGGAGTCGTGTTAGGACAAGGGTATAAATATGAACCCTTAGTGTTTGTAATAGGGATCGAACAATTTCACAACAAACCGGCCCCATGCCAACCTTCGAGTCCTTTAGTCGAGTTGTCGAGTTCTTCGAGAGGAGCCATCGATCCGTCGACCTCCGTAAGTACCGGCAACCTTGTATCATGTCTAGTATCATGCGGTGGATTTAGATCGTGATGCAAGTAGTCTTGTTACCATGCTTAGTGTCATGCGGTGGATTTAAGCTTGGTTCAAGAGGGTTTCTTGTTAGATCATGAGCCATGCGGTAGGCTAAGATCTAGCTTGAACCTAGTTATCGGCTCTATTAGATTTGGCAAGATCTAATAGATTCATTAAGTTACCATGTGTTGCTTTGAATTTTGCTTCATGTTTAATTCACCTAACACTATTATTGCCCAATTTAGGTTGATTAGATTCGGTTTTATCTTATTTACGATCCATATGGTGTGTGTTCAAATCTTCAAATCGATGTGGCGCATGGATCACGTGTTCTTTAATAGCCGAATTCGAATAAATCTAGATTGCCACGTGTTGCGGGTTCAAGCATGTTGATCTAGCATAGTTTGTTCCTTCTACACGGAACCCAAATCGGATGTACAGCTGTATTCGGCAATTCTGCCACAAGCGAAACATGTTCATAAACTTGTTTTAAATAATGCATGCTTTTAGCTTTCCATGTTTAGATTGTATCATGCGGTGGATTGATCTATTCTTGGTTGGTGGTGTGGTTTCAAACAAGTCGTATCATGCGGTGGATTAACATGTTTGAATTCACTATTCCTATCCAACCCACTGTCACAAATAATCAAGCTGAATATGAAGCATTGCTTAGAGGGCTTCAATATTTGAAAGAAGCGAAGGCTATTTCAGTTGAAATTTATGGAGATTCAGGGCTAGTTATAAAACAATTGAATGGCCAATATGAATGTAGAAATGATATCCTGAGGAATTACTACGAGGAATGCTAGGAAATCTTGAAAAGTTTTCAGTTAGTGATTCTACAACATATTCCTAGGGAACGCAATGAAGAGGCAAATAGGCTAGCTCAAAGTGCTTCGGGTTATAGAGAGAATCAAGAGGTGTTTGCCAATGATATATGTTCTTTCGGGAGTGACCTAGCAGAAGATGACTGGAGAAAAGAGATTGCTGATTATTTGGAGAATCCATCCCGAAAGGTCTCTAGGAAACTCAGGTATAAAGCTATAAAATTTGTTCTTCTTGATGGACGTTTGTATTACAAATCATTGGACGGGGTGTTGCTACAATGCATGGGTCAAGAAGAAGCAAAGAAGATGATGAGTGAAGTGCATGATGGGATGTGTGGAGCACATCAATCGGCTTATCGAATGAAGTGGGTTATCAGGCAAACTGGATGTTATTGGCCGACGATGCTGGAAGATTGCTTTGAGTATTACAAAGGATGTCAAGATTGTCAAAAGTTTGGAAATATTCAGAGAGTTCCAACATTAGTTTTGAATCCTATTATCAAGCCATGGCCATTCAGAGGATGGGGTATAGATTTGATTGGCCAAATAAATCCTCCATCTAGCAAGGGGTATAAGTTTGTGCTTTTGGCAACAGATTATTTCACTAAATGGGTTGAGGCAATTCCATTGAAGAAAGTAACATCAGAAAATATGGTTGAGTTTGTCAAGGAGCATATCATTTACAGATTTGGGATTCCTCAAACGACTACAACCGATCAAGGGACTCAGTTTACATCTTCAGAGTTCAGAGAGTTTGCTGAAAGTATGGGGATCAAATTGTTAATTCTTCTCCTTATTATGCCCAAGCTAATGGTCAGGCGGAGGCTTCTAACAAGATTATGATCAAGATTATACAAAAGAAGATTGATCAGAAGCCAAAAAGGTGGCATTCAGTACTCAATGAAGCCTCGTGGGCTTACCGAATGGCCCCTCATGGAGCTACAAAGACATCTCCTTATGAGTTGGTTTATGGGCATCATGCTGTTTTGCCATGGGAGATGCAATCAGACTCGAGGAGAGTGGTTTTGCAAAAGGATTTAAGTTCCAAGGATTACAATGACTTAATGATGGACGAATTGGAAGATTTGCATATGATTCGTCTTAGGGCCTTGGAAAATATTGAGAAAAACAAGATGCGAGTTGCTAAATACTATAACAAGAAAGTAAAGGTCAAGCAATTTGCAGAAGGAGATTTAGTTTGGATAGCATTACTGCCAATTGGGACCAAATACAGTACGTTCGGCAAATGGTCCCCGAATTGGGAAGGTCCCTTTCGGGTGGTTAGGTGTACGCCTGGATATGCGTATATCTTGAAAACTTTACTAGGAGAAGAGTTTACTGCTGCTATAAACGGAAGATACTTGAAGAAATATTATCCTAGTATTGAAATTGATCGCTGATTACAAGCATCAAGAACACGGAAATAGCCGGCATTCGGGAAAGAGGCCGCCTTCAGAACAAAAATCCCGACAGAAGGAAATGGCCAATACTGAAGTGTATTGCCCTTAGCATGAAAATGTTCTACATTACAAACATTCTTGCAGGTTTCTTTAAGATCACAAGAGAGGGCCCGGGGGAAACAAGGTGCCTGCAGGAAGAAGCGAAAGTATGCTTCATTTCTTTGGCTCTGCATTTTTCTTCTTCAGTTCTTCCCTCTTCAACTGCTCCAGGACCACCGTGACGGCAACGTAGAAGCTTCGGGGGTTGCCGTGCTCTGCAGCTTCCATCAAGTTGTCCCAAGAGGCCTTCAGGTTGTTGTACCTATCAGAAACATCTGAAGAAGGGGAACAGATTCTCGTTGAACATGGGATCTGAAACTTGAGCATGAGAATCAAGTAAGGATGAGGATCTTACCCCCTACCAATGCCTCCAAACTCATGCGGTGTTCGCGTTCAGCACTGCAGCGGGCGGTGATGTCCCGCAGGTCGTGTTCTAGATGCTGGATGCGACGGCTCAATTGATGGTTGGTCCTATGTTCTGGCGTGGCGTCTTCTTCTTCAGCAGAGGAAACGGAAAGGATGTACTTAGGGACCTCTTCGGTACCAAAGATTTCCTCTAGTAGCAAGTCAAGGCTGAAAACAAAGGAAGGTGAATCATGAGATTGCAATCAAGAACAAGAGAAAAGATTGAGAAGAAAAGATTACTCTCGAATGGTTCGCTTCTTTGGTGGGGCGCTGTTCTCCTCGATTGGCTGCTTCCCCTTGTCCGCCATGGCCTTGGGGGTTTTTCTCTGGAGAAGGAGGACGAGTGGACGTGAAATGATGGAAGTGTATGCGAGTGGATTTGCAGAGCACCAAGGGGGCTATTTTATTAGCCGTGAGAGCGCATCGGGAGTGATGACTGGCTGGCGTGCATTAATAGGAATACCAAACGGCGGGGGTTTATCCCTGAATGTGAAGGGTTTTTCCATTGAACAGTGTTCATGGCTCCCGAATGAGGATTTTCTGCGGATTCTACGCCAAGGGGCAAGAGTTTATGCGTATTCGGCTAAGAGTAAAAGTTCCCGAATGCGTTCAAAACAGTGAAGGTTCGCATGCACAAATCAAAGGAAATCATCACAAGACAAGTGCAAAAGATAAACTTTCATATTTATTGCCGAAATTCCAACATCCCTAGTACAAACTAGTCAAAAAGCCTGTTCAGCACAGACTGGGGATGAATGGAGTCGTCAATGGCATCGCCGTGGCCGTCGAGGCACTTCAGGATGACTTCGATGTCATTGACGTCCTCTGGCGCGCCACTGTAGAAGCCGCGCAGCCACGTGGAGTAGTCGACGCCGGTGTGCGTCGCCATGGCGGCCAGACCCAAGGTGGTGCCCAGGCGGACACCGTGAAGGGCCACCTCGTCGACGCGGTCTTCCACCGTGCCAAGGCGAGCTTCCGGTGTGTCTCCGAGAGCGTTCATCTTGTCCACCAGCTTCTTCACCAGCGTCTTCAGCCAATTGAGCTCGGTGTCGCGATCTGCAGCAATCACAAAGCAATGGCAGTTAGTTCAAAGTTGAGTTGAGATTAAGCGAGTCACAAGTTTCACCGTCAATGGCCTCCAGCAGCTGCTTGTGCTGGTGCTCCCACTCGAGCTCGGCGATTCTGGCCTTTTTGGAGACAATCTCCAACTCGCGCCGGGTTTCATTGCGCTCTGCCTTGAACCTGCTGGTGGCAAGATCATCGTAGCGCGAGCTGGAGGAATGGGAACGACCAGACGATCCCGAGGAATCGCCCGCCATGGCCGGAGTTGTGGCTGGTGCAGGGGCAGGATTCCACTGGATGAGCCTGAGAACACAAAGAGGATCGTCAGAAACAAAAGGGGTCTAAAGAGAGCTGTGAAGAAACCAACGATCACCACCTCCGGCGAGCGCCAGCGCGGCTCCCTTCGGCCTCGTCGCTCGCCCGGCACCTGTTGCTGCTGCCTGCCATGGAACTTTTGGGAGTACTAGTACTGAAGAAGGAAAAGCTTAGATTGGCAAAGGCTTGGAAAGTTGAGGACTTGGTGAAAGGCTAGGGGCACCCGAGGTTCTTATTTATGGGACTGGCAAAGATATCGTGGCCGGAGATCGTGGCGCATATCCCAAGAAATTTGGGAAGTGGAGAGACTCCCTCAACCGGATCGTCACCGGGTCGTTTGGGATTCCAGCTGAGTCATATTCGGTTTGACTGGTTGAAATCCGGCTATGTTGCGGTCGGGTTGCTTTTTGGGTCTAACACTGTTTGGTCAGAATTGCCGAATGAATCATCCAGAGATTGCTCGTCAAAATAAGGCAAGACAAATATTGGAAAGTAAAAGCTTATGGTGAGCAAAATTACAGGGACGACGAAGCATTCGGCTACAAACTGTTTGATACAATCATATACCCAAGTATTTTGAGATTACATTAGAGGCATCTGATATCATCTTTTTGATGTTCTCCAACAATCTTTGGTCAGCTTCTTGGGTCTTAGACAAAGTCGAGCGCTTTGTCTTAAGCTGTTTTCCTGCAGTCATGGTTGCGGTGGCTTCTTTTCATATCCTCTCCATTGATTCAGGAAGTTCAGCCATTTTCTTTTCATCAACCTCAATCTCAGCTGTCAGGGTTCTCAGTTCAGCTTCCAATTCAGCTTTTCTGGCTCTCTTCAGCTCAAGTTCAGGCTGCAATTTGGTTAGCAGTTCCTTATGATTCTGCATTTGGGTGTGCAAATCCTTCATAGATTGCTTGTTTGCAGCTTGCTCTTGTTCCAGAGCTGATTGAGAGGATAAGTTCTTCAAAGCTTGCTTTACTGCTATAAAGTGATCATCCAACTTGGAAACAGGTTCTAAGGAAGCCTTGATATCGGCTGGGAGATCTTGATCAATGAGTGCAAGTGCTTCTCTTAGAAGATCAGCATCCTTGACTTGATCTTGAACATCCTTTTACAGCAGGGAAAGAATTTCCTTCAACTTTGCCTGATTTTTCTCTGATAAAGCCTGACTGGAAGATGCTTCATCCCCTTCTTCGACAATCAAGTCATCCATACACTACTAGAAAAGTTGCTATCCGTGACGATTTGCTCATGACGCTGCTCACTTTCGTCACGAATAGTATGTCTTATATGACGAATTCTCCAATTTCGTCATAGGTGGCAAGTGACGAAGATTGGGCTCGGAAAATTATGACGAAAATGAAAATAACGTCACGAAATTGTAAAAGGAGATCGTCATAAAACTTGTTTTGGGTATACCGTATTGGAATGACAAAATCTGATCGTCACAAATTAGTCTTGATATTGTCACCATTTATTGAAATTGTTTGACACACTTAATGATGAAACAAATTGGTCACAAATTAGTGCTGCACTTGACGGCGTGGGATGCGTGTTCCAAATGGGTCGCCCTGCTCCCCGTTTTTTTTGAATTGGGCCACAAAAAATGGGCAACTCTTTTGGCTTTAATCGGCGTGAAAAAGAGCGACTAGGGGGATTAGAACCCCGGTCCGCACAATGGGAAGGGAGGGAGTTACCACCGAGCTATAACATGATTTCTCGTCCCATTGGTGTATGTCATTCATCTTATCAACATTTTAATGCTACACCACCCACATTTAAATTTGCAAAACAAAAAAAGGTGCACCCATGGGATTTGAACCCCGGTCCGCACGATGGAAAGGGGGGAATTACCACCGAGCTATAACATGATTTCTGTCCCATTGGTGTATGTCATTCCTCTTATCAACATTTTAATGGAACACCACCCACATTTAAATTTGCAAAACAAAAAAAGGTGTACCCATGGGATTCGAACCCTGGTCTCCTTAGTGGGAAGAGAGAGACTTACCACTAAGCCGTAACATGAGTTGTGTCCTTTTGGTGTATGTTGTCCTTTTATAAAAGTGCTTACTAAGCGATGGAGCTTCGCGGGACCATGTGGCGGCACGGGGTTGGTCAAGTTGCTTCGCCGGGACCACGTGGCACACGCCGAGCTCGGTTTTCCCCTCGTTTTTTATTTTTAATCTACAATTAAAATTTAAAACTAGTGTTTCTCGATCATATTAACTCCAAATTTATTGATTTTTTTCTGATTTTTTGTAAAATGACGATCTTTCATGTAATTTCATTCGTTTGCATATTAGTTACTATTTCATTTACCTTTTTTATACAACTTCTTTTCTTGTAGTGAAAGATAATAAATAAAACATATTTTGGCATAGAAAATGCTAACATAACTTCATATTTTCTAATGTTATGATAAACATAAGGTTGTAACCAAGTTATCCAGGGTAGGTTATCTTGGTGACTCACAGTGACATGTGTGAGACATGTATGCTTCAGTGGGGAAGTGCATCATCACTTTCTCAGAATCACTTGAAACTTTTTTGACAACATACCGTACCAAAAGGAGGAGCTCCAGCAAAATTTCAGATTTTTTAAGCAAGGTTACAAGTTTTTTACATTTATTCCTTATTAAATGAACAAATATTTACAATAATAGGTAAACTTGGTCAAAAAATTCCGAAACTTCACCCAACATCTTAGATTGCATCCACTAGCATCCAAAAAAAGTTTCACATGATTTCAAGCAACTTGTACTACACGTCCCACGGAGGGATGAACATCTCTCGGTGAATCACGGTGACATGTGTGAGACATGTATGCTTCGGTGGGGAAGTGCATCATCACTTTCTCGGAATCACTTGAAACTTTTTTTGACAACATACCGTACCAAAAAGAGGAGCTCCAGCAAATTTTCAGATTTTTTAAGCAAGGTTACAAGTTTTTTACATTTACTCCTTATTAAATCAACAAATATTTACAATAATAGGCAAACTTGGTCAGAAAATTCCGAAAATTCACCCAACTTCTTAGATTGCATCCATTAGCATCCAAAAAAAGTTTCACATGATTTCAAGCAACTTGTACTACACGTCCCACATAGGGATGAACATCTCTCGGTGACTCACAGTGACATGTGTGAGACATGTATGCTTCAGTGGGGAAGTGCATCATCACTTTCTCAGAATCACTTGAAACTTATTTTGACAACATAGCGTACCAAAAGGAGGAGCACCAGCAAAATTTCAGATTTTTTGAGCAAGGTTACAAGTTTTTTACATTTATTCCTTATTAAATCAACAAATATTTACAATAATAGGCAAACTTTGTCAGAAAATTCCGAAACTTCCCCCAACATCTTAGATTGCATCCATTAGCATCCAAAAAAAGTTTCACACGATTTCAAGCAACTTGTACTACACATCCCACAGAGGGATGAACATCTCTCGGTGACTCACAGTGACATGTGTGAGACATGTATGCTTCAGTGGGGAAGTGCATCATCACTTTCTCGAGAATCACTTGAAACTTTTTTGACAACATAGCGTACCAAAAGAAGGAGCTCCAGAAAAATTTCAGATTTTTTAAGCAAGGTTACAAGTTTTTTACATTTATTCCTTATTAAATCAACAAATATTTACAATAATAGGCAAACTTGGTCAGAAAATTCCGAAACTTCACCCAACATCTTAGATTGCATCCATTAGCATCCAAAAAAGTTTCACACGATTTCAAGCAACTTGTACTACACATCCCACAGAGGGATGAACATCTCTCGGTGACTCACAGTGACATGTGTGAGACATGTATGCTTCAGTGGGGAAGTGCATCATCACTTTCTTAGAATCACTTGAAACTTTTTTGACAACGTAATACACCAAAAGGTGGAGCTTATGCAAGTTTTCAGATTTTTTTAAGCAAGATTAGATGATTTTAACATTTATTCTTTATTAAATAATCAAATATTTACAATAATAGACAAACTTGGTCTGAAAATTCCAAAACTTCACACATCATAGATTGGATTCATAAGCATCCCAAAAAAGTTTCAAATGATTTCGATCAACTGGTACTATAACTAGGTGATCCACATCGGTACACAACAACCGCCCCGCCGGCCGTCCCGTCCGGCTTAGACGGCGAGAGGAAGAAAGCCGGGCCCGGCGGCCGGCCCCTCACGCTTCCCGCCTCTAGAGAGAGAAGAGAGGAGCCCACCATCTTCCTCCCCCCTTCGCCTCGGTGAGTCCGCGCGCGATCTCTTTCTTCTCCGCGACATCCGATCTTGATCCCCCGACACGGCATCCCCCCGTCGCCGCCGCCGCCCTCCTCCCTTCACCGGCCGTCGTCTCGTCGTCGCCACCATGGTTAGTAACCCCCCTCCCCCCTCCCCTCTCCCCTTCCCCCTTCTTCACCCCCCTCCTCCTCCGCCCCCTAGCCACCCACTTCCACCCCCTCCTAGCGGCTAGCCCACGGTTCGGTGGAGCGATCCGGTGCACACGCACACGCCCTCCCGGATGGGTACAGCGATCCGTTGGGGGTTTAGCCTCGGACCTAGTGGCTAGTTGTTGGCGCGACCGGTGGACAAAATTGTTGGCGGGTCTCGCGGCGCGCTCTTCGCCGGAATCGGATGCTTGGTGCTCCGATTTCTTCAATCGCGGTTGCCTTAGGTAAATCCGGTCGAAGATTAAGGGAGGTGCCGGCGTGCTTCGCCGAATAATGTTTGGGGCACCCACATGCCGGGCGGTAGGTCGTAGCAAGTGTAGATCATTTTTGTTTGTTAAATTTAATCATAGTTCGGAACTTCGTGTGATCCACGGATGCGAGGTTGGGCACAAGGGGACCTTGGTCAATTTCGCTCGAACCGACTCGGTAGTGTTGGATTGTCGGTTTGTTTTCTTAGGTTGGGTTTGTTTAGGCGGGGGTATCCGAAATGCGGTCCAAATGAATACCGCCGAAACTTGGAAAAGTTTGATCCCGATACTTGAACATGAACCATGTGACATAATTTATTTGTTCATCATCCTTGTTCTGGTAATGTATTTGGTCGATTTTATGACCTCAAAATTTTCTGATGAACATAGCTGTGCGTATAGAGATTCTAGCTCTTAAAGGAGTTTATTTTAAAAAACTTAAACATCCCAAAATACACGTAGCCTATTATATGTTAAAATATATTTGAGTATATGTGATAGTTATGTTGACAAGTGAGTTTAGTTAGTTATCTAGAAAACCATTAACAGTATTGGGCTGAAACAAAATCTGGCTCGGCCCCATCATAGCCCAAATGGAATCGCGTCTCATTCTAGACCATTGGATCACACTGGACGACTCAGATCATATCAGTGTGATATAAAAGAACAAACCCTAACTACTACCCTGCCAACTGCATGCTCAATCCCCATCCACAGCCACTCCTTCTCTCCCCCACATCTCTTTCATCTCTCTCAAATCGTTGTCTCGCGATGCGCCGCCCACCACTGGCCCCTCGCCAGATCTGCTAGCCGACTCGCTGCCGATGTTCAACCCTCGTGGATCCGCCACCTGCTGCCGAAGGTCTCCCTGGTAATGCGCTACCCATCGCTGGCGATGGAATCGAAGGGGAGAAGGACCAGCCCGAGCTCCGCACCATGCTCGATCTCAGGGTGACAGCGTCGGAGGAGCGGGGGTCCTCGATCCATTCCCTCCCCTAGCTATCAACATGTTTTCCAAATCTTTCATCCACATTCAGTTAGCCACGGATCTCTGTAGGTGCCACCATCGAGGTCAAGGTGGCCATGGCTGGGCCGCTCAGTCCGACCAGACCTTTCTGCCCAGAGAGGAGGTCATTGCATTGAAGAGTTGCATCTTGTTCTTGCTTTGTTGTATTGAGTATGTCTCAAGTTGTTGCTTTGTTGATTTATTTAGTATCAATATTATCTGATAAATGTTTTGGTGTAGTTGCATAGCCAATAAGCAATGTGGAGTATTTCTTGCTGAACTATTAGGAAAGGGACTGAAAGTCATGCCATAATTCATCTTTTTGCAACAACAATTACAACATTTCTCTGAACCATATGAAATATTTATTGATGGCTAGCAAACTTGCAGCATTTATACGAACTCTTTGATATTATGAAAAAATAGTAGGAAACAACAGTTTTCAATGTTTATGGACATCCTTACTTTCTAGGAAGTTCTCTACTTTGTTCTTATTTCCTTCTTACCTACTTGCTGTACTAAAACAAGATTTGGCACTTACAAAGTCAGAGAAATATCAAGTTTCTTCTTCCGTGACAGAAGGTAGTATATGTGGTCCTTGTTTTTGAAGACTATGATGTACTGCTAAACAAAATTAAATGACAATTTTTCATTCTCGATCTCCATTGCTGAGTAGAATGAATGCAAAAGTGAAGTGCTTTCATTCATGTAGTAAGCAGTGGCTGTTTAATTTGTGAGTTGTTTAGATATTTTTGACCCTATAATGTTTTGACTTATAGAATTAATCATTCATCATATATTATATCTGTGTAGAGTTATTATATCTACGTAGAGTAAATGTTTAGGTGACTTTATAGAATTAATCAGTCATCTTATATTATATCTGAGCATAGATAATAATACATACAAATCTGAATGTGTTTGTATATATACTGATTTCACCTAATGCATGTGATCACTATAGTCCGTTCAATCCGTAGTTGTGCAAGCCCTTTTGAGGTATATAGCTGTTCAAACATGGATGATGATGATGCTAAGTACATAATAATTAATCTACAAATTCTAAAAGTGTTATCTGTGTTAAAACTTGTCTTTGTTCCTTTTTTTCATGTGTGGACAGAGCAAAGTTTCTAACTACTGATAATTTTGATAGTTAAAGGTGGGCATCACAGTTTTCCCAAGGCACTAGAGGTATGTATTGCATTTCAGTTTCAGTAAACAATTACTCCTCTCCAAACTTGTTAGTGTTCAGCATGTGCAGACTTGGGATGCTTGCAAATACTCACTTGTTCTTGTAATTATTCATATGCTAACTTACAAAAATCCATATTTATAACTTCGAAATAATTATACATTTCAATGAACAAAGGTACAATACACCATCCAGACAAAGAACTTTCCTAAATGATTAGCCAATTATGATTGAACAATTCCTAGAGAGGAATCATTTTGTAAGAAACATTATATACATGTTTGCTACCGGATATCTATAAATATTTTCTCGTTCAGTTCGGTAAAGTTATCGAATATCAGCTAGCGGCATTTGTTTTCTTCGCAGATTGGTTCCGATATCATGTTTTGATGAATAATGAATGTCTCGCTTGGTTAATACCCAATCATTTCTTTGTTAGTAGAATGCATTTTCTTAGCGGTTGATGGCCGCCAAGTAAAGTCATTTACTTGGTCGCTCATGATCGCCAAGTAAATAGCTTTACTTGGCGGTTGTCGACAACCAAGGAAAGTGGTTTGCAGAACAACCATTGCGAGCAAGGTATTGTTTTAAGTATTGTGATTTCAGTTTTTTAACACAACCGATTTTTAATGCAAAGCTCTTTAACAATGCACTGTTTAATTTTTCTTTATAGCTCATTGCTAGGTTATGGAGTGTCGTGGTGATCTTCAGTGACTCGTGGTTCTGCTTGTCCTCATAAATTAAAGACCCTTTATGTGGAATAAGATGTAACTTGTAGTTAGAATCTACTATAATTTGTAGTTCGAATTTGTTGTAATGTGAGTAATAATGTGAATTGAGTTGAGTTATGGAGTTGTATGGTCATTGTAATACTGGATCTGTTCATTTATACAAGTTTTTTGTCATTTCAGTAATATTTGTAAATTGTATTGATAATTACCATTTGCACTTTTGTGACGAAATAAAACTGATCAGATCAAGCCACGTGGCTCAATAAAGGACAATCTGTGACCAAAATTAGAGAAAAATTGTGACCAAAATAATGACAAATCTGTGACCATTTTATATCAAAAGGTGACGATGGCAAATACCATTCCGTGACGATATAAACTTGTCTTCTATGACGATTCCAAAAAGATGACGTCGCCGCCACATCATTGATGACGTCACCGCCACGGCGGGCTGCCACGTCATTGCCGATGTCGCGCCACGTCGGATGCAAATGCCGTTAACGGGAGATTATGACGAAAAAGGATCGTCATAAAATGCATTAACGGCGTTAACGACGACGTCGCTTAGCCCTACAGACGTGAAATTATGATGAAAACAGGGTATAATCTATGACCAAAAACATTCGTCATAGAATGAATTCAAATCCATGACGACACAAAATTCGTCACAAATTGGAGACACATATATGACGAAAAAACCAATTTTGTCATCGATGATCAAATGTGATGCCACCATAGTGACCAAACCAAAATCGTCAAAAAACGTCACAAAAGACTAATTGTGACCATTCTGGCGTCTTCAATGATGATAATGCAACATCATTGATGACAACATCCCTACTAGTGATAGCAAAAGAGTAAATTGGTGATGAAACAGTTTCCTCCTGAAAAGAGTTTATTGCCGAATTAGTGGAAATCTATTGAATAGAAAATAGAAAGGTGGGTGTTCATGCTTACCTCATTTCTGGTTTCCTGAGTTGGGGAAGGAAGTTTTTTAGGCTCAAGGAGGGGCTCTTGGATGTTTAGTTGAGGAGAAGCTTGAGGTGTCCTTCGTAAAGCTGAAGCTTCTAGCTGAGGAGAAGCTGGTGGAGTCCTTGTTAAGGCTGAAGCTTCTGGCTGAGGAGAAGATGGATCCATCCTTCGTGAAGCTGGAGCTTCTACTTGAGGAGAGGATGGCTGGATCTTTGGTGAGGCTGGAGCTTCTGCTTGAAGAGAAGATGGTTGGATCCTTGGTGAAGCTGGATTTGAAACATGTTGAGGAGAAGAACTGCCCACAGTTTGGCTCATCAACGTTTCTTCTGCAACTAATAAGTGGAGGATAAGTGCCAATGAAAAAAATGGTTGAAAAAATAAGATGGTGAAAATTTTACCAGTAGATGGAGCATTGGCAAATTCTGTAATGATCAATGGTTGCTGAGTTCTGGTCTGAAATTACACAAGATAAAGATGATCAAGATGAAGAGTGGTTTTATGCTCAGGAAGGAAAAGATTCTAACCTGAATAAGAATTCTTTTGGATGTTCTTTTCTTCTTGGCAGCTGAAGGAGCAACCAGGGATGGAGCTTTCCTTTTGTTAGATGCTGAACTGATGAAGGTTGGATCCAGTGTGGAATATCTAGACATCAGTTGAGCCAAGGTGGGAGATTGATATCCCAAAGCAGAGATTGGGCCTGCAATGTTATAGGATATTGTCCTAGCAAGAGGGGCAGGTGCTGTATCCTGCAGAAAATAGCAAAATCCTGATCAGTAAAGAGGGGCATGATTGAAAAAGAGGGGAAATAAGTTTATTACCTCTAAAGTTGGATGAAAGTCAGGCATTAGTTCAAGACAAAGAGGTTGTACTGGCACATTAAAGATGTGATCACGAAGTTCTTGCTACCAAGAAGTAAAAGAGGGATGAGCTACTGTTATTGGCACAAAAGCCCTGGGTTCATAAACAGTTGAGCTGCAATTGTACTCAAAGACCCTTTTTGCTTGTATGGATTCCTTGATATTTTCTCTAAGCTTGAGAAATTCATGAAGGAATAGCCTTGGGGGCACTTGGCCGCATCCTAGTTGTCTGGCTGCCATGTTTGGCTGATAGTACTCAAAGGTGCTCTGATTTTGCCTCCTTCCACAAAATTCTACTGGCAGGATGCATGGATGAATGAAGATATTGAAAATTGCTATAGATTGTACATCAGTACATCCAGACTCAAAACTAAACTCACAAGGAAGAGTCGAGTTATTATTATTCAGATATGGGAGCCAAAGAGGATTAGCAAAACCTCTGAAGAAGAGCTCAAAAAGTTGGCCAATGTTTTTGTTGATGGACACGGTTGAGGCAGCTTCTCCATAAGTTTGTGAGGACCAGGAGCGTCCTGGTGGTTGATGGATGACCGCTCCTCAGTGATGAGTGATTGACAACGGGTGTTGGACTGACTCTTGGCTTAGTGCGCAGGTGTAGGCTGCGGCCTAGTTCATGTTGTTGCAGGTGAAGAACGGGCGCGAAAGGTCTTCGGCCTTGAGTGGCCTCCGGAGATGGAGAGACAAGTAGGCTTGGTTCGAGGGACCCGGTGGATAGCGGGACTAGGTGCGGGCCACATGGTGGCGATACAAGCAAAACGAAGTCATGGACGATCGAGCGAGTGCACGGTGGCGGTCAAGTCAAGTGGTTTGGCGGGAGGCCGGACCGAGCACGCGGGGTTTGGTGGTTTGCCCACAAAACCATCGGAGGACGGTTTCTTGGTTTGGGCCTCAAAACCAAGTCCGAGGGCCCAACATGACGGAGACGGGATCCGGGCGTGTCGGGAATCTTCGAAGCGGAGGACACACGGCGGGAATCTTCGAAGCGGAGGGCCCAACACGCGGCGGGGGTGCGGCAAAGGCGTGGCCGTCCGATGGCAAGACCCACAAACATTACCTAAATGCCCCTACATGGGTTGTATCGCCAGTAGTTAAGTTAGGGGTAGTCGAGTCATTTACCACTCCGGCGGGACCCGATATATAAGCCATGAGTGTGTGTGAATGGCTCTCTCGCTCGGTGACTTAGGGTTTCTTCCCCCCTCCCATTTCTCATTTTTTGTAGATATTTTCTTCTCCATTTTCTCTAGGCTAGCATGAGAGCTTCATGTGAGATTTGTTGAGAGGGATGGATGCTAGGGCGGCATGCTAGACCTTGTGAATCTTTCCTGGTTTGTATAGAAAATTCGGAGTTGTGTTTTTCGTGGTCTTTTTGTGCTTGTTTTCGTGCCTTTGTTCCCGGTGTGTTTCTGCGGATTTGAGTGGGTTTCTCCCTGGATTTCTTTGAGGGAAACATGGATGGATGTCTTGTGCATCTTTGTGATTGATCTTGTGTCCTCAAACGCCGGGAAACCACTTCGATTCGAGGATTTTCGTTCGGTGCTCTAGCTTTTGGCGGTACTCAAAGGATTCGCGATTCCCGGTGATTTAGGGAGTTAGGAGGCGAGATTTTTGGGCTATAGCATCCTTGTGTGATGCTTTTCAAGTCCCCAAACCCTTGTCTCCACAAACTTCTCTTCGTTTGGGAAATCCGATGATGATTTGGGGGAGTTGACCTTCGAGGTCGGGCGTTTTTCTGTTCTGTCCGCGAGGGGCGGACGGTCCGCGTGGTGTCGGCGGACGGTCCGCGCGGGTGCTGTTCGTCGGGTGTTCTTCGTGTTCTTGCTCGCCTTTCGTTTCGATCCGTCGTGGCTTTGAGTTTTGGTTGGACGAAGTTTCGGACGGTCCGCGTGTACCGGGCGGACGGTCCGCGGGTGCTCGTGGACGGTCCGCGTGCTCCCCGCGGACGGTCCATTTTTCGAGGTTCGCTACGGAGGTTCTCGTTCCCTTTAACGGACGGTCCACGGCTCGGGACGGACGATGCGCGGCAAGGGTGGGGACGGTCCGTGGTACCTGCCGGACGGTCCGCGCGGCCCATCGCGGACGGTCCGCCGTGCCCGGCCGGACGGTCCGCCGCAGGCCGAGTGATTTGCTTCTTGGTTCGATTCCTCCCTTTCTTTCTCATGCTTCCGCATGTGCTTCAAGGATCTTGATTGCTTGTTCCCCGGCAACGGCGCCGAAAAAAAGGGGCTTGTTGACGGTTAATAGTTGTATCAAAGTTCGTTTAGACTTGCAAGTGGACAAGTCTCCCGTCGTAGTCAAGGGACCCTTCTTCCCTCGAGTGGTGAACCCAAGGTATCGAATCCGTGGAACAATGTGCAACGCAAGGATTCAATCTTGTAAAGCAAGGTAAGCTATCTATTGAAGAATCAAATTGCATCTAATCTAAGATATCATAAGGAAAACACATCTAATCAAATCTACTAAAGAGGTAGCAAGAGGAAGCAAGAGATAACCAATCTAGAGAATCTAGATCATGCTTATGTTGTAGCTCCAAACAAGATAGATGAAGATAGAAAAGCGAATCTCATTAAAAGCATCTTTAAATCGTGGCCTTCCCATCCGACTCCGAAAACGCCCGCCTTTCGAAACCCCCGTTCTATCACAACGTATCCCTATTCATGCGGGTAGTCTAGGGCAAGTTCGATAGAACAAGTTGAAATCACTTGGCCGGTCCGGTATGCACCTCTAGCCACCGCGGCTACAAGAGCACCCTATGTAATCTAGCTATAGACTAGATCGTAGAAGAAGCAAAACCAAGAAGAAAACAAAATAATTGGGAAGGCACTTAATCGCTAGAAATCGGATTCACTTACAAACTTCACCATGAATAATTACATGAACAAGATCACCACCGGGGCCCTCCCTCGATCTTGATCCTCGCTCCGAGCTCCGACGTGGTCTTCCATGCAAGGTTCCCACGTCGGCTAGGGAAACTTCGGGACAACTAGCGGGACCCTCATCTCCGAGATGGTGTCCCTCAAGCGTTTCTCGCTCCTCGGCGGCGGATTACGACTTGGATCCTCCGTGGGTCTCGGTCGGGGGGCTATTTATAGCCCGAGAAGCAATTAGGTCAAAGGGGGAGGCCGATTGGGCCCCAAAAAGGGCCGGGCCGGCCGGCCTGGGCCCAATTCAGCCCATCTCGTGGCTCGCTTCGCCGGTGTTGCTTCCCGCGTCTTCTAGATGTTCTCCCCTTTTGCATGTGGGCCCTTGACGTCGGTTTCTCTCCGAATTGGACTCAACTCCTTGTCTTGCAAGATTCGAAGCACTTTTACGGTTCGGTCCTCGATGTTTATCATCTTCTCGGGCTTGGTCCTTGGGCTCTTGGAGTCATGTTCACTTCATTGCTTGACTTGTATCGGGCTTCAAAGTCTTGTCATGAGGTGCTTAATGAACTTATCCCGGAAGTCTTGCTTTCAACGTTAAAACCCCGCGTAAACACTTAACTCCAAAACCGACATGCACAAGTGAACTTGTTATACCACGGGGGTTAGTACCAATGAATAAGATACAAAAGTCATGCCAACACCGAAGGTAAACTCATGGCTAGGTTGACGGATTTTCACCGTCAACATCTCCCCCATGCTTAAACCTTGCTCGTCCTCGAGTAAGCCTTCGATGGATATCATCGTTGCCCATCAATGTTTAAACCTTGCACTTGATCATATATGAAAAAAAACCTAATGCTCTCAAAAGTTTAATTCGTTAAAGTTCCATAATGTACTAGCCTTCACCTCTACGGAGGGTAGATTCTTATTAAGCTTATCCCACAAGTATTAACATGCTCACAAAGTTTAAATAGATCTCGAAATTTTTGAAATAAAGAACGAGATAGAGAAAAGAGCTAAACCAAATTCACAAATTTAAATCACCTTGCATATTGCTCATGAACTCTCATCTCGCTTGTCTCTCAAGCCTATATATTCTACTCTTTTCCCTCTCATAACATATATGTGTGGTAGGCTTTATATGGAGCTTTGGGAAAGTTTAGTCCTAACAAGGTTTTATAAATGAGGTGTTGTCAAAACAAGACAAGCTTCTCATGGTCTTACCGAGACTCGTCAAAAAGGTCATTGGAAAATAATGTTAAATCAAGGAGGGGAAAGAGAAAAATACACACACTTTTAGATGAGTGGACATGTGCAAATGGCAAAGAGTGATCCCGAGGCACAAAGGAAGTCCTCGTTATCGGATTGCACATGGTTGGAAAATGAGAATGGATCTTTTAAACTTGAAGCCTTGAATGCACCGTTAGAGAACCGGGAGTTCACTTTACGCATACTCATATTTTTTTCTCTTTCTCATATTTCTCATTCTTTTGTTTGTTTGTTTCTTTCTTTCTTTCATTCATTTTTTTCTGTCATATATTCGGTTACGTGACCTTTACAACAGAGTTTTGATTGATTTTTTTATTTGCTTGCTCCTCTTTTGAACTTCCTTTTTTTTAAAATTGGTCCCCTTTGAACTCTAAAACTGCACCGTACCTACCTCCTCCCCCATGCTTAGACGTTGCTCGTCCTCGAGCAAAGAGGCGAAAAATAAGGTAGGTACCGGAAATATTTTTCCTTTGGAGAGATACTTGAAATCTTCAATGTCGGCACCGTCTTGCGATCTTCCTTGAATTGATGATCCGTTCTCAACGATAGGTTGTGGTCAAGGATGTAATCACAAAATATGATATTTGGTTTAAGGGTGGATATCCGGCGAGGTTTGTGAGATCTCCAATGCGGGGATACACAATGCACAGATAAAAGGCTAGCAAAAAGATAGATACGCAAAAACGGAATGACCAACTTCTTAGTCTCGGGCCAGAGAAATCATGGCCTGCAATAACTCACTCAAAAATAAATCTTGTACACTAAGGTTTATGCACTCAAATATATATTAGGCTTTGGATAGGTTGAGCAACACACAAGTGATATTTGTGACAAGGTTAGCAATATTTTTGAGCATAAAAGACATCTTTAATCTATTCATAACTTGAGAGCACATAAAACACTATGGGTCCTTATTTTAATCATAACCTCCGCTGAAGATTAAGCTAGCATTTAGATAATTTCAGATTTGTATTTTTAAGAGAGCACTACGTTAAACATGCATAAATCAATTACAAAGATAAACAAAGCGGCAATTATAATCATATATCATCATGGCACAAACTTTGTAACTTTACCAAAGGTAAAAACTTGGTGGTGACATTATTCATGATGAAAATAAACACTAAGACACACGCTGTAAAATTAAACTAACACTAAAAATTAAAGTAAAACTGAAAATACTACGCATACATATGCTCAAACAAGCTGAAAATTAAAGAAAAGGGGGTAAAGGAAAGATAACTAAAGCTCCTCCTCTCTCTAATCTTTCACCGGTGGTTGATATTGATAGTCTTGGTTGTTGTACCCTTACTTGTAATAGGAATGCACCACTCCTCCTATGAATTGTCCGACGGTGCTAGGTGAAGGTGTCCAAGCATATAAGCGACGTTTGCATTTCCTTCACCCATTTGGTTTGCATTGGTTAGGATGGCTGCAATAATTTGCACGTTCCTTGCAGCGTATCCTCCAATGGTGGCCACATTTTGTTGTGGTTGAGGAAGGTGTGCAAATGGCTCCGCAAAGGCTACGTTGGGCACCGCAAAAATGGTGGGGGTATGGCTGCACCACTCCCCCATGCTTGCATTGGTACACCACCGTAGTAACTCGGCGGCGCCGGGTTCCTCCCAATGGTGGGACATAATTTTGTTGTGCACCTCCATCTTGGGTCGTGGAAAAAACCTTCTCCTAATCCTTCTCTATTATTTTTTTCTCTTTGTCGGCACAAGAAGTCCTTCCTCTAACCGATCTTCTTCCCCTCAAGAAAAGTCTTAATCTTCAATCCGGAAGGGGCAAATTCACTTAGGCCACTTGGAAGCCTCCTCTCTCATCTTCACTCTTATATTTTCCTTTCTTCATATATTCCTAGGGAAGTCCCGGGTAGGAGATGATTTGGGTTCCTTGTAATACCCGGTTTTAAAGAGATAGCCAATATGGAGAGGCAACACCCCGAACCAATATCTTCCGAACTCGATGTTGCTTAACAACACCACCGGTTGATCATAGGTGAGTAGGGTTGATTGGCTGCGAGTAAAGCTAATTCGACTCCGTGTTGGTTATCTATGTCTCTCTTATTCTCCCCAAAAATCCAATTTCACAAAAGTGACACACTTGGATGATGGGGTTCCGGTAGTATTTCTTTGTTGATGGTCTCCTCCCATGATCATACTCCAAAAACATTCCCATGTGCCTTCATGCACATCCACTTGTTCCGAGCCCCCTTTTGAAAATAGGAGACACTCGCCCATGGGTCTACGATACTAGAACATGCAATCGTTTCGAACATGAAAGCCAATCTAATCTATCGGGGATTGTGTTGAATGGATCCAAGGAAGCATAGAGCCCTTACTCCCTTTACGGCATGGTAGCTAACCTTAAGCATTAAAGTATTTCCAACAAAAGACGATAGATAGATAATCCAACAGTGTGATTACATCTCAAGATCGATTGCAACCCATGGATGAAAGGAGATTACCCCATAAAGGTGCTAGAAATAGCATCATTGATCAAGGTTACCCTTCCGACGGTGTCTTCCTTCTTCTCCACTTGTGGGCTCCCTCCAACGGAATGAGAGACTCAGCACTCCTTCATCAAGGTTATGTGCCATGGTCATGAAAATTTCCTAGGCGAATTCCTTGTGGGTGTTTGCGACACTCCGTTAGAGAATTGCACCGGTGTCCCTTGTGAAACCCAATATGTGGAGAGCTTGGTCGTCGATGTCGACGTTCGCTACAAGCCTCTACCCAAGGCAAGCGAGCTTCTTCTCCTCCTCCTCCGTCGTGATGATAAACCCATTGGAATGCCACGGAGCGCATGGAGGTGGAGCGGATGATCGTGTCAAGTGGTGAGGTTGGACGGGCGGCTCCTCCATATGTTATTGAAGTTTGGTAAACCTAATAAACGAGTTTCGTGTGGCCCTCATGCCACCGAGGAGAAGAGTGTGGTTCCTCCTTGGCGGTCTTGTGTCCTCCTCCATACTCCGAGGAAACTCGGAAACCGAGTGCCTCCTCGAAGAGGTTGTCGATGATGGCTTAGACGACGATGATCCCTTCTTCTTCGGTGAAAAGGCTTGTAGTTTTCTTCCATGATTGCAGCACTCTCCCTCACAAATATATATCCGGGGTTTTCACCCGGTAACAAGGTACACAAATATTATTTTGGAGTCCGGACTTTGAGTGGATTAAGGATGTGATTTGTTGCACGAAACAAACGCGGTGGATGGCTAAGTCTAAGGTGGTTCCGGCCTACAAACTAGAGCACACGAACAAAGAGCCGGGATGGGAGACTTACCTCTCTCCTCCTCTTGGCTCGGTTCTTCTCTAGTGCATTCATGTTGCTTCGTGACCGCGTACACCTTCCAAACGTTCCCGTCCACTCCTTCGCTTGCATTATTGCTCCTTCCACTTGATGTTTTCGCTTGATTCACCGCCATACTCCCTTGCCTCACATGCATCCATGATATTCCTACAAAAGAAGGCCTTGGCTGCCCCCCGTGCTTGTACTTTGCATGTGGTTTGATAAAAGATGTTGGAGGGGCATCCCGTGATGTATCATGGTGCATGTATGGTCAAGTTAACTTGATTGCCTCCCTCTAAGCATGTTTTAAGGCTAAGCACTACTCTAATTTCGAAATTTAAAAATATTTTTCAGAGCCATGCAAGAGCTCAAGCATAAATTTAGAGAAGTTTTTAAACCATTAAAAACAAATGTGAGTCGAAAATATTTTCCGACTACGTTGATATCGGTCTCACCGGTATAGTTTGCCTTCATTGGTTGAGAGCAAGCTTTTCCCGGCTTGATCATGGGGGCATAGGTTTAGGTCCTAATTTTGATTAGATGAGAGAGATTTTGAATGAAATAAAATTAAGTGAGGCTTAGAAAAATTCTAATCTTAGAGAAACCAAGGATATGGATTTTTAAACCAACCAAAAATCAAGATTCTAGGTTCACGCGAGTCCTACCACGTGCTGAAATTTAAATAACATCTAGATACAAGTTGTGGCTCTACTCGTGTGTTTTTATCGTGAAAAACAAGTCAACCACAACATCATAAAGAGTATGAAAGGTTGAGTTAGGTTGTGATTTTTTTTTTGGTTTTGGTTTCTCGAAAAAGAAGCAAACAACATAGGATGGTTCATGTAAAGGGTTTATGATCAAGCAAAATATTCAACCAAGAATTATGTCTCTAATATTGTTCAACCATTCTAAGTCTAAGGTTTTGCATAGTAAAATTCAAAACTGAATTATATTTAAAAAGACTTGAAAAACCTGGAATCGGGTTGTCCTCCCGTAGCTTATTCTTAACTCGACGAAACGGGTTGCCTCCCGCCTAGCGCTTCGTTTATAGTCCATGGCTAGACTTCTTCACTTGATTACTCCGGATCAACGCTCTTTGCGGGCATTGCAATCTTGGGTACCCACTTCGGCTTAGTCATTTTTTTTTGTCTTCACAGGCTGGCTTTGTCCTTTGGTCTTGACGGATGCAACAACTTCCTTGTGGCTCGGCATCTCGAACTCCGGTCTTCGGTTGTGATCTTCATGGTCTCCTTAGTGTGATCCTCAATCTCTCCCGAATGAGTTTGAGTAGCCTTTTTTGTCTTGGGACCTTGGAGTTGTCTCGGATATTCTTCTTTGTTACCCATCGGGCGCCCGCAAGTTGTCCCACTTGCGTCTAGCATCTTCATCACGATGAACACTTCACTTATAGAGCTTCCGACCTTCGTCACCTTGCCATCTAAATTCTTTAATATTTTCTCCATAGCCTCGAACTTAGTGACTCGCGTCCTTGTTGATCTTAGCTTGCTCGTCCATCAAGTCCTTGAATTGTGCACAAAGAGGAACCAAATCTTGAATCGACGAACTTGCATTAAATCGGGGTTACCTTGGACATGGTCATACTCCACACACTCCTTGCATGTGGATCTTGCTTCGGCGGCCTTTAGGTGTTGAGCTTCTTTCTCCATCTCCATCTTCTCCATCCTCCTCTTAAGTAAACCGATATGCCACTCAAGGAATCCGGCTCGTATGCATTCAGCTCTCGCAATCGTCATGCGGATAGTTGAGACCTTGATCTTGAACGGCCTCCCGGCGTCTTGAAGGTTTATGATAGGTAGATCAACGATGTCCGGGTGCGTAGCGCTCCGGTGGTTGAGGTTGATCTTCCTTTGGACTTGGAGGTGGTGATTCCCTTGGAGATTTCGACGGTCCTTCGACTTCAACTTTTGAATTTCCAACCCTTTAGCTTGTGTTGCACGTCTCCTTTGCTCGTAAAGTTTTCCGGATCATCCACAAAAAAGTTTGGGTTTCTTGGAGAGGTAGCCAACCATCTCCGGTTAGGGTTAGCAATAAAACAAAAATTTAAAAAGAAAGGAAAAATTAGGGTTAATCAAAACTAGATTAGATTGATTTTTTTTTCTTTTTGGGGATGATCAAACATAAGAGATGCAAAAGAAAATCAAAAGAAAAACTGAAAGATAAGCGATACTAGATCGGATCTTGATTGCTTGTCCCCGGCAACGGCGCCAAAAAAAGGGGCTTGTTGACGGTTAATAGTTGTATCAAAGTTCGTTTAGACTTGCAAGCGGACAAGTCTCCCGTCGTAGTCAAGGGACCCTTCTTCCCTCGAGTGGTGAACCCAAGGTATCGAATCCGTGGAACAATGTGCAACGCAAGGATTCAATCTAGTAAAGCAAGGTAAGCTATCTATTGAAGAATCAAATTGCATCTAATCTAAGATATCATAAGGAAAACACATCTAATCAAATCTACTAAAGAGGTAGCAAGAGGAAGCAAGCGATAACCAATCTAGAGAATCTAGATCATGCTTATGTTGTAGCTCCAAACAAGATAGATGAAGATAGAAAAGCGAATCTCATTAAAAGCATCTTTAAATCGTGGCCTTCCCATCCGACTCCGAAAACGCCCGCCTTTCGAAACCCCCCGTTCGTCACAACGTATCCCTATTCATGCGGGTAGTCTAGGGCGAGTTCGATAGGATTCAATCTTTTAAAGCAAGGTAAGCTATCTATTGAAGAATCAAATTGCATCTAATCTAAGATATCATAAGGAAAACACATCTAATCAAATCTACTAAAGAGGTAGCAAGAGGAAGCAAGAGATAACCAATCTAGAGAATCTAGATCATGCTTATGTTGTAGCTCCAAACAAGATAGATGAAGATAGAAAAGCGAATCTCATTAAAAGCATCTTTAAATCGTGGCCTTCCCATCCGACTCCGAAAACGCCCGCCTTTCGAAACCCCCGTTCGTCACAACGTATCCCTATTCATGCGGGTAGTCTAGGGTGAGTACGATAGAACAAGTTGAAATCACTTGGTCGGTCCGGTATGCACCTCTAGCCACCACGGCTACAAGAGCACCCTATGTAATCTAGCTATAGACTAGATCGTAGAAGAAGCAAAACCAAGAAGAAAACAAAATCATCGAGAAGGCACTTAATCGCTAGAAATCGGATTCACTTACAAACTTCACCATGAATGATTACATGAACATGATCACCACCGGGCCCTCCCTCGATCTTGATCCTCGCTCCGCAGCTCCGACGTGGTCTTCCATGCAAGGTTCCCACGTCGGCTAGGGAAACCCTAGACAACTAGCACGACCCTCATCTCCGAGACGGTGTCCCTCAAGCTTCTCTCGCTCCTCGGCGGCGGATTACGACTTGGATCCTCCGTGGCTCTCGGCAAGGGGGCTATTTAAAGCCCGAGAAGCAATTAGGTCAAAGGGGAGGCCGATTGGGCCCCGAAAAGGGCCGGGCCGGCCGGCCCGGGCCGGCCGGCCGGGCCCACTCGGCCCATCTCGTGGCCTCGCTTCGCCCGTGTTGCTTCCCGCGTCTTCTAGATGTTCTCCCCTTTTGCATGTAGGCCCTTGACGTCGGTTTCTCTCCAAATTGGACTCAACTCCTTGTCTTGCAAGATTCGACACTTTTCTCGGTTCGGTCCTCGGAGTTTATCATCTTCTCGGGCTTGGTCCTTGGGCTCTTGGAGTCATGTTCACTTCATTGCTTGACTTGTATCGGGCTTCAAAGTCTTGTCATGAGGTGCTTAATGAACTTATCCCGAAGTCTTGCTTTCAACGTTAAAACCCCGCGTAAACACTTAACTCCAAAACCGACATGCACAAGTGAACTTGTTATACCACGGGGGTTAGTACCAATGAATAAGATACAAAAGTCATGCCAACACCGAAGGTAAACTCATGGCTAGGTTGACGGATTTTCACCGTCAACGGCTTGACAAGACCTATGCTATTCCGGTCAACATCCATACTCTTATGGTGACCGATGCCGTGCTAAGGCCAAGTATGAGGCAAATGCAAAAGCCGTTGATCACTTGGTCCGAGCTTGTGTGATCCCGAGTTTGAGCGTGTTCGCCATTTGAATCTTGCTTGGCAAATTTGGGAGAAGTTGTTGGTCGCTCATGGTGGTGATAACCATATGAAGGCTCGCCTCTTTGTCTCTTACCGGATGCAATATGAGAACTTCACTCAACTTCCCGGTGAGGACATTGATGCGATGTTTTAGAGGTTCACCGCCATCGTGAACAACATGAAGGCTAATGTTGAGGATTTCCCTTACACTGAGCATGATCAAGCTTTGAAGCTCTTGCATGTCTTGGACCCAAATGTTTAGGGTGCTAAGGTTGAGGCCATCAAGGAGTCCGGACAATATTTGACTATTGAGTTGGATGACCTCTTTTCTAAGCTCAAGTCGGCCGAGGTTGACAGGAAGTTGCAATCCAATCATGAGGGCTCGACCGACCATAGTCTTGCTCTTGTGGGCGGATCAAAGGGCGGATCTAACCCTTCCCGTCGAAAGTTTTCCTTGTCTTCTCTTATGTCTATTCCGGATGAGGAGTTTGATGTGCCGGGCGATGAGGAGCCGGCCTTGCTCTCAAGAAGGTTTGATCGACCGCACGAGAGTCGGAGGAATGCAAGGCGGAGCTCGGGAACGTTCTACAAGTGTGGCAAGCGTGGCCACTTCATCGCCGAGTGCCCGAAGCGGAGGAGAAGAAGTACAAGATGAGCGAGTACAAGGCGCACCCGAGGCGTGAAGACAAGTACTCCTCCAAGGGAAGCACTTCAGCAAGTCCAAGAGCAAGGACAAGGAGAAGCGGTGACCGAGCAAGGGCGGCTACAAGAAGGACAAGGCAAGAGCCATGGTGGCCGGTGCAAGCGACGTCGACTCAAGCTCAAGCGACGCGCGATCAAGCTCAAGCAATGAAGATGAAGACGCCGGGAGGCGCAAGGGCAAGAAGAGTGCAAGCCGGAACCTCAGTGGGTTGAGCTGTGTGGCGCTTGAGGGCTTTTGTGGCATGGCCCATAGCTCAAGCAGCAAGAAGAGCGAGAAGGAAGACAGTGACTCCGACTCGGAGGATGAGGTAAATTGTGACCTCGATTCTTTGCTTGCTGAGATCACTAGGTTGAATGGCTTGATTGACAACCGTGATAGTGTGCTAAGAGATGCCAAAAAGATGAGGAAAGAACTTAGGGCTCAACTTGAGAATGCTAGTGAGAAAGTAGGAGAGCTAGAGTCCAAATTGCTTGAATTGAAACTTGAGAATGATTTTTTGAAACTTGCTCCTACTAATCCCGATGATGTTGAGTGTCTTGAGTGTGATGCTTGGTTGAATGAGATCAAGTTGCTTAATGAGAAGAATGCTTCCACTTTCGCTAAACTAGATGCTCTTAGGACCGAGAATGATGAGCTTAAGGCTAGACCCACTTTGCTTGGTGCTTGTAAATCATGTCCTACTATGCATGCTAAGCTTGTTGATGCTCGTTCTACTATTAGCACTTTGGAAGCTTCTTTCAAATCTCCCGTTGTCAATGCATGCACTAGCCGTGATGAACTTACTTTGCGCAATCTTGAACTTACTTCCCGCTTGGATGTCATCTATGAGGAGAATGACTATTTGAGGAAGGTGTTGGGTTGGTTGTACGGCGGGGGGAACCTCAATTGAAAATCATGATTGAGGAGTTCAAGAGAGCCGATGGTCGTGGTTTGGGTTTTGAGAAGTTGGGTGAGAAAGTGGGAGAGAAGAGTGGGGAGAGTGTGTATGAGAAGTGTGTTGAGTCTAACCCCGAGTTTGAGGTGATCGGAGACATCCAAGTCCCACTTCCAAAAGCACCCAAGAACACTTTCACACCAAAGACCAACCACCTTTGCAACAAGCTTGACACAACCCAAGATCCACCCAAATTTCCACCAAACAAATGACTTCCGAAACCCGTGAAGTTTGTGAGTGAGAAGGGTGAGAAACCTAGAGAGAAGCCGAGCCAAAACCAAAACCCATCTCCTTCGGATGTGAGTATTGTGGCAAGGAGAGACACCTAGCGAGTTTTGCTACAAGAGGAAGAGGGATGAGAGGCTTGCTAGGAAGCAAGCAAACCGGGACAGTATCGCCGGCCTCATGGTATTCCCGAGCCTAGAGTGCCACTTCCACGGGGTGTGGGAACCGTGAAGAGTGTTGGTAGAGTTGGAGCTCGGGGTGGTAGGTTTCCACAGAGAGGTGGTGGTAAGAGGTTTGTTAAGAGAGATGATGGTGTGCGTGCTGGTGAGAGGTTTGGTCGGGCTCGTGGTGGTTTCGCTGGACGTCCCCCTACTCGTCCTCAATACGGGTTTAGGGGAGATGATCGCAGCTTTGGGTTCCAGAGGAACTACGGACCACGTTTTCCCCCTCGTGGTGCTCGTACTCCCTCCATGGGACATGGGAAGTTTGGTGGCAAGGGAATGATGTTTGCTAACCCCTTTTTTTGAGCGAGATGGCTCGACATTGGTTCAACTTTCGTGTGCTAACCCCGGTGTCGAGTCGCTAGCTCATTCTCGTTCTTGTTTCGTCTACGGGCGGGGAGGCTTGGAGAACATTTGGTTGATCGACTCCGGATGTTCCCGACACATGACCGGAGATAAGAAGTGGTTCTCCGGCCTCACCCCGGTGAAGGAATCACATTTGGGGACAATGGACGAGGAAGGGTGATTTCTGAGGGTGTTGTGCATGTGAGTGACAAGGTAACGTTGAAGAGAGTTGCTCTTGTGAAGTCTTTGGGTTTCAATTTGCTTTCGGTTTCTCAGTTGCTTGATGAGGGTTTTGAGGTGCGTTTCAAGTCTGGCGAGTCTCGTTTGCTGGATTCTCAAGGTGATCTTGTCCGTATGATCATCCCCGAGGGTCGATTTTCGGGGCGATTTCTCTCGTTCCTTGTGTCCTACTCGCCGTTTGATGGCCGGTCCTTCTTCGATTTGTGGAAATGGCATAGGCGGTTGGGACACTTGAGCTTTGATTTGGTTTCCCGCTTGAGTGGTCTTGACCTTGTCCGAGGATTGCCGAGGTTGAAGCTTGAGAAGGATTTGGTTTGTGCTCCGTGTAGGCATGGCAAGATGGCGACCACTCCCCATCCACCCCCGACGATGTCATGACCGAGCGTCCGACAGAGCTATTGCACATGGATCTTGTTGGGCCAGCTCGAGTTCGCTCGGTGGGTGGGAAGTGGTATGTCCTTGTTGTGGTGGATGATTACTCTCGCTATGCCCGTGTGTTTTTCTTGGAGGATAAGAGTGAGACATTTGGTTTTGTTCGAGATCCGATCGTGAGGTTGAGAAACGAGAGGCATGGGAATGCCATCCGAGCTATCCGAAGTGATAATGGCTCGAGTTCAAGAACTCTAGTTTTGATGCCTTCGTCGTGATCTAGGTCTTGAACATCGGTATTCGACCCCTTATGTGCCACCTCAAAATGGAGTTGTGGAAAGGAAAAATCGGACTCTTTGTGAGATGGCTAGGACGATGCTCGATGAGCACGGGACTCCTAGGAGGTATTGGGCCGAGGCGGTCAATACGGCTTGTCACGTTTCCAACGAGGATTTTATTGCGAACTTTCAAGAAGAAGACCCGTTATGAGCTTATGCATGGTCGGACACCCAAGGTGAGTCATTTCCGAGTTTTTGGCTGCAAGTGCTTTATTCTTAAGAAAGGAAATCTCGACAAGTTTGAGGCTAGTTCTAGTGATGGTATTTTCTTTGGATATGCTAACCACTCTAGAGCCTATAGGGTGCTTAACCTTGAGACTAACAAAATCATGAAGACGGCGAGGTAACCTTCGACGAGACAATGCCATGTACCTCTCTTGGCTTTGAATGTGCGGGTGATGAGGAGATGGCCGAGGACCTCTTTGAAGAGGAGAAGGATGAAGCCGGAGATGATGATGTAGAGAACCATGCGCCCGAAGCCGAGTGTGTACCCACTACTTCCCCCACGACCACTACGGAGCGTGGACCGTCTACTTCATGGACAACGACGGTGCGACAAGAGGACCGGGCGAGAGAAGTTGAAGTTGAGGGGGAGGTAGTCTCGAGGCGTGAGGCTCTTCGGCGGATTCAAGAAGTGCATCCCCTGTCGAAGATCATTGGGGACATCAACGAACGTACTACACGGTCAAGGTCCAGGAATTCCTCTCATTTTGCTCATGCTGGTTTTGTTGCCACTTTTGAGCCCAAGGACATTGGACACGCTTTATCTGATGCAAACTGGGCCAATTCTATGCATGAGGAGTTGAAAAACTTTGAGAGGAATCAGGTGTGGGAGTTAGTTGAACCACCTCCAAATTGCCATCCTATTGGAACCAAGTGGGTTTGGAAGAACAAAGAGGGAGAGAATGGGATGGTTGTGAGGAACAAGTCCAGACTTGTTGCTCAGGGGTTTAGTCAGAAGGAGGGGATCGACTATCAGGAGACCTTTGCTCCCGTGGCCCATCTTGAGGCAATTCGGATCCTTCTAGCCTTTGCCGTGGCTAAAGGGTTCAAGTTGTTTCAGATGGATGTGAAGAGTGCCTTTCTGAATGGGGTCATAGAGGAGGAGGTGTATGTGAAGCAGCCACCTGGGTTTGAGAGCGAGTTGTACCCACACAGGGTGTACAGGTTGAAAAGGGCTCTGTATGGCTTGAAACAGGCGCCCCGTGCTTGGTATGGGAGATTGAGAGGTTTTCTGTGAGCGCAGCTTTTGTGATGGGTACCGTGGATAGGACCTTGTTTCTCCTCAAGCATGGAAATGACTTGTTGATTGTTCAGATATACGTGGATGATATTGTCTTTGGTGGCTCGTCACATAATTTTGTTGCCAAGTTTGCGGATGAGATGAGCGGGGAGTTCGAGATGAGCATGATGGGCGAGTTGCGGTACTTTCTCGGCCGCGAGATCAAGCAAGTGAAGGACGGAACTTTTGTGCACCGGACCAAGTACACGAAAGACATGCGAGGAAGTTCCGGATGCAAGGTGTGAAGCCGATGTCGACTCCCATGGGGAGTACGGCCACTTTGGATGCGGACGAGGACGGAGAACCGGTGGACCGGCGGGAGTGCGGGAGCATGATCGGCTCCCTCCTCTACCCCGACGGCGATGAGGCCGGACATACGGTTCGGTGTGTGTCCGTGCGCTCGTTTTCGGGGGTTCGCCGAGGACATCACATCGACGGGCCGTCAAGAGGATTTTCGGTACCTACGGTCCGCCCCCGGTCTTGGCCTTTGGTATTCTTCCTCCTCGACTCTCTCTCTTCATGGTTTTTCCGATGCGGATTTTCTTTGGTTGTCGAGTCGAGAGGAAGTCTACTTCGGTACTTGCCGCTTTCTTGGGTCTTCGTTGGTTTCATGGTCTTCCCGCAAACGCCTAGTGTAGCTCGGTCTACCACCGAGGCGGAGTATGTTGCGGCCGCGAGTTGTTGTTCCCGCTTGTTGTGGATTTCATACACTTTGAGAGACTTTGGTGAGGAGTGCACCCGGATCCCACTTTTTTGTGATAGCACCGGTGCCATAAGCGTAGCTAAAAACCCGGTGCTTCACTCCGGTAACCAAACACATAGAAGTGAGGTATCATTTCTTGAGGGACAATGTGGAAAAAGGAACCATTGTGTTGAGTCATGTCTTTACCCAAGATCAGCTAGCCGACATCTTTACAAAGCCTCTCGACCAAGCTACATTTGTGCGCTTGCGGGGGGAACTTGGGGTTTGTTGCCCTTTCTAGTTGATTCTTGGGGGTTTTTATTGTACCATATGTATCATACCATGTTTTACTTTGATGTATATACATGTTTTGCTTGATGTACAAACCATGGTAGGATAGCCATCTTGTCACATATCATATTGCATTTGTATCATATTGCATTTTAGGATGATGAGCTTCTTTCATATGCCTTATTTGAGTTTTTTTGGCTATCTCGTGAGATATTGGTCATATGCTCTTGAAATATTTGAGATATATGTGTGGTGAGATAGCCCCTTTTGAAATAAATGCTAATCTTGACTAATTTTTGGTGAAATGTGTTCCACTCATGTGTAGTAGTGTATCCATGTCACGTTTTGGTCTAAATGTGCTTTCTATGCTTAGATTGTGCTTGGATGCCTTTTTCTTGCATTTGGGCCAAAGGCCGAATATCATTGTGAATGTTTAGCCTATGTTGCATTCATGGGGGAGCATAAGCTTCTTTTTGCCGCAAAGGCACTTCATGTACCATGAAATGAATTAATCTTGAAAAGAAGTGTGTATGCTTGAAAAATGCTCCATCCATCATGTCTATACTTAAAATGTCTTATCTTTCACATATGGGTGCAAAACATGTTGCATGATGTTCACCAGTGGAGAAGTCTCCCCGAAGTGGACACATGGATCATGAGCTTTGACATGACATGCTTTGCTTTGTGGGTGTTTACAATGATCTTTTGATGAGAATTTGATATCCTTGTATGATCACCGAACGGTATGCATGTTTGTGGCTCAAGTGTGACATGGATAGGCTTTTACATGTGAAGCGAGCCTTCTTTTGGTAAAACTTGTTTAAATCTGAAAATTTTGCTTTGTCACATGCTTGTATTTTCATATATTACTTGTGGCAACGCTTTGACTATGCTATGATTCATATGTGTGATCTTTGTCTCATTTCTATCCTTTGACACTAGATTTGGCCTATTTGAGAAGCTCCTGTAGATGTTTATATGCTTTGTGTTACATTCCCGCATTTTCACCTTGATTCATACATTGTCAACAAGGGGGAGAAGCGGTGAGATTAATGCAAATTCGAAGAGGTGAGCTAAAATTTGGAAGTTTGCATCCACATGTTCGGGGGGAGCTTGCATTTGTTCGGGGGGAGCTTGCATTTGTTCAGGGGGAGCTTTCTTGCTGTTTTTCGTGTGGAGTTTGTGCTTTGCTTGGCTTGTGACCTTTCTTTGCCTTTCTTTGGTTTTGGTCATGAGTTGAGCTTCTTTGTTTTTCTTTCTTCTTCCTTTCTTTCTTTCTCTGAATTTCATTTTGCGTTCTGTGTTGTCAATGCACTCATCAAGGGGGAGATTGAGGACCAGGAGCGTCCCAGTGGTTGATGGATGACCGCTCCTCAGTGATGAGTGATTGACAATGGGTGTTGGACTGACTCTTGGCTTAGTGCGCAGATGTAGGCTGCGGCCTAGTTCATGTTGTTGCAGGTGAAGAACGGGCGCGAAAGGTCTTTAGCCTTGAGTGGCCTCCGGGAGATGGAGAGACAAGTAGGCTTGGTTCGAGGGACCCGGTGGACAGCGGGACTAGGTGCGGGCCACATGGTGGCGATACAAGCAAGACGAAGTCATGGACAGTCGAGCCGGTGCACGGTGGCGGTCAAGTCAAGTGGTTTGGCGGGAGGCCGGACCGAGCACGCGGGGTTTGGTGGTTTGCCCACAAAACCATCGGAGGACGGTTTCTTGGTTTGGGCCTCAAAACCAAGTCCGAGGGTCCAACACGACGGAGACGGGATCCGGGCGTGTCGGGAAGCTTCGAAGCGGAGGACACGCGGCGGGATCGCATGGCTTGCGTCGGGAGGACGCGGGGTGCGGCAAAGGCGTGGCCGTCCGATGGCAAGACCCACAAACATTACCTAAATGCCCCTACGTGGGTTGTATCGCCAGTAGTTAAGTTAGGGGTAGTTGAGTCATTTACCACTCCGGCGGGACCTGATATATAAGCCATGAGTGTGTGTAAATGGCTCTCTCGCTTGGTGACTTAGGGTTTCTTTCCCCCCTCCCATTTCTCATTTTTTGTAGCTATTTTCTTCTCCATTTTCTCTAGGCTAGCATGAGAGCTTCATGAGGGATTTGTTGACAGGGATGGATGCTAGGGCGGCATGCTAGACCTTGTGAATCTTTCCTGGTTTGTATAGAAGATTCAGAGTTGTGTTTTTAGTGGTCTTTTTGTGCTTGTTTTCGTGCCTTTGTTCCCGATGTGCTTCCGCGGATTTGAGTGGGTTTCTCCCCGGATTTCTTTGAGGGAAACAGGGATGGATGTCTCGTGCATCTCTGTGATTGATCTTCTGTCCTCAAACGCCGGGAAACCACTTCGATTCGAGGATTTTCGTTCGGTGCTCTAGCTTTTGGTGATGCTCAAAGGATTCGCGATTCCCGGTGATTTAGGGAGTTAGGAGGCAAGACTTTTGGGCTATAGCATCCTTGTCTGACTCTTTTCAAGTCCCCAAACCCTTGTCTCCACAGCTTCTACCGTTTGGGAAATCCGATGATGATTTGGGGGAGTTGACCTTCGAGGTCGGACATTTTTCTGTTCTGTCCGCGAGGTGCAGACGGTCCGCGTGGTGTCGGCGGACGGTACGCGCGGGTGCTATTCGTCGGGTGTTCTTTGTGTTCTTGCTCGCCTTTCATTTCGATCTGTCGTGGCTTTGAGTTTTGGTTGGACGAAGTTTCGGACGGTCCGCGTGTGACGGGCGGACGGTCCGCGGGTGCACGGCGGACGGTCCGCGTGCTCCCCGCGGACGGTCCGTTTTTCGAGGTTCGCTACCGGAGGTTCTCGTTCACTTTAACGGACGGTCCGCGGCTCGGGCCGAACGGTCCGCGGTAAGGGTGCGGACGGTCCGCGCGTACCTCGCCGGATGGTCCACGCGGCCCATCGCGGACGACGGTCCGCCGCAGGCCGAGTGATTTGCTTTTTGGTTCGATTCCTCCCTTTCTTTCTCGTGCTTCCGCGTGTGCTTCAAGGAATCGTTCCTAAGACTGGAGGTTGATCCATAACCTCGTTGTCTTGGCGATTGGTGTGTGATTCGATCCATCGCTTGTGTGTGACCGAGATTTGACTAGGGTATAGGCCGGGTTCTTTGAGAAGAATTTTTACCGGCTCCTATTCACTCCCCCCCTCTCTAGTCGCCATCTGATCCTTCAATTTGGCAACCTTTGGTGCTCTGGGTTTCCCCTTCCTTGTAGTTGGCTGAAGGAAAGCGTCGGTTGTTGAGGTCAATACCAATAATCTGGTGCATATATAGTTACAGCCACATCTGAACAAACCACCAGGGGCCATTAATACAGGAGATCTTTTGGCTGGTGTGCATCAGGTGGGTGGTCTGATGAAGCATATGGTATACGCTTCCTAGGAGGTACTTTCCAAGAAGAATAAAGTTACCAGCAACCAGGTCCTCGGCCATTACAATGTGGTTCATGGTTGGCTCATTGGCTTTGCCACAAAAGATGAATTTGCATAGCCACATGTTCAGGAAAGCTCTGTACTCAACCTCAGACAAAGGGCCATCAGACATATAGTTTTGGATATATCTCTTATATCCAACCCCTGTTCTCACTCCTATTTGCCTAGAGGAGCCTTTGTACTTGTGTGGGTATACGGATCCTGTGACTTCAAGGCCGGTTATCATGTATACATCGGCCAAAGTGGGGGACATTGGCCCATGGACAAAAGAAAGGCATTGGCACCATTTGACCAGAAATGGCAAGCTGCAATCAGAAGATTTTCATTTTTTGGTGTTTCAGCCAAAGATAATTCCAAACAATGAGCAATACGAAGGCTGTCCCAATTGCTTGTCTTGACGCTGTCATCATCAAGCATCCTCTTGTACCAGTTTCTCCAACATGCAATTGGGGGCAGGGGCCAGTTCTTGAAAGCATCTTGCCATTCATGGGGTTTCGACAAAGCTGCCTTGAAAGGGATTCTCTGAGATTTGGCTGTAATGAACTCAGAAGGGTCGGAGATTCCCACGGGCCCACGGAAATAATATGGTGATTAGTCCTCGACGGGAATCAAGATTTCGGCGGCTAGAGCCTATCAAGAACAAGAAAAGGTGAGAGGAAAAAATCTAAGATGAAATTCGAAAAAAGTAATACCGAATGAGCCTTAGGAGGATGAGATTTACCTGAAGAGCCTGGTCTTGGTTCACCATTTGAAGATTTGATCTTGAAGGATTGATGAACTAGGGTTTGGATCTGGGCGAAAACTCCAACGGTTTGAAGGAGGAAAGAACGGGTGTTGAACGGATTTGGCCTCGAGACGTTGAGCGTTTATGGTCAATTCCGGAATAAAATCACTTTTTATCCCGTAATTGAAGGGGCATATGTTAACACCAAAAATTGGTACAGGAAAGAGACTGACTTGTGGGCCGAGTTTGGTAAGGAAACACCATTCGGTAGGAAATTTCCCTCAAAGCATTCGGTAAAGATGCCTGCGGTCGGGAGCACGCCATCATTCGGCAGAAGGGTTGTTTGCGCTTGGAAGAGGAAGCATTCGGGAATACGTGATGACGTGGCCTGAACATAAGGAAGGAAAGAATTGATGACAGGTGTAAGACGGACATTAGCGTTGGAGCATTAATTTAGGCAATAAATGTTGTACTCGTGGTCGACTAGGAGTCGTGTTAGGACAAGGGTATAAATATGAACCCTTAGTGTTTGTAATAGAGATCGAACAATTTCACAACAAACCGGCCCCGTGCCAACCTTCGATTCCTTTAGTCAAGTCATCGAGTTCTTCGAGAAGAGCCATCGATCCGTCGACCTCTGTAAGTACCAGCAACCTTGTATCATGTCTAGTATCATGCGGTGGATTTAGACCGTTATGCAAGTAGTCTTGTTACCATGCTTAGTATCATGCAGTGGATTTAAGCTTGGTTCAAGAGGGTTTTTTGTTAGATCATGAGCCATGCGGTAGGCTAAGATCTAGCTTGAAGCTAGTTATCAGCTCTATTAGATTTGGCAAGATCTAATAGATTCATTAAGTTACCATGTGCTGCTTTGAATTTTACTTCATGTTTAATTCACGTAACACTATTATTGCCCAATTTAGGTTGATTAGATTCGGTTCTATCTTGTTTACGATCCATATGATGTATGTTCAAATCTTCAAATCGATGTGGCGCATGGATCACGTGTTCTTTAATAGCCGAATTCAAATCAATCTAGATTGCCACGTGTTGCGGGTTCAAGCGTGTTGATCTAGCATAGTTTGTTCCTTCTACACGGAACCCGAATCGGCCGTACTGCTATATTCGGCGCTTCGCCACAAGAGAAACATGTTCATAAACTTGTTTTAAATAATGCATGCTTTTAGCTTTTCATGTTTAGATTGTATCATGCGGTGGATTGATCTATTTTTGGATGGTGGTGTGGTTTCAAACAAGTCGTATCATGCGGTGGATTAACTTGTTTGGTGTCACGCTCGACGGGTTTGAAAGTACCCAAACATGCGGTAGACTAGTGCTTTTGGCCTATGCGTGCATGTTTACTACAAATTTATAATCATGCTTCGTCTTTATTTATTGTGATTTATCCTTGAAAACCGGTCTTGGTCACGTGCTGTAATGTTGTTTAGACAAAGACCGATCTTTCATCATGCTTACGTTATGCATTCGGCTATATCCTGTTTACATGTTTTAAAGCTCCCGAATGATATTCAAATTGTCGACGGATAGCTTGTTGTAGCTATATGTCTTTTTGATTGGCTTTGTAGCCGTAAATACGGAACTCGTACGGTACCATCCGGCATGTTCCGGGTTATATCTAATCGTTTTCATCCTTTGTCGGTTTTACGAAAAATTGACTCGCACGCTTTGGATTCGGCAACATGTGTTAAGCCGGCTTTGTTCGGCTTGTGTGTGCTTGGCATGAGGTGCTGATTTTACGTCAACACCTATATACCGGTCGTGTGGTAGATCATGGTGGTGACAAGACTATTGAATCCTTCGTAGTCCACCCCCGTGTATAGGACTAGTGGAGCCTTATACTTGTTTGGGTTGTTTCAAGTTTCGACCTTGAGCCTCTCGGATAGTCTCCCCATGTATTGATATAGTAGTTCTTCTTCCATGATTCTTAAATGTTTGCACTAATCATAGTTTGCATTGTCATGTAGTTTAGAGTTGTCAAGGAGTATCCTCTCTAACTAGACTTTGCTATGTTTCTCTTGCTATAATGACACTTTCTAGCTCCTCATGTTGTTATGACTTGAACAATGCTCTCAATATCTTTATCTTTATGTGACTTACCCTTGTTTATAGCAATTGATTTATTTTGGCCACTCTACATTATAAAACGAGAGATGAGCATGTATTAGCTATTATGGATAAGAAAGACTTCTTTCCGAGTGGTAGAATATAAATACGATACCTAGTTTTACTCCTGGTTAAAATGCTACAATGATATATTCATATCCGTGCGCTTGCGTATTCCTTGTTTTTATATATCTTCTTTTCTAGAGATCCAAGGTATATGTAAGAGTACCATATCCATGCGTTTTTACGGCACACTGTCGGGACTAACAACCTATATCGAGTTGTGCTATGAATCGTGTCGGAGTTCACCTTTTAGTTTAATCTCGAAAGCAATATCCGATATATACTTAGCATCATGTTAAGATATACCTTTGCATTTCGGTGCCGTCGATAGAGATGGATCTTATATCTATTTGTAGTCGATGATGTTAGCAATGTCAACGACCATGGAGACCGAGCCGGCCCCCACGTGGAAGATTGGCGGACCAAGTACCTCGCCCGGATCGATCGAGGCGAACTCCCCTCGGATCGTACCAAGGCCGGGCGCATCGCCGGGAAAGCCAAGTCATTCATCGTGATTGATGGCAAGCCGTACAAGCGCGCGCGCGTCCGGGGTCCTACAACGGTGCAACCCCATTCCCCACAGCCGGGAGCTCATTCGCGACATCCACGCAGGCGTGTGCATCCACCACGCAGCACCGCGCACCCTCGTGGGAAACGCATTTCGCTAGGCCTTCTATCGACCCACGGCGGTCACCGACACTAACAAGGTCGTACACTCCTATGAAGGGTGCCGGTTCTACGCGCGCAAGACCCATCTCCCAGCTCATCCTCTCCGGACCATACCCGTCATGTGGCCATTCGTCGTGTGGGGGTTAGACTTCGTCGGACCCTTGAGAAAGGCGCCGGGGGCTACGGACACCTGCCGGTCACCGTGGATAAGTTTTCGAAATGGATTGAGGCATGCCCCATCACCAATGTGAGATCGAGTAGGTCGTGTCGTTCTTCACCGACATCATCCACGCTTTTGGAGTTCCGAACTCCGTCATCACCGACAACGGCTCCCGCCCACCGGCAGAAAGTTCCCGGAGTTCCGTGACAACCACCACATTCATGGGGATTGGGCGACCGTCGCAAACCCACGGACCAATGGCCAAGTGGAACGTGCCAATGGCATGATTTTACAAGGCCTCAAGCCTAGGATCTTCGATAGACCGAACAAGTCCCACGGAAATGGATCCAAGAGTTGTTGTCGGTCATTTGGAGCCTCAAAACCACCCCGAGCACGGCCACGGGATTCACGCCGTTCTTCGTTGTCTATGGCATGGATGCCGCCCTCCCCACGGACTCGGAATACGGGTCGCCCGGTGCTCGGGGGCTATGAGGAGGAGTCAAACCGGCGGGCTCGCAAAGATTTGTTGGATCAAATAGATGAAGCCCGTTATGTGGTGATGATGCACTCGGCGAGATACCGGCGGGCACTCCGCCGGTACCGTGCTCGAAAAATCGGGTGCCGAGACTTCAATGAAGGCGACCTAGTGCTAAGGCTATGCCAAGACAACGAGAGGCCGCGCTATCACCGCCGTGGGAGGGGCCCTACATCGTCGTCGAGGTGTTCAAGCCCGGCACGTACAAGCCGGCGAATGAGCAGGGGCGAAGTTCCCACCAACGCTTGGAATATCCAACGGCTACGTAATTTCTACCCCTAGAAAGGATTTCCAAGTCATTTTGTACATAGCCGACACCCCGGTCGGGCGTATATATGTAAAGTTTTTTGAACAAAGTTAAGGGCGACTCGGCTTTCTTCCCGAAAACCAAGTCCCCCCTGGGGGCTACTACAGGGGGCACCCCCCTAATTGGTCCCATTTTCTCGCAAAAAAACTTTATTCTGAAAACGCTAAACACGGCCTGACCCGGGAACTTGGGCGAAAAAACGCGTAGCATGAATGGCCAACAGGCGAAGACGGGCGAGTTGGGGACAGCCTATGCCTCCGGCAGGATACGACCCTTCCCTCTCACCACTTTGCCTAAGGGCTACTCGTGAAAACGACCAACTCCAGCTGAAATTCGCCTAAGTTACAGGAAAGGGATGAAATAGCACAACGAAACGATAACGAAATAACACTTAACTTACAAGTACTTGAAGCAAATTCTCTTAAATTACATAAAGCCGCACAACTCGATTTCTGACTACAACCTAAGGGCCTGAGTGCCAAACTACTTTTAGGGCTCGAGGGGCCCAGTGGGGGTGCATTCAGGAAGAGGACCACCTCAAAGTCGTCAGCGAGGATGTCGGCGGTGGGAGCGAGCAAGAGCGTCCGGCCGGCTCGCCTCGTCTGGGCACGTCGTCGACGAGGTCGTCGGCGACAACATAGCTCGTGGCCGCCGCCGCAAGGTTGACCGGTAGTGCGACCGCACCACGCCGAGGGTCTTTCGGATCCCCGTGCGGAGCGCACCTCGCATATGCTCGGCTACATGGCCGCCCAAGGCCCGGAGGTGACTCACCATAGAGCTCCCTCGCCCGCCCGCACCCTTGTTTATGCTTTGGCACGCCTCGAGAGCCGCCTCTTGCGCGAACCTCTAGCTCCCACCGGGCGGAGTTGTAAGCCACCCGGAGTGCCTCCGCCTACATCGTCGACACCTAGAGAGCGGTCTACGGGACCGAGAGCGAAAGGCAAATAAGTCGAGAGCGGATCTCGGTGAATCCAAGCGACAATCAAATAATCTGAGGGGGCAACTTACCCTCAACCTACTTATCCGTCTCGAGGTCCGCGCGCGTGGTGTCGGCCACCTGCCACAACTCCGGGGTGCTAGCATCCTTCTCCCTAGGCGGTGCTCCACGGTTACTCGAATGACACGGCCTCTCGCACAAGCTCCCCAGTGAGCCACGTGATCTCCGACTCCCGAAGCTGGAGCGTGGCTCGAACCTCCCCTAGTGCGGTGTGCTCCTGCTGGAGCTGGCCTTGTGCCTCCTCCCGAGCTGAGCGCTCACGCCGGGAGGGCGGCCCGAGTGTCCTCAAGGGCGGCTCGCTCTGCCGCGGAGCCGAGTCTCCGCCCGCCGGCGTGCACTCCGCTCCTAGCGAAGCCGTTCCTCCATCGCAGTGAGTGACTTGACCTTCTCCCCGAAGGTCGGCGCTCGCTTTTTGGCCTCCCGGGCCTTCTCGCTCGCCCCGAGCCCGCCAGGACCACGCCCCTCGAGGGTGGTGTGGTCTTGCCGGCACCGGGTCCGCGCTTCGGCAAGAGCGGTCTCCCTCTCGCGCCGGCCAAAGTATGTGCCTCGGACAAGGCGTCGCGTGCCCCCTGCAGCTCACCGGTCACCGTTGCCGGCGCCCCCTCCTTCTCCCCGAAGCACTACCTTCACCTTGTCGACCGCGGTGGCATTCTCTCGTCACCGGGGTGCGCCGGTCGATAAGCGCATCCTTCACGGCAATCGGGTTAACCGTAGCCACCGTTGTTCGTCCGGGAGAATCTCCATTAGGGCATCCGGGGACTCGTACCGTCCCGGTACCGGTCGAGATCCGAGCTCGGCACGGAGAGGCGATTGTACTTTTCGCCCGCCTAGCCCAACGGCTCTCGTGGGCAGCAACCAAAAGGCCGAAGGAAGGATCGAACACCAAACGTTCGGACGAGAAAGGAACCAAGCGTCAACCGAATAGAGGTCCCTCACCTCAAAAATCCGGAATGACGTATCTCCGTGGAGCCGGAGCACCTTGGACGGGGTGGCGCCGAGGGAGGCGTCGTGGGTGCGGAACTTCGCCACAACGCTCGCTCGGCTCGAGCCTCGTCGAGCGCAGTCTACGGCACCCTAGGGCGACACGGCCCCGCCCCCCAACCGCAATGCGGCGACGTCGGTGCCGGTGGCGTGGCGCGGGATGTAGACACCTCGAAGCATCGTGCACGGTCACCGCGACATCACGCGGCCGTCGGCCGCACCACCGCAGGCTCGGGCGCGAGGCCGAGGGCCGGCCCAACCGCCCTCCTCGACCCGACCCCTCCCGGGGGCAAAATCACCATCGGTAGGGGCCTCGACCGCCTCGCAGCCCCTGGTAGACCGGCTCTCAGAGCGAGACCGCCCACTCCCTTGGTGCGGGTCGTGGGGAACCAACGCTTGCGCAGCTGCCGCTACCGTCTCCTCCTGTTGCGGCCTCGCGGCCGCGGTCGTGGAATGCGGCGGCCCGCTAGACGCCGCCACACATGCCGCCGCCCGCGGTGCCCTCTCAGAGCGGCGCCTGGTCGCCAACGAAGTCTGCAGCTTGAGCGCCTTGACAGGCGCAAGGGCGGGTACGGCTGGCAACGCCCTAACAATGAAAGAAAAGTAGGGGATGAGCGGTTGCGTCTCAAAATCTAAAAGCATGCAGAAAAAATGCTACTTACTTGAAGCTGGAGAAGCCCCGCTTCCTTTTCCTCGAAGGCTCAGGGGTGAGGACCATGTGTGGTTCGAGGACCAGTGGATGGTCGCTTCCTTGTGTGATGAGTGATTGACAACGTTGTGTGGACCGATTCTTGGCTAAGTATTGCAGGTGCAGGTTGCGGCTTGACTCGTGTTGGTGCAGGTGAAGAACAAGCGCGAAAGGTCGTTGCTCGTGAGGCCTATAGGTGTGGAGAAGACAAGTAGGCTTCATTCGAGGGACCCGGTGGCCGGTGGGGTCAAGTGCGGGCCGCATGGTGGCATGAACGACAAGACGAAGTCGTGGACGGTTTCTTGGTTGAGCCTCAAAACCAAGGTCGAGCCGGGACTACGTGGGAGCCGAGTCATGAGTGGAGATTGGAGGAGGCTACGCGAGTTCGCGGGGTTTGCGGTGGTTCACCGAAAAAACCACCGGGTTACTCGGTTGAGCCACAAAACCGAGGCCGAAGACTCGACGAGGAGGTGCGGCCACCCGGGTCGGTTCAACCACCCGGGAGGGGTGGTCAAACCGCCCGGGGCCGGTCGGTTGCACAGGCCGGTCTAACTGCCCAGGGGGGCGGTCCGACCGCCCTGGCCGCCGGCGCCGAGATGCTTCGAAGCGGAGGGCACGCGTCAGGATCGCAAGGCTTGCGTCGAGACTAAGCAGGTTGCGGTCGCCCAGCATCCGTCCGATGAAGAAATTCTGAAGACTTCCAAATCCGCTCTTGAGGGGCATGTATCCCCAGTTATTAGTTTAGGGTAATTTAGTCTTTTGGGTGCCTCCATATATACTCATTGAGTGGATGGATGGCAGCCAACTCTTGGAACCCTAGCTCATTTGTTTTTCCATTTTCGTTCTCCATTTTCCCTAGTTTTTCCTAGGACTAGCTTGAGAGCTTCATGTGAGATCTAGAGAGAGGGATGGATGTTTGGGTGGCAAGCTAGACCTTGTACGAACCTTTCATGGTATGTATAGATGGTTCAGCGTTGTTCCTCAAGGTGGTTTTCCCGTCCTCTTTTGTGTTGATTTTCGGAGCTCTTTGTTGGTGGTGTTTTGAGAATGATTTCTTGGGGTTTTTGGTGGGTGTCACATATGAGGTTCTTGTGCCTCTTTGGCTGGTGACTTTATCCCCAAATCTCTCTTGAATCGGACTCGATTTGGTGGTTTTTCGAGTTGGGCGAGTTCTTGACCTAGAGAAGTGATTTCTTCGATTCCTCTTGATTGTGAGCGTTTCGGGTCGATTCCTTTGAGGTAGACGTTGCCCAGGAGGTAACCCAGCTAATCCCGAAGTTTTGCTGCACTCCGTGGAGTGATCCGGGAGATCGGGCGTGAGGAAGTTAGGGTTTGACCCGTGGGTTCGTTTTCTGGAAGGGGCGGTCTAACCGCCTGGGGGGCGGTCTAACCGCCCGGGCTTTCTGGTCAAAGTTTTGTTTTGCCGGATTTTCCTCTCGTGAGTTTGTTCGCCTTGATCGAGAGGAGCGACCGGGTGAAATTTCGGGTCGTTCTCGTGCCGTTTTCTAGGTGTTCTTGCTTGAAGTTCGTTGCTGGGTACGGGAGGTTAGACCGCCCCCGGTAGCCGGTCTAACCGCCCCTAGGCCCCCGGGTGGAGATTTGGTTTTCGCCAAGATTTTCTCGGTAGCTAGCATGGCCCCGACTAGAAATCTCCGTTGGTGAAACCATGGTGCGTTTTGGTGCTCGGAAGAGGTGTTTCGGAGGATTTCTTGGTTGCCCGGTGGAGGCGGTCTAACCGCCCCCCATACCTAGTCTAACCGTCCCCCTCCCGCGGACGGTCGACTTTTGAGTTGTTTCCGCCGTCGTGAGTGCGTGTCCGTTGAGGTTCTTTGGTAGAGTTTGTTCCTAGGACCAGTAGCACTCCAGTGGCTACGTGGTTTTGGCAAACGGAAGGTAGAAGTGCGGAGCGTGTGATTTCGGGGGTCTGACCGAGCAAGTTCATCTTGTCGGAGTTTCAATCTCCCACAAGAAGAATTTTTATCGGCTCCCATTCACTCCCCCCTCTCTGGTCGCCTAATCGGTCCTTCAAGGGGGGCACCTCCACCGTGCCTATGGGCGCCTCCGCGGTACCCGTCGGCACCCGCACCGACGATCCGATGACAGGCGGCTCTGCACCCACCTCGAGGGTCGATTCCGCGGCCGCCCCCTCGGCCCTTGGGGACGGGAGCCCCGCAGGTTCCCACATATAAGAGGTGGTCTGCTCCCCATCTCTCTCCTCCTCGTCCGAGGATGAGTTCGCCAGCACTGGCGGAGGGGAGAGACCCTACTACTCGCGCAGCCGGTACTCCTCGTTGTACTGGTCAAGGCACTCCTGCCTCCTGATTCTCCTCTCCTTCGTGAGGGCCGCCCGGTCCCGCTCCCGCCGGCCGCGCGGCACGGCTGGCGGCCTGCGACCGATGTGTCGGCGGGTCCGATCGGGCGGCATGGACATTCACCTCCTACAAGTAGGGACTGTTAGGACAAACAAAAACACAAGAGGAGAAACAAAGGGCAAGGGAAAAGCGGTGCTCACCGGCCCGGCGTCAGGGAGCATCACGAACGACCACAGATCGTCGTCGTTGTGCGGCACCACCTTGCGGTTGACCACGTGCATCGCTCGTGTGTTGCGTACCCCTTGGGGAGCCACTCCTGCAGTAGTTGTGAGTGCGCCAATGACATGGGATTGTCCGTGTCTCTTATCTTGAAGATGCGGAGCTCCCTCTCCATGAGGGGGATGATCCGCCGGTGGTGGAAGTTGGTGATGATGGATGTCACTGCCAGCCCGGAGTCTGCCAACTAGCGCATGGCGTCAGTGAGGGACTCGAGCCTCCTCTGCCTCGAAGGGGGCGACACGCTGTGCACCCAAGGGTCGGGCTTCTCCCTCAGCACCTTCCCGGTGTACGACGGGAGGCCGGCGCCGTCGTTGCGGAGGTAGAACCACCCCTTCTCCCACTCGGCGTTGTTGGACGTCATGGTACACGGCAAGTACAGCTCCTTGCACGTGTCCCACGACGTGAGTGTGAGGCCGCTGGCACGAACCGCCTGACGTGTCCCCTTCTTGCCCGGGGTGAGAGTGTGGAGTTCACCATGGAAGAGATGGACCCACAACATCCCTAGGAATCCGTCGCAAACGGCGACAAAGGAAGCCGTCTGTGAGATGGCGCTGGGGTGAAGTTGTGGAGCTCCACCCTGTAAAGGTGGCACATACCCCGCATGAACCTGCTCGCCGGGGCGTTGAAGTCGCGCTTGTGTAGGCGGATGAAGCTCACAACGTAGCTCGGCGGGGGGTTATGCTCCCTGTCCGACGACGACGGGACCATCCACGTCGGGTGCGGGTCGTAGTCGGCCGGTGTCAGCTGCCAGCCGATCACCAGCTCCTCCAGCGACAGCCAGGTCGCCGTCGATAGGGGCCACGGGAAAGGATCCAGCACCTGAATCAGAGGAGCCATGGCAGACAAGGGTGGGAAGCAAAGATAACGGCGGAGGCAAGGAATGCACGGATGGATCCGAAGCGGCGGGAGCGCGCGGCTGGAAAGAAGATAAGTTGTGTGGGGGGATGGATGCGAATGGCAAAGGTAAGGAACCTCGCCTCTGCTCCCCCTACGATTTATAAGATCTGAGGGAGCAACGCCCCCGGAAACTCCGTGCAGGGCGGCAATTAATGCGGACGACGCCCTGTGTGGCTGACAAACGGGCCCCGCCGTGCCGAAATGGTCACGCGCACGCGCACATGCTATGATTACGGCGTATTACCCCAATGGACGCGGCGCCCCATCCCATCACCTTCCCACATCACCCACGACGCCCGCACTGCGCTGCATGAAAAGGCGCGCTGACACCGCACGACCCACAACCATGATCACGGCCCATTAATGGCGAAGCTTCCTTCTCAGGTAAGGCTGACCCCTCACGAAACTAGAGCCAAGGGCTCGAGAACCGACCCCTCGCGGGTGCGATCAATGTTCTGATCTAAAACGGGCAGAGCCACAAGGTCACGACTCGCTGACTCGTTACCAGGGGAACAAACTCGAGGGTCCATGGAGTCCGGACCTACACGGTGTTTACAAATCAGCGGTACGAAGCCCAACCCGTCGAGTGTGGGCACCGCAGATGCCCCTCTAGTGAGGACTTACAGATCAGCGGTACGAAGCCCTGTCTGTTGAGGGTGGGCACCACAAATGCCCTCGATCTGAGGAGTTACTGATCAGTGGGTCGAGGATCGACTCGAACATAGCCTAACAGGACCCACAGATCAAGTCAAGACGGGGTGAAGGATCGGATGGCGACTAGAGAGGGGGGGGGGAGTGAATAGGAACCGGTAAAAATTCCTCAAAGAACCCGGCCTATACCCTAGTCAAATCCCGGTCACACACAAGTGATGGATCGAATCACACACCAATCGCCAAGACAACGAGGTTATGGATCAACCTCTAGTCCTAGGAACGATTCCTTGAAGCACACGCGGAAGCACAAGAAGGAAGGAGAGGAATCGAACCAAGAAGCAAAGCACACAGGCTCTAGCGGACCGTCCGGCCAGAGGGGCGGACCGTTCGCACGGGCCTCGCGGACCGTCCGGCTCGCCGCCGCGGACCGTCCGCACACACACCGCGGGACGTCCGCCCCTCGCACCGCGGACCGTCCATTAAAAAGAACGAACCACCGGAACCAACCCGAGAAAACGAACCGTCGGCAAAGGCCAAGCGGACGGTCCGCGCGGGTCCCGGACCGTCCGCTACCGAAGCTCGAACCGTCCGCAAACCGGCCGCAACAAAAACCTAAAGCAAATCCGGATCGAAACGAAATGAAACAAGAACACGAAGAACACCGCGACGAACTGGAGCGGCGCGGACTGTCCGCCTGGTCCTCGCGGACCGTCCGCCAGGTGCGGACGGAAGCGAAAAACGCACGACCCCGAAAGTCAACTTCCCCAAATCATCATCGGATTTCCCAAACGGTTGAAGCTGTGGAGACAAGGGTTTGGGGACTTGAAAAGCGTCACACAAGGATGCTATAGCCCAAAAATCTTGCCTCCTAACTCCCTAAATCACCGGGAATCGCGAATCCTTTGAGCACCACCAAAAGCTAGAGCACCGAACGAAAATCCTTGAATCGAAGTGGTTTCCCGGCGTTTGAGGGCACAAGATCAATCACAAAGATGCACAAGACATCTATCAATGTTTCCCTCAAAGAAATCCGGGGAGAAACCCAATCAAATCTGCGGAATCACACCGAGAACAAAGGCACAAAAACAAGCACAAAAATACCACGGAAAACACAACTCCGAATATTCTATACAAACCAGGAAAGATTCACAAGGTCTAGCATGCCGCCCTAGCATCCATCCCTCTCAACAAATCTCTCATGAAGCTCTAATGCTAGCGTAGAGAAAATGGAAGAAAAATAGCTACGAAAATGAGAAATGGGAGGGAGGAAATGAAACCCTAAGTCGCGGAGAGAGAGGCCACTCACACACCCTCATGGCTTATATATCGGGTCCCGCCGGAGTGGTAAATGACTTGACTACCCCTAACATAACTACCGGCGATACAACCCACGCAGGGGCATTTAGGTAATGTTTGTGGGTCTAGCCATCGGACGGCCACGCCTTTGCCGCACCCCCGCGTCCTCCCGACGCAAGCCATGCGATCCCGCCGCGTGTCCTCCGCTTCGAAGCTTCCCGACACGCCCGGATCCCGTCTCCGTCGTGTTGGGCCTTCGGACTTGGTTTTGAGGCCCAAACCAAGAAACCGTCCTCCGATGGTTTTGTCGGCAAACCACCAAACCCCGTGTGCTCGGTCCGGCCTCCCGCCAAACCACTTGACTCGACCGCCACCGTGCACCGGCTCGATTGTCCATGACTTCGTCTTGCTCGTGTCGCCATCCCGTGGCCCGCACCCGGTCCCCGCCGTCCACCGGGTCCCTCGAACCGAGCCTACTTGTCTCTCCATCTCCCGGGAGGCCCCTCAAGGCCGAAGACCTTTCGCGCCCGTTCTTCACCCGCAACAACACGAACTAGGCCGCGCCTACACCCGCGCACTAAGCCAAGAGTCGGTCCAACACCCGTTGTCAATCACTCATCACCGAGGAGCGGTCATCCATCGACGACCGGGACGCTCCCGGTCCTCAATCTCTCCCTTGATGAGTGCATTGACAACACACAAAGTGAAATGAAATTCGAGAGAAAGAAAGAAAGGAAGAAGAAAGAAAAACAAAGAAGCTCAACTCATGACCAAAACCAGGGAAAGGCAAAGAAAGGTCACAAGCCAAGCAAAGCACAAACTCCACACCGAAATTAGCAAGAAAGCTCCCCCCGAACAAATGCAAGCTCCCCCCGAACATGTGGATGCAAACTTCCAAATTTTAGCTCACCTCTTCTGAATTTTCATTAAGCTCACCTATTCTCCCTCTTGTTGACAATGTATGAATCAAGGTGAAAATGCGAAATGCAAAACAAAGCATATAAACATCTACATGAGCTTCTCAAATAGGCTGAATCTAGTGTCAAAGGCTAAAATGAGACAAAGATCACACATATGAATCATATCATAGTCAAAGCATTGCCACAAGTAATATATGAAAATACAAGCATGTGACAAAGCAAAATTTTCGGATTTAAGCGGCTTTTATCAAAAGAAGGCTCGATTCACATGTAAAAGCCTATCCATGTCACACTTGAGCCAAAAACATGCATACAATTCAAAGATCATACAAGGATATCAAAATCTCAACAAAAGATCATGGCGAACACCCATAAAGCAAAGCATGTCATGTCAAAGCTCATGAGCCATGTGTCCACTTCAGGGAGACTTCTCCACTGGTGAACATCATGCAACATGTTTTGCACCCATATGTGAAAAATAAGACATTTTAAGAACAGACATGATGGATGGAGCATTTTTCAAGCATTATACACTTCTTTTCAAGATGAAATCATTTCATGGTACATGAAGTGCCTTTGCGACAAAAAGAAGCTTATGCTCCCCCATGAATGTAACATAGGCTAAACATTCACAATGATATTCGGCCTTTGGCCCAATATGCAAGAAAAAGAAATCCAAGCACAATCTAAGCATGAAAAGCACATTTAGACCAAACCGTGACATGGATACACTACAACACACGAGTGGAGCACATTTCACCAAAAATTAGTCAAGATTAGCATTTATTTCAAATAGTGTCCGTGCGGAATGTGGTCCCGACACTAACCAGCAGTAAGCGCCGTGGTCTATCCCTCGATGGTCGATGCTAAGCAATAAGAGACATAGAGGTTTATCCCGGTTCCGGCGGGTGGGCCGTACGTCCGCAGCGGTGGTGTGCTCAAGGCACTATATTACTTAGCACCGGGGGTGCTCGTAGTGGGGCTGCTACAAGCAAGGCGGGAGAGGAAGCGTGGCTTCCAAGTCCCCGGTGTAGTGACCGAAGATGTTGTGGGAGAATGGGAGGACAAGTGCGTGGCGCGGTTTGCCTCCCCCCGTTCGCCGTGTCTCGTCTTCTCTCGTCCTCCTCCCCTCCGCGGCGGGGAGGGTTCGTCCCCCCGTTTATAGATCAAGGAAGGAGCGAATCACATGCGCGCCGTGCTACTTAGCTACGTGAAGGGGCATGGCGTGCTATGCTTCGTAGAGTGGGCGGCCGTCCGGACGATCCTTGCGGCGATCCGGCCATCATGGCCTATCTTGTACCCGAACGGTGGCGGTTCGAGGGTAGAAGGGCGGCGGATGGTGGTGATGTCTTCGATAGGCTCGAGGGAGCTGGCGACGTTGGCCGTACGGAGTACGGGAGTAGGTAAAACGGCGTCCCGCTTCACGGTCTTTGGAGTTGTTGCTACGGCGCCCGGCGTGCGCCCCGCACGCGCGGGGACGGCGGCCATGCGTCGTAACAATGGCGGGGATGGTGTTCCACCGGCCTAACGCCTCCACCTAACCCCCGTAGGGTCACAAGAAAGCAAATCGAGGGTGCGGCCGGTCCCCCCCCTCGAGGGCTCGGCGCGTTAGCCGTACCTGGAGCAGGCGCACGGCGTCACGGGACCGACACCGGCCGCGCCGCACGCCCTCCCCACGGTGATGGGGATGGGCTCCCTCCCCGGGGAGTTGGTGCGGCGGCACGGGGCGCGAGCCCCCGGCACATGATGGCGCTGTCCCGCCGGTGTCGGGGCATTAAATGCCCGTGTACGGGGGCGGGCGTACGCGTGCGGGCGCCCTCGAGCGAGGCGGACCCCGGTCGAGGGCGGAGCGGACCCTCGAGCGAGGCGGAGCCTCGCTCGAGGGGGAGCGGGCCCTCGAGCGGGGATGGAGCCCGCTCGAGGGAGGTGCACCCCCTCGAACGGGACGCAGCCCGCCCGAGGGAGGCGCGCTCCCTCGAGCGAGGCGAAGCTTGCTCTAGGGGATCTTCAAGAGGGCCGCCTTGGTGGGCCGTTGAGGTCCCCCGCGACGTGGGCCGTATCCTCGCATGGTTAGGCAAAGTGTGTTTGGCTTTGTTGCGAGTTTTAAGTGGGGATTTCCCGGTTGTTAAAGGGGACTCCTAGGGCTGTCCCCGACGCAGCCCCCGAGCATCCGTGGGTTTGCCATTGAGGCTCCCGCGGATGCCGGAGCCAACCGATAGGACATTCTTCCCTTCTTGTCTTGCGAACGCTTTCCGTGGGGCCGCGTCAGCGGACCCGCGGGTCTAGCCCCCGAAGCCCTGCAGGAGCGTGGGTGCTCCTGCAGGGGTTAACCGTGAGAGCTGGTCAGAGGGCGTGGCACATGTTTCAACCGGCGTCGGCAATGTCTCAGCCGGCTTCGGTGACGCACGCGCTGCTGGCACTGTCTCCGGCGGGTGCAAGCCAAGGAGGTGTAGCCGTGCGTCAAGCCCCCGAGCCTGGGCCCGTTCGAGGCGATCGGGTAGAGCTTTACGACTTGTTTCTTAACGCGCCCTCGCCGTCCCTCCGCGGGACGGAGGGTGAGGTTTCCGCAACCCCCATCGAGCGGGTCGCGAATTGCGGATTCCTCGTTGAGCTGCTAGTGGGTGGTTCGAGTGGACGTCCATGCCCCGTTCGATAAGGGTAGGCTGCGTGGTCCGGAGACACGTCCATCGAAGCGCTTGCGTGGGTTTGCTAGGTGGGGCTCGGTCCCGTTCGATAGGGACCGAGGGCGCGGAAGCTCTCCCTCGGTGGGATCCCCCGGCTAGCTGCCCTCGCTGGCTCTCGAACACGACATATGGGGCACCCTCGAGCCGATGGGCTCGTGGAACGGCTCGAATGCGCGTGCCCTCGTCGTCCCTGACTCGCGATGCGGGGCGCCCGTTCGAACCCGTCGAGGGTCGGGCTTCGAACCTCCGATCGGAGGGCCGTGCGGGGGGCGGCGTCCGGGCGGCCCCGTCTTTGCGTTAGCGGCCGTCGAGGGGTCCGGGCGAGCCGGTCCTCGAGGCGCCGGTTAGCGCGCACGCATGGCATGGGCGCTTGTGGTACCTGCCGCCTCGTTTCATGCGGGCCCCCGGCGACGTTCTCACGCTTGTGCCCCTTTAAAGGGTTGATATCGTTTAGAGCCGGGGGCTCGCGCCGCTCGAGGGTCCTACGTGGCATGGGTGCTCACGATCCCCGCTTTGTTTCAAAACGGGCCTCGTGGCGACCCTCTCACGCCTGTACTCCTCGGAGGGCAAACATTGTGCGAGCCGGGGGCTCGTTCCGCTCGAGGGTACTACGTGGCATGGGTGCTCGCGATGCCCGCTTTGTTTCAAAACGGGCCTCGTGGCGACCTTCTCACGCCTGTACCCTTCGAGAGGGTTGAATTTATCCCGAGCTAGGAGTCCGTGCCGCTCGAGGGTTCTCCTTGCTTTGGAAGGGACCGGGCCATTAAATGCTCCACGAGAGAGGCCGCGTCTTCGCATCGCGGGCGCGCCTTTTTAGGCGTCACGCCCGCGCGCGCGCGCGTAGTGGGCGGCGTGGCGGTGGACGTGACCGCCCGCCACGGTCCCCTGCTAGTCTTCACCGTGATGATGGCCCGTTCGCGGTGATGCGGCCGCCGCGGTCGTGGTGGGGTCCGCTCGCCGGCGAGAAGAATAGATTCCCCTGCAAGTTAATGCGCGCGGGACATCCGCCCCGAGAGCTCGCCCGCGGCTTATAAATCCGAGGGGAAGGGGAAGCGGCGGTTTTTTACCTTAGCGCTCCGTCATTTTAGCCCCCCGTGCTTTCGTCCTCGCTTTGCCTTCACCACCATGCGGCATCACCATTAGAGCTCTTCTTCCTCTTCCCCGTCCTCCGCTCTCGCATTCCTTTGCCCTCTTCTCATGGCGCCGCCTCCGCCCCTCACGATCCTTGACCTGTACGCCTGGGAGCGGTCGTCAGTGACCCCGCTGGCCCTCAACGAGCTGGTCACTGCCGGCCAGTTGGCGGCAAATGAGGAGGGCCGCCCGGCGGAGTGGATAGTGCCGCCGGCGGGGGACCGCGTGCCCAACCCGCCGGAAGGCTACGTGGTGAGCTTTATCCGCTTCCACGAGCGAGGCTTCAACGCGCCGGCGAGCCGCTTCATGCGAGTGTTGTGCCACTACTACGGCGTGGAGTTGCACAACTTCGCGCCCAACGCGATTTCGCAGGCGGCCACGTTCGTGGGCGTCTGCGAGGGGTATCTGGGGATCCCGGTCAACTGGGAGCTCTGGGTACACCTCTTCCGCGCGGAGCTCTTCACGCAGCCCACGACAAAGCCGAGGGACCCGCCGCGCGGTGCGCGCGCGGGGGGGGATGTCACTCGCCCCGCGGGGGCGGTTCAAGGACGACTACATCCCCCCGCACCATGACGACGAACAACGCCGGGCCGGGAGCGGGGATGGTTCTACCCGCGCAACGCCGAGCCCGGCCTCCCCCCTACACCGGTCGGGTGTTCAAGGAGAAGCCCGCCTCCCGGGGCTACGGGTGTCCACGCCCCGGCATCGGAGGCGGCGGGACTCGGTCCCGGCCGCCCGAGGAGCCCGTCGGAGCGAGGGGCGGCCGACCAGCGGGCGTCCTCACCTTCCTCCATCACCGGCGGGTCGTGCCCCCGATGGAGAGGCCGCTCCGCATCTTTGAGATGACGAGAGGAGGCGGACCCCATCGCGTTGGCGAGGTCGCGGATGCTCCCGACCCCCCTCGGGCGGCCGTATGCGCTCACCCGGCGCGGAACGCCGTCGACACCCGGATGTTGGCGCACCCGGACCGGTCCCCCGTGGGACCTCGAGATGCTCCCCACCGGCCCGCCGGTGAGTATGATTCTTGATTCCGTTTTAGTTCTTGGTGTTGCCTCTCGCCTTCGACGCGCCATTGACATTCTCTCACGCAGGCCGTGGTGAACTTCACCGCCGCGAAGTCCGTTCCGCCCACCCCCGACTCCCGCGCGCTCGGCCGGGCGGCGCGCGGCCGGGGGAGCGAGGAGCGGGCGGCGCGCGCGGAGGGAGCGCGCGAGGCGGCACCACGAGCGCCGCGAGCGACGAACGTGGAGTACGGGCGGCGCGAAGAACGGGGCTCTCCTCCCCGAGGGGACCGAGGGAGTACTCGTCCTCGGAGGAGGACGAAGAGGAAGAGGGCGAGGGGCGGGGCCCCTCCGATAGGTGGGAGCCTACGCCCCCGTCGCCGGAGCCGGCTCCGGCGGTAAGGGCAACATCGCCCGGGGCGGGCGCAACGGCGCCCGCCGCCATGCAATTGACAACAAGGGCGGTGCGCGCCGCGGAGACGCCGACGCGTGCCGCGGAGGTGCGCACGGCAAGCGCGCTGCGCGCGCGCGGCAAGCGCGCGCGCGCGTGGGGTAGCGTGCCGCGCGCGCGGCGGGGCCCGCGCGCGGCGTCGGCGTCGGGAGGCGCGGCGGCGGGCGCGCGCCGACCGCACCGGCCTCATCCGGCGAGGCCTCGAGGAAAAGGAAGCGCGCCTTTTCCTCTTCGAGGTAGGGGGCTCGATCCTCCGCTTGGTTCGGTTTTTTGTCAATCCGTCATTCAAACTTTCTATTTTTGCTTGCGCGGGGTGGTGCCAAGCGTGCCTCCCCCTCGCACCGGCCAAGGTGCGAGGGCGGACGCGTCCATCCCCACCCGGTGGCGCTCATCGAGGGCGTCGCGGGCGGGGGGCAAGCACGGCGGCGGCGGGCTAAAGCTCGCAAGGCCCGGCCGAGGCTTCGAGGCCTCGGCCGGCGGATCGGCCCGCCATGGCGGCGCCGGCGGTCGCCGAGGAGCGGCCGGCGCCGGCCGTGGTAGAGGCGCAGCCCACGGCGGCGGTCGCGGCGAGGTGCGGCCGATGGTGGGCGCTGCGGCGGAGGCGCGGCCTATGGCGCCAATCGCGGCGGAGGCGCAGCGGGTGCAGCCCGCGGTGGCACCCGTGGTCGCGGAGGCACGGCCGAGGCGGTGGGCGCCGCGCGAGGGCGGCCGGGCGCCCGGCCGCCGCGAGGGCGCGGCCGAGGCGGTGGCCGCGGCACCGCGTCAAGCGCCCGCGGCCGTGGAGGCGCGAGTGGAGGCGCCGGCGGAGGCCGCGGAAGGGCCGGCGCCCGCCGACGGTTCCCGGCGGAGGTGGTGGAGGTCCTAGACGACGACTCCCCGCCGCCCGTGTGGGGACCGGTGGGCGAGCTTCCCCACACGCTCCCCCCGAGCCCCGGGAGGGGGCCCTCGTAAGGCGGCGTGAGGGTCACATGGTGGCGGGGGACCGAGGACACGGCGCCGAGGCCTCGTCCCCCCACGCCGGCTACTCCGCCTAGGTGGAGGGGACCGCTGGCGATCACCCCGCGTTCGCCGACGCCCATGGAGAGCAGGAGCTCTGGGAAGAGCTCCGGAGCCACGGCGCCACGCTCGACCGCGCGTTGAACGAGGCGCTAAGGGTCCATGGCGGCCCCGCATGGCGCGTCTTTCAGGTAGGGCGATGTTGTTCGTTTTCTTCTTCCTCTCGTTTTTGTGCGCTATTTCTGTGTTGTGGCGCTTATGGGTTTTGATTTATGGGTGCCAGGAGCTCGAGCTCCGCGCCCACGACAAGTACGACGCCTTCGATCGGGTGAACGCCGAGCCGCACCGGCCTCCGGGAGCGATGCGGCGCTTTCGACGCGCTTGCCGACGCCCTCGGGACTCGGACGGCCGGGCCGGCGTATCGGGCCATGGCCCGGCGCGACGAACTCCCCGAGAGCTCGAGGCGGGACCCGGCGCGCCGCTCTAGCCTCGAGCGGGTCCGCACGGCCCTCATCGACCATGATGAGGCGCCGTGCGGCGCGCGCCGACCCGGAGAAGATGCGCACGCCGGCAACCAATTGGGAGGTGGAGGTAGCCGGTGTCCGCGGCGAGAACCGGTGTTGACGGTGAAAATCCGTCAACCTAGCCATGAGTTTACCTTCGGTGTTGGCATGAGTTTTATACCTTATCCATTGGTACTAACCCCCGTGGTATAACAAGTTCACGTGTGCATGTCGGTTTTGGAGTTTAATGTTTATGCGGGGTTTTAGTGTTGAATGCAAGACTTTCGGGATAAGTTCATCAAGCACCTCATGACAAGACCTTGAAGTCCCGAACAAGTCATGCAATGAAGCAAAATTAACTCCAAGAAGCGGGGACTCGATCCGAGAAGACGACAAACTCCGGGGGCACCGACCGGAAAGTCTTGAATCTTGCAAGACAAGGAGTTGAGTCCAATTCGGAGAGAAACCGACGACATGGACCTACATGCGAAGGGGGAAGCATCCAGGAAGCAAGGGAACCGACCTCGGGCAAAGGAGCCCGCGGGGCGGGCCAAAATGGGCCCGGGCCGGCCGGCCCGGTCCGGTCGGCCCGGGCCCATTTTGGGCCCAAACACGCCGCCCTTTGACCTAGTTGCCGATCGGGCTATTTAAAGTCCCCCCGACCGAGAGCCACGGGGAGAAGATTTCGTCTTCGGCCGCCGAGGAGCGAGAGAAGAGAGGGACACCATGTCGGAGAGGAGAGGGTCGAGCTAGTTGACTAGGGTTTCCCTAGCCGACGTGGGAACCTTGCATGGAAGACCACGTCGGAGTTCCGGAGCTAGAAGCAAGATCAAGGAAGGATCCCGGTGGTGATCTTGTGTATGTATCATTGTCATAGTTGAATTATCAAGTTGAATCTTTTCTTAGCGATCAAGTGTTTCCTCGAAGATTTCGTTTTTCGATCGGCTTTGCTTATTCCAATTCTATTCGCGCGATAGATTACATAGGGTGTTCTTGTAGCCGCGGTGGCTAGAGGTACACGCCGGATCTTCCGAAAGAATCTCGACTTGTCTTTTGACTCGCCCTAAGCTCCCCGCATGAATAGGGATACGTTGTGACGAACGGGGGTCTCGAAAGGCGGATGTTTTCGGATTTGGACGGGAAACCACGATTTAAAGAGGCTTCTATTAAGATTCGATTTGCTACTTCTTCTCTTGCTTGGAACTTCAACAAAAGGCTTACCCCGATCCCTCTAGATCGGTTTATCTACCCAATCTTACTTTGTTTTCTCCGGTCTTTAGTAGATTAGATTTGTTTCATGTCTTTTACTTAGATGCATTAGGTCTTTTATCGAAGATTGAAGTTACTTGGCTTTAATAGATTAAGTCTTGCGTCACACATTTGTTCCACGGATTCGATACCTTGGGTTCACCACTCGAGGGAAGAAGGGTCCCTTGACTACGACGGGAGACTTGTACGCTTGCGAGTCACGAACGAACTTTGATACAAACATTAACCGTCAACAAGCCCCTTTTTCTGGCGCCGTTGCCGGGGAACAAGTGATCAAGATTTGATTTTTTATTGCTTTTTTTGTAATTTTCAGTACTGATTTTGTTTTATTTTTGCATCTACTAAATTTCGATCATCCTCAAAATACATCTAATCTAGTTTGTCTAACTCTAGTCTTTATAGATTTGTTTTGTTTTCTAGTTTTTTTTTGCATACTTTGTTTATTGCTAACCCTAACGGGAGATGGTTGGCTACCTCTCCAAGAAACCCAAACCTTTTTGTGGATGATCCGGGAAAACCTTACGAGCAAGGGTGACATGTAACACAAGCTAAAGGGGTGGAAACCCTAGATTCAAAAGTTGAAGTCGAAGGACCGTCGAAATCTCCAAGGGAATCACCACCTCCAAGTCCAAAGGAAGATCAACCTCAACCACCGGAGCGCTCGCGCACCCCCGACATCGTTGATCCACCTATCATAAACGTTCAAGACGCCGGGAGGCCGTTCAAGATCAAAGTCTCAACTATCCGCATGACGATTGCGAGAGCCGAATGCATACGAGTCGGATTCCTTGAGTGGCATATCGGTTTACTTAAGAGGAGGATGGAGAAGATGGAGATGGAGAAAGAAGCTCAACACTTAAAGGCCGCCGGAGCAAGATCCTCATGCAAGGAGTGTGTGGAGTATGACCATGTCCAAGGTAACCCCGATTTAATGCAAGTTCGTCGATTCAAGTTTTGGGTTCTCTTTGTGCACAATTCAAGGACTTGATGGACGAGCAAGCTAAGATCAACAAGGACGCCGTCACTAAGTTCGAGGCTATGGAGAAAGTATTGAAGAATTTAGATGGCAAGGTGACGGAGGTCGGAAGCTCTATACGTGAAGTGCTCATCGTGATGAAGATGCTAGACGCAAGTGGGACAACTTGCCGGCGCCCGATGGGTAACAAAGAAGAATATCCGAGACAACTCCAAGGTCCCAAGACGACGAAGGCTACTCAAGCTCGTTCGGGAGAGATGAAGGATCACATTAGAGACCATGAAGATCACAACCGAAGGACCGGAGTTCGAGATGCCGAGCCACAAGGAAGTTGTTGCATCCGTCAAGACCAAAGGACAAAGCCGACCGTGAAGACCAAAAAAATTGACTAAGCCAAAGTGGGTACCCAAGATTGCAACGCCCGCAAAGAGCGTTGATCCGGAGTAATCAAGTGAAGAAGTCTAGCCATGGACTATAAACGAAGCGCTAGGCGGGGAGGCAACCCGTTTCGTCAAGTCAAGAATAAGCTACGGGAGGACAACCCGATTCCGGGTTTTTCGAGTCTTTTTAATAATTTAGTTTTTGAGTTTTATTACGCAAAGACATTAGACTTAGAAGTGGTTGAACAATATTAGAGACATAATTCTTGATTGAATGTTTGCTTTATCATAAACCCTTTGCATGAACCCTCCTATGTGCTTGTTTGATTCTTTTCTTTTCGAGAAACCTCAACCAAATAATTTCAGAACCTTAACTCAACCTTTCACCCTCATTATGGTGCTGAGGTTGACTTATTTTTCATGCTAAAACCACACGAGTAGAGCCACGATTTATGTTTAAGTGTTAATAAAATTCAGCACGTGGTAGGACTCGCGTGAACCTAGAAATCAAAGCTTTTGGTTGGTTTTAAAAATCCTTATCCTTGGTTTCTCTAGGATTAGAATTTTTCTAAGCCTATTCTAATTTTGTTTTATTCAAAATCTTTCTTATTTATCCAAAATTAGAACCTAAACCTATGCCCCCATGATCAAGCCGGGAAAATGTCTGCTCTCAACCAATGAAGGCAAACTATACCGGTGAGACCAAAATCGACGTAAAAAGAAAATATTTTCGACTTGCATTTGTTTTTAATGGTTTAAAAACTTCTCTAAAATTATGTTCGAGCTCTTGCATGGCTCTGAAAAATATTTTAAATTTCGAATTAGAGGAGTGGTTAACCTTAAACACACCTTAATGGAGGCGATCTAGTAATCATGCATGCACCATTGGATTCCCTTTCATCAACTTTCACTAATTCCACATGCAAAGGACAAGCATGGTGGGCAGCAAGCATCAACTTTGTAGGAATTTCATGGTGGCATGTGAAGCAAATGGAGCTAGGGAGCATGGACATAACCCAAAACATGAAGCATCAAGTGGAAGGACCAAGGAGTGGACGAGAGCGTTTGGGCGGTGCAACTCGTGGAGCACGCGGGCAGGAAAGTTGCAGAGGTGAAATGATCGTGCTTGGAAGAAAGACGAGGCGGGGAGGAGCACCGAGGCCGGCCTCACCTACATAAGGAGCCCCCCCGGCTCCCGTTTTCTGCAGGCAAGCTTCCCTCTCCTTCCTTTGTTTGTGTGTTCAAGTTTGTGTGCTCAAAACCTCCGTAGACATAGCCAACCTTCCCAAGCTTGATAGCTCAAGAAAAAAAAAAAAATCCACATCCTTAATCCACTCAAAGTCCAGACTCCAAAATAATATTTGTGTACCTTGTTACCGGGTGAAAACCCCGGATATTTATTTGTGAGGGAGGGTGCTGCAATCATGGAAGAAAACTACAAGCCTTTGCACCAAAGAAGAAGGGATCATCGTCGTCTAAGCCATCATCGACAACCTTTTCGAGGAGGCACTCGTTTCCGAGCTTCCTCGGGGTATGGAGGAGGACACGGCACCGCCAAGGAGGAATCGCACTCTTTTCCTTGGTGGCATGAGGGCTACACGAAACTCGTTTATTAGGTTTTCCAAACCTCAATAACATATGGAGGAGCCGCCGTCCAACCTCGCCACTAGACACGATCATCCGCTCCACCTCCATATGCTCCGCGGTATTCCGAGGGGTATGTCATCATGACGGAGGAGGAGAAGAAGCTCGCTCGCCTTAAGTAGAGGTTTGTAGCGAACGCCGACATCGACGACCAAGCTCTCCACATATTGGGTTTCACACGGGACACCGGTGCAATTCTCTAGCGGAGTGTCGGCAAACACCCACAAGGAATTCGCCTAGGAATTTTTTATGACCATGGCGCATACCCTTGATGAAGGAGTCCTGAGTCTCTCATTCCGTTGGAGGGAGCCCACAAGTGGAGAAGAAGGAAGACACCGTCGGAAGGGTAACCTTGATCAATGATGCTATTTCTAGCACTTTGATGGGGTAATCTCCTTTCATCCATGGGTTGCATTCGGTCTTGAGATGTAATTGAACTTTGTTGGATTATCTATCTATCATCTTGTGCTGAAAATACTTTAATGCTTAAGGCTAGCAACCATGCCATAAAGGGAGTAGGGCTCCAATGCTTCCTTGGATCCATTCAACACAAACCCCGATAGATCAGATTGGTTTTCATGTTCGAAACGATTGCATGTCTAGTATCGTAGACCCATGGGCGAGTGTCTCCTATTTTCAAAAGGGAGCTCCGGAACAAGTATGTGCATGAAGGCACATGGGAAGGTTTTTGGAGTATGATCACGGGAAGAGACCATCAACGAAGAAATACTATCCGGAACCCCATCATCCAAGTGTGTCACTTTTGTGCAAGTGGATTTTTGGGGAGAATAAGAGAGACATAGATAACCAACACGGAGTTGAATTGGATTTACTCGCAGCCAATCAACCCTACTCACCTATGATCAACCGGTGGTGTTGTGGCAACATCGGATTCGGGAGATCGGGTTGTTACCTCTCCATGTTGACTATCTCTTTAAAACCGGGTATTACAAGGAACCCAAATCATCTCCTACCCGGGACTTCCCTAGGAATATATGAAGAAAGGAAAATATAAGAGTGAAGATGAGAGAGGAGGCTTCCAAGTGGCCTAGGTAAATTTGCCCCTTCCGGATTGAAGATTAAGACTTTTCTTAAGGGGAAGAAGATCGGTTAGAGGAAGGACTTCTTGTGCCGGCGAAGAAAAAAAAATAATAATAAAAGAAAAGAATTATAGGAGAAGGATCTTCTATGGCCCAAGAAGGAGGTGCACAACAAAATTATGTTCCACCATTCGGAGAAATTCCGGCATCGCCAAATCACTACGGTGGTGTACCAATGCAAGCATGGGGGAGTGGTGCAGCCATACCCCCACCATTTTTGCGGTGCCCAACGTAGTCTTTGCGGAGCCATATGCACACCTTCCTCAACCACAACAAAATGTGGCCACCATTGGAGGATACGCTGCAAGGATCATGCAAATTATTGCAGCCATCCAAACCAATGCAAACCAAATGGGTGAAGGAAATGCAAACGTCGCTTATGTGCTTGGACACCTTCACCTAGCACCATCGGACAATTCATAGGAGGAGTGGTGCATTCCTATTACAAGTAAGGGTACAACAACCAAGACTTTCAATATCAACCACCGGCGGAAGATTAGAGAGAGGAGGAGCTTTAGTTATCTTTCCTTTACCCCCTTTTCTTTAATTTTCAGCTTGTTTGCGCCTATGTTTGCGTAGTATTTTCAGTTTTGCTTTAATTTTCAGTTTTTAGTTTAATTTTCAGCATGTATCTTAGTTTTTATTTTCATCATGAATAATGTCACCACCAAGTTTTTACCTTTGGTAAAGTTACAAAGTTTGTGCCATGATGATATATGATTATAATTGCCGCTTTGTTTATCTTTGTAATTGATTTATGCGTGTTTAACCTAGTGCTCTCTTAAAAATACAGATCTGAATTTATTTAAATACTAGCTTAATTTTCAGCGGAGGTTATGATTAAAACAAAGACCCATAGTGTTTTATGTGCTCTCAAGTTATGAATAGATTGAAGATGTCTTTTATGCTCAAAAATATTGCTAACCTTGTCACAAATATCACTTGTGTGTTGCTCTACCTATCCAAAGCCTTATATATATTTGAGTGCATAAACCTTAGTGTACAAGATTTATTTTTGAGTGAGTTATTGCAGGCCATGATTTCTCTGGCCCGAGACTAAGAAGCTGGTCATTCCGTTTTTGCGTATCTATCTTTTTGCTAGCCTTTTATCCGTGCATTGTGTACCCCCACATCGGTGGTCTCACAAACTTCGCCGGATATCCATCCTTAAACCAAATATCATTTTTTGTGATTACCTCCTTGACCACAACCTATCATTGAGAATGGATCATCAATTCAAGGAAGATCGCAAGACGGTGCCAACGTTGAAGATTTCAAGTATCTCTCCAAGGAAAATATCTCCGGTACCTACCTTATTTTTCGCCTCTTTGCTCGAGGACGAGCAACGTCTAAGCATGGGGGAGGAGGTAGGTACGGTGCTGCCTTAGAGTTCAAAAGGGAGTATTTTAAAAAAATATATAATGATGAAAGAAAAAATTCGGCGATGTACATGACTTCCAAGGTGAAGAAAGAAAAAAAAATATATATATACAAGAAAGAAAGAAAAGAATGAGAAATATAAGAAAGAGAAGAAAAAAAATATATTTGTGCGTAAAATGAACTCCCCGGTTCTCTAAGAGTGCATTCAAGGCTTCAAGATAAAAAGATCCATTCTCATTTTCCAACCATGTGCAATCCGATAACGAGGACTTCTTTTGTGCCTCGGGATCACTCTCTGCCATTTGCACATGTCCACCTATCTAAAAGTGTGTGTATTTTTCTCTTTCCCCTCCTTGATTTAACATTATTTTCCAATGACCTTTTTGACGAGTCTCGGTAAGACCATGAGAAGCTTGTCTTGTTATGACAACACCTCATTTATAAATTCTTGTTAGGACTAAACTTTCCCAAAAGCTCCATATAAAGCCTACCACATATATATGAGAGGGAAAGGAGTAGAATATATAGGCTTGAGAGACAAGTGAGATGAGAGTTTATGAGCAATACATGAGATGATTTAAATTTGTGAATTTGGTTTAGCTTTTCTTATCTCGTTCTTCATTTCAAAAATTCCGAGATCCATTTAAAACTTTGTGAGCATGTTAATACTTGTGGGATAAGCTTAATAAGAATCTACCCTCCGTAGAGATGAAGGCTAGTACATTATGGAACTTTAATGAATTAAAATTTTGAGAGCATTATGTTTTCTCATGTGTAATCAAGTGCAAAGTTTAAACATTGTTTAGCAAATGATGATATCCATCGAAGGCTTACTCGAGGACGAGCAAGGTTTAAGCATGGGGGAGATGTTGACGGTGAAAATCCGTCAACCTAGCCATGAGTTTACCTTCGGTGTTGGCATGAGTTTTATACCTTATCCATTGGTACTAACCCCCGTGGTATAACAAGTTCACGTGTGCATGTCGGTTTTGGAGTTTAATGTTTATGCGGGGTTTTAGTGTTGAATGCAAGACTTTCGGGATAAGTTCATCAAGCACCTCATGACAAGACCTTGAAGTCCCGAACAAGTCATGCAATGAAGCAAAATTAACTCCAAGAAGCCGGGGACTCGATCCGAGAAGACGACAAACTCCGGGGGCACGACCGGGAAAGTGCTTCGAATCTTGCAAGACAAGGAGTTGAGTCCAATTCGGAGAGAAACCGACGACATGGACCTACATGCGAAGGGGGAAGCATCCGGGAAGCAAGGGAACCGACCTCGGGCAAAGGAGCCCGCGGGGCCGGGCCAAAATGGGCCCGGGCCGGCCGCCCGGTCCGGTCGGCCCGAGCCCATTTTGGGCCCAAACACGCCGCCCTTTGACCTAGTTGCCGATCGGGCTATTTAAAGTCCCCCCGACCGAGAGCCACGGGGAGAAGATTTCGTCTTCGGCCGCCGAGGAGCGAGAGAAGAGAGGGACACCATGTCGGAGAGGAGAGGGTCGAGCTAGTTGACTAGGGTTTCCCTAGCCGACGTGGGAACCTTGCATGGAAGACCACGTCGGAGTTCCGGAGCTAGAAGCAAGATCAAGGAAGGATCCCGGTGGTGATCTTGTGTATGTATCATTGTCATAGTTGAATTATCAAGTTGAATCTTTTCTTAGCGATCAAGTGTTTCCTCGAAGATTTCGTTTTTCGATCGGCTTTGCTTATTCCAATTCTATTCGCGCGATAGATTACATAGGGTGTTCTTGTAGCCGCGGTGGCTAGAGGTACACGCCGGATCTTCCGAAAGAATCTCGACTTGTCTTTTGACTCGCCCTAAGCTCCCCGCATGAATAGGGATACGTTGTGACGAACGGGGGTCTCGAAAGGCGGATGTTTTCGGATTTGGACGGGAAACCACGATTTAAAGAGGCTTCTATTAAGATTCGATTTGCTACTTCTTCTCTTGCTTGGAACTTCAACAAAAGGCTTACCCCGATCCCTCTAGATCGGTTTATCTACCCAATCTTACTTTGTTTTCTCCGGTCTTTAGTAGATTAGATTTGTTTCATGTCTTTTACTTAGATGCATTAGGTCTTTTATCGAAGATTGAAGTTACTTGGCTTTAATAGATTAAGTCTTGCGTCACACATTTGTTCCACGGATTCGATACCTTGGGTTCACCACTCGAGGGAAGAAGGGTCCCTTGACTACGACGGGAGACTTGTACGCTTGCGAGTCACGAACGAACTTTGATACAAACATTAACCGTCAACAACGGGGGCTTCGCTCGTCGCTCGAGGGGGCGCGGGCGCGGCGGCGCCGGCCGAGGAGTGGGCGCGCGGGGCCGGGAGCGGCGGGCCAAGGAGGTCGACGACTTGAAGGCCGCCCTCGACGCCAAGGTCGCGGCGCTCGTCGTCGGCCGAGGACCGGCTCCCCGCAGAGCGCACCGCCCGCCAAGGGGCCGAGGGGCGGCTCCCGGCGGGAGCGAGCCGCCCTTGCCGATGCCCGGTCGGCGCCGGAGTAGGAGCGCGTCGCTCGCGAGGCGGCGCGAAGTCATTGGCGGAGCGGGACGCCAAGCTCTCTAAGGCCGAGGGCGAGCTCATTGTGCTCGGCATTACAAGTGCAAACCAAGAGGCGGCCCTCTAGGAGCGGGGGTGAGACCGTCAAGCGCCTCGAGGGGCGGCGGTCGAGGCCGAGCGCCGTGCTCTCGAGGTGGAGAGGAAACAAGTCGAAGGTGAGCCACTATTTGACTCTTGCTCGTTGGTTTTTCTATTAGAGGGTTCACATTCCCCTTTCTGATTTCTTTCTTGTCTTGGTGATTCCAGGCTTGCGCACCGCTCTGGGGCATGCAGCTGAGCGGGCCGAGGTGCTTGCGGGCTTCCTACAACTCCTCCGAGCGGGAGCTGCGTGGTGCGGCCCTCGAGACCTGCCGAGCCGTGGAAGAGGGCGACGCACGGGCGGCGGCTCGGCCGGCCGGCCTCTCCGCGCGCCCTTGGCGGCCACGTCACCGAGCGGATGCGCCGGCGCCGCATGCGGGCGTCCGAGAAGGCCCTCGGAGTGGTGCGGTCCCACTACGAGGTCAACTTCGAGGCGCTGGCGGAGGGTTACGTCATCCCCGACGGTGTTGAGGACGAGGTAGCGATGGAGCGTGTGGACGCGCTCGCCGCCGATGCCGCCGGGTCGCTTGGCCGAAGCCTTCGAGGAGTTCCTCTTCCCGGACGCTGCTGACGCTGCCGCTCCTCCCGCCTGAAGACAGTTGGGCGCTAGGCCCGTTTTTATTTGTGTATCAGTATTCTGGCCGTGCGGCCTTTGTAAATAAACAAGCTATTTCAATCGTAAACATTTGTAGATACGAAATGAAGTCTTTTGCTTATTGCGCTTTTTTGTTTCTCCTTCTTCCTGAGTAGATTTTACTTAGGGGAGTTCGATTTTCGCGGGGGCCCGCCGGGTTGGAGGCGAGAGAGAAGGGCCATATCATCGCGGCGTAGGCTATCTCTCGGCTCGCGCGCTCCTTCCGCTAGGCGCCCGCGCCCGTTCGAATCGTTGCTCGAGGCTGGAGTAGAAAACAAACTTAGCGCTCATGAGTTGTCTTGTTTTTGCGCGAAAAATGGGACCATTTTTGGGGGGGGGGATGCCCCCGCGGTAGCCCCCGAGGGTAACTTGGGTTTCGGGGGAAAGCCGAGTTGCCCTTTCCATTAGACTTATGGTATTTACATGGTTGTCACCAATGGGGGCGTTGGTCATATGATTTTTACAACGGAAAATACTTGGAAATCCTAGCTAGGGGTAGAAGCGACGTAGCCGTTGGATGTTCCAAGTGTTGGTGAGCTCTTCACCGTCCTCGTTGGCCGCCTTGTACGTGCGGGCTTGAGTACCTTCACCACGACGTAGGGTCCCTCCCATGGGGACGACGGCTTGTGGCGCCCTCGGTTGTCTTGGCGTAGCCTTAGGACCAAATCCCCTTCACCGAAGTCCCGTCGACGTATCTTGCGCGCTTGGTAGCGCCTTAGGGACCGTTGATACCTTGCGGAATGCATCAAGGCCACGAGGCGTGCTTCGTCCGGGCCGATCCGGCGAGTCCTCGCGGGCTCGGCTGGTTGGCCTCGAACCCGGGCGATCCGTATTCTAAGTCCGTTGGGAGGACGGCCTCCGCGCCATGGACTAGGAAAAACGGGGTGAACCCAGTGGCTCTGCTCGGGGGTAGTCCTTAGGCTCCACACAACCGCTGGTAACTCTTGGAGCCATTTTCGCCCAGATTTGTTTAGCCGGTCGAAAATTCTAGGCTTATAGCCTTGTAAGATCATGCCGTTGGCACGCTCTACTTGGCCGTTGGTCTGTGGGTGTGCCACAGCTGCCCAATCCACACGAATGTGGAATTTGTCGCAAAACTCCGGGAACTTCCTCGCCCGTGAACCGGGACCCATTGTCGGTGATGATGGAGTTTGGCACTCCAAAGCGGTAGACGATGCCGGTGAAGAATGTTACCGCCTGCTCGCCCGAGGTTCGTGATGGGGCGCACCTCCACCCACTTGGAGAACTTGTCGATCGCGACCAACAAGTGGGTGAAGCCCCCCGGCGCCTTTCGTAGGGGCCCGACGATGTCCGGCCCCCACACGGCAAACGGCCATGTTACGGGGATGGTCCGTAGGGCATGGGCGGGCGAGGTTGGACTTGCGGGCGTAGAACCGGCACCCTTCGCAAGTGCGCACGATTTCGGCGGCGTCCGCGACCGCGGTAGGCCGATAAAAGCCCCTAACGGAACGCGTTGCCGACAAGGGTGCGAGGCGCGGCGTGGTGGCCACGGATTCCGGCGTGGATGTCCCGTAGGAGCTCGCGCCCCTCGGGGATGGGCACGCATCGGCCGTAGGATGCCGCAGGCGGCGCGCTTGTACGGCTCGCCGTCAACGAGGGCAAAGGATTTGGCCATCCCGGCGATGCGCCCGGCCGCGGCCCGGTCCGCGGGGAGCTCCCCCTCGAGCCATCCGGGTGATGTATTTGTCGCGCCGGTCCGCTTTGACGGGGGCCGGCTCGATATCCATCACGTCGGCCTCGTGGGAGCCATACCCCTCGAGGAGGGAGAGCACGTACGCCTCGTTCGAGGGGTCCTTGTCCATGGGTTCCGCACCCGCCGGGTTCGAGGGAGCCCTCGAGGGTTCGTCGTGACTCGAGGGGTGGGGCTCGAAGACGACCGAGGGCCGAGCGACATCGCGCGCGAAAACGTTCGGGGGGGACGGTGATCCGCCCGGACGCAATCTTGGCCAGTTCATCCGCCTCCTCGTTGTACCGGCGGGGCACATGGTTGAGCTCGATGCCGTAGAACTTGTCCTCAAGGGCTCGCACGGCTTTGCAGTAGGCCTCCATCTTGTCGTCGTGGTAGCTCGCGTTCTTCATGACTTGATCGATTACGAGCTGCGAGTCTCCCCGCACGTCGAGGCGCTTGACGCCTAACTTGATGGCGATTTTGAGGCCACAGAGGAGGGCCTCGTATTCAGCCATATTGTTAGACGCGGGGAAGTGGAGGCGCACTGTGTACCGCATGTGTTCCCCGAGTGGTGACACGAAGAGCAGGGCCCGCGCCCGCCCCTCGTTTTCATCACCGAGCCGTCGAAGAACGCGAGTCCGGCCTCTCGCTTGGATGCACGCGGCGGCGGCACCGTGTGTCCGTCCACTCGGCCGACGAAATCTGCCCGAGATTTGGGATTTGACGGCCTTGCGCGGGGCGTAGGCAAGCGTCTCGCCCATCGGCTCCACGGACCATTTGGCGATCCCGCTCGCGGCGTCGGGATTGCGGATGATCTCCCCCGGCGGAAAGGAGGAGACCACCGTGACGGGGTGGGCCTCGTAGTAATGGCGGAGCTTGCGCCGCGCAAGGACTCCTGCGTACGGCAACTTCGGACACTCGGGGGTAGCGCGTCTTGGTGTCCGACGGGACCTCGCCGATGTAATAGACCGGCCGCTGGACCGGCGGGCGTGCCCTTCCTCCGTGCGCTCCACCACGATCACGGCGCCGACCACCCGGGTGGTCGCGGCTACGTAGAGTTGCGGGGGTTCGCCATCTCGCGGCGACGTGAGAATTGGGGCGTGCGTTAAGGACGCCTTTAGCTTGTCGAGCGCGTCCTGGGCCTCGGCGGTCCAGGAGAAGCGCTCGTGCTTCTTGAGGAGGCGATAGAGGGGCGGCCCCTTTTCGCCGAGCCTTGAGATGAAGCGGCTTAAGGCGGCAAGGCACCCCAAAGCACCTTTTGCACCCCTTTGAGGTCCCGGATCGGACCCATTCGTTTGAGGGCCACAACCTTTTCGGGGTTGGCCTCGATTCCCCGCCGGGAGACAATGTATCCCAAAAGCATGCCTCGCGGCACTCCAAAGACACACTTTTCGGGATTTAACTTGACCCCATTGGCCCGTAGGCAGCCGAACGCGATGCCTAGATCGCCAACCGGGTTGTCCGCCTTCTCGGTCTTTACGACGATGTCGTCCACGTACGCCTCGACCGTCCGCCCGATGTGGTCTCCGAAAACATGCCGCATGCGCGCCGGTATGTTGCACCTGCGTTTCGGAGGCCAAATGGCATCGTGACGTAGCGAAACATCCCGAACGGTGTGATGAACGAAGTCGCTATCCGATCGACTCCTTCATCTTTATTTGATGATATCCGGAGTAAGCATCAAGGAAGCAAAGCAATTCACACCCAGCCGTTGAATCAACGATTTGATCAATGCGTGGCAGAGGAAAAGGAACTTTAGGACATGCTTTATTAAGACTAGTGTAGTCTATACACATCCGCCACTTCCCATTCTTTTTCTTTACAAGCACGGGGTTTGCTAGCCACGTTGGGTGGAACACCTCCTTGATGAACCCGACCTCGAGAAGCTTCCGCAGCTCCGCTCCGATTGCCCATCGCCGCTCCTCATCGAAGCGGCGGAGTCGTTGTTGCACGGCGTGGGCGTGAGGCAGGATGTCAAGGGAGTGCTCGGCGACTTCCCTCGGGATGCCTGGCATATCCGAGGGGCTCCACGCGAAGATGTCGGCGTTGGCGCGGAGGAGGTCGACGAGCACCACTTCCTATTTGGGGTCGAGGGTGGAGCCGACCCTCAATGCCTTGCCCTCGGGGCGAAGGATCGAGGGGGACCTCCTTGGTCTGCTCCGCAGCCTCGAAGGTGCCGGTGTGCTTGGCGGTGGAGCCGAGGTCGTCGTTGACCATCTTCTCCCGCAGTGGTTACCGGCGCCTCATCCGGCGCCGGTGCCTCTCGCGTGCTCCACGCACTCGACGTCGCGGTCGAACGCGTGCTCGATGGACGAGCCGACGGTGATGATGCCGTTTGGTCCCGGCATCTTCATCTTCAAGTAGGTATAGTTGGGGACCGCCATGAATTTGGCGTAACAGGGTCGCCCAAGTATAGCGTGGTAGGCTCCCTTGAACCCTACCACCTCGAAGGTGAGGATCTCCTTGCGGAAATTTTTTGCGGTGCCAAACCAAACTGGCGAGGTCGATCCGCCCGAGGGGCCGAACCTGCTTGCCGGCGCGATGCCATGGAATGGCTTCGTGCTGGGCCGCACCGGTCCCGGCCCGATCCCCATCAAGCGCGAGTGTATGCTCGTAGAGAATGTTGAGGCTGCCGCCCCCGTCCATCAAGACCTTTGAGAACCGCGCGTTCCCGATGATGGGGTCGACCACCAGCGGGTACTGGCCTGGGTTGGGGACGCGGTTCGGGTGGTCTTCCGGCCGAAGGTGATGGCGTCCTCCGACCAATTGAGGAAGGAGGGAGGCGCCTTCTCTGCGGCGAGGACCTCGTGCCGCTCCTTCTTGCGCTGGCGTGTCGACATGTCGACGGTTGGCCCCCCAAAGATGAGGAACACGTTTTCCACGGCGGGGAAGCCGCCGGCGTCGCCATCTCCTCCGTCTTTCTTGGCCTCTGCCTCCTTTGCGGCGGCGCGGCCATAGAATTTCTTGAGCATATCGCACTGCTCAAGGGTGTGGTTCACTGGGGTCTTGTGATAAGGACATGGCTTCTTCAGCATGTCGTCGAACACCCCCGGGCCTCGAGGGGCCGGTCGAGGGCCCCGTCGAGCCGGGTCAACAGCGAGGGCCTCGGCATTACCGCCGTCGCGCCCCTGCTCGCGCGCCTCGCGGCGCGGCTTTTTCCCTTCTTGCCCCGCTTGTCGTTGCGGTGGGACTCCTTGGACTTGCTGCCCTCCGCGGGCGCGCGTCCTCCGAGCGCTTGCCCTTCGTGCCGTCGAAGATCGCTCCCACGGCCTCTTCTCCCCGAGGCGAAGCTGGTGGCGATGTCGAACAGCTCGTTCGAGTCCGCGGGCGGGCTGCGCCCCAGCTCTCGCACGAGATCCCTGCATGTGGTGCCCTCGAGGAAGGCGTGCACGATCTCGGACTGCGCTACGCTGGGCAGCTCCGTACAGCGCTTGGAGAAGCGCCGTATGAAGTCCCGCAGCGACTCGCCGGGCTTCTGTGTGCAGGAGCGCAGGTCCCATGAATTTCCAGGGCGCACGTACGTGCCCTGGAAGTTGCCCACGAATGTGCGGACCAGATCATCCCAATTGTGGATTTGGCTGGCGGGCAAGTGCTCGAGCCACGTCCGGGCAGCATCGCCGAGGTGCAGGGGCAAGTTGCGGATGATGACCTCGTCGGCGGTGGCCCCGCCCGCGGCGGCAAGCTAAGCGGTAGTCGTTGAGCCACACGCGGGGGTCCGTCTCTCTCGTTGTACTTGACGATGGTCGAAGGTTGGCGAAAGCGGCGGGGGAAGGCCGCCGTGCGGATCTCCCGCCGAACACACGGGTCCCCGGGGGGCTCCGGCGTCGGGGAGCGATCCTCGCCGCCGTCGTAGCGTCCACCCCGTCGAGGGTGGTAGCCCACCGCCGCTCGGGCGTCCGCCTTGCTTGTGCGGTGGGCGTTGATGACGTTGCGAGCGTCCACCGTCCGGCGCTCCGCGCGTGTCAAGGAGCCGTTCCTTGGCCGCCGCGCGTCCCGAGTTGGTGGGTCGCCCCGCCGCTTCCCCTACGTGGACCGAGGGTTCGCCCCCTTGTGCGGCCCCGTCGCCCCGCGCATCCCCCTTGTTGGCGGATGCGCGACACCGAGCTCTCGGCCCGCCGGACGGCCGCCCCCGCTCGATGAGAGTCCGCACCTCGCGGTGCGGGGTCTCGCGCCTCGGGGGTCGAGGGTGCGGCATAGCCCGTAGCGGCGTTGCGGCGGCAACGAGCTTCCGACTTGCCCGCGGCGAGCGGTCGGGGGGGTTGTCGGCGTTGATGCGGTCGCGGGCTTGTCCGCCCGGCTCCCGCACGCATTTGCCGCGAGCGGAGGCTTCTCCGGCCATCAAGGCGCGGAGCGACCGCACCGTCCGCTATTCCTCCGCCGGCTTGGCCTCGAGCTCGCGGGCTTGGGCTAGCTTCGCGTCGACGTCGGCCCCCGGCGGAGCGCTCGGCCTGCGGCTAGGCGTGTGGCGATCCCTGGGGCAGGCGTGATCTCCCCCGTCCCCGGCGCCCACCGCGCCGGCGGCATTGGCCTCGGTCGTTGGCAACGACCACGCAACACTCCCGAGCAGGGTCGTAGCTCCCGGTGCCGGGAGTCATCGGAGCAACCGAACCGCAGTCCGTAGCGTCAAGGAAACGCCCGAACATGACCGGGTCCCGCACGCCGGAGAAGTCCCATTCCGCGTACCCGTGTCGGTTGGCGGGTGGCGGAGCGTCGAGGGAGCCCGGGGACGACTCGTCGCCCGCCCGAGGCGCCGAGATCCCCGGCGACGAAGACGTGACGGCCGGCGGGACCCTCGCGCATCGTGGTGTTGACGTTGTTGTTGTAGGCCGTCGTGGCTCCGCGCGGCCCAATGGGAAGGCGCGGTCCGGAGACCGCGCGCCGTCCCGCCGGGGCGGCGGCGGTCGTGGTGGCGGGCGCGCCGTGTTGAGAGGCGGCGCGCTCGGCCCCGCCGTCGCTCCGACCGCGCCCGGCGCGAACGCGGCCCCGCAGCGGCGGCGACGTCGTGGCGTTGACGGCCCGCGGCGTCCGTGCTCGCAGGCGTCCGCGCCGTGGTGGTGCGTGCGGCGGGGACCGGGGCGGACTCGGCCTGGCGCCGCGTGCGGAGCTCCTCACGGTTGGTGAGGTGCATGAGGTAGCCATTCCCCGTGGCCCGAAAGTTCGTGCCCCCAAACCGGATTTCGAACCCGGCGGGAGGGGGTCCGAGCGCCCATGTTGTAACGCGTACGGCGGTACTCGGTGCGGATCACCATGGAGGGAGTTGACGGATTGACCTTAGGCGCTCGCATTGCCCCCACGGTGGGCGCCAACCGCCGGTGCGGAATGTGGTCCTAACACTAACCGGTAGTAAGCACCGTGGTCTATCCCTCGATGGTCGATGCTAAGCAATAAGAGACACGAGAGGTTTATCCCCGGTTCCGGCCGGTGGGCCGTACGTCCACAGCGCTGGTGTGCTCAAGGCACTATATTACTTAGCACCGGGGGTGCCCGTAGTGGGGCTGCTACAAGCAAGGCGGGAAAGGAAGCGTGGCTTCCAAGTCCCCGGTGTAGTGACCGAAGATGTTGTGGGAGAATGGGAGGACAAGTGCGTGGCGCGGTTTGCCTCCCCCGTTCGCCGTGTCTGTCTTCTCTCGTCCTCCTCCCCCTCCGCGGCGAGGAGGGTTCGTCCCCCCTTTTATAGATCAAGGAAGGAGCGAATCACATGCGCGCCGTGCTACTTAGCTACGTGAAGGGGCATGGCGTGCTATGCTCGTAGAGTGGGCGGGCGTCCGGACGATCCTTGCGGCGATCCGGCCATCATGGACTATCTTGTACCCGAACAATGGCGGTTCGAGGGTAGAAGGGCGGCGGATGGTGGTGATGTCTTCCGATAGGCTCGAGGGAGCCGGCGACGTTGGCCCGTACGGAGTACGGGAGTAGGTAAAACGGCGTCCCGCTTCACGCGTTGGGGGAGTTGTTGCTACGGCGCCGGCGTGCGCCCGCACGCGCGGGGACGGCGGCCCATGCGCGTAACAAAGGGCGGGGATGGTGTTCCACCGGCCTAACGCCTCCACCTAACCCCGTAGGGTCACAAGAAAGCAAATCGAGGGTGCGGCCGGCCCCCCTCGAGGGCTCGGTGCGTTAGCCGCATCGGAGCAGCGCACGGCGTCACGGGACCGACACCGGCCGCGGCGCACGGTCCCTCCCCACGGTGATGGGGATGGGATCCCTCCCCGGGGAGTTGGTGCGGCGGCACGGGGGCGCGAGCCCCCGGCGCATGATGGTGCTGTCCCGCCGGTGTCGGGCGTTAAATGCCCGTGTACGGGGGCGGGCGTATGCGTGCGGGGCGCCCTCGAGCGAGGCGGACCCCGGTCGAGGGCGGAGCGGACCCTCGAGCGAGGCGGAGCCTCGCTCGAGGGGGAGCGGGCCCTCGAGCGGGACGGAGCCCGCTCGAGGGAGGCGCACCCCCTCGAACGGGACGGAGCCCGCCCGAGGGAGGCGCGCTCCCTCGAGCGAGGCGAAGCTTGCTCGAGGGGATCTTCAAGAGGGCCGCCTTGGTGGGCCGTTGAGGTCCCCCGCGATGTGGGCCGTATCCCCGCATGGTTAGGCAAAGTGTGTTTGGCTTTGTTGCGGGTTTTAAGTGGGGATTTCCCGGTTGTTAAAGGGGACCCCTAGGGTCGTCCCCGACAAATAGGGCTATCTCACCACACATATATCTCAAATATTTCAAGAGCATAGCCTCACATCACCATTTCTCCACACATATGACCAAAATCTCACAAATAGCCAAAGAGACTTAAATAAGGCATATGAAAGAAGCTCATCATCCTAAAATGCAATATGATACAAATGCAACATGATATATGACAAGATGGCTATCCTACCATGGTTTATACATCAAGCAAAGCATGTATATACATCAAAGTAAAACATGGTATGATACATATGGTACAAGAGAAAATCCCCCAAGAATCAACTAGAAAGGGCAACAAACCCCAAGTTCCCCCCGCAAGCGCACAAATGTAGCTTGGTCGAGAGGCTTTGTGAAAATGTCTGCAAGCTGATCTTGGGTAGGGACATGGCTCAACACAATGGTTCCTTTTTCCACATTGTCCCTCAAGAAATGATACCTCACTTCTATGTGTTTGGTTCTGGAGTGAAGCACTGGGTTTTTGGCTACGCTTATGACACTCGGTGCTATCACAAAGAAGTGGGATCTCGGGTGCACTCCTCACCAAAGTCTCTTAAAGTGTATGAAATCCACAACAACGGGAACAACAACTCGCACCGCAACATACTCCGCCTCGGTGGTAGACCGAGCTACACTAGATCGCTTGCGGGAAGACCATGAAACCAACAAAGAACAAAGAAATTGGCAAGTACCGAGAAGTAGACTTCCTCTCGACTCGACAACCAAAGAAAATCGCATCGGAAAAACCATAAAGAGAAAGAGTCGAGGAGGACGAATACCAAAGGCCAAGACCGAGGGGGCGGACCGTAGGTACCCGAAGATCCTCTTGATGGCCCGTTGATGTGATGTCCTCGGCGAAGCCCGAAAACGAGCGCACGGACACACGCCGAACCGTATGTCCGGCCTCATCGCCGTCAAGTAGAGGAGGGAGCCGATCATGCTCCCGTACTCCCGCCGGTCCACCGGTTCTCCGTCCCGATCGCATCCAAAGTGGTCGTACTCCCCATGGGAGTCGACATCGCCTTCACATCTTGCATCCGGAACTTCCTCGACATGTCTTTTGTGTACTTGGTCCGGTGCACGAATGTTCCATCCTTCACTTGCTTGATCTCGCGGCCGAGAAAATACCGCAACTCGCCCATCATGCTCATCTCGAACCCCCCGCTCATCTCATCCGCAAACTTGGCAACAAGGTTATGTGACGAGCCACCAAAGACAATATCATCCACATATATCCGAACAATCAACAAATCATTTCCATGCTTGAGGAGAAACAAGGTCCTATCCACGGTACCCATCACAAACCCTCTCGCTCAACGTAAAACCTCTCAATCTCCCATACCAAGCACGGGCGCCCGTTTCAAGCCATACGAGCCCTTTTCAACCCGTACACCCCGTGTGGGTACAACTCGCTCTCAAACCCGGGTGGCTACTTCACATACACCTCCTCCTCTATGACCCCATTCGAAAGGCACTCTTCACGTCCATCCGAAACAACTTGAACCCTTTAGCCACGGCAAAGGCTAGAAGGATCCGAATTGCCTCAAGACGGGCCACGGGAGCAAAGGTCTCCTCATAGTCGATCCCCTCCTTCGACTAAACCCCCGAGCAACAAGTCCGGGCTTGTTCCTCACAACCATCCCATTATCTCCCTCTTTGTTCTTCCAAACCCACTTGGTTCCTATGAGATGGAAATTTGGAGGTGGTTCAACTAACTCCCACACCCGGTTCCTCTCAAAGTTTTCCAACTCCTCATGCATAGAATTGACCCGAGTTTGCATCGGATAAAGCGTGTCCAATGTCCTTGGGCTCAAAGGTGGCAACAAAAGCAAGATGAGCAAAATGAGAGGAATTCTCGGACCTTGACCGTGTAGTACGTTCGTCGATGTCCCCAATGATCTTCGACAGGGGATGCACTTCTTGAATCCGCCGGGAGCCTCACGCCTCGAGACTACCTCCCCCTCAACTTCGGCCCTTCTCTCGCCCGGTCCTCTTGTCGCACCGTCGTTGTCCATGAAGTAGACGGTCCACGCTCCGTAGTGGTCGTAGGGGAAGTAGTGGGTACACACTCAGCTTCAGGCGCATGGTTCTCCCCATCATCATCTCCGGCTTCATCCTTCTCCTCTTCAAAGAGGTCCTCGGCCATCTCCTCGTCACCCGCACATTCAAAGCCAAGAGAGGTACATGGCATTGTCTCGTCAAAGGTTACCTCGCAAGTCTCCATGATTTTTTTAGTCTCAAGGTTAAGCACACTATAGGCTCTTGAGTGGTTAGCATATCCAAAGAAAATACCATCACTAGACCTAGCCTCAAACTTGTCGAGTTTCCCCTTCTTAAGAATAAAGCACTTGCAGCCAAAAACTTGGAAATGACTCACCTTGGGTGCCCGACCATGCATAAGCTCATAACAGGTCTTCTTCTTGAAAGCTCGTAATAAAATCCCGTTGGAAACATGACAAGCCATATTGACCGCCTCGGCCCAATACCTCCTAGGAGTCCCGTGCTCATCGAGCATCGTCCTAGCCATCACACAAAGAGTCCGATTTTTCCTTTTCCACAACTCCATTTTGAGGGGGCACATAAGGGGTCGAATACCGATGTTCAAGACCTAGATCATGACAAAAGGCATCAAAACGAGAGTTCTTGAACTGCGAACCATTATCACCTGCGGATAGCTCGAATAGCATTCCCATGCCTCTCGTTTTTCAACCTCACGATCGGATCTCGAACAAAACCAAATGTCTCACTCTTGTCTTACAAGAAAAACGCCCGTGCATAGCGAGAGTAATCGTCCACCACAACAAGGACATACTACTTCCCACCCACCGAGCGAACTCGAGCCGGTCCAACAAGGTCCATATGCAACAGCCTCGTCGGACGCTCGGTCATGACATCGGTCGTGGGGTGGATGGGGAGTGGCTACCATCTTGCCATGCCTACACGGAGCACAAACCAAATCCTTCTCAAGCTTCAACCTCGGCAATCCTCGGACAAGGTCAAGACCACTCAAGCGGGAAACCAAATCAAAGCTCAAGTGTCCCAACCTCCTATGCCATTTCCACAAATCAGAAGAAGGACCAGCCATCAAACAACAAAGCGGACCCAAAGAACGAGAGAAATCAGCCACGAAAATCGACCCTCGGGGATGATCATACAAACAAGATCACCTCGAGAATCAAGCAAACGAGACTCACCGGACTTGAAACGCACCTCAAAACCCTCATCAAGCAACCGATAAACCGAAAGCAAATTGAAACCCAAAGACTTCACAAGAGCAACCCTCTTCAACGTTACCTTTTGACTCACATGCACAACACCTTCGAAAATCACCCTTCCTCGTCCATTGTCCCCAAAAGTGATGTACATCTTTTCCTTCACCGGGGTGAGGTCGGAGAACCACTTCTTATCTCCGGTCATGTGTCGGGAACATCCGCAGTCGATCAACCAAATGTTCTCCAAGCCTCCCCGCCCGTAGTCGAAACAAGAACGAGAGTGAGCTAGCGACTCGACACTAGGGTTAGCACAAAGAAAGTTAAACCGGTGTCGAGCCATCTCGCTCAAAAGAGGGGTTAGCAAACATCATTCCCTTGCCACCAAACTTCCCATGTCCCATGGGAGTAGTACGAGCACCACGAGGGGGAAAACGTGGTCCGTAGTTCCTCTGGAACCCAAAGCTGCGATCATCTCCCCTAAATTCGTATTGAGGACGAGTAGGAGGACGTCCAGCAAAACCACCACGAGCCCGACCAAACCTCTCACCAAAGACGCACACCATCATCCGTCCTAACAAACCTACCACCCCGAGCTCCAACTCTACCAACACTCTTCACACTTCCCACACCCCGTGGAAGTGGCACTCCGGGCTCGGGAATACCATGAGACCGGCGATACCTGTCCCGGTTTTCTTGCTCCCTAGCAAGCCTCTCATCCCTCTTCCTCTTATAGCAAAACTCGCTAGGTGTCTCTCCTTGCCACAATACTCACACCCGAAGGGGATGGGTTTTGGTTTTGGCCCTAGCTTCTCTTTAGGCTTCTCGGCCTTCTCACCCACAAACTTCACCGGTTTCTGGAAGTCATTTGTCTTAGGTGGGAATTTGGGTGGATCTTGGGTTGTGTCAAGCTTGTTGCAAAGGTGGTTGGGCTTTGGTGTGAAAGAGTTCTTGGGTGCTTTTGGAAGTGGGACTTGGATGTCTCCGATCACCTCAAACTCGGGGTTAGACTCAACACACTTCTCATACACACTCTCCCCACTTTTCTCTCCCACTTTCTCACCCAACTTCTCAAACCCCAAACCACGACCATCGCCTCTCTTGAACTCTTGAATCATGATTTTCAATTGAGGTTCCTGCCCGGACAACCAACCCAACACCTTCCTCAAATAGTCATTCTCCTCATAGATGACATCCAAACGGGAAGTAAGTTCAAGATTGCGCAAAGTAACTTCATCACAGCTAGAGCATGCATTTGCAATAGGAGATTTCAAAGATGCTTCCAAAGAACTAATGGTAGAACGAGCATCAACAAGCTTAGCATGCATAGTAGGACATGATTTACAAGCACCAAGCAAAGTAGGTCTAGCCTTCACTCATCATACTCGACCCCGAGAGCATCTAGTTTTGCCAAAGTAGAAGCATTCTTCTCATTAAGCAACTTGATCTCATTCAACCATGCCTCACACTCAAGACATTCAACATCATCGGGAGTAGTAGGAGCAAGTTTCAAAGAGTCATTCTCAAGTTTCAATTCAAGCAATTTGGACTCTAACTCTCCTACTTTCTCACTAGCATTCTCAAGTTGAGCCCTAAGATCTTTCCTCATCTTTTTGGCATCTTTTAGCACACTATCACGGTTGTCAATCAAGCCATTCAACCTAGTGATGTCGGCAAGCAAAGAGTCGGGGTCACGATTTACCTCATCCTCCGAGTCGGAGTCGCTATCTTCCTTCTCGCTCTTCTTGCTGCTCGAGCTATGGGCCATCCCACAAAAGCCTTCAAGCGCCACACAGCTCAACCCACTGAGGTTCCGGCTTGCACTCTTCTTGCCCTTGCGCCTCCCGGCGTCTTCATCTTCACTGCTTGAACTTGACTGCTCGTCGCTTGAGCTTGAGTCGACGTCGCTCGCACCGGCCACCATGGCTCTTGCCTTGTTCTTCTTGTAGCCGCCCTTGCTCGGTCGCCGCTTGTCCTTGTCCTTGCTCTTGGACTTGCTGAAGTGCTTGCCCTTGGAGGAGTACTTGTCTTCACGCCTCGGGTGCGCCTTGTACTCGTTCATCTTGTACTTGTTCTCCTCCGCTTCCGGGCACTCGGCGATGAAGTGTCCACGCTTGCCACACTTGTAGCATGTTTCGAGCTCCGCCTTGCATTCCTCCGACTCTCGTGTAGTCGATCAAACCTCCTTGAGAGCAAGGCCAGCTCCTCCTCGCCCAGCACATCAAACTCCTCATCTGGAATAGACATAAGAGAAGACAAGGAAAACTGTCGACAGGAAGGGTTAGATTTGCCCTTTGATCCGCCCACAAGAGCAAGACTATGGTCAGTCGAGCCCTCATGCTTGGATTGCAACTTCCTGTCAACCTCGGCCGACTTGAGCTTAGAAAAGAGGTCATCCAACTCAATAGTCAAATACTACCCAGACTCCTTGATGGCCTCAACCTTAGCACCCCAAACATTTGGGTCCAAGACATGCAAGAGCTTTAAAGCCTGATCATGCTCGGTGTAAGGAAAATCCTCAACATTAGCCTTCATGTTGTTCACGATGGTGGTGAACCTCTGAAACATCGCATCGATGTCCTCGCCGGAAGTTGAGTGAAGTTCTCATATTGCATCCGGTAAGAGACAAAGAGGCGAGCCTTCACATGGTTATCACCACCGTGAGCAACCAACAACTTCTCCCAAATTTGCCAAGCAAGATTCAAATGGCGAACACGCTCAAACTTAGGATCACACATGCTCCGAACAAGTGATCAACGGCTTTTGCATTAGCCTCATACTTGGCCTTAGCACCGGCATCGGTCACCATAAGAGTATGGATGTTGACCGAACAACATAGGTCTTGTCAAGCACAATGAAATCCAAAACCTTTCCACGAAGAAAGATCATCATACGAGCCGCCAACTTGTCGTAACCCTTGCCATCGAAGTGCGGCGGACCGCCCCGCTCAACGTACGCCATCTTAGGATTCAAGACTTGTCAAAGTCACAAAGAATCCGGCACCAAGCTCTGATACCAATTGAAGGATCAGATGGCGACTAGAGAAGGGGGGAGTGAATAGGAGCCGGTAAAAATTCTTCTCAAAGAACCCGGCCTATACCCTAGTCAAATCCCGGTCACACACAAGCGATGGATTGAATCACACACCAATCCGCCAAGACAACGAGGTTATGGATCAACCTCTAGTCCTAGGAATGATTCCTTGTAGCACACATGGAAGCACAAGAAGGGAAGAGAGGAATCGAACCAAGAAGCAAAGCACACGAGCTCGGCGGACCGTCCGCACGGGCCTCGCGGACCGTCCGGCCGCCTCGCGCCGCGGACCGTCCGCACACACACCGCGGATCGTCCACCCCCGCACCGCGGACCGTCCATTAAAGCGAACAGAACCACCGTAAGCAACCCGAGAAAACGGACCGTCCGCAAAGGCCAAGCGGACCGTCCGCGCGGGTTCCGACCGTCCGCTACCGAAGCTCCGACCGTCCGCAAACCGGCCGCAACGAAAACCTAAAGCAAATCCGGATCAAAACGAAATGAAACAAGAACACGAAGAACACCGCGACGAAGTGGAGCAGCGCGGATCGTCCGCTCGGTCCTCGCGGACCATCCGCGAGGTGCGGACGGAGCGAAAACGCACGACCCCGAAAGTCAACTTCCCCAAATCATCATCGGATTTCCCAAACGGTTGAAGCTATGGAGACAAGGGTTTGGGGACTTGAAAAACGTCACACAAGGATGCTATAGCCCGAAAATCTTGCCTCCTAACTCCCTAAATCACCGGGAATCGCGAATCCTTTGAGCACCACCAAAAGCTAGAGCACCGAACGAAAATCCTTGAATCGAAGTGGTTTCCGGCGTTTGAGGGCACAAGATCAATCACAAAGATGCACGAGACATCTATCCATGTTTCCTCAAAGAAATCCGGGAAGAAACCCACTCAAATCCGCGGAATCACACCGAGAACAAAGGCACAAAAACAAGCACAAAAAGACCACGAAAAACACAACTCCGAATCTTCTATACAAACCAGGAAAGATTCACAAGGTCTAGCATGCCGCCCTAGCATCCATCCCTCTCAACAAATCTCTCATGAAGCTCTCATGCTAGCCTAGAGAAAATGGAAGAAAAATAGCTACGAAAATGAGAAATGGAAGGGAGGAAATGAAACCCTAAGTCGCGAGAGAGAGAGAGCCACTCACACACCCTCATGGCTTATATATCGGGTCCCGCCGGAGTGGTAAATGACTCAACTACCCCTAACATAACTACTGGCGATACAACCCACGCAGGGGCATTTAGGTAATGTTTGTGGGTCTTGCCATCGGATGGCCACGCCTTTGCCGCACCCCCGCGTCCTCCCGACGCAAGCCATGCGATCCCGCCGCGTGTCCCGCGCTTCGAAGCTTCCCGACACACCCGGATCCCGTCTCCATCGTGTTGGGCCTTCGGACTTGGTTTTGGGGCCCAAACCAAGAAACCGTCCTCCGATGGTTTTGTGGGAAAACCACCAAACCCCGCGTGCTCGGTCTGGCCTCCCGCCAAACCACTTGACTCGACCGCCACCGTGCACCGGCTTGTTTGTCCATGACTTCGTCTTGCTCGTGTCGCCATCATGTGGCCCGCACCCGGTCCCCGCCGTCCACCGGGTCCCTCGAACCGAGCCTACTTGTCTCTCCATCTCCCGGAGGCCCCTCAAGGCTGAAGACCTTTCGCGCCCGTTATTCACCCGCAACAACACGAACTAGGCCGCAGCCTACACCCGCACACTAAGCCAAGAGCCGGTCCAACACCCGTTCTCAATCACTCATCACCGAGGAGCGGTCATCCATCGACCACTCGGGACGCTCCCCGGTCCTCACGGGGACACCTCGGTGTCACCCCGCAAAGGCCCTACTAATCAGAGGTTTGAAGCCTGACCCTTGAAGGGTTCGAACAGGTGCCTCAGGTTGACAGAGTCAAGGATGACCAGGGCGCACGCATTCGAGGCGGTCCTCGAACTCACAAGTTCAATGGCGCCCCATAGTTCGTGTTCAAGGCCGACAAGGGAAACTACTTGAGGGATCCCATTGAGGGAGAGCTTTTGTGCCCTCTGTCCCAATCGAACGGGACCAAGCCCTACCTAGCATACCCACGTGAAGCGCTCTCATGGACGTGTCTCCGGACCACGAGCCGACCCCTATCGAATGGGGCATGGACGTCCACTTGAACTACCTGTTAACAACTCAACGAGGGATCCATGATTCGCGACCCGTTTGATGAGAGTCATGGACACATTACCCCTCTGCCCTGCGAAGGGGCGGAGAAGGGGCACATAGACAAGTCGAAGAGCTCGCCTCGATTGCCCTGAGTGGGCCCAGGCACGAGGGCTCGACGCACGACTACACCTTATGGACGTGCCCGATCGTTAGGCAAACACCAATACATGCACATGGCATTGCCGAGGCCGGCTGAAACAAACTCGTTGCGAACTGGCAGCTCAACGTAAAAAACCTTGCAGGAATGCACGCACTCCGCCAAGGCTTCGGGGCCTACACCCGCGGGTGCGCTAGCGCACCCCCACGGAATGTCACAACGTCCAGAAGGGAAGAATGTCCTAATCGGAAGCGTCATATACCATCGCAAAGGCTCGGGGGCTACTGTCAGGGACGGCCATAGGGGTCCCCTAACAACGGGGGAAATCACTCCTTTCTACAAAATAAACGATCAGACACACCACTATTGATGGTGAAATTTTGTCAACCTAGCCATGAGTTTACCTTCGATGTTGGCGTGAATTTTATATCTTATCCATTGGTACTAACCCCCTAGGTATAATAAGTTCATTTGTGCATGTCGGTTTTGGAGTTTAGTGTTTATGCAGAATTTTAGTGTTGAAAGCAAGACTTTCAGGATAAGTTCATTAAGCACCTCAAGACAAGACCTTGAAGCTCAGTACAAGTCATGCGATGAAGTAAACACGACTCCAAGAAGCCCAAGGACCAAACCCGAGAATATGAAAAACTTCGAGGTCCCAGTCAGAAAACTGTTGAATCTTGCAGGGCAAGGAGCTTCATCCAATCCGAAGAGAAACTGACGATAAGGGACCACATGCAGACCAGGGAAGACTCTAGAAGACTCGGGAGCTGACACCGGTCAAATGAGGCCGCGGGCAGGGCCAAAGTGGGCCCAAGCCGACCGGCCCAGCCCATTTTATGGCCCAGTCAGCCCCCCTTTGACCTAGCCGCCATTCGGGCTATTTATAGCCCCGAGGCCAGGCGCCACACATCAACTTATTCGGCATCCGCCGCCGAGGAGCAGAGAAGAGAGGGACACCATCTTGGAGAGGAGAGGGTCGAGCTAGTTGACTAGGATCTCCCTAGCCGACGTGGGAACCTTGCAAGGAAGACCACGTCGGAGTTCCCGGAGCTAGTAGCAAGATCAAGGTAGGATCCCGGTGGTGATCTTGATTCATGTATCATGTACAATGTTGAATTATCAAGTTGCAATCCGATTTCTAGCGATCGAGTGTTTCTCCTACGACTTTGATTTCAATCAGCTTTTTGTATCTTAAGATCTATTCTCGAGATAGATCATCGAGGGTGTTCTTGTAGCTGTGGTGGCTAGAGGTGCACGCCTGACCTTCCGTGATATTTCAACTTGTCTTTGGACTCGCTCTAGACTAACCCGCAGGAATAGGGGTGCGTTGTGACAGAGCGGTGGCTCCAAAAGGCGGACGTTTTCGGAGTCGGGCGGGAAACCGTGATTTAAAGATGCTTTTTATGAGATTGAACTTGTTTACTTTTCCTTTGCTCAGAACTTCAACAAAGGCTTGATCCAATCTCTCTAGATTGGTTTATCTATCCCCCTCTATCTCTTGCTACCTCCAGTTTTCATAGATTAGATTCGTTTTCATGATGTTCTTTAGATTAGATGCATAAGATTCTCTTTTGATGATCAAAGTTCTCGGCTTTATTAGATTGATTCCTGCATCGCACATTGTTCCACGGATTTGATACCTTGGGTTCACACTTGAGGGAAGAAGGGTCCCTTGACTATGATGGAGGATTTGTCTGCTTGCAAGTCCACTTGAAGTTTAATACGAATATACACCGTCTCTTGCGCCGTCGCTGGGGAACAAGTGATCAAGATTCGATTTTTTATTGCTTTTTGTATAATTTTTAGTTTTCTTTTGGTTTTTTTACATCTACTAACTTTTGATCGTCCTCAAAATCAATCTAATCTAGTTTGTCTAACCCTAGTTTTCTTAGATTTGTTTTTATTTTTCATTTTGTATATTTTGTTTATCGCTAACCCTAACAAGAGATGGATGGCTACCTCTCCAACAAACACAATAATTTTGTGGATGATCCAGAAAAAACTTTACAGGCTAAGGAGACACGAAGCGCAACAAGCTAAGAAGCTGGATTTTGTAGATTCGAAGTCGGAAGACGAAGGATCGTCGGAATCTCTAAAGAAGTCACCACCTCAAAGTCCCAGGGAGAATCGACTTCCTCCGATGGGAGAACAACCACCGCAAGAGCGCAAGGTCGGGGATCTATGCACCCCGGACATCGTCGACCTACCAATCTTGAACCTCGCGGAGATCAAGACCTCAACAATCTGCATGGTGCAACATTCACCCTTCACCGGTAAAGAAGATCTGAACCTTCACCTCCAAGCGTTCATTCAACTATGTCAAACATTCAACATGGACGGGGTGACTCAAGATCAAATGAGGGCAAGGCTCTTTCCATTCTTGCTACTCGGGACGGCTTTGCAATGGTTCTACTCTCAACTAGCGAGAGATGGTGTTGACGGTGAAATTCTGTCAACCTAGCCATGAGTTTACTTTCGGTGTTGGCATGACTTTTGTATCTTATCCATTGGTACTAACCCCCTTGGTATAACAAGTTCGTTCGTGCATGTCGATTTTGGAGTTTAGTGTTTATGCAGAGTTTTAGTGTTGAAAGCAAGACTTCTGGGATAAGTTCATCAAGCACCTCATGACAAGACCTTGAAGCCTAGTACAAGTCAAGCAATGAAGTGAACATGACTCCAAGAAGCCTAGGGATTAAACCCAAGAAAATGAAAAACTGCGAGGATCCGGTCGAATAGTGCCGAATCTTGTGGGACAAGGAGCTTCATCCAATCGAAGAGAAACGGACAACAAGGGCCCACATGCGAAGGGGGAAGGATCTAGAAGACTCGGGAACCCGCATCGAGCAAAGCAGCCGTCGGCTAGGCCGATGTGGGCTTAGGCCGGCCGGCCCGGCCCATTTCGGGGCCCGGTCGACCCCGCTTTGACCTAGCCGCTATTCGGACTATTTATGGCCCGAGGCCAAGATCCACGGATCAACTCGTTCATCATCGGCCGCCGAGGAATAGAGAAGAGAGGGACACCATCTCGGAGAGGAGAGGGTCGAGCTAGTTGACTAGGGTCTCCCTAGCCGACGTGAGAACCTTGCAAGGAAGACGACGTCGAGTTCCGGAGCTAGAAGCAAGATAAAGGTATGATCCCGGTGGTGATCTTGATTCATGTATCATGTAATGTTGAATTATCAAGTTGCAATCCGATTTCTAGCGATCAAGTGTTTCTCCTACGTCTTTGATTTCGACCGGCTTTTCGTATCTTAAGATCTATTCTCGAGATAGATCATCGAGGATGTTCTTATAGGCTGCGGTGGCTAGAGGTGTATGCCTGACCTTTCGAGAGATTTCAACTTGTCTTTGGACTCACCCTAGACTAACCCGCACGAATAGGGGTGTGTTGTGACAGAACAGTGGCTCCGAAAGGCGGTCGTTTTCGGAGTTGGATGGGAAACCATGGTTTAAAGAAGCTTTTTTGAGATTGAACTTGTTATTTCTTCTTTGCTCCGAACTTCAACAAAGGCTTGATCTAATCTCTCTAGATTGGTATATCTATCCCCCTCTATCTCCTGCTACCTCCGGCTTTCATAGATTAGATTCATTTTCAAGATGTTATTTGAGATTAGATGCATAGGTTTCACCTCTTGAAGATCAAAGTTTCTCGGCTCTATTACATCAACTCTTGCATCACACATTTGTTCCACGGATTCGATACCTTGGGTTCGTCACTTGAGGGAAGAAGGGTCCCTTGACTACGACAGAGGATTTGTCCGCTTGCAAGTCCACTTAGAGTTTAATACAAATATATACCGTCAACAACCCCCTTTTTCTCGGCGCCGTTCCCGGGGAACAAGTGATAAAGATTCGATCTTTTATTGCTTTTTGTGTAATTTCAGTTTTCTTTTGGTTTTACTTTTTGCATCTACTAACTTTTGATCATCCTCAAAATCAATCTAATCTAGTTTGTCTAACCCTAGTTTTTTTAGATTTGTTTTTTATTTTTCGTTTTTGTATATTTTGTTTATCACTAACCCTAACGGAGATGGACGACTACCTCTCCACAAACCCGATAATTTTGTGGATGATCCGGAAAAAAACTTTACGAGCCAAGGAGACATGAATAACAACAAGCTAAGAAGCTGGATTTTGTAGGTTCGAAGTCGGGAGACGAAGGATCATTGGAGTCTCTCGAAGAAATCACCACCTCAAAGTCCTCGGGAGAATCGACTTCCACCGATGGGAGAACAACCGCAAGAACGCAAGATCGGGGAGCTATGCACCCCAGACATCGTCGACCTACTATTTTTGAACCTCGCGGAGATCGAAGGTCGTTCGAGATCAAGACCTCAACAATCTGCATGGTGCAACATTCACCCTTCACCGGTAAAGAAGATCTGAACCTTCACCTCCAAGCGTTCATTCAACTATGTCAAACATTCAACATGGACGGGGTGACTCAAGATCAAATGAATGCAAGGCGCTTTCTGTTCTCACTACTCAGGAAAGCTTTGTAATGGTTCTACTCTCAACAGGTGGAGATGTTGCAATATTGGAATGCATTGATGAGGGCCTTCGTGAAGGAATACTACTCGCTAGGTAAAACTCAAAGCTTGCGTAATAAAATTGCTACTTTTGCTCAATATCCTGCGAAGACTATCTCAGAGGCATTCGAGCGCTTCAATGAGTACACTCAGGCGGTTCCACATCACAAGTTTCCGAAGGAGGACCTCGTGCAAAAGTTCTACCAAGGACTCACCATGGCGTCAAGGACGGTCATCGATGCATCGGTGGGAGGATCTATCATTGAGCTTACACCGACTGAAGCTTTCACTCTATTCAAGAAGGTTGCGGACAATGACACATGGGCGTCGTCCGGACGCTTACTTCCGATTCAACCCGTGGGGAACGTCAAAGGAGTCTTGCAAGTGGAGAAGGAAGACATACTCGAAGGCAAGATCGATTCGCTTATGAGGAGGTTGGAGAAGATGGAGATAGAAAAGAAAGAGGCTTAAGACTTAAAGGCTGCCGAAGCAAGATGCACATGTGAAGAGTGCGGAGAATATGTCCATGTCCATAAGGATTGTCCGGAGGAAGCCAAGGTGCTCGACTATATTAGGAAGGAAGATTTGCCGAACTTCCGCTACGGGCAAGGTAGACCTCAATTTAATGCAAGCTTGTCCAATCCGAATTCGGTTCCGCTTCGTATACAATTGAAGGACTTCATGGACAAGCAAGCTAAGATCAACAAGGATACCGTCACCAAGTTCAAGGCCATAGACAAGGTGTTGGAGAACATTAATAGCAAGGTGACGGAGGTCAGAAGCTCCAATCATCAAGTGCTCAACATGATGAAGATGCTCGAGACACAAGTGGGGAAACTTGCCGGGTGCCTATCCGCTAATGAAGGGAAGCTTCTGGGACAACCTCAAGGTCTCGAAACGGCAAAGGCTATTCAAACTCGTTCAGGAAAGGAGACTGAAGATCCGGAACGTTCCGCGGGAGAAAGGAAGCCTAAACCATCCGCCGAGACAGAGGGATTTGCTAAGGAGGAAATTACCAAGATCGTCACCGAAGACCCCGAGTTTGAGATGCCTAGAGAAGACACGAAGATACCGCAACTCAAGCCACACTACTTCTGAGGTAAACTTGATAATCATATTGAGAAGTTTGTGGAGGTTGTGCGTAGGTTAAGCATCAACATGCTGTTTTTGGATGCCCTTCAAGTTCCTACATATTCTCGTTACTTCAAAGATCTTCTTGCAAATAAATATGAGATAGCAACACTCGGGGTAGATCATGTCAAGATGTCCGAGCAATGTAGAGCCGCTATTGCAAATGGACTAGAGAAGCAAAAAGACCCCAGATGCCCGACGATTCCATGTTCTGTTGGTTAATTCAAGTTTGAGAAGGCATTATGCGACCTTGGAGCAAGTGTGAGCGTCATGCCAAGAGATGTGTTCGAGAAGCTACGCCTACCATTGGAGCCTATGGGCATGTGCTTGGAGTTGGGTGACAATTCCATCCGCTACCCCTCGGGCATCACCAAAGATGTGCCTGTGAAAGTCGGACACCACTTCATCCCCGTCGACTTTGTGGTACTCGAGATGGGAGAAAGAGAGAAGCCACCACTCATCCTTGGGAGGCCTTTCCTCAAGACCGTGAGAGCTACCATTGATGTTGGCAAGGGGAAGATCAAGTTCGACATTAACGGCGAGAGGAGTTCCTTCAAGTTTCTACCACGCCTCGAGGTATGCAACATGATTGAAGTTAAATATGTTCCACCTCATCGTCGTGCTATTAAGGAAGAACCAAGTAAGAAGGAAGAGCCGAAGAAGAAGGAAGTGAAGAAAATCAAGGAAGTTGTTGCATCCGTTAAGACAAAGGAACAGAAGCCGCCTGCGAAGACCAAAAAGATGACTAAGCCGGAGAATAAGCCCGTGCCCAAGATAGTACAGAAGTGGGTACCCAAGATTGCAATGCCCGCAAATAACGTTGATCCGAAGTAATCAAGTGAAGAAGTCTAGCCACGGACTATAAACGATGCGCTAGGCGGGAGGCAACCCGTTTCGTCGAGTCAAGAATAAGGTACCGAGAGGACAACCCGATTCGAGAGTTTTCAAGTTTTTTCAAGTAAATTAGTTTTGAAATTTACTACAGAAGACATTATACTTAGAGTGGTTGAACAATATTAGAGACATAATTCTTGGTTGAATATTTTGTTTGGATCATAAACCCTTTATATGAACCATCCTATGTGTTATTTGCTTCTTTTCGAGAAACCAAAACAAAATAAATTCAGAACCTATCTCAACCTTTCATCCTCTTTATGATGTTATGGTTGACTTGTTTACATGCTAAAAACACACGAGTAGAGCCACGACTTGTATCTAGATGTTATTTAAATTTCAGAACGTGGTATGACTCACGTAAACCTAAAAACTTAATTTTTGGTTGGTATAAAAATCTATATCCTTGGCTTCTCTAAGATTAGAATTTTTCTAGCCTCATTTAATTTTATTTCATTCAAAATCTCTCTCTTTTAGCCAAAATTAGAACCTAAACCTGTGCCCTCATGATCAATCCGGGAAAAGTTTGCTATCAACCAATGAAAGCAAACAATACGGTGAGGCCAATACAAAAGTAGTCGGAAAATATTTTCGACTTACACTTGTTTTTAATGGTTTAAAAACTTCTCTAAATTTATGCTTGAGCTCTTCTATAGCTCTGAATTTATTTTTAATTTTCGAAATTAGAGGAGTGCTTAGCCTTAAGACAAGCTTAGAGGGATGTTGGGGGATTCAGAATCAGGCCTTTCGTACGACGAATCGCGAGATTATTTCAGTTAGTCAGGTTCAATTCGAAAGGCTCAGCTGCAAAGCCCCGGGAGCCCATAAGTCCGTTTTCATTTTTTTGATTCTATCTTTCGGCCAGGACCTTTCGTCGGCAGCAGAATGGCCAAGTTAGCGCAGAGATTCAAAGTGTTGGAGTTTTGGTTAGGCTATTCGGTTTTGTCTGAGACGAAACCCCAGGGGCGAATCCTGCCCACCCAATTTATTACAGCCTGGGTTTCACCCGGGGGGTTTCATCGTCCCTAACAGTTAATGCATTCAAGTTTGACTGTGATTTGTGTTTCAGGAATGTGCCAGGTGAAAGGGGGCTCTCCAAAAGATTCAAGGTCTTCTCCCGACAAGCACACATGATGATAGCAAGAAAGGATCCGCGATTTGCGGCGTGACGTCACGGGGCGCTGGTTACGTGAAGACCTAATTGGAGATTTCCCAAAATAGACTAGCACATTCTGTTTTGATTCGTTTTACACGATGGTATTCTCGGTATGTAAAAAGTCTGTTCGCCTCTCCTATAAAAGGACACGGACCGACACTTGTAAAGGGGGTCGCCTTTTGAGAAATTTATTGTTGAGAAAGAGCTTTTGGTTTTCTCCTTTTGAAATCTTATCTTTGGTTTTGTTTCCTGAGCCTTTGGTCTATCCTTCATTGTTTGTGAAAAGGTAGCTTCGCTATCCCACAACAATTGGCGCCCACCGTTTGTGCTTGGCTCGAGTAACAAACCCAGAATGTCCACACGGAAGAAGAGAACTACCGCTAATTCCACCAGGGGGCTTCGTCATCCCTTGATGAGGAGTTGAACCCATCCACCTTGCTCACCCAGGGAGAGGAGCTCCCGGAGTCCGGTGCTGTGACGGCCAAAACTGCATAAGAAGCTGAGTTGGCTAAATTGCGTAAGGAGGCTGAAGAGCTAGCTAAGACCAAAATGAGGTTGCTGGCGGTGCAGCACGAGGCTGAGATTCAAAAACAAAAGGCAGATATTGCTAAACTGCAGGAGGAGTTGCACGCCATAAAAGCAAAGCAATCCCTGAGTTTTAATCAACCCTCGCCTGAGTATACTGTTCCCAATCAGTCCAATTGCACTAAACGCAATGAGTTTTTCACTCAGCCCCCTCCGTGCACCACCTTCAGCCGTAACCCCTTCGTTAACCCTTTCGAGTCCGGCCCTTCGCACCATGACATCCACACCATAGGCACAAGATCTTGGGATCCCAAGTCCCCCTTGTCTCAAGAAATTCAGATCACCCCATGGCCACAATCATACAGGCGAGTTCCACTCCCCAGATTCTCGAGCCAATCCGACCCTAGACAATTCCTAATGAGTTACGAAGCCGCTATCCTTTCAGCTGGTGGGGACGATTCTGTACTGGTGAAATCTTTCATCATTGCTGCCGACGAGGCGGTAGCGCAATGGTATTCCCTCCTGAGTCCAAGTGTGATCCACGGATAGGACGATCTGAACCAGCGGATTCTCTCCAACTTCCAGGGTTTTCAGCATCCAGAACTTACAAAGAGTGACCTTTTCTTGTGTAAGCAGAAGGATAAGGAGCCTCTCCAAAATTACTTTAGGAGGTACGTTCACCTTAGAGCCCAGGCACCAAATGTGTTGGACGCCGTCACCATTAACACTGCAGTTGTGGGTTTGAGGGCTGGCCAGTTTCGCTCACATCTCATGCGCGAAAGGCCCAAGACAATCCAGCGTCTATACGAAGAATTCAAGAAGTATTGTCGCTCAGACAATGACTTTAGGATGTGCATGGAAGAGCAATCTTAGCAAAAGAAGTCCGCAAAAGCTAACCAATCTAGCAAGAGGGAACGGTCGATCCCAGAAACGCCTCGCACGCCAACCCTCGGAACATTTTTGGCCTTGACGGCGAAAACGCCTAGGAGAATCCCAATCCACAGGCTGACTCCCAAAGCCTGGTCCCTAGCTCGCCTAGTCCACCACATTCGAATCAAGGGGGCAACTACAGAGGCGGAAAAGGTGGCGGCGGGGGCAGAGGTCGCGGCAGGGGCCGAGGCCATCATGAGAAAAGAAAATGGTACTGCATCTTCCATAAGGAGAACGACGATCATAGCTCAAATTATTGCCCAGACAAAAAAAGATTCGAAGCCATCCTTGAAGAGGAAAGGAAGGAGAAGGAGAGAGCTAGTACCATAAACCACTCTGCTCCGGCATGGCAAAACCCTAGTTTTGGGAGAAACTCTTTCGCTAACCCTTTTTAGCCACCTCAATTCCAACCACCTCCCTATACTTATTCTCAACTTCCACCTTGGTAATCACAAAGTTTACAAGCTCAGAATATTGAGCGCAGACCCATTGAGCAACACCCCATCGCTCCCCTGCCTTCTCCTTTCAAAGGCCCATTAGCTCCGCCAGTGCCAGCGAAGCTAGAGGATCAAAACAATCATCTGCCATTTGATTGGAACCATAATGCCAATTTCAGGGGCCTCTGCATTGGAGTTCGAAACCAAGAAGGAACGGAAGCACTACATTCGTGAGGTGCGGAACATTTGTGTGGAGGGGAGAGTTGAAAAGACAAGATGGTCTCACATCCCAATCACCTTTTCAGAAAAAGATGTAAGGTTGCAAGGTTTTCCCCATAATGACACTCTAGTGATAGAAGAAAACAATGCAAGTTGGACTTTGGGGAAGCTTTTGGTTAACAACAGTTCGTCAGCTGACATTATTTTTGCTAATGCTTTCGACAAGATGGGGTTGAGCAAAGATCTGTTGCAACCTCTAGACACACCCTTGTATGGATTCGGAGGGAGAGTCATCCACGCCCTTGGCAAAATGGTTCTCCCGGTGTCTTTCGGAATAGTCCAAATGCCAGAACCGAGTATTTGTCTTTTGACGTGGTGGAGATGTACTACCTTTACAATGGCATCTTGGGTAGGGGATTCCTCAACAAGTTTGAGGTAGTCATTCACCACGCTTATTTATGCATGAAAATCCCAACGACACTAGGGGTCATCACAATCTGGGGCCACCAAAACGACGACCGCAATCTGGAAAGAGGCCGCACCCCAGGGCAGCGAAATGTGCACGCTCTCGACGAAGCAGTCAAGAGCAATGAAGTGGAGAAGAAGCCGAAGGCAGAGAAAGAAAAAGTTAACATGCAACCGGACTGTGACACCAAGAGGGTCTTATTGGAGGCAATGGTTCTGGATCAGACCGTCGTCATCAGGTCGGATCTTTCGCCTGACGAGGAGGGGAGCTTAGTTCAATTTCTCTAGAAGAACAAAGATGTGTTTCCTTGGTCCGCCAAAGATCTTATAGGTGTGGATCGAAGTTTCATCGAGCACCGATTAAACATTGACCCTTTGGTCAAGCCGCGAAGGCAGAATCTAAGAAAGATGTCTGATGACAAAGTGGTAGCTGTCAAGTCAGAGGTTCAGCGGTTGCTTGACGCCACTGTCATCCGCGTAGTCATGTACCCCAAATGGTTGGCCAACACGGTACCTGTCAAGAAGAAGAAAAAAAAATGGAGGATGTGCATAGATTTCATAGACCTCAACAAGGCTACGCCGAAAGAAAACTACCCATTGCCAAGGATGGATCAGGTTGTGGACTCTGCGGCCAACGCGGCAGTTATGTCCTTACTAGATTGCTTCTCTGGCTATCATAAGTGTTGGATGGCGAAGGAGGATGAGGAAAAAACCAGTTTCATCACACCTTTTGGAACTTTTTGTTTCATGTGAATGCTAGAGAGTTTGAAAAATGCAGGCCCAACTTTCACCAGAATGACGGGGGCGGTGTTCAAGCTGCAGATTGGCAGGAATATCCAAGCTTATGTCGATGATCTCATCGTCAAAAGCAGTGACAGGGCCAGCCATGTGAGCGATTTGGTGGAAACTTTCGCCAATATGAGAAGAGCTGGTTTGAAGTTAAACCCAGAGAAGTGTATGTTCGGAGTTACCAAAGGAAAAATTTTGGGATGCCTCATCTCTGCCAAAAGGATCGAGGCTAATCCAGATCAGGGCGATCAGAGAAATGGAAGAGCCCAAAACAAAGAAAGACATCCAGAAATTGAACGGCCGAGTAGCAGCCTTGAATAGATTTATCTCGAGATCTGCTAAGCGAAGCCTCCCATTCTTTAAGGTGTTGAAGGGCAAGGGCACGATCAAGTGGGGTCCCAAGCAAAGCAAAGCTTTCGTTGAGCTCAAGGAGTACATCGAGAAGATTGCAATACTTTTGCCGCCCTCTCCATCGGTGATGCTCCTCTTGTACGTGGCCACCTCCAAGGCTGCGGTCAGTGCTGTACTGGTGCGAGAGGTGGAGGGTGAAAAAGGAAAGCTTTAGAGTCCTGTCTATTTCGTTTTCGAAGCTTTATCATGTTCCAAATTGCTATATTCGGAGCATAAGAAAATTGCTTATGCGGTAGTCATGGCCGCGCGAAAGCTAAGGCACTATTTCAAGGCACACAAGGTCACCGTGCTCAATGATCAACCCTTAAATGATTTGTTCATCAACAAGGAGGCCTCGTCCAGAATCGCCAAGTGGGCGACTGAGTTGTCCGAGCATACAATCAATTTTGGAAAGAGGTCGGCAATCAAGTCACAGGTCTTAGCGGATTTCGTTGTAGACTGGACTTCACCAAGCAGCATCACTGCTGACGAAGAGCTGGTGCCTGTTTGGGAGATTAGATGTGACAGAGCCTGGGGACGCAAAGGCGCTGGAATTGCAGCTATACACACCTCACCGGCGGGTATGAAGCTGAGATATGTGGCAATGCTAGATTACAAAGACCCATCTGACAGATGCACCAATAATACTACTGAGTACGAGGCGTTACTGATGGGTCTCAGGAAGGTGCGAGATCTAGGGGCTAGCAACTTTTTGGTCAAGTGCGACGCCAAGGTAATCAAAGATCACGTGGAGAAGGAAAGTGAGGCCAGAGAGCCGGAGTTGGTCAAGTATCTTGCGGAGGTGCGAAAGATGGAGAGGCATTTCTGGGGGTTCACCATCGAGCACCTGCCAAAAAAAAACAACAACGAAGCCGACAAGCTCGCAAGGAAAGCTGCAAGGGGGGAAGCGATGCCTCCGGATGTATTCTTTGAAATCCTAACCGCTCCTTCCATAAGGCCGGATAAACAGCCGCTCAGCACATTCAATGCAATTGCTAGCCTGGATTGGAGAGCTCCCATCATCGCTTTTCTTCGCGGGCAATATGAGCCAGTTGAAACCCATGATTTCAAAAGAATACAAGCTCGATCTAGGGGTTACATTCTTAAGGACAACAATTTGTTCAAGTTGGGAGTATGCGCACCGCTGCGGGACCAAGGCATGGAGCTTATGAAGGAAATTCATGGAGGAATGTGTGGATCCCATATAGCAGCGAGAGCTCTAGCTAGAAAGGCTTTTAGGCAAGGTTTCTATTGGCCAATGGCGATAAAAGATGCCGAGCAGATTGTCAAGACTTGCAAAGCTTGTCAGTTCACAGCCAAGCACCAGCGAAGGCCTGGGGCTCCATCGTAGCTCATCACTCCCATCTGGCCATTACAACGCTGGGGAATGGACATCGTTGGACTGCTGCCAATGGCCCAAGGCAATTTCAAGTTCGCGGTGGTCGCAGTTGAATACTTCACCAAGTGGACTCAGGCGAGACCTCTCGCTACTATCACCTCGGTCACCATCTAAAAATTTTTTTGGCAGCAAATTATCTGCAGATTTGGTGTGCCCAGAGAGCTCACTGTAGACAATGGAATGCAGTTTGATTGCCAAGATTTCAGGGAGTACTTTCGCTCAATCGGGACGAAGCTTTGTTTCGCATCCGTGTACCACCCTCAGTCCAACGGCGCAGTAGAAAGAGCCAATGGACAAATCTTCTCAGCCATAAAGAAGTGCCTTTTCAAGCAGAAGAAGGGAAAATAGGCTGATGAGTTATCAAGGGTCATTTGGTCACACAACACTACAAAGTCAAGAACTACAAAGTTTACTCCGTTCAGGCTACTGTATGGGGTCGAAGCTATGTGCCCTGAAGAGCTCACCAACGAAAGCGCCAGAGTTTTGGTGGGTAGCTCTCACGAGAATGAGGAAGTCGACAAGGACTTAGTGGAAATTGACAGACTGGATGCAGTCCAAAACCTGCTGAAATACCAAGAGGAAACCATGAAATGGAGAGACAAGAAGGTATCCCTCAAGAATATTCAGGTGGGAGACTTCGTCTTGAAGAGAAAGAAGAATGCCGACGCTATGGGCAAATTCTAGTTCACTTGGGAAGGACCGTACATGGTATCAAGCTGTGTTCGAGATGGGGCCTTTCGTCTGAAGGATGAGATGGGCGTGGAGTTGCCACATTCGTGGAATGTGAACAACTTGTGTAAATTTTTCCTGTAGTTTGTTTCAGTAGGAGTCCGTCGCACAGAGCTTTAAGTGCGGAGGACTCAGCTAGATTTACATTTCCAGTCTTTACTTTCGTGCATTTTAAATTCAATAACAAGGAGGGTACTCTTTTCCTCACATAGGGAGGACTCCATCCTAGAGCGTGAGGTTTTTAACAAGGCAACCTTGATGAAAATCTCATTTCCCTAATGAATGAGATAATTCCTCCCTATGATTTGTTGTCGTTTATTTTCATTCGCATAATTTAAAGTGCTATCTTAAGATAGCGCATCCCAAAAGAGGATGAATTGAAGTGCTATCTTCGAATAGCCCACTCTGAAAGTGTGCATCAAAGTGATACTCAGAGGTAGCCCACCCACAAGTGGTGTAGTCAAAATGATTCACAAGAATCAATCTATTAAAGAGCTGCTTTCGTGGCAGCCCGTCCAAAAGGGGCGTGTGAAAGCAATTAAATCTTGAATCGAAGAATCATGAACGGATCATTGTAATCAACGACTTTTTCAAATTAGTGCTTGCGACACCAGTCTGTCGAAAATTCGTCATTTTTCTTTCAGAGCAGTCATGAAGAATTGTCGATCACAGACTTGGTTTTTTTAAAACCGATGTCGCAAGTGACACTTAGCGTCACAGTGAGAAACCTATTGTAAGCCAAAGAAGAGCTCGCATTGTCAAAAAACAGCTCAAAAGCTGTAAAATTTGACAGGGGTGAACAACTTCTAGTCCTGCAATGTGTTTCACTCCTAGGCGTCGCATCACAGACTAGTTTGTTTATGACGTAATATTACAATTGGAAAGAAAATGAATTCATTTCATCATTTCGTACAAAGATTTATAGTCTAGCAGAGTCGAAATTACACGAATTCGACTGGTACAAGTAAACATGAGTTAGCTTTTCGCTCTCCCTGCTTCCGAAGGGGGGAAGACATTTTCTTTCAAAAACTCTAAATCGAAAGCGGTGAGAATCTCAGCTTAAAACATACAACTCTCATGAAAAATGCAATTCTGATAGGTTCTAACCCGGCCTTAGAACGAGGATGGCCCGATCTTCACGGCAGTAGGTCTTCAACTTGAAGAACGACGATGGGGTAGCGGAAAGATGATGATAACTTACTGGAATTAGAAGATAACTTGCTGAAGATCAGTGGATAACTAGCTTTATACCTAGCCAAGGTTGGATGCAACCCAAACGACGGGGAGAGAGACACCGAAACCACGAGGACTTCGACTCGATCTCCAAACGACCGCAGAACCACAACCGGAGCTAATCCACACAAGGCGAGGTAGTTGTCCTCGAAAAGGAGTCGTCCTCGACTCTTCCAAGCCAAAGAACGGGGAGAGGTCAGCCACATTGAAACTTTTACTCACATCATAAGTACTTGGCGATCAATTTCATAGGCATTTTCATTGATCTCGCGAAGCACTTTAAATGGACCATCCGCCGGGGTTGCGGCTTGCTCTTGTGCTTGGTCGGGGAATCTATCTTTGCGAAGATGCACCCAAACCAAGTCTCCTTGTTCGAACAACACTTTCTTTCGACCGTTGTTGGCACGCTTCTCTTACAACTTAGTCATCTTCTCAATGTTGGTTCTAGATTGATCCCGAAGCTTCTTGATAAATTCAGCTCGCTTGCTTGCGTCAAAGTTCACACGCTCCTGCACGGTAAGGGCAAAAGATTTATGGGAGCAGTGGGGTTGAAACCATATGCAATTTCAAATGGAGAGAATTTAGTTGTTGAATGTACTGCCCTATTGTATGCAAACTCAACATGTGGCAAGCTTTCTTCCCAAAGTTTTAAATTCTTCTTTAGAACAGCTCGCAACAACATTGAAAGTGTTCGATTTATAACTTCAGTTTGCCCACCTATTTGTGGATGACATGTCCTAGAGAATAGCAAACGTGTTCCAAGTTTTCCCCACAAAGTTTTCCAAAAATAACTCAAAAATTTTGTGTAACGATCAAAAACAATAGTGCGAGGCACTCCATGCGAACGCACAACTTCTTTGAAAAATAATTCAGCTATATGTGAGGCATCATCAGTTTTATGGCATGGGATAAAATGTGCCATTTTACTAAAATGATCAACCACAACAAAAATCGAATCCCTTCCCCTTTTGGTTCGTGGTAACCCCAAAACAAAATCCATTGAAATGTCTTCCCAAGGAGCGTTGGGAATAGGGAGAGGAGTGTAAAGTCCATGAGGGTTTAATCGAGACTTAGCTTTGTGGAATGATTCGCAGCGAAGAACATGTCTTTCAACATCTCTTCTCATCTTTGGCAAAAGAAATGATCGGCCAGCACTTTCTCTGTCTTCTTAGCTCCAAAGTGTCCTATAAGACCACCCGCATGAGCTTCCTGTACAAGCAAAATTCGAACAGAGCAATCTGGAATGCATAGTTTGTTAGCTCGAAATAAAAATCTATCATGCTTGTGATATTTTTCCCATCCTTTGTCATTGCAACACTTGGAATAAGGTTCAGCAAAATAAGAATCAGTTGCATATAATTCTTTTATACTTTCCAAGCCAAGAATTTTAGCATCGAGTTGAGTTTGCAACGCATGACGTCGAGATAAAGCATCAGCTACCACATTTTCTTTTCCTTTCTTGTACTTAACCACATAAGGAAATGACTCAATAAATTCACACCATTTTGCATGCCTTCGATTCAGTTTTAATTGTCCTTTAAGATGTTTCAATGATTCATGATCTGAATGTATCACAAATTCTTTAGGAAAAAGATAATGTTGCCAAGTTTCCAAACTTCTAACAAGAGCATATAATTCTTTATCATAAACTAAATAATTAAGAGGTGGACCACTTAACTTTTCACTGAAGAATGCAATTGGCTTCCTTTCTTGCGTGAGGACGCCTCCAATCCTAATCTCACTTGCATCACATTCTATATCTAATGTCTTGCTGAAATCTGGGAGTGCAAGGACTGGGGTTGTCGTTAGTTTCATCTTTAACTCATCAAAGGCTTTCTGTTGTGCTTCTTCCCACTTGAAAGGCACTTCTTTCTTTGTTAACTCATTGATGGGAGCTGCAATAGTGCTGAAATCCTTCATGAAACGCCGGTAAAAACCAGCAAGCCCCAGAAAACTTCTTACTTGGCTCACGTTTTGTGGAGGCGTCCAATCTCGCACAGTCTTGATTTTATCTTCATTGACCTCCATGCCTTGACCTGAAACAACAAATCCAAGAAAAACTACCTTGTCGGTGCAAAAGTTGCACTTTTCAAGGTTAGCATATAATTTTTGCTCACGTAGGACAGCAAGCACGCATCGAATATGCTCAACATGTTCATCAAGAGTCTTGCTGTAAATTAATATGTCATCAAAATAAACCACGACAAACTTGCCAATGCACGGTCTAAGCACATTATTCATTAATCTCATAAAAGTACTAGGAGCATTGGTTAAACCGAAAGGCATTACCAAATTTTGTCTTAAAAGCAGTTTTCCATTCATCTCCTTCTTTCATACGAATCTGGTGATAGCCGCTTCTTAAATCAATTTTAGTGAAAATATAAGCACCACTAAGTTCATCAAGCATGTCATCAAAGCGGGGAATAGGATGCCTATATCTCACTGTGATGTTGTTAATTGCTCGGCAGTCCACACACATTCGCTAAGATCCATCTTTCTTAGGCACTAAAAGAACAGGGACAACACAAGGTGAAAGACTTTCCTGTACATACCCTTTCTTCATTAATTCTTCCACTTGTCGCTGGATCTCCTTGGTTTCTTCCGGGCTGTTGCGGTAGGCAGCCCGGTTGGGGAGAGAAGCACCTGGAACCAAGTCAATTTGATGCTCTATGCCTCTCTTAGGTGGCAGCCCGGGTGGTACTTCCTTTGGGAACACGTCCTCAAAATCCTGTAACACATCAAAAACAACACTTGGTAAAGTAGAGGGTAAGTTGTTAGTAGAAAGAAGAGTGTCCTTGTACAGAAGTACAAAGAACATGGCATTAGGTTCACTCAATTCTTTTAGATCCCCTTTCCTAGCCATCATGACTAATCCCTCTTTTCCTGGTTTTTTGGGTTCTTTGCGGCTGTGGGGTTTTATGTGGCTGTGGAAACTCTCCCTCACTATTCTTGTGGGTCACTCTCAAGTGGTTCTCACTCTCTCGCTGTTTCTTCTTGAGATCATCCTTCATAATTTCCTCCGGTGTCAAAGGAAGTAAAGCAATTCGCTCTCCTTTGTACACAAAAGACAACTTGTTGGTTCTTCCAAAAATCTGAACATCACGATCATATAACCAAGGTCGTCCTAGCCGCAACTGGCATGCTTGCATAGGTACCACATCACACTCCACATGGTCATTATATTTCATAACAGAGAAAGGAACTGTCACAATGTGACTCACACACAGCGCGCCACAATCATTAAGCCATTGCATCTTGTACGGACTTGGGTGTCTTCTAGATTTCAGTCCCAATCTGTCCACCAACTCTTGGCTAGGTATAAAGCTAGTTATCCGCTGATCTTCAACAAGTTATCTTTTAATTCCAGTAAGTTATCATTGAAACTTTTACTCACATCATAAGTACTTGGCAGATCAATTTCATAGGCATTGTCATTGATCTTGCAAAGCACTTTAAATGGACCATCTGCCACGGGTGGCAGCTTGCTCTTGCGCTGGTCGGGAAATCTATCTTTGCGAAGATGCACCCAAACCAAGTCTCCTTATTCGAACAACACTTTCTTTCGACCCTTGTTGGCACGCTTCTCGTACAACATAGTCATCTTCTCAATGTTGGTTCTAGCTTGATCATGAAGCTTTTTGATAAATTCAGCTAGCTTGCTTTCGTCAAAGTTAACACGCTCCTGCACAGGTAAGGGCAAAAAATCTATGGGAGTAGTGGGGTTGAAACCATATGCAATTTCAAATGGAGAGAATTTAGTTGTTGGATGTACTGCCCTGTTATATGCGAACTCAACATGTGGCAAGCTTTCTTCCCAAAGTTTTAAATTCTTCTTTAGAACAGCGCGCAGCAACATTGAAAGTGTTCGATTTACAACTTCAGTTTGCCCATCCGTTTGTGGATGACATGTCGTAGAGAATAGAAAACGTGTTCCAAGTTTTCCCCATCAAGTTTTACAAAAATAACTCAAAAATTTTGTGTCACGATCAGAAACAATAGTGCGAGGCACTCCATGCAAACACACAACTTCTTTGAAAACTAATTCAGCTATATGTGAGGCGTCATAAATTTTATGTCATGGGATAAAACGTGCCATTTTACTAAAATGATCAACCACAACAAAAATCGAATCCCTTCTCCTTTTGGTTCGTGGTAATCCCAAAACAAAATCCATTGAAATGTCTTCCCAAGGAGCGTTGGGAATAGGGAGAGGAGTGTAAAGTCCATGAGGGTTTAATCAAGACTTAGCTTTGTGGCATGATTTGCAGCGAAGAACATGTCTTTCAACATCTCTTCTCATCTTTGGCCAAAAGAAATGATCGGCCAGCACTTGCTCCATCTTCTTAGCTCCAAAGTGTCCCATAAGACCACCCGCATGAGCTTCTGTACAAGAAAAATTCGAACGGAGCAATGCGGAATGCATAGTTTGTTAGCTCAAAATAAAAATCCATCATGCTTGTGATATTTTTCCCATCCTTTGTCATTGCAACACTTGGAATAAGGTTCAGCAAAATAAGAATCAGTTGCATATAATTCTTTTGTACTTTCCAAGCCAAGAATTTTAGCATCGAGTTGAGTTAGCAATGCATGACGTCGAGATAAAGCATCAGCTACCACATTTTCTTTTCCTTTCTTGTACTTAACCACATAAGGAAATGACTCAATAAATTCACACCATTTTGCATGCCTTCGATTCAGTTTTAATTGTCCTTTAAGATGTTTCAATGATTCATGATCTGAATGTATCACAAATTCTTTAGGAAAAATATAATGTTGCCAAGTTTCCAAACTTCTAACAAGAGCATATAATTCTTTATCATAAACTGAATAATTAAGAGGTTGACCACTTAGCTTTTCACTGAAGAATGCAATTGGCTTCCTTTCTTGCATGAGGACGCCTCCAATCCCAATCCCACTTGCATCACATTCTATTTCAAATGTCTTGCTGAAATCTGGGAGTGCAAGGACTGGGGTTGTCGTTAGCTTCATCTTTAACTCATCAAAGGCTTTCTGTTGTGTTTCTTCCCACTTGAAAGGCACTTCTTTCTTTGTTAACTCATTGATGGGAGCCGCAATAGTGCTGAAATCCTTCACGAAACGCCGGTAAAAACCAGCAAGCCCCAGAAAACTTCTTACTTGGCTCACGTTCTGTGGAGGCGTCCAATCTCGCATAGCCTTGATTTTATCTTCATCGACATCCACGCCTTGACCTGAAACAACAAATCCAAGAAAAACTACCTTGTCGGTGCAAAAGGTGCACTTTTCAAGGTTAGCATATAATTTTTGCTCACGTAGGAGAGCAAGCACGCATCGAATATGCTCAACATGTTCATCAAGAGTCTTGCTGTAAATTAATATGTCCTCAAAATAAACCATGACAAACTTGCCAATGAATGGTCTAAGCATATGATTCATTAATCTCATAAAAGTACTAGGAGCATTGGTTAAACAGAAAGGCATTACTAACCATTCATATAACCCAAATTTTGTCTTAAAAGCAGTTTTCCATTCATCTCCTTCTTTCATACGAATCTGGTGATAGCCGCTTCTTAAATCAATTTTAGTGAAAATATAAGCACCACTAAGTTCATCAAGCATGTCATCAAAGCGGGGAATAGGATGCCTATATCTCACTGTGATGTTGTTAATTGCTCGGCAATCCACACACATTCGCCAAGATCCATCTTTCTTACGCACTAAAAGAATAGGGACAACACAAGGTGAAAGACTTTCCTGTACATACCCTTTCTTCATTAATTCTTCCACTTGTCGCTGGATATCCTTGGTTTCTTCTGGGTTGGTGCGGTAGGCAGCGCGGTTGGGGAGAGAAGCACCTGTAACCAATTCAATTTGATGCTCTATGCGTCTCTTAGGTGGCAGCCAGGGTGGTACTTCCTCAGGGAACACGTCCTCAAAATCTTGTAACACATCAAAAACAACACTTGGCAAAGTAGAGGGTAAGTTGTTAGTAGAAAGAAGAGTGTCCTTGTACAGAAGTACAAAGAACATGGCATTAGGTTCACTCAATTCTTTTATATCCCCTTTCCTAGCCATCATGACTAATCCCTCTTTTCCCGGTTTTTGGGTTGTTTGCGCCTGTGGGGTTTTATGTGGCTATGGAAACTCTCCCTCACTTGTTCTTGTGGGTCACTCGCAAGTGGTTCTCGCTCTCTCGCCGTTTCTTCTTGAGATCATCCTTCGTAATTTCCTCCGGTGTCAAAGGAAGCAAAGAAATTCGCTCTCCTTTGTACGCAAAAGACAACTTGTTGGTTCTTCCAAAAATCTAAACATCACGATCATATAACCAAGGTCTTCCTAGCAAAGCACCTCGGCATGCTTGCATAGGTACGACATCACACTCCACATGGTCATTATATTTCCCAACGGAGAAAGGAACTGTCACAATGTGACTCACACGCAACGCGCCACAATCATTAAGCCATTGCATCTTGTACGGACATAGGTGTCTTCTAGATTTCAGTCCCAATCTGTCCACCAACTCTTGGCTAGCAATATTATTGCAGCTGCCATTATCAACAATGATGCGACAAAGCTTATCTTTAATAATGCATCTGGTATGGAAAATATTGTGTCGTTGTCCGTTCTCCTCTTTTTCAGCAGTGACACTAAGGACACGTAGGGAAATAAAGCAATTATGGTCACCGTCATCAGGCTGAATTTCATTCTCTTCTTCCTCTACAGGTTCTTCATCAAACCTTGGCCCCTCATCCTCAGGATCACTCTCTGATTCCCATTCACCTTTTTCATTCAACAACATGGCCCTCCGGCTCGGACATTGAGCAGCAATGTGACCACGACCTTGGCACTTATGGCAAACAACTTCTCTACTAAGAGTGGAAGATGCGGTACCTGAAACAACACTTGGTGCTGCTGAACTGGCAGCAGGTCGTTGCTGATTTGCTGGTGATGAAGCACTAGAACCCGTCATCTTTGATGTACTATTTGATGGAAAAGATTTAGGTGCACTACCTTGAGATCTTCCCCCACCAAAAGAAGTACTGGACTGCAGTTTGCGCCAAGGGGCGGCAATAGAATGACTGCCATAAGATCTTCCACGTGACTCCTGCTGAATCTTCCTCTCAGTATGCATTGCTTGATCAATAAGATCTTGCAAAGTATGATATGGAAACATCTCCACAAAACCAGCGATCTCCTCATTAAGACCTCCAAGAAATCTTGCCATTTTAGACTCCATGCTTTCTCTAGTTCCAGTCCAAACTAGCAGCAATTCCATCTCCTTGAAATACTCATCAACCGATCTTTTTCCTTGCCTCAATGTTTGCAAACGATTCGTGAGGTCACGCTCATAACTCGAAGGAACAAAACGCCTCTTCATCACTCGCTTCATTTCTTCCCAAGTATGAATATATCCAAGACCTAACTGAAGTTGATTCTCCTGCACCTGATTCCACCAAGTGAGAGTGTATCTAGAGAACTCAACTGAAGCAAGGTTAACACGACGCTGATCTGAAAGATTATGCACTCTAAAAATTTGATCACATTGTTCAGCCCACTCAAGATACTCATCAGCATTCTTCTTTCAAGTAAACTTGGGGATACTCAACTTGACACGAGCAATATTATCGGGGTCATCATAACGACAACGACTGCGGTGAAATCCCCTATCTTCAAAATCAGCACGTCGATGATGATGACACCGGTCAAACCTCCTACCACGACCAAAGGGATTTTCATCATCAGACCCTGCCTCATGATCTTCGAACTCTTCGTCTTTAAATATCACACGATGCTCGTGTGCACGACGTCCGCCACGCTGATTATGGAAATCAGCACGGTGGCCACCACGCTGATTATCGAAATCAGCACGACGACCACCACCATATCCTCCTCGGCCATCACCGAAACAATCAAATCCATGGTCGAAATCAGAATTCTCATCTCCGGACTCCTCCCGATGATGGTCTTCTTGATCACGACATGGTCCACGTCCTCCTGCTGCTGGAAGGAGAGCATCGAACATCCTTCCCATTGCCTCCACAAGTGAGTCCGCCATGCGACGCATCTCAGCCCGAGAAACTGGGCGTTCATCCTCTTCATGGTGCCCGCCATGGTGCCCACCATGAATACTAGAATCTGATCCTGCCATGTTAGGGGCAGCAAGAAATATGTGGAACATGAAGTATTTGTGGAAACACTCAAACTCACCACTTACTTACCCAAGTTACGCCTTTTGTCCTCAAGTACTGTGATTGTGCTAGTGTTGGCAGCTTCAACAGAGGTGGTAGTGAGGTCGTAAGGATTACGATTTGAATGTCCCGGTTTCAGATTTGAAGTGGAGCTATAGGTGGCTAAACAAGGAGGGGCTGCGGTACTGTGAACCAAGTAAATTGATGTTTTTAAAAGATATAAAGTTGTAGCAAACAAGATCACCACCAACTTCAAGATGCAACTGAAAATTTTAGCAACACACTTCTTCCTTCAATTTTTGTTCCATTGCTCTTCTATAACTTTTTTTCGAATCTTTTCTCTCTATTTTTTTGACCTTTTTTATAATACTAACAAGGGTGCTGATAACAAAAGATATATAATAAACGGTGGAGACTAGCAACTTGAAGAACACAAGAACACAAGGTAGCAGTACCGACAAAGGGCTATAGGTATTTTTTTGGCTTTGGACTATAGGATATGAACAAATATGTGTAGCAAATCAAATAAGGATGAATATATGGATGGTGATGAGACCTACCATGTCAACGAAAGCTCTGATACCAGATGATAGGTTCTAACCCGACGTTAGAACAAGGATGGCCCGATCTTCACGGCAGTAGGTCTTGAACTTGAAGAACGACGATGGGGTAGCGGAAATAGGATGATAACTTACTGGAATTAGAAGATAACTTGCTGAAGATTAGCTGATAACTAGCTTTATACCTAGCCAAGGTTGGATGCGGCCCAAACGACGGGGAGAGAGACACCGAAACCGCGAGGACTTCGACTCGATCTCCAAACGACCGCAGAACCACAACCGGAGCTAATCCACACAAGGCGAGGCAGTCGTACTGGAACTCACAAACACGAACTAGTGGACCTCAGAGAGATCTCTTCACAAGTCCAAGTAGAACGAGGAAGAACATGGGATGACTAAGCACTCGGGCAGCTCGGCTGCAATATCACTAGATTAATCTCAAATCATCAAAAGTTGTGTATAGCTTACATATGGGGGGTATTTATACTAGAAACAATCCTCCTAGGTGGGTGGAAACACGAAAACAAACTGAATACGTCGCTAGTGTGCAAGGATCTCCCGAGATGGCCTTCTGAGTTGTTTCCGTGTAACTGTTTGACTTTTGAACAGTCTTCAATGTTTCGATCATAACTTCTTCTAGGAATCTTCAAATGATGTGGGGCTGGATGCGTTGGAAAGCTAACTCGATAAGCTTTCCAACGGTGTATAGCATGCTTTGTGAAACTTCATAGATTGGTACAGTTTAATGCCCGAACTTCAGACTCAGGACCTTGCCGAATAGCTTGCCGAATGACTTGCTAATTGCTGGAACTTGCCGAATGACCTTGCCAAATGACGAGAACTTTGCCGATTCTAGCTTCGTGACCTTCGTCTTGATGATTCTCTTGAACGTACCTAAATAGTATCAACATACAAGACTTAGGTAGCATAAAGTTATCATTTCTATTGAGTTGAAACTCATAAAGTAGCGCGTGCACCTCTTGTTGGATCTTTTTAGCTCGGCTACGAGTGATAGGTCCGGTAGAAATTGGAAATGTGGTTGGAGAGGCTGTCGGTGCTGGCATGGTCATATCAAATTCTATGCAGCTGCCATCTAAGTATCGCCCTCCGCGATTCTTTGCTAAGTCATATACGAAGCAATGGCTCGCATCCCCCTCAACGGGCAGTTCTTCTTTCACCAATGGGGCTTCGCGAGTCTTCGGGTTCACCAGCGCAATTTTATTGTTATCATTCCTAGTCATAACAAGCGAAGGGGATAACTATGCAACGAATGATAGCGACAACAAAATTCCCAAAATTCTTCAAAAGCTTTCTCGGGGTAGTGACGTCGAAAAGCATTCCAAGAAGCCCCGCTAACGCAAGTGTTGGCATGGTTGAAGGTTTTAGGCAGCACGTCCAGCACCATGCTTTCGTACAGCGTCTGTCAAGACAGTATATACAAGTTAACACCTCAGTTTTAATAGCTCGAGCAAGTGCTACATCAAAAGTTTGTTTGGCGTCCTAAACCTCTGCGTTGGGATTGGCGGCAGGATTGCGAGGCGATCCTTCGTGATGGAGAGGAGCAAGAGCTTCGCCGGTCACAGGATCGACGGGGGCACCTTCGACGTCGGCCGCTTCACGGCCAGGGGCTCCAGGAACTCCTTGGTCGTCGACCTCACCGCCAGTCTTAGGTGGCCAATCCTGGTACGAGCCATAGGCCCCAAGGGTGGCGTCAGGTCCATGCTTCGCTCGATGTTCCCGCAATTCCAAGGCTTGTTTCGCCTGACCAAAATTGAACTGTGAGAAAGGGAAAGTCATTAAACACCAGAATAAGAAATGCGCAAGTCTACTTTCAATCATGAATATAAGCCAAAAGACTTCACCTTTGTTAGCCGGTCTACAGCCTTTTTTTGGGCATGCTCTCGCCCGCTCCGCGCCCAGAAGTTACAAAGAATGATCATCATAATTTGATCATCAGTTTTACTTGGGGCTGGCATTTCCTCAGCAGTGGGGAACTCGAAGCTACGGCTTCCAAAAGCCCTAAAATGTTCGCAGCCTATTGTTCCAGAAGATGCAGCAAAGTTTCAGAGCACGTCGCCGCCCCGTAATCTCCAACCTTGCTCATCGTGTCCGGCAACAGTTTAAGCTCGCTATGCAGCCACTGGACGAAGCTTGAGATATTTTCTGTAATTTTGAACACCTGAGTCTCGGCCCCAAAGCTCTCCAGGGCTCGACGATAGGCAGTCGCCAAATACGCCCCCATTGGTGGCAGTAGGTCTCATTTTTCTCCATGGTGTCTTCAAGCTCGCCCTTCAGTCGTTTTAGTTCTGCTATGAGGTTGTCGTTGGCTTTGATTTGGACCTATTGCGCGTCGTATTGGGTGACCATGTCTTTAAGCTCAGTGCGACACTCTTCATAGCATTCCAAGCTTTTATCTAGCTCTTTTTTCAATGCATCAATAGCAGTTTGTTGTTTTGTCCTTTGATCGGTCAAAGTCTTGACTTGCTCATTCAGTTGACGAGATTGGTTCTTTAGTCTCTCATTCTCGTCGCGCAGTTTACGATTTTCCTCTTCAAGGAGCTTTTTATCAGCAAGCGAAGCTTTCGCATCACTAGCAATGCACTCAAACCCCTTCTGACAAGCAGCGACACCTTTAGAAAGGAAGGTTTGCATCAACTGCAGCAGTTCCTCACCCTTTAAATCCTCCAAAGATCGAATGAAGTCTGCGAATGCGAAATAGAAGGGGGGCACAATGCGTGAGGAATATGAAAAGACAAGAGACACAATTTGTGTTTGGAGCATAGCAAAAAGCTCGAAACTCATGACGAGAGTAGTTAACACATACCAGGTTCTAGCGTCGACACCCCAACCCCCAATCCAAAGGGTGGGGCGACAGCCTCCGGTCCGAGCGGATCTTTTTCTTTACTGCTCAAGGTGATCAAAGTGGAAGCCACTGAAAAACAACACAAAGTAGCGAAGTGTCAATTCATAATCATCAAAATTTGCCAAGCAAATTAAAGAAGTTAGTAGCAAATCGAAAGGCGAACCTATTTTCTCAAGTTGAAGGGCGAGTGTGTCCTGGGCTGGTGGAGTGATATCTCCTTTAGAGATGTCCATCGTCGACCTTCCGTCGTCCTTCAGAGCTGGGGGTGGTGACCTAGACTGATTTGCCTCTAATTTCTCACCTTTAGGGGAGCCCAGAACGATAGGGTCGTGAGCTTTTAAACTGGAGCCTTTTCCCTTGTCAGCCGCAGGCTCAGAGACAATCTCAGTCGTTTTTAAAACAAGGTCTTTCTCCTAAGGAGCCGTCGCGGGTGCACCATCGTTGAGATAACTCAGCTCTTCAACCTTATCAATCATATCCATCAACCCAGCTACACGAGTCGTGGGCACCGGACCAGTCATCAAGAATTGACTAGTTTTCTCATAGTGCTCAATGTACCTTTTCCCCCTAGCTTCTTCTTCTAGAGTTTGCTTCAACCGTTCGCAAGGGGGATTAGTAGACGAGAAGTACAATCTCATTTATTCGCTGTGAGCCGCAGTCGCCACAGCTTCGACAGGGTCAACCTCAATCTCAATAGGCGGATCTCTTGGTTTCTCAGGATCCCGCGCCCTAGGTGGGTAAAACATGGAGGGCTCAATTTGAGGCGTCTGGCAGACGTCAGCGTGTTCCTCAGCCTCGGGGATTCTATCCACTTTCTGTTTTCGGCTGGGGCTTCGCTGTCGCTTGTCGAGAAGGTTCACTGATAGATTCTTTGTCTTTTTCCCCTCCGCTGCAGTTTTTCCTCTTCGAGACAACCTTTTTCTCGAGAGTCACCAATGGGGCAGCATCCTAAGCTTTCTTCTTCTCTCGCTCCACCGCAGCAACTTTCGCTGCCTCAGTTTGCCGACGAATCAAATTCTCATTAATTTTCATCAACTTGCTTGTTTTCTCAGCAATAGGAGGCAGAGTGGTTTTTGCAGCTTCGGCCTTTCACTGCGCCAATACATCAACAACTTTCGCACCCGTTGAAGTGCCCTCCGGTGCGGTTGTCGATTTGCCAGTTCTTTTCTTCTTTGAAGACTCGGGTAACTCGGAACCAACATTCCGAGCTGGCAACATTTTCTTTCCAGCTGTCGGGGGTATCGGTCGAGGAGAATAGGCGACGCCCATCTCGTCAAAGACGCGATTGATCCGGCCCTGATGCTTCAAAATCTTCTAGGCGCACTCCCACTTCTTGTGAGTGTAGTTGCCGATCATCTGGACAACCTTCTTTTCAACGTCAGCTACAATCTCCTCGTCAGTTTTGTCTTCAGGGCGTTTCACATTGAATATAGGGCTTCGCACATCATGGTCTAGCCCAGGCAACCACTGCACTTTGAATGGCCACGAGCCCCACCGAGGCTGGCAGGGCCAAATTTCAGCAGCCACAAATTCTTCAAGGGCGTCTCGCATAGTGATTACGTGAGTCGCCTAGTAGAACGCGCTTGTTCTAGTGGATGTGCGGCTTGCTTTCGTCAGTTCTGGCGATAATTCAACTTCCAAGTCGATCATGCGGCTCGCCAGGTCATATGAAGTTACCTCTTCTTGCTTTGAATTTCACCCTATCACTACAATAGGGGCGTAAAACCAATACGAGGTCCACTAGTTAGCCCATTTGTTCTTGTATGCTGGGGCTAACTCCACCGAAGATGGTCTAGCCCGGGCAACCACTGCATTTTGAATGCCCACGAGCCCCACCGAGGCTGGCAGGGCCAAATTTCAGCAGCCACAAATTCTTCAAGGACGTCTCGCGTAGTGATTACGTGAGTTGCCTGGTAGAACGCGCTTGTGCTAGCGGATGTGCGACTTGCTTTCGTTAGTTCTGGCGATAATTCAACTTCCAAGTCGATCATGCGGCTCTCCAGGTCATATGACATTACCTCTTCTTGCTTTGAATTTCGCCCTATCACTGCAATAGGGGTGTAAAACCAATAGGAGGTCCACCAGTTAGCCCATTTGTTATTGTATGCTGGGGCTAACTCCACCGGAGCTTGGTTTTTACCAGCGTGCCGCGTCTGAAAAGTGCAGCAGCCGTATTGTCACACCCGATTTTTCGAAGAAAACCAAGTGCTACCTATATGTATGCCGGGATCTAGTTTCATACATATAGTGACATCATAGTGAATAACGAAACAATATCACGTAAAGAAAGAGAGATAATTAGAGATTTACGGTGGAATGCTAGGAAACAAAGGCTCCGACTTCACGGGCAATTGATCGGGGGTTGCGTACGCCTAGCACCATCTTCTGAACATCATACACCTTCTTCTCCTTTTTATTCTTCTTCTCTGAACAGCGGTTTAGCAAGGGTGAGCACACTTATGGTTGGAGCTCAGCAAGTGGGGGAAGATCCAAGGCTATCAAGGATAGGCTAAGGTTTTGTAGCGGTTAGCATTTTAAGTTGGTCAAAATTTATTAGCAAGCACCTATTTACTAGATGTAAGTTCATACCAACCCACTTAAGCATTTAGGAAAGCATCTCATCTCAAAACCATATGGAAACCACGATTTAATTCCATCTTTATGTTTGATTATCATGTGAGGGTCCATGCCGCTCTTGACCGTGAGCACGGCCGATCGATCAGTTTTCACTCTGCAGAGGTTGTACACTTTACCCACAGTTCGTGTTCCCCATGTCGCCCGGGTTTGCAAGGCCCTTAAACACTTCCGAGGTGAGTGGCTAGGGGTTCACTACGAAGCCTTTACAAAGATATGAAAAAGCACCAATAACCCATGACGATTCTGACTCGGGGCGGACCATAACCTTCCCTAGTGGTCGGCACCTTAGCAAAGGCGCTACCCCAAAAGAACCGGGCTATACCCCCGCAACCCCGAGCCCCCCGTGTTCCTTTCGGATAAGGTCACCGGTACAATCGCACACCTAATTAATTGGCTAAGCCGAGCCATATGGACTGTGGTTGCACCGTTCTCCTGGGTGGTTCTCCATGTTCCGATTAAACCATATCATCTGGTTATTAACCATAAGCACACACATATATATATATCACCAAAGTTATCATGATCAACATTCATCATATTGTAAAAGATTCACTTAAACCATCCTAAGGTATAGCAACTAAGCATTTCTACCCCAAACCATTTATTTAAAAAGGTTATCCAAGGTAAAAGTGATAAAATTCTAGTCATGTCCTTAAAAAGGTGATTTTCCCATCAAATTTATGCAATATCATAAAAGATAAACTTAATTATCATGCAATTATATAGGACAAAGTAGAACATGCAGGGGGAGAAGACCACTTGCCTTTCTCTAACAAAACTACTCTTATGTTCTTCCGCTCTTGCTTTTTGATACTCTTGATCTTCAAGACTTCCGAGCAATAGCACGATCTTCTACTCGAAGCAAACATCGGACACAACACATGCAAAGCAGACAAACAAGAACAACTAAGAACAATACACCAAACAAGAAAAGGCTTAAAAAGAGGATAAGGCTTGGTTCTAGGATCGCGAACGTAAGAAACGCTAAGAACGGAACTATCATTGAAAAGGCACAACTATCGAGAGATTTGGATTATATCACAAAAGGCTATGTGCTTGGTATATTTTAATTAAATAAAGCAATGTGCATAGGTTATTTCAGAGAAATACCCTATTTAGAATTAAGCGAGTTATATTTGTATACAAAAGGACGATGTTGAGCTTATAATTATTCAAGTATGATTTATGCAAATTAAACATTGGAATTCAAAAAAAAAGCATATGTAAAGAATCTATGCGTATAACTTTATGTTTGGAGTTCAACTAAACAAATTATATTTCAAAAATACATTATATTCACAATAACCAAATTAATAATTAATTAAGAAAACTCGAGATAGCCTATGTTACTTTTATTTAGAAAGCGAGATTGATTAAATATTAATCAATTTAACATTTATATTATGAAAGTCAAGGTATAACTCTAATTAGCTTTTAATTGAAAGAATTATTCAAATAAATATTAATCAAATTAAGCGTAGTATGAAAAACACGAGGTTCAACTCTATTTAGATTTTATTTATAAAGCAAATTTAATAGGCATAAACCAAGTTAATATATAATAAATTATCAAAACACATTTTAGAGTAACCATCATGTCTTACGTATTGTTTATGATGAGACGGAACTAACGCAAGAAGAACGGTCTTAAACGGGCTAAACCGTGAGATCTAAAGATTAAACAAGGATGAGGGATCTAATCAAGGTTAACCGTAGATTTGGATGAGTGATTTACGAGCAAAGAGTAGCCACGGACATCCGGCTTAGATTACTAGATATTTATACACCATGTTAGCTCTCCTAGGAAAAGCACGTATATATGACATAAGCATGATGTAATTCGACATCATGAAGACGTATGTGTACCGTGATTGGTTGCTTTTCCGGGCGTGGTACTACTAGCTTGTCTATGGCAACACATGCATGCAAGCGTGAACCGAAGAAAGTGCTAGGTCGCTAGCCCTTGTAGGATGTTGTGTTGCCTTGCGTGATGGTCGACATTAGAGTGATGGTGGACAACAAATCAAAGAATATTGGCGGCTTCGGTTCGTGATCTCATGCATGGCAAAGGATGAAAACTATAAGTAAGCATTGTTTGGTCGATCAACAAGAATAACACAAGTTTGCATGCGGCGGCTACGCATGTGCATGAGCATGGTGGCTCGCGTGAAAATGAGAGACAACATGATAGTGAGGACCGAATGCAAAACATAAAAGACCAACATGATAAATAGGCCATCACGATGTACTTATGATGAAGCTTGGTACCTTCTTGTGTGACGACGGCGATTGACGGTGAATGACGGTGAGAAGCTGATGAAGCTTGATACGACACGAACGACGAGACTCCAATCATGGCAGCAGCATAGTCATCATACGAATGGCAACCTTTCAGATATTTCAGAGAGCATCCTCGCGAGATGATGGAACGGGAGACACTGTGATGTTGCAGAGATGGAATGAAAGAAAACTTAATCCAAGGCCTTGTTCCCCGGGAGAACGAATTCAATAGGCACGAACGTTCCTCCGTGGCGAGAAAAAGCTCCGGTGAGCGGATCGGTCATCGGTGCGTACGTGTTCGTCTCCTTGCTCGGATACTAGTGCTCCGGCAAGAAAACGGCGACGGGACGGAACTCTAGCACGGCTGCACCTCCACGTCAATGAGATCCCTTGGGTTCTTTGCTTGCCCCGACGAACATCCCCGGCAAACTCCCGGAGGCGTCCCCGGATCCACCGGCAGCGAGAGAGACGGATGGAAGGCGATGGATGACGGACGACTCGGGCACGCATGGCCGGTGGTGTTCGGCGACAAGCGGACGACGATGAGCGGCGGCGGATGTGCAACTTGGTGACGTGGAGGTCCCGGTGGCGTTGGCCCGGTTCGGCGGCATCCGGCCGCGACGCAACGTCACCGGCACTCGGCGGACAGCGTGAAGGCCCTCTCCGCGACGGGACGTGGACGGCGACGGGGAAGCGAGCGCGCGGTTTGGCGTTGCCGATCCCATGGTGTCCTCGGGTTGCTCCGGTGGTGTGTTGGTTCGACACAAGGAGGAGGCGACACTCGCTCGGCTTGACTAGCGGGCATGCAAGGCCATGGTGATTTGCGGGCGAGGCAACGGAGGTGAGCGGCGGGCGAGCGCAGCGGGGGTACACGAGAGGACTTGGCTTGGAGGGAGCCGCGGGGAATAGCAGCAAAACCATGGGATGGAAACGGAAACCGCCATTGATGGCCATGATTACTCGCGTTGAAAGGGGATATTGATTGAAGGGAGCAAACGTTTCGGGTCTTGTGTCTATGTGCGGTGCATACGTTGGAGGCGAACGGGTGCGGGGCCGGGGAGGCTAGACGTGCGGCGGTGACGCAAACACAAGGATGGATTCTATGGGGAAAAAACTTGACCGGGGGATGCTTGGACATGGCCGTCATGAACGAACGAGGGGAACGGACGGTGCGGCGGTGTGACATAGTGGCCATTGCATGGTGGGTGGTCGTTATCGGTGGATTGAAGGCGAGGGGAACCGAGATGGCAGCATGCAGGGGAGAGAGGTGAGCGCGGCAGCAACGCACTCGTGGGCACGCGTGGGAGAGCGAAAGGCCACGAGCCCGCGAGGATGGTAAGCGGCTCGGGCACGGGTGGCCGAGCGCGAGCGGCGTGGCGGCGCAGCGGCGCATGTCGCGGGCAGGCGAGCGGATTTGGCTAGGGAAGCAAACAGACATGCGGGAGGGCGAGTGTCACAGCCTCGTGGGTAGCGTGCAGCTCGGGCGCCGGCGCAACGCACGGGCGCGTGCGAGCGTAGGCATGGGTGGCAACTGGCTAGAGGTGGGAGGAGGCCTGTCGTGTGGCGCTCACACATAGATGGAGAGGAAGTGGTGCGGCCAAAGAAGTGGATGGGTGTGCATGATATGAACGGCTCGAGCACGACGAGCAGGCACTCGGGGGAGCCAGCCACAGAGCTCGGGTGCGCGGGAAGAGAAGCGGTGCGAGCACGACGCACGAGCGCAGTGCGGTAGAGCATATGCAACGCATAGGCTCGAGACAGAGCTGGGAGAAGGGGCGGGCTGTCAGCGAGGGAAAGAGAGAGAAAAAGGAGATGGGCTGGTGGAGAAAAACAGGCTGACGATCTTGGAGTTGTGAAGCGGGGCTGAGCGGGGAAACTGGGCAGGGGTAGCTAGAGAGGCAGCGGAGACAACAGCCGGGCGGGGCGGCGCATTGTGCAGGTGCATGAGGGTGCGCGGCTCGGGTGCGAAGCATGACGCACTAGAGCTAGGCGATCACGAGCGGAGCCATAGCACATAGGCCAAGGATGGTTGGTGGCGACACACGGACTCATGTCCAGTTCTGGCTGGGTGTGAGACGAGGGAGACAAGCCGAATAGGCGGGGGCCACCCGTCTGCGATAGGAGATGGAGAGGGTGAGCCGGGCCTACGACCTCTTGTTGTTGTCGGGTCGAGCAAAGGTTTGTGTCGGGAAAAGATGGTTGGATGGACCGGAAAGAGAGATAGAGAGAGAGGATGAGTTTGGACCATGAAAAGATATATATATATAGAGAGAGATAGATTTGAGTTTGATCTTTTCATGATTTTGAGAATATTTACTCAAACAAAACAAATGTGAAAGCAAACCAAAAGGAAAGCCACACTCATAGAAACATTTTATTTAATTAGAAAAACAATCAATATTTTTCTATACTAAATTTCCTGTAAAGAAAATAAACGTTGGACAAAATTTTAAAATTATGAGAAAATTGTTGTTATTATTTTTCCTATTAACATCCTGAAATCCAGAAATTTTAGGGTGTTACACGTATTGAGCCTCTTTTTCTTCGTCTTCAACTATTACTGTTTTCCTTGCCCAATGAATTTCGAAGTGACGAACGAAGGTCTCCACATCATTGTCCCTGGCAAAGGTGCGACAGGCCCACAAAAATTTCAGCACTTGAGGAACAGAGTTAGGTGTCAGCTGATGAATCTGAACATTGTAGTCCGCCAAGATGTCAGCAAACTTCTTTGAGACTGGCAGACGAAGCCCCGTAGTGAAAAAATCTCGGAACACAATGCTCTCATTTTTTCTGGGTTTCGGCGTGGTCTCTTTCCCAGGCAAGCGACAGATCCTAGGCTCGAAACAACCTTCTAGTCGTAGTGCATCCAGATCTTTTTGGGTCATCAAGGATCGTCCAATAAAACAGGTCCTGGCTTTGACTAGGTCTCGCAGGTCAGCCTTCACTCCTGCCAAGTTTTCTCCGGACCCTTCCACAACTTCCTCAGCGGCTGCGTCACCCTCCTCCCCAATCTCGCCCTCCTCCACGTCGGCACCACGTTTTTCAACATTTGTGTCGCATCATTATTTCGACATAACTCCCATTACCCGAACCTTTACTTTCAACGCTACTAGAGGTGGATGAAGTACTGCCGCTCTCGCGAGAGCTAGCAGACCAATACAGCTAGAAATCTTACCAGACACCGAGCTGGAAGACGTCGCGATGGCTTCAGCAGCTCCCAGTGGAGCGGCCTGTTCTTCACGGTTCGATGACGACCCTTCGCCCTTCATGACTATAGCAGTGTGCCTGACGCGAGCCATGTGTCTATTAAAACTTGGACTCAAGCGCATCATCGCGGAAGCTAAAAAATGAAAACATGTATTTGGAGCAGGAAGAAAACTAACCTCTCAAGTCGACCGAAGCTTCCGCTGGAGCGACTCGCGGGGAGCGAAGGCAAGGGGGGCAATTGCAAAATCTAAATGAGAGAAGAGGGGGTGAAAGTGGAAGCAGGTTCACAGCGGTGTCGGCCCCCTCTATTTATAGGTAGTGAAACGCAACGGTCAAAAGTTTTGAACCCAACAGTAAAAAATCGGGGGCATTTTGGTAATTCAAGCGGGAGTCTCGGGAACCGACGCCGGGGGAGACGTTTTCTTCTACCTCGATTCTCAATCCTCAGATTTCGCTGGCTCAGAGTTGCATTGAAGCGAGCACCTCGCCATTGAGGGGCTTCTTTTGGGGGATTCAGAATCAGGCCTTTCGTATGACGAATCGCGAGGTTATTTCAGTTAGTCAGGTTCAATTCGAAAGGCTCAACTGCGAAGCCCCGGGAGCCCATAAGTCCGTTTTCATTTTTCTGATTCTATCTTTCGTCTAGGACCTTTCGTCGGCAGCAGAATGGCCAAGTTAGAGCAACGATTCAAAGTGTTGGAGTTTTGGTTAGGCTATTCAGTTTTCTCTGAGACGAAACCCCGAGGGCTAATACTGCCCACCCAATTTATTACAGTCTGGGTTTCGCCCGTGGGGTTTCATCGTCCCTAACGGTTAATGCATTCAAGTTTGGCTGTAATTTGAGTTTCAGGAATGTGCCAGGTGAAAGGGGGCTCTCCAAAAGATATAAGGTCTTCTCCCGACAAGCGCACGTGATGATAGCAAGAAAGGTGCCGCGATTTGCGGCATGACGTCACGGGGCGCTGGTTACATGAAGACCTAATTGGAGATTACCCAAATATAGCCTAGCACATTCTGTTTTGATCTATTTTACACAAGTGTATTCTCGGTATGTAAAAAGTCTGTTCGCATCCCCTATAAAAGGAGACGGACCGGCACTTGTAAAGGGGATCGCCTTTTGAGAAATTTATTGTTGAGAGAGAGCTTTTGGTTTTCTCCTGTTGACATCTTAGCTTTGATTTTCTTTCCTGAGCCTTTGGTCTATCCTTCATTGTTTATGAAAAGGTAGCTTTGCTATTCCACAACAAGGGATGCAATCTAGTTAAGCAAATCATGCATGCACCATGATGCATCACGGAATGCCCTTCCAACAACTTTCATCAAGGTCACATGCAAAGGACAAGCATGAGGGGAAGCAAGCATTGTTTTGCAAGAAATTCATGGTGGCATGTGAAGCAAAGGAGCATGGACATGACTCAAAGCAAAGGCATCCAGTGGAAGGACCAATAATGCAAGCAAAGGAGTGGATGAGAAAGTTTGGGCGGTGCAACTTGTGGAGCATGCGGGCACGAAAGTCACAAAGTGGAGATCATCACGCTGAGGAAAAAACCGAGACATGGAGGGCCAGAGGTACCCCAAGCCGGTCAGCCCAGGCCGGTCGGCCTCCCCTATAAAATGCACCCCCCCGGTGCTCATCTTCAGCAGGCAAGCAACTCTCCCATCTCTCTGTTTGTGTGCTCGAGTTTTTAGTCCAAAACTGCCTTAGACTTAGCCATCCTTCACAAGTTAGTTTTTCCCAACAAAATCACACCCGTAATCCACTCAAAGTTCATACTCCAAAATAATTCTTATGTGCCTTGTTACTGGTTAAAACCCTAGAATTATATTAGAGAGAAGAGTGCTGCAACCATGTGGAAGAAAACCACAATCTCTTCACCAAGAAGAAGGGGTCGTCGTCGTCCAAGCCATCTTCGACGACATCTTCGAGGAGGCACTCAGTTTCCGAGTCTCCTCAGAGCATGGAGGAGGACACGGCACCACCGAGAAGGAACGACACTCTCCTTCTCGGTGGCATGAGGGCAACAAGGAGCTCGTCCATGAGGTTCACCGAACCTCAAGGGTGTACGGAGGAGCCACCCGTCCCACCTCGTCGATCGACCCGATCATCCGCTCCACCTCTATACACTCCGCCGATACTCCGTGTATGGCTTCATCATCATGTTGGAGGAGGAGGAGAAGAAAATTGCTTGCCTTAATAAGAGGCTTGTGGCAAACGTCGATTTCGACGATCAAACTCTCAACTCATTGGGTTTTGGCACAGACATTTATTATATGTTGGGGCACCTATGATGGGTGCAATTCTCCAACGGGGTGTCTGCAAATACCCACAAGGAATTTGCCTTGGAAATTCTAATGACCATGGCGCCTATCCTTGATGAGGGGGGGTGCCAAGTTTATCATTCCGGTTGGAGGGAATTCAGCAAGTGGTTCCCTATGAAAATATTAGGGAGCTACTTGGTTTCCAAAAGGGAGCTCCGGAGAAGGTTAACGTGCCGGAAGGCATGTTGGATGGATTTTGGAATTTGATCTCGGGGGAAGCCCATCAACAAAGGAATTCTATCCGGAACCCCATCATCCAAATATTTCACTCATGGATGTGTAAAAGGATTTTGGGAGAATGAGGGAAACAAAGGTGACCGACACGGAGTTGAATTGTCTTTACTCAGCTTTAATTGCCAGGCAGCCAATAGACCCCTCCTACCTCATGATCAACCGATGGTGTTGTGAAGCAACATCAGGATCGAGAGATATTGGTTCGGGGTGCTACCTCTCCATGTTGTCCATCTCCTTAAGAACGGGTATTCCAAAAAACCCCGAGCATCTTTTACCCGGGACCTCTCGGATTTGAATACATGAAGCAAGGAAAATATATAAGTGGAGATGAGAGAGGAGGCTTTAAAGTGGCCAAAGTGAACTTACCCCTTCTAGATCCAAGACTAAGACTATTCATCCAAGGGAAAGAAGATTGGTTGGAGGAAGGACTCCTTGTGCCGACAACGATGTTGACAGTGTATTTTGGTACACCAAACATGTTCATTACACTTCAGTTTGGATTTGATTATGGAACTAACCCGTCACTAGGCACACTAATCATATAACAAGTTCATCTTTGTGCATGCATTGTAAGTGTGGTGGTTATGTAGGAAAACATGGACATAAAGGATGGATTCGCAACAGGTTCAAAGGAGCATTTACGGAGTCTTGTTCGTGTTCATGAGCTTAATGAAATCATTTCCAATGGTGGCGAGGACCGAAGTGTTATGAAGGAACACCCTCGGGGATTGAAGCGTAAAAGACCAAACTTCATGCACGGAGAACCTCCATCTTGGACGCGAGGATGACATCATCAAAATCATGCAAGTGGAAGGGCAAAGTGCATAAATGCATGAGGACCCACGGGAGCGAAGGGGCGACCGAACCGGGCCGAAATGGGCCTGGGCTGGTCGGCCCAGGCCGACCGACCCAGCCCACTCAAGGGGTCGGTTTGGCCCCCCCTTTCCTTGCACCCGAAGGATCTTCAACCCTAGAGTCCTGGAGGCGCCGCCATTCGCTGAGGAGAGAGCCATTCGTATTAGGAGGCCATCCACAAGCTAGAGAGAGAGGAGGGAGATCTCCGGAGGGGGATCAACCACCTCGAAGGAAGCACCCACAAGTGGAGAAGAAGGAAGACACTGTCGGAAGGGAGACCATGATCAACAGTGCTCTGTCTAGCACCTTGATGGGGCAATCTCCTTGTTCGTCCATGGGTTGTAATCGATCTTAAGATGTAATCATACTTTGTTGGAACATCTTTCTATCATCTTGTGTTGAATATACTTTAATGCTTAAGGTTAGTTACCATGCCGTAAAGGGAGTATAGCTCCAATGCTCCCTTGGATCCATTCAATACGCCTTGTCCATCATAGGTCTAGTCACAATTACCTTCGCGTAGTGACAGTATCAGGGGAGGGAAAGGGCGAAACCGTGGTCACAACCCCCGATAGATTAGATTGGTTTTCTTATTTAAAGCGATTGCATGTTCTAGGATTGTAGACCCATGGGCGAGTGTCTTTTATCTTGATTGCTTAATCATTCTCTCTAGTGTAGTTTAGTTGTTTTCTAGTTTAATCATAGTTAGGGTTCGAGTAGTTAGTGAGTAGAGGTAGATCAAACACTTGTAATCCCCTTGCTCCGCAGATTGACAAGAACCTTGGGAGTCCCGTGGTGAAAAAGGTGTAGGTCCGTACGCTTGCGGATCGTAGGTGGATACATCTTTCATTCGTCAACAAGCCCCTTTTTCTGGCACCATTGCCGGGGATCAAGCTAGTTTACATCATTTGGTTTGCATCTAACTTAGTTTTATATTTAGTTTATCTTTTATTTGCTATATCCAACACATATTACCCAGAAAACCACTTTGTTTGTTTTTATTTTTGTTTTTGTTTTTATCTTGTTGTCTAGATGGCGTTCGCTAATCAACCCGTGGAAGAACCGGAGAAATCACTAAGGGATTACGCTAGTCCTCGATGTGAAGACATAAGAGTACAAGAGTCGGATTCGAAGCTCGAAGCAACCAAGTATGAGATTAAATCCAAGATCATCATGATGGTGGCGGCAAACCCGTTTGAAGGGATGGTTACGGAGAACCCATATAGACACATAAGGCATTTCACGACGCTATGCAACACGGTGCGTCAAGAAGGAGTTCCCAATGAATGGTTCAAATGGAATCTCTTTCCCTACTCACTTGCCGGTGAAGCAAAGACATGGTACTCGTTTGCGTCTTTTGAAGTTGAAGGCAATTGGAACAAGTTGACAAAGAAGTTTTGCGAGAAGTTCTTTCCAATTAGTAAGGATCAACATCTAAGGAGGCAAGTGATCACTTTCACGCAAGGAGAAGAGGAAGGGATAGATCAAGCTTGGAATAGGTTTAATGAGTTGATCGAACAAGGACCAAGACTCGACTTCTCCGGTGACGTACTCTTGCATAAATTTTTCTTTTCCCTATCCCCTAGTTGCATGCAACACGTCCAAATGTGTGCAGGTGGGGATCTCATGGAGAAAACACTCACGCAAGCCGCTCAACTTCTACAGAAAATTAGTAAAGCGGCTGCCATGTGAAGAGATTGGGAAACAAGACTTGCGGGAGAGCCGGAACATAATTCAAGGATGAAGAAGTGTGCTGAATTTTCTAAAGAGGCAACCCCGGAAGTCACAAAAGAGGAGCCAATCCCGGAAAAGCTTGAAGAAGAGCATGTTAAGTCAAGAACTACCCCGAGCATCGACTTCGCCGTATCAAATGAAACAAACAAGAGAAGCATGTCAAGCGCGAAGCCACTAAGGGAGTTCGAACCAAAGGATTGGGTTCCAATCGATTACGGAGAAGTATTCGATAAGAGAAGACCGTTCCCTAATCAAATGGGGATGGCAAGAGCATTGAAAGTGGATTTCCCACCGGAAAGGAAAACAGAAGATTCATATGACCTTGAAACCACCAGTGAGATCTTTCAAAAGCTCTTTGGAGATGATGAAGTGGATACATAACACATAGCCGAGGTGCAAAGAATCATGGGGATCAAGCCCGAAGCATCGCCATATGCTTGCCTCGCCGAAGTTTACACGATAGGATCCGATGAATAAGAGAAGACAACACCACACTTGAGTTGCGAGATCAACGGAGTTCAATGCAAAGCTTTATGCGACATCGGAGCCCAAGTAAGTGTCCTATCTTCTAAAATTTACAATAAAGTTCAAGACCACAACCTAGACTTAGCTCCAACATCAACGAAATTAATCATGGGAGATGGTAGAACTATTAGACCTCTAGGTATTGCTTGCAACATGAATGTAAAAATCTCTGGAAAATGTATACCAACCGATTTCTTTTTTATTGATGCTTACCATAGTAATCATGATCATATAATTCTAGGTAGGCCCTTTCTTAAGTTGGTTGATGCCGTGTTGGATGCCGGAAAAGGCAAAGTAACAATGAACCTTAATGGAAAGAAGTACACATATAAATTTCTTCACGTTTCTAAACACCTTACACCCTTTCCTCCCGAAGATGAAGTAGAGGAGGTAGATAGTCTTTGTTTTGTTGAAACCCTTAGAGACCCGCTGCAAAGAGCGATAGAAAATCAGACTAGTGATCAACAAGACGAAGAGCTAGAAGAAGCAACAAAAGGCTTAGAACCATAAGATGGAAGCGTGGAGGAAGAAAAATTTGAGGACATAAGAGAAATTAAACCCGAGGAGCCACAAGTGCCCAAGGTAGACTTTAAACCTTTGCCCAAATGATTAAAGTATGAATTTTTGGGCCCAAACAAGACTTATCCAGTCATTGTGAGCGACGAGTTGAGTTCCGAAGAAAATGAGAAGTTGCTGATTTTATTGAAAAAACATAGGAAGGTGATTAGATATTTGATTAATGATCTCAAACTCAGCCTTTTGCACTCATCATATACCAATGGAAGACGAATGTAAGCCCGTAGTGGACCACCAAAGGAGGCTAACTCATGCCATGCGAGAGGTAGTAAAGAAAGAGGTCATCAAGTTACTTGATGCCGGAATCATCTACCCGGTTCCGCATAGCGAATGGGTGAGCCCGGTACATTGTGTACCAAAGAAAGGAGGTTTAACTGTGGTGAAGAATGAGAAGGACGAATTGATACCGCAAAGAACCGTGACCGGGTGGCGGATGTGTATCAATTATCGTAAGCTTAACAAAGCAACGAAAGATCACTTCCCCCTACCGTTCATTGACGAGATGCTCGAGAGATTAGCGAACCACGCTTATTTTTGCTTTCTCGATGGGTACTCGGGATTCATGCAAATTCCCATTCACCCGGGTGATCAACACAAAACAACATTTACTTGCCCTTATGGAACGTTTGCATATAGAAGGATGCCCTTCGGTCTATGCAACGCTCCGGCCTCTTTTCAACATTGCATGATGGCCGTATTCTCGGAATTCATCGAAGAAATTGTCGAGGTGTTCATGGATGATTTTTTCGTTTATGGGAAGACGTTCATGCATTACTTGGCAAACTTGGATAAGGTCCTCACGAGGTGTGCGGAGGTATACTTGGTGTTAAATTGGGAAAAGTGCCACTTCATGGTTAAACAAGGCATAGTGCTCGGACATGTTATATCCGATAGAGGCATTGAAGTGGACAAGGCTAAGGTAGAGACGGTTGAGCGACTCCCACCTCCGACGGATGTTAAGTCCTTGAGGAGCTTTCTAGGTCATGCCGGATTTTATAGAAGATTTATTAAGGACTTCTCAAAGATCACTAAGCCTTTAATGCATCTCCTTCAAAAGGATGTGTCTTTCGACTTTGATGAGAAGTGCCTAGCGGCATTCCGGACCTTGAAAAGTGCGTTGGTGAGTGCTCCCATTATTTAACCTCCGGATTGGAGCCAACCTTTCGAGATCATATGTGATGCAAGTGACTACGCTGTAGGCGCGGTTTTGGGTCAAAGAAAGGAAGGCCGAGTTCACGCCGTTTACTACGCTAGCAAAACTCTTACTGAGGCACAATTAAACTATGCCACTACGGAAAAGGAGTTGCTAGCGGTGGTATTCGCCTTCGAAAAATTCAGATCTTACATCGTGAACTCGAAGGTCATTGTTTACACCGATCACGCAGCCATCAAGTATCTCTTGGCTAAGAAGGATGCTAAACCACGTTTGATCCATTGGATCCTTCTTCTTCAAGAGTTTGATGTTGAAATTCGTGATAAGAAGAGGGTGGAGAATGTTCTGGCCGATCATTTGTCTAGGATGAATCGTGGACAAGATGATAAAGAGCCCATAAAAGACAAGATGAGAGATGACCACCTCTATCGAGTGCTCGATAAAGACACTTGGATGATTGATATCATTCAAGCGATTCAGAAGATGCCTCTTGACCATCTAGATAGAAACTCTCAAAGGAAGATAATATCCGAAAGTAAGATGTACTTTCGGGATGCACCATACCTCTTCAAACCTGGCAATGATGGAGTCATGAGAAGATGTGTGCCAAGAGAAGAGAGGCTAGAAATCTTGAGAAAGTGCCACTCAGCAGAGTATGGTGGACACTATAGCCATTTTAGGACCCAAGTAAAAGTGTGGTCTAGCGGATTCTATTGGCCGAAGATGCATGAAGATACTAAGAGATATGTTGCATCATGCCCCGAATGCCAAAGAACCGGAAACATCTCTCAGAGAAATTCTATGCCTTCGAAATACAATCTACAAATCGATTTATTCGATGTGTGGAGTATAGACTTCATGGGGCCTTTCAAAAACTCACACGGATATGAGCATATTCTAGTCATGGTTGATTATGTATCCAAGTGGGTAGAGGCTATGCCATGTCGTAAAGCTTCCACGGAGGAGCCCATTACTATGATCAAGAACGTGATTTTTCCTCGTTTTGGTACACCGAGGATCTGGATAAGCGATGGAGGAACTCACTTAACCGGGAAGAATTTCAGAAAGTTTTTGTCCAAGTTGGGAATTGAACATAGGGTCTCTATGGCCTATCATCCACAAACCAACGGACAAGCGGAAACATCGAATAGGCAATTAAAAAGCATTCTTAACAAAACCATAGAGAAGGGAGGCAAGGATTGGTCAAAGAAATTTGATGGAGCTTTGTGGGCATATCGAACGGCGTTCAAGACACCGATAGGTATGACCCCTTATCAATTCATCTATGGAAAATCTTGCCACCTTCCGGTTGAGTTGGAACTAAAGCCTATTGGGTGATTAAAGAATTGAACCTTGATCTCGATGCCGCGGTGGTGAAACGAAGAATTCAAATAAGCGAGCTAGAGGAGATGAGGTTAAAAGCATATGAAAATGCAAGCATATACAAAGAGAGAATTAAAAGGTTGTATGTTAAAAGGTTGAAAAAGAAGGAGTTTAAAGAAGGAGATAAGGTCCTCCTCTACAATTCGAGGTTTAAAACCTTCGAAAAGGGGAAATTGCAAAGCAAGTGGGATGGACCTTATGTTGTGCATTCGGTGCTCTCCAACGGAGTGGTAACCATTATGGATTTAAAGGTGATCAATTCATGGTGAATGGCCAATGAATTAAGGTTTACTACGACCCAACGTTGTGCCCCTTCACCACATTGATGTCTTCACCATGGAAGAAGAGCCCGAACGTCCGACCTAGGATGAAAAACAAGGCATGGATTTCTGTAAATAGTTTTTCTTTTAATTTTCTGGAGTTTCTCGCGAAGATTTACTGGGACAACTTTTTCCCATGGGTTGAGAAAGCGAAAAAACTGCAGTACACGGGAAACTGGACCGGACCGACCCCCGGAACAGGGTGGGCCGGCCGGCCCGGTCCGATCGGCCCAGTGGGGCCCTGGTGGCGGTTCGCCCCATTTTTCCCTAGAATGTTCCTTTTCGACTTCCTTCTTCGGTTAGCAAATTTTAATGGAAGTTTGAATAAGGAAAATGAGGTTCCTAGGGTTTTCCTTTTCGGACTATTTATTTGGCCGAATTGGGAGCTCGGGAATCCATCCCATCAAGCATACTTTTGCACCCACGCAGCAACCATGGTGTCCCCGAGGAGTGTAGAGTTGAAGCAAGGCACCGAGGAGCCATCGATGGAGGAGGCGGAGCGATGTGAGCTCAAGCTACCCGTCGAGATCAAGAGGACCGCCTGCATCCGTTGCGGAGGGCGTGTCCCGAACGGAGCTATCGCTTCTCGCAACCCCGTCGAAGAGGAGGATGTTCCTACTCCCGTTCGAAGGTCGGCGTGCATCCGTGGCATGAAGCGGAAGGACTACAAGGAGGTGTCGCCCGAGCCTAAGGACTACGGGGATAGCGACTACTCCGACGATCGTAGCCCGAGCTCGTGGGCGGCCGCCGGAAGAGATGATAACGATTTGTACATTTGGGAAGAGGTGCCCAAGGAGAAGACTCCCGAAGGCCCCAACGGCAGCGGCAACGACGACGGAGGTGACGACAACGGTGATGGCGACGACGACAGAGACCCTAGCGATGACGACCCTTTCGGGATGCATCCGATGTGTTGTGCGGCTTGCCTTCACTCCATCTCGGAGCTCTACGCATTGGTCGATGAATGTTTCCAGGCCAAGGAGGCGATGAGGCGACATATGGAGGATTTGGAACGTGTGGTCAAAGACGACTACAAGTTCCTGAATTGCAACGTGCGCAAACTTTTTGGCATGGTCGGGAACATGAGAGGCAAGTGGTGCAATAGTTGCGGAAAGTACCACTAGGTTTAGTTTTCCCACTTAGGATTTTTGTAAGATACGATGAGGACGTCGTATGATTTTAGCGTGGGGGAGAGCTAGCTAGCTAGCCTTTAGCTTTTGAGCTTCAAGTTTAGATTGGTTCGGTTTAGTTTTCGAGAGAGTTTTAGAGTTTAAGAGTCTTTAGTTTTTGTGTGTGTTTTTAAATTTTTGCAAGTTTGAAGTGTCTTAATTTAGTGTTGCGTCAAAGAAAATCAAATAAAAAGTCCTTTAAATTTTGTGTCTTGTGTAATGCTTATTTTTATTCACTTGTTTGTTCGTCTTTAGTTTTTGATATATGAACATAAGTGTGTGGTTTGAAAAATGTTTACCATGGTGCTTAGTGGAATTGCTATTTCTAAAAGTACCCATACCGTGCTTCAATCTTGAGCTTTTTATTTTGGTTGTGCTATGTTGTTGACGGTTAATAGTTATATCAAATTTTGTTTATGACTTGCAAGCGGACAAGTCTCCCGTTGTAGTCAAGGGACCCTTCTTCCCTAGAGTGGTGAACCCAAGGTATCGAATCCGTGGAACAAATGTGTGATGCAAGAGTTAATTTAGTAAAGCCTAGTAACTCCAATTTTCGGTAAAACCCTAATGCATCTAGATAAAAGACATGAAACTAATCTAATCTACTAAAGACCGGAGATAACAACGTAATATTGGGTAGATAAACCGATCTAGAGAGATCGGGTTAAGCCTTTTGTTGAAGTTCCAAGCAAGAGAACAAGTAGCAAATCGAATCTTATAAGAAGCCTCTTTAAACCGTGGTTTCCCGTCCAAATCCGAAAACATCCGCCTTTCGGAACCCCCGTTCGTCACAACGTATCCCTACTCATGCGGGGAGTCTAGGGCGAGTCAAAAGACAAGTCGAGATTCTTTCGGAAGATCCGGCGTGTACCTCTAGCCACCGCGGCTACAAGAACACCCTATGTAATCTATCGCGCGAATAGAATTGGAATAAGCAAACCGACCGAAAAACGAAATCTTCGAGGAAACACTTGATCGCTAAGAATAGATTCAACTTGATAATTTAACTTGATAATTCAACTATGACAATGATACATAAATAAGATCACCACCGGGATCCTTCCTTGATCTTACTTCTAGCTCGGGAACTCCGACGTGGTCTTCCATGCAAGGTTCCCACGTCGGCTAGGGAAACCCTAGTCAACTAGCTCGACCCTCTCATCTCCGAGATGGTGTCCCTCTCTTCTCTTGCTCCTCGGCGGCCGATGACGAATTAGATTCTACATGGCTCTCGGTCGGGGTCTATAAATAGCCCGATTGGCACCTAGGGCAAAGGAGGGGGCAAACGGGCCACGGAATGGGCCGGGCCGACCGGCCGGGGCCGGCCGGCTGGGCCCATCCGGTCCCCGGCCCCCGAGGCCTCCTTTGCTCTACGTCGGTTCCCTTGCTTCCCGGATGTTTCCCCCTTCGCATGTAGGTCCATGTCGTCGGTTTCTCTCCGAATTGGGCATAACTCCTTGTCTTGCAAGATTCGGCACTCTTCGGTCGGGTTCTCGGAGTTTGTCGTCTTCTCGGATCAAGTCTCGGCTTCTTGGAGTTAAGTTTGCTTCATTGCATGACTAGTACGGGGCTTCAAGGTCTTGTCATAAGGTGCTTGATGAACTTATCCCGAAAGTCTTGCTTTCAACGCTAAAACCCTGCATAAACACTAAACTCCAAAACCGACATGCACACATGAACTTGTTATACCACGGGGGTTAGTACCAATGGATAAGGTATAAAACTTATGCCAACACCGAAGGTAAACTCATGGCTAGGTTGACGGATTTTCACCGTCAACATCTCCCCCATGCTTAAACCTTGCTCGTCCTCGAGTAAGCCTTCGATGGATATCATCGTTGCCAAACAATGTTTAAACCTTGCACTTGATCATACACGAGAAAACATAATGCTCTCAAAATTTTAATTCATTAAAGTTCCATAATGTACTAGCCTTCATCTCTACGGAGGGTAGATTCTTATTAAGCTTATCCCACAAGTATTAACATGCTCACGAGTTTAAATAGATCTCGGAATTTTTGAAATAAAGAACGAGATAAAGAAAAGCTAAACTAAGTTCACAAATTTAAATCATCTTGTATATTGCTCATGAACTCTCATCTCACTTGTCTCTCAAGCCTATATATTCTACTCCTTTCCCTCTCATCACATATATGTGTGGTAGGCTTTATATGGAGCTTTTTGGGAAAGTTTAGTCCTAACAAGATTTTATAAATGAGGTGTTGTCAAAACAAGACAAGCTTCTCATGGTCTTACCGAGACTCGTCAAAAAGTTCCTTGGAAAATAATGTTAAATCAAGGAGGGGAAAGAGAAAAATACACACACTTTAGATGAATGGACATGTGCAAATGGCAAAGGGTGATCCCGAGGCACAAAGGAAGTCCTCGTTATCGGATTGCACATGGTTGGAACATGAGAATGGATCTTTTAAACTTGAAGCCTTGAATGCACTTTAGAGAACCGGGAGCTCACTTTACGCATACTCATATTTTTTCTTTTTCTCATATTTCTCCTTCTTTTCTTTCTTTCTTTCTTTCTTTCTTTCATTCATTTCATTTTTTTTCTCTTGTCATTCATTCGGTCATTTTTTTAGACTTTCACCTTGGAAATCACGTACATCGCCTTTGAATTTTCTTTCAATCAACATTTTTTTTAAAAATTGCTCCCCCTTTAAACTTTAAAACTGCAACGTACCTACCTCCTCCCCCATGCTTAGACGTTGCTCGTCCTCGAGCAAAGAGGCGATAAATAAGGTAGGTACGGAGATATTTTTCCTTTGGAGAGATACTTGAAATCTTCAATGTTGGCACCGTCTTGCGATCTTCCTTGAATTGATGATCCATTCTCAACGATAGGTTGTGGTCAAGGAGGTAATCACAAAAGATGATATTTGGTTTTAAGGGTGGATATCCGGCGAGGTTTGTGAGATCTCCAATGCGGGGATACACAATGCACGAATAAAAGGCTAGCAAAAAGATAGATACGCAAAAACAGAATGACCAGCTTCTTAGTCCCGGGCCAGAGAAATCATGGCCTGCAATAACTCACTCAAAAATAAATGTTGTACACTAAGGTTTATGCACTCAAATATATATTAGGTTTTGGATAGGTTGAGCAACACACAAGCGATATTTGTGACAAGGTTAGCAATATTTTTGAGCAAAAAAACCATCTTTAATCTATTCATAACTTGAGAGCACATAAAACACTATGGGTCTTTATTTTAATCATAACCTCCGCTAAAGATTAAGCTAGCATTTAAATAAATTCAGATTCATATTTTAAGAGAGCACTAGCTTTAACATGCATAAATCAATTACAAAGATAAGCAAAGCGGCAATTATAATCATATATCATTATGGCACAAATTTTTGTAACTTTTCCAATGATATAATCAAGGTGGTGTCTTTATTAATGATGAAATCAAGTTGAAATACAAACTGAAAATAAACAAACACACTTGCTGAAATTTAAATAAAAACAGAAAATATTACGCAAACACACATAAACAAAAGCTGAAAATTACAGAGAAAGAGAAAAGAAAAGAAAACTAAAGTTCCATCTTCCTAGTCCTCCGTCGGTGGTTGGTGATGATGATCTTGATAGTAATACCCTTGCTCGTAGTACGGTTGGACATTCCCTCCGATGAATTGATTCGGCTCCACTAGGTGAAGGCGTCCAAGCTCATATGCAATATTTGCATTGCCCTCACCAAGTTGAGCCGCGTTGGCTTGGATGGCTGCAACGTTTTGGGCGTTTCTTGCAACATACCCTCCAATTATGGTCATGCTTTGTTGTGGTTGGGGGTATTGTGCGTAGGGATCCGCTAAGTTAGCGTTGGGCACCACATAATTTGGTGGGGGTACCGGTGCACCACCCCCCCCCCCCCCATGCTTGCTCTTGTGGCCCTCCGTAATAACTTGGCGGAGGAGGGATCCCGCCGAATGGTGGCATATTGGGTTGTGCTCCACTCACTTGTGCGGAGGATGTTCCCTCCTCTACGATTCTTCCTCTTTTGTTCTTCCTTGCCGGGACAAGGAGTCCCTCTTCCAACCAATCTTCCCTCCCTTCGATGAAAAGCCTAAGCCTCACATCCGGGAGGGGTAGGTTCACCATGGCCAAACGAAAACCTCCTCTCTCATCCCCACTAATGTATTTGCCTTGTCGCAAATATTCAATGCCGAGAGAGGTACCACGCAAAAGATGGTCTGGGTTTCTTGCGATCCCCGGCCGTAAGGTGAAGGCCAACATGGAGAGGTAGCACCCCGAACTAATATGTCCCGCCCCCGATGTTGCTTCGCAACACCAACGGTTGGTCATAAGGTAAGAGGGGTCTATTGGCTGCCTGGCAATTAAAGCCGAGTAGAGCCAATTCAACTCCGTGTCGGTCACCTTCGTCTCCTTCATCCTCCCCAATACCCTCTTGCACATCCAAGAGTGAAATATCCGAATAATGGGGTTGCGGATGCAATTGCGTTGTTGATGGGCTTCACCGGAGATTAAATTCCAAAATCCAGCTAACATGCCGGGTGGCACGTCAACTTTCTCCGGAGCTCCCTTATGGAATCCAAGTAGTTCCCTAACATGATCATAGGGAACCACTTGTTGGACTCCCTCCAAACGGAATGATAAGCTTTGCACCCCATCATCAAGTATAGGTGCAATGGTCATCAAAATTTCCAAGGCGAACCCCTTGTGGGTGTCCGCCGATACTCCGTTGGAGAATTGCACCCATCCAAGGTGCCCCAACATGTAGGATATGTCGGTGCAAAAACCCAAGGTGTAGAGTGCTTGGTCGTCGAACTCTACGTTGGGCACAAGCCTCTTCTCAAGACGAGAGAGCCTCTCCTCCTCCTCCTCCGACAAAATGATGAAGCCATATGAGGAATATATCGGAGTGTATGGAGGTGGCGCGGTCGAACGGGTTGATCGTCGTGGTGGAACGGGCGGCTCCTCCATGTGCCCTTGAGGTTCGGTAAACCTCATGGACGTGCTCCTTATTGCCCTCATGCCACCGAGGAGGAGAGTGTCGTTCCTCCTTGGTGGTGGTGCCGTATCCGTCTCCATGCCGGGGAGACTCGGAAACCCAGTGCCTCCTCGAAGACGTCGTTGATGACGGCTTGGATGACGATGAACCCTTCTTCTTGGAGAAGAGACTTGTGGTTTTCTTCCACATGGTTGCTGCACTGTTCTCTCCACTAAAACTCCAGGTTGCAATCGGTAACTAGGCACTTAAAATCTTACTTCGGGATGTGGACTTTGAGTGGATTAAGGTGGTGGATTTTTTTGAGCTTTCAAGCTTGGGAAGGTTGGCTATGTCTACGGAGGTTCTGGGCACACAAACTTGAACACACAAACTAAGGAAGGAGAGGGAAGTTTGCCTCGCAAAAAACGGGAGCCGGGGGCTCCTTAAGTTGGGGAGGCCGGCCGGCTGGGCCGACCGGCCCGGGTGGCTTCGGCTCCTCCCCGCCTCGGCTTTCTTCCAGCACGATCATTTCTCCTCTGCAACTTTCCTGCCCGCGTGCTCCACGAGTTGCACCGCCCAAACGCTCTCGTCCACTCCTTTTCTTGCATTATCGGTCCTTCCACTTGATGCTTCATGCTCTGGGTCATGTCCATGCTCTCTTGCTCCACTTGCTTCACATGCCACCATGAAATTCCTGCAAAGTTCATACTTGCTGCCCACCATGCTTGTCCTTTGCATGTGGACTTGGTGAAAGTTGATGAAAGGGTATCCAATGGTGCATGCATGATTAATTCAAACTAGATGGCCTCCATTTAGGTATGTTTAAGGTTAAGCACTCCTCTAATTCGAAATTTAAAATATTTTTCAGAGCCATGCAAGAGCTCAAGCATAATTTTAGAGAATTTTTTAAACCATTAAAAACAAATGTAAATCGAAAATGTTTTCCGACTAGTATAGTTTGCCTTCATCGGTTGAGAGCAAACTTTTCCCGGCTTGATCATGGGGGCATAGGTTTAGGTTCTAATTTTGGCTAAATGAGAGAGATTTTGAATAAAACAAAATTAGATGGGTCTTAGAAAAATTTCGAAAAAGGGGCTTAGAAAAATTCTAATCCTAGAGAAACCAAGGATATAGATTTTTAAACCAACCAAAAGTTTAGTTTCTAGGTTCACGCGAGTCCTACCACGTGCTGAAATTTAATTAACACCTAGATATAAGTCGTGGCTCTACTCGTGTGTTTTTAGCATGAAAAATAAGTCAACCACAGCACCATAATGAGGGTGAAAGGTTGAGTTAGGTTCTGAAATTATTTGGTTGTGGTTTCTCGAAAAGAATCAAACAAACACATAGGAGGGTTCATGCAAAGGGTTTATGATAAAGCAAAATATTCAACCAAGATTTATGTCTCTAATGTTGTTCAACCACTTCTATGTCTAATGTCTTTGCGTAATAAAATTCAAAACTAAATTATTATTAAAAACACACGAAAAACCTGGAATCGGGTTGTCCTCCCGGTAGCTTATTCTTGACTCGACGAAACGGGTTTCCTCCCGCCTAGCGCTTCGTTTATAGTCCATGGCTAGACTTCTTTACTTGATTACTTCGGATCAACGCTCTTTGCGGGTGTTGCAATCTTGGGTACCCACTTCCGCACCATCTTGGGCACGGGCTTCTTCTTCGGCTTAGTCAATTTTTTGGTCTTCACGAGTCGGCTTTGTATTTTGGTATTGACGGATGCAACAACTTCCTTCATGTAGTGGCTCGGCATCTCGAACTCCGGTCCTTCAGTCGTGATCTTCATGGTCTCCTTAGTGTGATCCTCCTTCTCTCCCGAATGAGTTTGAGTAGCCTTCGCCGTCTTGGGACCTTGGAGTTGTCTTGGATATTCTTCTTTGTTACCCATCGGGCACCCGACAAGTTGTCCCACTTGCGTCTCTAGCATCTTCATCACGATGAACACTTCAATCCTCGCATGTGGATCTTGCCTTGGTAGCCTTTAGGTGTTGAGCTTCTTTCTCTATCTCCATCTTGTCCATCCTCCTCTAAAGTAAACCGATTTGCCACTCAACGAATCTGGCTCATATGTATTCATTGAAACACTCCAAAGCTCCCGCAATCGTCATGCGGATAGTTGAGACCTTCATCTTGAACGGCCTTCCAGCGTCTTGAAGGTTTATGATAGGTAGATCAATGATGTCGGTTTAGGTTGATCTTCCTTTGGACTTGGAGGTGGTGATTCCCTTGGAGATTCCGGCGGTCCTTCAACTTCGACTTTTGAATCTAGGGTTTCCAACCCTTTAGCTTGTGTTGCACGTCTCCTTTGCCTGTAAAGTTTTCCTGGATCATCCACAAAAGAAAGTTTGGGTTTCTTGGAGAGGTAGCCAACCATCTCCGATTAGGGTTAGCAATAAACAAAGTATGCAAAAACTAGAAAGTAAAGATAAATCTATGAAAACTAGGGTTAGACAAACTAGATTAGATGTATTTTGAGGATGATCAAAGTTTAGTAGATGCAAAAAAAAGAAAAACTAAAAGAAAACTGAAAATTACAAAAAGGCAATAAAAAATCAAATCTTGATCACTTGTTCCCCGGCAACGGCGCCAGAAAAAGGGGCTTGTTGACAGTTAATAGTTATATCAAATTTTGTTTTTGACTTGCAAGCGGACAAGTCTCCCGTCGTAGTCAAGGGACCCTTCCTCGCTCGAGTGGTGAACCCAAGGTATCGAATCCGTGGAACAAATGTGTGATGCAAGAGTTGATTTAGTAAAGCCAAGTAACTCCAATTTTCGGTAAACCCTAATGCATCTAGGTAAAAGACACGAAACTAATCTAATCTACTAAAGACCGGAGATAACAAAGTAAGATTGGGTAGATAAACCGATCTAGAGAGATCGAGACAAGCCTTTTGTTGAAGTTCCAAGCAAGAGAAGAAGTAGCAAATCGAATCTTATAAGAAGCCTCTTTAAACCGTGGTTTCCCGTCCAAATCCAAAAACCTCCGCCTTTTGGAACCCCCCGTTCGTCACAACGTATCCCTACTCATGCGGGGAGTCTAGGACGAGTCAAAAGACAAGTCAAGATTCTTTCGGAAGATCCGGCGTGTACCTCTAGCCACCGCGGCTACAAGAACACCCTACGTAATCTATCGCGCGAATAGAATTGGAATAAGCAAACCGATCGAAAAACGAAATCTTCGAGGAAACACTTGATCGCTAAGAATAGATTCAACTTGATAATTCAACTATGACAATGATACATACACAAGATCACCACCGGGATCCTTCCTTGATCTTGCTTCTAGCTCGGGAACTCCGACGTGGTCTTCCATGCAAGGTTCCCACGTCGGCTAGGGAAACCCTAGTCAACTAGCTCGACCCTCTCCTCTCCGAGATGGTGTCCCTCTCTTCTCTTGCTCCTCGGCGGCCGATGACGAATTAGATTCCGTGTGGCTCTCGGTCGGGGGGGCTATAAATAGCTCCGATTGGCGGCTAGGGCAAAGGAGGGGGCAAACGTGCCCCGGAATGGGCCGGGCCGGCCGGCTCGGGCCCATCCGGGCCCCGGCCCGAGGCCTCCTTTGCTCTACGTCGGTTCCCTTGCTTCTCGGATGTTTCCCCCTTCGCATGTAGGTCCATGTCGTCAGTTTCTCTCCGAATTGGGCATAACTCCTTGTCTTGCAAGATTCAGCACTTTTCTGGTCAGGTCCTCGGAGTTTGTCGTCTTCTCGGATCAAGTCCCTGGCTTCTTGGAGTTAAGTTTGCTTCATTGCATGACTAGTACGGGGCTTCAAGGCCTTGTCATAAGGTGCTTGATGAACTTATCCCGAAAGTCTTGCTTTCAACGCTAAAACCCTGCATAAACACTAAACTCCAAAACCGACATGCACACGTGAACTTGTTATACCACGGGGGTTAGTACCAATGGATAAGGTATAAAACTTATGCCAACACCGAAGGTAAACTCATGGCTAGGTTGACGGATTTTCACCGTCAACATATGTTCGATGCTAAAAGTTGGAGGAATTCAATTCTGAAAATTATCTAAAAACCCTTGTGATAAAGGTTAGCAAATCCTCTTTTTCCAAGTTGAGAGTAAGAAAAAGATCCTATACAAAGTCGAATTTATTTTTTGCTCCACCATAAGTGCGATTAGCGCATTGAGTTGGGCTAGTTAGGTCCGAGTTTTAATTTCAAGCAATGATCATGTCCTTGTGCTTATCTTTTGTTGCTAGCCTCGTCATGCATTCGGTAACGTGACTTTCACAACGAAGGTCTCGTACATCGCCGAATTCCATACCCGACCCTATACATCTCTTTTGTACATCACATTCCTTGAACACAACCTACTCTCAAAGTTTCGTCTCGTCTCTAGCATGGTTTATTTAAAATTTCTGAGTGTGTGCATGCAAGAAAGAGAGGAGATGAGAGCTTTGAAAAGAGAGAAAAAGATGTCATGAGAGGGAAAAATAAGGAGAAAAGTATGTGTATGGAAAAGAAAGAAAGAAAAATAGAAAAGAAAAGAGAATATAATTATATGTGTATGAGAGAATGAAAGGAAGAAGAAGAATAAAAAGAGAAAAGAGGAGTGGCAAGAAATATATGAGAGGGATGAATCAAGTGAAAAGAAAAAATAAAAGTGCAAGAAAGATGTCACGTTGTTGAGAGACGAAACTTTCACTCTTTTTCCAACCATGTGCAATCCGACAACAAGGACATCATCGGTGCCTCGTAGTCATATTTTTTCCCTTGCACATGTCCACCATTCTAAATCTTCTCATCCTTGATATCCCTAAATATGGATTAATTCTCATGATCATTGGCTTTTAAAGGTAAGCAACCATTAGAGGAAGTTCTTAGTTTGACAATATTTGTGTTGATTATGCTAGCCCTACCTATTGATCCACTTTACATGTTATATGAGAGACTTATGGGAGGTGAGAGTTTTATAAAACTGTTTAGGATAGCCACTTTATATGAGCGACATGAGAGATCTTGGAGAAAGGTTTTTGTCTAGCACTTGTTGTAGGAATTTTGTTTTTGAAAATCATAAAAACCCTCCAACGGAAGCAAAGAGGTAAGCATGGCTGAGATTGAAGGCTTCGAGTGAAGAGTTTGAGTTGTGGGGTAAATATTGACATGGTAAAGATTCTAAACGCCCATGTTTATGTATGATGATCATTACTTTATGTTTATGTATTAAAGATAAAGGATTGACTAACTTGTGAAGAAAGATTTATCGGAACATGATTACAACGCCTTGGACGAAGTTCTTTTACGAGTACTTGCTCGAGGACGAGCAAGATCTAAGCGTGGGGGAGATGTTGATGGTGTATTTTGGTACACCAAACATGTTCATTACACTTTGGTTTGGATTTGATTATGGAACTAACCCGCCACTAGGCACACTAATCATATAACAAGTTCATCTTTGTGCATGCATTTGGAAGTGTTGTGTTTATGTAGGAAAACATGGACATAACGGACGGATTCACAAAAGGTTCAAAGGAGCATTTACGGAGTCTTGTTCGTGTTCATGAGCTTGATGAAATCACTTCCAATGGTGGCGAGGACCGAAGTGTTACGAAGGAACACCCCCGAGGATTGAAGCGTAAAAGACAGAACTTCATGCACGGAGAACCTCCATCTTGGGCGCGAGGATGACATCGTCAAAATCATGCAAGTGGAAGGGGCAAAGTGCATAAATGCATGGGGACCCACGGAAGCAAAGGGGTGACCGAACCGGGCCAAAATGGGCCTGGGACGGTCGGCCCAAGCCGGCCGGCCCATCCCACTCCGGGGGTCGGTTCAGCCCCCTTTCCTTGCACCCGAAGGATCTTCAACCCTAAAGTCCTGGAGGCGCCACCATTCGCAGAGGAGAGAGCCATTCGTACCAGGAGGCCATCCACAAGCTAGAGAGAGAGGAGGGAGATCTCCAGAGGGGGATCAACCACCTTGAAGAAAGCACCCACAAGTGGAGAAGAAGGAAGACACCGTCAGAAGGGTGACCATGATCAACGGTGCTATGTCTAGCACCTTGATGGGGTAATCTCCTTGTTCATCCATGGGTTGTAATCAATCTTAAGATGTAATCGTACTTTGTTGGAACATCTTTCTATCATCTTGTGTTGAATATACTTTAATGCTTAAGGTTAGCTACCATGCCGTAAAGGGAGTAGAGCTCCAATGCTCCCTTGGGTCCATTCAATACGCCGTGTCCATCATAGGTCTAGTCAGGATTACTTTCGTGTAGTGACAGTACGAGGGGAGGGAAAGGGCGAAACCGTGGTCACAACCCCCGATAGATTAGATTGGTTTTCTTGTTTAAAGCGATTGCATGTTCTAGGATCGTAGACCCATGGGCGAGTGTCTTTTATCTTGATTGCTTAATCATTCTCTCTAGTGTAGTTTAGTTGTTTTCTAGTTTAATCATAGTTAGGGTTTGAGTAGTTAGTGAGTAGAGGTAGATCAAACGCTTGTAATCCCCTTGCTCCGCGGATAGACAAGAACCTTGGGAATCCCGTGGTGAAAAAGGTGTAGGCCCGTATGCTTGCGGATCGTAGGTGGATACGTCTTTTATCCGTCAACAAAGGAAGAATAAAAGAGGAAGAATTGTAGAAGAATAATCATCCTCGGCACAAGAGGGAGGTGCACAACAAAACTATGTGCCACCGTACGGAGGAATTCCTACACCGCCAAGTTATTACGGAGGGCCACCAATGCAAGCATGGGGGAGTGGTGCAGCCATGCCCTCACAAAATTATGTGGTGCCCAACGTAACCTTTGCGGAGCCCTATGCACAATTTCCTCAACCACAACAAAGTGTGGCCATAATTGGAGGATATGCTGCAAGAAACATGCAAAACATCGCAGCCATTCAATCCAATGCGGTTCAATTAGGCGAAGGCAATGGAAATATTGCCTATGAGCCTGGGTGCCTTCACGTAGTACTGCCGGATCAATTCTTTGTTGGGGGTGTCCAATCCTATTATGAGCAAGGGTACAACCACCAGATTATCAATACCAACCACCTGCGGAAGATTAGAAGAAGGAGGAGCTTTATTTTTCTTTTTTTTCCTTTTTTTAATTTTCAGCATGTGTGTTAGTTTGTTTTCATCATGAATAAAGTCACCACCTTTTTTTACCTTTGGTAAAGTTACAAAATTTATGCAATGATGATATATGATTATAATTGCCGCTTTGTTTATCTTTGTATTTGTTTTATGCATGATTAAGCTAATGCTCTCTTAAAATACAAATCTGAAATTATCTAAATGCTAGCTTTATCTTTAGTGGAGGTTATGATAAAAATAAAGACCCATAGTGTTTTTTGTGCTCTCATGTTTTGGATAGATTAAAGATGGTTTTTATTCCTAAAAGTAATGCTAACATTGTCATAAATATCACTTGCATGTTGCTCTACCTATCCAGGGCCTTATATATTTTTTAGTGCATAAACTTTAGTGTACAAGATTTATTTTTGGGTGAGTTATTTCAAGCCATGGTTGCTCTGTCCAGAGACTACGTTTTGTGTATCTATCTTATTACTAGCCTTTTATCCGTGCATTCTGTATCCCCACATCGGAGATCACACAAACCTCGCCGGATATCCACCCTTAAAACCAAATATCAGATTACCTTCTTGACCACAACCTATTGTTGAGTATGGATCATCAATTCAAGGAAGATTGCAAGATGGTGCCAAGATTGAAGATTTCAAGTATCTCTCCAAAGGAAAAGTATTTCTGGTACCTACCTTATTTCTATCACCTCTTTGCCGAGGACGAGCAAACGTCTAAGCATGGGGGAGGAGGTAGGTACAATGAAATTTTAGAGTTCAAGGGGAGCAAACAAAAAAGACAAAGAAAAAATGAGTATAAAGAAAAAAAGAAAATATATATGTATGAGAAAAAGAAAAAAATACGAGTATGTGTAAAAATAAAAAGTGAAATCCCCAATTCTCTAAAGTGCATTAGGAATTTCAAAGACTCAAGATTAAAAGATCCATGCTCATTTTCCAACCATGTGCAATCTGATAACGAGGACTTCCTTCGTGCCTCGGGATCACTCTTTGCCATTTGCACATGTCCACCTATCTCAAGTGTGTGTATTTTTCCTCTCCCCGTCCTTGATATAACATCATTTTCCAATGACCTTTTGACGAGTCTCGGTAAGACCATGAGAAGCTTGTCTTGTTTTGACAACATCTCATTTATAATATCTTGGTAGGACTAAACTTTCCCAAAAAACTCCATATAAAGCCTACCACTTACATATATGTTATGAGAGGGAAAGGAGTAGAATAAATAGGCTTGAGAGACAAGATGAGAAGATAGTTCATGAGCAATGTGCAAGATGATTTAAATTTGTGAACTTGATTTAGCTCTTTTTCATCTCATTCTTTATTACAAAATTTCTGAGATCTATTTAAATTTTGGAGCTAATACTTGTGGGATAAGATTAATCGATAATCTACCCTCCGTAGAGATGAAGGATAGTACCTTATGAAACCTTCAAGAATTAAATTTTTGAGAGCATTATGTTTTCTCATGTATGATCAAGAGCAAGGTTTAAACAACGAAGGGCAACGATGATATCCATCGCAGCCTTACTCAAGGATGAGCAAGGTTTAAGCATGGGGGAGATGTTGACGGTGAAATTCCGTCAACCTAGCCATGAGTTTACCTTCGGTGTTGGCATGACTTTTATATCTTATCCATTGGTACTAACCCCCTTGGTATAACAAGTTCGTTCGTGCATGTCGGGTTTGGAGTTTAGTGTTTATGCAGGGTTTTAGTGTTGAAAGCCAAACTTTCAGGATAAATTCATCAAGCACCTCATGACAAGACCTTGAAGCCCGGTACAAGTCAAGCAATGAAGTGAACATGACTCCAAGAAGCCCAGGGACTAAACCCGAGAAGATGAAAAACTCCGAGGACCTAGTCAGAAAAGTGTCGAATCTTGCGGGACAAGGAGCTTCATCCAATCTGAAGAGAAACTGATGACAAGGGCTCACATGCAGAAGGGGGAAGGATCTAGAAGACTCGGGAACCGACACCAGGCAAAGAAGGCCGTCGGCTGGGCCGAAGTGGGCCCAGGCCGGCCAACCCAGCCCATTTCAGGGCCTAGTCGACCCCCCCCCCTTTGACCTAGCTGCCATTGGGACTATTTATAGCCCCGAGGCCAAGAGCCACACATCAACTCATTCGTTATCGATCGTCGAGGAGCAGACAAGAGAGGGACACCATCTCGGAGAGGAGAGGGTCGACCTAGTTGACTAGTGTCTCCCTAGCCGACGTGGGAACCTTGCAAGGAAGACGACATTAGAGTTCCCGGAGATAGAAGCAAGATCGAGGTATGATACCGATGGTGATCTTGATTCATGTATCATGTAATGTTGAATTATCAAGTTGCAATCCAATGTCTAGCGATCAAGTGTTTCTCCTACGTCTTTGATTTCGATCGACTTTTCGTATCTTAAGATCTATTCTCGAGATAGATCACCGAGGATGTTCTTGTAGACGTGGTGGCTATAGGTGCATGCCTGACCTTCCGAGAGATTTCAACTTGTCATTGGACTCACCCTAGACTAACCCGCATGAATAGGGGTGCATTGTGACAGAACAGTGGCTCCAAAAGGCGGGCATTTTCGGAGTCGGACGGGAAACCATGGTTTAAAGAAGCTTTTTATGAGATTGAACTTGCTATTTCTTCTTTGCTCGGAACTTCAACAAAGGCTTAATCCAATCTCTCTAGATTGGTTTATCTATCCCCCTTTTGTAACCTCCGACTTTCATAGATTAGATTTGTTTTCAAGATGTAATTTGAGATTAGATGCATAGGATTCCCCTCTTGAAGATCAATGTTTCTAGGCTTTGTTAGATCAACTCTTGCATCACACATTTGTTCCCCGGATTCGATACCTTGGGTTCATCACTTGAGGGAAGAAGGGTCCCTTGACTACGACAGACGATTTGTCCGCTTGCAAGTCCACTTGAAGTTTAATACGAATATATACCGACAACAGACTTTGCAAAATTGGGATACATTGATGAGGGACTTCATGAAGGAATACTACTCACCGGGTAAAACTCAAAGCTTGCGTAATAAGATTGCTACATTTGCTCAATATCCTACAGAGACTATATTGGAGGCATTCGAGAGCTTCAATGAGTACACTCGGGCGGTTCCACATCACAATTTCCCGAAGGAGGACCTCGTTCAAAAGTTCTACCAAGGACTCACCATGGCGTCAAGGATGATCATCAATGCATCGGCGAGAGGATCCATCATCAAGCTTACTCCGACTCAAGCTTTCACTCTATTCAAGAAGGTCGCAGACAATGACACATGGGCGTCATTTGGACACTTACTTCCGGTTCAACCCACAGGGAACGTCAAAGGAGTCTTGCAAGTGGAAAAGGAAGATATACTCGAAGGCAAGATCGATTCACTTATGCGGAGGTTGGAGAAGATGGAGATAGAAAAGAAAGAGGCTCAAGACTTAAAGGCTGCCGAAGCAAGATCCACATGTGAAAAGTGCGGAGAATATGGCCACGTCCACAAGGATTGTTCGGAGGAAGCCAAGGTGCTCGACTACATGAGGAAGGGGGATTTGCCGAACTTCCTCTACGAGCAAGGTAGACCTCAATTTAATGCAAGATCATCCATTCCGAATTTGGTTCCGCTTCGTATACAATTGAAGGACTTCATGGACGAACAAGCTAAGATCAACAAGGACACCGTCACCAAGTTCAAAGCCATAGACAAGGTGTTGGAGAAGATCGATAGCAAGGTGACGGAGGTCGGAAGCTCCAATCATCAAGTGCTCAACATGATGAAGATGCTCGAGACACAAGTGGGGCCACTTGTCGGGCGCCTATCCGCTAATGAAGGGAAGCTTCCGGGACAACCTCAAGGTCCCGAAATGGCGAAGGCCATTTAAACTCGTTCAGGGAAGGAGACCGAAGATCCAAAACGTTCCGCGGGAGCAAGGAAGCCTAAACCATCCGCTGAGGCGGAGGCATTTGCTAAGAAGGAAGTTACCGAGATCGTCACTGAAGAGCCTAAGTTTGAGATGCTCAGAGAAAACATGAAGATACCGCAACTCAAGCCACGCTACTTCCGAGGTAAACTTGATAATCATGTTGAGAAGTTTGTGGAGGTTGTGCGTAGGTTAAGTATCAACATGTCGTTATTGGATGCCCTTCAAGTTCCTACATATTCTCGTTACTTCAAAGATATTGTTGCAAATAATTATGAGATAGCAAAACTGGGTAGATCACGTCAAGATGTCCGAGCAATGTGGTGTCGCTATTGCAAATGGACTAGAGAAGCAAAAAGCCCCCGGATGCTCGACGATTCCATGTTCCGTTGGTTCGTTGAAGTTTGAGAAAGCATTATGCGACCTTGGAGCAAGTGTGAGCGTCATGCCAAGAGATGTGTTCGAGAAGCTACGCCTACCATTGGAGCCTACGGGTATGTGCTTGGAGTTGGGTGACAACTCCATTCGCTATCCCTTAGGCATCGTCGAAGATGTGCCCGTGAAGGTCAGACACCACTTCATCCCTGTGGACTTTCTGGTACTCGAGATGGGAGAGAGGGAGAAGCCACCACTCATCCTTGGGAGGCCTTTCCTCATGACCGTGGGAGCTCCATTGACGTTGGCAAGGAGAGATCAAGTTCGACATTAAAAGCGAGAGGAGTTCTTTCAAGTTTCGACCACGCCTCAGGGTATGCAACATGATTGAAGTTAAATATATTCCGCCTCATTGTTGCGTTGTTAAGGAAGAGCCAAGGAATAAGGAAGAGTCGAAGAAGAAGGAAGTGAAGAAAAAATCAAGGAAGTTGTTGCATCCGTCAAGATAAAGGAACAAAAGCCGCCTGTGAATACCAAAAAGATGACTTAGCCGGAGAATAAGCCCACACCCAAGATGGTGTGGAAGTGGGTACCCATGATTGCAACACCCGCAAAGAGCATTGATCTGAAGTAATCAAGTGAAGAAATCTAGCCATGGACTATAAACGAAGCGCTAGGCGGGAGGCAACCCGTTTCGTCGAGTCAAGAATAAGTTACCGGGAGGACGACCCAATTCAAGGTTTTTTCGAGTCTTTTCAAGTAAGTTAGTTTTGAAATTTACTACGCAATACATTAGACTTAGAGTGGTTGAACAATATTAGAGACATAATTTTTGGTTGAATATTTTGCTTGGATCATAAACCCTTTACATGAACCATCCTATGTGTTATGTGCTTCTTTTCGAAAAACCAAAACCAAATAAATTCAGAACCTATCTCAACCTTTCATCCTATTTATGATTCTATGGTTGACTTGTTTTACATGCTAAAAACACACGAGTAGAGCCACGACCTGTACCTAAATGTTATTTAAATTTCAGCACGTGGTAGGACTCGCGTGAACCTAGAAACTTAACTTTTTGTTGGTTTAAAAATCTATATCCTTTGTTTCTCTAAGATTAGAATTTTTCTAAGCCTCACTTAACTTTATTTCATTCAAAATCTCTCTCATTTAGCCAAAATTAGAACCTAAACCTATGCCCCCATGATCAAGCCGGGAAAAGTTTGCTCTCAACTGATGAAGGCAAACAATATCGGTGAGACCGATATAAAAGTAGTCGAAAAATATTTTCGACTTACATTTGTTGTTAATGGTTTAAAAACTTCTCTAAATTTATACTTGAGCTCATTTATAGATCTAAGTTTATTTTTAATTTTCAAATTTAGAGGAGTGTTTAGCCTTAAGACATGCTTAGAGGGAGGCAATCTAGTTAAACAAATCCTGCATGCTCCATGATGCATCACGGGATGCTCTTCCAACAACTTTCATCAAAGCCACATGCAAAGGACAAGCATTGGTGGGCAGCAAGCCTTGTTTTGCAGAAAAATCATGGAGGCATGTGAAGAAAAGGAGCAAGGACAAGACTCAAAGCAAAGACATCAAGTGGAAGGACCAATAATGAAGCAAAGGAGTGGATGAGAGAGTTTGGGCGGTGCAACTCGTGGAGCACGCGGGCACAAAAGTCACAAAGTGAAGATGATCATGCTGGAGGAAAAGCGAGCCATGGAGGGCATGAGGCCACCCAGGCCGGTCGGCCCAGGCCGGCCAGCCTCCCCCTATATAAGCACCCCCGGTGCTCCTCTTCGGCAGGTAAGCAGCTCATCCAGCTCTCTGTTTGTTTGCTCGAATTTGTAGTCCAGAACCACTTTAGACTTAGCCATCCTTCCCAAGTTTGTTTTTCCCAACAAAACACATCCTTAATCTACTCAAAGTCCATACTCTGAAATAATTTTTTTGTGTGCCTTGTTACCGGTTGAAACCCAGGATTTTAGTAGATAGGAGAGTGCAACAACAATGTGGAAGGAAACCACAAGTCTTTTTACCAAGAAGATGGGGTCATCGTTGTCCAAGCCATCTTCGACGACGTCTTCGAGGAGGCACTCGGTTTCCGAGTCTCCTCGAAGCATGGAGGAGAACACGGCACCACCGAGGAGGAACGTCACTCTTCTCCTCGGTGGCATGAGGGCCACAAGGAGCTCGTCCATGAGGTTCACCGAACCTCAAGGGTGTACAGAGGAGCCGCCCGTCCCACCTCATCGATCAACACGATCATCCGCTCCACCCTCGTACACTCTATGGTACTCCACATAAGGATTTATCATTATGTCGGAGGAGGAGAAGAAGAAGCTCGCTCGCCTTGAGAAGAAGCTTGTAGCGAACGTCGACTTCGACAATCAAGCTCTCAACTCATTGGGTTTTGGCATGGACATTTATTATATATTGGGGCACCTAGGATGGGTGCAATTCTCCAACGGGGTGTCGGCAAATACCCACAAGGAATTTGCCTTGGAAATTCTAATGACCATGGCACCTATCCTTGATGAGGGGGTGCCGAGTCTCTCATTCCAGTTGGAGGGAATTCAGCAAGTGGTTCCCTATGAACATATTAGGGAGCTACTTGGTTTTCAAAAGGGAGCCCCGGAAAAAGTAGACGTGTCGGAAGGCATGTTGGATGGGTTTTGGAATATGATCTCAGGGGAAGCCCACCAACAAAGAAATTCTATCCGGAACCCCATCATCCAAGTGTTTCACTCATGGATGTGCAAAAGGATTTTGGGAAGAATGAGGGAAACAAAGGTGACCAACACAGAGGTGAATTTTGCTTTACTCGGCTTTAATTGCCAGTTAGCTAATAGACTCCTCCTACCTCATGATCAACCGATGGTGTTGCAAAGCAACATCGGGTTCAGGAGATATTAGTTCAGGGTGTTACCTCTCCATGTTGGCCATCTCCTTAAGACCGGGAATTCCAAGAAACCTTGAGTATCTTCTACCCAGGACCTCTCTCAGATTTGAATACATAAAGCAAGGCAAATATATTAGTGGAGATGAGAGAGGAGGCTTTAAAGTGGCCAAAGTGAACTCACCCCTTCCGGAGCAAGACTAAGACTCTTTATTCAAGGGAAGGAAGATTGGTTAGAGGAAGGACTCCTTGTGCCGACAAGGAAAAATAAAAGAGGAAGAATTTTAGAAGAAGGATCATCCTAGGCACAAGAGGGAGGTGCACAACAAAACTATGTGCCACCGTATGGAGGAATTCCTATGCCGCCAAGTTACTACGGTGGGCCACCAATGCAAGCATGGGGGAGTGGTGCAGCCATGCCCCCACCAAATTTTGTGGTGCCCAACATAACCTTTGCGGAGCCCTATGCACATTTCCCTCAACCACAACAAAGTGTGGCCATTATTGGAGGATATGCTGCAAGGAACATGCAAAACATTGCAGCCATCCGAGCCAATGCGGCTCAATTAGGTGAAGGCAATGCAAACATTGCTATGAGCTTGGACGCCTTCACCTAGTACCGCTAGAGAAATTCATAGGAGGGGATGTTCAATCCTACTATGAGCAAGGGTATAACCACCAAGATTACCAATACCAACCACCGGCGGAAGATTAGTGGAAGAAGGAGCTTTAGTTTTCGTTTTCTTTTCCCTTTTTTCTTTAATTTTCAACTTGTGTTTGCCGATGTATGCGTAGTGTTCTAAGTTTTTATTTAAATTTTCAGCAACATGACGTCGGAGTACATCGACCTAACGCTCCCCGACAACACCTCCCGCTAGAAGCAGGGGTGGTTCTACCTCGACAACCCCGCGCCGGAGCTGAGGGAGAGGACGGGGCGGGTCCCTGTCCCGGGCCCAGAGTGGACCAACCAGCTGGCGACGCGGGACAGTGAAGAGCTTAAGCCCTTGCTGGACGACCTGGAACAGCTCAAGGCGGAAGGGCTGACCGGCGTCGCGGTGGCCATCAGCTTCTGCCACTGCCTCATTCAACCTCTCCAGGACCGGGCCCATCCAGCCTTTGAATACTGAAGGCAATCCGACCCAACCCGGGTCGCCCAGCGCAAGGTCTCCAAGGTGGAGATGATGGCTCGCGCGAAGAACATCTTTGGCAGGTGGATCCGCAACAAGGAGTGCCCCAAGGCACTAGGGGTGTACAGCCCCTCCGACCCGGTGAGTTTTCGACCTTGGCCTTTTTCCAATCTAGGTCTCTATGAGTACACGTCTTTGTTCTGATGGAGTATTTATGTCTTGTTTTGTAGCACCACGAGGGCATCTACTGGTGCCCGGCACCGCTGCACGGCGAGGACCAGCGCAGCTACAAGATCGGCGACACAGCGGATGTGCAGGCGGCGCCACCTTCTCCCATCGACGAGTATGTCTCTGACTCGATGGTGGGGAGTGACAATGAGGCTTCCGCTTCGTCACGTAGGGCGCCATCCAAGGTTGCAGTGCCGCGACGCACGCGACAGACCACATGGAAGATACCCTGAAGGACCGAAACGACGAACCAGAGAGGGGGGAGTGAATGGGAGCCGATAAAAATTCTTTTTCAGAAGAACTTGGCCTATATCCCAATCGCAACTCCGAGCCACACACAAACAAGCGGAAGCACACACAAACCTCCCTTGATACCTTAGGAACAAAGCTTGAAAGGCTAGGAAGCAAAGCGGAAGCAAACACGAAAGGACTTGAGCAATCAACGAAGAAGGCTGAGACCTACCGGGTCAACCGGCACAAGTGACCGGGTCACCCCGAGCCTTACGAGCCGCACGGTCGCCGGGCACAAGTGATCGGATCAACCTACCCCCTTCGGGTCACCCGGCACAAGTGACCGGATCACCCGGACGACCCGTAAAAGCGCCCGCGAAATCGCCCCAAACTTTAGATCAAAGGATCTCCCAAACAACTTGGAGTCTTGAGACGAAATTTAGGGGAGATGATGAACACCCCAAGGAGAGGTTATGCCCCAAAAATTACGGTCTCAAACTCCCTACAACTTTCAAAATCGCAAATCCTTGCCAAGAACACAATGACCTAGGGTTCATCCAAAAGTCAACGAATCGAAGGCCAAATCCGGCGTTTGAGGGGTCAAGATCATCCACAAAGAGGCACAAGGCACTCACCCATGATCCCCTCAAAGAAATCCGGAGAGAAACGCACTCAAATCGACGAATCGCGCGAAGAACGAAAATAGCACAAAAATGACTCCGAAAATGCAATAAAAGAAACTCGGGAATAGAAAGATTGGCACAAGATTTAGAGGATGAAATCATTATGAATATCTTGTCCAATCGATTACAAGCCACTCCTAGAATCCAAATCTAAGATGGCAAAAAGCTCCAATCAAAGAGCCACTCTCTCCTCTCTCCCTCTCTCCCAAAGCACTCCAAAAATGAAAGAGTACCACCACCTACCAAAGACAAGAGATTGCTGAAAATTCAGCCCCCTCCTCCTATATATAGGCCCTCCGAAAAGACCGAAGTGCCCCTACACTAGGAGTACAACACAAGCCCTCACAGGGGCATTTTGGTCAACACATGAAGTTCACCATCGGACGGCCGCGCATCCATCGTGCCTTCACGTCCTCCCAACGCAAGCACCTCGATCATGCCGCGTGTCGCCCGCCTCGAAGCTTCCCGACGCACCCCGGATACCGTCTCCGTCACGCCAGGCCCTCGGGCTCGGTTTTGAGGCCCAAACCAAGAAACCCTCCTCCGATGGTTTTTGGCCAAACCACCAAACCCCGCGTACACGGCCCGGCCTCACCACGCCAAGCGTCAAGCCCGCCAAGCCTTTCACCTCCCGGCGCCGGACGGTCTACTCGGTCTTGCCTCGTTCCTTGACTTGGCCACCACCGATGCACCGGCTCCATGTCCACGACTTCGTCTTGCTCTTCTTGCACCATGCGGCTCGCACTTGATCCCGTCGGCCACCGGTCCCTCGAACCTAGCCTACTTGTCTCCCCACTCCTTGGAGGCCCCCGCAAGGCTAAGACCTTTCGCGCTCGTTCTTCACCCCGCACCAACGCAAACCAAGCCGCAACCAACACCCGCAATACTAGGCCAAGAGTCGGTCCACACAACGTTGTCAACCACTCCTCACGAGTGCATTGACAACACACCACATAAACAATAAGGTAAATACACAAAATAAAACACACACAACACAACTCAACACTACACACACAAAGCTTCAAACCATCCGGTCAATCACTCATCACACACGGACCAAGGTACTTCTCAACTTGGTTCCTCAATCTCCCCCTTGATGAGTGCATCGACAAAAGAAGGTCAAAAAGCAAACAAGAACTCATTCAAGCGCCACAAAGCCAATAAAAGGCAAACAAAAGGCCACTTGAAGTGAGAAGGGATAAAAGCATGCTCCGATAAATTTCTCTTGAAACCAAAGCAAGCACAAAGGCTAAGCGCAAACGAAGAGACACACTAGCAACATGTAATCCCTAAAAGCCATCAAACCAAAATGCTCAACACAAAGTGCCATAAAACTCTTACCAAAACACTTGTCAACCGCTCATCACCATCAAATCAAGGTTCATATCAACTTGATTTTCCAAATTTCTCCCCCTTGAGGAGCGGATTGACAACATGTGAGCACAAAGAAATGGTTTGAGAGGGCAAAGGCCGAACAACTCATCCAAGTGAAAGAAAACCACACAAGAGCAAAGAACAAGGTCACTTGGCATGAGAGAAACCACAAAGGCCAACTCAATGTCTCGGCCCCCAAAGACATGGGCAACGGCTCGACACAACCGAGACAAGAATGCATGATCCCTCAAAAAGAGGCACAAAGGGCTCAACACCGATCATGGACAAGAGAAATCACACGATCCCTCAAGAAGAGGCACAAAGGGCTCAACACCAATCACGTGACAATCGAAAACACAAGTCAACCGTCGGCTCGTCAAGAAGAGGCAAAGGGGCTCAACACCACCGACACAAGAGCACAAAACTCACAAGCTCCCCCCTAAACACATAAACTAGGGCCAAAGAGCATACAAAGCTCACCCTAAGCTCATGTTGTAGAGAAAAGAGGAACCACCAAAGCACAACTCAGACAAACAAAGGAAACTCACCAAAGCTCACCCTACACAAATGCATACTTATCCTAAAATGTGCATGCAAACTCAAGTTCTCCCCCTGAACTGAGTATCCCTCTGGATGCCACAAATGCCCGAAAGTTGAAACATTTTCTCCCCCAAATGCAACTTTTCCTACTTGACGACAAAGCATGAATGTAAGACAAAGCATATAAACATCTACATGAGCTTCTCAAATAGGCCAAATCTAGTTACAAAGGCTAGAAGTGAGATAAAGAGCACACATATGAATCATAACAAAGTCAAAGCATTGCCACAAGTAATATATTGAAATATAGGCATGTGACAAAGCAAATTTTCATATTTGAGCAGTTTTATCAAAAGATGGCTCACTTCAAATTTAAAGGCCTATCCATGTCATATTCTAGCCAAAAACATGCATATCATCAAGAGATCATACAAGGAGATCAAATTCTTAACAAAATATCATTGCAAACACCCATAAAGCAAAGCATGTCATGTTAAAGCTCATGAGCCATGTGTCCACTTCGGGGAGACTTCTCCACTGGTGAACATCATGCAACATGTTTTGCACCCATGTGTGAAAGATAAGACATTTTAAGCATAAACATGATGGATGGAGAATTTTTCAAGCATACACACTTCTTTTCAAGATTAATTCATTTTCTGGTACATGAAGTGCCTTTGCGGCAAAACGAAGCTTATGCTCCTCCATGAATGCAACATAGGCTAAACATTCACAATGATATCGGCCTTCGGCCCAAATGCAAGAAAGAGACATCCAAGCACAATCTAAGCATGAAAGGCGCATTTAGACCAAAAGGTGACATGGATATACTACTATACATGAGTGGAGCACATTTCATCAAATTTAGTCAAGATTAGCATTTGATTCAAAAAGGCTATCTCACAACACATATATCTCAAATATTCCAAGAGCATAGCCTCACATAGCCATTTCTCCACATACATGACCAATATCTCACAAGTAGCCAAAGAAACTCAAATGAGGCATATGGAAGAAGCTCATCATCCTAAAATGCAATTTGATACAAATGCAACATAGGTAGATATGTACATCAAAAGAAACATGATATATGACGGAATGCGAGACACAAATGTCAAACCTACCAAAGTCTATACATCATGATATATAATACAAATGCAATGCAAAATGCATAGGGAGACAAGAAACTTGACTTAACACCAATAAAGCTCACGAGGGAACACACCAACCAAGAATCGCTCCAAGCGAGACAAGAGCCACCAAAGGTCCCAATTGAGTACCATAGAAAAAGTACCAATTGCAAAACCGCAAAGATCCCAATTGAATACCATAGAAAGAATACCAATTTAAGGATCACAAAGACTGCCCAAAAAGCCACAACCCTTCTTGGAATCAAATTCCCTATCAAAAGAAGCCAAGCTCCCCCTCAACCAAGGGCAACTAACAAAGTAAAAGCTAGGAAAAGAAAGTGCAAGGAAAACTCTAAAACCAACCGAAAAGTGGAACAACAACACAACCCAAAGACAAGACAAGCCCAAAACTCCAAGGAAAGCTCACAACATGCTACGCAATGCATTGACAGTATCAATTAACATAAATAGAGCATTGTAACATGATTCCACAAATATGAATAAGCATGGGCAAGCAAGTATGTCAACAAGGTACAACACTAAACCAAAATGATACCAAAGAACAACATCCCAAACAATATACAACAGCTAAACAAAGGCATGATACAAGATCACATGGATCATCCACCAACATATATTACAAAGCTAGCATGACAAGATATACATGGGGGACAAACATGCTAACAAGAAAGGTACCATCGAGCTAGACAAAAATGATATGGATGAACAACATGACATATCCGAGCAATCAACCATAAAGCATGACATGATGTTCATAAATATCATCCACCATAAAATCATACAAAGATAGCAAGATAGATATTCAAGATCACAAAGCTATCATGAACAATGTGTCTAGCCTACCATGGTTTTCACACAAGCAAGACACAAGTATATACAAGAGAGGACAAGGGGAAAATAAAACTCACTATACATGTGTACAAAGGCTTTCAAGAGCCATCCAAAACGGTGTGGAGAATCATCTTGTCTTGATCTCCTCACGGGCAGAGATCAAGCCCATCCAACTCATGTTCTCCAACCGCGTCTCCATACCTACACACAAGGAGACGAGAAAGACCGAGCCTTGGATCCCAAAGTGTTAGCAAGCACGTACTTGGGAATCCAATATTTGGTTACACGGGTAAGTGGTGCACACAACCTATCATGTGGGTTAGCATGATGCAAATGCCGGTTGGAATGAAAAGTCTTTCGAACACCCTTGGAACCATGCCTCAAAGAAGTCACTCGCGAAGAAAGTCGAGTGCTACCACAAGCAAAAAGGCAAAGATCCTTCGGGGTCGTAGGAGAAGAACCAACACAAGCACCACGGGAAGCATGCCGCGGAATAACACAAGAAACACTAGAAGCATGTCCACGAGCATGGCCTAACACACTAGAAAGAGTGTCATAAAACCCGTCCACAAATCGCGCCTTCTTAGGCTCACAAGTGTTCATGCCATGAGAAGGGCTATGAACAACCAAAGACCTAAAGGCACCTCCTCGCCGTATTCTCCTTGCCCGGCGGTAGCAAAAGCTCTCTTGATGCCCATCCTTCCCACAGTGAGAGCAATGGTATAAAGGCCTATCGAGAGGCACGGTCCGAGTGGATGAATCACCATTCTCTTGTAAGTGGGAAATCCCTTGGGACTTAGAGCAAGAAGCATCAACCCCATCACTCAACTTGGTGCCAACATTAGAATCACATGTCCCATGAGAAAGGGTACGTGGCTTCTTAAAAGCTTTGGCACGCACACGCCGCTTGTGCTTGACACGGCGAAAGCAAAACTCCACGGTATGCCCATCTTTCTTGCAAAAGGTGCAATGGAACATCGGTTTGGAAGTATGAGTTCCAAAGCAATGAGAAGCACTCTTGCCATTCGAATCACCTTGGGCAACACCGGAAGAAGCAACAAGCTTAGGAGTAGCTATGTGAGAGCTATCCAAAGCACTAGCAGACTTACCACCATCCAAAGACTCACACTCAAGAGAAGAAGTCGACTCCGGTTTAGAAGAGGCAAATTTAGAAGCATCAACATCGGAGTGACAAGAGAAGCGAGAATCCAAACCCTTGGCACAAAGACTCTTACACCTTGTGCGCAAAACCTCATTTTGAGACTTGAGGCGCTCACAAGTACCACATGTCATATTTCTCAAATTATTGATTTCTTCTTCAATGCATTTAGCATATGTGGTACGCAAGAGTTCATTTTCTTTCTCATGGTTGGCACTCATCTCATCATGCTCAACCAACTTGACGCTCATATCATCGCGCATTTTCTTTAAAGCCAAAACTTCACTTTCCAAATCAATGCATGAAGTGCAAATGAGACCACATGAACAAGTATCATCATTTACACCCATCAAAGCATCATCATCATCACAAGAAGTATGGCAAGCATCCTCTACAAGAAACAAAGAGCACTTGCTACAAGGCATGGATTTTATATCACAAATTTCAGCCCTAGCATTCTCAAGATCATCTACACATGTGGTGTGAGTCAATTTTAATTCATTAATTTCAGCATGCAAAGACTCACAAGAAACACATGGTAAAGAAGCACTTGTCTCTAACAAAGCAATCTTACTCCTAGCCATATCAAGCTCATCATTTAAAACAACACAAGAGTTGCAAGGCATAGAAGCATTGGATTTCAACAAGTCAATTTCAGATTGCAAGTTAGCAAGAGATGATCTCAATTCATCATTCTCAAAATCAAGATTATTGCATGCTCTTCTAAAAGCTTCAACATGCATTTTGCGCCAATTAACTTCATCTTCTAATTTCTCATTTTCAGCACACAAGGCATCGCAAGATTTGCAAGGCAAAGAAGCTTTGAAATTTAACACATTAATTTCAGATTTCAAGCATGCAATGGAAGCAATCAGAGCATCATTCTTAGCATGCATGGTGTTACAAAAAGTGCAAGAATTCAAAGCACAAGACTTCCAATGAGCCATACCACATTTCAACGTAGTAAGAGAGCATTTCATCTTCTCATTTTTCCTATGCAAGGCATCACACAAATATATGTTTCTCCTATGAAAGTCTCCACAATCACGCTCACAATCATCCAACCTATTGCATAGGATCAAGATAGCTTTGGCAAGTGTACCTTGGTTCATGCCTCCTAGCTTGTGGTAGAGCTCGCCTTTCTTGATGTCACCATATTGATAGTCCTCGATGAGAGATATCATCTCCTCCACTCCGGCTTCCGCCTCAACCTCCATACTCCTCCTGCTCAAAGAACTACAGGGAGAAGAACTTGGTGCCATAATCAAAGTACCGGTTAGGATTAGCCGAAACCAAGCTCAAGGAACAAGCAACGATGCAAAGAAAGCACTCAAAATGCCTCAATTCTCTAACAAGTACTCACGAGTTCAATAGCAAATGATCTTATCTTTTTCCCAAAATTTTATCACTATCAGGGAGCACCAAAGATAGAGGCACAAAAAATTTCAGCTCAAAATAAGGTGAAATGAAGCCTAGAGAAAATCCAGAAGAAACAAGACAAAGCCGCAAGAGACTTAAATGAGGATTCTTCAATTATCTTCTTGATTTTTTTCTGAATTTTTTAAGACCCCAAAATGATCTTTGGATGATTTTGGATCACCTACAAATGGAGTCACGAAACTGCTGTAAAAATTTGAGCCAAAACGGAGCACCGAGCGAAAAGTTATGCCCGTTTTACTGAAGGTATCTCAAGTTATGGTTTTCCAAGGGCACAACTCCAAATCGCCGGACTCAAAACGCGCAAACCAAAGTCGCAAGCAAAAGCACCTCTTTCCTCTAGTCACCCTATGGATTCAAGACTTGTTAGAGTCACAAGAATCCACAATGAGCTCTGATACCAATTGAAGGACCGAAACGGCGAACCAGAGAGGAGGGGGAGTGAATGGGAGCCGATAAAAATTCTTTCTCGGAAGAACTCGACCTATATCCCAATCGCAACTCCGAGCCACACACAAACAAGCGGAAGCACACACAAACCTCCCTTGATACCTTAGGAACAAAGCTTGAAAGGCTAGGAAGCAAAGCGGAAGCAAACACGAAAGGACTTGAGCAATCAACGAAGAAGGCTGAGACCTACTGGGTCAACAGGCACAAGTGACCGGGTCACCCCGAGCCTTACGAGCCGTACGGTCACCCGGCACAAGTGATCGGATCAACCTACCCCCTTCGGGTCACCCGGCACAAGTGACCGGATCACCCGGGACAGCCCAGAAAACTGCCCGCGAAATCGCCCCAAAATTTAGATCAAAGGATCTCCCAAACAACTTGGAGTCTTGAGACGAAATTTTGGGGAGATGATGAACACCCCAAGGAGAGGTTATGCCCCAAAAATTACGGTCTCAAACTCCCTACAACTCCCGAAATCGCAAATCCTTGCCAAGAACACAATGACCTAGGGTTCATCCAAAAGTCAACGAATCGAAGGCCAAATCCGGCGTTTGAGGGGTCAAGATCATCCACAAAGAGGCACAAGGCACTCACCCATGATCCCCTCAAAGAAATCCGGAGAGAAACGCCCTCAAATCGACGAATTGCGCGAAGAACGAAAATAGCACAAAAATGACTCCGAAAATGCAATAAAAGAAACTCGAGAATAAAAAGATTGGCACAAGATTTAGAGGATGAATTCACTATGAATATCTTGTCCAATCGATTACAAGCCACTCCTAGAATCCAAATCTAAGATGGCAAAAAGCTCCAATCAAAGAGCCACTCTCTCCTCTCTCCCTCTCTCCCAAAGCACTCCAAAAATGAAAGAGTACCACCACCTACTAGCCCAAGAGATTGCTGAAAATTCAGCCCCCTCCTCCTATATATAGGGCCTCCGGAAAAGACCGAAGTGCCCCTACACTAGGAGTACAACACAAGCCCTCACAGGGGCATTTTGGTCAACACATGAAGTTCACCATCGGACGGCCGCGCATCCATCAGGCCTTCACGTCCTCCCGACGCAAGCACCTCGATCATGCCTCGTGTCGCCCGCCTCGAAGCTTCCCCGACGCACCCGGATACCGTCTCCGTCACGCCGAGGCCCTCGGGCTCGGTTTTGAGGCCCAAACCGAGAAACCCTCCTCTCGATGGTTTTGTGGCCAAACGACCAAACCCCCGCGTACACGGCCCCGCCTCACCACGCCAAGCGTCAAGCCCACCAAGCCCTTCACCTCCGGTATCCGGACGGTCTACTCGATCTTGCCTCGTTCCTTGACTTGGCCACCAACGATGCACCGGCTCCATGTCCACGACTTCGTCTTGCTCTTCTTGCACCATGCGTCTCGCACTTGATCTCGTCGGCCACCGGGTCCCTCGAACCAAGCCTACTTGTCTCTCCACTCCTTGGAGTCCCCGCAAGGCTAAGACCTTTCGCCCCTCGTTCTTCACCTGCACCAACGCAAACCAAGCCGCAACCAACACCTGCAATACTAGGCCAAGAGTCAGTCCACACAACGTTGTCAACCACTCCTCACGAGTGCATTGACAACACACCACATAAACAATAAGGTAAATACACAAAATAAAACACACACAACACAACTCAACACTACACACACAAAGCTTCAAACCATCCGGTCAATCACTCATCACACACGGACCAAGGTACTTCTCAACTTGGTTCCTCTTACCCGCCTCCCAGGTCGCGACCCAGGTCGCGGAGGTGAAGAAGAGGAGGGGGAAGCGGACTAGGTTCACGGTGTCGGTGGACACCACAACAGTTTGTTCCGACGTCGAGACCATCGACGTCGATGATGAAGGGGGTGACGTGCAGTCGCCAAAGGAAATAACGGCTCCGTCGCCGAGAAAGCAGGCGGCGGAGACTCCCTGTCCAACGTCAAGGACGCAGGGGCGATCTACATTGAGCACTAACCCTGCGGACGACGCTGGGTCGAACAAGAGGATGAAGAAGGCCCCTCCCAAGCCTTGCAAGCCTGGCCTTAGGTCGGTGACCAAGTAAGTCAGCAGTCCTGCCTATGGCTTAGCTCTGCGTTTCTGCTTTCAGTTTGTTGTTTACCCAGGTAACTTATCTTGAGCAGGATTCCCCCGACGACATCAGAGAGCGGGAAGAACACCTCAGGCCAGAAGGCCTTTGGGAGCAAGCTACCGGGGACGCCGGTGGTGGAGTCGCCAGCAGCCTCGGCGGCTGACGTGACGAGCACGGCCGTCGGAGCTGGACGACAGCGGCGTCCGAGGCAGACAAGGCCGGGACCAGTGCGCCTCCCACTGCCGAAGCTGAGGGCAGTGACCTCGGCACCTCTGCTCTGTAGGTAGCGCCAGGCCCGCAGGGGGTCATGGAGGAGGGTGCAAGGACGGTGGACGACCAAGACCGATGCCTTTACGCCGGCACCCCGTGGGAGGCGGAGGTCGTTACCGACCGCCACAACCTAGAGACGTTCAAGGAGGAGGCACGCACGATCGGGAGCGTGCTATTGGTAAGGGCCCTTGCCGATCTTTTGAGGTTCTTGCTTTGTGTGTTTGAGTGCTGTGAGGTTCAATGATCTTTTTGTTTGTTGTGCAGTCTCTTGCTGAACGGACGCAAGCTCGGACAGGTCTGCTGCGGGAGGCAGCAAACGCGCATGTAGAGGCCGCCGCAGCCCATGAAGCAAAGCTGCAGGCTGAGGCCACGACCATGCAAGAGATCTCGCGCGTCAAGGACGTCATTACGCGTCTAGCGCAGAAGGAGGCAGCCGAGCTGAAGAAGCTGGAGGACGCCGAGCAGAAGACCAGAGACGCGTCCGCTGACCTCCAGGCCGTGACAGAGGGTAACTCTTCAACATTGCTCTAAGCTGAACCCACATGCTTGGCAAGGTCTTGGTCCTGAGTCTTCGTCCTTGAATCATTGCAAGCGCTCGAGAGACCGAGGAGGCCCTCAAGAAGGAGCTAGCCGCGGTCAAGAGCAAAGGTGACGGCCATCAAGGAGAAATCCACGGAGACCCGCGAACTTGTTCATTGTTGCGAAGCTGGTCATCGTGGCGTGATTGGACGTGCTTCTGAGTCTGCTTGCTTGTGGTGCAGGTCTTGAGAAGGAGCTGTGCGAGCTCAAAGACGTGCCCAGTATGTCATGGACCTCTACGTCCCGTAGGAGGAGGGGGCTGAACCCAAGCCGTTGATCGACCGGCTTAACGAGGCTGAAGGTCGCATCAAGGGCCAGCTCCTAGACACTGCCAACCTTGTGGCGGCTGCGGCGTTATCAACTATCAAGTACCAAGAACCCATCGTTCGACCTGCAGAAGGTCTCGGAGGACGTGGACCTGTCGGGCCTCATCAGGCGTGAGGACGTCGTGGCAGCCCCGGAGGAGGTCATCAAGAAGTTTGACTTCAGCACTGATTGAGGTGGTGCTGAAATAATCTTTTAGACGTGGGTTAGGGTGGCTAAGTTGTAAATAAACTTGCTATATAAAAAGCTTTTGCCTATGAAAAGATTTATGCATGTGATAGCGAAGCCTTCATTATGCACGTTGAAAGTAACCAGGTCGTAAGAGAAACCCTCCGCTCACCCAACTCAATGGAGGAACGGCTTACCAACAGTACGGCCTAGCGTGGGGACTAAGACATGACCGGCGCGTGGAGGGAGGTCATGGACCCTAGGTATTTTGAACCAGTGACTTAGGAACGTTTATAACGAAAGCGAAAGCTAACTATATAGTAAAGACTTGAAAGCATAAAACATACACAAAATCCTTTCAGGTCGCGAGACCCTTAGGTTGGCAAAGCCAAGCCCCTGAGCGTTTCGAGACCTAACCTAGACCAAGCCCCCGAGCACTTCGAGGGGGAAGGGGGAAGAACTTAAATTAAAAGGGGAGACTGAAAAGCAGGTCGACAGAGCAGTTGCCGAGGTGTCAACGAAGATGACGTTGAGCCCACTCCCACCGTCGATGAGGGTTTGAGCGAGCAGGGCACCCTCGACAATGGGCTTGACGACCAGCGGGTATGAGCTGGGATCTAGGATGTGAACCCAGTGATCAGCTCTGGAGAAGGTGATGGGCGGCTCTGACCAACGCAGAGGCTGCGATGGTTTGGTGTGGATGAGCTTGACCTCGTGGCTGTCCTTGCAGTACCTCCTCCTGCTCATGCTGCTATTCGGGCCGCCAACGATCATGTTGATCGACCTCTTGGCATGTTGGAACGGGCCATTGGGATTGCCTGTCTCCGGTGGGGGAGGCAGGTCGCGCTCCTCACGACGATCCTCCGGCTGGCTGCTGTCACGTCCCCGGTCATCACGGCGCTCGTTGTCCTAGCATCCACGCCGGTCATCGCGGCGGTTGTTGTTGTAGCGGCATGGGGATGACCTGTCTCTGTCTCTTCTGGGTCGCTTGGGGTTCTCGGGCGCACGGGACGCCCTCTTGAACTGCTGGCATTCGCGGACTGTGTGAGTGCCCCCTTCATAGAACGTGCAGGGACTGTCTAGCGCCGCGTTGAACTCCTCGACGTTGAACATTGAGAGTCGATGCCCGTCCGCTGCAAGGATCTACGAAGGTCGCTTGTGGAACTTCGAGCTGGAATCGCCGGCGGCGCCAGAGGTGCCGGCATCCACCTTGCCGTCATGGTCAAACTGGTTGACCAGGGCTTCCTCTGTGTTGATTAGTTTGTTGACGACCTCCATGAGCGGCGCGACCTTCGTGGCACTAGACTCGTGAATCTTCTCAAAGACCTTGTGGTCCCTGAGACCTTTCTTGTAGCTGTCGACGACTTGGTCGTCTCGAACGCCAATGCATGTGTTACGGTTCTCAAGAACCGGTTGGTGTAGTCCCGTAACCGCTCACCAGGCTTCATGGTCACCCTCCTAAGGTTGAAGGTGTTGCCAGGGTGATTATAGGTCACCTGAAAGTTCGACGTGAAGGCCTGAGACAAGTCGGCCCAGATGTGATGGTGCCTACTGAGAGGTTGTTGAACCAGGGTGACGGTGCGTCACCCATCACCAGCAGGGAGTAGGCCGCCATGTGGTCGAAGTTGCTGCCGGCCACCTTGACGGCGACGTAGGTGGTCAACAGCCAAATGTTGGGGTCGGAGCGACCGTCGTTCTGGATGTTGAAGTTGTCGGGGTAAGCGACCGATCAGAGACGTGGCGCCAGCACGGGGAAGGCTGTGATCGCCATGTCGTCGCTGTTGTCGCCAACCTGAGCTGTGTCATAATCACGCGATGCGACCGCGATCTGGGATTTAGGCTGACGGTCCGGGTTGGGCAACGGACCCTTGGGGTGGCCGTAGTCCGCCTCGTACTGGGCACGCCGCTGGTTCTCGACATCATGGCATTCGCGCTCCTCGTGCCCCATGATCCGGTAGACGCCGCCCCGAGGACCATACTCGCGGTCGTAGTCGAGGTGACGTCGGAGCTCTCGCTCCTCGCGTTCACGATGGCGTTGGTCGATGTATTCGCGAGTGTCGCGACCACGCAGGTTCTTGTCGAGGTTGGCACATAGGTCGACACCTGGTACGACATTCACTCATGGTTGGTTGACCTCCTCCTATGTAGTAGGCAGCCTGCTATGTGCAGGCTGATTAGATCGGGTGCGCGAGTGACAGCTCGACGTAGATGTAGCCGACTTGGACGCCGCACTCTTCTATTCCTCCAGAGCTCTGGCGACCTGGACGTAGGCCATGGCTGCTTCGGCCTCGGGCGAAGGATTAGCCTGCTGGAGACGTGCCAACGCCGCACCCTGGTTGGCCTGGGGGCTGTTGAACGTCGGTAGTCCCTCTTCTTCGAACTTGAGGCATAGGTCACGGGCACACGGGGGGTACCGCCTGGCGCTGCTCCTCCGCCCGACTCTGGGCACAGTTCGCGTTGGCATGGATCCGACGCGCCTCCTTGGAATCCGTCGCGCTGACACGTGGTGGGTCGTTCGCTGAGACCACCAAGACACGGTGCCGGGTGGATCTCTGGTCATTGGGGGAGATGCGGATCCGGGCCTTCTGAAACTCGCCACCACCCGGAGACGTGGGAGCCTGTGTGGCGTGCGAGACATCGCACTCCTGATTGATCTTCTTTCGTAGCCGGCAGCCACGGAGTGTGTGTCGTGCACCCTTGTGGTAGATGCACAATACGTCGAGAGGATTGCGACAGGCGAGGGTGTCAACCTTGAGGTCGCCAGATGGTTGCTGTCGCCCAGATTGGATCTGGATCGACTTCGCTGTCTGTTGGGTGTACACATCACTGGAAGGTCACAGACCGAATGGGAAGGTCTTGCGGTGTGACGCATCTTGCGCTGAGCGCTGAGCTCTTTCGCAGATCTGGAGGGTTTCCTCCATCATGTCGATGATGTGCTCCATGCCCTAGACAATATCATAGGGTTTGGGCGGGTGGGTCTTCAACTTCTTGCCAGAGTTGGGGGCGGCGTCAGAGGTCGTCGGGGCCTTCACAGGGGTCGTTGGTGAGGTCGCCGCCGCCAGCGCGGTCGAGGTCGCCATGAAGGAACCGAAGCAAATCTCCACGGGGTTGGCGAAGATGTCTGCCATGCTCGCCGGAAAAACGAAACTAGATCGGGCAGCCATGCTACACAGCGAGTTCCTGATCTCCCCTACCTGGCGCGCCAACTGTCAGGGGGTGACACCTGGACAAATCCGCAAGGGGGCTACCCAAGCGGTTGTAGATTGTCTAGTGGGGGGATCAGGACCAAAGAGCGTAGGCGGTAGTTCTTGGATGAACTCGAAACTCGACGAGAATGGCAAGGACACAGTGGTTTTTAGACTGCTTCAGGCCTTCGAAGACTAAAACCCTACATCCAATGTGATGGGATTATGCATGGAAAGAGATCTCCCCTCAAATGGAGCTCTAGGCCGCCTTATATGGCCGGTGGGCTAGGGTTTCCATTCGAGGTTTGTGGACCCTCATCGGGGTCGGTTACAGATTAAGGAAGGTTGCCTTCCGTAATTACAGAGGGGATCCCGCGATCCTCGGGTCTACTGGCGGCGGCGCCGCCGTGATCTAGGGAGAATCTTGCCCTACAAGCCCGGCAGGTCTTCTGCGATCTGGATAAGGTCGCCCAAGATCTTGCAGGGTCGCCGGGATTGTGGATAAGGTCTCTGGGACCACTTGCAAGGCGGCAGGACTTCTGGCAGGTCGGGTCCACTTGACAGGGACCTCTGGGACCCTGGTCGGTGGGGACCCATGGGTACCCATGTCTCACATATAAATATGAGAAAAAGAAGAAAATGTGAGTATGTGTAAAAATAAAATAAAGTGAACTCCTCGATTCTCTAAAGTGCATTAGGAATTTCAAGGCTTCAAGTTTAAAAGATCCAAACTCATTTTTCCAACCATGTGCAATACGATAACGGGGACTTCCTTTGTGCCTCGAGATCACTCTTCGCCATTTGCACATGTCCACCTATCTCAAATGTGTGTATTTTTCTCTCCCCCTCCTTGATATAACATTATATTCTAATGACCTTTTTGACGAGTCTCGGTAAGACCATGAGAAGCTTGTCTTGTTTCGACAAACATCTCATTTATAATATCTTGGTATGACTAAACTTTCCCAAAAAGCTCCATATAAAGCCTACCACTTATATGAATGTTATGAGAGGGAAAAGAGTAGAATAAATAGACTTGAGAGACAAGATGAGATGAAAGTCCATGAGCAAGATGCAAGATGATTTAAATTTGTGAACTTGGTTTAGCTCTTTTTCATCTCATTCTTTATTTCAAAATTTCTGAGATCCATTTAAATTTTGGGAGCATATTAATATTTGTGGGATAAACTTAATTAATAATCTACCCTCTGTAGGGATGAAGGCTAGTACATTATGAAACTTTAACAAATTAAATTTTTGAGAGCATTATGTTTTCTCGTGTATGATCAAGTGCAAGGTTTAAACAATGAAGAGCAATGATGATATCCATCAAAGGCTTACTCAAGGACGAGCAAGGTTTAAGCATGGGGGAGATCTTGACAGTGAAATTCCGTCAACCTAGCCATGAGTTTACCTTCGGTGTTGGCATGAATTTTATACCTTATCCATTGGTACTAAACCCTTGGTATAACAAGTTCATTTGTGCATGTCGGTTTTGGAGTTTAGTGTTTATGTAGGATTTTAGTGTTGAAAGAAAGACTTTCGGGATTAATTCATTAAGCACCTCAAGACAAAACCTTGAAGCCCGGTACAAGTCATGCGATAAAGTAAACATGACTCCAAGAAGCCCAAGGACCAAACCCGAGAATATAAAAAACTTCGAGGACCCAGTTAGAAAACTGTCAAATCTTTAGGGACAAGGAGCTTCATCCAATCCGAAGAGAAACTGACGACAACGACAAGGGCCCACATGCAGACAGGGGAAGACTCTATAAGACTCGGGAACCGACACCAAGCAAAGGAGGTTGCGGTCTGGGCTGAAGTGGGCCCAGGTTGGCTAGCCCAGGCCAGCCGGCCCAGCCCATTTCGTGGCCCAGTCAGCCCCACTTTGACCTAGCTACCATTCAAGCTATTTATAGCCCCGAGGACAGGCGCTACGCATCAACTCATTCGCCATCCGCCACCGAGGAGCAGAGAAGAGGGGGACACCATCTTGAAGAGGAGAGGGTCGAGCTAGTTGACTAGGATCTCCCTAGCTGGCATGGGGAACCTTGCAACGAAGACCACGTCGGAGTTCCCGGAGCTAGAATCAAAATCAAGGTAGGATCCCGGTGGTGATCTTGATTCATGTATCATTGTTGGGGAATTAGGCAAAAACCTTACACCCTCGAAACATTGGATTTGCCGAAATTCGAGAGATAAACTTGTGAATCACCTCCGGGATAAGAAGTTCAGTTTCGTGAAAGGGAATCGTTCATGAATAAATCCAGATGAGTCTCAAATGTTTTTCAGACCTTCAAGTAATATGTGAAAATAATAGCCGAATTTGGCTCCTATGCGTGAATTTGTTGTCTATTTCAGGATGGTTGAAACCTGCGAAGTTCCGGATTCAGGAACATGCGAAGTTCTAGAATCAGAAATCTATGAAGTTTGGGAATCTGGTGAAGTCTTGATTCGAGAGCTACAATGAGCGGTGATTTTCATGAATAAGAGATTCGGGGATCAGGAAGGAGCCAAGTCAAAGACGTCACCTCAAAGTCTGGGTTCAAAGTGTGAACCAATGGAAGCAATGGAAGGCTTGTAAATGTATGAAATTAGCCCCGTAAATCACGGGATGTAAAAGACATTCGTGTACATGTTCACACTAGGAATATTCCTTAGATTCGATGGTATTTTCGGAATGTAAAAGTCCCTTCGTCTCCCTATAAAAGGGGGCGCGAGGGCACGTGTAAAGGGGTTCACAACTTTTGAGGAGAGTACAGACTTTCAGAGGTTCCTTATCTCCTTGTCATTCGTGAATTGCACATCTTCCTCGGTACCTCTCATGTTCGGGGACCCCTTCCGATTTTCGGACCCCCCAACATTGGCGCCCACCGTGGTCTCAGCCAAAAAAACATCTCACAATACCACCACAGAAGAGGTCCAAGAAGAATGTTCCTACTGAGACCGGCCAAGAAGAGCACCATCATGACAAAGACAACAGAATCTCTCTCACTCCAGAACCCTCGCACACCACAGATCAAGAATGAAGGGAAAAACTCGAGGCTCTCTAGTGAAGGATCGATGCGGCGAACCAGAGAGGGGGGAGTGAATGGGAGCCGATAAAAATTCTTCTCGAAGGAGATGGAAGCTCCAACAAGATGAACACGGCTTCCAACACACGTCTCTGACTCACAACCCAAGTTGGTCAAGCTCACGCAGCCGCAGGAGTGCTACTGGACCTAGGAACCAACAACCAACCTCACAGACTCGAGAACGCAGTGGAACACAAACCTCGAGCCTTACTGACCTATACCGATCAGGCCGGTGAGCACCACCGGTCGACCGGTCCCTGCTGGTGAAACCTGGCGACTTCCACAGAATAGCTCTTACACCGGTCAGGTCAGTGTAGCACATCGGTCAGACCGGTCCAAGCCAGAAAGCCCCAAAACACCAATCAAGCCTACCGAGCTCCAAACTGACCCAAACTCAAAATAGTAGCAACACGGGACAACAGCGAACTCACCCAAACGTTGACCCGAGCAAAACCCAACGGGGGTCTGCACAGACCGGTGAGAGGAACGATCAGGATCGGGTGTGACTCGAGCTCGTCGGGATGAACAAGACTCCGCAGTCAACTCCCCCAAATCCAACTCCCAATCTCCCGAATCGCTCCACGGATTTGCGCAAGACTTTGGGGATAGTAGGAACACCTCACGGGGAGTCCATAGCCAAGTTTATGTCCACCAAAACTTGCCAAATCAAGAGAAATCGAAGAAATCCCGCCAAAAGCGCCTCTAACCCTAGAACACCGAAAACCCCAAAATCGAGCCCCTTTACTCACGGATTTTGGAAGGGAATCAAAGGGAAAAGAACCATGAAGGGTTCACACATACAACCCCCACCAAATCCCCAAGAGAAAGGTCCCAAAAACACTCCAAGAAATCCACCAAGAGAGGGCTCCAAAAATCACCACAAAGAACGAACGGGAACAACACATCCAAGCCTTGAGGAACCACGCCGAATCATCTATACATTACAAAGAGGTTCATACAAGGTCTAGCTTGCCGCCCGATTATCCTTCCCTCTCACAAGATCTCACCATGTATCTCTCAAGCTAGTCCTATAGAAATCCTAGGGAAAATAGGAAGGGAAAATAGGAAAATCAAATGAGCTAGGATTCCAAGAGATGGCTGCCATCCTCTCACCTCTTGGGTTATATGGAGGCAACCGAAAGTCTAAAACACCCTTACTAGCTAATTAGGGATACATGCCCCTCGAGGGCGAAATCGGAAATCTTTTTCATCGCTCCATCGGACGGATGCCTGGCAACCGCAACCTGCTTAGCCTCGACGCAAGCCTTGCGATCCCGACGCGTGTCCTCCGCTTCGAAGTATCCAGACTGCGTCGTCGCACACCGGTCAGTCCGGTGCTCCTCAACAGTCAGATCGGCACCCACTGTCGGACCGGGTCGGACCCACGGGTCGACCGGTCCGGCGTTCTTCGCATCTCTGTCTTCGGTTCTCCGGTCTTGGCATTGTGGATCAACCAAGGAACCCAGTGGTTTTCTGGTGAACCACCGGAAACCCCGCGAACTCGGTGTAGCCTCCGCCAATCTCCACTCATGACTCGGCTCCCACGTAGTCCCGGCTCGACCTTGGTTTTGAGGCTCAACCAAGAAACCGTCCATGACTTCATCTTGCTGTTCATGCCACCATGCGGCCCGCACTTGACTCCGCTGGCCACCGGGTCCCTCAAACGAAGCCTACTTGTCTTCTCCACACCTGGAGGCCTCACCGGCGACGACCTTTCGCGCTTGTTCTTCACCTGCACCAACCAGTCAAGCAGCAACCTGCACCTGTTTTCAATCACTCATCACACCAGGAAGCGACCATCCACCGGTCCTCGAACCAGACATGGTCCTCATCCAGAAAGCAAGAGTCAAGAAGACAACACACACTCTCGAATAGTTCACGGAACAAGATGCTCACGAAGATGATGACCAGGCTGTTGACATAGAACTAGAGATAGTATAACAGAAAATACAACAGCTTCAGATAGAGAAAGAAAGATTCGCGAACCAGCTGCAAGCAAAAAGAAAAGATTCAGAAAAGCTAGAGAAACTTAATCAAGCAAAAGAGCAAATTGAAAGAATACAAAGAGAAATTGACGAAATGAAAGAACAAGAGAATAGCTCATTGTGGCAAGACTCACCACACCAGAATTTTGGTCAAAACAGAAGAACCCCGAAAGAAAATTTCTTCACGGGTAATGGAATTTAACAATTCGGGGATCCAGAATCACCACTATCGATAGGGCTGCAAACTGCACCATGGCCACCAAAGTTCAAACCGGTCTCTCTCCCGAAGTATAATGGCTTCAGAAACTCTAGACAATTCCTCATGAGATATGAATCAGCTGTGACTTCAGCAGGAGGAGATGATGTTGCGTTGGCCAAATCCTTCATCATTGCTTGCGAAGGTCCAGTTCTGAATTGGTATTCTCTGTTACAGCCACACTCAATCTGCAGCTGGGTTGATCTCAAGACCAAGTTCATTCAAGCATTCTAGATATTTCATGAAACAATAGCTGAGTCATCAGATCTGTACAACTACAAGCAGAAAGACAGAGAGCCACTGAGGAATTTCGTAAGAAGGTTCATGCAGTAGAGATCGCAGATTCCCGAAGTGGATGATAAAACAACAATTCAAGCACTGATCAAGGGTCTGACCCCAGGACCAACAGCTTCGCATCTCACATGAAAGAAACCCAAAATAATTGATGAACTTTTCGTGAACTTGAAGAATAGATCATGTCCGATGATGATCATCGAAGAAGAGTTGCTGAACGAAATGAAACAAGACAAGGAAACAAAGAAATGATCTGGAGACCTCAATTTCAAAACCTACGGAACATCAATAACATGGAAAATCCCCAGTCCAACCAGGACAAAAGACCAAGCACAAGAGGAGGCTTTGCACCCAGAGGAAGGGGAAGAGGAAGAGGACCCCCAAAGCTCACAAACTATAACCCAAGAGATCCATACTTTTACTGCTAATATCACGGAAGAGGTCATAGAACCGAAGGGTGCCTAGAAACCAAGAAGAACATTGCTCGAATTCAGCAAGAGAAAGCCATGATGAGTATCACCTCTTCAATGCCAAATCAACCTCACCCAAGCTTCTGGCAGCCACAGTTCGTGAATTCTCAACCGAGTCCAGTCACAATGCAGCAATTTCAGCAACCACAGCCATCTTAGCAACCTTCTCAGCAATTCTACCCTCAGTCGCAAGCAATCTGGTAATTCAACAGCCACAACCAATCTAAGAAATATTGCCACCACCACCTGATAATTCGTCAAGATCAGAATCAAGTTCAAGAACTCAGAACTCGAAAGCTTTGCCATCTTTCGGAACAATCATACCCATCACAGGAGGATGAAATATGGAGTTTGAAACTAAAAGGCAGAGAAACAACTATTTCAGATCCATGAACACAATCATCAACGATGGTCCAGCTACACGACCAGAATGGGCCAAGGTGCCGATAACATTCACAGAAGAAGATTTCAAGCTGAAGTCCACGAACCACAATGATGCCATAGTCATCAAGGTGAACATAGCCGGATGGGTCATTGGAAAAATTCTAGTAGATAATGGAAGTTCGACAGATATATTATTTTTGAAAACCTTTGAGAAGATGAACTTGATACAACACATGTTGCATCCACCAGAATACCCATTACAGGGTTTAGGAGGAAAGCCAATCAAGCCGGTTGGAAAAGTATCTCTTCCAGTATTTTTCAGAGATCTTGACAACGCCAGAACAGAAACTCTTACTTTTGATGTGGTTGATATATATCATCCATATCTCGCAATTTTCGGCAGAGGATTCATGAACAAATTTGACGCTATCATAAGACAACAATTCTTGTGCATGAAGATACCAGCGCCCAAAGGAGTTATCACCGTGTTCGGCAATCAGCAAGAGGCTAGAAACATAGAAAAGGGTCATACCCTAGGGCAGACCAACGTATATCAGCTCAATTCTCCCGAAGAAAAGAGAGAACCTTACATCGAGGCTAAGCGAGACAAAGAGAAAATCAAGATAGCCACTGATGGCGAAAACAAGAAAGTGTACCTGGATGACATGCCTGACAGAGCAGTCACGATAGGGGCTCATCTTAGCCCCGAAGAAGAAAAGGAGCTTGTAAAATTTCTAAACAAGAACAAAGATGTCTTCGCCTGATCAGCTAAAGACATCATCGAGCATACCCTCGAAACAGATGAGAAGATAGCCCCGAAAAAGAAAAAACTCAGAAAAATGTCTAAAGAAAAAGTGAAGGCAGTAGAAGCTGAAGTACAAAGTCTTCAAGACGCGAAAGTGATCTAGAAGTCATGTACCCAGTCTGGCTGGCCAATACTGTTCCAGTGAAGAAGAAAAACGGAAAGTGAAGAATGTGTGTAGACTTCACAGATCTGAATAAGGCATGCAAGAAAGACGATTTTCCCTTGGAGAGGGTAGACAAAATCGTGGATGATGCGGCCAACAGTGAAATGCTCTCACTCCTAGACATGTTCTCAGGATACCACCAAATAAGAGTGCGGAGAGAAGATGAAGAGAAAACAAGCTTCATCACTCCTTTTGGAACATTTTATTTCGTGAGAATGCCAGAGGGGCTGAAGAATGCAGGGTGTACATTTTCGAGAATGATAGCAATAGTTCTTCACCCTCAGTTTCGGAGAAACATTTTAGCATATGTTGATGACATAGTAGTCAAAAGCATCCAAAGAAGAGATCACATTGGCGATTTGGCAGAAACCTTCGCGAATCTCAGAGCAGCGAACCTCAGATTGAATCCTGAGAAATGTGTCTTCGGCATTCACAAGGGAAAAGTTCTTGGATGTCTCGTTTCAACAAATGGAATAGAGGCGAACCCCGACAAAATCAAAGCTCTGATTGAAATGCAAGACCCAGTTTCAGTAAAGGATGTGCAAAAGTTAACAGGAAGAGTTGCTGCTCTCAACAGGTTCATTCCTAGGGCTACAGAAAGAAGATTGTTTTTGTTCCAAGTTCTCAGAAGTTCCAAGAACTTTCAATGGTCCGAAGCTCAGAAACAAGCTTTATAAGAACTCAAAGACTACTTGTCAAATATGACCAAGTTGTGCCCTTCTGAACCAAGATCACCACTTTTGTTGTATTTGTCTGCTTCAAATTTGGTTGTAAGTGCTGTGTTAGTGCAAGAGAAACAAGAAGAAGGAAAGCTCAAGCAAATCCCAGTATACTTCGCTTCAGAAGCTCTCTCAGGGTCAAAACTCTTCTATTCCGAATTATAAAAGATAGCATATGCAGTCGTAAGGGCTGCGAGAAAATTAAGGCACTACTTTGAGGGTCACAGGATAAGGGTTATCACGAACCAACCGCTGAATGACTTGTTCGCGAACAAGGAAGCATCTACCCGAATCATCAAGTGGGGTGCTGAACTTTCAGAATACATCGTAGATTTCGAGAGAAGAAGCGCAATCAAATTGCAAGTACTGGCAGATTTTGTCGTACACTGGACTTCGCCAACTCACAGTCCTGGTGAAGAAATGCTTGCACCTTGGGTAGTGCAGTGTGATGGAGCTTGGTGCCACAAGGGGGTTGGAATTTCAGCAGTTGTAACATCCCTAACAGGAATTGTGATAAGATATGCAGCTCGGCTCATATTTGCAAATGATGAGCACTCCACAAACGCAACCGAGTATGAAGCTTTACTTCTGGCATTAAGGAAGATGAAAGCTCTGGGTCAGCAAACCTTCATCATCCAAATGGATTCCAAAGTCACTCAGGAACATATCGAGAAAGAGAGCGAAGCAAGAAATCCTGTTTTGATGAAGTACCTTGAGAAAGTCAGGGAAATGGAAAGGCATTTCAAGGGCTACTCAGTGCAACACATACCAAGAGACGACAATAATGAAGCAGACAAGCTAGCCAAAGCAGCAGCCAGAAATCAAGCAATGCCTCCCGATGTGTTCTTCGAAATCATCAAAGAACCGTCCATTAAGGAAACAAAGCCGAAAATCGTGAATGTTGTGGAGACTCTCGATTGGAGAACCAAAATCATGGCATACTTGAGAGGTCACTACAAACCACAAGATGAATTGGAGGAAAAAAGATTGAAGCAAAGGGCAAGGGGCTATGAAGTAGTCAATAGATAGCTGTTGACGTAAAATCAGCACCTAACGCCAAGGACACAGCAAGCCGAACGAAGCTGGCTTAACACACGTGCCGAATCCAAAGCGTGCCAGTCAATTTTCCTGAAAACTGACAAAGGATGAAAAGCAGTTAGATAAAACCTGGAACTTGCCGACTGGTACCAGACAGTTCCGTATTTACGGCTACAAAGCCAATTAAAATGACATAGTTTGAATACCATTCGGGAGCTCTAAAACATGAAACCAGAATATAGCCGAATGCATGACGTGATCATGATGAAAGATCGGTCTTTGTATAAACAACATCGCATGCACATGGTCACGACCGATTTTTGAGGATAAATTACAATAAATAAATAAAGTGAAAGCATGATTATAAATTTGCAGTAAACAAGCATGCATAGGCCAAAAGCACTAGTCCACTGCATGTCTAGGTACTTTCAAACCCGTCGAGTGTGAAACCAAACAAGTTAATCCACCGCATGATACGACTTGTTTGAAACCCACACCACCAACCAAGAATAGATCAATCCACCGCAAGATACAATCTAAATATGGAAGGCTAAAAGCATACATTATTTAAAATGAACTTGTAAACACTTACTACTCATGACGAGATTGCCGAATACAGCTGTACAACCGATTCGGGTTCCGTGAAGAAGGAACAAACTATGCTAGATTAACACGCTTGAACCCACAACACGTGACAATCTAGATTGATTCGAGTTCGGTATTAAAGAGCATGTGATCCATGCACCACATTGAGTTGAAGATTTGAACATGCATCATGTGGATCGTAAAACAAGATAAAGCCGAATCTAATCAATCTAAATTGGGCAAAAGAGTGTTACATGAATTAAACATGAAAGCAAAATACAAAGCAACACTTGGTAACTTAATGAATCCATTAGATCTTGCCAAATCTAATAGAGCCGATAACTAGCTCCAAGCTAGATCTTAGCCTACCGCATGCCTCATGATCTAACCAGAAACCCTCTTGAACTAAGCTTAAATCCACCGCATGATACTAAGTATGGTAACAAGACTACTTGCATCACGTGCTAAATCCACCGCATGATACTAGACATGATACAAGGTTGCCGGTACTTACGGAAGTCGACGGATCAATGGCTCCTCTCGAAGAACTCGACGACTCGACTAAAGGACTCGAAGGTTGGCACAGGGCCGGTTTGTTGTGTAATTGTTCGATCCCTATTACAAACACTAAGGGTTTATATTTATACCCTTGTCCTAACACGACTCCTGGTCGACTACGAGTACAACATTCATTGCCTAAATTACTGTCCTGGCACCAATGTCCATCTCGCACCCGTCATCAATTCGTCCCTTCCTTATATCCAGGCCACGTCATCACGTATTCCCGAATGCTTCCCTTTTCAAGCGCAAATTTCTCGGTTAAGGAAGTCTCTCGGTCAAGCGCAAATTTCTCAGTTAAGGAAGTCTCTTGGTGTTTGTAATAGGGCTCGAACAATTTCACAACAAACCGGCCCTGTGCCAACCTTTCGAGTCCTTTAGTCGAGTCGTCGAGTTCTTCGAGAGGAGCCATTGATCCATCGACCTCCGTAAGTACCGGCAACCTTATATCATGTCTAATATCATGCGGTGGATTTAGACCGTGATGCAAGTAGTCTTGTTACCATGCTTAGTATCATGCGGTGGATTTAAGCTTGGTTCAAGAAGGTTTGTTGTTAGATCATGAGCCATGTGGTAGGCTAAAGTCTAGCTTGGAGCTAGTTATCGGCTCTATTAGATTTGGCAAGATCTAATAGATTCATTAAGTTACCCCGTGTTGCTTTGGATTTTGCTTTTCATGTTTAATTCATGTAACACTCTTTTGCCCAATTTAGATTGATTAGATTCGGCTTTAATCTTGTTTTACGATCCATATGATGTATTTTCAAATCTTCAACTCAATGTGGTGCATGGATCACGTGCTCTTTAATAGCCGAACTTGAATTAATCTAGATTGTCACGTGTTGTGGGTTCAAGCGTGTTAATCTAGCATAGTTTGTTCCTTCTCCACAGAACCCGAATCGGCTGTACAGCTGTATTCGGCAATCCTGCCACGAGCGTAAACATGTTTGTAACCTTGTTTTAAATAATGCATGCTTTTAGGTTTCCATGATTAGATTGTATCATGTGGTGGATTGATCTATTCTTGGTTGGTGGTGTGGTTTCAAACAAGTTGTATCATGCGGTGGATTAATTTGTTTGGGGTCATCCTCGACGGGTTTGAAAGTACCTAGACATGCGGTAGACTAGTGCTTTTGGCCTATGCATGCATGTTTACTGCAAATCTATAATCATGCTTTCGCCTTTATTTATTTTATTGTAATTTATCTTTGATAATCGGTCATGGACACATGCTGCAAATTTGCTTAGATAAAGACCGATCTTTCATCATGCTTACATCATGCATTCGGCTATATCCTGTTTTCATGTTTTAGAGCTCCCGAATGATATTTAAACTACTGATAGATAGCTTGTTGTAGCTATGTGTCTTTTTACTTGGCTTTTTAGCCGTAAATACGGAACTGTCTGGTACCACCCAGCAAGTTCCAGGTTTTATCTAACTGCTTTTCATCCTTTGTCAGTTTCAGGAAAATTGACTGGCACGCTTCGGATTCGGCACGTGTGTTAAGCCAACTTTGTTCGGCTTGCTGTGTGCTTGGCGTGAAGTACTGATTTTACGTCAACAGTAGTCACGGGTGATCTCGCCGGAAAATTCGGCGCAATTTCGCTTTACAACCAGCACGCGGACTTCTAGCTTGGATCCGACTCCAACTCGAACTCGACGTCACCGTGGGCCATGGCATGCGAGCCGGCTATCGAGCCATCGTATGCGGACTCACCACTCCATGAGCACTTCCCATACGGCCTCTGCATCGCTAGCAAGGCCCACACGAAGGCTCTCTCTGCACGTCGGGCTGGGAAAGAGATCGCCTCCGAGTATGACTCGGACTCCAACCCCATCTCCGGCTACTACTCGGACTCCTCCTACGAGTTCGACTTCGGGGCGGACCCGGACGAGCCCGAGTCCGAGACCTACACGATGGAGCAACCGCTGTCAGGACCTGCATCCGGCCTGGTTATAAAATCTACACCCGCCGGCAGATTTGTCTACTGGACAGACTGCAAGCCTGCAGAATTGACAGATGAGAACTCACGCTGCGTCGCCTACCTCAACTCACTTCCCTTCCAGGAGGGAACTCCGCTAGCTCCAACTGAGGAGCACACTCCAACACAGGTGGGGACTAGCGACTCCAGCCTCGGCTCTCCTGATCGGCAAGTCTTCATGACTACCAACGAGACGCCGAGACCCTCAGGGACAGTCCCTGACCGATATCTCGAGGATATCTCAGCAGACGAGTTGTCTGCCAACGCACCCGCAGACGAGACCAACGCCAACAGGGACGCCCGACATGAACGCAACAGAAAGCGGAACGAATGGCGCCGGCGTCTTTGCGAGTCCCTACCCATCCGGAACCTCGCGGAGGCCCTTAACCAAGTCGAAAGCCGGGTGCACACTACCCCAGAGAAATGCCTCATGTCTATCACCGCGATAGCACGTCAGGCTTAGGGGATGCGTGCGGGAGAAGTCATCGCCTAGCTCGTGGAGGACGCCTACTTCATGAGAGTTGACAACAAAGTCACTCAAGTGCCCCCCCCCCGTCAGGAATCGCCAGCAAGACAACAAAGCCACAAGTCGAGGTGCGGATATCGGTCGCAACCGTACTCGAGGGGAGCTACCGGCTAACCCCAACCCTACCCGGGCATCGGCTGGTGGACCCTCTCATGGTGGCAACAGCGCCGGCGGCGCCGGCGGCAACCGTGAGATTATCCCTCACCGAGACCCTGACGGCGGAGGCAATGACGGCGAAGCTCCAACCACGGGGCCGGCGGAGAGCCGGGGGCGGAGGCAACCGCGGCGGCCGAGGCCAGGCGAACAGCCACGCCTCCAGCGCTTCACGTGGCGGCTTCGGCGCTCGCCAAAAAATCGAAGAACTATGACGCAAGAAGTCCTCCACGGTAGGCGACAACGACGGCTTCACCGCCTTCTCTACACGGCTTCGCAATCTACTTCTCTCGGAGAAATTTAAACCTCTGGGGATCACCAAGTACAACGCGAAGCAAGATCCAGTACAGTGGCTCAGATGCTACGCCCTCTCCATCGAAAATGCTGGTGGCAATAACGACACGAAGTTCCTCTATTTCCCTTTCTGCCTGGATCAAGCCCCGCTTACATGGCTCGAGTCACTTGAGAAGTACTCGATCGATAAGTGGGACCAGCTCAAGGAACAGTTCACCAGCAACTTCGCGGGCGCTATGGGCCGCTCGGGTACTCGCATGGACCTGGCAATGGTGAAGCAGGAACAGGGCGAGACCCTACGCAAGTACATGTGGCGCTTCTTCGACAAGCGCGCCACCGTAGTCGACGTCACTAACAAGGAGGTCATCGACCTCTTCCAAGACGATCTTTACCACCGTCGCACCTTCGAAGACTTCGGTCGTCGCCGCCCAAGCTCCATCACCCACCTCAAGGACATGATCACCTCGTGGGTTGATGAAGAAGACAAGGCTAACACCAAGTATGATGCCATTCGTGGCAAGAGAAAGCAGAACACGGGCGGCAACACAACAACAACGGGAACCAAGGCGGTCGCAAGCAACAACTAGTCGGGTCCCAATCGCAAGCGCAAGCCGGAGACAACACCGTCGCGGCTATCCAAGACTTCGTGAAAGACAACTCGAAGAAGACCTCCCGGCGGCTTCAAGGACTTGCTTGAAAGAGAAGTGCCCATGGCATTTGGACGGCAACCACACCACCGAGCAAAGTGCTACCAACTCCGCGAGTGTCACACCCGATTTCCGGAGGGAAACCGTATGCATCTCATATGTGTGCCGGGATCTAGTTCCACACATATGATAGACGAAATGAGTGTAATATCATAGACAAGAAAACGTAACAAGGGGTTTAACAACTTACTACACTCATTCGGAAGACACGAAGGTCTTTAACATCGGAAAACGATAACTACACGACGAGTCTTCGTCTTCCGCTTCCACGGGCACTTGACCGGGGGAGACGCAAGCCTCGAACTCCTCAAGGTCGCAAGAGAACTCTTCACCATTGTTCTCTCTCGAACAACGGTAAGCAAGGCCGAGTACACTTATGGTTGGTACTCAACAAGTGGGGGAAGATGCAAGGCTATCAAGGATAGGCTATGGTTTTGCAGCGGTTAGCATTTTAATGTTGGTCAAACTTTTAATTAAAGAACGCCTAATTACTAGATGTAAGTATATACCAACCCACTTAAGAAACTTTTAAGCAAAACAGCCCAAAGCTCATCGAGCTTCACCAAAGCACGATTTATTCTCATCTTCAAGTTTATTAATCATGTGAGGGTCCAAGCCGCTCATGACCGTGAGCACGGCTGATCGATCGCCTTACACTCGCAGGTTTGCACACTTTACCCACGGCTCGCGTAAAAGTTCCGAAGAACTTTGAACCCAACCATGCGATGCCGATCGTGCATCATACCACACTTCCGAGGTGTGATTGCATAGGGACGCTACGAAGCCTTTACAAAGGTATACAAAAGACTAACGACCCGCATAGTTACGGATCGGGCGGACCATAACCCTCCCTAGTGGTCGGCACCTTAGCAAAGGCTGCTACCCCAAAAGGACCGGGCTATACCCCCCGCAACCCGGATCCCCCTCTCGCTCCTTTCGGAAAAGGGTCATCAGATCAATCGCACACCTAATTAATTGGCTAAGGTCAGAGCCATGTAACACTGTGGTTGCGCATGTTTTCTTGGGTGGTTCTCCATGTTCCGATTAAATCACATGATCTTGTCTTACCAAAAGCATCATCGTCATAAAACATATAAGCATTTATCTTCGAAAACCATTTTTATCCAACCCAAGTTGAGCAACTAGCATATTCTACCCAAAAACATTTATTAAACAGGGTTAATCCAAGGATTGTGGGTAAAAGTCTAGGTAAGTCCTTAAAAAGGGTGTTCCCATCAATTTAATGCAATAACATAATAAATATAAACTTAGTTGTCATGCAATTACATAGGATAAAATAGAATCATGCAGGGGGAGAAGACCACTTGCCTTCCTTGCTTAATCACTAATAAGGTTCTTCTTCTTCAAACACTTGCTCTTGATCTACTTCAACTGGCTGCTCGCTTGAAACTGACACGATGTCTACGAGCACACACGAATACATACAATAAACAAAACAATACACCAAGCATGAAAAGCTTAAAGGGAAAACAGGGTTTGGGTTTAGGAAAGCGAACACAAGGAACACTCGGAACTATCGGGAGATTTGGATGATCACAAACAAGAGCTAGCTATGCGTTTGATATCTTTTAATTAAGTAAAATCATGTGTATAGGTTATTTCAGAGAAATACCCTATTTATAATTAAGCAAGTTATATTTATATTTAAAAGACGATGTAAGCCTATTCCAATTTTACTTATAAATATTCAAGTATGATTTAAGCAAATTAAACATTTAATTTTAAAAGAAGCATTTAAAAGCATCTAGGCGTTTGTCTTTATATTTCGAGTTATTCTAATCAAATTATAATTTAAAAACACATTTATATTCATTTTAATCAAATTAAAATTTAATTAAGAAAACCCGGATATAGCCTATGTTACATTTTAGTAGAAAGCAAATTGCATAATCATTAATCAAATTAAGTTTGATTATAAAAACCGAGGTATACATCTAATTAACTTTTAATTAAAAGAAATGTTCATTTAATATTAATCATATTAACTTTCTTATGAAAACACGTGTTAAACTTCTAATTAGATTTTAATTAGAAAAGCATGTGCAATAGGATTTAATCATATTTAATATTTAAATATAAAACAATGAACATGTACAACATTGGTCCTATCACGTAGTTTTAGTTGATATGAGCCTAACGCAACTTGAAACGGTGGAATCGGAGCTACAACGCAAAAGATATGGAGAAAACAAGATTCTAGAACTGCCGGGCTTGAAAAGACGGTCGTGTGGACACCAAGAACGCTTAAAACGGAGCTAGGACGGAAAAGATATGGCTAAAACAAGATCTAGGGACTAATTTGTGAATATCTGGAAGCTTAGGGGGTTTTCTGCAAGATTTCAGGGACCTAAACATAATTATATGTGAAACTAGGAGGTCTAACATGTAAAAGATCAAGGATGGGCTTTAGAATAGAGAAATCAAGGAGATCAGGGGCCTAGACATAAGAATCAGGACTGAATTGTGAGGGTTTTGATAGGTGGAAGGGTATATTTGTAATTTCCAGAAACTCGGGGTTCTCTTTGTAAAATTACCAGGGCGGCTGGCGGGTGAGCTGTGGAGGCGCCACGTGGCGGGCTGCGATTTGCTGTGCTGACGCGAGCATGACGCAAGTGCTGACGCCAGCTGTTGACGCAAGCTGACGCAGGGCCCGTGGACCGCGCCTGTGGACTCGGTCCACCGGTCCACGGTGGACCGATCAGGGGGGGTTCCTCACGATCTAATCTGGGCCGTTGACCGCAGATCGGGCGGCCTGGGACGCATGCTTGCGTGAGCGGCGGCGGCGGCGCCGCGCCGGCAGAGGGCGGCGGCGCACGGCGGCGGCTCGCGGAGACCTCGCCGGCGACACTCGAAAACGACTTCCCGTGCACCAAACTTGACGGGGAAAGTACCAAAACGAAGAGGAGCGCATGAGGGATTCAATGAGCTACTTGCCCCGGCTAGCTAGGCGGCGGAGAAGGCAATGTGGCGGCCACGGCGGACGGCCCAAGTCCGGCGAGCGTGTGCGTCATGGAACGACACGAGGCGCACGGTTTAAAGGAGGGGTGGCCTTCCTCACCTTGCTGCGAACCTCCGGGAGGGCTTTTCGGCGATGGAGAGGTGATGAAGAGGGAGATCGACACCGGCGGCGACTAGGGTTTGCGGAGCTCGGGCGTCGGCGCGCATGCGTGGATGGGGAGCGAGAGAGAGTGGGGGAAAGGGGTGAGGCAGGTGCTCGTGCTCCACTTTTATAGAGCGAGTAGGGGGAGAGGGCCACGGCCGGATGCATTGGCCATTAATGGCCATGGCGGTGGCCGGTGGTTTTACTGCCTTCATGAGGGAAAAGCTTTGATTAGGAGAAATGGAAGGGGGGTTAAGGAGGGGGAGTGAAGGCCGTGCTTTAAATGCTCTTGAAGGGGCTTGAAGGCAGAGGGAAGGCGTGGGGGGGGCGCGGGGAGCGACCGGCGGCGGCGCGGTGCGGGATCGGCGGGGGGAGGGGTCGAAGGTAGAAGGCGATCCTGACCGGTGGGGCCGGCCTGGCAGAGAGAGAAAGGGGAGAGGAGGGGAGCGGCGCTGGTGGGCCTGCGCGGTGATGGGCCGCGTGTGGGCCAGAGGTGGAGCGGGCCGGCGGGGTGGGTTTGGTTGGGTTGGGTTTTTTTGTCTTTTTTTTTTCTTTTTTTTTTCAAATCAATTTCAAACCAAAATTTCAAACCATTTTTAAATCAAATATTTTACATGTTTTCAAATTCAAATTCTAACACAAATTTCTCCAACTATTTTAAAGGCTTTTCACAAACCATTTTTAACAACTTTTCAAACATATTTTAAATTCAAACCTTTGCACAAATTTTCACAAATTATTTCACAATTATTTTTAAGGACTTTTCACAAATATTTTAAGACTTTTTTTTTTAAAACCACATCACAACCAAAACTCATGCATTCAAATCATGATTCACAAGCACTTATTGCTTCTAAATTATTAAAATGATATTTAAATATTTTTAAGGCCAAATTTGTTTGATAATTTAATTAATTCTTAGAAAATAAAATCTAGACACCATGTTGCTTACATTGTTTTGGTGATGGAATTTTAGGGTGTTACAAATCTACCCCCCTTAGAATGAATCTCGTCCCGAGATTCAGAGAGATTGAAAAGAACTAAGGGGTATTATTCTGAGTCCATCTTGTACACTGAGTTCTTCCGACAGGCATAGCTCCTTCACCTACTTTCCTTAATCTTGATTCACTTTGCCTTCATCTTTGGATAGGGCAGTAGCAATAACCTCAATTCTATCTCCTTGGGGCTGGTTAAGAGTACAGACTTCTTGGCACACATAATTATTCTCGTCACATTCGCCTAACCAATCCATTCCAAGTATTACATCTATTCCACTAGATGTAAGCACTACTAGATCGGCTTGAAAATTTATTCCCTTGATCTTAAGATTGACTTCGAGCATAAATATGCAGATTTCATTTCACCATTCGGGAACTAACCAACAAATGTATCTTCATATAACTCATAGGTATGTCATGCTTTGCCACAAATTGTTCAAGATCGAATGAATGTGATGCTCCAAAATCAAATAAAATCGTTGCGAGGCACGGCGTTGGACAGAAACGTATCCAAGACAATATCGGAGCGTCCGGAGCTTGTTTAGCTATCATGTGGTTCACTTTGCCACGCACGTAATTCCGTTGACCCTTGTTGATCTGAGAATTTGCACTTCCATGGTGTATTTGAGATGTTGGTTGTTCGAACCTTTGACCATTGTCTTTCTGGGGAGTCTAGATGTTATGATTTGGGAAGATACTTTGGTATATCGTTCCAATTCTCCACAACCGAAACAACCATTAGAGTGAACTTGAGAGTCGTTTCTCATTAGTGCACCTAAGCGATCTCGATGATGATTTGGAATATGTGGTGTCTGTTGGCTAGAATGTTAGGACTGCTGGGTTGAACAGTTCAACTGAGAATTTTGCAAATAATTTCCACTCGATTTACCAGAACTAAACTGAGAACCATGTGTTGAGTTGAAGCGGGGCGTGTGTTGCTAGATTGTCCATGTGTTTGGAACTTGCGCTTCTGTTCACCAAGTTCCACAAGTTTATTCTCTAGACCTATAGCTTTGTTCGAAGAATGCAAAGAAGTCCGGAAGCTATGACTCTGTAGTTGATAGTTGAGTGGCTCTATCAGACCATCCAGGAAGCGTTCCTGCCTCTTTGGGTTAGTATTAACTTGATCCGGTGCATAGCAAGATAACTGATTAAACTTGTCTAGATACTTATTAACTGACATATTGCCTTGCTTTAGAGCGAGGAACTCCCTTTGCTTAAGCTTGATCACACCAGAGAGAATGTGGTGCGCGCGAAAACTATACCTGAACTCCCCGCCGGTGACGGTGCTACGTACAACATGTGCGAAAGTGTACTCATTCCGCCATTCGGTCGTTAATCCTTACAAACGGCAAATTTTGTTGTATACAAGATCATCTCTCGATCGTTGCACCGTGTCATCTCCAACTTCTTGGTGACAGTCTTTAACCAATCATCAACATCCAATGTATCGGTTGAGTAGGAGTATGTGGGGGGACGGTGACTCATGCATTCCTTATGCTTGCCCACTAGTGCTGGTGGTGCTGCTGGTGGTGACTGATTTTGCTGAGCTTGAATGTTTTGAATAGTGGCAGTCAGGTTTTGGATTAGCTGCATCTGAGTGACAGGAACTGTTGCGCTACTGGATCCATTGCTGGGTTGAGGGGTGGGAGTGGTGCTTGATTTTGCTGATTATCAATATGAGCACAGACAACAGATGGAATATCTTGACCTTCTCCTGGCTCCGGTGCTTATCATCACTTAACATTTTATAAACATTATTGGAATACTCAACCTAACTCCACTTGTAACTGTCCATTCCTTTTTCTCGACTCTGTTGATTTGCCTTTGTAGGATTTTTCTTCTTTTCTTGATAAAGTGATTTGAATAGAGCTGGATCGACTTCCATAATTGTTTCTTTTCCTAAGCTTAGCCATCTCGAATCATGTTTCGGGTCCTCATACACAACTTTTAATATTCTTCTCCATTTGATCCAAGGCTTCTTGGGTATTGATTTGCTTATTCTCGTCTCTGCCGAGCTTTCTTTTCATATCGGTCGGTACGTTTCTTAGGACACCCGCTAGTAAAATGTCCATGATCTTTGCAGTAGAAACAATCTCCACTTTCTTTAATGTTTCGACGATTGCATGGTGGATCTTCGTACTCATGTTCTGATCCTTGAGTCAAATGGTAAAGATGTGAATTGTTCTCATGTTGCTCTGGAAAATTCATTTTCCTCTTCTTACTTATGATTTCCTGTAGTTTGCTCTCTAACTCAATAGCTTTGTTGATGACATCTTGCAGACTAGAATATTCATGTAAGCTTAGTATACTCTGAAGGTCTTCATTCAACCCTTGAGGAAATGTTCTCGTTTCTATTTATCGCTTTCAGACGATCTTGGTGTGTACATAGATAACTGAATAAATTTATCCCTATACTCATTCACTGTCATTTGTCCTTGCTTCAAGTTAAGGGACTCCTTCCTTTTGAGCTTCATCGTACTTACAGGAATGAAGTGTGTTATAAAGTTGTCCTTGAATTCTTCCCAAACAATACTTTGTGGTTGCTCATGTTCGTAGATGTAAGAATTCCACCATTCTGAGGCTGCTCCTACAAGTTGTCCTGATGCAAACAAAACTTTCTCTCTATCGTTGCATTGCACCAAGTCTAGCTTCTTGAGTTGTTTGATTCCGTCAGGCTAAAATTCATTGAAATTTGTACTCCAATCTTCAAGGTTGATAATCTGATTACTATCGACAGCTTGAGCTACTTCTTCTTACTATCAACAGTTTGAGCAACTTCTTCTGGGACTAGATTTTTTTTTTGGGGTACATAACTTCCATTTCTTATTAATATCCAAATGATAACATTGTGTAGCCTCATCTCTCATTAGGTTGGCTTCTTTTGGAGACGTGAACGACCATAATGCTCACAACATTGACATGTTCCCGTAATCTTCATATATTCATGTTGTTCATTCGTCCGCAACTCGGTGCTCCCCGCCTTCTCTTATTATTTTGATGATTCCATATTTCTACAACTTGCTTCTTTACCGGTCCGGCAGAACTCCAGCTTTGGTTATCTCTGTGTTATGAGGGGGTGACGTGTTGTCCTGCTTCTGTCTCTGTAAGACTTGAGCTTGCATGACTGATATCTTTTCTTTGTCCAATGACGATGAAACAGTTGGAATCTGACGGTTTCACCCAAAACAAGGTTGGAATTCTTAGGATTTGATGCTTGCTCTGTAATATACTGATGGATGTTAACCATGGTTTGAGTCATTGCTTGCAGAGTCTGAGTTTGTGTTGCCATATGCTCTAGCATCTTGCGTTCAAATGCTGAGGTTGTAGATGGAATGTTGATGTTTCCTTTGTTGTCTTTATATTCGTGATTTCCATTGGGACTCGCCATCCGGTTGTGTGATAAAGATAAGCTCAGAAGAGATTGGAAACATACAGATTGAAGAGTAAGGTAAAATTATTGATATCATATCCATCTTTTCTTGTTGTTGATGTTGGTGTTGCTTCTAGACTTTGATCTTCTGACATCCTCCAACCAACTTGAACGGCAGATAAGGGTAAGCCAGATTTGAACCCAAACTAACTCTATTAGCCTAACAATTTATTTCTTGTTGCATTTGTGGCCATCACTCCACAATACAACTCACACAAGCAAAGATCCAAATCAATCATGTGCTCAAACAACAAACATTAGCACAACGATCGTCCTCACAGAAACGTTTCTATCGAAGTTGATAAGGGGTAAGCAATCTAAGAACTTATATTAGACAATCTCAGTGGTGAAGATCTGGCTGATAGCACAAGAAACGAGCTCAGAATAGATCAAAACAAAACGATGTGTTTTAACAAGAAGACAAGACTAAATTAGTTTTTATATGTAAAATAAGTCAATTTTGAAGGATGACAGGCTTTCTAGAACATGAATCCTTACTTTTCGACCATTTCTAACTTAAGGCTGCGTTCCTACAGTCAACACTGCTCTGATACCACTCTGTCACACCCGATTTCCGGAGGGAAACCAGATGCATCTCATATGTGTGCCAGGATCTAGTTCCACACATATGATAGACGAAATGAGTGTAATATCATAGACAGTAAAACGTAACAAGGGGTTTAACAACTTACTACACTCATTCGGAAGACACGAAGGTCTTTAACATCGGAAAACGATAACTACACGACGAGTCTTCGTCTTCCGCTTCCACAGGCACTTGACTGGGGGAGACGCAAGCCTCAGAACTCCTCAAGGTCGCAGTAGAACTCTTCACCATTGTTCTCTTCTGAACAGCGGTAAGCAAGGCTGAGTACACTTATGGTTGGTACTCAACAAGTGGGGGAAGATGCAAGGCTATCAAGGATAGGCTATGGTTTTGCAGCGGTTAGCATTTTAATGTTGGTCAAACTTTTAATTAAAGAACGCCTAATTACTAGATGTAAGTATATACCAACCCACTTAAGAAACTTTTAAGCAAAACAGCCCAAAGCTCATCGAGCTTCACCAAACCACGATTTATTCTCATCTTCAAGTTTATTAATCATGTGAGGGTCCAAGCCGCTCATGACCGTGAGCACGGCTGATCGATCGCCTTTACACTCGCAGGGTTTGCACACTTTACCCACAGCTCGCGTAAAAGTTCCGAAGAACTTTGAACCCAACCATGCGATGCTGATCAGGCATCATACCACACTTCCGAGGTGTGATTGCATAGGGACGCTACGAAGCCTTTACAAAGGTATACAAAAGACTAACGACCCGCATAGTTACAGATCAGGGCGGACCATAACCCTCCCTAGTGGTCGCACCTTAGCAAAGGCTCGCTACCCCAAAAGGACCGGCTATACCCCCGCAACCCGGATCCCCCTCTCGCTCCTTTCGGAAAAGGGTCATCAGATCAATCGCACACCTAATTAATTGGCTAAGGTCAGAGCCATGTAACACTGTGGTTGCGCATGTTTTCTTGGGTGGTTCTCCATGTTCCGATTAAATCACATGATCTTGTCTTACCAAAAGCATCATCGTCATAAAACATATAAGCATTTATCTTCGAAAACCATTTTTATCCAACCCAAGTTGAGCAACTAGCATATTCTACCCAAAAACATTTATTAAACAGGGTTAATCCAAGGATTGTGGGTAAAAGTCTAGGTAAGTCCTTAAAAAGGGTGTTCCCATCAATTTAATGCAATATCATAATAAATATAAACTTAGTTGTCATGCAATTACATAGGATAAAATGGAATCATGCAGGGGGAGAAGACCACTTGCCTTCCTTGCTTAATCACTAATAAGGTTCTTCTTCTTCAAACACTTGCTCTTGATCTACTTCAACCGGCCGCTCGCTTGAAATCGACACGATGTCTACGAGCACACAAGAATACATACAATAAACAAAACAATACACCAAGCATGAAAAGCTTAAAGGGAAAACAGGGTTTGGGTTTAGGAAAGCGAACACAAGGAACACTCGGAACTATCGGGAGATTTGGATGATCACAAACAAGAGCTAGCTATGCGTTTGATATCTTTTAATTAAGTAAAATCATGTGTATAGGTTATTTCGAGAAATACCCTATTTATAATTAAGCAAGTTATATTTATATTTAAAAGACGATGTAAGCCTATTCCAATTTTACTTATAAATATTCAAGTATGATTTAAGCAAATTAAACATTTAATTTTAAAAGAAGCATTTAAAAGCATCTAGGCGTTTGTCTTTATATTTCGAGTTATTCTAATCAAATTATAATTTAAAAACACATTTATATTCATTTTAATCAAATTAAAATTTAATTAAGAAAACCCGGGATATAGCCTATGTTACATTTTAGTAGAAAGCAAATTGCATAATCATTAATCAAATTAAGTTTGATTATAAAAACCGAGGTATACATCTAATTAACTTTTAATTAAAAGAAATGTTCATTTAATATTAATCATATTAACTTTCTTATGAAAACACGTGTTAAACTTCTAATTAGATTTTAATTAGAAAAGCATGTGCAATAGGATTTAATCATATTTAATATTTAAATATAAAACAATGAACATGTACAACATTGGTCCTATCACGTAGTTTTAGTTGATATGAGCCTAACGCAACTTGAAACGGTGGAATCGGAGCTACAACGCAAAAGATATGGAGAAAACAAGATTCTAGAACTGCCGGGCTTGAAAAGACGGTCGCGTGGACACCAAGAACGCTTAAAACGGAGCTAGGACGGAAAAGATATGGCTAAAACAAGATCTAGGGACTAATTTGTGAATATCTGGAAGCTTAGGGGGTTTTCTGCAAGATTTCAGGGACCTAAACATAATTATATGTGAAACTAGGAGGTCTAACATGTAAAAGATCAAGGATGGGCTTTAGAATAGAGAAATCAAGGAGATCAGGGGCCTAGACATAAGAATCAGGACTGAATTGTGAGGGTTTTGATAGGTGGAAGGGTATATTTGTAATTTCCAGAAACTCGGGGTTCTCTTTGTAAAATTACCAGGGCGGCTGGCGGGTGAGCTGTGGAGGCGCCACGTGGCGGGCTGCGATTTGCTGTGCTGACGCGAGCATGACGCAAGTGCTGACGCCAGCTGTTGACGCAAGCTGACGCAGGGCCCGTGGACCGCGCCTGTGGACTCGGTCCACCGGTCCACGGTGGACCGATCGTGGGGGGTTCCTCACGATCTAATCCGGGGCCGTTGACCGCAGATCGGGCGGCCCGGGGACGCATGCTTGCGTGAGCGGCGGCGAGGCGGGCCGGCGCCCGGCAGAGGGGCGGCGGCGCACGGCAGCGGCTCGCCGGGAGACCTCGCCGGCGACACTCGAAAACGACTTCCCCGTGCACCAAACTTGACGGGGAAAGTACCAAAACGAAGAAGAGCGCATGAGGGATTCAATGAGCTACTTGCCCCGGCTAGCTAGGCGGCGGAGAAGGCAATGTGGCGGCCACGGCGGACGGCCCAAGTCCGGCGAGCGTGTGCGTCATGGAACGACACGAGGCGCACGGCGTAAAGGAGGGGTGGCCTTCCTCACCTTGCCGCGAACCTCCGGGAGGGCTTTTCGGCGATGGAGAGGTGATGAGGAGGGAGATCGACACCGGCGGCGGCTAGGGTTTGCGGAGCTCGGGCGTCGGCGCGCATGCGTGGATGGGGAGCGAGAGAGAGTGGGGGAAAGGGGTGAGGCAGGTGCTCGTGCTCCACTTTTATAGAGCGAGTAGGGGGAGAGGGCCACGGCCGGATGCATTGGCCATTAATGGCCATGGCGGTGGCCGGTGGTTTTACTGCCTTCATGAGGGAAAAGCTTTGATTAGGAGAAATGGAAGGGGGGTTAAGGAGGGGGAGTGAAGGCCGTGCTTTAAATGCTCTTGAAGGGGCTTGAAGGCAGAGGGAAGGCGTGGGGGGGGCGCGGGGAGCGACCGGCGGCGCGCGCATCGGGCAGGGGAGAGGCTGAAGGTAGAAGGCGATCCTGACCGGTGGGGCCGGCCTGGCAGAGAGAGAAAGGGGAGAGGAGGGGAGCGGCGCTGGTGGGCCTGCGCGGTGATGGGCCGCGTGTGGGCCAGAGGTGGAGCGGGCCGGCGGGGTGGGTTTGGTTGGGTTGGGTTTTTTTGTTTTTTTTTTTCTTTTTTTTTTTCAAATCAATTTCAAACCAAAATTTCAAACCATTTTTAAATCAAATATTTTACATGTTTTCAAATTCAAATTCTAACACAAATTTCTCCAACTATTTTAAAGGCTTTTCACAAACCATTTTTAACAACTTTTCAAACATATTTTAAATTCAAACCTTTGCACAAATTTTCACAAATTATTTCACAATTATTTTTAAGGACTTTTCACAAATATTTTAAGACTTTTTTTTTAAAACCACATCACAACCAAAACTCATGCATTCAAATCATGATTCACAAGCACTTATTGCTTCTAAATTATTAAAATGATATTTAAATATTTTTAAGGCCAAATTTAATTGATAATTTAATTAATCCTTAGAAAATTAAATCTAAATCACCATGTTGCTTACATTGTTTTGGTGATGGAATTTTAGGGTGTTACAGCGAGCACTCAAGGACACTCCAGATCCACGGCACCCTCACAGCAAGAAAGACAAGAAAAAGGCCGACGAGGGCAACGGCGACTTCCAGGAACCCGACAAGACGGTGAACGTCCTCTTCTGTGGACTACCCAACTGACGGGCTCAGAAGGCCAACCGACGAGAAGTCCTGAGTATTGAACCAGCGGTTCCGACCCCTCTCCGGTGGTCGGAGGTACCCATTACTTTCTCTCGCGCAGATCAATGGACAAGCTTCTCTGAACCAGGACGATTTCCACTCGTCCTGAAGCCGGTAGTCGCGGACTCTAGACTCAACAAGGTTCTCATCGACGGTGGAAGCGGGCTCAATGTCCTTTTCACCAAGACCTTGAAGAAGATGAAACTCGACATCACCCACATGCTCACCAAGAGCACTTCTCCCTTCTACGGCATCATCCCTGGGAATGCAGCTATCCCACTGGGCTCAGTGGTCCTGCCAGTTACCTTTGGGGAGATAAGGGAAAACTACCGCACCGAGTACATCAAGTTCTAAGTTGCGGACTTCGAGACTTCCTACCATGCCATCCTCGGCAGACCAGCTATCGCCAAGTTCATAGCGGTACCTCACTACACGTACTTGGTACTCAAGATGCCAAGTCCGGCCGGTGTACTCTCATTGCAAGGGGACTTGAAGATATCCTTCGACTGCGACACAGAAGCTGTGGAACTCGCAGCCACGAATCAAGTACCCAATGCAATGATGGAGATCTACGCTGCATCCAAGAAGCTTGCCCCAAGTGAACTCGACATCCCAGAGAAGTCGGACATCGCCAACAAGCCTCAGCCACAAATCGAGGAGGTTCAAGTCAAGACGATTGACCTCGGACAAAGCGACAAGAAGAAGACCACCACCATCAAGGCGGGCCTCGACCCGAAATAGGAAGACGCGCTCGTCGGCCTTCCTCCGGCTAACCGAGACATCTTCGCGTGGAAACCAAGGCAGACATGCCGTGGGTGCCCAGTGAATCCGATCGAGCGCTCACTCAACGTTGATCCTAAAGCTACCCCGAAGCGACAACACCTCCGCTTCTTCACCGATGACAGACGGGATGCCATCAAGAAGGAACTCGCTAAACTACTCGCGGCTGGCTTCATCAAAGAAGTCTTCCATCCCGAGTGGCTTTCCAACCCCCGTCCTCGTCCGCAAGAAGAACTCAAACGAGTGGAGGATGTGCGTCGACTACACCGACCTCAACAAGCACCGCCCCCAAGGACCCCTTCGGTTACCGCGGATAGACCAAGTCATTGACTCCACGACAGTCGCGACCTACTCGCTTCCTCGATCGCTACTCCGGTACCACCGTATCGCAATCAAGGAAGACGACCAGAGAAGACCACGTTCATCACCCCGTTTGGCGCGTACTGCTACACGACCATGTCCTTCGGGTTGAAGAACGTCGGTGCTACCTACCAACGAGCTATCCAGGTCTGCTTCAAGAGGCAACTCAACAAGAATGTCGAAGCCTATGTGGATGACGTGGTCGTCAAGACTGGAAACTCCAACACGCTCATCGCCGATCTTGAAGAGACTTTCGCATCCCTGCGAGAGTACCGTTGGAAGCTCAACCCGAACAAGTGCGTCTTCGGCGTACCGTCGGGCAAACTACTCGGCTTCATCATCAGCCACCACGACATCGAAGCCAATCCCGAGAAGATCTCCGCCATCACTAGCATGCAAGCTCCCACGTGCATCAAAGACGTGCAGAAGCGAACCGGGTGCATGGCGGCTCTGAACAGATTCATCTCGTAGCTTGGAGAACGGGGGCTCCCTTCTTCAAACTACTCAAGCATCAAGAGAAGTTCGCATGGAATCCAGAGGCAGACCAAGCCCTTGCTTAGCTCAAGGACTTCCTATCCAAGCCACCGCCCTCACGGCTCCTCGCAAAAAGGAGCAACCATCGCTCTACCCTCGCCGCGACTACTCACGTGGTCAATACTGCCATCGTCGTCGAGCGGCAGGAAGATGGCCACGCCTACCCAGTCCAGCGACTAGTCTACTTCGTCAGCGAGGTCCTGTTAGAATCTAAAGCACGCTATCAACCCATACAGAAGCTATTGTACGCAGTGCTCATCACATCGTGGAAGCTACGACACTACTTCCAGGAGTACTCGATCTCCGTCGCCACCGACTACTCGCTCGGCGACATCTTGCGGAACCAAGATGCTACTGGGAGGATCTCAAAGTGGGAAGTCGAACTCGGCGCCCTCAACATCGACTTCAAGCCACGAACAGCCATCAAGTCGCAGGCACTAGTCGACTTCATGGCGGAGTGGCGAGAATATCGCTACCTACTCCAACCGAGCGCCCGCAGCACCGGGTGATGTACTTCGACGGCTCGCTCAAGCTTGAAGGCGCAGTGCGGGGGTACTCCCCGATTTCCCCCAACGGCGAACAACTCAAGTACGTCCCGTGCATCTTTTGGAAGGTCTCAAACAACGAAGCCGAGTATGAAGCTCTACCACACGGCTCCGCCCTCGCGGCTTCACCGGGCATCAAGCGGCTACTAGTCTACGGCGACTCCACAGTGGTCATCAACCAAGTCAACAAGTCACGGGGCCGCAACAAGGGGAACATGGACGCCTACTACCTAGAAGTCCGCAAGCTCGAGAACAAGTTCTACGACCTCGAGTTCCATCACGTCGTCCGCGACAACAATGTTGCAGCGGACGTCCTGTCAAAGCTTGGTTCTACTCGTGCTCAAGTACCAACAGGTGTCTTCGTCCACGAGCTTCACGCGCCATCCATCCTGGAGCCGGCTCCACCGACCACTGATCCAGCACCTCCACCGGCTAGCTAGGAGGTCATGATGATAGACGTCGACTGGCGGCAACCCTTCATTGACTACATCCGCGAGCAGAAGGTTCCCTCGGACAAGAACTTGGCCGAGCAACTCATCCGCTGCGCCAAGTCTTATGTCCTAGTCGGAGACAAGCTCTACAGGCGGGGCGCATCTTCTGGAGTACTCATGAAGTGCGTCCCCCGAGAAGAAGGCAAGGGCATCTTGGAGGAGATCCATAAAGGCGTCTACAGCAACCACGCGTCCTCATACACGCTGGTCAGCATGGCTTTCCGACGAGCTTTCTACTGGCCCACAGCTCTGGGCGATGCCGAAGAACTCGTCAGAAGGTGCCAAGGGTGCCAATACTTCACCAAGCAACAACGCGTCCCAGCCTACAAGCTATTCACCATACCGCCAACCTGGCCTTTCGCCTGCTGGGGGCTCGACATGTTTGGGCCTCTCCCGATTGCGCCAGGTGGATTCAACAGAGTCTTGGTGGCCATCGACAAGTTCACCAAGTGGATCGAGGTCAAGCCAGTCACATGCCCCAAGGCCGACAGAGTACTCGACTTCTTGGATGAACTCGTGCATCGCTACGGACTACCCCACTGCATCATCACAGACCTGGGCTCCAACTTCAATAATCACCAGTTCTGGGAGTACTGTGAGAACAGCGGGATCGACGTCCGATATGTCTCAGTTGCCCATCCTCGGGCCAATGGACAAGTCGAGAGCGCCAATGGGATGGTACTCAACGCTCTCAAGAAGCGACTGCATGATGCTGCTAATTCAAAAGGAGGCAAGTGGATCAAGGAACTACCCAATGCGCTCTGCGGGCTACGTACTCAAACCTCCAAGCCAACGGGTCAATCGCCTTACTTCCTGGTCTATGGCTCCGAAGCAATTCTCCCTGCTGACATCATGTGGGATTCACCAGCAGTAGAGCAATACGACAAAGGCATATCTGAAGACAACCGACGAGTTGATATCGATGGACTCGAAGAAGCTCGTTGCGCCGCCCTCGTCGAATCAGCAATGTACCTTGAGGGTATCCGACGCTACCATGATTGCAATGTCAAGGAACACTCCTTCAACATTGGTGATCTCGTCCTCCGCCGCATCCAGAACACGGAAGGACTACACAAGCTCAGCTCGCCATGGGAAGGTCCCTTCATAGTTGCAAAGGTGACCGGACCAGGCTCCTACCGCCTCCAGACGCTTGAAGGCGAAGACGTCAGCAACTCGTGGAATATCGACCAGCTCTGTCGATTCTACGCCTAGTCTCTCGACTACCCTGGGGGCTCAAGTCTGCATGACTACTCCAAGACCCCTTCGCTGTAAGTGGCCTCCGGGTCCAGGCACTAGTCTCCGGACTACTCTATTCCAAGATCCAGCGTTCACGGCTACTAACAGATCTTGGGCAGCTCAGAGCGACAAAGGACTCTAGCAGCGGTCTATTAAGAGACCATGTACCTCTAGATCCAGTCTATACGGCTACTAATGGATCTACTGCTGTAAGCGGCTATGCGCCCTAGCACCACTTAGCCATAGGCGGCCTCCGAGTCCTGGCGACTACTCTTGTAAAACGGCCCTGGCCATCCAAATGTGCTTCTTTCATAATAAAGTTTGATTATCTATCAACTAACTTACTATGTCTCCCTCAACGGGTCTACTGGAGTACCATTACTCGTGACAACTCCATGATGAGAACTCCGCATACATATCTTGTGACAACGAGTACTCATTTCTGAAAGTTTTCTCATTCATACTTAAACAAGTTTAGTACAAATTTGTTTATACACAACTACTGCTACAAGCTAACCCTACAGGACTACTGGAGGTTCAGCTTTCCGGTGACTTGTTCAGCTATTGGTGCCATCTGCTCCAGGAGCTCCGTGTACTGCTCAACAGTACAGTTGGCGGCGAGTCCACCCGCGACTACGTCCACCGGAGCCTTGGGGAAGTACGACTTCATGTACACCAAGATTTGATTGGGGATCGACTTCGCCAGATGCTTGACGTACGTCGCCAGCCGACCAGGGGCTTCTCTCAGCCGGTCCAACAATGGAGCTATCTTCGGCCTGCCCGGATGAGGCACCGTAGCCTCGCAATGGGAAGTGCGGCTTCTTCAAGTTCTTCATTCAACTTCTGCAGGGATTTGTAGTAGTTGACGAGGTCACGATCCGAGGCAATTCGGAGCTCCATGTGCTTATCACACTCGTAAGCCAACTGCTTATAATCATATTCAAGTACCTCGCGGGCCTCCTTCTCCCGGTAGAAGAGGTTCTTCATGTAGACTTCTGAAGCCTTCAGTTGCTTGACCCAGGTCTCAAGCTCTGCAATCAACAAACAAGGTGGGGTTATACTACTGCAAGGTACTTCCAGTGGGTACCCGACAAGACAGCAGCGTACCTTTGTTCTTGTTGCGGAGCGACTTGTTCTTGCGCACCAGCTCATCGCTCTTCGCCTGCATGTCCTGGACTTCGTTATGGTACTGGGCGAACGCGCCGTCAAGCTTTGACTGGAGCATGGCGGAATGCTTCCGGGCCTTTGCGAGTTCTCCCTCTGTTGACGGATAAAAGACGTATCCCTCTACGATCCGCAAGCGTACGGACCCCACATCTTTTTCACCACGGAATTCCCAAGGTTCTTGTCAATTCACGGAGCAAGGGGATTACAAGCGTTCAATCTACCTTCACACTCTAGCTACTCAAACTTCTAACTATGATTAAACTAGAAAACAACTAAACTACACTAGAGAGAATGATTAAGATATCAAGATAAAAGACACTTGCCCATGGGTCTACGATATAGAACATGCAATCACTTAAAGACATGGAAACCAATCTAATCTATCGGGGTTGTGACCACAGTTTCCTCCTTTCCCTCATCTCGTGCTATCACTACGCGAAGGTGTTCATGACTAGACCTATGACGGACACAACGTATTGAATGGATCCAAGGAAGCATTGGAGTACTCCCTTTTCAGCATGGTAGCTAACCTTAAGCATTAAAGTATATTCAACACAAGATGATAGATAGATAATCTGACAAAGTGCGATTACATCTCAAGATCGATTACAACCCATGGACGAATAAGGAGATTACCCCATCAAAGTGCTAGACATAGCACCGTTGATCATGGTTTCCCTACCGACAGTATCTTCCTTCTTCTCCACTTGTGGGTGCTTCCTTCGAGGTGGACGATCTCCCTCCTCTCTCTCTAGCTTGTGGATGGCCTCCTGGTGCAAATGGCTCTCCCCCCGTCGAATGGTGGCTCCTCCGGGGTTTTAGGGTTGAAGATCCTTCGGGTGCAAGGAAAGGGGGGGCCAAACCGACCCCCCGGAGTGGGCCGGGCCGGCCGGCTCGGGCCGACCGGCCCGAGCCCATCTCGGCCCGGTTCGGTCGCCCCTTCGGTCCCGTGGGTCCTCGGTGATTATGCACTTTGCCCCCTCCACTTGCATGATTTTGACGATGTCATCCTCGCATCCAAGATGGAGGTTCTCCGCGCATGAAGTTCGGTCTTTTACTCTTCAATCCCCGCTTCGAAGATTCCGAACTGCGTCGTCGCACACCGGTCGACCGGTGCTCCTCACCGGTCGACCGGGGTACCCACCGGGCCGACCGTCCGGCGCGCTCGCAAAGACCGTCTTCGGTTCTCCGGTCTTGGCTTTGTAGATCAACCAAGGAACCCGGTGGTTTTCCGGTGAACCACCGTAAACCCCCGCGAACTCGGTGTAGCCTCCGCCAATCTCCACTCATGACTTGGCTCCCACGTAGTCCCGGCTCGACCTTGGTTTTGAGGCTCAACCAAGAAACCGTCCATGACTTCATCTTGCTTGTTCATGCCACCATGCGGCCCGCACTTGACCCCGCTAGCCACCGGTCCCTCGAACGAAGCCTACTTGTCTTCTCCGGACACCGGAGGCCTCACCGCGACGATCTTTCGCGCTTGTTCTTCACCCGCACCAACACCGCTCAAGCCGCAACCTGCACCTGCAATACTTAGCCAAGAATCAGTCCACACAACGTTGTCAATCACTCATCACACAAGGAAGCGACCATCAACCGGTCCTCGAACCACACATGGTCCTCAATCTCCCCCTTGATGAGTGCATTGAGAACACCCACACGAAAGTAGCAAGAGAGAGAAGAAAAAGAAAAGAAACGAACAAAAAGAGACTCCAACAAGCGATCGAAAAGCCAAACAAAGGCAAAGAGCAAGATCACTTGAAGAAGACCGGTCTCGGACCCCTTAGGCAAGGGCAACGGCTCGACACGTCCGAGACAAAGCAAAGCTCAAGCAAAGAGCACAAACCACCGAAACAAAGCTCGAACAACCACAAAGAGCTCCCCCTGCACACATGCAAGCTCCCCCTGAACCAATGCACCTCCCCCTGGACGAATGCATGCAAACCGCCGAAAACAGGCAGCCGCAGCAACCCACTCACACCGGTCGGACCGGTCACCACCACCGGTCGGACCGGTGCCTAACATGTGCATAGGACCAACACTCACACCGGTCGGACCGGTACTCACCACCGGCCGGACCGGTGCACAACAGAGACCCGAAATGGCTCGAAACCACCCGAAAACCTTCTAAATGCATCCAAAGAAGCCATTTCAAGCTCAAACTTCTCCCCCTTGTTGGCAATGCATGAATCAAGACAAAAAATGCAAAACTTTAAACCTAGAGCTTCTCAAATAGAAAAAAATTCAACAAATAATGCTACACATGTCCAAATGAGCAAGTTAGATACTCTACGACTTCGTATAGATCTCAACTACATGATCACCAAGTTTCACAACCATTGGACGAAGCTAAGATGGATTTGGGCAATTTTGCGAAAAACTTGCCTCTCATGAGCAAAGTCCTAAACATCATCAAAACATATTGAAATGGCAAAGCTACACAAACTTCATGCTAGGACAAATATTCTAATCATAAGACCATCACAAACACCCACAAGCACCTCATGTCATGTCAAAGCCACCGAGCCATGTGCCTACTTCTATGTATGAGACTTCTCATTGGTAGGCATCATGCAACAGCTTTTAGCACCCAAAGCAAATAAAATTCAGCACATATGACATGGGAGCATATTTTCCAAGCATTTTCCATTTCATTTTCAGATTCATAATTGGTACATGAAATGTCTTTGCGACAAAAAGGAACTTATGCCCCTCCACAAGATGAAGCAAGAGGGCTAAACATTCATGATGGCAAATGAGCCTTTAGCCCCATATGATCAATAAACTAGCTATCCAACCACAAATTAAGCATAGCAAGGCCACTAAAACATGTCAAGATCATATAAAGGCATTTGCACATGAGAGAGCATACAAGTGACATTTTCAAAAACATAGCTATCAACCATGGATTATTCATCAAGATCATCAAGAGCTAAGCCAAACTAACCATAGCATACCAAACAAGGTCACAAAGACATATATCTCATTCCATGGTGAACAATGTATATGAGAGAAGCTTTTCCTAACCAATGCATATGATACAAAATGCATGCAATCTAAGATACTAGGATGCTTATACATCATGTTACATATGCCATGCCAAATGCAAGAAATGCACAAAGGAAACTATACATATGCTACAAAGGAGCTCCCACACACCCAACTCAAGAAATCAAACACACACCAAGTTCCCCCCGCAAACGAGTGAAAGTTGCTTGATCTAGGGGTTTGGTGAAAATATCGACTAGTTGGTCATGTGTGGGTACATGGATCAAAGCTATCTTTCCTTTCTCTACGTTGTCTCTCGTAAAATGGTACCTCACTTCTATGTGATTGGTTTTGGAATGGAGCACCGGGTTCTTTGCAACGCTTATGACACTCGGTGCTATCACATTGAAGTGGGACATGGGTATACTCCTCACCAAAGTCACTCATAGTATATGAAACCCAAAGGAGCCGAGAGCAACAACTAGCGGCGGCAACATACTCGGCCTCGGTAGTGGATTGAGCAACACTCAATTGTTTGCGGGAAGACCAAGACACCAAAGAAGAACCCAAAAGCGGGCAAGTCCCGAAGTGGACTTCCTATCCAACCGACACCCGCAAAATCCGCATCCGAAAAACCATGAAGCGCCAAAGAAGAGGACGCGGAGTACCAAAGGCCGAAGTCGGGAGTGTGACGCAAGTACCCGAAAATTCGCTTCACCGCTTGCCGATGCGAAGTCCTCGGAGACGCTTGAAAACGAGCGCACGGACACACCGAGAACCGTATGTCCGGCCTCGTCGCCGTCAAGTAGAGGAGTGACCCGATCATGCTCGGTACTCCTTCCGGTCCACGTGTTCACCTTGCTCGTCCGCATCAAGAGCCGTAGTTGTACTCATCGGTGTCGTCATAGCCTTGGAGTCCTCCATCTTGAACTTCCGCACAATGTCCTTGGTGTACTTAGTCCGGTGCACAAATGTTCCTTCCTTTGATTGTTTGATTTGTAGCCCGAGGAAGAACCGCAACTCGCCCATCATGCTCATCTCAAATTCCCCGCTCATATCATCCGCAAACCTTGCAACAAGAGAGTTTGACGAGCCACCAAAGACAATATCATCCACGTACACCCGCACAATCGGGATATCTCTCGCCCTCGCCTCGGAAAAAACAAGGTCCGATCGACCTTCCCCATCTCAAAACTTCTCTCAAACAAGAACCCCCTCAACCTCGCCATACCAAGCTCTAGGTGCCCGCTTCAACCCATACGCCGCCTTCCTCAACTTGTACACCCGGTGGTGGTACTTCTCACTCTCAAACCCCCGGAGGCTGCCTCACATACACTTCTTCCTCCAACACACCATTCAGAAAAGCACTCTTCACATCCATTTGGTGCAACTTGAACCCTTTAGCCACAAAAAAGGCTAGAAGGATCCTAATAGCCTCCAAACGGGCTACGGGGGCAAAGGTCTCCTCGTAGTCAATCCCCTCCTTCTGATTGAATCCTTGAGCAACAAGTCTCGACTTGTTCCTCACAACCTCACCTTTCTCTCCCTCTTTGTTCTTCCACACCCACTTTGTACCAATCGGCTTACACCCTGGGGGAGGGTCAACCAACTCCCAAACCTGATTCCTCTCAAAGTTCTCCAGCTCCTCATGCATCGAATTAACCCAATTGTGATCAGATAGTGCGTGTCCAATGTCTTTGGGCTCAAAAGTAGCAACAAACGCAGCATGAGCGAAATGAGAATTGTTCCGAACCCTCGACCGTGTGGTGGGTTCATTCATGTCGCCGATGATCCTTGAAGCTGGGTGATCCACTTGTACTCACCGGGGAGGTTCTCGTCTCGATGCTACCTCCCCCTCAACATCAACTTCTCCTCGTTCTTGATTTGTCGTCATAGGTGTAGAAGAGGGTCCGTCCATCACCGTAATCGAAGTAGTGGGTACATGTTCAGCCGGGGGCACCACACCGCCATCTTCATCCTCTCCATGTTCATGCTCCTCCTCCAGAAAGATCTCCTCGCCAAGCTCATCATCACCTGCACACTCAAAGACAAGCTGACTACGTGGCTCTGTCTCGTCAAAGGTTACCTCGCAAGTCTCCACGATTTGGTTAGTTTCAAGATTGAGCACACGATATGCTCTAGAATGAGATGCATAACCAAAGAAAATACCATCGACAGACCTAGCCTCAAACTTATCCAACTTCCTGTCTTTCTTCAGAATGAAACACTTGCAACCAAAGACATGGAAGTGACTCACCTTGGGTGTGCGACCATGCATCAACTCATAGCATGTCTTCTTCTTGTGCACTCTGAGGTAGATCCTGTTTGACACATAGCATGCGGTATTCACTGTCTCAACCCAATACCTCCTCGGAGTCCTATGCTCATCAAGCATCGTCCGAGCCATCTCGCACAAGGTCCTGTTCTTCCTTTCCACAACACCATTCTGGGGAGGCGTATACGGACTAGAAAACTGGTGATCAAGACCCAAGTCATGGCAAAAAGTTTCGAAATGAGAGTTTCTGAATTCCGAGCCATTATCACTGCGGATAGCTCATATGGCATCTCCATGCCTCTCGTTCCTCAACCTCAAGACTAGATCTCGAACAAAACCAAACGTCTCCCCCTTATCCTCAAAAAAGAACACCCACACATACCGAGAATAGTCGTCCACCACAACAAGGACATACCACTTCCCACCCGCAGATCGCACACGAGCTGGGCCAACAAGGTCCATATGGAGCAGCTCGCATGGACACTCAGTCATCACATCGGTGAGAGGCGGGTGAGAAGAGGCTACCATCTTGGCATGCCTACACGGAGCACAAACCAACTCTTTCTCAAGCCTCAACCGTGGCAATCCTCGGACCAAATTGAGTTTACTCAAGCGAGACAAAAGGTCAAAGCTCAAGTGACCCAATTTCCTATGCCACTTCCACAACTCACTCGAAGAACCAGCCAAGAAACAACGCTCCACACCGAAGACCGAGAAAAATCGGTAAGAAACACCCGACCCTCGAGAACGACCATACGGACAAGGTCCCCTCGAGAGTCCAAAATCCGAGAACCACCCGGCCGAAACAACACCTCAACGCCCTCATCCAACAAGCGGGACACGAAAGCGATTGTACCCCGGCCGATTGAACAAGAGCAACACGCCTCAGAGTGATCTTGTCACTCACCTTAATCTCACCTTCTGAAAGCACACGCCCACGCCCATTGTCCCCAAAGGTGATGTACCTCTTTGTCACCACCGGGACGAGACTTGAGAACCACCCCCTGTCTCCGGTCATATGCCTCGAGCAACCGGAGTCAATCAACCAAATGTTCTTCAAGTCTCCCACCTGAAATTCAAAAACGAGCACGTGAGCGAACAAATGACTCGAAGATCGGGGTTAGTACCAAAAGAGTAAAACCAATGCCGAGCCATTTGCTCGAAAGTGGGGTTAGCACCAACCAAAGCATCTCTCCTACCAAAGCTACCTCCACGAACACCACCACGGTAACCACCCCGAGGGAACCACCCCTCTCGCCCGGAGGAGGACCAAAACCACGAAAGAGAACCCGTGGACCGTCCCTCCTCTCCTTCTCAAAGCTATGACTCCTCCCATCCCCGTAGTGAACTCGAGGGGGAGAATGCCTAGCAACCTGACCACCTGCAAACCCTCCAGCCCAACCACCAGAACCACGACCTCCGTAAACAACCCTCGCACTCCGTACAAACACGAAACCCAAACCGGCCGCTCGTCCGGGCTGCGCCGTCTACCCGGGCGGCGGCACCTCCAACAGACCTTATGCTCTCTCCAAGCCCGAATTGTCTTCACACTCGCCTTGGCCCTGGGCATCTACACACGAGGCTCAAGTACACCATCGGAAAGGTGGTACTTGTCCTTGTTAGCCCACTCCTTTGCCATTCTCTCCTCTCGCTTCCTCTTGAAGCAAAACTCATCCTTATGGCCATCTCTCCCACAATAGCCACAATGGAACCTCACAAGCTTAGGCTTAGGCTTGGGATGGGTCGCTCACTAGGTTTCTCTCCACTCAACTCCTCCACGGGTTTCCCCTCACTAGCCTTCTCACTTTCTTTCCCAAAGAACACTTTCCCCGAAGTGCTCACAAACTTGATAGGCTTTTGTAGATCATTTGTGGGTGTAGAAAACATGGGTGGAGCGGGGGTTGTGTCTAGTCGGTTCCTAAGATGGTTAGGTTTTGGGGGGAAATCATTTTTGTTGTGGGTTTTTGGTGGCTCCGGGATATTCTCTCCACTTCCCTCACCAACCTTGTTTGCCCCAAGTCCCTCACCATCCTCGCCTCTTAAATGCCTTGATCATCATCCTCAACGAGGCTCATGACCGGACAACCAACCCATCAACTTCCTCAGCTCATCATTCTCATCCTGCAAACGATCAACATAATGTGCAAGTTCCAGATTTTTCAAAGCATGCATTTCATAGGTAGAGCATGATGTAGGCATGGGTTTTTTCAACTTAGCCTCAAGAGAACTAGTGTAAGCATCCATCTCATCAATCTTAGCATGCAAAACGGGGCAAGAAGTGCAAGCACCTAGCAAAGCGAGTCTAGACTTAAGCTCGGCCAGTTCAACCCTAAGCACATCTAGTTCCTCACACTTGGAGGCATGCTTCTCCTTAAACAAAGCAAGATCGGCAAGAAAGATGGAGCAATCGAGCACAATCAACCTCATCCGAAACAACGGGGCTAGCCTTAAGGGAATCAATCTCAAGCTTGCTATCAAGCACCCGTGTCTCTAGCTCAGCCACTCTAGTCCTAGCATCCTCGAATGAAGCCCTAAGCTCTTTTCTCATTTTCTTGGCCTCTCTAAACATGTCATCACGGTTATCAAGCAAAGAGCCAAGCCTCTCATTCTCCTGGCGCAAGAAGGGAAGTTCATCACGCACCTCGTCGTCGGAATCAGAGTCCGAGTCGCTCTATGTGCTCTTCTTGCTGCCGGAGCTCAGTGCCATGGTGCAGAAGCCGTCTCTCACGAAGCAGCTCAGCCCGCTCGGGTTCTTGGACAACTTCTTGCTCTTGCGACGATCACTTTCATCCTCATTGCTGCTCGAGCTCAAGGTGGAGTACGCAGAACTGGAGTCGACGTCGCTCGCTCCAACCATCGCTCGGGCCTTGCCTCGGCTCTCCTTCTTCCTCGATCGTCGCTCGTCCTTGTACTTGTTCTTGTGCTTGCTCTTGTGGTCGCGCCTCGACCGGTACTTGCCATCCATCCTCGACTTGTGCTTGTAGCCGTCCTTGTTCTCGACCTTCTCCGGGCAGTCGGCGACGAAGTGTCCTGGCTTGCCGCACTGGAGCATGTCCTCATGTTCCTCCTCATGTTCACTCGGTTCTCGTGCAGCCTCTCGAACCGCCTCGTCAAGAGCGCCAGCTCGTCCTCTCCAAGCTCGTCGAACTCCTCATCTGGCATAGACATCAAAGAGGAAAAAGAGAACATCCTGGTGGATGGGTTAGTGTTAGCCTTTCCTTTCGAACCACCAACGAGGGCAAGACTATGGGAATCAGTCGGTCCCTCGAGCTTGGCAGTCATGCCCCTATCCACCTCAGCTGACTTGAGCTTCGAGAACGGAGTCGTTCACCGTCGAGTGTCATACTTCTCCAACTCCACAATGGCCTTGAACTTTCCGCCCCAAATCGTACGATCCAAAGAGTGTAAGAGCTTGACCGCTCTATCATGATCATCGTACGGGAGCACGTCCACATTGGCCCTCATGTTGTTCACAACCACCGTGAACCTCTGAAACAAGGCATCGATGGACTCACCGGGGAGATGAGTGAAGTTCTCGTACTCTCTCCGGTAGGTCGCATACATCCGTGCCTGAACTTGGGCATTCCCAACATGAGCCTCCTTCAACACCGCCCAAATCCTACAAGCCAAGTGCTCGGTGTGCACCCGATCGAACTCAGGCTGACACAAAGCACGAAACAAGTAGTCGACCGCCTTATTGTTGGCGTCGAATCTGTCCCTCGATCTTGGAGCGAGGAAGTCCATTGGTCGGACATATCCCGTGTCCATTGTGACATCCCAAAGGATCCGACCCTTTCCGCGGAGGAACGCACCCATCCGCTTGCTCCACATCCGGTAGTTCTTGCCATCGAAGTGTGGAGGACCCAAACCCCATTCCTGGTACGCCATCCTTGGATCTTAGGCGGTTAGAGTCAACAAAGACCCGAACCGGCTGCGATACCACTTGAAGGACCGATACAACGAACCGGAGAGGTGGGAGTGAATGGGAGCCGATAAAACTTCTTCTCGAAGGAGATGGAAACTCCAACAAGATGAACATGGCTTCCAACACACTTCTCCAACTCACTAACCAAGTTGGTCAAGACCACGTAGCCACTGGAGTGCCACTGGACCTAGGCACCAACACACAACCTTCCGACCCGAGAACGCAGCGGAACACCAAACCTCGAGTCGACAGACCAACACGGGTCAGACCGGTGAGCACCATCGGTCAGACCGGTCCCTGCTGGTGAAACTGGGCAACTTTCACTAAATGGCTCCACACCGATCAGACCGGTGAGACACATCGGTTAGACCGGTCACAGCCTGAAAGCCCCCAAAGCACCAAACAGGCCAACCGACCACCAAACTGACCCAAACTCGAAACAAGAAGGCAACACAGGACAACGGCGAACACACCCGGACGTTCAACCGAGCAAAAACCCACCGAGGGTTGCACCGGTCGGACCGGTCAAGAGCACCGGTCGACCGGTGTAGCTCGGGCGGCTCGGGGTGAACAAGCACCGCGGTCGACTCCCCCAAATCCAAACCTCGATCTCCCGAATCGCTCCACGGACTTGAACAAGACATTGGGGATATTAGGAACACCTCATGAGGAGTCCATAGCCAAGTTTAATCCCACCAAAACTTGTCCAAAAAGGAGGAATCGAAGAAATCCCGCCAAGAGCACCACAAACCCTAGAACCCGGAAAACCTCAAAATCGAGCCCCTTTACTCACGGATTTGGGAGGGGAATCACAGCCCAAAGAACCACGAAGGGTTCCCACAAATTTCCCCCATCAAATCCCCAAGAGAAAGGTCCCAAAAACAACCCAAAGAAATCACCAAGAGATGGCTCCGAAAATCACCACCAAGAACAACCGGGAACAACGCATCCAAACCTTGAGGAACCACGCCGAATCATCTATACATGCAACAAAGGTTCATACAAGGTCTAGCTTGCCGCCCGATCATCCAACCCTCTCACAAGATCTCACCATGAAGCTCTCAAGCTAGTCCCTTGGAAAACCTAAGGAAAATAGGAAGGAAAATAGGAAAACAAATGAGCTAGGGTTTCAAGAGTTGGTTGCCATCCTCTCACCTCTTGGGTTATATGGAGGCAACCGAAAGTCTAAAATACCCTTCTCTAACAACTAGGGATACAAGCCCCTCAAGGGCGGTTTTATCGGACGGATGCCGGCGACCGCAACCTCGCTTAGCCTCGACGCAAGCCTCGCGATCCCGACGCATGTCCTCCGCTTCGAAGATTCGGACTACGTCGTCGCACACGGTCGACCGGTGCTCCTCACCGGTCGGGGACCGTGCCGGCGCTTGCTCTTGCACCGTCTTCGGTTCTCCGGTCTTTTCTTTGTGGATCAACCAAGAAACCCGGTGGTTTTCGGTGAACCACGGAAACCTCGCGAACTCGGTGTAGCCTCCGCCAATCTCCACTCATGACTTGGCTCCCACGTAGTCCCGGCTCGGCCTTGGTTTTGAGGCTCAACCAAGAAACCGTCCATGACTTCATCTTGCTTGTTCATGCCACCAGGCGGCCCGCACTTGACCCCACCGGCCACCGGGTCCCTCGAACGAAGCCTACTTGTCTTCTCCACACTTGGAGGCCTCACCGGCGACGATCTTTCGCGCTTGTTCTTCACCTGCACCAACACCAGTCAAGCCGCAACCTGCACCTGCAATACTTAGCCAAGAATCAGTCCACACAATGTTGTCAATCACTCATCACATAAGGAAGTGACCATCCACCGGTACTCGAACCACACATGGTCCTCAAGCATCAATAACAAAGAAATCGGTTGGTATACATTTTCCAGAGATTTTTACTTTCATGTTGCAAGCAATACCTAGAGGTTTAATAGTTCTACCATCTCCCATAATTAATTTCGTTGATGTTGGAGCTAAGTCTAGGTTGTGGTCTTGAACTTTATCGTAAATTTTAGAAGATAGGACACTTACTTGGGCTCTGATGTCGCATAAAGCTTTGCATTGAATTCCGTTGATCTCGCAACTCAAGCGTGGTGCCATCTTCTCTTCTTCTTCGGATCCTATCGCGTAATTTCGGCGAGGCGAGCGTATGGTGATGCTTCGGGCTTGATCCCCATGATTCTCTTCACCTCGGCTATGTGTTCCGGATCCACTTCATCGTCTCCAAAGAGCTTTTGAAAGATCTCACCGGTGGTTTCAAGGTTGTATGATTCTTTCGCTTTCTTCTCCAGTGGGAAATCCACTTCCAATGCTCCTGCCATTCCCTTTTGATTAGGGAACGGTCTTCTCTTGTCAAATACTTCTCCATAATCGATAGGAACCCAATCCATTGGTTCGAACTCCCTTAGTGGCTTCGCGCTTGACATGCTTCTCTTGATTGTCTCATTTGGTACGACGAAGTCAACGCTCGGGGTAGTTCTTGTCTTGATGTGTTCTTCTTCAAGCTTTTCCGGATTGGCACCTCTTTTGTGACTTCCGGGCTACCTTTTTAGAAAATTCAGCACACTTCTTCTTCCTTGAATTATATTCCGGTTGTTACTCGCAAGTCTTGTTTCCCAATCTCTTCGCATGGCGGCCGCTTTACATTGTCGGTACCATGTCTTTGCATTGCCGGCAAGTGAGTAGGGAAAGAGATTCCATTTGAACCATTCATCGGGGACTCCTTCTTGACGCACCGTGTTGCATAGCGTCGTGAAATGCCTTATGTGTCTATATGGGTTCTCCGTAACCATCCCTTCAAACGGATTTGTCGCCACCATCTCGATGATCTTGGATTTAATCTCATACTTGGTCGCTTCGAGCTTCGAATCCGACTCTTGCACTTTTATGTCTTCACATCAAGGGCTAGTGTAATCCCTTAGTGATTTCTCTGGTTCTTCCACAGGTTGATTGACGAACGCCATCTAGACAACAAGATAAAAGCAAAAAACAAAAACGAAACAAGGTGGTTTTCTAGATAATATGTGTTAGATATAGCAAACAATGGATAAACTAAATATAAAACTAAGTTAAATGCAAACCAAATGATGTAAACTAGCTTGCTCCCCGGCAACGGCGCTAGAAAAAGGGGCTTGTTGACAGATAAAAGACGTATCCCTCTACGATCCGCAAGCGTACGGACCCACACCTTTTCACCACAGGATTCCGAAGGTTCTTGTCAATCCGCGGAGCAAGGGGATTACAAGCGTTCGATCTACCTTTACACTCTAGCTACTCAAACTTCTAACTACGATTAAACTAGAAAACAACTAAACTACACTAGAGAGAATGATTAAGATATCAAGATAAAAGACACTCTCCCATGGGTCTACGATATAGAACATGCAATCGCTTAAAGACATGAAAACGAATCTAATCTATCGGGGTTGTGACCACGGTTTCGCCCTTTCCCTCATCTCGTACTGTCACTACGCGAAGGTATTCATGACTAGACCTATGATGGACACGCCGTATTGAATGGATCCAAGGAAGCATTGGAGTTCATACTCCCTTTTAGGCATGGTATCTAACCTTAAGCATTAAAGTATATTCAACACAAGATGATAGATAGATAACCCGACAAAGTGCGATTACATCTCAAGATCGATTACAACCCATGGACGAATAAGGAGATTACCCCTTCAAAGTGCTAGACATAGCACCGTTGATCATGGTTTCCCTACCGACGGTGTCTTCCTTCTTCTCCACTTGTGGGTGCTTCCTTCGAGGTGGACGATCTCCCTCCGGAGATCTCCCTCCTCTCTCTCTAGCTTGTGGATGGCCTCCTGGTGCGAATGGCTCTCCCCCTGTCGAATGGCGGTGCCTCCAGGGTTTTAGGGTTGAAGATCCTTCGGATGCAAGGAAAGGGGGCCGAACCGACCCCCGGAGTGGGCTTGGCCGGCCGGCCTGGGCCGACCGTCCCAGGCCCATCTCGGCCCGGTTCGGTCGCCCCTTCGCTCCCGTGGGTCCTCGGTGATTATGCACTTTGCCCCCTCCACTTGCATGATTTTGACGATGTCATCCTCACGTCCAAGATGGAGGTTCTCTGCGCATGAAGTTCGGTCGTTTACGCTTCAATCCCCGGGGGTGTTCTTTGTAGAACTTCGGTCCTTGCCACCATTGGAAGTGATTTCGTCAAGCTCATGAACACGAACAAGACTCCGTAAATGCTCCTTTGAACTTGTTGCGAATCTGTCCTTTATGTCCATGTTTTCCTACATAAACATAACACTTCCAAATGCATGCACATAGATGAACTTGTTATATGATTAGTGTGCCTAGTGGTAGGTTAGTTCCATAATCAAATCCAAACCAAAGTGTAATGAACATGCTTGGTGTACCAAAATACACCGTCAACACCCTCTAATGCTTCCGCCCGGAGCACTGTATCGTCGTATCTTTGGAGCGTCTCAGATTTCTGTCGGGATCTCTCCACGACATCCTGCAGCAGGCAACAACGGTTATTCGGGTACTCGGCACTTATGGCAGTTGACTACTCAAGGGTACTGACAGTTTACCTTCATCCACTGCTCGGCCTGGCGCATCGCCTCCAAGTTGCGCGCTACCACCGTCGGGTCAACGAGATCATCCGCCAGAAGCTCGATCCCACCATGACTAGTCGTGGCGGTCATGGACATCGACGCCGAACGGATCGGCTCATCATCGTGAATCTCTGGCGAACGGACGACTACTTCTAGGTTTGACTCTGGCAGTACCACGTCGCACTCCTCTTCGGCCATCGTGGGGGCTCCTCCACTTGCTACCTCCGCCGGCTCGGGGGCTGCTCCGGCGGCTCCCTGGATCTCCGGCACCACGCCTACAACGGGATAGCCTCAGGGATGGTGCTTCCCTCGGCTTCGACCCCTGTCAACAGAAGACATATGGATTAGTCTCCCCCGGCGGCCACGGCTACTCCTTGAGGAAGACTGCATCTGCGCAGTGCACTCACCTTCTATAATGCTGGCCTCCGGTAGCGTAGCCTCTACGGCCGGTGCCACGGTCTCTGCTTTGGGGGAGGGAGCAGACTCCTCAGCGGCTAGCGTGGAACCTTCTTCAGCTACTACCGTGTTGGGTTCATCCTCCTCCCAGGACCAGTCCGTGGATTTCCTGCATAGTACATGATGGGTTGTCAACCAAGTACGACTACCAATCTATATGTACTCCTCGGGAAGGATCTTCACTTACAAGCTCGACCGGACTACTATCACGGTTGGGGTGCCTAGTTTGCTAGCGATGTCGACAAGTCCAGCTTCAGCATGCACCTCTTCTTCGGCTTCAATAGCCGCTGGCTCTTCAGCAGCAGGAGTTGTGGTTGGTTCCGTCCTGCCCTCGACGACCGGCGCCTGCAGCTCGACTACCGTTGTCGGCTGATGTGTCAATTGTGACACGAGCTCTTCCACGGTGGGGGCTGGGCTACGGCTTCTCTCAACCAGCTCCCCCACCGTATCCCAGTCGCCTTCGTCCCCTTGGTCCACGGGGTCGGAAGGCGGAATCTCCTGCAAGCAACAGAATTTTGTTCTCAGCATACACAACATCGAAAGCAGAGTACTCGACTACCCTACTCGAGGATTTTACCTCTTGAGACGTGGTCTCAGTGACCTTCAGCTTCTTGGCCACACGCTTGCATGCCATGTTGCGCGGCCTCCTCGGTGGCGCAGGAAAACTAGCCTCCAAACTAGTCGGAGGATCTTGGATGAGAGGAACATTGGCCAGTTTAGGGCGGCTGAACCTCGACCGCAGCTGGAACCGCTCCTCAAGCGTTTCCTCGTCATCTTCATCTGATGTGTCTTCAACGATGACAGTGTCTTTATCTTCGCCGACTTCGCGATGCTCCTTGGCCTTACCCTTCCCCTCCTCTGGGATTTCCACAAGTCGGGGAGGCGAAGCCGGCTCGGAGACAAATTTTACTATGTCATCCTGCAACAAGAACATTGGGTGAGCACGGCTACTACTACATAATCAGTACTCGTACACTGAGTGCGGCTACTGACCTCGTTCGGTGGATGAGCGGCGGAGTACTAGAGGACCGGGCAAGGCATGTACACCGGCATGTCCTTGAAGATCCTACCCAGCCTATCGATGATATCTTCATCATCAATCTCGTCGCCGGGCATCCGCGACGAGTCGCCCTCGCCGGTGTACTGGTAGCAAACGGTGTCGCGAGCCATCAGCGGCTGCACCCTCCTCTTCATAAAGTTGAAGGCCACATGCTCGGCCCTCAGCCCGGCTTCCCTCAAAGCCTTGATCTTCACCAGGAGCTCGGGTAGCTGGATTCCTTCCTGCATCGTCGGCTCGGTATTCCACCACGGCCGGTGTTTCGGCTGCTTCCCGCCGGGCTTCGACGGCTCCGGTGGTGGTTGGTGATGTAGAACCACTTCGACTTCCGGTCTTGGTTGGAGTCGATCGGCTTCTACGCCGAGTGCGCTCCGCGGCATCCTCGCGCATCCGGATGTCGGCCCCTCCGACTACTCAGGGGTCGTTGGCGCTTGGCAGGGGCTTCACGCGGAAGAACTTCCGGAAGAGTACCCAGTGGGGCTTGATCCCCAAGAATGCTTCGCAAAAATGGACGAAGACAGACATGTGGAAGATGTCGTTGGGGTTGAGATTGAGGTACTCAATACCGTAATACTCCAGAAGCCCTTTGAAGAAGTTGCTTGTTGGGAGGGCCAACCCGCGCTCCATGAATCGCGTGAACATCGGGATCTCATCCGGATTTTTCTCCATCAGGTATGGATCCCCCGCGGTGGTGCGCCACATGTCAACGTCCTTCTCCCGGAGAAATCCGCTGTTCAACAGCGCCAACAGGTCCTTAGTCTTGGCCTTCAATTTCTTCCACTCCTTGTTGGGATTCGGGTGTGGGGGAGAAACCAGCGGCATTGACCCTCCGGCGGATCCAGCAGCCTCCTCCCGGGATCTCTTCTTCCCGCCGGTGGTCTTCATGCTCTTGGATGGTGAGGGTTTCATTCTCCAAGTATAGCAGGTTTTCACTCGCATTCGCTCGGGGGCTGCGGTGGTGGCTACTGGCGGCGGCGCTCTTGGATCTACGATCTCCACTGAGGTGGCAGTGTGCACTGGTGGCGGATTCTAGGTGAGATCTACCACGAATGGCTGCAAGTGTGTGGGGTGAAAAACCCTAAGGGTCTTGGCTTCTATTTATAAGTCAACAGGTGGCTCCTCAACGGCCGGATGGATATGTTTCACAACGGCTGACTCAGCGGCAGCGCCTGACCCTTCAACTTCCAATAGTCGATGCGCCTTATCTCGGGGGCTCGGCTACATCTAATCAATTCCCTGGGAAGCGACAAGACTCAAGAGCAACTCAGGAGACATTCTACATACAAGATGACCCTTCAATTCAAGATGAAGTACTCGACTCAAGGCTTGGGGGCTCTGTGCCACGTGTCCTTCGGTTTTTTCTCCGGATTTTGCGGGATAATCTTGCCAGAACTTCATATTGACCCTCAACCAGAGTCTACGACTCAACCAAAGGCTCGGGGGCTACTTTGTATGGAGTGCGATTTTGCAATCGCACTTCCATATAAACTTCGGCTTCAAGACAACACAAGTATTGTTGAAGACCTTCAAGAGCAGAACTCGAGGACGCTCGGAGACTACTCGAGAAGACTTCAGGATTACTCAAATATTAGCTGGAGTACCTTCCAGCCTCGGGATGCTTCAAGTATTCTTGAGGACTTTCGACTTGTAGTACTCGGGGACGCTTGAGGACTACTCGTCAAGGCCGTCAAAACTACTCGAAGCTATCCTGCTCGAATACAAAGTACTCGGGGGCTTGTCGTATGGACCTCCCTGGGCCCATTACCTCGGTGGGTACCAGGACCGACTACTCGGTGGGCCCCTGGGACTACCTGGCTTGTGCCACACGGCACCTGATGGCATGAGGCGCAAGGACTACGGTGGAAAAGTACTCGGATAGGAAGCTATACATACCTTGTACTGTGTAGAGGACTCCTAGATGTACACAACTAGTACTCTCTCCCTAAACCGACCTGTAACCCTTCCTCCCGGACTATATAAGGCGAGGCAGAGACCCTTCTCTATCATTACGCATCATCTTGTAATCACATCCAATCAATCCAGAGCTACACAACATACAGGACGTAGGGTATTACGCACCTCGCGGCCCGAACCTGTCTAAATTGTGTGCCACGTGTCTCTTCCTTCGAGTCACCGATCTCGGCGAGGCCACATTCATCTACCTCGGGTACTCCCCTTGGTAGGTTGCCGGTCTAAAACACCGACAGAAGTTTCAAGAAACTGCCTCGATATGACTGTTGCGAGTATTCCGGAGGACGCGTGTCCACTCCAACGTTCTGAGGGTGACGTTTTTTACCAGAATTCGAAAGTTTTCGTGGAATCGAATCGTCGGAGTCAACCCGCTCGTGTCCATTCCGACGTTCCGAGGGTGACGTTTTTTACCAGAATTTGAAAGTTTCCATGGAATTGGATCGTCGGAGTCAACCTGCTTTCCCGAGGGGCTAGTGTTGGGGAATTGGGCAAAAACCTTACACCCTCGAAACGTCGGAATTGCCGAAATTCGTGAGATAAATTCGTGAATCACCTTCGGAATAAAAATTTCAGTTTTGTGAAAGGGAAATGTTCATGAAGAAATCCTGATGAGTCTCAAATGTTTTTCAGACCTTCAAGTAATATGTGAAAATAATAGCCGAATTTGGCTCCTATGCGTGAATCTGCTATCTATTTCAGGATGGTTGAAACCTGTGAAGTTCCGGAATCAGGAACCTGCGAAGTTCTTGAATCAGGAATCTATGAAGTTCAAGAATCTAGTGAAGTCTTGATTCAGGAGTTACAATGAGCGGTGATTTTCGTGAATAAGAGATTTGGGGATCAGGAATGAGCCAAGTCAAAGACGTCACCTCAAAAGTCCGGGTTTAAAGTGTGAACCAATGGCAGGCTTGTAAATGTATGAAATTAGTCCCGTAAATCACGAGATGTAAAAGACATTCATGTACATGTTCACACTAGGAATATTCCTTAGATTCGAGGGTATTCTCGGGATGTAAAAGTCCCTTCGTCTCCCTATAAAAGGGTGCGTGAGGGCACGTGTAAAGGGGTTCACAACTTTTGAGGCGAGTACAGACTTTCGGAGATTCCTTGTCTCCCTATCTTTCGTGAATTGCGCATCTTCCTTGGTAGCTCTTGTGTTCGGGGACCCCTTCTGATTTTCGGACCCCCCAACAATCATGTACTATGTTGAATTATCAAGTTGCAATCCGATTTCTAGCGATCGAGTGTTTCTCCTACGACTTTGATATCAATCGGCTTTTCGTATCTTAAGATCTATTCTCGAGATAGATCATCGAGGGTATTCTTGTAGCCATGGTGGCTAGAGGTGCATGCCTGACCTTCTGTGAGATTTCAACTTGTCTTTGAACTCACCCTAGACTAACCCGCACGAATAGGGGTGCGTTGTGACAGAACGGTGGCTCCAAAAGGCGGACGTTTTTGGAAACTTGTTTACTTCTCCTTTGCTCGGAACTTCAATGAAGGCTTGATCCAATCTCTCTAGATTAGTTTATCTATTCCCCTCTATCTCTTGCTACCTCCGGTTTTCATAGATTAGATTCGTTTTCATGATGTTCTTTAGATTAGATGCATAAGATTCCCTTTTGAAGATCAAAGTTCTCGGCTTTATTAAATTGATTCTTGCATCGCACATTGTTCCACAGATTTGATACCTTGGGTTCACACTTGAGGGAAGAAGGGTGTCGTACGGACCTCCCTAGGCCCACTACCTCGGTGGGTACCAGGACCGACTACTCAGTGGGCCCCTGGGACTACCCGGCTTGTGCCACACGGCACCTGATGGTGTGAGGCGCAAGGACTACGGTGGAGAAGTACTCAGATAGGAAGCTATACATACCTTGTACTGTGTAGAGCACTCCTAGACGTACACAACTAGTACTCTCTCCCTAAACCGACCTGTAACCCTGCCTCCCGGACTATATAAGGAGAGACAGGGACCCTTCTCTCTCATTACGCATCATCTTGTAATCACATCCAATCAATCCAGAGCTACGCAGCATACAGGACATAGGGTATTACGCACCTCGCGGCCCGAACCTGTCTAAATTGTGTGCCACGTGTCTCTTCCTTCGAGTTACAGGTCTCGGCGAGGCCACATTCATCTACTTCGGGTACTCCCCTTGGTATGTTGCCGGTCTAAAACACCAATAGCTAGCGCGCCAGGTAGGGGATCTCGCCGAAGATCATATGGCGAACTCGACAGCTTCAATTTTTGTCAAGCCAACTGTTGCCTTCAACCGCGGAGACACCTTCGTCTTCGGCTCCTGGGTCTGCACTGCTGACGGCGCCGGATCCTTCCAGCGCCGCCTCACCATGCCGCCCAACCCGAAGACCGGGTTCGTGACGCTTTCCGAAGTAGTCACGGGCGATCTCGCCGGAAAATTCGGCGAAATTTCGCTTTACAACCAGCACGCGGACTTCGAGCTTGGATCCGACTCCAACTCGAACTCGACGTCACCATGGGCCATCGCATGCGAGCTGGCTATCGCGCCATCGTGTGCGGACTCCCCACTCCATGAGCACTTCCTATACGGCCTCTGCATCGCTAGCAAGGCCCACGTGAAGGCTCATTCTGCACGCCGGGCTGGGAAGGAGATCGCCTCCGAGTACGACTCGGACTCCAACCCCGTCTCCAGCTACAACTCGGACTCCTCCTACGAGTTCGACTTCGGGTGGACCCTGACGAACCCGAGTCCGAGAACTACACGACTGAGCAACCGCTGTCAGGACCTGCATCCGGCCTGGTTATAACATCTACACCTGCCAGCAGATTCGTCTACTGGCCAGACCGCAAGCCTGTAGACCTGACAGACGAGAACTCACGCTGCGTCGCCTACCTCGACTCACTTCCCTTCCAGGAGGGAACTCCGCTAGATCCAACTAAGGAGCACACTCCAACAGAGGTGGCGACTAGCGACTCCAGCCTCGGCTCTCCTGATCGGCAAGTCTTCATGACCACCAACGAGACGCCGGGACCCTCAGGGACAGTCCCTGACCCATATCTCGAGGATATCTCAGCAGACGAGTTGTCTGCCAACGCACCCGCAGACGAGACCAACGCCAACAGGGACGCCCGACGTGAACGTAGCAGAAAGCGGAACGAACGGCGTCGGCATCTTCGCGAGTCCCTACCCATCCGGAACCTCGCGGAGGCCCTTGACCAAGTCGAAAGCCGGGTGCACACTACCCCAGAGCAATGCCTCATGTCTATCACCACGATAGCACGTTAGGCTCAGGGGATGCGTGCGGGAGAAGTCATCACCAAACTCGCGGAAGATGCCTACTTCATGCGAGTTAAGAACAGAGTCACTCAAGTACCCCCCGTCAGGAATCGCCAGCAAGACAACGAAGCCACAAGTTGCAGTGCGGATATCGGTCGCAACCGTACTCGACGGGAGCTACCAGCTAACCCCAACCGTACCCGGGCATCGGCTGGTGGACCCTCTCATGGTGGCAACGGCGCCGGCGGCACCGGCGGCAACCGTGAGATTATCCCTCACCGCGATCCCCGACGGCGGAGGCAGGTGACGGCGGGAGCTCCAACCACGGGGCGGGCGAGAAGAGTCGAGGGAGAAGGCGACCACGGCGGCCGAGGCCACGCAAACGGCCACGCCTCCGGCGCTTCACGTGGCGGCTTCCAAGTGTTGACGCAAAACGTGCACCGGCGCCAAACACACGGCAAGCCGAACAAAGGCGGCTTCACACGCGCAAAGAGTAATGATGACGTGCCGGTCAATTTTTCCCGAAAATTAACAAAAGATAAAGCGAGTTAGATACCAAAGCTTGGAACTTGCCGGGTGGTACCGGACGGTTCCATATTTACGGCTAAAAAGCCGGACGGGATGACACATAGCTATAGGAAGCTATGCGCCAATGAAATGAAACCAATCGGGAACTTATGAAAGGAAGAAGTAATATTGCCGAATGGATGACGTAAGCATGATAGCGATTGGTCTTTGTTTGAACGAGGATGCACATGCACGAGGCCATGACCGATCCCCATGAAGATTAGCATTAAATAAATGAATAAAGTAAAGCACGGACATGATCATGTAATAAACAAGCATGCATAGATCCAAAGCACTAGTCTACCGCATGTCTAGTTACTTTAAAACCCGTCGGGTACGATATCAAGCAAATCTATCCACCGCATGATACAACTTGCGTGAAAACCGTACCACTTTCCACAAATAGATCTATCCACCGCATGATACAATCTAAATATGGAAAGCTAAAAGCATACATCATTTAAAGCATGAATAACACACGTGTTCTACTCGTGAAGAAACATAACCGAATATGGCTGAACCGCCGATTCGGGGTCCATGAAGAAGGAACAAACATTACCAAGTAAGTAAATCTATCGATTGATTTGAGAATCTAATCCACCGGATGACTAGCTTCAAAGCAACCCAAAAACCTGCATCTACCGCATGATACCCGGTTCTTTCAAGATTTATACAAACATTAGCAAGCTTGAACCCGCAACACGTAACAACCTAGATCGATTCGGTTTCGGCTGTCGGAAAGCACAAGATCCACGTGTTAAAACATGAAATCTACTCAAACAAGGATCGTAAAAGAGGTAAAGCCGATCCAAACCCATCTAGATTGGGCAAAGGTGTGTTACATGAATTTAAACATAAAGTAAAACTCAAAGTAACACGGGGTAACTTAATGAATCTATTAGATATTGCCAAAATCTAATAGAGCCGATAACTAGCTTCAAGCTAGATCTTAGCCTACCACATGGCTCATGATCTAACAAGAAACCCTCTTGAACCGGGCTTGAATCTACCGCATGACACGAAGCATGGTAACAAGACTACTTGCATCGGATCTAAATCCACCGCATGATACTAGACATGATACAAGGTTGCGGTACTCACGAAGGTCGACGGATCGATGAACCCTCTCGAAGAACTCGACGACACGACAAAGGACTCTAGGGTTTGGCGTAAGGCCGGTGTGTATTGAAGAATGATTGTCCTCTTTTACATACATTCGGGGGTCATATTTATACCCCGTCAAGTACAACTTCGAATGGATTCGTTGCCTAACTTATCTCTAAACTTGATCGCCTATCCATCCATTCGTTCTCCCCGATTGAGCCACGTCACCATCCAATCCCGCAAAATCGGCTCTCTTGTTCCTTTGCCGAACCGGAGCGGATAGCCGACCGCAGATCTCTTTGCCGAATATCTGCGAAAAGATCCTTCCTTCCACCGGACGGACTCTTTATCGAACCGGACCCACAAGTCGGACTCCTTACCAAATTTTGGTGTTAACACATGCCCCTTCAATTGTGGGATAAAAGTAATTTTGTTCCGCAATTGACTCCAGCCACGAATACTTCAAATCAAATCTGTCAACACCTGTTCTTCGCAATCCGCCAGAATCTTCATCCAGATCCAAACCCTAGATCCCCTCATTCCGAGCTCAAATCCCCAATGGCAGCTCAAAACCAAGATGCTCAGGTAAATTCATCCCCCGTAAGCCTCGTTCGACATTTAGATTTTCAATTTTACCTGAGATTTCCTTTTCCGCTTTCCCTCCAGGAGCCTTCTACTGAGCTTCTGATCCGCACCGAGGCCAATTCGAGATCCTATTATCTTGGTCCTGTAGGGAACTCTGACCCTCGAGATTTCATCGCAGCTGAATCTCAGAGAATCCCTTTTAAAGCAGCTCTGTCTCCACCTCCTCGGTGGCAAGATGCTTTCAAGAACGGCGTTTACCTCCAATCGCGGTCGGAAAACTTGGTACCGGAGGATTCTCGCAGACAAGAGTGGATTGACCAAAAACCTGGATACCCTCCGTATCGCCCAGTGCTTGGAGTTATCCGTGGCTGAGATCCCCAAGAACGAAGACCTCTTGATAGCAGCCTGCCACTTCTGGTCAAACGGCGTCAACGCCTTCCTTTTTGGCCATGGCCCAATGTCTCCAACCCTGGCCGATGTGTATATGATTACCGGCCTTGACATCACAGGGTCTATTCAGCCTTGGAAATTCAAAAATTCTTCTCGAAAAACGGGGGTGAAGCCGGGAAACGGATACAAACGGATATATCCCGAGCCATATGAAAGACAACCCCCTTGGTGATGTCGAGTATAGGGATTTCCTGAATATGTGGCTGTGCAGATTTGTCTTCTGTGGCAAAGCCAATGAACCCACCCTGAATCATATCACAATGGCATCTCATTTGGCCAGTGGCAACCGCCTCCCTCTTGGAAAATTCCTCCTAGGCAGTGTATACCACATGCTCCACCAAAGCTGTCACCCAAATGTATACCAGCCAGAGGATAACATGCGTCAACGGTCCTTGGTGGTTTGTTCAAATGTGGCTGCAGCTCCACATGCATCAGATCATTGGTGTCGATTTGAACTCCGGGCTCTTCGACTAGATTGTATTAGGGATGTTTAAATATCGGCAATAAATGAAGAACTCTTGAATTCTCGCGCTTGTCTTTGCTACGATTCCGCTTCGCATTTGCGTCCATGGTTCTTATTTTCTTTGAATGCATCCGGGAACTATCTTGAGCCGAACGCGCGAGAACAACTGCCCCTTGGCGCAAAATCCACAGAAGATCCCGATTCGGCAATCCATAAGCACTGTTCAAGCAAAAACCCTTCGCACCTGGGAGAAAACCCTGCCGTTTGGTATTCCAACAGTGTGTACTGGCCGGTCATCACTCCCAACGCGTCCCTTCGGTCAATAAAATAGCCTGCCGGGATGCTCTGCAAATCCACTCGCACACTCATCCATCATTTCTCATCTCTTCCCCTGTCTCTAGAGGAGAAAACCCCAAGGCCATGGACAAGGGCAAGCAACCCCAGGAGAGCAGCTCATCAAAGAAGCGCACGATTCGAAGGTGAGTTCTTCCTTGATCTATTCCTCGTTCTCCACATGATCTCGCGCTTCATGTTTTCTTCTTTTCCTCTTCCGGCTGGGATTTGCTCCCCGAAGAAATCATCGGGACCAAAGATGTTCCGGAGTACATCTCCTCCGATTCCTCTCTCGAAGCGAGAGGATGCCACGCCCGAACGAGAGGGCCAACCATCAAGCGCGCCGCCGCGTTCGGCATCCGGAGCACGGCCTCGGGGACATCACCGCCCGTTGCCAAGCCGAGCGCGAGCGTCGCATGGCTCGGAAGCACTAGTAGGGGGTAAACACTTCGACTTCTTCTTGACCTCATGCACCGCATTTGGATTTCTTGCCCCTAACATCGATTCCTCCGCTTCGGATGTCTCCCGACGGTACAACAACCTAAAGACAGCCTGGGAGAGCTTGGTGGAGGCCGCCAACCATGGTCACCCCCATGCGTTCCAAGTTGCCGTCACGGTGGTCCTGGAACAACTGAAGAGGGGGCAGCCGAAGAAGTAAAGAAAAGATTGAATCATACTTTCGCTTCTTTCTCCACGCCTTCTGCTTCCCACCTCCCTGGAGATCCGACCACCAAGGTTATTAGATGTAAACCTGCAAGAAGCAGTTGTAATGTAGTTTTGTGCTAAGGGCAATGCATCTATGCACTGGCCATTTCTTCTGTTTATGGATTTTTTCTTTTGTTCTGAAGGCGGCCTCGTTCTTGAGCACCGGCTATCTCTGTGTCAGATGTGTGTAATCATCGATCGATCTCAATGCTAGGATAATATTTCTTCAGATATCTTCCATTTATTGCAGCGGAAAATTCTTCTCCTAGCAAAGTTTTCAATATATATGCATTACCGGGACGCATCCGACCACACGGAAAGGTCCTTCCCGCGTTAGGGGACCACTTGCCGAATTCACTGTATTTAGTTCCAATCGGCAATAGCGCTTTCCAAACTAGATCGCCTTCTGCAAATTGCCTTACTTTTACCTTCTTGTTTTAGTACTTGGCAACCCGCAGTTTGTTTTTCTCGATGTTTTCCAGGGCTCTAAGACGGATCATATGTAAATCTTCCAGCTCGTCCATCATTAGATCACTGTAATCCTTGGAGCTCAAGTCCTTTTGCAACACCACCCTCCTTGAATCTGATTGCATCTCCCAAGGCAAAATCGCGTGGTGCCCATAAACCAACTCGTAAGGAGAGGTCTTTGTAGACCCATGGGGGGCCATCCGGTAAGCCCACAGTGCCTCACTGAGTACCGAATGCCACCTTCTTGGCTTCTGGTCGATCTTCTTTTGTATCAACTTGATCATGATCTTATTAGAAGCCTCTGCCTGACCATTAGCCTGGGCATAATAGGGATAGGAATTAAACAATTTGATCCCCATGCTTTCGGCAAAATATCTGAATTCCAGTGACACGAATTGTGCCCCTTGATCAGTGGTAATTGTCTGAGGGATTCCAAACCGATAAATGATGTGCTCCTTGACGAATTCAATCATGTTTTCTGACGTCACCTTCTTCAGTGGGATCGCCTCAACCCATTTAGTGAAATAATCTGTAGCCAAAAGCACGAACTTATGCCCCTTGCTAGATGGTGGATTAATTTGGCCAATCAGGTCTATACCCCAACCCCTGAATGGCCATGGCTTGATGATGGGATTCAATGCTGATGCGGGGACCCTTTGAATATTCCCGAACCTTTGGCAATCCCGACATCCCTTGTAATACTCAAAGCGAGTCTTCTAATATCGTCGGCCAAAAGCATCCGGCTTGTCTAATAACCCACTTCATATGGTAGGCCGATTGGTGTGCTCCACATATCCCACCGTGCACTTCGCTCATCATGTTCTTGGCTTCTTCCGGACCCGGGCATCATAGTAATACCCCATCTAATGATTTATAGAATAAATTATCGTCCGGAAGAACGAACTTTATGGACTTGTACCGAGCTTCCTAGAGACCTTCCGGGATGGATCCTTCAAGTAATCAACGATCTCTTTCCTCCAATCATCTTCCGCAAGATCCATCCCCGGTGCACACGCCTGCGAAAGAAACGCTTCTTGACTCTCTTTGTAACCGCAGGCGCTTTGAGCCGGCTTTGTTTGCTTCTTCGTTATGTTCCCTAGGAATGTCTTGTAGAGTCACCAACGGGAAGCTCTTCAAGATTTCCCCGCATTCTTCGTAGTAACTCCTCGGCGCTTCACTTTTGCACTCGTATTGGTCGTTCAATTGCTTGATCACCGGCTCTTAATCTCCGTAAACTTCAACCGAAACGGCCACCGCTTCTCTCAAGTATTGAAGCCCTCGAAGTAATGCCTCGTATTCGGCACCGATTATTTGTGACGAGTGTGAAGGACCGATACGGCGAACCGAGAGAGGGGGGGGGGAGTGAATGGGAGCCGATAAAAATTCTTCTCGAAGGAGATCGAAACTCCAACAAGACGAACGCGGCTTCCAACACACGTCTCCGACTCACTACCAAGGTTGGTCAAGCCCACGTAGCCACTGGAGTGCCACCGGACCTAGGAACCAACACACCACCTTCCGACCCGAGAAACGCGGCGGAAAAACCAAGCCTCGAGTCTACGGACCCACACGGTCGGACCGGTGAGCACCACCGGTCGACCGGTCCCCGCCGGTGAACCGAGCAACTTTCACTAAGTGGCTCTACACCGGTCGACCGGTGAGACACACCGTTAGACCGATGGCGGCCGAAAGCCCCCAAGGCACCAAACAGGCCAACCGACCACCAAACGGACCCAAACTCGAAACGAGCGGCAACACGGGACAACAAGGAACACACCAAGACGTTCACCCGAGCAAAAACCCACAAGGGCTTGCACCGGTCGGACCGGTCAAGAGCACCGGTCGAGCCGGTGTAGCACGGGCGAGCTCGGGATGAACGACACCCGCGGGTCAACTCCCCCAAATCCAAATCTTGATCTCCCGAATCGCTCCACGGACTTGAACAAGACTTTGGGGATATCGGGAGCACCTCATGAGGAGTCCATAGCCAAGTTTAATCCCACCAAATCTCGTCCAAAAAGGAGGAATCGAAGAAATCCCGCCGAAAGCACTTCCAACCCAAGAACTCAAGAAACCCCAAATTCGAGCAACTTTTCTCACGGATTTGGGAGGGGGGATCACGGCCCAAAGAACCACGAAGGGTTCCCACAAATTTCCCCCACCGAATCACCAAGAGAAAAGCCCCAAAAACACTCCAAAGAAATCACCGGAAGAGGGCTCCGAAAATCACCACCAAAAACAACGGGGAAAACACATCCAAACCTTGAGGAATCACGCCGAATCATCTATACATGAAACAAGGATTCGTACAAGGTCTAGCAAGCCGCCCGATCATCCATCCCTCTCTACAAGATCTCTCCGTGAAGCTCTCTTGCTAGTCCTAAGGAAAACCTAGAGAAAATAGGTGGAAAACAAGAAAACTAATGAGCTAGGGTTCCAAGAGTTGGCTGCCATCCTCTCACCTCTTGGGTTATATAGGCGGCAACCGAATGTCTAAAATGCCCCTCTCTACTAACTAGGGATACAAGCCCCTCAAGGGCTGATTTGGAATTCTTGATGTCTTCACCATCGGACGGATGCCGGCGACCGCACCCTCGCGTAGCCTCGACGCAAGCCATGCGATCCCGACGCGTGTCCTCCGCTTCGAAGATTCCGGACTGCGTCGTCGCACACCGGTCAGACCGGTGCTCCTCACCGGTCGGACCGGTCCCCACCGGTCGGACCGGTCGGACCCACCGATCGGACCGGTCCGGTGCCGCCGCACCTCCGTCTTCGGTTCTCCGGTCTTGGCTTTGTGGATCAACCAAGGAACCCGGTGGTTTTCCCGGTGAACCACCGGAAACCCCGCGAACTCGGTGTAGCCTCCGCCAATCTCCACTCATGACTTGGCTCCCACGTAGTCCCGGCTCGACCTTGGTTTTGAGGCTCAACCAAGAAACTCGTCCACGACTTCATCTTGCTTGTTCATGCCACCATGCGGCCCGCACTTGACCCCACCGGCCACCGGATCCCTCGAACGAAGCCTACTTGTCTTCTCCACACCCGGAGGCCTCACGGCGACGACCTTTCGCGCTTGTTCTTCACCTGCACCAACACGAGTCAAGCCGCAACCTGCACCTGCAATACTTAGCCAAGAATCAGTCCACACAACGTTGTCAATCACTCATCACACAAGGAAGCGACCATCCACCGGTCCTCGAACCACACATGGTCCTCAATCTCCCCCTTGATGAGTCCATTGACAACACCCACATGAAAGTAACAAGAGAGAAAAGAAAAAGAAAAGAAACGAACAAAAAGAAACTCCAACAAGCGATCGAAAGCCAAACAAAGGCAAAGAGCAAGATCACTTGAAGAAGACAAGTCTCGGACCCCTTAGGCAAGGGCAACGGCTCGACACATCCGAGACAAAGCAAAGCTCAAGCAAAGAGCACAAACCACCGAAACAAAGCTCGAAAACTCTCAAAGAGCTCCCCCCCGCACACATGAGAACTCCCCCCCGAACCAATGCAACTCCCCCTGGACGAATGCATGAAAGAAACCACATGAAACAGGACAGCTGCAGCACTTTCAGCTCACACCGGTCAGACCGGTCATCACCACCGGTTAGACCGGTGCCCAACAAATGTACAGGACCAGCACTCACACCGGTCAGACCGGTGCTCATCACCGGTCAGACCGGTGTACAACAGAGCCCAGAAATGGCTCGAAACCACCTGAAAACCTTCTAAACGCGTCCAACAAGCCATTTCAAGCTCAAACTTCTCCCCCTTGTTGGCAATGCATGAATCAAGCCAAAAATGCAAAACTTTCAACCTAGAGCTTCTCAAATATACAAAATTCAACATAGGATGCTACACACGTCCAAATGAGCAAGTTAGATACTCTACGGCTTCGTATCGATCTCAACTACATGATCACCAAGTTTCACAACCATTGGACGAAGCTAAGATGGATTTTGGCAATTTTGCGAAAAACTTGCCTCTCATGAGCAAAGTCCTAAACATGATCAAAGCATATCAAAATGGCAAAGCCACACAAACTTCATGCTAGGACAGCCATTCTAATCATAAGACCATCACAAACACCCACAAGCACCTCATATCATGTCAAAGCCACCGAGCCATGTGCCTACTTCTATGTATGAGACTGCTCATTGTTAGGCATCATGCAACGGTTTAGCACCCAAAGCAATTTAAATTCAGTACATATGACATGGGAGCACATTTCCAAGCATTTTTCATTTCATTTTCAGATTTGTAAATGGTACATGAAATGTCTTTGCGACAAAAAGGAACTTATGCTCCTCCACAAGATAAATCTAGAGGGCTAAACATTCATGATGGCAAATGAGCCTTTGGCCCCATATGATCAATAAACTAGCTATCCAACCACAAATTAAGCATAGCAAAGCCACAAAAACATGTCAAGAGCATGTAAAGGCATTTACACATGAGAGAGCATACATGTAACATTTTTCAAAAGCATAGCGATCAACCATGGATTATTCATCAAGATCATCAAGAGCTAAGCCAAACTAACCGTAGCATACCAAACAAGCTCATAAAGACATATATTTCATTCCATGGTGAACAATGTATATTAGAGAAGCTTTTCTTAACCAATGCATATGATACAAAATGCATGCAATCTAAGATACAAGGATGCCTATACATCATGTTACAAACCGGCTCCTCAAGGGGAGGCAAAACGGGCTCGACACCACCGGCAAGAGAAAGCTCCCACACACCCAACTCAAGAAATCAAACACACACCAAGTTCCCCCCGCAAACGAGTGAAAGTTGCTTGATCTAGGGGTTTGGTGAAAATATCGGCTAGTTGGTGATGTGTGGGTACATGGATCAAGGCTATCTTTCCTTTCTCTACGTTGTCTCTCGAAAATGGTACCTCACTTCTATGTGCTTGGTTTTGGAATGGAGCACCGGGTTCTTTGCAACGCTTATGGCACCGGTGCTATCACATTGAAGTGGGACAAGGGTATACTCCTCACCAAAGTCACTCATGGTGTAGGTGATCCAAAGGAGCCGAGAGCAACAACTAGCGGCGGCAACATACTCGGCCTCGGTCGTGGATTGAGCAACACTCGACCGCTTGCGGGAAGACCAAGACACCAACGAAGAACCCAAAAACGAGCAAGTCCCGAAGTGGACTTCCTATCCAACCGACACCCGGCAAAATCCGCGTCCGAAAAGCCATGAAGCGCCAAAGAAGAGGACGCAGTACCAAAGGCCGAAGTCGGGAGTGTGACGCAAGTACACGAAAATTCGCTTCACCGCTTGCCGATGCGAAGTCCTCGGAGACGCTTGAAAACGAGCGCACGGACACACCGAGAACCGTATGTCCGGCCTCGTCGCCGTCAAGTAGAGGAGTGACCCGATCATGCTCCGGTACTCCTTCCGGTCCACGTGTTCACCTTCCTCATCCGCATCAAGAGCCGTAGTCGTACTCATCGGCGTCGTCATAGCCTTGGAGTCCTCCATCTTGAACTTTCTCACAATGTCCTTGGTGTACTTAGCCTCGGTGCACAAATGTTCCTTCCTTTGATTGCTTGATTTGTAGCCCGAGGAAAAACGCAACTCACCCATCATGCTCATCTCAAACTCCCTGCTCATATCATCCGCAAACCTCGCAACAAGAGAGTTAGACGAGCCACCAAAGACAATATCATCCACGTACACCCGCACAATCAAGATATCTCCGCCCTCTGCCTCGGCAAAAACAAGGTCCGATCGACCTTCCCCATCTCAAAACCTCTCTCAAACAAGAACCCCCTCAACTTTGCCATACCAAGCTCTAGGCGCCCGCTTCAACCCATACGGCGCCTTCCTCAACTTGTACACCCGGTGGGGGGTACTTCTCACTCTCAAACCCCGAGAGGCTGCCTCACATACACTTCTTCCTCCAACACTCCATTCGAAAAGCACTCTTCACATCCATTTGGTGCAACTTGAACCCTTTAGCCACGAAAAAGGCTAGAAGGATCCTAATCGACTCCAAACGGGCTACGGGAGCAAAGGTCTCCTCGTAGTCGATCCCCTCCTTCGATCGAACCCCCCGAGCAACAAGTCTCGACTTGTTCCTCACAACCTCACCCTTCTCTCCCTCTTTGTTTTTCCACACCCACTTTGTACCAATCGGCTTACACCCCGGGGGAGGGTCAACCAACTCCCACACCCGATTCCTCTCAAAGTTCTCCAACTCCTCATGCATCGAGTTAACCCAATTGTGATCGATAGTGCGTGTCCAATGTCTTTGGGCTCGAAAGAAGCAACAAACGCAGCATGAGCAAAATGGGAATTGTTCCGAACCCTCGACCGTGTAGTGCGTTCATTCATGTCGCCGATGATCCTCGAAGCCGGGTGATCCACTTGAACTCGCCGGGAGGTTCTCGCCTCGAAGCTACCTCCCCCTCAACATCGGCTTCTCCTCGTTCTTGATTTGTCGTCGTAGGTGTAGCGAGAGGGTCCATCCATCATCGTAGTCGAAGTAGTGGGTACATGTTCAGCCGGGGGCACCACACCGCCATCTTCATCATCACCATGTTCATGCTCCTCCTCTTGAAAGATCTCCTCGCCAAGCTCATCATCACCTGCACACTCAAAGACAAGCTGACTACGTGGCTCGTCTCGTCGAAGGTTACCTCGCAAGTCTCCACGATTTGGTTAGTTTCAAGATTGAGCACACGATATGCTCTAGAATGAGATGCATAACTAAAGAAAATGCCATCGACGAGACCTAGCCTCAAACTTATCCAACTTCCCGCCTTTCTTCGAATGAAACACTTGCAACCAAAGACATGGAAGTGACTCACCTTGGGTGTGCGACCATGCATCAACTCATAGCATGTCTTCTTCTTGTGCACTCGAGGTATATCTCGTTCGACACATAGCATGTGGTATTCACCGCCTCGGCCCAATACCTCCTCGGAGTCCTATGCTCATCAAGCATCGTCCGAGCCATCTCGCACAAGGTCCTGTTCTTCCTTTCCACAACACCATTCGGGGAGGCGTATACGGACTCGAAAACGGGTGCTCAAGACCCAAGTCATGACAAAAGGTTTCAAAATGAGAGTTCCTGAATTCCGAGCCATTATCACCGCGGATAGCTCGTATGGCATCTCCGTGCCTCTCGTTCCTCAACCTCAAGACTAGATCTCGAACAAAACCAAACGTCTCCCCCTTATCCTCGAGAAAGAACACCCACGCATACCGAGAATAGTCGTCCACCACAACAAGGACATACCACTTTCCACCCGCAGATCGCACACGAGCCGGGCCAACAAGGTCCATATGGAGCATCTCGCATGGACGCTCGCTCATCACATCGGTGAGAGGCGGGTGAGAAGAGGCCACCATCTTGGCATGCCTACACGGAGCACAAACCAACTCTTTCTCAAGCCTCAACCGTGGCAATCCTCGGACCAAATTGAGTTTACTCAAGCGTGACAGAAGGTCAAGGCTCAAGTGACCCAACTTCCTATGCCACTTCCACAACTCACTCGAAGAACCGACCAAGAAACAACGCTCCACACCCGAAGACCGAGAAAAATCAGCACGAAACACCCGACCCTCGGGAACGACCATACAAACAAGATCCCCTCGAGAGTCCACAATCCGAGAACCACCCCGGCCGAAACAACACCTCAAAGCCCTCATCCAACAAGCGGGGACACGAAAGCAAATTGTACCCCGGCGATTGAACAAGAGCAACACGCCTCGAGTGATCTTGTCACTCACTTTTATCTCACCTTCTCGAAAGCACACGCCCACGCCCATTGTCCCCAAAGGTGATGTACCTCTTCGTCACCACCGGACGAGACTTGAGAACCACCCCTCGTCTCCGGTCATATGCCTCGAACAACCGGAGTCAATCAACCAAATGTTCTTCAAGTCTTCCACCCCGAAAATCAAAAATAGGCACGTGAGCGAACAAACGACTCGGCACTGGGGTTAGTACCAAAGGAGGAAAACCAGTGCCGAGCCATTTGCTCGAAAGTGGGGTTAGCACCAACCAAAGCATCTCTCCTACCAAAGCTACCTCCACGAACACCACCACGGTAACCACCCTGAGGGAACCACCCCTCTCTGCCTGGAGGAGGACCAAAACCACGCAAGAAAGCCCGTGGAACGTCCTTCCTCTCCAACTCAACGCCACGACTCCTCCAATCCCCGTATTGAGCATGAGGAGGAGAACGCCTAGCAAACTGACCACCTGCACCCTTTCCAGCCCAACCACCAGAACCACGACCACCAGAAACAACCCTCGCACCTGTACGAGCTCGAAACCCGAACATCTGTCTATCCGAGCCTCGCACCGGTCCGACCGGTGCCCCACACCGGTCCGACCGGTGTGACACCGACAGCAACACCACCTGCCGGCCTTCTTCTCTCCCCAAGCCCGAACTCGTCCTCATAATCGCCTTGCCCCTGGGCATCTGCACACGAGGCTCAAGTACACCATCGGAAGGGTGGTACTTGTCCTTGTTTGCCCACTCCTTCCTCATTCTCTCCTCTCGCTTCCTCTTGAAGCAAAACTCCTCCTTATGGCCATCTCTCCCACAATAGCCACAATGGAACCTCACAAGCTTAGGCTTTGGCTTGGGATGTGGTCGCTCACTCGGTTTCTCTCCACTCAAACCCTCCACCGGTTTCTCACCACTTGCCTTCTCACTCTCCTTCCCAAAGAACACTTTCCCCGAAGTGCTCACAAACTTGATAGGCTTTTGTAGGTCATTTGTGGGTGTAGGAAACACGGGTGGAGGCGGGGTTGTGTCTAGCCGATTCCTTAGATGGTTAGGTTTTGGTGGGAACTCATTCTTGTGGTGGGTTTTTGGTGGCTCCGGGATATTCTCTCCACTTCCCTCACCAACCTTGTTTGCTCCAAGCCCCTCACCATCTTGCCTCTTAAAGGCCTCAATCATCATCCTCAACTGAGGCTCGTGACCGGACAACCAACCCATCAACTTCCTCAAATCATCATTCTCATCCTGCAAACGATCAACATAATGTGCAAGCTCCAAATTTTTCAATGCATGCATTTCACGGGTAGAGCAAGATGTAGGCATGGGTTCCTTCAATTTAGCCTCGAGCGAACTAGTGTAAGCATGCATATCATCAATCTTAGCATGCAAAACGGGCAAGAAGTGCAAGCACCTAGCAAAGCGAGTCTAGACTTAAGCTCGGCCACTTCAACCCTAAGCACATCTAGTTCCTCACACTTGGAGGCATGCTTCTCCTTGAACAAAGCAAGATCGGCAAGGAATATAGAGCAATCAGCACAATCATTCTCATCAGAAACAACAGGGCTAGCCTTAAGCGAATCAATCTCAAGCTTGCTATCAAGCACCTGTGTCTCTAGCTCAGCCACTCTAGTCCTAGCATCCTCGAGTGAAGCCCTAAGCTCTTTCCTCATTTTCTTGGCCTCTCTAAGCATGTCATCACGGTTATCAAGCAAAGAGCCAAGCCTCTCATTCTCCTGGCGCAAGAAGGGAAGTTCATCACGCACCTCGTCGTCGGACTCACAGTCCGAGTCGCTGCGTGTGCTCTTCTTGCTCGCCGGAGCTCGGCGCCATGGTGCGAAAGCCATCTCTCGCGGCGGCTCGGCCCCGCTCGGGTTCTTGGACGACTTCTTGCTCTTGCGGCGATCTCCCTCGTCTTCGCCTGCCGCTCGAGCTCGAGGTGGAGTACGCGGAACCGGAGTCGACGTCGCTCGCTCCAACCATTGCTCGGGCCTTGCCTCGGCCCTCCTTCTTCCTCGACCGCCGCTCATCCTTGTACTTGTTCTTGTGCTTGCTCTTGTGGTCACGCCTCGAACGGTACTTGCCATCGTTCATCCTCGGCTTGTGCTTGTAGCGTCCTTGTTCTCGACCTTCTCCGGGCGGTCGGCGACGAAGTGTCCCGGCTTGCCGCACGGAAGCAAGTCCTCGTGTTCCTCCTCATGTTCACGCGGTTCTCGTGCGGCCTCTCGAACCGCCTCGTCAACGGCGCCGGCTCGTCCTCTCCAAGGTCATCAAACTCCTCATCCGGCATAGACATCAAAGAGGAAAACGAGAACATCCCGGTGGATGGGTTAGAGTTAGTCTTTGCTTTGGAACCACCAACGAGGGCAAGACTATGGGAGTCGGTCGGTCCCTCGAGCTTGGCGATCATGCCCCTATCCACCTCGGCCGACTTGAGCTTCGAGAACGGCTCGTTCACCGTCGAGTATCATACCTCTCCGACTCGACTATGGCCTCGAACTTTCCGCCCCATATCGTACGATCCAAAGAGTGTAAGAGCTTGACGGCTCTATCATGATCATCGTACGGGAGCACGTCCACATTGGCCCTCATGTTGTTCACCACCACCGTGAACCTCGAAACAAGGCATCGATGGACTCACCGGGGAGATGAGTGAAGTTCTCGTACTCTCTCCGTAGGTCGCATACAACCGTGCTCGAACACCGGGCGTTCCCAACATGAGCCTCCTTCAACACCGCCCAAATCCTACAAGCCAAGTGCTCGGTGTGCACCCGATCGAACTCGGCCGACACAAAGCACGAAACAAGTAGTCGACCGCCTTATTGTTGGCGTCGAATCCGTCCCTCGACCCCGGAGCAAGGAAATCCATCGGCCGGACATAGCCCTGTGTCCACCGTGACATCCCAAAGCAACCGACCCTTTCCGCGGAGGAACGCACCCATCCGCTTGCTCCACATCCGGTAGTTCTTGCCATCGAAGTGTGGAGGACCCGAACCCCGTTCTCGGTACGCCATCCTTGGATCTTAGGCGGTTAGAGTCAACAAAGACCCGAACCGGCTCGATACCACTTGAAGGACCGATACGGCGAACCAGAGAGGGGGGGGAGTGAATGGGAGCCGATAAAAATTCTTCTCGAAGGAGATCGAAACTCCAACAAGACGAACGCGGCTTCCAACACACGTCTCCGACTCACTACCAAGGTTGGTCAAGCCCACGTAGCCACTGGAGTGCCACTGGACCTAGGAACCAACACACCACCTTCCGACCCGAGAAACGCAGCGGAAAAACCAAGCCTCGAGTCTACGGACCCACACCGGTCGGACCGGTGAGCACCACCGGCCGACCGGTCCCCGCCGGTGAAACCGAGCAACTTTCACTAAGTGGCTCTACACCGGTCGAGACCGGGAGACACACCGGTCGGACCGTTGGCGGCACCGAAAGCCCCCAAGGCACCAAACAGGCCAACCGACCACCAAACGGACCCAAACTCGAAACGGCGGCAACACGGGACAACAAGGAACACTCCAAGACGTTCACCCGAGCAAAAACCCACAAGGGCTTGCACCGGTCGGACCGGTCAAGAGCACGGTCGAGCCGGTGTAGCACGGCGACTCGGGATGAACAAGACCCGCGGGTCAACTCCCCCAAATCCAAATCTCGATCTCCCGAATCTCTCCACGGACTTGAACAAGACTTTGGGGATATCAGGAGCACCTCATGAGGAGTCCATAGCCAAGTTTAATCCCACCAAATCTCGTCCAAAAAGGAGGAATCGAAGAAATCCCGCCGAAAGCACTTCCAACCCAAGAACTCAAGAAACCCCGAATTCGAGCAACTTTTCTCACGGATTTGGGAAGGGAATCACAGCCCAAAGAACCACGAAGGGTTCCCACAAATTTCCCCCACCGAATCACCAAGAAAAAGGCCCCGAAAACACTCCAAAGAAATCACCGGAAGAGGGCTCCGAAAATCATCACCAAAAACAACCGGGGAAAACACATCCAAACCTTGAGGAATCACGCCGAATCATCTATACATGAAACAAGGATTCGTACAAGGTCTAGCAAACCACCCGATCATCCATCCCTCTCTACAAGATCTCTCCGTGAAGCTCTCTTGCTAGTCCTAAGGAAAACCTAGAGAAAATAGGTGGAAAATAAGAAAACTAATGAGCTAGGGTTCCAAGAGTTGGCTGCCATCCTCTCACCTCTTGGGTTATATAGGCGGCAACCGAATGTCTAAAATGCCCCTCTCTACTAACTAGGGATACAAGCCCCTCAAGGGCTGATTTGGAATTCTTGATGTCTTCACCATCGGACGGATGCCGGCGACCGCACCTCGCGTAGCCTCGACGCAAGCCATGCGATCCCGACGCGTGTCCTCCGCTTCGAAGATTCCCGGTTCGCGTCGTCGCACACCGGTCGGACCGGTGCTCCTCACCGGTCAGACCGGTCCCCACCGGTCGGGCCGGTCGGACCCACCGGTCGGACCGGTCCGTGTGCCGCCGCACCTCCGTCTTCGGTTCTCCGGTCTTGGCTTTGTGGATCAACCAAGGAACCCAGTGGTTTTCTGGTGAACCACCGGAAACCCCGCGAACTCGGTGTAGCCTCCGCCAATCTCCACTCATGACTTGGCTCCCACGTAGTCCCGGCTCGACCTTGGTTTTGAGGCTCAACCAAGAAACCGTCCACGACTTCATCTCGCTGTTCATGCCACCATGCGGCCCGCACTTGACCCCACTGGCCACCGGGTCCCTCGAACGAAGCCTACTTGTCTTCTCCACACCTGGAGGCCTCACGGCGACGACCTTTCGCGCTTGTTCTTCACCTGCACCAACACGAGTCAAGCCGCAACTCGCACCCGCAATACTTAGCCAAGAATCGCTCCACACAACGTTGTCAATCACTCATCACACAAGGAAGCGACCATCCACCGGTCCTCGAACCACACATGGTCCTCACAATGGGGTCCGAATAGGGATGGCAAATTCAAACATCTCACCTCTAGGTGAAATCGGTAGGATCCCTACTCCCCCACCTTTACCACATGATGATCCATCAAAAAATAAAGCCCAAGGGGTAATCTCAAGCAAATCAATTGACGGATCACGATGTTCGGTTATAAAATCGGCAATGATCGACCTTTGATGGCTTTTGCCGATTCGAACTTCGGCTCGAACTCGATAAAGCTAAAATCCACTTGCCAATCCTACCGTTCAAAATTGGCATAGATAACATATGTTCTATAACATCAAACTTAGAATACACGGTGCATTCGGCATTCAACATGTAGTGCCGAAACTTTGTACACGAGTAGTACACGCAAAGACACGGTTTCTCTGTACCGAATACCCGGTTTCGGGATCAAGTAATTTTCGGCTAAGATATGCTACTACCCGCTCCTTTCCTTCAAATTCTTGAATAAGGGCCGATCCAATGGTTTGGGTATCGGCCGCCACGTACAACTTGAAAGGCTTGTCTAGGCGAGGAGGGACCAAGACTTGGTGGCTCCTTCATGTCTTGCTTGATCTCATCGAAAGCCTTTTGTTGTTCGTCGCCCCATGTGAACTTCGATCTTTCTTCGGCTTTCACAATGGAGAGAATGGCAACACCTTCGTGATAAATTTGAAATGAATCTTCTCACGAAGTTAATCTTGCCAAGCGATGATTGCAACTCCTTGAGGTTAGTTGGAGGAACAACTTCATCAATGGCCTTCATGCTCTTTTTGCCAACTTCAATTCCTCCCTCATGGACTAAAAACCCCAAGAATTCTCTAGCCGATACCCCAAAAGCGCACTTGTTTGGATTCATCTTTAAACCATGCTTCCGGTGCACTCTAAGGTCCTTTTCACATCTTCCAAATGTGTGTCATGACTTAGGGACTTGATTACCACATCATCAATGTAGATCTCTACAATTTTGACGATCAATTCATGAAAAATGTAATTCATGGCTCGCTGATAGGTTGCACCAGCATTCTTCAACCCAAATGTCATGACTATCCATTCAAACAGGCCTATATGACCAGGACATCTAAAGGCCGTTTTTGATATGTCTTCTATTGCCATGAAGATTTGATTGTATCCCGCATTGCCATCCATGAAACTGATCACCTTGTGTCCAGCGGCGGCGTCAATCAACAAATCGGCAATAGGCATCGGGTAACCCTCCATCGGAGTAGCTCGTTCGGGTCCCTGAAATCTATGCAAACCCTCATTTTTCCGTTCTTCTTGTACACAGGGACGATGTTAGAAATCCACTCCGCATATCTGCATGGCCGAACGAAGTTTGCATCAAGTAATCTTTCAACTTCCTTCTTCACATCGGCCAATACCTCATCCTTGTAGATTTTCCGGGGTGGTTGCTTATATGGTTTGAAACCAGGTTTGATTGGCAACCGATGCTCGACGATGGAACGATCCAATCCGGGCATCTCCGAATAATCCCGGGCGAAGCAATCCTTGTATTCTTTGAGAAGCTTAATTAATTCCCCCACCGAAGTCCGGTCCGTAAGTTTGCACCGATGAACGTCGGCCTTGGCTTATCACCGCTTCCAATGTCCAACTCTTCTAATTTATCGGCCGACATGAATCCTCATCCTAACTTGCCATCGGTGCCATCCACGGGGTTCTCCATTAAAAATTGCTATAAGAGCCGATCGCTTGAATCGGCCGTTGATCACCGCCGACAAATTCAACGGGGCCTTCTCCCCGCTCCTTCCCCGAGAAACAATCAATACCTTGGTATTCCCGGAAGGCCGGTTCCATGTTTGCCACGCTCACGGAGTCATCCGCGCTTGGACGACCTCAATCTCATCGTCCACCCGCCGGATAAGTTGTTGGTGCATGGTGGATGGGACGCAACGCCTTGGCATGAATCCGGTCCCCGCCCAAGCGGCAGGCTGTAGGCTCCTTTGCCTTCGATGACAAAGAAGGTAGTGAGCAGCGTCTTGGACCCGATCATCAAGTCCACGTGAGCGCATCCCTTGGTGTCTGAAGGGTTCCCGGCGAAATCATTCAAGATTATGCTTGTAGGCGTCAGATCGCTCGGGCCCATGCCAAGTTTCCTGAAGGTGGTGTACGGCATTACGTTGACTGCCGCTCCACCGTCGACAAACATCTTGGTCAATGGCTTGCCATTGACGTATCCTCTCAAGTACAGCGGCCTCATATGTCGATTCTTGGCCGGCTTGTCGAAGATTGCCCTCGCTGGCCGGCACCGGTTGTGCCATCATCCCTTCGGTCTCGCTCATCATCGAAGGAAGCTTCCTCCCCGCATAACCTCGGTTAGCGGGGGAGCCATGAACTCGTTCGGCGAAAGTATACCATGCATGTTGGAGCCAAACGCTTCGATCCTTCCGGTTGGTCTTTGGGGCGCCACACCCGTTTCGTTTGGATCCCGACCGCCTCGGTTCACGGTTCCTCAAGCGCTGGACCCGTCTTTTCTGACTCTTGCGTAGGCCAGGCGGGCACCACTGCCCCTTCTGCCAGATGTAGCCGTCCTCGTCCTCTTCTTGATCAGCCCACCTTAGATCAGCTTGACGCTTCCTGGGGTGATTGATGACTTCAATTTTTTGACACCGATCCCCACTAGGGTGGATCCTTCCAATTCTCTCGTGGACGGATCGGCGATTGCGCTCTCCTCGCTCGTACTCAAAATACACCGTCACCGCATTCGGGACGCTTCTTCAACGTGGGCAGCTTTAAACCCTCATTCCGAAGAATGCCCGAAGAAGGCACATCCCCGGTGTGCGCGCTCCCGGCTCGCGCGCGGCATCGCTCCCGGTCCCTTCGTGTGCTTCTTCTTCGGCTCTACGCTTCTCCTCCTCGTAGCGTCGCTTACGGTAGCGCTCTTTCTCCATCCGGCGCCGCCACTTGTTGAGGAGGATGCGCGAGGTCACCCCGGGCTTGGCTCCGGATGACTCCCCAATTTCGATGTGACTCCTAAGAATGCGGGGGGCTTCACCGTGCACTTTGTTCCCGAGTCACTTGGCGCTCTCGGGTCCATCGCTCCATCTTGTCTAGACCTCGGCGAGGTCAAGACCTTGACTTTTCCCTTCTCCTCGGCCGTTATCATGTTAACGAAAAAGCCCACCATGTTCGAGGGAAGGGGTGGCCATACGGCCTTCATTTTGTTGTCGAACTTAAGGTGACCCTCCTCGGATGGCCTTCGGATCCTCATCCCGAAGACCCCGCAATCATTGATGGAGTGTGAATCCCCGTCGTGGAAGCCACAGTAACGTTTCCCTTTAACTCCATCGGGCGAGAAGCATGGAATGCCCTCGGGCGCCTTGATTCGGCCTTCCTTGACTAAGAGCTCGAACGGTTTGTCGGCCTTCGTGATATCAAAATCGTAGGTGCCCTTGGTCCGTTTGACCCGCCGATTCATCGTCAAAGGCTCCTTTCCCCACATGATCTCCGCCGCGGCCACATCCAGCTCGTCATCGAATCTTCGACCGGATCAGCTTTGTCCAAGAATCGGTTGTAGACGTCGCCGACGTCATGCCGCTTGCCAAATTTAGCATCCTTCTTAAAGCCATACGCCCGGTTGCTCATCGCTGATAGCTTCTGCGATAGGCTGGCCCGTGTTCTCAAACTCCATCCCGAACAATTTCTCACGCACGGCCGGCGGCATCTCGGCGACGACCATATCGCCCAACCGGTCATCTGGCAAGTTAAGCGAGAAGCACATGCCTTTAACCTCCCCGAATCTTCTAAGAAATTCTAGCGGCGTCTCGCCGTGCCTCTGCTTCGGGGTGGCAAGGTCGATCAACTTTTTCTCTGAGCCGCCACTGAAATAATGAGCGTGGAATTTCCGCTCTAGGTCCTTCCATCTGGAAACTGATTCAGGGGGTAGGGACGAGAACCACCGGAACGCCGGACTCGTCGCTGATGCGGGGAAGTAGCGGACCCTGAATGTCTCCTCAGCTGAGCATTCCCCGAGCTGCATGAGGTAACGAGCGATGTGCTCCACCGTGCTCGTGTCGTCTTGTCCCGAAAATTTTGTGAACTCCGTTGGCGGCTTCACCCTTGGCGGCAAGAGCACGTTGTAGTACCATTCTGGGAACGGCGGCTTATAAGCGGGTCCTTGCATTTTTGGCTTGAGGCCGAACTGATTTTGCATCAATTCGGCCATCTTCCGCGCCAGGGCGTCATCCTCTTGTGCGCCTGCAGCTGGCGCGTATCCTGGATGCGGGAAGGCGTCAAATGCTCCATAGTTTCCCACCTCGTGATAGCCTCCGCCGTACAAGTTCCTCTGCAGCCAGTTGTTCGCCGGAGCAATCCTCGTGGCCGGGATCAAGTGGGGCTCCGTGCGAGCCGAACGCTAGATCTCCATACGTAGGCCGGTACGGATTCGGGCTGCGTTGCACGGGCCGACCCGTGCTTTGCTGCGGTGGTGGCCGGATTGGTCGCCTTCCCCGAAGCTTGTAATGGGGGCCGAACCGGCCGACCCCCGGCGCCCGCGAAGGAGGGCCGGAACGCTTGACTTCCGCAGCTCGAGGAGGAGGCCGCCGTGGCCGGCTCCGTAAAGGTGGTTGAGAGCTTGACTCGCCCGGCTCACGGTGCCCCCCGGATGGGTGCCTTGTCGAACGCTTGTTCCATGCCCGGCCAAAGACGGCCACCATCATCTGCCGGAGCGCACCGAGGAAAGCCTTGTTGTGCTTGCTAAGCATGTAGTCGCAGATTCTGGAATACTCGCATGCACTCCTCTTTCTCTCCGCCGAGCCGTGGTATCGCTCTCCCCTGGTAGCAACACCCTGGGCATCTCGCTCTTCAAATATGGGACGCCGCTTCTATTTTTCTTGAATGACAGCAGACATTTCTGCTGAAACTGGTCCACGACATCCTGGAGTTGCTGCCGCTGCTCGGAGAGAGATCTTCAAGGTTGACGTCCATGACGTCCGTGATGTCAGGCATCTTGAATCTATTCGGCTGTGGTCCCACTGGGCATGCCAAAAAGTGTGTTGACGCAAAAAGTGCACCCGGCGCCAAACACACAGCAAGCCGAACAAAGCTGGCTTCACACGCGCAAAGAGTAAGATGACGTGCCGCTCAATTTTTCCCGAAAATTAACAAAAGATAAAGCGGTTAGATACCAAAGCTTGGAACTTGCCTGGGTGGTACCGAACGCTTCCATATTTACGGCTAAAAAGCCGGACGGGATGACACATAGCTATAGGAAGCTATCCGCAATGAAATGAAACCAATCGGGAACTTATGAAAGGAAGAAGTAACATTGCCGAATGGATGACATAAGCATGATAGCGATCGGTCTTTGTTTGAAAAAAGATGCACATGCACGAGGCCATGACTGATCCCCACGAAGATTAGCATTAAATAAATGAAAAAAGTAAAGCACGAACATGATCATGTAATAAACAAGCATGCATAGATCCAAAGCACTAGTCTACCGCATGTCTAGTTACTTTAAAACCCGTCGGGTACGATATCAAGCAAATCTATCCACCGCATGATACAACTTGCATGAAAAACCGTACCACTTTCCACAAATAGATCTATCCACCGCATGATACAATCTAAATATGGAAAGCTAAAAGCATACATCATTTAAAGCATGAATAATGCACGTGTTCTACTCGTGGAGAAACATAACTGAATACGGCTGAACAGCCGATTCGGGGTCCATGAAGAAGGAACAAACATTACCAAGTAAGTAAATCTATCAGATTGATTTGGGATCTAATCCACCGGATGACTAGCTCCAAAGCAACCCAAAAGCTCGCATTTACCGCATGATACCCGGCTCTTTCAAGATTTATACAAACATTAGCAAGCTTGAACCCGCAACACGTAACAACCTAGATCGATTCGGTTTCGGCTATCGGAAAGCACAAGATCCACGTGTCAAAACATGAAATCTACTCGAACAAGGACCGTAAAAGGGGTAAAGCCGATCCAAACCCATCTAGATTGGGCAAAGGTGTGTTACATGAATTTAAACATAAAGTAAAACTCAAAATAACACGGGGTAACTTAATGAATCTATTAGATCTTGCCAAAATCTAATAGAGCCGATAACTAGCTTCAAGCTAGATCTTAGCCTACCGCATGGCTCATGATCTAACAAGAAACCCTCTTGAACCAGGCTTGAATCTACCGCATGACACAAAGCATGGGAACAAGACTACTTGCATCAGATCTAAATCCACCGCATGATACTAGACATGATACAAGGTTGCGGTACTCACGGAGGTCGACGGATCGATGAACCCTCTCGAAGAACTCGACGACACGACAAAGGACTCTAGGGTTTGGCGTAAGGCCGGTGTGTATTGAAGAATGATTGTCCTCTTTTACATACATTCGGGGGTCATATTTATACCCCGTCAAGTACAACTTCGAATGGATTCGTTGCCTAACTTATCTCTAAACTTGATCGCCTATCCATCCATTCGTTCTCCCCGATTGAGCCACGTCACCATCCAATCCCGCAAAATCAGCCGTACCGTTCCTTTGCCGAACCGGGAGCAGATAGCCGACCGCATCTCTTTGCCGAATATCTCTCGAAAAGATCCTTCCTTCCACCGGACGGACTCTTTATCGAACCGGACCCACAAGTCGGACTCCTTACCAAATTTTGGTGTTAACACCACGCTCGCCAAAAAATCGAAGAACTACGACGCAAGAAGTCCTCCACGGCAGGTGACAACGACGGCTTCCCCGCCTTCTCTACACGGCTTCGCAATCTACTTCTCCCGGAGAAATTTAAACCTCTGGGATCACCAAGTACGACGTGAAGCAAGATCCAGTACAGTGGCTCAGATGCTACGCCCTCTCCATCGAAAACACTGGTGGCAATAATGACACGAAGTGCCTCTACTTCCCTTTCTGCCTGGATCAAGCCCCTCTTACATGGCTCGAGTCACTTGAGAAGTACTCGATCAACAAGTGGGACCATCTCAAGGAACAGTTCACCAGCAACTTCGTGGGCGCTATGGGCCGCTCGGGTACTCGCATGGACCTGGCAATGGTGAAGCAGGAACAAGGCGAGACCCTTCGCAAGTACATGCGGCGCTTCTTCGACAAACGTGCCACCGTAGTCGACATCACCGACAAGGAGGTCATCAACCTCTTCCAAGACGGTATCTACCACCGTCGCACCTTCGAAGCCTTCGGTCGTCGCCGCCCGAGCTCCATCACCCACCTCAAGGACATGATCACCTCCTGGTCTCATGAAGAAGACAAGGCTAACGCCAAGTACGACGCCATCAGTGGCAAGAGCAAGCAGAACACGTGCGGTAACAGCAACAACAACTGGAACCAAGGCGGTCGCAGCAACAACTACTCGGGTCCCAATCGCAAGCGCAAGCTAGACAACACCTGTCGTGGCTATCCGGCGCCTGCGAAAGACAACTCAAAGAAGACCTCCGACGGCTTCAAGGACTTGCCTGAAAGAGAAGTGTCCGTGGCATCCGGCGGCAACCACACCACCGAGCCGGTGCTACCAACTCCGGCGAGCACTCAAGGACACTCCCGAGCCATGGCACCCTCGCGACAAGAAAGGCAAGAAAAAGGCCGACGAAGGCAACGGCGACTTCCAGGAACCCGACAAGACGGTGAACGTCCTCTTCGGCGGATTACCCAACCGATGGGCTCAGAAGGCCACCCGACGAGAAGTCTTGAGCATTGAACCAGCGGTTCCAACCCCTCTCCGGTGGTCGGAGGTACCCATTACCTTCTCCCGCGCGGATCAATGGACAAGCTTCTCTGAGCCAGGATGGTTTCCACTCGTCCTAAAGACGGTAGTCGCGGGCTCCAGACTCAACAAGGTCCTCATCGACGGTGGAAGCGGGCTCAATGTCCTTTTCACCAAGACCCTGAAGAAGATGAAGCTCGACATCACCCACATGCTCACCAAGAGCACCTCGCCTTTATACGGCATCGTCCCCGGGAACGCGGCTATCCCACTGGGCTCGGTGGTCCCGCCGCTACCTTTGGGGAGACAAGGGAAAACTACCGCAACGAGTACATCAAGTTCGAAGTCACGGACTTCGAGACTTCCTACCATGCCATCCTCGGCGGACAGCCCGTAACGCCCGCGTTTTTAGCTCTAAATAAATCACCTACTAAATCATGCGTAATTTCAAAAACCAATCCGCCGAGCTCAATTACCATTCAAATCCTAGCCACTGCTCTCTCTCTCTCTCCCTCTCTCTCTCCCCTCTCTCTCTCTCTCTCCCCAACGCGCGTGCCGCGATTCCCGCCGGCACCGCACCTCGGCCGCACCCCTGCGCGCCTTCCCAACGTCGCGGTCGGCCACCGGCCGGGAATCCCGCGCACGCCGCGGTCCCGGTGACCGGTCCACCTCGCCATCACCGCCGTCCCGGGAAATGCGCCGACGCCTGAAAAACCGGAAAAAAAACCCCACAAAACCCTTCCCAAGTTTTCCCTAACAATTTTCCGGATTTTTCCAAAATCCCTTCTCCTATTTTTCCTCCTCTTTTCTTAATTTTCTTCCCCATTTTCCTTTTTCTTTCCTTTCCTCTCCTTTCTTCCTTTTCTTTTCCCTTTTTCCTTTTTCTTTTTTCTTTTTCTCCTTTCTTCCTTTCTTCCTCCCCCTCCTTCTCTTTTCCCCTCCTCCTCCCTGGCCGCGCGCCTGCTCCCTTCCGCGGCCAGGACACGCGCGCCGCGGCGCCCGTGCCCCGCGCCCCCGGCGCCGTTGACGCCCGCACGCCGGCCCGCGCACCGTACCCGACCGCGCCGGCTCCCCTCCCCCTCCAACACGCCACCGCCCCGCCTCGCCGCGCCGCGCGCGCCCCGGCCCCGCGCCGCCGGCCGGAGCCGGGGGCGGGCCGAGCACGCGACGACCCGACGTCCGCCCCCGTCACCTCCAAAGACGCCACCCCGGCCCCGCGACGCGACCGCACATCGCCATTACTCCGCCGCACAACCACCACACCGGCACCCCGCCGCCGGCCACCCCCGCGCTCGGCCCCGCCGGTCCGCCACCCTCACCGCCACCACAGACGCCGGCCGCTCCGCCCCTAGACGCGCTGCAACAAGTTGACCCGCCGAGCCGTCCCATCGTAGGTCGCCGCGAAGCCGGCCGGAATCGAGAAGCCACGCGAGCTCGCCGGCGGCCTCCCCGCCGGAAATATCTCCCCTTCCCGAACCGCCTCAGGCCGCCTATTTAAGGACGGCACCACCACCACCTCGCCGCACCACACCAAGATCGAGCCTCCCTGAGCCTGCTCCCCAAGCACCACCGCACCGCCACCAGTAGCACCGCCGCCGCCCTCTGCTCTCCCGCGGAGCCGCCTCCACCGTCCCCTTTAGCCCAAGGTGAGCACGGGTATGAAATGCCCTGGTCCTCCTCCTTCTTTTCCCCCTATCCCCCGGCCACCATCGACCCCGGAGCACGCCGCCCGCCGCCGACCGAGGCCCTGCGCGGCCGCGCCCCCCTGTCCTCTGTCCTGATTCGAAGGGGGAAGGGGGAAGAAGATGGCAATCTTGCCAAAGACCCCCCCTGCTTTCCCTTTTTCCTCCAAACCGAGCCCCACTATTCTTTTTCTCTTTATTCTTTCCAATTAAGCCCCTAGGTCAATAACTAATTAAAGATTAAACACTGCTATACCCTAAAATAATTTATAAAGTGACTCTAACCTAGTTTATATTAGCATAATCACCCCTTTTACCATTAGTAGGATTTGCTAATAGGTCCCTATACCCCCTGTGACCCGACATTTTACGATTAGACCCAGACCTCACACCACTAAACCACCCCCCCTAGGGTTTATAAATACCCCCTCTCTCCGCTTACCTTTCCCTCCCCGAGCTCGGTCGGAAACGTGTGTGCTAATATTGCCGCTCGCTTGTGTGTATGCTATAGCCGACGGAGTAGACGGAGTAAGGTACCCCGAGCCGAGATCGAAGCCGACTACCGCGAGCGGGAGCCCGAGATCCCGAACGCCGAGCCGGCACTCCCCGAAGACTTCGAAGACGGCAAGTTCAACCTCCCCCCTTTGATGCATGCTTTGTCCTAGTTTTATAAATATACCCTATACCCGTTTTATAAATTGCATATTGTTTTACTGCAAAAACATGGTAGGATAGCCACCCTTGATTGCTATGATTGAACCTTGTTTTGGCCTAAATGAGTGTTTTAAAAATGTGTGAGTGCTTTCAAAATGTGTGAGTGTTTTAAAATGGAAATGGGATATGTTTGGAAAATGAGTAAAGAACTGGGTAGACGGGATGGACGTGTGTGTCAGGAGTATGGGTGAGCTCGTACCTGTGTGGTTGAGCATGTTGGGAGTTGTCCATCTTGTCGGTTAAGGACCGGGTTGCGTGACATCTCACCTGACCCAAATGATCATACAACCACTCGACCGTTGTATGTGGCAACGGCTTAGCATAAACCCCACTAGTTAATCTACTTGCCATCTGGTGTGCGGGTGAGCAGCGGGAGACCAAGGAGCGAGGGGTACGCTCCGTGTGAGGTACGCCCGGTTATGTGATATAACCCCTTGGGTGCTTCCGTGGTGGCTCGTAGTGTTAGCTAAGGTGGGTAATGGCTATGATAGGATCCGTACCGCACCGAGGTGTCCGTGTGACGGTACCCTACTTGTGGGTAAAGATGTACAACCTCTCGCAGTGTCAAACCTATTCGAATAGCCATGTCCACGATATTGGACGAGTCACGGTGTGGTCACAAAAACTAGTGTTTGGGGATGGGATGATTTCGGCGTGAGTTGTTTTCTCGGGTGAAGAGTGTGGCCGTGTGCTCGGGCTACGACGGACGGGGAGTCCGGTAGATCCACAAAGGGTTTTTCCCTAAAACAATTGAGTTACTTGGGTTATGAAAATGATTTGCGAAAACCTTTTTGAAATGAACCCCCGCATGTGTAAGTTTGCAAAATGAACCTTAACCCGATCCTTGTTATACCTTATGCATGATTCTCGCTTATAAGCCCCTCCGTGGGTGGGGTTGGATTTGCTGAGTACGTATGTGCTCACCCTTGTTTTACTAACTATTTTACAGAGGAGGATCCCGATTACATTCCAAAAGACGTTGAGTAGGTCATTGCCCTACACCCAACCTTGCCTGTGTACCCAGGGCCCTACCGAAAGCTTCCATGGTGTGGTACTCTGAGGAGGCTATGGAAGCCTTTGCTATTGTAGTGTGGTCGTTAGCGTTTGTGTTGTTCCTTGTAGCGTTGGCACTACCGTGCCCTTTTTGTCGCCGTAATGTAAAAGACTGATTCCACCTGTTGTAATAAATGTGTTACCAGCCTCCTGGGACTGGTATTTGTGTCACATTTAGTCACCTCTGATGAGGGGACGCTTCGTGTGTGGTATCGAGCCGCAGGTTGGCCGTAGGACATGACCCCTAGGATGCGAGACCTCCTCCGGCCCTCTCTAACCTTTCCTTTGCTAAGCTCACCTTTTCCCAAATCCTTATCTTGATTCTTGCCTCGTTTCCGGATGCCTAACCCCGAGTGGAATGGAGGAATTTGCCCCGTCCAGCCGGCCTCCCTAACTCTGTTGCTACTCGGCCCTAGAGCGCGTCGGAGTAAGGGATCCGCCGAGTTCGTCTACCGGGAGTACGAACGCTTCGGCACCCCTCGGTGTAAGCCGCCGATCTTTGTGGAAAGGAGCACGCTTTACCCCGACATAGAGCCATGGTTCGTCAACGCCACCTTGGTTTTCGCTTTGCCGACACCTACCCCAAGGCTGCCCGGAAGGCCCCGCGACGCCTACGAGTGGTTTATAGACAAGCACCTCCGAAGGACTCCAATGGGATTCTTTCCACCCTCCGGAGGAAGAGGACGCTCGTGGATTGATTGCATGAGAGGTCTAGAAAGAGAGGAAGAAGACTTAGAAGAGGCGCTTTCCCACCTATCCATATACCTCGCAGGCCTAGACCACCTTTATCGGGAGCAAGCCCAAGCAAGCGGGCGGCAGATCGACGGAGCGGAAAGAGCGAGAATAGAGGATAGAACTAGAAAGGGTGAAGACAACCATAACGAAGTTGAACTACACAACACAAAGCAAGAATACCTCGGGGAAAGAGAGCGCACGCCGTTGGCCCATAAAGCCCTATGGGATGAACTAAAGGAGCGAAGAAGCAGAGATGAAGGAGCCGGAGCGAGAAGAAGATGAACCCGAAGAAACCCACCGGGACAAAGGGACCCGCAGACCGAAGATGAGATACTCGGAGCAAGATCTTCCACCGAAGAAGCGTCGTATCCGCCTAGAGGAAGAAACACCATGAGGATAAGACTAGGGTGTGTAAGTTAGAAGTCGAGTCCTAGTAATAATAAGTGTACCCCGAAGGATGTACTCCGACCTTCCTACTGAATAAAGTTATCCATCTCTTGTACCCCACCACAACCTGTTCAACTCTACCTTTGTTTTCAGATGGCGGAAGATGGATGGACCCAAGGCGTGTGCCAGGAGGAGCCTGGTTTTGCTCGCCTGCTCATCAACTCCCCGGGAGCGCCTCGGTATCACCGAGCGCCCCTAGGTACTACAACAGAGAGTACGAGCAACTCGGCACTCTCCGCTGTAGAGTGGTCCTCTCCGTCGCTAGAAGCAACCGCCACACCAACATCGAACCGTGGCGCGTGACCGCCACGGGGTTCCGACACCGGGACACCTACCCTTTGGCCCTCGTAAAAGCCCTCCGCTACCCGTGCCGAATCTACGAGGAACACCTCGTCCCCACACCAATGAGGTACTTCCCTCCCGCCATCGAACCCCGCTTTGGGAAGCCCGCATGAGGAACCCGGAACGACGTCGCCACCAAGAAGACCCGCCGTACCATGTAGTCGCCTACCTTGTCTCCCCCGGACAAGCTCTTTGATGACCAGGCCGGCACTTGAGGGAGCAGATCGGCCGGCCGAGCAAGTCGAAGTCACAAGGCGGATGCACCAAGTCCGAGTGGCTCAAGCCGAAGCAAGGACCGCGGCCGCCATAAGCAAAGTGAAGCCGTTGCCCGGGAAAGCCTCGGGAGAATCCGGGACCAACGCATGCAAGAATGGACCCACGGCGGAACACCTGTTCCCGCCATTGGAGAAGCTCAAGTTCTGCTGGGAACACCCCTATTAGGATGGGGAGGAACCATAGAAGTTCCACCAGCACCACCAGCAGTCACCGAACCCCCAGCAGCTACCACTGAAGCCGCGGCACGGCCCGCGGGAAAACGGTAAACCCGGAGACGGGAATGATGACGAGCGCTCATTCCGCCGGAAGAACACTCGACCCCGGAAGACGGCTCCCCTCGCGAGTAGTGTGCCCCAAGACCCGGGGAATGAAGCCGTACCGGTCCAAGTCGCGCCCGTAGTCGTGTAATGTGTCCGCGTAGTCGGGATGTATCCTCCTCGCCGGTTTGTAATAAAAACTTGTTTGTGCTTGCTTGATTGCTATGTGCTTGTTGTGTGCTTACCGGCGAATAAACCCCGCCTTTTCAAAAAGAAATCCGTTATAATCCACTTAAACATCACATAAAACTAGATCTCTTAGAAACCCGCTCCTTTACAGATGGTTTCCAGGCGCCCCGTCGGGACCCCACCGATCGGACGGCGAGGGATCGCAAGCCGATCGGAGGGAGCGTCTCCACGACCAGGAGGTCAACCAAAACGAATATGGAGGAGAGAACGTGGTCCCGCCACCACCACCCCCTCCTATTGACTTGGCTCAAGTCTTAGCCAACTAGATCGTCCTGATGGAGGCTATCTTCAATGCCATCAACCGCCCAAGACCCCGTGCTATGAGCATGAATGAGAAGCCGATCGAGTTCCTCGGGACTAAGCCGCCCACCTTTAGCGGGCTCGGTGAATCCTTTGGACGCCGATGATTGGCCGAGAGCCATCCCGAGGGAACCGGAGCCCCTCCACCGCGAAGACCATGACAAGGTTCTCCCCGGCAGCTCACCAACTCACCGGACGCCCCTAGCCTCGGTGGGAGAATTACCGCGCCGCGGCCAAGGATCCCTCCGCCATCACATGGGATGAATTCGTGGAGGAGTTCCGCCGCTACCACATCCCGGAGGCCACACGAAGCGGAAGGCGGACGAGTTCCGCGAACTCCGCCAAGGCAACATGTCCGTGGAGGAATACACGTACCGCTTCATAGAGCCGGCACGCTATGCCCCCGAGGAGGTGGATAAAGATTCCAAAAAGCAAGAGATGTTCAAGAAGGGGCTGACTCCGGAACTGAGGACCCTGCTGACTCCTCAGATTTACCCGGACTTTAATACCCTTATGAACATGGCAATCCTCACGGAGAGAGCAAGGGCCGAGGAAAAGAAGGAAAACAAGCGCAAGTTCATGGAGCACAAGGCCAAGCAGCAAGAGCGGTCCCAGAGGCCGAGAAACTTTGGACACCCCATGTCCAGGTTCCAAGCTCCTATGCAGTACAGAACCCAATCCCAAGCCACGAGCTCACAAGCCCCCCGCAGCCCGAGTTCAAGCCCTCCTACAACCAGAGTACCATGAAGCCCCCACGAGAACAACACCGACGGATCACTACCAACAACAACAACAGCTCCCGAGTGTGTTTCAACCGCCGGAAACCGGCACTTCATCGCCAACTCGCCCTTATGCTAAAAAACCAACCACCACCACCTACTCCAACTCGGTGAACGGGCCAAGGCCACTTGCGTCGGAGCCAACCGCATGCCGGTGCGCAAAGCAACAACAACTTCGGCAACAACACCAGCAACCAGCGGATGAGGCGGCCCCAGCGGTCGTATGGACGCACCGGGTGAATCACATCAATGCGCGGGAGGCACAAGAAGCACAAGGAGTGGTACTCGGTGAGTTCCCGGTCGGCTCGCTTTGGCTACCATACTATTCGATTCGGGGGCATCGCACTCATTCATATCCTCAAGCTTTGTGGAAAAGCATAGCATACCCACGGTACTACTCAAAGCACCCCTAATAACTCGAACGCCCGGAGGTGACATTAATTGTCAACCCGGGATGCCCCCGGTAAGGATTATTTTAAGTGGGGTAGAGTTCCTAGCGGACTGGTAGTACCGAAATCCAAGGGGATAGATGTGATCCTTGGTATGGACCGGTTAAGCCAACACCATGGCCTCATAAGTTGCGCCGATAAAGTAGTGCACTTGACCAACCCGGACGGGATACAAGTGACCCGCCACACCCGGGGACACGGACGGATATAATGGTTTTCAACATAGAAGCCAAGTCCATAGAAGATGTCCCGAAGTACGAGAATACCCGGATGTGTTCCCCGAAGAACTCCCCGGGATGCCACCGGACGGGGATATAGAGTTCGTAATCGACCTTATCCCCGGAACCTCCCCCATAGCCAAGAGGCCCTATAGGATGGCAGCCCCCGAGTTGGCGAGAATTGAAGAAGCGGTTAGCGGAGCTCCCGGCGAAGTGGGTTCATCGGACCAAGTTCATCACCTTGGGGAGCCCCCGGTGCTTTTCGTGGAGAAGAAGGATAAGAGCATGAGGATGTGTGTGGACTATCGCTCGGTGAACGAGGTCACTATTAAGAACAAGTACCCTCTTCCCGAGAATAGATGACCCGTTTGACCAACCGAAGGGAGCCAAGTATTTCTCGAAGGTGGATCTAAGATCGTGGTACCACCAGCTCAAGATCGGGAAAGTGACATCCCCAAGACCGCCTTTGTCACTCGCTACGGGCAATATGAGTTCACGGTGATGTCATTTGGACTAACCAATGCACCAAAGATACTTCATGAACCTCATGAATAAGGTGTTCATGGAAGAGGCTGGACAAGTTTGTCGTGGTCTTCATTGACGACATACTTGTTTACTCCAAGAGCGTGGAGGAGCATGAACAACACCTTCGAGTAGTCTGCCGGGAAAATTGAGGGCACACAAGCTATACGCCAAGTTCGGCAAGTGTGAATTTTGGCCGGAGAAAATATCCTTCCTTGGGCACATTCCCGACCGAAGAAGAAGTAGTCGTAGACCCCGGAAAGTTGAGACAAGCCTCCAACCGGCGCAACCAACCAACGTGAGTGAGATCGGGAGTTTCCTAGGTTTAGCCGGTACTACCGGAGATTTATCGAGGGATTTTCCAAGATCGCCCGCCCATGACGTAGCTGCTCAAGAAAGAGAAGAAGTTTAACCGGACCGAGGCCCCGTGAAAGAAGTTTCCAAGAGTTGAATAAGAGGTTGACCACGGCCCCGGTGCTAACCCCCGCCGGACATTCAACGGGACTTTGTCGTGTATTGCGACGCCTCCCGACAAGGGTTGGGATGTGTTCTCATGCAAGATGGGAAGGTAGTGGCATATGCCTCCCGTCAGCTCAAACCCCATGAGCAGAACTATCCCACCCATGATCTGGAGTTTGCAGCCGTAGTGCATGCCCTAAAGATCTGGAGACACTATCTGATCGGGAACAAGTGTGAAATCTACACAGACCACAAGAGTCTAAAGTACATCTTCACCCAGCCCGACCTGAACCTAAGGCAAAGGAGGTGGCTAGAGCTAGTCAAGGACTACAACCTAGAAATTCACTACCACCCCGGGAAGGCCAATGTGGTAGCGCATGCCCTAAGCCGAAAAACCTACGAGAAGGCGGCACCCAAGAGTGCTCGGTTGCAAGAGGAGATGGCACGGCTCAACGTACACATCGTTCCCCAATGCTACGTCCGCCACCGAGTGTTCACCTACCCTAGAGGAAAAGATCCGGAAGGCCCAAGAGACCGATGAAAATCGATGAAGATCCGCAAGCATACGGAGAGAACAAGGCCCCCGACTTCGGGGGTAGATGACCAAGGCACCCCGTGGTACAAAAACAGGATATGCGTGCCCGAAGGTGGAGATTTTCGACGGACCATCATGGATGAGGCACACAACTCGCCGTACTCCATACACCGGGATCCACCAAGATGTACATGGACTTAAAGCGAAGTATTGGTGGAATGGGATGAAAGCGACATTGCACGGTTCATCGCCCACCGTGACACTTGCCGGAGGATCAAAGCCGAACATCAGAAGCCCGCAGGACTGTTGCAACCTTTACCAATCCCGGTATGGAAGTGGGACGAGATAGGTATGGACTTCATAGTAGGGTTGCCAAGGACTCAGAAGGGACATGACTCCATATGGGTGATCGTGGACCGACTCACTAAAGTCGCTCACTTTCTACCCGTACGGACCACCTATGGAGGAGAAAAGTTGGCAAAACTCTACATAGAGAATATAGTAAAGGCCGCATGGAGTGCCCAGCAGAATAGTCTCGGACGGAGGGACCCGAGTTCACCTCTAGGTTCCGGAAAAGCTCGCACAAAGCCATGGACACCAAGCTAGACTTCGGCTCGGCGTACCACCCCCGCACGGACGGGCGGTACCGAAAGGGTGAATCAAATTTTGGAAGATATGTTGAGAGCTCGCGTCCTCACCTATGGCAAAGATTGGGAGCAGAGCCTCGCCGTATGCCGAATTTTCCTACAACAACGGTTACCGAGCAAGTCCGGGAATGTCGCCATTCGAAGCACTATACGGGAGAAAATGCGGGACACCCCCGATGTGGTCGAAGTAGGAGAGCGTGCTGTGGTTGGGCCCGCACTTATAAAGGAAGCCGAGGAGCGGGTAGCTGATATCCGAGAAAAGTTGAAAGCCGCTCAGTCCCGACAGAAGAGCTACGCAGACAAGAAAAGGCGTGAAGCGAGCTTCAACCCAGGAGACTTCGTCTACCTCAAGGTTTCACCCATCCGGGGGACTCGGAGGTTTCAAGTACACGGGAAGTTGGCCCCTCGGTACATCGGCCCGTATAAGGTGCTCAAGAGGGTCGGAGCAGTAGCATATCGGCTGGAGCTACCCGAGGAAATGTCGATATACACCGGTATTCCACATCTCCCGCCTACGACGATGTTTGAAGGTTCCGGAAGAAAAGCGAGTACCGGTGGAGACCATCGATCTACGGCCCGTACCTTAGGTACCAGGGAGGTGCCCGTCAAGATCTTAGACACCGTGGTCAAGCGGACAAGAACGACCGAAGTACGGGTGTGCGAGTCCAATGGAGCAGACACGGGGTGGAAGAAGCTACGTGGGAACGAGAGGATGCACTAAGGAAGGAGTTTCCCCACCTATTCGAAGCCTAGCCGAATCTCGAGGACGAGATTCATTTTAAGTGGGGTAGGTTTGTAACGCCCGCGTTTTTAGCTCTAAATAAATCACCTACTAAATCATGCGTAATTTCAAAAACCAATCCGCCGAGCTCAATTACCATTCAAATCCTAGCCACTGCTCTCTCTCTCTCTCTCTCTCTCTCTCTCTCTCTCTCTCTCTCTCCCCAACGCGCGTGCCGCGATTCCCCGCCGCACCGCACCTCGGCCGCACCCCCGCGCGCCTTCCCAACGTCGCGGTCGGCCACCGGCCGGGAATCCCGCGCACGCCGCGGTCCCGGTGACCGGTCCACCTCGCCATCACCGCCGTCCCGGAAAATGCGCCGACGCCCGAAAAACCGGGAAAACCCCACAAAACCCTTCCCAATTTTCCCTAACAATTTTCCGGATTTTTCCAAAATCCCTTCTCCTATTTTTCCTCCTCTTTTCTTAATTTCCTCCCCATTTTCCTTTTTCTTTCCTTTCCTCTCCTTTCTTCCTTTTCTTTTCCCTTTTTCCTTTTTCTTTTTCTCCTTTCTTCCTTTCTTCCTCCCCCTCCTTCTCTTTTCCCCTCATCCTCCCTGGCCGCGCGCCCGCTCCCCTTCCGCGGCCGGGACACGCGCGCCGCGGCGCCCCGTGCCCCCCGCGCTCGGCGCCGTTGACGCCCGCACGCTCCCGGCCCGCGCACCGTACCCGACCGCGCCGGCTCCCCTCCCCTCCAACACGCCACCGCCCCCGCCTCGCCGGCGCGCGCACGCCCGGCCGGCCCCGCGCCGCCGGCCGGGCCGGGCGGAGCCGACACGCGACGACCCGACGTCCGCCCCGTCACCTCCGGCACGCCACCCCCGGCCCCGCGACGCGACCGCACATCGCCATTACTCCGCCGGCACAACCACCACACCAGCACCCCGCCGCCGCCACCCCGCGCTCGGCCCCGCCGTCCGCCACCCTCACCGCCACCACAGACGCCGCCCGCTCCGCCCTAGACGCGCCGCAACAAGTTGACCCGCCGAGCCGTCCCATCGTTGGTCGCCTCGAAGCCCGCCGGACGTCGAGAAGCCACACGAGCTCGCCCGCGGCCTCCCCGCCGGAAATATCTCCCCTTCTCGAACCGCCTCGGGCCGCCTATTTAAGGACGGCACCACCACCACCTCGCCGCACCACACCAAGATCGAGCCTCCCCCGAGCCTACTCCCCAAGCACCGCCGCGCCGCCACCCGCAGCACCGCCGCCGCCCTCTCGCTCTCCCCGCGGAGCCGCCTTCACCGTCCCCTTTAGCCCAAGGTGAGCACGGGTGTGGAATGCCCTGGTCCTCCTCCTTCTTTTCCCCCTATCCCCGGCCGCCATCGACCCCGGGAGCACGCCGCCCGGCCGTCGGACCGAGGCCCTGCGCGGCCGCGCCCCCCCCCCTGTTCTCTGTCCTGATTCGAAGGGGGAAGGGGGAAGAAGATGGCAATCTTGCCAAAGACCCCCCCTGCTTTCCCTTTTTTCTCCAAACCGAGCCCCACTATTCTTTCTCTCTTTATTCCTTCCAATTAAGCCCCTAGGTCAATAACTAATTAAAGATTAAACACTGCTATACCCTAAAATAATTTATAAAGTGACTCTAACCTAGTTTATAATCACCCCTTTTACCATTAGTAGGATTTGCTAATAGGACCCTATACCCCCTGTGACCCGACATTTTACGATTAGACCCAGACCTCACACCACTAAACCACCCCCCCTAGGGTTTATAAATACCCCCCTCTCTCCGCTTACCTTCCCTCCCCCGAGCTCCTGGTCGGAAACGTGTGTGCTAATATTGCTGCCTGCTTGTGTGTATGCTATAGCCGACGGAGTAGACGGAGTAAGGTACCCCGAGCCGAGATCGAAGCCGACTACCGCGGCGAGCGAGCCCGAGATCCCGAACGCCGAGCCGCACTCCCCGAAGACTTCGAAGACGGCAAGTTCAACCTCCCCCTTTGATGCATGCTTCCGTCCTAGTTTTATAAATATACCCTATACCCGTTTTATAAATTGCATATTGTTTTACCGCAAAACATGGTAGGATAGCCACCCTTGATTGCTATGATTGAACCTTGTTTTGGCCTCAATGAGTGCTTTAAAAATGTGTGAGTGCTTTCAAAATGTGTGAGTGTTTTAAAATGGAAATGGGATATGTTTGGGAAATGAGTAAAGAACGGGTAGACGGGATGGACGTGTGTGTCGGGGTAAGGGTGAGCTCGTACCGTGTGGGTTGAGCGTGTTGGGAGTTGTCCATCTTGTCGGTTAAGGACCGGGTTGCGTGACATCTCACCTGACCCAAATTATCGTACAACCACTCGACCGTTGTATGTGGCAACGGCTTAGCATAAACCCCACTAGTTAATCTACTTGCCATCTGGTGTGCGGGTGAGCAGCGGGAGACCAAGGAGCAGGGGTACGCTCTGTGTGAGGTACGCCCCGGTTATGTGATATAACCCCTTGGGTGCTTCCGTGGTGGCTCGTAGTGTTAGCTAAGGTGGGTAATGGCTATGATAGGATCCGTACCGCACCGAGGTGTCCGTGTGACGCGTACCCTACTTGTGGATAAAGATGTACAACCTCCGCAGAGTGTCAAACCTATTCGAATAGCCGTGTCCACGGTATTGGACGAGTCACGGTGTGGTCACAAAAACTAGTGTTTGGGGATGGGATGATTTCGGCGTGAGTTGTTTTCTAGGTGAAGAGTGTGGTTGTGTGCTCCGGCTACGACGGACGGGAAGTCCGGTAGATCCACAAGTGGTTTTTCCCCTAAAACAATTGAGTTACTTGGGTTATGAAAATGATTTGCGAAAACCTTTTTGAAATGAACCCCCGCATGTGTAAGTTTGCAAAATGAACCTTAACTCCGATCCTTGTTATACCTTATGCATGATTCTCGCTTATAAGCGCCTCCGTGGGTGGGGTTGGATTTGCCGAGTACGTATGTGCTCACCCTTGTTTTACTAACTATTTTACGAGAGGAGGATCCCGATTACATTCCGGAAGACGTTGAGTAGGTCATTGCCCTACACCCAACCGTGCCTGTGTACCCAGGGCCCTACCGAAAGCTTCCATGGTGTGGTACTCTGAGGAGGCTATGGAAGCCTTTGCTATTGTAGTGTGGTCGCTAGCGTTTGTGTTGTTCCTTGTAGCGTTGGCACTACCGTGCCCTTTTTGTCGCCGTAATGTAAAAGACTGATTCCACCTGTTGTAATAAATGTGTTACCGGCCTCCCGGGACCGGTATTTGTGTCACATTCGGTCACCTCTCGATGAGGGGACGCTTCACCGCCTATCGCCAAGTTCATGGCAGTATCTCACTACACGTACTTGGTACTCAAGATGCCAAGTCCGACCGGTGTACTCTCATTGCAAGGGGATTTGAAGATATCCTTCAACTGCGACACGGAAGCTGTGGAACTCACAGCCACGAATCATGTACCCAACGCAATGATGGAGATCTACGCTGCATCGAAGAAGCTTACCCCAAGTGAACTCGACATCCCAGAGAAGTTGGACAGCGCCAACAAGCCTCAGCCAGCTGAGGAAGTTCAAGTCAAGACGATTGACCTCGGGATAGGCGACAGCAGCAAGACCACCACCATCGGGGCGGGCCTCGACCCGAAATAGGAAGACGCGCTCGTCAGCTTCCTTTGGGCTAACCGAGACATCTTCACGTGGAAACAGCGGACATGCCAGGGGTGCCCAGGAATCTGATCGAGCACTCACTCAACGTTGATCCTAAAGCTACCCTGAAGCGACAACACCTCCGCCGCTTCGCCGACGACAGACGGGATGCCATCAAGAAGGAACTCGCCAAACTACTCGCAGCTGGCTTCATCAAAGAAGTCTTCCATCTTGAGTGGCACACCAACCCCGTCCTCGTCCGCAAAAAGAACTCGAACGAGTGGAGGATGTACGTCGACTACACCGACCTCAACAAGCACTACCCCAAGGACCCCTTCGGGTTGCCGTGGATAGACCAAGTCATTGACTCCACGGCGGGCTGTGACCTGCTCTGCTTCCTTGACTGCTACTCCGGGTACCACCAAATCGCAATCAAGGAAGAAGACCAGGAGAAGACCGTGTTCATCACCCTGTTTGGCGCGCACTGCTACACGACCATGTCCTTCGGGTTGAAGAACGCCGGCGCTACCTACCAGCGAGCTATCCAGGCCTGCTTCAAGAGGCAGCTCAACAAGAACGTTGAAGCCTATTTGGATGACGTGGTCATCAAGACCAAAAACTCCGACACGCTCATTGCCGATCTTGAAGAGACTTTCGCATCCTTGCGAGAGTACCGCTGGAAGCTCAACCCGAACAAGTGCGCCTTCGGCGTACCGTCGGGCAAACTACTCGGCTTCATCATCAGCCATCACGACATCGAAGCCAATCCTGAGAAGATCTCCGCCATCACCAACATGAAAGCTCCCACGTGCATCAAAGATGTGCAAAAGCTAACCGGGTGCATGGCGGCCTAGAACAGATTCATCTCGAAGCTTGGAGAACGGAGGCTCCCCTTCTTCAAACTACTCAAGCATCAAGAGAAGTTCGTGTGGACTCCAGAGGCTGACCAAGCCCTTGCTCAGCTCAAGGACTTCTTATCCAAGCCACCAGTCCTCACAGCTCCTTGCAAAAAGGAGCGACATCGCTCTACCTCGCCGCGACTACTCACGTGGTCAATACCGCCATCGTCGTCGAGCGGCGGGAAGACGGCCACACCTACCCGGTCCGCCGACTAGTCTACTCCGTCGGCCGAGGTCCCCGTCGGGAATCTAAAGCACGCTATCAACCCATACGAGCTATTGTACGCGGTGCTCATCACATCGCGGAAGATACGACACTACTTCCAGAGTACTCGATCTCCGTCGCCACCGACTACCCGCTCGGCGACATCTTGCGGAACCAAGATGCTACCGGAAGGATCTCAAAGTGGGCGGTCGAACTCGGCGCCCTCAACATCGACTTCAAGCCACGAACGGCCATCAAGTCGCGAGCACTAGTCGGCTTCATGGCGGAGTGGTAGGAAAATCGCTACCTACTCCAACCGAGCGCCCGCAGCATTGGGTGATGTACTTCGACGCCTCGCTCAAGCTTGAAGGCGCGAGTGCGGGGTACTCCTGATTTCCCCAACGGGCGAACAACTCAAGTATGTCCTGCAGATCTTTTGGAAGGTCTCAAACAACGAAGCCGAGTATGAAGCTCTACCACACGGGCTCCGCCTCGCGACTTCACTGGGCATCAAGCGGATACTAGTCTACGGCGACTCCACAGTGGTCATCAACCAAGTCAACAAGTCACGGGGCCGCAACAAGGGGAACATGGACGCCTACTACCTAGAAGTCCGCAAGCTCGAGAACAAGTTCTACGACCTCGAGTTCCATCACGTCGTCCGCGACAACAATGTTGCAGCGGACGTCCTGTCAAAGCTTGGTTCTACTCGTGCTCAAGTACCAACAGGTGTCTTCGTCCACGAGCTTCACGCGCCATCCATCCTGGAGCCGGCTCCACCGACCACTGATCCAAAGACCTCCCCCTACTGGCCAAGAGGTCATGATGATAGACGTGGACTGGCGGCAACCCTTCATCGACTACATCCGCGAGCAGAAGGTTCCCTCGGACAAGAACTTGGCCAAGCAACTCATTCGCCGTGCCAAGTCCTACGTCCTAGTTAGAGACAAGCTCTACAGGCGGGGCGCATCTTCTGGAGTACTCATGAAGTGCGTCCCTCGAGAAGAAGGCAAAGGTATCTTGGAAGAGATCCATAAAGGCGTCTGCTGCAACCACGCGTCCTCACGCACGCTGGTCAGCAAGGCTTTCCGACGAGCTTTCTACTAGCCCACATACTTCACCAAGAAACAACACATCCCGGCCTACAAGCTAGTCACCATACCGCCAACCTGGCCTTTCACCTGCTGGGGACTCGACATGATTGGGCCTCTCCCGACTGCGCCAGGTGGATTCAACAGAGTCTTGGTGGCCATCGACAAGTTTACCAAGTGGATCGAGGTCAAGCCGGTCACATGCCCCAAGGCCGATAGAGTACCGACTTCTTGGATGAACTCGTGCATCACTACGGACTACCCCACCGCATCATCACGGACCTGGGCTCCAACTTCAACAATCACCAGTTCTGGGAGTACTGCGAGAACAGCGGGATTGACGTCCGATATGTCTCAGTTGCCCATCCTCGGGCCAATGGACAAGTCGAGCGCACCAATGGGATGGTACTCGACGCTCTCAAGAAGCGACTGCACGATGCTGCTAATTCAAAAGGAGGCAAGTGGATCAAGGAACTACCCAATGCACTCTGGGGGCTACGTACTCAACCCTCCAAGACAACGGGTCAATCGCCTTACTTCCTGGTCTATGGCTCCGAAGCAATTCTCCCTGCCGACGTCATGTGGGATTCACCAGCAGTAAAGCAATACGACAAAGGCATATCTGAAGATAGCAGACGAGTTGATATCGATGGACTCGAAGAAGCTCGATGCGCCGCCCTCATCCAATCAGCAAGGTACCTTGAGGGTATCCGACGCTACCATGACCACAACGTCAAGGAACTCTCCTTTAACGTCGGTGATCTCGTCCTCTGCCGCATCCAGAACACGGAAGGACTTCACAAGCTCAGCTCGCCATGGGAAGGTCCCTTCACAGTTGCAAAGGTGACCGGACCAGGCTCCTACCGCCTCCAGACGCTTGAAGGCGAAGACGTCGCTAACTCATGGAATATCGACCGGCTCGTCGATTCTACGCCTAGTCTCTCGACTACCCTGGGGGCTCAAGTCTACACGACTACTCCAAGACCCCTTCGCCGTAAGCGGCCTCCAGGTCCAGGCACTAGTCTCCAGACTACTCTACTCCAAGATCCAGCGTTCACGGCTACTAACGGATCTTGCGCTGCTCAGAGCGACAAAGGACTCTAGTAGTGGTCTATTAAGAGACCATGTACCTCTAGATCCAGCCTATACGGCTACTAACGGATCTACTGCTGTAAGTGGCTATGCGCCCTAGAACCACTTAGCCGTAGGCGGCCTCCGGGTCCTGGCGACTACTTTTGTACAATAGCCCTGGCCATCCAGGCGTACTTCTTTCAGTAATAAAGTTTGATTATCTATCAACTAACTTACTGTGTCTCCCTCAATGGGCCTACTGGCGAGTACCACTACTCGTGACAACTCCGCATACATATCTCACGACAACGAGTACTCATCTCTGAAAGTTTTCTCATTCATAATTAAATAAGTTCAGTACAACTTTGTTTATACACAACTATTGCTACAAGCTAACCCTACAGGACTACTGGAGGTTCAGCTTTCCGGCGACTTGTTCAGCTATTGGCGCCATCTGCTCCAGGAGCTCCGTGTACTGCTCATCAGTACAGTTGGCGGCTAGTCCGCCCGCGACTACGTCCACTGGAGCCTTGGGGAAGTATGACTTCATTTATGCTAAGACTTGATTGGGAATGGATTTCACCAGATGCTTGACGTACGTCGCGAGACGACCAGGAGCTTCTCTCAGCCGGTCCACCAACGGAGCTATCTTCGGCCCGCCCGGATGAGGCACCAGTAGCCTCGCAATGGGAAGTGTGGCTTCTTCAAGTTCTTTGAGCTGGGCCCACAACTTCTCGCAGTCTTCGTTCAACTTCTGCATGGATTTGTAGCAGTTGACGAGGTCACGGTCCGAGGCAATTCGGAGCTCCATGTGCTTATCGCACTCGTAAGCCAACTGCTTATAATTATATTCAAGTACCTCGCGGGCCTCCTTCTCCCGGTAGAAGAGGTTCTTCATGTCGACTTCTGAAGACTTCAGTTGCTCGACCCGGGTCTCAAGCTCTGCAATCAACAAACAAGGCAGGGTTAGACTACTGCAAGGTACTTCCAATGGTTACTCGACAAGACAGCAGTGTACCTTTGTTCTTGTTGCGGAGAGACTTGTTCTTGCGCACCAGCTCGTCGCTCTTCGCCTGCATGTCCTAGACTTCGTTATGGTACTGGGCGAAGGCGCCGTCAAGCTTCGACTGGAGCATGGCGGAATGCTCAGGGATGGTGCTTCCCTCGGCTTCGGACCTTGTCAATAGAAGACATATGGATTAGTCTCCCCCGGCGGCCACGGCTACTCCTTGAGGAAGACTGCGTCTGCGCAGTGTACTCACCTTCTATAATGCTGGCCTCCGGTAGCGTAGCCTCTATGGCCGGCGCCACGGTCTCTGCTTGGGGCGGGAGCGGACTCCTCGGCGGCTGGCGTGGAACCTTCTTCAGCCACTGGTGTGCTGGGTTCATCCTCCTCCCAGGACAAGTCCGTGGATTTCCTACACAGTACATGATGGGTTGTCAACCAAGTACGACTACCAATCTATATGTACTCCTCGGGAAGGATCTTCACTTACAAGCTCGACCGGACTACTGTCACGGTTGGGGCGCCTAGTATGCTGGCGATGTCGACAAGTCCAGCTTCAGCAAGCGCCTCTTCTTCGGCTTCAGTAGTTGCTGGCTCTTCAGTAGCAGGAGTTGTGGTTGGTTCCGTCCTGCCCTCGACGACCGGCGCCTGCGGCTCGACTACCGTTGTCGACTGATGTGTCAATTGTGACACGAGCTCTTCCACGGTGGGGGCTGGGCTGCAGCTTCTCTCAACCGGCTCCCCCACCGTATCCCAGTCGCCTTCGTCCCCTTGGTCTACGGGGTCAGAAGGCGGAATCTCCTGGAAGCAACGGAATTTTGTTGTCAGCATACACAACATCGAAAGCAGAGTACTCGACTACCCTACTCGAGGATTTTACCTCTTGAGACGTGGTCTCAGTGACCTTCAGCTTCTTGTCCACGCGCTTGCGTGCCACGTTGTGCGGCCTCCTCGGCGGTGCAGGCAAACTAGCCTCCAAACTAGTCGGAGGATATTGGATGAGAGGAACATTGGGCAGTCTAGGGCGGCTGAACCTCGACCGCAGCTGGAACCGCTCCTGAAGTGTTTCCTCGTCATCTTCATATGATGTGTCTTCAACGATGACAGTGTCGTCACCTTCGCCGACTTCGCGGTGCTCCTTGGCCTTGCCTGTGACGTCCCAGGTTTTTAATTAACATCATTAGTGCTAATGACCGGACCAGCCGAGTCAAATCTGCCGACAATGGTCAAACCTAGGTCAACCTGGGTCATCACCCCGAAAACCTCGCCATTAAACCCTATTGAACCCCTTGACCAAGCCTACACACACCCGTGGTCGACCCTTGGCCAAAGACACAGTCAAAACCGGCTTAACCGTTGACGTCAGCGAATGTCGTCCGGAACTTTTGCCGCGTTCTCCAAAATTCACCTAAACACTTCAAAATCTACCTTTATGAAAGTTGTCCATCTTGTTGAGGGACACAACTTTCATGTAGATTGGCATTTCAAATTTTGAGCAAAAAAGGGTGAAAAACTTGGTCAACCACTAGTACCTCTTGTTTTCCAGAACAAGCCGGCATTCAAAGTTGGCACGACGTTCCTGCAAAATCCGTTGAGAAAAACACTATACGGCCTTTGTAAAAGTTGTAGAGGGGAGTGAGATCTACAATTTTCCTATTCACCACTTTGTGCACTTCTATTCAACTTTTTGGAGAAAAACCCAGTCGAAGATGCGTTGACCGGCCGAAACGCTGCACAGCCGCGCTCTAGAGCGCCGCCGGCGCGCCGGCGTTCGCCGGCCCTCGGTTGCGCGCGCCGCGCGCCGGCCACCGCGCCGCCGCGGCGTCCTCGCAGCCGTCTCCCCACCGCATCGAGCCGTGAGCCGCCGGTTCCCCTCCGCGCCGACCGCCTTGGAACGCGGGTCGCGGTTATCGCGCAAGACCGGCCGCGCGCCGTGCCCGAGAGCGTCGCGGCGCGCACTCCCACCTCCCCGTCCCTTCGACGCCGTACCGCGAGTTAAGCGGTGGTCCTTCGTCGATAAGGCTTAAAGCCGCGCCTATCGCCCTCATCATCCGTGCCTTGCCCGGTCCGTTTTTCTCCCCCGCGCCGAGCGACGGCGTCGCCGCCGTGGCCGCCCGGCGCCCGCCGCGGGCGCGGCCTTTCCTCCGAAATTTCAAGCGCCATCCAAGAACTTCGCAGCCGCTTAGCACCCCTACGACCTTCCCAACACCACCGCCCCTTCTCCCGGGCCGGAGCACCGCCGAGCGGGGCGCACCGCGGCCGCCCCGCCCGGGCGCCGCCGGCCGGCCGTTCCCCGCGCTACCCACCCCATCCTCGGCCTCAAATCGACGGTTGGTGAGCCCCTCAACCTCCTCCACCCATTCCCCGGCCAAGAGAGCCACCGGAGTGGCTCAATTCCGGCGAGCCGCGCCGGCCGGCCCGCCCAGGGACCACATTGCGAAACAGAAGTTCTTTTCGAGGACCTCCCTGCAATTGGAAACTCAAATAGTAAAAGTGCTTTGGCTGTTTCTTGTAAATTGCGTAGAAAATCGTAGAAATATGAGAAAAATGCAAAACCAATTTTGTTGGATCCGATGTAAATTATCCTACAACTTTTGTTATTCTTGCCTGAGCTAGTTCCTGTTAGTTTTTGCATGAAAAATACAAATGTGAAAAGCCTAGATCTGCTATAACTCAAAATCTATAAATCCTCTGAGTCCAATTTTTGGATATGTTGTGTGTTTGGTCATGATGAGCTCCTATGCCAAAAATTGCACAAAGTTATGATGTAAATCTTTTTATAAAAATGTTTTTCCATTTCTTCCAGATCTGCATAAATGATTTTTCTAGCTAAAACTAATTAGGTTTTTGCAACCAACTTTTGCATACTGCTTTTTACTACAAAACACACCTCTGGTGAATTAATCACGTTTTTATAATTACCAGAAATATTTATTCTTGATTTATGCTTGATTTTCTTTGAAAATTTATAAGTCAAGTTTCATAATAATTCTAGGTGTATGTGCTGCACCACTAGGCTAGTTTTGGACCATATAACATGTGTGAGAAAGTTGGAATAATTTGGATGTGTATTTATTTTTGTATGCATTTCTCATGTTTGGGTGACTAGCTTTTGTTATTTTCAAAATATTTAAATTCATAGCTTTTCTAAAAGTGCATGTGTGTGCAGTGTCTTGTGTAGGTTTGGAAATGCTTCATAACGCATCCCACTGAATTTTATTAAATTATTTTATGAATAAAAGCTATGGAAGCCTATTAAAACTTAATCTTAAATTAAATAAGAAAAACCTCAACTACACATATGAAGACCCTATGTGTGTGATGTAAACCAATTTAAAATGATCAATATCAACCCCTTGCTGTTGGTGAAAGATAAACTATTTTATTCACATAAAATATGCACACAGTAGTTATAAAAATAAATAAATAAATACTAAAGCATTGTGAGAAATTATTTAATAGAAAGGTTATACCAAGGTGTGTTTGTTAAGGTGAATATGGCCAACCATACTCTTCATGGTTGTCATATGTGTTTGTAAGTAATTAAATTAAAGATCGTCAATTAAATCTTGCATTTGCATCCTCGTGTAGATCTCCCGAACGGTAGCTGTACGCGTGTGCCGGAAGGAGGAAACGGAGGAGCTGACGGAGACGTGCACCACGTCGTTGTAGGGCAAAACCTGGACCAACGTCCACAAGGGCCCAAGGCCAACCTTGCCATCGAAGGCAAGCCCCGGATCATTAACCCTGATTTTGAAATTTATGTAATTATCATTGCTATGATTGTGCATTTACGTTTCAAGAGTTGATTTGAAACCCTAGATGCATGATCCCTAGGTACCTATGTCCTTTTACTAGTATGCTAGGTCGATAGCTGCTATGCTATAGGACCCGGTAGAAGTCGAGTGATGTTCGTCACTCGCGAGAATAAGTTCTTATGTTGGAATCATAAGATCTTTATAAATGGATTGCTCATGCGGTAAGAGCATGGGATTTGGGCTCCGGTCCAGTGGCTTTCGTCGGCTAAGCTTTTGAACGTACTAAACATATGCCGGGAATGGGACCGGTAAGCCTAGTACCCGATTGACGCGGTAAGGGAACCTTTCCCTACTAAACCTGGGGCACTTGTGTCCCCCCCCGCTTGCAACAAGGTGGTACCTGCGTGAGTCTGGACGTTTGTGTGGGAGCGATCCAGTAAGCCTTGTACCAAGGAATGTAGGTTCCGCTCCCGAGCTGAAGATCGACGGAAACGGCCTGGGAAAGTTGTCCTTCCGAGGGCAGCCTACCGTGTGTTTGGGTCTACCTTGCAAGGTTTAAATCAATCGATTGTTGGCCTCTCACCGTTATCCGAGACTGCTTAATCAACTGGCCATGATATCCCATAATGATGGAATTCGAGGAATACTGTTGTATGAATTAATTGCTTGTCCAATTCTTGATTGAACTAGATGGCACATTTAGAAATGGTAATCAACTAGAACTTGTGCTAAAAGTTTGAAAATAAGGATCTACTCTTAGTTGCTGTTCAGCAAAAGAAACCCCACCGGCCAAAAGCCTTTCATGTCTAGAGTTTGGTGATGTAGTTATCACCCGACGGTTAAGTCTTGCTGAGTATTAGTATAATCAGCCTTGCTTTAAAATTGTTGTTGCAGGTGTTGTTGACCAGATGGGTAACGACAAGTGATGACATCACGGATGGCCCCCTGTGATGTTCACCGTTGCGCTAGTTTAATTTATTTCCGCTATTTTCCGAACTCTGAATCTGTATTCCATGTCATGAACAATGGTTTGTAATAAATTATGTTAACTCGTGTTTTTCTCTGGACTCGCCTTCGCGTGAGTTTTAATGCATATGTCGATCCTCTGTTTGAATTCCAAGTGATTTACCGGGCATTAACCCGGCAACTAACGACATGATGATACTTTACTATTGCTTAATGGCCAAAGTGGACCGGTCTTAGGCGATAGTACGGTATTTTCCTGGGCGGGTTGTCACAGCTGGTATCAGAGCGATTATATGCACCAGAGTTTAAATTAACAACCTTAATCACTATTTTTTGAATAAAACATGCCAAGATTGGTTGTGTTTGCAAAATGCGTTGGTCCGTTAAGGATGAAATAGACCGAGAGGCCCTAGACGGAATTTTGGGGTTCTTTCAGGTGGCTAAATTAACTTATGGTTTATTTTGCTAACTTGCAGCACATTTTACTTTATGTCAGACTTACATTCTTGCACAACCAAACTAGATGAGCCACGTGTTTCATACATGTGTTGTACCGCATCACGGGAATTGCGAGGGTTGATGGAGTGATCCATTCCACGGATCCCATCTTTGCGTCTGGTCATGAGTTGTGTTGTCGCCACGTGTTTTATACGTGTGCATTCCGCATGTCGAGTATGCGAGCCAAGGATACAATCCATTCAAACGGAGGGTGTCCGAGGTTGGACGCTGTCCATGCAGCGGCTTAACGCATGGATGCCGTTTCTATAGTGAACGGTAATGTATGTGGACGCTTTCATGAGTGTTGGCATGAAAAGTTCGTTGTATCCTGTGATTTTCTGGAGGTACACTAACCACGTTCGTAAGTCGCTAAGCGAGTACCGATAGTCTCGACTAGTTATTACAGGGAGAGATGTAATTGTTGCCTTGCCACCGGCACTAACTTCGATTTTGGCTTAATTGCTTGGTGAGGACGAATAGGTCGTTCCTGCATCATGATAAAAACCTGTTGAATAATAAACGGGTCACATGTGTTGTTTTCCCTTAAGTAATATTCTAATAACAACAATAACAACCTTTAAACCAAATCTAAAGTGTTGTTGGACCATCTAGTCGACCCTGTTGTCGTGACCTCTTCTCAGACCTTTCTGCAGAGTTTCCGTATAGGTGATCTACACCCAAGTGCCCCCTACCTACCCAATCCTTGTCAAGAAATCTTTCACGATCATAGGATTTCAAATCTCTAGATTTTCTCAAATAGTAAACCTAGGTCTTGCCGTCTTTCCGGAACACGTTGTGACGCCCCAGGTTTTTTAATAACCGTCATTAACGCTAATGACCGGATCAGCCGAGTCAAACCGGCCGAACATCGGTCAAACCTAGGTCAACCTGGGTCATACCTTGAAAACCTCACCAATGAACCCCGATGAACCCCTTGACCAAGTCTACACACACGCGTGGTGGACCCTTGGTCAAAGACACAGTCAAAACCGGCTTAACCATTGACGTCAGCGAATGTCGTCCGGAACTTTTGCCGCGTTCTCCAAAATTCAACTAAACACTTCAAAATCTACCTTTATGAAAGTTGTCCATCTTGTTGAGGGACACAAGTTTTATGTATATTGGCATTTCAAATTTTGAGTGGAAATTGGTGAAAAACTTGATCGACCGACGACACCTCCTCGTTTCCGGAACCCGGCGGCATTCAAAGTTGGCACGACGTTCTCGCAAAATCCGTCGAGAAAAACGCTAGATGGCCGTTACAAAAGTTGTAGAGGGTAGCTAGATCTACAACTTTCCCGTTGACCACATTGTGCACTTCTATTCAAATTTCGGGACAAAATCGCGTTCAAACGGGGGCACTCCGAGTAGGGTCGCCGAGAGCGCGCTCCCCCGCGCGCCCACCGCGCCGGCGCCCGCCGCCGTGCGCCCGCCACGCGCCGGCGCCGGCCACCTCGGTGTCCGAGCCGCCCGCGCGCCTCCCGAGGTCCCCTCGCACCTTCCCAACGCGACTCGCTCCTTCCCCACGCCGCGCGCGCGCGCGCCGAGGCCGTCGAACGCCGTGCCGTCGTACGTCCTTCCCTCGTCCGATGCCATACGAAGCCGCCCGGCCGTCCTCGCCCCGCCCCGCGCTGCCCCTCTTCCGTTCTCCTCGCTCGTGTGTCGCCTATAAGGGCCGCCTGTTTTCCCCTCGACGTGCGGACCCCGCGCGGCGCCCGCACCGAGCCGCCGCGGTGCCGCCGCAGGCGGCCGCGGCGAGCCCCCGGGTCCGGCCGGCCGCGGCCCCAAACCAAGCGTGTCCCCACCTTCCCTTGCACCTCGCATAAGCACACCGGCGCGCCTTCTCCCCCGCAGCCCCGTCACACCACCGGTACGGCGGGCCGCGGCGGCCACCGTGCGTGGCCGCCGGCGCCGCCCTCGCCGCCTTCTCCTTGCCTCATCCGAGCCCCCGAACCGGTCCCCTAGGACCCAAGGCCCCTCCCCCGCCCGTGCCCGGCCGGCCCCGGCCGGCGGTTGGCCGGAATTTGGCCGGACCGTCGCTGCCCGGCCGCCCAGGGACTACATTGCAAAGCAACGAATCTTTTCAGGGGCCTCACTGCGAAAGGGTAACTCAAATAGTAAAAGTGCTTTGGCTGTTTCTTGTAAATTGCGTAGAAAATTGTAGAGAAATCGGAAAAATACAAAACCTATTTTGTTGGGTTCGTGGTGAATTATCCTACAACTTTTGTTATTCTTGCCTGAGCTAATTCCTGATAGTTTTTGCATGAAAAATACAAATGTGAAAAACCTAGATCTGCTATATCTCTACATCCTCTGTGTCCAATTTTTGGATATGTTGTGTGTTAGGTCATGACTAGCTGCTATGCCAAAAATTGCACAAAGCTATGTTGTAAATCGTTTTATAAAAATGTTTTTCCATTTCTGCAGAATCTGCATAAATGATTTTTCTTGCTAAATATATTTATGTTTTTTGAGCTCAACTTGTGCACACTGTCTTGATATGTCAAAATACATATCTTGTGAATTAATCATGATTTTTGGCTTAATAGAAATATTTATCCTCAAATTATGCATGTTTTCCTTTGTAAATTAATGAGCTAAGATCAGTAGAGTTCCTAGGTTAATATGCTGGCTCTTTAGGCTTGTTTAGGACCAGAGAGCATGCATGAGAAAGTTTGGATCATTTTGATGCTGATTTATTTTTGTATGCATTTAGTTTGAATCATTAGCTAGCCTTTGTTATTTTCAATAGTATTTAATTTCCTAGCATCCAACACTTACATGTGGGTCCAATGGACCAGGATAGGTGCTGATATGCATAATAAACACTTCTTTAATTTTTGGTAATTTAATTGCTTAATAATAACTTAAAAGCCCTTTTAATATTAAAGGGAAATTAAATAAAGGAAAGCCCCTATTTAATTCTTTTTCCTTTTTTGAAAGTATTACCTAATTTAATTAAAAGATAATTAAATGTCCTTGCTGATAAGAAATGAATTCATGAATAAAAATGTTATTCATACCTTTGCTTGTGAAAGGAAAGGACCACACATTCACATAAAATAATAAGTACAAGGAAACATTAATTTCCAATATGCAATAAAAGAATAACCCATGTACAACCAATAACCTTCCTAAAAGAGAAACACTATCTAGATGCTTGTTAAGGTGAATATGACCGACAAGAGTTGGATAAGATAACAAACTATCACATCACCTGAACGAGCATTGCATTCCGTGTAGATCTTCCGGACGGTGATTATTCGCTTGTCCCGGAAACCGAGGAAGGAGGAGCGGAAGCTTCGCTGCAGTACGTGGAAGTGCTCGACACCGAGGGTGCCCAGGCTAACCTAGCTGACGAAGGCAAGCTCCGGTGCATCTAACCTAGTTTTCAAATTCTTTATTCAATTATCTATGGATGATTGTGCATTTAAGTTCAGGAGTTGAATGGAACCCTAGGTGCATGATCCCTAGGTACCTTTGTCCTTATTAGTATGATAGGTCGATAGCTGCTAAGCTATAGGACCGTTACAAGTCGAGTGATGACCTCACTCACGAGAATAGGTTCCTAGATAGGAATCACAATATATCCTAAATAGATTGCTCACGTGGTAAGAGCATGGGATCTGGGCTCCGGTCCAGTGGTTATGTGGGTTAAGTTTTTGAACGTACTAAGCACATGTCGGGTATGGGACCGGTAAGCCTAGTACCTTAATGAGACGGCTAGGGACGGAACTCGTCACTACTCTTGGGATTCGCTCTCACGGCTAGCTACCGGTGGTGTATGGTGATTCCGGTATCTTGGGGGGTATTCCTGGATAGCCTGCACCAAAGACTGTGGCCTTTCATCCCGACCCGAGGATTTTTGGAAACGGCCTGGGAAAGTTGTCCTTTCGGGGGCAGCCTACCGTGTGTTTGGGTCTACCTTGCAAGGTTTAAATCAATCGATTTTTGGCCTCTCACCGTTATCCGAGACTACTTACTCCACTAGTCATGAGATCCCTAATAATGGAAGATGATGAATACTATGCTTGATTAATTGTATTGTACAACTTTGCTTGTACTAGTTGGCTAATGTAGTAAAGATTAAACCTACTAGAACTTGTGCTAAAATCTTGAAAGTAAGGACTTACTCTTTGTCACTTTTTAGCAAAAGCAACCCAGTAGCCAAAAAGCCTTTCATGGTCTAGATTTGGTGAAGTAGTTATCACCAACGGATAAGTCTTGCTGAGTATTAGTATACTCAGCCTTGCTATAATATGTTGATCCAGGTAATGCATTCAGTGATGTGTGGCCCGGAGAGATCCCGCCCGGCTGGGAGCTGGAGTGGGTGGAGGACGACTACTGAAAGCATCATGGATGGCCTCCCATCGTGTCTTCGCTTCCGTTAGTTTATTTCCACTGTTTTCGAAAACTCTGAACTATTTCATCATGGCAAAAACTATGGTTTGTAATAATTAAGCCCTTCGGGGTACGAATTTGGATTTCAATGTTGTTGTATCTCTGGACTCGCCTTCGAGTGAGTTTTAATGCATATATTCGATCCTTGTTGCTTTTCAAGTGATTTACCAGGCGTTAACCCGGCAACTAACGACAGGATGATACTTTATTATTGCTTAATGACCAAAGTGGATCGGTCTTAGGCGATAGTACGGTATTTTCCTGGGCGGGTTGTCACACACGTCACTCCGAATCTTGCACTTTTGTTCCTGACTCACCCAGTTTGGTCTCATAAACCTACTGAGTTGCCGGAAAATTTGAACATTTCAGGAACTTTGGTTTCGGGAATGTTGGAAATTGTCATTTCGATGCAGTGCAACTGTCTCGAGTCTAGCTATTTGGTCAATTTGAGTTTTCGTCGTACATGTTCTACTTGTTGAACAAGCTTACGAATGTGTAACTTATGAAAACTCGGATTTTTCAGATGGTGAGCTCGACACGCAGCACTACGAATGGTTTCGGTGATTCTAGTGGCCGCAACCAGCCGCCACCACCGCCGGACCCGACAATAGTGGCTACTCAAACCGAGATGATGCGCCAAATTCTTCTATACCCGCAGCAGCAAATCGCAGCGAAGCAGCTAGCCCCATGGGAATCGATTAATGCCCAAGGTCAAGTAACCGAGTACAATCACTTTCCGGATATGAATCCTCCGCGGCTCAATGGGACGGAAGAACCCTTGGATGCCGATGCCCGGATTCGGGCCATTGAAGCCATGTTCGCGGTGTTTACCTTGCCATGTTCAGAAGGACGCAAGGCTAAATTCGCGGCATTGCAGCTTCGTGGGTCTGCTTTAATGTGGTGGGAACACTACAAATCCATGCAACAACCTGAGTATGAAATCACTTGGGAAGAATTCAGAAAGGCTTTCAGAGACCATCACCTGCCTAAAGCACTTACTGATAGGAAAATGAGAGAGTTATTGGCTCTCAAGCAAGGGTCAGACACGGTGTACCAATACACCCAGAAGTTTAATAACCTCTGCCAGTATGGAGGATATCATGTGGATACCAACATGAAGAAGATGGAACTTTTTCGTGAAGGTCAGAATAGTAAACTGGCTGAATGGTCGAACTCCGGTAAAGTTTGACAAGCCTACCCCATGCTAGTGAATAAAGCTATCTCCCAGGAAGATGCCATGAAGAGAGCCAAAGCCGAGAGGAAAAGAAAGGCTGACTCCATGCCCAATAATTCGCAGCTTTGCAAGATACGCATTATGCGGAAGACTTTCCCAGACTTCCAGCAGGCTTCACAGTCGGAAAGGTTAGTGGCTAAGTTGTCCCAGGATCGGACTCAAGAGAATCTTCACCTTCCCAACACTCAACAGCCGACTCCCAAGCCTATTGTACCTAGTCCTAATGGTAGCAATGAGCGTTGTTGTTTCAAGTGTGGTGAACCAGGACACTTCGCTAGGTCATGTAGCCGTGCCGGACCAACGGGCGGTACCGGCTAAATCAGCCTAATCGAGAGACAAGTTTCCAAACCCATCAACAAGGGCAAGAAGAAGATTGCTCAAGCCGGAAGGGCGCGACTCGGCTTCACTTCTGTGGGTGATATTCCAGAAGGAGCACCAGTAATGATGGGCACGTTCGCTATTCGAGGCAAACCCATCCGTGTGTTGTTTGATTCTGGCGCTACCCATAGTTTCATGAATGCAAAGACGCTGAGCAAAGTAGGACTGAACTCCTGCAACACCAATGACGCATTTACAATTAAAACAGCGGGAGGGAACATCTCTTCTGAGCTGGTGACCAGGGGAGTACTCTTGGAATTAGGAAGCAAAACAATTGACACGGACCTTATCATTTTGGGGTTAGAAGGTATGGATGTCATTCTAGGAATGGACTGGATGAACCGGCATAAGGTAGTACTGGATATTTCAGAGAGAGTGGTAGAGATCAACTCACCAATTGTTGGAGCCACGACTCTATACCTACCTTTCAAAGATGATGTGAATCCTCGTTCTTATGTGGCAATCACTTCTCAGCTGGAAGAAATTCCAGTGGTTCGAGAGTTTGCGGATGTTTTTCCCGATGAATTGCCGGGTATGCCACCCGACAGAGATGTCGAGTTTGTCATCGAACTTCAGCCTGGCACAGCCCCTATCTCCAAAAGACCTTACCGCATGCCACCCAAGGAATTGGCAGAATTGAAAACCCAACTTCAAGAGTTGCTAGATAAGGGTTATATTCGCCCAAGTTCTTCACCTTGGGGTTGCCCAGCTTTATTTGTGAAGAAGAAAGATGGTAGTTTGAGGTTATGTGTGGATTACCGACCTCTCAATGCAAGAATAATCAAGAATAAATATCCATTACCCCGCATCGATGTTCTTTTCGATCGGTTGGTGGAGCCGCAGTTTTCTCCAAGATTGATCTTCGGTCAGGGTATCATCAAATAAAGATGAGGCCATGTGATATTCCCAAGACAGCTTTCTCCACCCGATATGGTCTTTATGAGTATTTGGTAATGTCCTTTGGTCTTACCAATGCACCTTCTTATTTCATGTATCTCATGAATTCCGTATTCATGACGGAGCTGGACAAGTTTGTAGTGGTATTCATTGATGACATCTTAATCTATTCCAAGAATGAAGAAGAACATGCAAAACATCTCTGAATTGTTTTGCAACGTTTGCGAGATCACAAGCTTTATGCCAAGTTCTCCAAATGTGAATTTTGGTTAGATAGTGTGAAATTTTTGGGGCACACTATTTGCAAGGAAGGCATATCTGTGGATCCTAGCAAAGTACAAGAGGTTATGGATTGGAAACCACCGAAGACCGTACATCAAATCCGAAGTTTTCTGGGTTTAGCAAGCTATTATCGTCGTTTCATTTCGGATTTTTCTAGAATCTCTAAACCTATGACGGAACTATTAAAGAAGGGAGTCAAGTTTGTGTGGAGCGAAGATTGTGAAAAAGCTTTCCACACATTGAGGCAACATCTGACTACAACCCCAGTGCTAGTGCAGCCGGATAATTCTAAACCATTTGAAGTATTTTGTGATGCTTCGGGCACTAGTCTCGGTTGTGTTCTTATGCAAGAAAATCGAGTCATTGCCTATGCCTCACGATCGCTTCGACCCCATGAAGTGAATTACCCGACCCATGATCTTGAATTAGCGACGAGTTGTTCATGCTCTCAAGATGCGGAGGCATTATCTTATGGGAAACCATTGTAATATCTTCACCGATCACAAGAGTCTTAAGTATATCTTCACCCAATCGAATTGAATATGAGGCAGAGAAGATGGTTGGAATTGATTAAAGACTATGATCTAGAAGTACACTATCATCCCGGAAAAGCCAATGTTGTTGCAGATGCGCTTAGCCGAAAGGTTCACTGCAACTGCTTAACCGTGGAGCCGTATAGTGAGACTTTGTGTGAAGACTTGAGGAAGCTCCGATTGGAAATTGTGGAGCAAGGAAATTTGAATGCCATCTCAGCTGAGTCCAATCTATATGACAGAATTGTTTTGGCTCAACTCAATGATGAAGGCGTCGAACTAATCAAACAGAGATTAGCGGAAGAAGACCCCAAATATAGTTGTTTCCGTAAGGATGCAAATGATGTGGTGTGGTTTGAGCAACGTCTCGTAGTTCCTGTTGATCCAGAACTCCGTAAGGAAATTTTCGACGAAGCTCATCTTTCCAAATTCTCTATTCATCCCGGAAGCACCAAAATGTATCAAGATTTGAAGAAAAACTTTTGGTGGTCAAACATGAAGGTAGACATAGCCAAATATGTGTCAGAGTGTGATACTTATCATCGAGTCAAAGCCAGCCATTTGAAATCAGCCAGTGTACTTCAACCGTTGACTATACCTTTGTGGAAGTGGGATGACATAAGTATGGATTTCATTGTGGGTTTACCCCCGACTGCCAGAAAGAAGGATTCTATTTGGGTTATAGTGGACCGATTGACTAAGACTGCTCATTTCATCGCAGTGCACACCACTTACTCCGTCCAAGATTATGCAGAACTCTATATTGATCAAATTGTGCGTCTGCATGGGATTCCCAAGACCATTGTTTCTGCTTAATTTGTGGCTCGTTTCTGGGAACAATTGCATGAATCTTTGGGAACCAAATTGATTCGCAGTTCAAGTTATCATCCTCAGACCGATGGTCAGACCGAGCGAGTCAATCAAATTGTGGAAGACATGCTGAGAGCGAGCATCATGCATTTTGATAAGAGTTGGGACAAGTGTCTATCTTTGGCAGAATTCTCTTATAACAATAGTTATCAAGCTAGTTTGAAGATGGCACCATTTGAAGCTTTTTATGGACGAAGATGTCGAACTCCTTTAAATTGGTCAGAAGCCAGAGAGTGAACGCTTATTGGTCCAGATTTAGTTAAAGACGCAGAAAAGAAGGTGGAAGTGATCAGAGAAAACTTGAAGTTGGCTCAAATGAGACAAAAGAGTTACCATGACAAAGGGACAACACCCCGACACTATGAAGTGGGTGATTATGTATACCTCAAGGTTTCACCGACCAAAGGTGTACAAAGATTTGGCGTCAAAGGGAAACTAGCCCCACGATATATCGGCCCATACGAGATCATCGAGGTATGTGGACCAGTCGCTTATCGTATCCGACTTCCGGATCGATTCTCGGCTGTGCACAATGTGTTTCATGTGACACAATTGAAGAAAGGTGTGAAAGTACCCGAGACAGAAGTGATCACGGAAGCGAACGCGTGGATCGAGCCAGATCTTTCAGTGGTCGAGCATCCGCTAAGAGTGCTAGATCGAAAAGAAAGACAAACTAGGAGACATACCGTGAATATGTACAAGATACAATGGAGTCACCATACTGAAGAAGAAGCTACTTGGGAGACCGAGCACTTCCTCAAGACCAAGTATCCGGGTTTTCTTCAATCGCGAAACGATAAGAACCTTACCCCTACCTTTATCTTTAATTTTCGAATCTCAGGTCGAGATTCCTTTTAACAGGGGTAGGATGTGACGTCCCAGGTTTTTAATTAACATCATTAGTGCTAATGACCTGACCGTACCGAGTCAAATATGCCGACAATGGTCAAACCTAGGTCAACCTGGGTCATCACCCCGAAAACCTCGCCATTGAACCCTATTGAACCCCTTGACCAAGCCTACACACACCCATGGTCAACCATTGGTCAAAGACACGGTCAGAACCGGCTTAACCGTTGACGTCAGCGAATGTCGTCCGGAACTTTTGCCGCGTTCTCCAAAATTCACCTAAACACTTCAAAATCTACCTTTATGAAAGTTGTCCATCTTGTTGAGGGACACAACTTTCATGTAGATTGGCATTTCAAATTTTGAGCAGAAAAGGGTGAAAAACTTGGTCAACCGCCGCACCTCCTCCGTTTTCCGAATAGGCCGCATTCAAAGTTGGCACGACGTTCTCGCAAAATCTGTTGAGAAAAACACTATACGGCCTTTGTAAAAGTTATAGAGGGGAGTGAGATCTACAACTTTCCTATTCACCACTTTGTGCACTTCTATTCAACTTTTTGGAGAAAACCCCGCCGAAGATGCGTTGACCGGCCGAAATGCCGCACAACCGCGCTCTAGAGCGCCGCCGGCGCGCCGGCGTTCGCCGGCCCCGGTTGCGCCGCGCGCGCGCGCGCGCGCGCGCCGACCACCGCGCCGCCTCGGCGTCCGCGCGAGCCGTCTCCCCCACGCCCTCGAGCCGTGAGCCGCCGGCTCCCTTCCGCGCCGACCGCCTTGGAACGCGGGTCGCAGCTATCGCGTCGTCATCGCCGCGCGCCGTGCCCGAGAGCGTCGCCGCGCGGACTCCCACCTCCTCGTCCCTTCGACGCCGCACCGCGGAGTTAAGCGGCGTCCTTCGTCGATAAGGCTTAAAACCGCGTCCGTCGCCCTCATCATCTATGCCTTGCCTAGTCCGTTTTTCTCCCCCGCGCCGAGGGACGGCGTCGCCGCCGTGGCCGCCCGGCCGCTCGCCGCCGGCGCGGTCTTTCCTCCGAAATTTCCGGCGCCATCCAAGAACTTCGCAGCTCCTTAGCACCCCTACGACCTTCCCAACACCACCGCCTCTTCTCCCAGGCCGGAGCACCGCCGGCCGGGGGCGCACCGCGGCCGGCCCTCCCGGGCGCCGCCGGCCGACCGTTCCCCGCGCTCCCCACCCCACCCTCGGCCTCAAATCGACGGTTGGTGAGCCCCTCAACCTCCTCCACCCGGTCCCCCGGCCAAAGGCGCCACCGGAGTGGCTCAATTCCGGCGAGCCGCGCCGCCGGCCCGCCCGGGGGACCACATTGCGAAACAGAAGTTCTTTTCGAGGGCCTCCCTGCAATTGGAAACTCAAATAGTAAAAGTGCTTTGGCTGTTTATTGTAAATTGCGTAGAAAATCGTAGAAACATCAGAAAAATGCAAAACCACTTTTGTTGGATCCGTTGTGAATTATCCTACAACTTTTGTTAATTTTTGCATGAAAAATAAAAATGTGAAAACCCTAGATCTGCTATAACTCAACATCTATAGATCCTCTGAGTCCAATTTTTGGATATGTTGTGTGTTGGTCATGACTAGCTACTATGCCAAAAATTGCACAACGTTATGATGTAAATCATTTTATAAAAATGTTTTTCCATTTCTTCCAGATCTGCATAAATGATTTTTCTAGACAAAACTAGTTAGTTTTTTGCAACCAACTTTTGCATACTGTTTTGTTATTCCAAAACACACCTCTGGTGAGTTAATCACGATTTTATAATTACCAGAAATATTTATTCTTGATTTATGCTTGATTTTCTTTGAAAATTTATAAGTCAAGTTTCATAATAATTCTAGGTGTATGTGCTGCACCACTAGGCTAGGTTTGGACCATATAACATGTGTGAGAAAGTTGGAATAATTTTGATGTGTATTTATTTTTGTATGCATTTCTCATGTTTGGGTGACTAGTTTTTGTTATTTTCAAAATATTTAAATTCATAGCTTTTCTAAGAGTGCATGTGTGTGCAGTGGCTTGTGTAGGTTTGGAAATGCTTCATAACACATCCCACTAAATTTTATTAAATTATTTTATGAATAAAAGCTATGGAAGCCTATTAAAGCTTAATCTTAAATTAAATAAGAAAAAACTCAACTACATATATTAAGACCCTATGTGTGTGATGTAAACCAATTTAAAATGATCAATATCAACCCCTTGCTGTTGGTGAAAGATAAACTATTTTATTCACATAAAATATGCACACAGCAGTTATAAAAAAAATAAATAAATACTAAAGTACCGTGAGAAATTATTTAATAGAAAGGTTATACCAATGTGTGTTTGTTAAGGTGAATATGGCCAACCATACTCTTCATGGTTGTCATATGTGTTTGTAAGTAATTAAATTAAAGATCGTCAATTAAATCTTGCATTTGCATCCTCGTGTAGATCTCCCGAATTGTAGCTGTACGCATGTGCCGGAAGGAGGAAACGGAGGAGCTGACGGAGACGTGCACCACGTTGTTGTAGAGCAAGACCTGGACCAATGTCCAGAAGGGCCCAAGGCCAACCTTGCCATCAAAGGCAAGCCCCGGATCATTAACCCTGATTTTGAAATTTATGTAATTATCGTTGCTATGATTGTGCATTTACGTTTCAGGAGTTGATTTGAAACCCTAGATGCATGATCCCTAGGTACCTATGTCATTTTACTAGTATGCTAGGTCGATAGCTGCTATGCTATAGGACCCGGTAGAAGTCGAGTGGTGTTCGTCACTCGCGAGAATAGGTTCTTATGTTGGAATCATAAGATCTTTATAAATTGATTGCTCATGTGGTAAAAGCATAGGATTTGGGCTCCGGTCCAGTGGCTTTCGTGGGCTAAGCTTTTGAACGTACCAAACATATGCCGGGAATGGGACCGGTAAGCCTAGTACCCGATTGACGCGGCAAGGGAACCTTTCCCTACTAAACCCGTGGCACTTGTGTCCCCCCTCGCTTGCAACAAGGTGGTACTGCGTGAGTCCGGACGTTCGTGTGGGAGCGATCCGGTAAGCCTTGTACCAAGGAATGTAGGTTCCGCTCCCGAGATGAAGATCGACGGAAACGGCTTGGGAAAGTTGTCCTTCCGGGGGCGACCTACCATGTGTTTGGGTCTACATTGCAAGGTTTAAATCAATCGATTGTCGGCCTCTCACCGTTATCCGAGACTCGCTTAATCAATCGGCCATGATATCCCATAATGATGGAATTCGAGGAATACCGTTGTATGAATTAATTGCTTGTCCAATTCTTGATTGAACTAGATGGCACATTTAGAAATGGTAATCAACTAGAACTTGTGCTAAAAGATTGAAAATAAGGATCTACTCTTAGTAGGCCGTTCAAAGCAAAAGAAACCCCACCGCCAAAAGCCTTTCATGTCTAGAGTTTGGTGATGTAGTTATCACCCGACGGTTAAGTCTTCTTGAGTATTAGTATACTCGGCCTTGCTTTAAAATTGTTGTTGCGGTGTGTTGTTGACCGGATGGGTAACGACAAGTGATGACATCACGGATGGCCCCCCGTGATGTTCACCGTTGCGCTATTTTAATTTATTGCCGCCGTTTTCCGAACTCTGAATCCGTATTCCATGTCATGAACAATGGTTTGTAATAAATTATGTTAACTCGTGTTTTTCTCTCGGACTCGCCTTCGTGTGAGTTTTAATGCATATGTCGATCCTCTGTTTGAATTCCAAGTGATTTACCGGGCATTAACCCGGCAACTAACGACATGATGATACTTTACTATTGCTTAATGGCCAAAGTGGACCGGTCTTAGGCGATAGTACGGTATTTTCCTGGGCGGGTTGTCACAGCCCTTCCCCTCCTCTGGGATTTCCACAAGTCGGGGAGGCGAAGTCGGCTCGGAGACAAATTTTACTATGTCATCCTGCAACAAGCACATTGGGTGAGCATGGCTACTACTACATAATCAGTACTCGTACACTGAGTGCGGCTACTGACCTCGTTTGGCAGATGAGCGGCGGAGTACTCGGGGACCAGGCAGGGCGTGTACACCGGCATGTCCTTGAAGATCCTACCCAGCCTATCGATGATATCGTCATCATCAATCTCGCCGCCGGGCATCTGCAACGAGTCACCCTCGTCGGTGTACTGGTAGCCAAGGGTGTCGCGAGCCATCAGCGGCTGCACCGTCCTCTTCATAAAGCTGAAGGCCACATGCTTGGCCCTCAGCCCAGCTTCCCTCAAAGCCTTGATCTTCACCAGGAGCTCGGGTAGCTGGATTCCTTCCTACATCATCGGCTCGGTATTCCACCACGGCTGGTGTTTCGGCTGCTTCCCGCTGGGCTTCGGCAGCTCCGGGTGGTGGTTGGTGATGTAGAACCACTTCGACTTCTAGTCTTGGTTGTAGTCGATCAGCTTGTACGCCAGGTACTGCTCCACGGCGTCCTCGCGCATCTAGATGCCGGCCCCTCTGACTACTCGGGGGTCGTTGGCGCTTGGCAGGGGCTTCACACGGAAGAACTTCCGGAAGAGTACCCAGTGGGGCTTGATCCCCAAGAATGCTTCGCAAAAATGGACGAAGACAGACATGTGGAAGATGCCGTTGGGGTTGAGATTGAGGTACTCAATACCGTAATACTCCAGAAGCCCTTTGAAGAAGTTGCTTGCTGGGAGGGCCAACCCGCGCTCCACGAATCGCGTGAACATCGGGATCTCATCCGGATTTTTCTCCATCGGGTATGGATCCCCCGCGGCGGCGCGCCACATGTCGACCTCCTTCTCCCGGAGAAATCCACTGTTCAGCAGCACCAACAGGTCCTCAGTCTTGGCCTTCGATTTCTTCCACTCCTTGTTGGGATTCGGGCGCGGGGGAGAAACCGGCGGCGTTGACCCTCCGGCGGATCCAGCAACCTCTAGGCGAGATCTACCACGAATGGCTGCAAGTGTGTGGGGTGAAAAACCCTAAGGGTTTTAGCTTCTATTTATAAGTCAACAGGCGGCTCCTCAACGGCCGGATGGATATGTTTCACAACGGCTGACTCAGCGGCAGCGCCTGACCCTTCAACTTCCAATAGTCGATGCGCCTTATCTCGGGGTCTCGGCTACATCTAATCAATTCCCTGGGAAGCGACAAGCCTCAAGAGCAACTCAGGACACATTCTACATACAAGATGACCCTTCAATTCGAGATGAAGTACTCGACTCAAGGCTCGGGGGCTCCTTGCCACGTGTCCTTCGGTTTTTTCTCCGGATTTTGCGGGATAATCTTGCCAGAACTTTAGATTGACCCTCAGCCAGAGTCTATGACTCAACCTAAGGCTCGGGGGCTACTCCATATGGAGTGCGATTTTGCAATCGCACTTCCATATAAACTTCGGCTTCAAGACAACACGAGTATTGTCGAAGACCTTCAAGAGCAGGACTCGAGGACGCTTGGAGACTACTCGAGAAGACTTCCAGATTACTCAAACATCAGCTGGAGTACCTTCCAGCCTCGGGATGCTTCAAGTATTCTTGAGGACTTTCGACTTGTAGTACTCGGGGACACTTGAAGACTACTCGTCAAGGCCGTCAAAACTACTCGAAGCTATCCTGCTCGACTACAAAGTACTCGGGGGCTTGTCGTATGGACCTCCCTGGGCCCACTACCTCGGTGGGTACCAGGACCGACTACTCGGGGGCCCCGAGACTACCGGCTTGTGCCACATGGCACCCGATGGCGTGAGGCGCAAGGACTACGGTGGAGAATTACTCGGATAGGAAGCTATGCATACATTGTACCGTGTAGAGAACTCCCCGGACGTACACAACTAGTACTCTCTCCCTAACCCGACCCGTAACCCCGCCTCCCGGACTATATAAGGCGAGGCGGGGACCCTTCTCTCTCATTACGCATCATCTTGTAATCACATCCTATCAATCCGTAGCTACGCAGCATACAGGACGTAGGGTATTACGCACCTCGCGGCCCGAACCTGTCTAAATTGTGTGCCACGTGTCTCTTCCTTCGAGTTACCGATCTCGGCGAGGCCACATTCATCTACCTCGGGTACTCCCCTTGGTAGGTTTCTTGTATAAAACACCGACAAAGGGCCCCTTGACTACGACAGAGGATTTGTACGCTTGCAAGTCCACTTGAAGTTTAATACGAATATACACCATCAACATCCACTACAAATCACGCCCCGCACAGCCGCAGCCCAAAGCAAAGAAAGGCCCACTGCCCAAAAAGCCTCAGCGGCCCCTCAAACCGCCAGTCTCGGCACCCCTCGGTCGAACCTCAGTCTCGCTTGAGGGGTAGCCACCGTACCACGAAACCCCGCCTCGCTCGAGGGCGTGACGCCCCCTCGGGTGAGTTCCCGCCTCGCTCGAGAGACCCAGCCCCTCGCGTGAGCCTTCACCTCAATCAAGGCCTCCCTCGGCCCGCGGCGTCCCGCCTGCTCCCCCGACCAGGGCAATAAATGCTCTGACACACCATGGGCGCTCGGGTCAAAAGCGAATCCACACCGCGCCTACCCCCTAACACAGCCTAGGAATCAGATCCCGACATTGTGCGACCAACCCGCTGTTGTGCAGCCATCCCCGATGCTATATCAGTACTGTGCGGGATGGCTGCGGTCACTCTGTGGCACTGTGCTGCCCACTCCCGTACTTTGCCCATGCCGCACCCCTCGAAGGGGGGCAGTGATACCCTCGAAAGGTGTACGGCCACCAACGCGACGCCAGCCCAGGACAACGCCGTGACGCGAGGATGATGGAGCACATCTCCTCCGTCACCTCTGGTCCTGTGCAGCCATCCCCGTCATTGTGCCACCATCCTGGGCATTGCAGGGTCATCCCCAACACCATGGGGACCCGAGCTGACAGGGCGCCACCACGCCGACCGCTGCACAGCTCTCGATCCCACGTCAGCCAGACCCTCGAGCAGGCGTACGGATGACAACCAAGCAAGAATCCTAGTGTGGCCACCCTCGAAGCCGCCCCTGGACAAGCACAGGAGTCGCCACGACACATGCCAGGGGCGAGATTCGCCAGGACAGCCATCAAATCGCGAGCACTGCACGCCATGCTGCCACGCCACACCTAAAGCCATGCAGTACAATTGTGAACCACCTACCCTTGGTATATAAAAGGAAGGGGCGGCCCCTAGCCGCCGGGGACGACGATAGCTCACTCACTCGCTCTTCCACCTTTACTCACGTATTGGCATTTGCCTCAATCAACTCGTAAGGACTTGGAGGCTCATCCTCCTCTCCCGCCTTGCTTGTAGCCCCCCTCTACGAGCACCACGGTGCCTTGCAATACAGCACCACAAGCGCATCCCTGCTGGACGTATGACCTACGGTCGGAACCAGGATAAACCTCGTGTCCCATTGTTGCTTAGCACCGGCCATCGAGAGATCGATCTCAGTGCATCTACTAGTTAGTGTCGGGACTACTTTCCGCATCGACAGTTGTCGAAATTAATATGTAGTTCAACCCTCACTAACGTAATTTTACAAAGACCCTCTCGAACTTTGCAAAAATAGTATTTGCTCAAACCACCTGTTAGGTTCTATGAAATGTCGAGAGGGCAGGCAATTTTACAAAAGCTCTCTCAAAATTTATCGAAATTAATGTGTAGTCCAACCAACAAAGATAATTTCATGGACCCCCTCGAACTTTGCAAAAATATAATTTTATTCCAGCAGCTTCTTATACAACTTTACGAAAACCCCCTCGAGCTTTGAATGAATGTCAAGAAGGTTGCCAATTATATAAAAAGCCTCTCAAGTTTATCAAAAATAAATAGTATCCAACCACTGTTAGACATTTTAATGAAGACCCCTCAAGCTTTACAAAACTACCATTTACATAGCCACCTCTCATACAATTTGACGACATCTACCTCAATCGAGCCACCTCTCATGTAATTTTATTATAACAATCAACACGTGATCCATGCATCTCCCACGATACATGGTTCAAAGAAGTTTATAGAAAAAAGGCTCTAAACTTTCTAAAAATCTACCCTCAACTCAAAATTTTGCGGAAAAGTCTCATAACTCTATCACAATGAATTCACGGTCCATGTTTTAACTAAGAAATACTCTAAAGTCTTATGGAATTAACCCACCACCTAAAATCTGCAAAATATCTCCAACCTTCCTAGGGCTACATGTCATGGCGCGGTAACGCCGCGCCAGCCTTTTTAGTATACCATATATCAACATTCAGCTATTCCATAACTGGTGAGTTCCTTTTCTTAGGGCTTGTTTGGGAATTAGTGGAATGAACAGGAACGAAAGGCATTGGGGTGGAGGAATTTCCACTATAAGTCAAAATTTCCCAAAATCACCTTCAATCCTCTTCCATCCACTTGAATCCTCCATTTCCCAAACAAGCCCGGGAGGGGGGTAAATAAAACAAATAAAAAAACCCAATGATGCAAACTAAACCAACCCACCCGGTACGAGGCTAGCTTAGCGGAGCGGAGATCTAACAATTCCCCATGTGGCACGAACACATGCCGGAGCTTAAATTAATGGGGCCTCCACGCTAAACCAGCCTGGTGCGAGTGTCTCACCCAACAAATTGGCAAGTCCGCGACACCCATTCTTCGTCCCAAGTCAAGTTGCTTTGGAGTCCTAATGCCGAGTATTAGTTTTACGATCGGGAGACTTCCTCGCGCGACGAGATGTGTCTGGTCTCGCATGGCATGTGATGGGCGATCGAGCGGGAGCATCGTGCTCAAAAAAAACCCTCCACCAGCTCCGCCGCTCTGAATTGAAACCCACCCGTCGGCAGGGCAGGGCGTCGCTGTGGTATTCAATTGCAGTGGTCTTCGTCGTGCCAGCCTCGCCTCGAGCTGCTGCCGTCCGCAGCACGGCGAACGGCAGTGGGGACGATGAGCAAGTACCCTTCGGGCCTTCAGGGAGCCGGTACACAGCAGACGCCTCGCCTCCCCGTTCCGTGTTTCGTTCCACCCAACCGCCGTGCTCCAGTGTCACCACCAGCAGCGTGGATGCTCACTGCTCAGGCTGCAGGGCAAGACGGCAGGTAGGTGACTTTTTGCCTCGCTCAATCATTGGACCTGGGAGCAAGACAGTTACTTAAACTGATGAACCAGACACCATTTAAACCATCTGCCTAATTAAACGAAATCTTAGTAGCTAAGCAGCAGTTCATGCCTGCCTGCAATATTGGTTGCAGGGACCGCTGCATTCTAGTCCAATCTCCATCCACAGACTCGTACACACACAGATCAGTGCAGAACGCAACGCATTCCATGCCTTGCAATTGCAATTTGAGATCTGGGTCCTGGGACATGCAAAGGTAGCCGAATCCTTCAAGTTGTTGGCGGCCAGCCGCTGCACAACCAACTTCTCCGGTGGATTTGTTAACGGTTACAGTCCGTACGGCTCATCCGTTCCGCGTTGGCCGTGTATGGAGGATTACCAGTTCTTAATTGGCTTTGCAGGTCGGCGTCTCATCTCGCCTAGCAGACTGTTGCATGTTAGTTGGGGTGTCACCGGCAGCACGCAGCAGAGCAACCCGGCCTGCGTCGGCTGGCTGCTGCGCCATTTCCGCGAGTTTCCGGGCCTCGCCGATCTCACGGCCCCGTTTTAAAAGGCTCAATGACCCGGCACGCATCATCCAGGTCCAGGCCACGTGTACGAACAAGCGCACGGCGGCCTGCAGCATGCAGCCCTGCCTGCACGAATTCCTTTCGGAGCGTTTTAAGAAATGCTGTCCTAAAATAAATGCAATTGTAGCATTTAAATTTTGTCTCATAAAGAATGAGATTTTGACTAGCTAACCACAAAAGATAAGAGCATCTAGAAATTTCTTACACAAAAGACAAGTCAATACCTAGATCTTTCCAATAAAAGGCAAGGGGTAATTTGGTCATTTTATACCCACATTGATTTGCGTCCTCAGGCATATAATTGCATTTATTTTGGGATGGAGGGAATACACAGTTCTATGGAAGAACGTGATTTGCATAGTTCTAGTTGGTGTTAAGCCATTTGAAAAGTAGGAGATGACGCACATTTAGTTCTGTTTTTTTAAAGCTCTGGACGGCGACTCTGCTATCAGTCTGATGACGAAATGTTAAAGCGAAAGGACATTATTAAGCATAAGAAGAAGAAAAAAAACAGTGCAAGGGTGCAACCACATCAGCTTTTTTTTTTTGGAAGTCAACATCAGCATCATTTTGGCCCATGCTGTGAAAGACTTCCAACATTTTGGATGCTGCATTCTAAGGACTAGCTGAAAAAACTTCTGAAACTGGTAGTAGCATTTTGCACGCAGTTCCTTCGTGGATGACATTTAACCTGCTGGTATGTTAGTACATACTTACAGCCTTACAGGCAGGCCGATCGAGATCTATACAATTCAGTTATTGAAGATCAACTTGGCTTGCAATCAACAAACCCTTCTAAAAGTACGCGCAATATCACGTCACATGTCGTAGAATAAGCTAAATCCCATCAATCTTTGGCAAAATGGACAAGATCAACTTGGCGATTTGATTAACAGGCCACTACAAAACCCTCCACAACTGCAACCTAACCCCTCTGACATAGTGACATCATGAAAATTTTCTACGTGATCCAAATGCTTCAACAACTACTAATCCACTACATTAACAAGTTGCTACTAACAAACTACAAGTAAAAAACATTATCTTTACCTTCTTAGTTCTACTTCTCTCTAATAAACAACTGAAGCTACTATAGTATTTACAGTCTGCAGCGTACAGCTCATGAACCCATCTTGCTTGCCGGTTTGCTTCCGGCGGCGGAGATCAGCGCCGTCGTCTTCTCCTGCAGCTCGTGCACCACCTCCGCCATGGACGGGCGGAGCCCGGGGCTGTCGCTGACGCAGCGCAGCGCGAGCGCCGCCACGGTCGCGGCCTCGTGGGTATCGTACTCGTCTCCTAGCCTCCGGTCCACCACGTCGGCTACTTTTCCTTCGCTGAGCGTTGGCCCCACCGCGGTGGCCAGCCGGCACCCCGTGTCGGCGCAGATGGCCTCCCTCCCCGTGAGGAGCTCGAGGAGCAGCACGCCGTAGCTGTACACGTCGCTCTTCATGGTGGCGACGCCGGAGCGGAGGAAGTGCGGGTCGACGTAGCCCGGGGAGCCCATGACGGGGCGCGCCGAGGCCCTGGACGCGGCGGCCTCCTCCGTCGGGGGCTGGAGCGCGGCGGAGAAGCCGACGTGCGCGAAGCCGAAGTCGCAGAGCTTGGCGTCGTGGCTGGCGTCGAGCAGCACGTTGGAGGCCTTGATGTCGCCGTGGATGACCGCCGGGTCGCGTGTCTCGTGGAGGTGCTCCAGCGCCATGGCCACCTGGAACGCGATCGCCATGCGCCGCGGCCACGGGAGCGCCGCCTTGCCGCCGATGCCGTGGAGCCTCTCGTACAGGTCGCCATTCGGGGCGTACTCGAACACCAAGACGCCTTCCTCTGCACGCGGAAAATAAAGTGGAGAAAAAAATCACGTTAGCCCCACGATCAACACTGAACGGTGATCGGTGATCGATCGACGAGTACCTCGGTCGTCGCAGTAGCCGAGCAGGCGGACGACGTGCGGGTGGCGGAGCGAGAGGAGCACGTGGAGCTCCTGGCGGAAGGCGCGGTAGAGGCGCTCGCTACTGCGCTGGACCTTGACGGCGCCGAGGCGGGAGGAGGAGAGGGAGGCGAGGTACACGGTGCTGAAGCCGCCCTGGCCGATGACGCGGGACGAGAAGCCCGCCGTGACGGACTCTATCTCGGCCCACGCGAACCGCCTGGTGGTGGCCGCCCCAACCCCACCGCCCTTGCCGACGGCGTGTCCCGGCTCGTCCGCGACGCGGGGGTCGGCTCGGCCCGCCGCCTCGCCCTTGTCCCGGCGGAGGCACGGGAGGAGGCCGCACCCGTGCAGCATTCTCGCCGTTCCCGGGGGGTTCCGAGGGCTAGGGGAGTGTGGTGGGAAGGAGGTTGGGCTGAGCTGAGCTGTGCTGCCGCGCGGTGCTGGAGCGCCTTTTTGGCCGTGCTCGCGGGGGGCAGATCGCAGAACGGCTACTGGCACGGTGGCACCCGCCCGCCGCGTTATATACGACGCCCACGGCGCGCGTCGCCGGGTGGCCGGGTGGACCTCAACTAACCAGTGATTCAGTGGCGCGCATTAAGAAAAGGCGCGGGGCCGGGCTGGCTCGCGGAGGTCCTCCTCCTCCCCGTTGAGATGTGTGATGGTTCCGTGCGCTATCGTCACTCACGCCCCCCAATTTTTCTTCTGCCGGAGCGTCGTCGCGCCTGCATTTCTCCCCTCTCGGTCTCGGCTTGTGTTTGGCACCGGTGAACGACTAATAATGCGTTCTGGCGTTCTGGCTTGTGTTTTGCTCGTATTTCCCCCTTGTCAGCAGTGGTGGGGCGCACCGGATCGGCCTGTGGGGGGTAACGTGGAGGGCGACGTGCTACCGGCACCGGCTGCTGGGTGCTGCTACTGCTGCTTGTCTGTCAGAGCGCTCTTTCCCGCAAGTCATGGCCATGTCGATAGATAAACGCCTGCAGTGGATGACTCTGCAATCTGCATCGATGGAATCCGATGGCAGGCAAAACGTCCCAAGTGGAAAACGTCCGCCGCCGCCGGCGACAGGCGTCCCGCTTTTTCAACGGGTCTGGCGTGCCCCTCTGCACTGCACGCTCGGCTCACTTACCGCGGCAGGGAAAGAAGGGAGTGCTGAAAGGCGCCGTTGCGGGCACATGCCCCCACCGAGATTCCTGCAGCCAGATCTCGTAGCGCGTCGCCCCCCATTGGGTAATGTGGGATTGTGGGGAGCTCGGCGCGCCCATTGCCATTCGCGCTAGCTGGAAGAGCAAGAGCATGGGGGTTAGTGGTTTGTTAGTGTACGGAAGCACATGTTTTCCCGGGGTGAAAACAGAAGCGGAGATCAGATACACACACGGGAACTGACCAATCGTCGGTGGAGAGAAGGATATCGGAATATGCAGAAGCGTGGTTCAGAGAACAGCAGGACGAGGACGCCACCGCCACGCCCAGCTCACGCACGCGCTTGCGATGTTTGACTGGCCGCCGAGCACGGCAGGTCAGCAGCTCCCTGAAACCGGAACTGCAGGCGCTGCAATTATATAACTCGAGCACCCGTGCCCCCACTGTACTTGAACATGCTTTGGGCAGATTGAACAAGTCCGGCATCGAGTTTCAAGGTTTGTGCTTGCTTGCCGAATGCCGTCAGACGTGGTTGGTTCTGCCGGAAGGCCGGCCGGCCGGCTTGAAGCTGAAAGGGATCCGAGCTAGGCTGAGGGCAGCACGGGGGATTGCACGCAACTGCTCTGAATGGGACGTGTGGCACGCAACTAGGTTACAATGACCTTTCCGTCATTTCGGGATTAGGAGTTGGCTGGCGTGTAATCTGCCTGACTTGGACTCTCTGTAATGGTCCGCACACGGTTTTTCAAGGGAAAAGAGGTGCACATTTTGTTGGTTTCTCATGGAGTTGGCTGGCGTGTAATCTGCCTGACTTGGACTCTCTGTAATGGTCCGCACACGGTTTTTCAAGGGAAAAGAGGTGCACATTTTGTTGGTTCATGAGAAAGCCTTGTCGTTCCGGGCATATATTTGATTTACTGAAAAGAGGAATGACATATGTTTGGTGTTGCATCTCTGACATTCTCAAGAGAGATCTGGGTGTTAATTTTGATAGTGTAGGCATATGCTGGCTTAGTAATAAAAAGTTTGCTGTTGTTAATATTGTTAGTGCTGCCACCTTGTGGGGATCTGGAAACTAAGGAATGCGCTATGTTTTCAGAATACAACCTGGATGAATATGAAACACCTGATGTGGAGGATTGCTGGTTTAGCACAGAATTGGTTAATCCTGTGCAATGCAGAGAAGAAGGAGGAACTACAAAGCTACATCCTAAAGCTGCACTCATGGGCGAGAAGACCAGAAATGATAACAGGATGAAGATGCTCAAGTTTGTAAGCATGAAGCAATGGGCGGCGCAACTGAAAAAGCTGGAGGAGGAGATGGGTTCTGAGAGTAGGGTGGTTATCTGATTGCTCTTGTAAGTGGGTGGTAACTGCAGTTAGTGATATCCTTTTTGGTGTCTTTGCTGTTTGCTGACCAGTTGCATCTGGTTATGTTTACCTCCCCTGGTGGTACATCAGGCTGCGCTGTATTGAACTGAATTCGTGTTGGTCTTTTGATTAAGACTGGGGTTGATCCCTAAAACTCTATTATTTCCTTCGTAGGTCCAAGTACTAATCATTCATTTTCTTTCCCATTTGGATCTACTCCTAGATCTTGAATTCAGTCCCTTATTGTACGTATATTTGCTATGATGGTCAACCGAAAACCTTTAGTAAAAAGAGCCCATGGTGGTTGCAATTTTTGCCTCTGGGTGTCTACGGAATCTTCTTTTCATTTCTCATGTTACTTCCTCTCGCAACTCCTCATAGCTAATTCGAAAAAAAATCCTTCTCATAGCCTGTTTTTTTTGGTGCATTGTCATAGCCGACTGCTTCGTATGTCTTGCTCCGAGCCCAAAACACATTTACGATTGTTTTTATATTTAATTTATCTGTCAATGCTGGTGAGAATGTGGCCTGGGAGTATAGAGAAAATACAATTTCTGTTGGCGCCATGTATAAGAGTGCAGTAGAGGCATAGTTATTCGAACCGGACCGGTAATCGAACCGGTGAAGCCTTCGGTTCAATGGTTTAATGGTTCAACCGTTATGAACCGGTTGAACCGCCGGTTCAATTACAGCGAACCGATGAAGCGAACCGGCCACACATGCAATTGGATGCAATTGGACCGGTCCATATACCTAATTACCAATTATATGTATCTAACCATTAAAAAATATATTCATGAAGAACACAATTCACAATTTTGCATATGAAATAACAAGTTTACAAATAACAGATCAGCACAAAAAGAATTAGTAGAGGACCCTGAAGCCTCGAACTCCTTTCTCTTGAACTTCGTCACAATTTCTATGTATCTATAATTCTACATGCAAAGATGACGACTCTGCAGTCTTAACATTAACCACTACAACTAAACGAGAGAGGAATCAGAGTATGGAACTTTGACATGCTAACCGAATCGCCGGCGACGAAGACGAGCTGGCCGAACAGCCGCGGTGCCGAACACCCGCAGGCCGCGGTCGTAGCAGCCTTGCCAGGGTGCACGCGTGTCGGACGCCGCTTCGCTGCACGCCGCGCACGCCACGCCCCGTGCCGCATCTGTACGCGCGTCGGCCGACGCGCCCATCCGCCACCGCACCGCGTCCGCACGCGCGCCCGCCGCCGCGCCGCGTCCGCCGGCCGCACGCGCGCTCGCCTGCCCGAGGCCGCACACGCCGCGCTCGCCCGCTGTCGGACCGCGCCTCGTCCGCCCACTGCACACGCGCCCGCCCGAAGCCGCACACGCCGCGCGCGCCCTACCGCCTAGCCATCGCACCGCGCCTGCACGCTGCCGCGCTGCACGCGCGCCCGCCCCCGCCCGAGGCTGGCCTGCTGCACGTTGACGCCGGCCGCCGCCGCCCAGATGGCCGCCGCCCTCTGTTTGCCCGACAACCTGGTCTTTAACCCTAAAACAATTGGGAAACACTTAGTTTACGTTTTTACCGCTGGGTGGATAAGGTTTGTAGGTATTCGGGGAAAAAATACAAAACCGCTCTGGTTGGCAAGGAACCGGCCGGTTCACCTGTTCAATTAAAAACCGGCCGGTTTCCGGTTTTTACCGGTTCGATTGCATAGATGGTCTTTTAAGTGAACCGAGCTGGTGGAGGCTCTGGTTCGGTCTTTTGCCGGTCCGACCGCCGGTCCGGTCCGGTTCAAATAACTATGAGTAGAGGTGAAGGATGCAGTGAAGAGGTGGTCCACCCTTACTCTGCAGAGAGAGTTCAGGGTAGTGCAGAGTTCTCCACATATATTTGATGTACACTGTATGAAGCCCACCTGTCCTTTTTGAGTGTATGCTTTCAAGGGCAAGTGGAAAAATTATTGGGAGATCAAATCTGTTGTGGATCACACTTGTGTACTTGAGCAGCTGGATGCAAGCCATCGTAATTTGTCATCTGGTTTTGTGGCTAGCCAGATGTTTGCTAAGATTGTGGAAAATCCTGCTTTTGAGCCTATGTCCATTATCTTGGCAATTGAGAAGAAATTTAGGTATCACATAAGTTATGGTAAGGCATACATGGCATAGAAGAAGGTAATGGAGATGAGGTGGGAACTTATGAAGCATCCTATGAAAATCTGCCTCGATTGCTCAACACAATTGCCGCGCTAAATCCTGGTAGTTATTATGATATCAAGGCTTATGATCATGTATCAAGGCCAGGGAAGCAAGTCTTGCAGCGGGCATTCTTAGCATTGGGTCCTGCTATTGCTGCATTCAAACACTGTTGACCGATTATTTGCATAGATGGCACATTCCTAACGGAAAATACAAGGGCATAATCCTTACGAGTGTACGCTGCAGACGACAACAATCGGTCGTTGTCATTGGCAATTGCTTTTGCAGAGGGAGAGAATGGTGACAGTTGGTATTGGTTTCTGGAGAGATTGAAGCATATGATGGTGGGAGATGTGTCAGATGTGTGTGTGATACACGATAGACACAAAGGTATTTTGCAGGCCATTAGTGACATCAAAGAAGGTAGTCAAGAGCGTTACGGAAAAGGCACAATAGCTAGATGTGCATAGCGAGGTGGTGCATGAGCATATGGGAGCAAACTTTCATAGCCAGTTCAAGAACAAAGAACTTACAAAATTGTTCAAGCGCCTATGTTCGACCAATCAGGAGAAGAAATTTTTCGACCTGTGGCAAAAATTGGATGATCTGACGAAGAAAGCATCAGAAGAGATAGCTAAGAAGCCTGTAAGTACTGAACTCGGGGAAGAGCCAGTTTCTCTGGAGGATGTTGGGCTAGATGGTCCAAATGTCAGAAGGAGAAGGGGACGTGCTGTGAAAAGCTTCAGCCAGTGGATTCAGAATGAGCCTGAGGAGAAATGGTCCCTCCTGTTTGATAAAGGAGGTGTGAGGCATGGGATAATGACAACAAATTTCGCTGATGTCTACAACGCTATTTTGTGTGGTGCCAGAGCTCAACCTCTTGTTGGTATCATTGAGTTCTTCTTGTACCGCACAATGAAGTACTTTCTTGACCGTGCTAATGCAGCACATGCAGCAATGCAGGACCCTCAGAAGGTGTATTCAACATGGATGACTGAGTACTTGACCAAAAAACATAAGGATGCTCTCTGTCACAGAGCTCACCCAGAACCTCTACGTCGTGAGCCTGGCGATGAAGTGTGGTGGAAATATCAGATAAGTTGTTAGTCCAAATCACAAAAGGCCAATGGTGAAATAACAATACAGAAAACTGTTATTGGGAATCATACATGCTCATGCTCTTGCCGAAGCCACGGCTCTCCCGCACTACCTCTGCTCACATGTGATCATTGCATGCCTTGCAACAAAGAATCGAAGCATTGGGGCCGCTACATGCCTAAATACTTTACGAAGCAAACCGTTCTAGAAACTTGGAACCACACTATTGAGGGTTACTCGCATCTTGGAACTTTCACTCAAGACCCCAAAGACGAGTGCATTGTACATACCAAATCCGGATCCGGCCATGTGTTAAGGTGTCGGTCGATGCAAGAAGAAGAGGATTAGGAACAACATGGATGAGGTCGAAGTCGGACCTCGAGGGCGAGATATGCTCCAAGTGCAACAATCCTGGACACTCCTACAAGAAATGCACCAAAGCATCTTGTTAACACCAAAATTTGGTAAGGAGTCGACTTGTGGGTCCGGTTCGATAAAGAGTCCGTCCGGTGGAAGGAAGGATATTTTCGGAGATATTCGGCAAAAGATGCGCGGTCGGCTATCCGCTCCGGTTCGGTAAAGGAACAATAGAGCCGATTTTGCGGGATTGGACGGTGACGTGGCTCAATCGGGGAGGACGAATGGATGGATAAGCGATCAAGCTTAGAGATAAGTTAGGCAACGAATCCATTCGAGGTTGTACTTGACGGGGTATAAATATGTCCCCTAAATGTATGTAACAAACACAATCATTCTTCAATACACACCGGCCTTACGCCAAACCCTAGAGTCCTTTGTCGTGTCGTCGAGTTCTTCGAGAGGGTTCATCGATCCGTCGACCTCCGTGAGTACCGGCAACCTTGTATCATGTCTAGTATCATGCGGTGGATTTAGATCTGATGCAAGTAGTCTTGTTACCATGCTTCGTGTCATGCGGTAGATTCAAGCTTGGTTCAAGAGGGTTTCTTGTTAGATCATGAGCCATGTGGTAGGCTAAGATCTAGCTTGAGGCTAGTTATCGGCTCTATTGGATTTTGGCAAGATCCAATAGGTTCATTAAGTTACCCCGTGTTACTTTGAGTTTTACTTTATGTCTAAATTCATGTAATACACTTTTGCCCAATCTAGATAGGTTTGGATCGGCTTTATCTCTTCTATGATCCTTGTTCGAGTAGATTTCATGTTTTAACACGTGGATCTTGTGCTTTCCGATAGCCGAAACCGAATCGATCTAGGTTGTTACATGTTGCGGGTTCAAGCTTGCTAATGTTTGTATAAATCTTGAAAGAGCGGGTATCATGCGGTAGATGCGGGTTTTTGGGTTGCTTTGGAGCTAGTCATCCGGTGGATTAGATTTCCAAATCAATCGATAGATTTGTTCACTTGGTAATGCTTGTTCCTTCCTCATGGACCCCGAATCGGTACATTCGTTCGAATTCGGTTATGTTTCTTCATGAGTAGAACACGTGCGTTATTTATGCTTTAAATAATGTATGCTTTTGGCTTTCCATATTTAGATTGTATCATGCGGTGGATAGATCTATTTGTGGAAAGTGGTACGGTTTTTCATGCAAGTTGTATCATGCGGTGGATAGATTTGTTTGATATCGTACCCGACGGGTTTTAAAGTAACTAGACATGCGGTAGACTAGTGCTTTGGATCTATGCATGCTTGTTTAATACATGATCATGTGCATGCTTTACTTTATTCATTTATTTAATGCTAATCTTCATGGGGATCGGTCATGATCTCGTGTACGTGCTTCCTTGTTCAAACAAAGACCGATCGTTTGTCATGCTTACGTCATCCATTCGGCAATATTACTTTTTCCCCTTTGCGAGTTCCCGAATGGTTTTGGTTCATTGGCAAATAGCTTTATATAGCTATGTGTCATCCCATTTGGCTTCTTAGCCGTAAATATGGAACCTGTCGGTACCACCGGCAAGTTCCAAGCTTTGGTATCTAAGCGCTTTGTCTTTTGTTAATTTTCGGGAAAAATTGATCGGCACGTATTTTGCTCTCTCGCGCGTGTGAAGCCTGCCTTTGTTCGGCTTGCCTGTGTGTTTGGCATTGAGTGCACTTTTTGCGTCAACACATCTTACTTTTCCACTGCCACTTCTACACCACCTTCATCTAGTGCACATGGACGTCGTTCCAGTCGCTACAATGAAGGAATGCAGTGACCGTACTTGTTTGTGCTACCGTGTTGTAATAATTGAACTACTTATGCATGTTGTCATCTTGTAATATTTGAACAATTTTATCTTGCAAGGTCTTATACTATTTGAACTTATGCATGTATCGTGTTGTAATAATTGAACTCCCTTTGCATTTGCTTGTTGTTTTATTCTTGCTGTTGAATTTGTTATCATATCCGGTTATGTTTTGTTCTATAATTTCAAATGAATAAAGTAATGAAATATCATATTTCTCATCTGTTTTGTAGGCTTTCAATGGCTTCAACGGGTCCTGAGTTGGATTTGGAGTTGCTCACCAGTAGGAAGGACAAGGTTGAGGTGCCAAAGGGGATCCACACTCCTATGTGCTACTGCGGTGACAACTGTAAGCTTGTTAAGTGCAACGTTCTCGGGTACCGCTACGGGATGAGGTTCTTCATGTGCGAGAACTACGAGCATGACCCCCTCCCACCATGTTGCAATGTTAGACCAAAAGTAAGAACTAACTGAATTACTAAATACATATTATGTCATTGCTATTTTAATATGTGCTAACTTGTCTTTGAAAGAAAACTCCACCTCCTCTCTGTGATTTTATGCAGTGGCTAGATTGTGAGCAGTCCGAACAAGACAAGCGTTACGTCGAGGATACGGGTCGTTCAGCTCGTGAGAGGTGGAAAAGTATGGTTCAAGCAGAAAAACAAGAACAAAAATGTAAGGAGCAGCAGGAGGAAATTCGCATTCGGCGGGAGATCAAAGAACGTGAAGTGGACACGGCCCGTGAAGCAGATAGAGAGAGGAAGAGGGAGAGAGCTCGCGGGGCTAAGGAAGCTGGGCCGGATGCTATGAGGAAGGGGAAATACCCCCGTTGTACCCAGTAGACGTAGAGTACTCGACGCTGAGTGCTACTGTATCCATAAAAAATTATGATTTCATTTCGTCATCCTCTAGAGTCAGGTTGTATCTTTAAGAACTTGATTTAAGATGCATTTCAGATGCGAACAGTAAAACTCGTACTAGAATGTGTTTTTTTAAATGCTCAAAATATTGAACACATAGGGTGTGTTTTCTGTGAGTCACCGCACCAAACAGTGTACCTACTATCAGGGTGTGTTTCCTCTGAGTTACTGGCCGTTTTCTTGCTCCGAGTCGAATGGCCCACCACCCAGTCTGTGCCTACATATATGTGAGCACTCTTCTCAGGTCTCACTTCACAACACAACAAGCAACAATGAGTTCCTGGACTGGGGCTGATGATGATGACTCCATCGGTCTAGCACTGTGGAGCCAGCAAGATCCAGAGTTCAACACCAATTTTCCAGTCTTAGACAAGCGAGATTTCAAATCCATGCGTGATGTTAGAAAGTACGCACCAAACCAAATGTTGAACTGGACAAGGTGTGCACACGGTGAGTTCTGTGTGATGCAGGTTTATCAGGGATGGGACAACTCAGGTCGCCGCTTCTGGCATTGCTCACGAGCATGGGTAGGCAAAAATCCATGACCTCTGTCCTTCATCATTTTATTTATGATTTACTAATGTAATCACGGTTTCTGCAGTACTCCGAACAACCAGATAACTGCGGTTTCGTGCAATGGGTGGATCCCCCAGCTATTCACCCGTATCAAGAGTACATCAACTACCTCGAGGATGTTGTCATCTTCAACCTGAGGCAAGAACTCGCGTCGGCATTGGCTTCTCCAGATCTGACATCTACCAACGGCGACGATGGACCGGTGACCGGACCAATGGTGGTCAAGACGAACACCGGCTGTGAGGACGAGTACTGCTGCTGTCTGTGCCACGAAAAGAAGGACAACACTCCACTAGCAACTCCACCATCTGATCCAACTCCACCCCTGACGGCGTACTACATGCCCTCCCAGCAGTCTGGTGGGTCTATGATGTCTGGGTTCTCTAGGTATTATTCGTACAATTAGACTACAATTGTTGTAATTGTTTATCTAAATTCCCTAAGGCACGTTAGGACTAGCAGGAACGACACGAAGTTAGGGTAATTGTGTCGCATGTGCCATTGCAAATGTATGGTTGATCTAAATTCATCGTTAAGTATTAATGGTTGGTCGTTCTATCAATCCTTCAACAATTCGAATTTAAAAAAATAAAAAAATCCTACTGCCGCAGCCCACGGCGGAAAGGAATACATACTGCCGTGGGCCGCGGCGTTACCTCAGCGGCACGCTGACACTGGGCGCTAGGCCCCTAACGCCGCGGGACACGGCGTCAGGGACTAACGCCATGGCCCTTGGAGTTACGGCTAAGAGCCCACTCCCCGGTTGTATTTTTGCTAAATTTATGCCGGGCCATATATTTTTGCAAAATCGTGATAAATAAATATAAAAAAATTCCACATTTACCTGCCCTATTGTCCCAACTCTTTTTAACCTATTCTGACCAGGGCATGGCTTTTGGCAAAAAAACGACCAGTGAAGTCGAGAACCGAGCTCTCCCTAGAACCGGGCGTATGCCGTCTCCCCTCCCCAACCCCTCTTCCTTCTCCTAGAAGCAAACCGCCTCGCCACCTAGATCTTTCCGCCGCCTCCTCAGCCCCCCTCCCTCTCCCCCCTCCGGCGTTCTCGCCAGCGGCGAGTAGAGGAAGGGGTCACCTCCCCTTGTAGATCTTCTAGGTTTTCTTTCTAGTACCTATGGTAGCACCCTTATGCGGTGCTTGCCTCCTTGTTTTTGTCGCCACCGTCGTCGGCCATCTCGGCCTCCTCGTCGTCGCCGTTGTCTCCAGGGACAAGGTAAGTACCAATAAAAAAATCCCCACCTCAACCCAGATCTACCTCTGCCTCCTACCATGCCACCATCTACATCTCGCCGCCAAGATCTCGGCTTCTCCGACTCGTACCCACCGACGCCCGTCTTCGCCTCATCTCTGGACCAAGCAACCTCTACAAGGTCTGATCTACCAAATAAGCAGCTCCACTACATCAAGCAGTGGTTTGATGATCTCGTCCCCCCTGGATCTTGATCGGGAGCTTCTTCAATCGCTAGGGACGACTTTCAAATCATCCTTCGGTCGCCCAGTGTGAACCTCCAACACTCCGTCGATCCGTCTTCAACCGATGCCCAACACAATCTTCCATCTGGTTGTACGCGCCCCTGGTGTCTCTACGGCTGTTCGACGGCGAGCTCGTCACCCGCCGCCGCTGTGTTGCTGTTGCTATCTTCTTCTGGTCTAAGGACCTTTATGTAATTCGGTCTTCTTCGGAGGACTTTTGTGTAAAACTGGCTGCTTAATATAATGTTATGTTATTGTCAAAAAAACTATTCTAAAAAACTCCTTTTAACCAGCTACCATGGAAATACCACGGGGGGAATGCTTGCTCCATCAAGAACACCCTTTAATATTTCCTGAGTATTCCACAAAGCCTATTTATTTGACAATGTAATCGCTTTGAATACAAAATACAATGAAGAAACACCCTTTAATATTTCCATTTTCATTTTTGATGCAATTTTTTATGGTCAACCAAGATTTTTTTTGTTCGCCAAACTTTTATGCAATATACTATCTACCTAAAAAATGCTACCTTTCTAGTTGAGTAAATTCTTTGTTTTTTCTTGATCGCTTCTACTTTTTTCCATCCACATTTTTTCGACCAATATTATTTTTTGAGTAATATTGTAAAACACGTTACCCAAACATATTTATTCATAGACTTATTTAATCAACAAACTACAAATAAATTATTAAGTTGACATGTTTTCGTTCAAAATAGTAAACTCAACATAATCTTCAGAGAATTGTTGAATCAACAAACTATAATAGACCTATTAAGTCAACATGTTTTAATTAAAACCATTAACTCAATTTTTCATCACTAAATGGTTTTCTCACACTTTGATTTTCTTTAAAGAAATACTCCGAACATTCCCCGATTGACTTAACACTTTTTACTAGGCTTGACAACCAAACATTTTCTTAAAGAAATATTGCTTAAACATATTCATATTGGCTTGACATTTTTACAGGCTTGTCAACTACTTTTTTTTACAAATTCAGTATATCGCTTTAACATATTAATATTTAATTCAATATTTTTAAAAGGCTTCCCGAATAACATTTTTTACGAGAAATATTGCATAAAGATTTTGTATTAACTCGACATATTTTACTAATTAGCTGTCGAATCAACATTCATTTACAAGATACAATGTTTAAACTTCTTTTGTTTTTAAAGATTTTTTAACCCAACAATTTTCTCATTGGTCACTGACTCAACATTTTCTACATGACTTTTGATTGAACATATTTAAGTGTTCAGCCAATATTTTCTTAAAAAATGTTCTAAAAAATTGTCCAAGCCTTTTGAAACAACATTGACAAAATGTGCTCTACATTTATTTGCTGGATGAGTTCGATATTTCCATTCATAAGTTTATCATTAGGTGATACCCCGTGTATTGCTACGTGAATTTTTAAACAAAATTTTAAAGTGAAATTTCAAAATAGAAACTAAGGTGATTGCATGATAATATTTTTTTGCAAACGATACTATACATGAATATATTCATTTTTAAATGATTGATTCTTTTTGTATATCTAATGTGAGATTTTTTATAATCACAAAGATGTATATATGCTTGTAGTGGGGTGCTCCTAGAGTAAATAACTCATGAGCGGATGACGCAGTGGATGACATGGCACGCTGAGGGTTGAGAGAAATCTATCCATGACTCGTAGTGGTAAATGTTCTAAAAAACTTTCCTAGCCTTTTGAAATAACATTGATGAAATATGTTATTATAATACATTTATTTGCTGGATGTTGTTCGATATTTCCATTTATAAGTTTATTACTAGGTGATACCCCGCGTGTTGCTGCATGAATTTTTAAACAAAATTTTAAAGTGAAATTTCAGAATAGAAACTAAGGTGACTGCATGGTAATATTTTTTGCAAACGATACTATACATGAATATATTCATTTTTAAATTATTGATTCTTTTTGTATATCTAATGTGAGATTTTTTTATACTCACAAGGATGTATATATGCTTGTAGTGGGGTGCTCCTTGAGTAAATAACTCATGAGTGGATGACGCAGCGGATGACATGGCACGTTGAGGGTTGAGAGAAATCTATCCATGACTCGTAGTGGGTCTCATTAGCTGTATATGATTTGCTTAGAACTTATATTGGTTGTTGTGGATTTCCAAGTTAAAATTTTAGAATGTTAAGTAGAGATGAGTGGTGCATATGCTTAATAACTACTATCAATAAAAGCTAATAGTTGTACACATCTCGCCAGATAAAAACAAGTCTATCAAAACTGTAAGCAAGAAGTCTATTTTTGACCATCGAACTATAGTCGAAGTTTGGTTTTGACCATTAAATTGCAAAACTAGAAATCTTTGGCCATCAAATTCTTAAATAGTTAATTTTTGGCCATAGGGAGATTTTAAGTGACTGGTTTCACTAACGTTGACGTCACGTGGTGGTTGGGCCCACTTGTCAGGACCCTCTCTCTCCTTTCTACCTTTCTTCCCGCCACCGGATGCCACCCCCCATCGGCACCGCCCTTCCCCTCCACTAGAAGCCAACCTCTCTGGCGGCTCCTCATCATTTCCAACACTGCTCCTCCATCTCCGGCCATAGCGTCTCCCTCTCCTAGAGATCCGGCGGCTGCGACCACGTCCTTCCCGACCACAGCCCCTCCATCTCGACCGATACGACATGACGCAGTGCGACCCCTCTCTCTCCAGTAGAGGCGGAGGTGGATGACCGCCGCTTGTCCTCCCCAGCAGTTCCGTGCACCGACGCTCGTCCTCTCTCCATGCGTCGGCTGGGAGAAGCCCGTCATTTTGGCTGTGCCCGACAGCGTGTCAGTGTGTGGCCCCACATCTCCCTCCCTCATTGTCTTCCTCGGCGACCCCTTCCTCTCCCTCCCCTCTTTCCCCAGTCGCATACATCTACGGTCGGCGCCTTCCTGAGCACCAAGAGGTCGTACAGGTTTCATTCTAGTGGTCGGCGGTGGCGAACCGCCTCCCCTGTTGGCCTCCTCGCAACATCCTCTCCACCATGCGGGTCTACCTCGTCACCACCTCCATCTCTAACGGTGTAGAGGAGGCACGAGGTGAGGGCAGCAGGCGGCGTAGGGGAGGCGCGGGGGGACTGTGGATGCTAGTGGAGGGGAAGGGAGGCGCTAGCGGGGAGGGGGCAGCCGGTGGCAGAGAAGAAAGGTGTGACAACCCCATCCGAGATAATTCCATACTATTGCCTAAACCACTCCATTTGGTCATTAAGAGATAATAAGGAACCATCTCATTGAGTGTTGCCGGGTCATAATCCGGTAAATCACTTGAATCACACACAGAGGATCAAAACGTGTACATTAAAACTCCCAGGAAGGGGAGTCTAGAGTACCTCACAAATTAAAGCAAATCTTCCTCGTAGGGTCCATTATTACAAACCATTGTTCTTTGACATGGAAGTAAATAGTTCAGAGTTTATTCAAACAACGTAATTAACTGAACGACACGACAAGTGTCATAGGAGGTCGTCCATGATGCAATCACTCGTCATTATCCACCCATTCCAGCTCCCAGCTGGGTGGAATCTCTCCATGCCACACATCATTACATGCATTACCTGAAAGCAACATTTATATAGCAAGATTGAGTATACTAATACTCAACAAGGCTTACCCGTCTAAAATAAAGGACTTTACCTCTAGTGGGTTTGTTTTTCCAAAAAATACTAAGTAATAAATCCTCAGTTTCACATTTTAGCTCAAATTCTAGTAGATTAAATCATCACTAGATAAGCAATATAATGCACTCAGGAGTTGTACAATACAATTAATCAAGTATCAATATTCACAAGGTTCCATCATGAGGGATATCATGGCCAGTTGGTTAAGTAGTCTCAGATAACGGTGAGAGGCTGACGATCGATCAATTAATAACCTTGCAAGGTAGATATAAACACATGAAAGGTGCACTCGCAAAGTTCACCAACCAAGCGGTTCCCGTCACTCTTCAATTTGGGAATAATAGCTCACAGTCTTAAGTATAAGGTTTATCGCCACACAAGGTCACCCAGCCTCACGCTTGTACTCAGGTGGTGAGCCCAGGGCCGCAACCCTAAGATTAGTGATAGTAAAATCCCGTATCACCTCAATCGGGTACTAGGCTTACCGGTCCCTATGGACGGCTGTTAAGTACCGCTTTTTACACAGTCAATTCGGCAGAAAATAAATGAAAAGTGATCATCAACACTAGAATCAGGGTTTATACTGACAATCTCCACATGTGTTGGTGTTTCTAGCTTACACTACAGGATGTACCGAATCACGTGTTAAACGATGTATTCACAAAGCAAGAGAACCAAAAAATTTTATGGGGCACCATTGGAAACAGTGTCAAATGCCAAATTAGACTCCACCATTGTGATGAGCTCGTTGAGACGATCGAAATGGATATATCATTTGCCTACTTTGGAGTTCGGATGAGAGAGATATGCATAAGGCATCGTGTGGCCCCGATGGGACCCACACCAGGACACGTGGTGATGTGCTGCCACACAGGCACCTACGTGGTCATGACACCTCATCGATCCAAAGAAGCACACTCTCGACCAATCAGGAGCAAGCACGCAGATCCAAGGGCTCAAAACCACGAGATAACTGGCTAGAAACACCGTGAACACCCCCATACCCACCTTGGGACCCACCTGGCAGTCACCTGGACGAAAACCGACGCGATCGGGGCCACCCCGGGATCAGCCGACCCCACCTTGAGGCCCCTCACGCTGGCCTTCCACGTGTCAGCTTGTCGTGACGAACCAAAGGCGGTGCCAGGTGCCTGCCCGAATATCCGTCCGAAATCCCGCAGCTCCTTCTCATGGAAGATTCACCAACTTGGCCCCCACTCCTCAGCGCCACGTGTCACCACCTCATTGGTGCATTGGTGGCGCCCCAAGGCAGCATAGGGACTTGTTTTGGCACTATAAATTGAGGTGGAGGGGACTAGAATAGAGACACATCCCATTCCTATTCCTTCTCTCATTTTCTCTCTTGGAGAGGAGTCTCTCCTCTCCATGTGTAGGTGGGAGTAGGTGCTAGGTAGAGGGTGATGAAGGTGAGGGGGCGACTTGGGGACATGCCATAGTGTTTTGGCATCTTTCCCCAAGAAAGAACCTCTACGAGTGCCTTTGTTCTTCATTTAGACTAAAGTGAGTATTTCGACATTTTCTGTTTAGACTAAAGTAGCTTTCTACATTGTTGAATAGTTCTTGTGTTCTTCATGAACTCAACTTTTTGATCTTTCAGTGTAGTTCATAAGTTACTAATTCTGTCTGTATGCCTGCTAGTCTAACTAGAATAAAGTGCTATTCCGTATGCTCTAATTAGATCAAAACCTTCTGTGATCCCTTGCATGAGATAGCTAATACCTGAGTGAGATCTAGTCTCTCCCTCGTGGGTTCGTCGCTTCATATTTACACGAAGTGCTATAGTGTTGCTAACACGCACAGACGTAGTCGTGCTATAGTAGTGATCGGTGGGTTATCCTTCGTTTGCCCCGTATCCCACAGTTAGTTAGGGGTAGGCCACGGTAGTGACAGCCGTTGGACCCTTTGTACTTCCCCACGTTCGGATACGGTGTAGAGTTTTCGGCCAGAACCGACCTGTCATATCTAGGAGGGAACTGGTGCCCGAAACGAGAGTTTCTACTTGAGAGACCGTTCTTAACTCTGTACACTATCGGCCGGATCCGTTCCATCTCCCATCTCATCCTATAGAGTGGTGTCCTTGGACCATAGCTAGGCTAGGAGGTAGCACTCACCGTTCCTTGGATTCGATACCCTTTGGAATACTCCTTAGGTGAAGTGCCACAACGGTATATCCGTGCGCTTGCGGACTCGTTCGTACTCATAGGTGTACCCAGGTGGATCTTACGCTCACGCTAGCAAGGCGCTGTTAGCAGTGGCTTAAGAAATACCAATAGTCCTATTCCCGACAAGTGCTTAGTAGGTTTTAACACTTAACCCACAAAGCCATTAGACCAGAGCCCAATCCCATGCTCTTACCACATGAGCAATCCATTAATAAATATGGTGATTCCATAAGCAAGATCCTATGCTCGCGAGTGACGAACATCACTCGACTTGTACCAGATCCTTAGAGCATAGCCACTAGCAACCTAGCATACTAGTAAAAGATCATAGGTACTTAAGTATCATGCGACTAGGGTTTCAATTCAACTCATGAACGTAAATGCACATTGATAAGCATTGATAAATTCAGAAGTTTAAAAGAAACACATAGGTTAATGATAAACCGGGGCTTGCCTTCGTCATCACAACCAGTCAAACAACCTTCCGGAGTTTGGTTTGGGTCCTTATCTACGGACACGTAGTGCACGTCTCCTCTCGCTCCCTCGTCCTCGTCTACCAGTACAAGCGTGTAGCTACCATCGGGAACTTCTACACGGAGGATGCATATGCAATAATTAGTGGTGAATTTAATTTAATTAAAAACAGAAACACATGTCAACATGGAGCACATGGTTGACCACATTCACCTTGACAACTATATATTCAACATACTGTTCCTATTAAGGAATATTATGAGGTGCTTTAATATTTATTCTTCTTTTTATAGTGATTGTGTACACATTGAAATAAATAAATTAAAACTAATTTCACAAATAGCAAGGGGGTGATTTTAAGCTTCTAATCTATCTCTACAACACATCCATAAGGTTCCTAAGGATGATACTGATGGTTTTCCGATTAATTCCCTTATTAAGCTTAAAATGGCTCTCATTTTTATTCATAAAATTAATTAATGAAAATGCAGTGGTGACATTTCTGGGCTCCGTACCCCTATACAAGTCCACTGGACAAGAAATACCCACTAAGTTGAGCTATAACTTAATTATACCTAAAATGGCAATTTCTAGCTACCACAAATGAGATAAATGCATAAGAAAAATAAATAGATCACTTCTAGATCTAAACTTTCTCCTACACCATTCCTGACTTAAAACTAGGCTAGACATCCAACAAATACATCAAGAGCTACTCTGAAACTTGAGCTAGGAATTTATATTTAAATCTAAGCATAAATCAGGAACAAATATTTATATCAGTCCTAAAATTAAGATTAATTCAATAAAGGTGCATCTAGGCATTTTAAAACTATACTCAGAAGTTGGGCACAAAAATACATTTAATTTTAGCTACAAAAATCATTATGTCAGATATAGCATAAATATATGGTAAATTATAATAAAAGTTCTACTCACTAACTCTATGCAAATTTTGGTGAAGAGCCTACACATGGCTTTTGCAACAACATATCCAAAGTTCAGATCAATATCACATCTAGATTTTGAACTACAACAAAAGTAAGTTAAACTAAGTTTGAATTTTTGTTCACACACTATCACTCAAAAGTATGATCATGCTTTGCAAAAGATGTAGATCTACTCATAGGAAAACCAAAAAAAATATTTTACATTTTTCTGATTTTTCTGTGATTTTCTACCATTTTTCAAAGTCACTGGACCTAGGGATAAAAGAACTACGAATCTAATTCCAATCCAGACCTAGAAGATTTGGGTTTTCACAATGATGCCCTCAGATTTCTCACAGAGGACCCTACAAGATCTTGGCTTTCACAGATGTGCCCTTGGTGGCGGGGGCGAGTTCGCCGCCGGCGAAGGGCTGCCGGAGCAGGCAAACAAGCGAGGGGGTTGCGATTTAGCTCACCCCAAGTCGGTTGGCGGAGGTGGCTCGGCTGGAGATGGCTCCGACGAGTGGCGGCGGAACCGCTATGGCTCGAAATCCGATGCAATGTGGGGCGACGCTAGGCTATGGGTGGTGGTGGAAGCTCTGTTGGGTCCTTGAGACGAGGCTCAGGTGGCTAGGCGGCGCTGGGAGCGAGTGGAGGGAGGACCTCGAGCTCGGCAGTGGCACTAGGCGCGCAAGGAAGAAAGGGGAGGGGCTTTTATAGGCATGAGCTAGTGTGGAGAGGTGGTTTGTGAACCACGTCGGCGTGTGCGGTCACGACATGGGCGAGGGGTCAGTGGGTGACGTGCGGCGGGTGCCGGCCAATGGTGAAAGGATCAAGACAAGTGGCCTAGAGGGGGGTGAATAGGCCTGCAAAACAATTTCAAACTTTTCTTGCGAAAGTGCTGTAAGATCCTGAAACCTCCGGGAAAATGCACAGATAGTGTATTTTTCTAGAGCTTCTAGGAATCCCTCCTGCACAAGATCTGCTGCAGATTAAAGGTTAGAAAACAGATCTAAAGCAAGGTAAAGGTTGACAAGACTAAGAGGTAGAGGACAAAACACACTAGCAACCTTAGGGTAAAGGATAAGCACTTAACAAAGCAAACCCTAGAAGAACTAGTGAGCTAGCAACCTAGAACAAGCAAGCAACATGTGTAACTGAAGGTAAAGCACAAGAGACATGATTTATCCCGTGGTTCAACTCACCACAAAGGTTGGCTTACATCTATGTTGTTGAGGTTAGCCACAAAGGCTATGGTATCTCTCTAGATCCACTCCTCTCTCACACCTATCACCAAGGTAATAGATGGAGGGTTTCCACTAAGCAAATGAGGGTAATACAAACTTCTTGGGGCTGCCACACGAAGATTGGAAGCTCCCAAGCAACCTCTAGCCGTCTAGGATTCAAGAATCCAAGAGTAAAATATCCACCAAGTAGCTAGGGTTTCACCAAGTGCTCAAGAACACAAGAGAGGGATTGGATTTGCTTTTTCTTACAAGGAATCACTCCACATGTGAATTCTACGGTTTGGTTTGGATTCAAGTAGGAGGGAGTCAATGCTTGGGAGAGAAGGTGAGCAAATGGTACTGTTCAACGCAGGGAGGAAGAAGAGAACCGTTGGGAGACAAGGGGGTATAAATACCCGAAACCTCCGAAATATCCTGAAACCTCCAAGATCTAAAAGACTCAACAGACTGTCAAGGTAAAGCTCAGAACATCTGGGGAAAAACTCGGAGCTTTCGGGAATTGACAGAAAACAGGGAAAGACAACAGGGTGTTGAGGCTATTTGTGGCTGGGATAGATTTTGTTTTGGATAAGATTTAAGCACTTGGTTCCATCCTAACCACCATTAGTATCCCTCTTGATAGTACGATTTATCCCATACTCAAATTCAAAATATAAAAGGAATTAAACTCCAACTTAAACTCCATCCTTCAAAATGAGGGGTCTCCTTTAACACTTTTGCACCCATGATCTAATAAGTACCTATCACAAACACTTACAAGCTCATTAGTTCTTTAACTGTGTGGTCAACACCACTAAAACCCACTTAGGGGATTGATTGCACTTACAACTGGCGACGCGCGCGTGCGGCGAGCGGCGGGTGCGGGTGTGACACGTGGCACTGGCCTAGGGCCTTAGTGCGAATCACTCCCTCTTGGTACACAGTGCCCACGACGCCAGCCTTCGGACCGATGGTCCCTTCACTGCCTCGGTGTGCGTTGTTGGTATTTATTAAGCCTATAGAAATATTATGATGATAATCTTCAAGCGCACAGATACTGGTGAGCATTCCACCCGGGAGAGGGTTTTAAATATCGAATCCACAAGGAGAATGGTAAAGAGAGTATCTGAGGTATATAACTAATCAACTGAGTAGCTATCAAGGACTAGACAGAAAGAGAGATAAGGAAAACTTAAGGATGTCTGGTTCTTATTCTCATGAGCTATGTCTATATTGTTCTTATGGGGTGACTGTCTGAAGGCACACTTAGTAAAGGGAACCTCCTGAGAATCTATGGGGGAGTCCTACAGTTTCTATAGACGGGAGGTGGACTATGAAGGTCTCAATGGTGCTGTCACCATCATGATCTACCACATGATCTGGAATATAGAAGGCATTCATAAGCTAGCTAGTCTAAGCACCACTTACACTAAACATGCAACTTTAATTCAAGAGCGATAGGAATTAAAGTACTCAAAAAGTTATGAATCGTAAGAACAATAAAAACAATGATGCTCACTTGAATAAGAAGTCGATCTTTCCACAAGGTCTCAGGATCAGGCTCCAATGGAGATGATCCCAAAGGTAGAAGATGAAGAGGAGACACTGACAGGTCCGGGCCTTCCTCCAGCTTCGCCTCAACCGCTCTCTAATCCTCTCGAACAAGATTAGCTAGGTCTAATTAGACCGTGGCTCTCTCTCAACTTGATACTAACTCTCCAACTCTAATTCTAACCTAGAGCTCTAATCTCAGGTAGGTATGGAGGATCTGATAGAATGAGTTGTTCTCCACCCCAGGGTCAGGGGATCTGCTTATATAGTCCAGAGAAGATGATGTGCACTGTAGGATCAAACCAACCTAAACATGTGGTTTAGATTGATCTTCATAGGCGGTGGAGTAACATTCCAGAAGTTGGGCCCATTTGGCGCCAGGGGATGGCCGACTGGCCCCACCACTGGGCCGGTCGGTCTATTGTGGGCCCCACTTGGGTTCCACTTCAGCCAGGTGGGTCCTTGATCCTTTTAGATGCTTCTGTTTTAGGTTCTAGGTCACGTTGAGTTTCGGAGCCTTCTGGAGTCTTCTAGAGAGGTTTCTTTGCATATTTTCTGAATAGTCCCTGCAAATTCATAGATTCACCAAAACTCATGAAAATTGTCAATATAAACCCTAATAAGGTGATCTAATCATATTTTAGTCCCTTTTCCAGTAAATGTGCAGGATAAAATTCATAGATAAGAAGTGCCAACATGCGTGCATGCGCGTACAGTGGTGAGGCCGACGCGACGCGCTGCGACGTCACGTGCGGACGCGCGTTCCGGCCCATTTGAATTTTTTTTGGCTATGTTCAAATGAATTTTTCTGACAACTCTGTATCTAAACTGCTTCAAGCTGTGTATAGCAAGGTTGAAGATCAAGTTTGAAGAGTATCTTGGCCCCCTAAGTGGGTTTTGGTGATTTAATGACACACGCTTAAGTGACTAATGATTTATCTAGTGCATGAGCAGGAATTAAAATTGTATTGTGGCATCCTATGTTATTCATCGATGTGTAAAAAGGAAGTGGTGCTACAAAGGTTTCCTATGAAGGCTTATTTACTTTATATTTTGAATTTGAGTCCCAGGAACGTCGTACTATAAAGAGGGATAGGAAATGTATCTTTCAAGAGTCGAACAAGTGATCTAGTTGTCAAAACAAAACCTATGAGAGACACCTTTGCACCAACACATTCACAGGGTTAACTTTTTGGGTACTGACCTTGGAAGGCCAAAGTTTCCGGGTTTCTCCCGGAGTCTCCGGACTTCCCGAAGTTTCCGGGGTTTTCCCAGATATTCCGGGTCTTAGAGCTGTAACGACTCTTTTCTGTGTGAGGGGGTATAAAAGCCCCCTCCACCCTTTCCTCTACCTCTCTCTTGCCCATTTTGACCTGCAAGCTTCAGAACTCATTCACTTACCCTCTTTACTCCCCTTGTCCTTGGTTTGGTGAGATTTGTTGGGGATTTAAGGAGGGATTGAGAGCAAGAGCTTGGAGAGTGCTAGTGAGCTGATTTCCCATCTCTAGAGCACCTCGTTCTTCGCTTGGTTGACACATTTCATGTTTGTTACTCTTGGAACTTTGAGCTCCTAGCCGGCTAGGTGTTGACTTGGAGCATCCAAAGGTTTGTGGCTGACCAAGGAAGTTTGTATCACCCCGAAATTGAGTAACTCTAGCTTGATCTTTGTGGTCGCTAGAGGGAGAAAAGTGACCTAGGTGTAAAGGTCCACCCTTTGTGGGTACCTCAATGGAGACGTAGACCTCAAGGTGTGAGGTTGAACTCCGGTAACAAATCCTTGTGTCTTTATTGTGATTGTTGCTCTTGTTGTATGCTTGTATATCCCTTGAGCTCATTTCTAGGGTTTGGTACTGATCTACTCCATGTTGAGGTTTCTGCAGGTTCTAGGTGGATAAACAGGTCTGTCTCATCCCTTTGCATAACCTATTTTCACAGATCCATGTTTGAGCAAGTTTGATTTCTGTCGATTTAAATCCCCTCTCACTAGCCGGACAATTCGGACATTTTCCCGGATTCTTCAGATTTCCCAAAGTATCCGAAAACATATCTGGACCTGATTTAACAGTTGCTTGAAAAGTTGGTAAATTTTAGATTTGACTATTCACCCCCCTCTAGTTGAAATCTTGATCCTTTCAAAGCTACCCTATACAACTTTTACAAAGGCTCATGGGTTTTTTGATCAAAGACTTTTGCATGAACTGCTTGCCAATCTGCGGTTTTTCTCGGCACTAGCAAACAGTGGCTGTTGGCGTTGACCACAGTTTTTTCACACATTTACCCTTCGAATTTGAAATGCCACTCAACATGAAAGTTGTGTCCCATGGAAAATTGCACAACTTTTGTATTGGGAGAAAACGAAGTGTTTAGATGAAATTTGGAGAATGCGGTAAAAGTTCTAGAGTGGCCATGGATGTCAAAGGGTTTGAGTAGGGGTTTGACTAGGGTTTGACCTCTAATGCATTGTTGATTTGATTAAGGTGACTATTAGCATTAGTTGACACTAATTAGTGTTACAAAAGGGCCACGTGGTGTCTAAGTGAAACCAAGCACCAAAACCGCCCTATAGCAAAAACTTAACGGTTTTAAGAGTTTGATTGCCAAATATTCCTAGTTTTGCGGTTTGATGGGCAAAACCAAACTTCGGCTATAGTTCGATAGTCAAAAATAGACTTCTTCCACGTCTACAAGACTCGTCTGTGTCTTCGTCATTTTGCAAAAAGTCCCCCGCGTGGCCGAGTCGACGGGAGTCGCGTCGTCTCGTGAGTCGACGGGACGTCCTATTCCTAGAGGCTGAACAGACGTGAATAGATGCATTGTAGACCTCGTCTTCTCCCAGTGCCGCGGTAGGCAGGATCCCGCGCGCCTCCTCCCCCACGCCAAAACTCAGCACCAAGCTCGTTACTCTCCCGCTAAGGCCGCCAAGCTCGCCTCATCTCCAGCCAAAAGCTCACCTCCCCCTGTGCCAAAAGGTCTTGGATCTTGTCGCCACATCTGCCTTCCCCTCTTTGCCACTGCGCTCTTCTCACTGGAACAGGGTGCGGCGAGATGTCCACGGCCAGCACACCACGGAGGAATAGCGGCCTCAACGTGCAGTCGGTTGTTGATGAGCTGGACCAGCGTCGTGTGGGCCTGGACGCCGCGGAGGCGCGTGGTGATCTCGCGGTTTCCGGCGCTGATCCTAGTGGCGCGCGTGTGGACCTCCTCCAGGTGCCGCTGCTTGCAGGGTGGCAGGGACTTCGAGCACGGGAGGGAGGGGAAGGAGCCTCTGCCAGCCGCCGAGCAGGGACCTCGAGCACGCGTGAGCTCATCCCTGAGCCTCGCCTGCCACATGCAGCGCAGGTGATCGCTGCCCCTGCCACCATCTGTTGCTTCTTGCTAGCTTTGCCTTTTGACTCTATGTTCTTGACTTCCACATAGGTGTATCTGAATGTTATCTGAACAGAGCTAGTACTCTTGACTTCATCTCTCAATTTTGCAGGAAATGTTGTGATCTACCTGATGCTGCTATCTGAATGCTTCCTAGTTTTTTTGTGTGAATATGTCACTGATATCTGAATGGTTCCCTGTAAAATCTCTCTCATGCATAACTGAAGCATTAGTGAGTGTAACTGCAACACTAGCTAGTGCCAATTTGCAAACTCTGAAACTATCATTTCACCTGGAAGGTTGGAAGCACACATTTCACCTGGAAACAATTCTGCAATCTCTAAAAATTGTGTAATCTCTGAAAATTGTGTTATGCAATCTCTGTCAAATTTCTGTCAAAGTGTATTATGCAATCTCTGAAAAGTATGTTATGCAATCTCTGAAAAACTTGATTCTATCTTCTGATTGTACTTCACACGGGATGGCGCAAGGAAGGTTGACAACGTTTAGGGCGGCCGGGATGGCGCAAGCGGCGGAGGCTTGTCTCTACGGCCGGCCTCTCAGTTTCCCGATCGATTCATTGTCGAGATCCTTTTGCCGGGCATGGTCGGAGCCGAGATTCCCCATTGGAAAACTGGAGCGGGGAGCAGCAACCTTGAAAGAGGCTCCAATCTGATTCCAATGGAAGACGACGGGCGGGCGCAGGGGTCGGCGGCGGAGGCGAGGTCGCCGGAGTCAAACACCATGGCGGAGAGGTCGTTCAGGGACCTGCATTGAGCTTGCTTTGGGCCCGTTCCCACGACAAGGCCATGGGTGCGCATACCACCGCATCAGGATACATCAATAGGAATCGTGGGGCATGCTCCTGTTCCTGGGACACGCGGCGAGCCGCCATGGGAGGATGATGGAGGTGAGAAACACCAGGGTGGTGAAGGGGACTTGCGGGTTGATTCAACCCAGTCGATCAGACTGGATGGGGATCAGACTCCTAACCCTACGCACAGATTGTTGACGGTGAAATTCCGTCAACCTAGCCATGAGTTTACCTTCGGTGTTGGCATGAGTTTTATATCTTATCTATTGGTACTAACCCCCTTGGTATAACAAGTTTGTTCGTGCATGTTGGTTTTGGAGTTTAGTGTTTATGCAAGGTTTTAGCGTTGAAAGCAAGACTTCCGGGATAAGTTCATCGAGCACCTTGTGACAAGATCTTGAAGCCCAGTACAAGTCATGCAATGAAGCAAACATGACTTCAAGAAGCCCAGGGACCAAACCCGAGAAGATGACAAACTCTGAGGACCCAGTCAGAAAAGTACCGAATCTTGCGGGACAAGGAGCTTCATCCAATTCGAAGAGAAACTGACGACAAGGTGAGGACCATGTGTGGTTCGAGGACCGGTGGATGGTCGCTTCCTTGTGTGATGAGTGATTGACAACGTTGTGTGGGCCGATTCTTGGCTAAGTATTGCGGGTGCGAGGTTGCGGCTTGACTCGTGTTGGTGCGGGTGAAGAACAAGCGCGAAAGGTCGTCGCCGGTGAGGCCTCCGGTGTGTGGAGAAGACAAGTAGGCTTTGTTCGAGGGACCCCGTGGCCGGCGGGGTCAAGTGCGGGCCACATGGTGGCATGAACAACAAGATGAAGTCGTGGACGGTTTCTTGGTTGAGCCTCAAAACCAAGGTCGAGCCGGGACTACGTGGGAGCCAAGTCATGAGTGGAGATTGGCGGAGGCTACACCGAGTTCGCGGGGTTTCCGGTGGTTCACCGTAAAACCACCGGGTTCCTTGGTTGATCCACAAAGCCAAGACCGAGAACCGAAGACGGAGCCGCAAGCCGCGGCGCGGACCGGCCTCGACCGGTGGGTCCGACCGGTCCCCGACCGGTGGGGACCCGGCCTCGGCCGGTGAGGAGCACCGGTCGGCCGTGTGCGACGACGCGGTCCGGAATCTTCGAAGCGGAGGACACGCGTCGGGATCGCATGGCTTGCGTCGAGGCTACGCAGGGTGCGGTCGCCGGCATCCGTCCGATGGTGAAGACATCAAGAATTCTAAATCCGCCCTTGAGGGGCTTGTATCCCTAGTTAGTAGAGAGGGGCATTTTAGACATTCGGTTGCCGCCTATATAACCCAAGAGGTGAGAGGATGGCAGCCAACTCTTGGAACCCTAGCTCATTTGTTTTCCTATTTTCCACCTATTTTCTCTAGGTTTTCCTTAGGACTAGCAAGAGAGCTTCACGGAGAGATCTTGTAGAGAGGGATGGATGATCGGGCGGCTTGCTAGACCTTGTACGAACCTTTGTTTCATGTATAGATGATTCGGCGTTATTCCTCAAGGTTTGGATGTATTTTTCCCGGTTATTCTTGGTGGTGATTTTCGGAGCCCTCTCTCGGTGATTTCTTTGGGTTGTTTTCGGGGCTCTTCTCTTGGAGATTTGATGGGAGAAATTTGTGGGAACCCTTCGTGGTTCTTTGGGCCGTGATTCCCCTCCCAAATCCGTGAGAAAAAGTGCTCGATTTGGGGTTTCTTGAGTTCTTGGGTTGGAAGTGCTTTCGGCGGGATTTCTTCGATTCCTCCTTTTTGGACGAGATTTGGTGGGATTAAACTTGGCTATGGACTCCTCATGAGGTGTTCCCGATATCCCCAAAGTCTTGTTCAAGTCCGTGGAGCGATTCGGGAGATCGAGATTTGGATTTGGGGGAGTTGACCCGCGGGTCTTGTTCATCCCGAGCGCCCGTGCCACACCGGTCGACCGGTGCTCTTGACCGGTCCGACCGGTGCAAGCCCTTGTGGGATTTTGCTCGGGTGAACGTCTTGGTGAGTTCGTTGTTGTCCCGTGGTGCCGCTTGTTTCAAGTTTGGGTCCGTTTGGTGGTCGGTTGGCTCTGTTTGGTGTCTTGGGGGCTTTCGGTGCCGCCATCGGTCGACCGGTGTGTCTCACCGGTCCGACCGGTGTAGAGCCACTTAGTGGAAGTTGCTCGGGTTCACCTACGGGGACCGGTCCGACCGGTGGTGCTCACCCGGTCCGACCGGTGTGGGTCTCGTAGACTCGAGGTTTGGTTTTTCCGCCGCGTTTCTCGGGTCGGAAGGTTGCGTGTTGGCTCCTAGGTCCAAGTGGCACTCCGGTGGCTACGTGGGCTTGACCAACCTTGGTAGTGAGTCGGAGACGTGTGTTGGAAGCCGCGTTCGTCTTGTTGGAGTTTTCATCTCCTTCGAGAAGAATTTTTATCGGCTCCCATTCACTCCCCCCCCTTCTCGGTTCGCCGTATCGGTCCTTCAAGTGGTATCGAGCCGGTTCGGGTCTTTGTTGACTCTAACCGCCTAAGATCCAAGGATGGCGTACCGGAACGGGGTTCGGGTCCTCCACACTTCGATGGCAAGAACTACCGGATGTGGAGCAAGCGGATGGGTGCGTTCCTCCGCGGAAAGGGTCGACCGCTTTGGGATGTCACGGTGGACACAGGCTATGTCCAGCCGATGGATTTCCTTGCTCCGGGGTCGAGGGACGGATTCGACGCCAACAATAAGGCGGTCGACTACTTGTTTCGTGCTTTGTGTCGGCCGAGTTCGATCGGGTGCACACCGAGCACTTGGCTTGTAGGATTTGGGCGGTGTTGAAGGAGGCTCATGTTGGGAACGCCCGTGTTCGAGGCACGGTTGTATGCGACCTACGGAGAGAGTACGAGAACTTCACTCATCTCCCCGGTGAGTCCATCGATGCCTTGTTTCGCAGGTTCACGGTGGTGGTGAACAACATGAGGGCCAATGTGGACGTGCTCCCGTACGATGATCATGATAGAGCGGTCAAGCTCTTACACTCTTTGGATCGTACGATATGGGGCGGAAAGTTCGAGGCCATAGTCGAGTCGGAGAGGTACGATACTCGACGGTGAACGAGCCGTTCTCGAAGCTCAAGTCGGCCGAGGTGGATAGGGGCATGATCGCCAAGCTCGAGGGACCGACTGACTCCCATAGTCTTGCCCTCGTTGGTGGTTCCAAAGGAAAGACTAACTCTAACCCATCCACCAGGATGTTCTCGTTTTCCTCTTTGATGTCTATGCCAGATGAGGAGTTTGATGACCTTGGAGAGGACGAGCCGGCGCCGTTGACGAGGCGGTTCGAGAGGCTGCACGAGAACCGCGTGAACATGAGGAGGAACACGAGGACCTGCTTCCGTGCGGCAAGCCGGGACACTTCGTCGCCGACCGCCCGAGAAGGCCGAGAGCAAGGACGGCCTACAAGCACAAGTCGAGGATGAACGATGGCAAGTACCGTTCGAGGCGCAACCACAAGAGCAAGCACAAGAACAAGTACAAGGACGAGCGACGATCGAGGAAGAAGGACGGCCGAGGCAAGGCCCGAGCGATGGTTGGAGCGAGCGACGTCGACTCCGGTTCCGCGTACTCCACCTCGAGCTCGAGCGGCCAGCCGAAGACGAGGGAGATCGCCGCAAGAACAAGAAGTCGTCCAAGGACCCGAGCGGGGCCGAGCCGCTCGCGAGAGATGGCTTCGCACCATGGCGTTGAGCTCCGGCGGCAAGAAGAGCACACGGAGCGACTCGGACTGCGAGTCCGACGACGAGGTGCGTGATGAACTTCCCTTCTTGCGCCGGAGAATGAGAGACTTGGCTCTTTGCTTGATAACCGTGATGACATGCTTAGAGAGGCCAAGAAAATGAGGAAAGAGCTTAGGGCCTCACTCGAGGATGCTAGGACTAGAGTGGGCGAGCTAGAGACACAGGTGCTTGATAGCAAGCTTGAGATTGATTCGCTTAAGGCTAGCCCCGTTGTTTCGATGAGAATGATTGTCTTGATTGCTCTATATTCCTTGTTGATCTTGCTCGTTCAAGGAGAAGCATGCCTCCAAGTGTGAGGAACTAGATGTGCTTAGGGTTGAAGTGGCCGAGCTTAAGTCTAGACTCGCTTTGCTAGGTGCTTGCACTTCTTGCCCCGTTTTGCATGCTAAGATTGATGAGATGCATGCTTACACTAGTTCGCTCGAGGCTAAATTGAAGGAACCCATGCCTACATCTTGCTCTACCCGTGAAATGCATGCATTGAAAAATTTGGAGCTTGCACATTATGTTGACCGTTTGCGGGATGAGAATGATGATTTGAGGAAGTTGATGGGTTGGTTGTCCGGTCCACGAGCCTCGGTTGAGGATGATGATCGAGGCCTTTAAGAGGCAAGATGGTGAGGGGCTTGGAGCAAACAAGGTTGGTGAGGGAAGTGGAGAGAATATTCGGAGCCACCAAAAACCCACCACAAGAATGAGTTCCCACCAAAACCTAACCATCTAAGGAATCGGCTAGACACAACCCCGGCTCCACCCGTGTTTCCTACACCCACAAATGACCTACAAAAGCCTATCAAGTTTGTGAGCACTTCGGGGAAAGTGTTCTTTGGGAAGGAGAGTGAGAAGGCAAGTGGTGAGAAACCTAGGGAGGGTTTGAGTGGAAAGAAACCGAGTGAGCGACCACATCCCAAGCCAAAGCCTAAGCTTGTGAGGTTCCTTTGTGGCTATTGTGGGAGAGATGGCCATAAGGAGGAGTTTTGCTTCAAGAGGAAGCGAGAGGAGAGAATGAAGAAGGAGTGGGCTAACAAGGACAAGTACCACCCTTCCGATGGTGTACTTGAGCCTCATATGCGGATGCCCAAAGGCAAGGCGATTGTGAGGACGAGTTCGGGCTTGGGGAGAGAAGAAGGCTGCAGGTGGTGTTGCTGTCCGGGTCACACCCCGGTCGGACCGGTGTGGGGCACCGGTCGGACCGGTGCGGGCTGGACGGACGGATGTTCGGGTTTCGAGCTCGTACGGTGCGAGGGTTGTTTCGGTAGTCGTGGTTCGGTGGTTGGGCCGGAAAGGGTGCAGGTGGTCAGTTTGCTAGGCGTTCTCCTCCTCGTGCTCAATACGGGGATTGGAGGAGTCGTGGCGTTGAGTTGGAGAGGAAGGACGTTCCATGAGCTTTCTTGCGTGGTTTCGGTCCTCCTCCAGGCAGAGAGGGGTGGTTCCCTCAGGGTGGTTACCGTGGTGGTGTTCGTGGAGGCAGTTTTGGTAGGAGAGATACTTTGGTTGGTGCTAACCCCACTTTCGAGCAAATGGCTCGGCACTGGTTTTCCTCCTTTGGTACTAACCCCGATCTTTGAGTCGTTTGTTCGCTCACGTGCTCGTTTTTGATTTTCGTGGTGGGAGACTTGAAGAACATTTGGTTGATTGACTCCGTTGTTCGAGGCATATGACCGGGGACAGGGGGTGGTTCTCAAGTCTCGTCCCGGTGGTGACGAAGAGGTACATCACTTTTGGGGACAATGGGCGTGGGCGTGTGCTTTCAGAAGGTGAGATAAAAGTGAGTGACAAGATCACTCTGAGGCGTGTTGCTCTTGTTCAATCACCGGGGTACAATTTGCTTTCGTGTCCCGGTTGTTGGATGAGGGTTTTGAGGTGTTGTTTCGGCCTGGTGCTTCTCGGATTTTGGACTCTCGAGGGAACCTTGTCTGTATGGTCGTTCCCGAGGGTCAGGTGTTTCGAGCTGATTTTTCTCAGTCTTCTGGTGTTGAGCGCTGTTTCTTGGCCGGTTCTTCGAGTGAGTTGTGGAAGTGGTATAGGAAGTTGGGTCATTTGAGCTTTGACCTTTTGTCTCGCTTGAGTAAACTCAATTTGGTCCGAGGATTGCCACGGTTGAGGTTTAAGAAAGAGTTGGTTTGTGCGCCGTGTAGGCATGCCAAGATGGTGGCCTCTTCTTACCCGCCTCTCACCGATGTGATGACCGAGCGTCCATGCGAGCCGCTCCATATGGACCTTGTTGGCCCGGCCTCGTGTGCGATCTCGCGGGTGGGAAGTGGTATGTCCTTGTTGTGGTGGATGACTATTCTCGGTATGCGTGGGTGTTCTTTCTCGGAGGATAAGGGGGAGACGTTTGGTTTTGTTCGAGATCTAGTCTTGAGGTTGAGGAACGAGAGGCACGGAGATGCCATACGAGCTATCCGCGAGTGATAATGGCTCGGAATTCGGAACTCTCGTTTTGAAACCTTTTGTCATGACTTGGGTCTTGAGCACCCGCTTTTCGAGTCCGTATACGCCTCCGCAGAATGGTGTTGTGGAAAGGAAGAACAGGACCTTGTGCGAGATGGCTCGGACGATGCTTGATGAGCATAGGACTCCGAGGAGGTATTGGGCTGAGGCGGTGAATACCGCATGCTATGTGTCGAACAGGATATACCTCAGAGTGCACAAGAAGAAGACATGCTATGAGTTGATGCATGGTCGCACACCCAAGGTGAGTCACTTCCATGTCTTTGGTTGCAAGTGTTTCATTGTGAAGAAAGGCGAGAAGTTGGATAAGTTTGAGGCTAGGTCTATCAATGGCATTTTCTTTGGTTATGCATCTCATTCTAGAGTATATCGTGTGCTCAATCTTGAAACTAACCAAATCGTGGAGACTTGCGAGGTAACCTTCGACGAGACGAGCCACGTAGTCGGCTTGTCTTTGAGTGTGCGGTGATGATGAGCTTGGCGAGGAGATCTTTCGGGAGGAGGAGCATGAACATGGAGATGATGAGGATGGCGGTGCGGTGCCCCCGGCTGAACATGTACCCACTACTTCGACTACGATGATGGATGGACCCTCTGCTACACCTACGACGACAAATCAAGAACGAGGAGAAGCTGATGTTGAGGGGGAGGTAGCTTCGAGGCGAGAACCTCCCCGGCGAGTTCAAGTGGATCACCCAGCTTCGAGGATCATCGGCGACATGGATGAACGCACTACACGGTCGAGGGTTCGGAACAATTCCCATTTTGCTCATGCTTGCGTTTGTTGCTTCTTTCGAGCCCAAAGACATTGGACACGCACTATCCGATCACAATTGGGTTAACTCGATGCATGAGGAGTTGGAGAATTTGGAGAGGAATCGGGGTGTGGGAGTTGGTTGACCCTCCCCCGGGGTGTAAGCCGATTGGTACAAAGTGGGTGTGGAAAAACAAAGAGGGAGAGAAGGGTGAGGTTGTGAGGAACAAGTCAAGACTTGTTGCTCGGGGGTTCGGTCGAAGGAGGGGATTGACTACGAGGAGACCTTTGCTCCCGTAGCCCGTTTGGAGGCGATTAGGATCCTTCTAGCCTTTTCCGTGGCTAAAGGGTTCAAGTTGCACCAAATGGATGTGAAGAGTGCTTTTCGAATGGGGTGTTGGAGGAAGAAGTGTATGTGAGACAGCCTCCAGGGTTTGAGAGTGAGAGGTACCCCCACCGGGTGTACAAGTTGAGGAAGGCGCCGTATGGGTTGAAGCGGCGCCTAGAGCTTGGTATGGCGGGGTTGAGGGGGTTCTTGTTTGAGAGAGGTTTTGAGATGGGGAAGGTCGATCGGACCTTGTTTTTGCGAGAGGAGGGGGCGGAGATATCCCGATTGTGCGGGTGTACGTGGATGATATTGTCTTTGGTGGCTCGTCTAACTCTCTTGTTGCGAGGTTTGCGGATGATATGAGCGAGGAGTTTGAGATGAGCATGATGGGTGAGTTGCGAGTTCTTCCTCGGGCTACAAATCAAGCAATCAAAGGAAGGAACATTTGTGCACCGGGCTAAGTACACCAAGGACATTGTGAGGAAGTTCAAGATGGAGGACTCCAAGGCTATGACGACGCCGATGAGTACGACTACGGCTCTTGATGCGGACGAGGACGGTGAACACGTGGATCGAAGGAGTACCGAGCATGATCGGGTCACTCCTCTACTTGACGGCGACGAGGCCGAACATACGCTTCTCGGTGTGTCCGTGCGCTCGTTTTCAAGCGTCTCCGAGGACTTCGCATCGGCAAGCGGTGAAAAGAATTTTCGTGTACTTGCGTCACACTCCCGACTTCGGCCTTTGGTACTCCGCGTCCTCATCTTTGGCGCTTCATGGTTTTTCGGACGCGGATTTTGCCGGGTGTCGGTTGGATAGGAAGTCCACTTCGGGACTTGCCGCTTTTGGGTTCTTCGTTGGTGTCTTGGTCTTCCCGTAAGCAGTCGAGTGTTGCTCAATCCACGACCGAAGCCGAGTATGTTGCCGCTGCTAGTTGTTGCTCTCAGCTCCTTTGGATCACCTACACCATGAGTGACTTTGGTGAGGAGTATACCCATGTCCCACTTCAATGTGATAGCACCAGTGCCATAAGTGTTGCAAAGAACCCAGTGCTCCATTCTAAAACCAAGCACATAGAAGTGAGGTATCATTTTCTGAGAGACAACGTTGAGAAAGGAAAGATAGCGTTGATCCATGTACCCACACATGACCAACTAGCCGATATTTTCACCAAACCCCTAGATCAAGCAACTTTCACTCGCTTGCGGGGGGAACTTGGTGTGTGTTTGATTTCTTGAGTTGGGTGTGTGGGAGCTTTCTTTTGCCGGTAGTGTCGAGCCCATTTTGCCTCCCCTCGAGGAGCCGGTTTGTAGCATATGTATAGATTTCCTTTGTGCATTTCTTGCATTTGGCATGGCATATGTAACATGATGTATAGGCATCCTTGTATCTTAGATTGCATGCATTTTGTATCATATGCATTGGTTAGGAAAGCTTCTCTCATATACATTGTTCACCATGGAATGAGATATATGTTTTTGTGAGCTTGTTTGGTATGATATGGTTAGTTTGGCTTAGCTCTTGATGATCTTGATGAATAATCCATGGTTGATAGCTATGCTTTTGAAAAATGTCACATGTATGCTCTCTCATGTGTAAATGCCTTTACATGCTCTTGACATGTTTTTGTGGCTTTGCTATGCTTAATTTGTGGTGGGATAGCTAGCTTATTGATCATATGGGGCCAAAGGCTCTTTTGCCATCATGAATGTTTAGCCCTCTAGATTTATCTTGTGGAGGAGCATAAGTTCCTTTTTGTCGCAAAGACATTTCATGTACCATTTACAAATCTGAAAATGAAATGAAAAATGCTTGGAAAATATGCTCCCATGTCATATGTGCTTGAATTTAATTTGCTTTGGGTGCTAAACCGTTGCATGATGCCTACCAATGAGAAGTCTCATACATAGAAGTAGGCACATGGCTCGGTGGCTTTGACATGACATGAGGTGCTTGTGGGTGTTTGTGATGGTCTTATGATTAGAATGGCTGTCCTAGCATGAAGTTTGTGTGGCTTTGCCATTTTGATATGCTTCGATCATGTTTAGGACTTTGCTCATGAGAGGCAAGTCTTTCGCAAAATTGCCAAAATCCTTTTTAGCTTCGTCCAATGGTTGTGAAACTTGGTGATCATGTAGTTGAGATCGATACGAAGCTGTAGAGTATCTAACTTGCTCATTTGGACATGTGTAGCATTCTTTGTTGAATTTTGTCTATTTGAGAAGCTCTAGGTTGAAAGTTTTGCAACTTTGGCTTGATTCATGCATTGCCAACAAGGGGGAGAAGTTTGAGGCTTGAAATGGCTTGTTGGACGCGTTTGGAAGGTTTTCGGTGGTTTCGAGCCATTTCAGGGTTTCGTTGTACACCGGTCCGACCGGTGAGGAGCACCGGTCCGACCGGTGTGAGTGCTTGGTCCCGTACATATGTTGGGCACCGGTCGACCGGTGGTGATGAACGGTCGACCGGTGTGAGCCGAAAGTGATGTAGGCTGTCTGTTTTCAAGTGGTTTGCATGCATTCGTCCAGGGGGAGTTGCATTGGTTCAGGGGGAGCTTGCATGTGTGCAGGGGGAGCTCTTTGTGAGTTTTCGAGTTTTGTTTCGGTGGTTTGTGCTCTTTGCTTGAGCTTTGCTTTGTCTCGGATGTGTCGAGCCGTTGCCCTTGCCTAAGGGGTCCGAGACTTGACTTCTTCAAGTGATCTTGCTCTTTGCCTTTGTTTGGCTTTCGATCGCTTGTTGGAGTTTCTTTTTGTTCGTTTCTTTTCTTTTTCTTTTCTCTCTTGTTACTTTCGTGTGGGTGTTGTCAATGCACTCATCAAGGGGGAGATTGAGGATCATGTGTGGTTCGAGGACCGGTGGATGGTCGCTTCCTTGTGTGATGAGTGATTGACAACGTTGTGTGGACTGATTCTTGGCTAAGTATTGCAGGTGCAGGTTGCGGCTTGACTCGTGTTGGTGCAGGTGAAGAACAAGCGCGAAAGGTCGTCGCCGGTGAGGCCTCCGGTGTGGAGAAGACAAGTAGGCTTTGTTCGAGGGACCGGTGGCCGGCGGGGGTCAAGTGCGGGCCGCATGGTGGCATGAACAGCAAGATGAAGTCGTGGACGTTTTCTTGGTTGAGCCTCAAAACCAAGGTCGAGCCGGGACTACGTGGGAGCCAAGTCATGAGTGGAGATTGGCGGAGGCTACACCGAGTTCGCGGGGTTTCCGGTGGTTCACCGTAAAACCACCGGGTTCCTTGGTTGATCCACAAAGCCAAGACCGGAGAACCGAAGACGGAGCCGCAGCAGCCGCGGCACGGTCCGACCGGTGGGTCCGACCGGTCCCGACCGGTGGGGACCGGCTCGACCGGTGAGGAGCACCGGTCGACCGGTGTGCGACGACGCAGTCCGAATCTTCGAAGCGGAGGACACGCGTCGGGATCGCATGGCTTGCGTCGAGGCTACGCGAGGGTGCGGTCGCCGGGCATCCGTCCGATGGTGAAGACATCAAGAATTCCAAATCCGCCCTTGAGGGGCTTGTATCCCTAGTTAGTAGAGAGGGGCATTTTAGACATTCGGTTGCCGCCTATATAACCCAAGAGGTGAGAGGATGGCAGCCAACTCTTGGAACCCTAGCTCATTTGTTTTCCTATTTTCCACCTATTTTCTCTAGGTTTTCCTTAGGACTAGCAAGAGAGCTTCACGGAGAGATCTTGTAGAGAGGGATGGATGATCGGGCGGCTTGCTAGACCTTGTACGAACCTTTGTTTCATGTATAGATGATTCGGCGTTATTCCTCAAGGTTTGGATGTATTTTTCCCGGTTATTCTTGGTGGTGATTTTCGGAGCCCTCTCTCGGTGATTTCTTTGGGTTGTTTTCGGGGCTCTTCTCTTGGGGATTTGATGGGAGAAATTTGTGGGAACCCTTCGTGGTTCTTTGGGCCGTGATTCCCCTCCCAAATCCGTGAGAAAAGGTGCTCGATTTTGGGGTTTCTTTAGTTCTTGGGTTGGAAGTGCTTTCGGCGGGATTTCTTCGATTCCTCCTTTTTGGACGAGATTTGGTGGGATTAAACTTGGCTATGGACTCCTCATGAGGTGTTCCCGATATCCCCAAAGTCTTGTTCAAGTCCGTGGAGCGATTCGGGAGATCGAGATTTGGATTTGGGGGAGTTGACCGCGGGTGCTGTTCATCCCGAGTCGCCCGAGCCACACCGGTCGACCGGTGCTCTTGACCGGTCCGACCGGTGCAAGCCCTTGTGGGATTTTGCTCGGGTGAACGTCTTGGTGAGTTCGTTGTTGTCCCGTGGTGCCGCTTGTTTCAAGTTTGGGTCCGTTTGGTGGTCGGTTGGCCTTGTTTGGTGTCTTGGGGGCTTTCGTTTGCCATCGGTCCGACCGGTGTGTCTCACCGGTCGGCCGGTGTAGAGCCACTTAGTGGAAGTTGCTCGGGTTCACCTACGGGGACCGGTCGGCCGGTGGTGCTCACCGGTCCGACCGTGTGGGTCTGTAGACTCGAGGTTTGGTTTTTCCGCCGCGTTTCTCGGGTCGGAAGGTTGCGTGTTGGCTCCTAGGTCCGGTGGCACTCCGGTGGCTACGTGGGCTTGACCAACCTTGGTAGTGAGTCGGAGACGTGTGTTGGAAGCCGCGTTTATCTTGTTGGAGTTTTCATCTCCTTCGAGAAGAATTTTTATCGGCTCCCATTCACTCCCCCCCCTCCTCCGGTTCGCCGTATCGGTCCTTCACAAGGGCCCACATGCGAGGAGGGGGAAGGATCTAGAAGACTCGGGAACCAACACCGGCGAAGGAGGCAACGGCCGGGCCGAAGTGGGCCCGGGCCGGCCGGCCCGGCCCCACTGGGGGCCCGCTTGACCCCCCCTTTGACCTAGCTGCCATTCGAACTGTTTATAGCCCCGAGACCAAGAGCCACACATCAATTCATTCGTCATCGGCCGCCGAGGAGCAAAGAAGAGAGGGACACCATCTCGGAGAGGAGAGGGTCGAGCTAGTTGACTAGGGTCTCCCTAGACGACGTGGGAACCTTGCAAGGAAGACCACATCAGAGTTCCCGGAGCTAGAAGGAAGATCAAGGTAGGATCCTGGTGGTGATCTTGATTCATGTATCATGTACCATGTTGATTTATCAAGTTGTAATTCGATTTCTAGCAATCAAGTGTTTCTCCTACATCTTTGATTTCGATCGGCTTCTCTTATCTTAAGATCTATTCTCGAGATAGATCACTGAGGATGTTCTTGTAGCCGTGGTGGCTAGAGGTACATGCCTGACCTTCTGAAAGATTTCAACTTGTCCTTGGACTCACCCTAGACTAACCTGCATGAATAAGGGTGCGTTGTGATAGAACGGTGACTCCAAAAGGCGGGCGTTTTCGGAGTCGGACAGAAAACCGTGGTTTAAAGAGGCTTTTAATGAGATTGAACTTGTTATTCTTCCTTTGCTCGGAACTTCAACAAAGGCTTGATCCAATCTCTCTAGATTGGTTTATCTATCCCCCTCTATCTATTGCTACCTCCGGTCTTTAATATATTAGATTCTTTTCGAGTTGTTCTTTAAGATTAGATGCATAAGTTTCACCTCTTAAAGATCTAAGTTTCTTGGCTTTAATAGATCAACTCTTGCATCACATTTGTTCCACGGATTCGATACCTTGGGTTCACCACTCGAGGGAAGAAGGGTCCCTTGACTACGACGAGAGACTTGTCCGCTTGCAAGTCTACTTGAAGTTTAATATGATTATACACCGTCAACAAGGCCGTTTTTCTGGCGCCGTTGCCGGGGAACAAGTGATCAAGATTCGATCTTTTATTGCTTTTTGTGTAATTTTCAGTTTTCTTTTTGTTTTTCTTTTTGCATCTACTAACTTCTGATCATCCTTAAAATCAATCTAATCTAGTTTGTCTAACCCTAGTTTTCTTAGATTTTTTTTTACTTTTTCGTTTTTTGTATATTTTGTTTATTGCTAACCCTAACAGGAGATGGACGGCTACCTCTCTAACAAACCCGATAATTTTGTGGATGATCCAGAAAAACTTTACAGGCTAAGGAGACGCGAAGCACAACAAGATAAGAAGCTGGATTTTGTAGATTCAAAGTCGGAAGACGAAGGATCATTGGAATTTCTGAAGAATTCACCACCTTAAAGTCCTCGGGAGAATCGACTTCCACCAATGGGAGATCAACCGCAAGAACGCAAGATCGGGGAGCTATGCACCCAGACATCATCGACCTACCAATCTTGAACCTCACGGAGATCGGAAGGCCATTCGAGATCAAGACCTCAACAATCCGCATGGTGCAACATTCACCCTTCACCGGTAAAGAAGATCCGAACCTTCACCTCTGAGCGTTCATTCAACTATGTCAAACGTTCAACATGGATGAGGTGACTCAAGATCAAATGAGGCCAAGGCTCTTCCCGTTCTCGTTACTCGGGAAGGCTTTGCAATGGTTCCACTCTCAACCGGCTGAGACAGTGCAAAATTGGAATGCGTTGATGAGGGCCTTCATGAAGGAATACTACTCCCCGGGTAAAACTCAAAGCTTGCGTAATAAGATTACTACTTTTGCTCAATATCCTACAGAAACTATCTCGAAGGCATTCAAGCGCTTCCATGAGTACACTCGGGCGGTTCCACATCACAAGTTCCCGAAGGAGGACCTCGTGCAAAAGTTCTACCAAGGACTCACCATGGCATCAAGGACGATCATCGATGCATCGGCATGAGGATCTATCATCGAGCTTACGCCGACCGAAGCTTTCACTATATTCAAGAAGGTTGCGGACAATGACACGTGGGCATCATCCGGACGCTTACTTCTGGTTCAACCCACAGGGAACGTCAAAGGAGTCTTGCAAGTGGACAAAGAAAACATACTTGAAGGCAAGATCGATTCACTCATGCGGAGGTTGGAGAAGATGGAGATAGAAAAGAAAGAGGCTCAAGACTTAAAGGCTGCCGAAGCAAAATCCACATGTGAAGAGTGCGGAGAATATGGCCATGTCCACAAGGATTGTCCGGAGGAAGCCAAGGTGCTCGACTACATGAGGAAGAGAGATTTGCCGAACTTCCGCTACGAGCAAGGTAGACCTCAATTTAATGCAAGCTCATCCATCTTGAATTTGGTTCTGCTTCGTATACAATTCAAGGACTTCATGGACGAGAAAGCTAAGATCAACAAGGACACTGTCACCAAGTTAAAGCCATAGACAAGGTGTTGGAGAACATCGATAGCAAAGTGACGGAGGTCGGAAGCTCTGACCATCAAGTGCTCAACATGATGAAGATGCTCGAGACGCAAGTGGGACAACTTTTCAGTCGCCTATCCGCTAATGAAGGGAAGCTTGTGGGACAACCTAAAGGTCCTGAAATGGCGAAGGCTATTCAAACACGTTCGGGAAAGGAGACCGAAGATCCGGAACGTTCCGCGGGAGCAAGGAAGCCTAAACTATTCGCCGGCGTGGAGGGATTTGCTAAGGAGGAAGTTACGAAGATCGTCACCGAAGAGCCCGAGTTTGAGATGCTGGGAGAAGACATGAAGATACCGCAACTCAAACCACGCTACTTCCGGGGTAAACTTGATAATCACTTTGAGAAGTTTGTGGAGGTTGTGCGTAGACTTAGCATCAACATGCCGTTATTGGATGCCCTTCAAGTTCCTACATATTCTTGTTACTTCAAAAATATCCTTGCAAATAAATATGAGATAGCAACACTCGGGGTAGATCATGTCAAGATGTTCAAGCAATGTAGTGCCGCTATTGCAAATGGACTAGAGAAGCAAAAAGACCCCGGATGCCCAACAATTCCATGTTCTGTTGGTTCATTCAAGTTCGAGAAGGCATTATGCGACCTTGGAGCTAGTGTGAGCGTCGTGCCAAGGGATGTGTTCGAGAAGCTACGCCTACCATTGGAGCCTACGGGTATGTGTTTGGAGTTGGGTGATAACTCCATTCACTATCCCTTGGGCACGCTGAAGATGTGCCCGTGAAGGTCGGACATCACTTCATCCCCGTCGACTTCGTGGTACTCGAGATGGGAGAGAGGGAGAAGCCACCACTCATCCTTGGTAGGCCCTTCCTCAAGACCGTGGGAGCTACTATTGATGTTGGCAAAGGGGAGATCAATTTGGACATTAATGGCGAGAAGAGTTCTTTCAAGTTTCGACCACGCCTCGAGGTATGCAATATGATTGAAGTTAAATGTGTTCCACCTCATCGTCACATTGTTAAGGAAGAACCAAGGAAGAAGGAAGGGCTGAAGAAGAAGGAAGAGCCAAAAGAGAAGGAAGTGAAGAAAATCAAGGAAGTTGTTGCATCCGTCAAGACAAAGGAACAAAAGCCGTCAGTGAAGACCAAAAAGATGACTAAGCCAGAGAATAAGCCCGTGCCCAAGTTGGTGCGGAAGTGGGTACACAAGATTGCAACACCCGCAAAGTGCGTTGATCCGAAGTAATCAAGTGAAGAAGTCTAGCCATGGACTATAAACGAAGCGCTAGGCGGGAGGCAACCGGTTTCATCGAGTCAAGAATAAGCTACCGGGAGGACAATCCGATTCCAGGTTTTTCGAGTCTTTTCAAGTAATTTAGTTTTGAAATTTACTACGCAAGACATTAGACTTAGAGTGGTTGAACAATATTAGAGACATAATTCTTGGTTGAATATTCTGTTTTGATCATAAACCCTTTACATGAACCCTCCTATGTGTTGTTTGCTTCTTTTTCGAGAAACCAAAACCAAATAAATTCAGAACCTAACTCAACCATTCATCCTCTTTATGATGTTGTGGTTGACTTGTTTTACATGCTAAAAACACACGAGTAGAGCCACGACTTGTATCTAGATGTTATTTAAATTTCAGCACGTGGTAGGACTCGCGTAAACCTAGAAACTTAACTTTTGGTTGTTTTAAAAAATCCATATCCTTGGTTTCTCTAAGATTAGAATTTTTCTAAGCCTCATTTAATTTTATTTCATTAAAAATCTCTCTCATTTATCCAAAATTAGAACCTAAACCTATGCCTCCATGATCAAGCCGGGAAAAGTTTGCTCTCAACTAATGAAGACAAACAATACCGGTGAGACCGATATAAATGTAGTCCGAAAATATTTTCGACTTACATTTGTTTTTAATGGTTTAAAAACTTCTATAAATTTATGCTTGAACTCTCCTGTAGCTCTGAAATTATTTTAGTGGAGTGCTTAGCCTTAACACATGCTTAGAGGGAGGCAATCTAGTTAAGTAAATCATGCATGCACCATGATGCATCATTGGATGCCCTTTCAACAACTTTCATTAAGACCACATGCAAAAGGACAAGCATGGGAGGGAAGCAATCATTGTTTTGCAGGAAATTCATGGTGGCATGTGAAGCAAGGGAGCATGGACATGACTCAAAGCAAAGGCATCAAGTGGAAGGACCAATAATGCAAGCAAAGGAGTGGATGAAAGAGTTTGGGCGGTGCAACTAGTGGAGCACGCGGGCATGAAAGTCACAAAGGGGAGATCATCACGCTGGAGGAAAGACGCGCCAGGGGAGGCACGAGGCCACCCAGGCCGGTCGGCCTAGGCCGGCCGACCTCCCCTATAAATGGCACCCCCGGTGCTCGTCTTCACCAGGCAAGCAGATCTTCCCTTCCCCTATTTGCGTGCTCAAAGTTTTCAGTCTAGAACCACCATAGACTTAGCCATCCTTCCCGTGTTTGTTTTCTCAAACAATTCACACCCTTATTCCACTCAAAGTCCATACCTTGAAGTAATTCTTGAAGTGCTTTGTTACCGGTTAGAACCCCGGAACTATATTAGAGAGAAGAGTGCTGCAATCATGTGAAGAAAACCACAAGTCTCTTCACCAAAAACAAGGGGTTGTCATTGTCCAAGCCATCTTCGATGATGTCTTCAAGGAGGCACTCGGTTTCTGAGTCTCCTGGGAGCGTGGAGGAGGACACGACACCACCAAGGAGGAACAACACTCTCCTCCTTGGTGGCATGAGGGCAACAAGCCGCCCGTCCCACCTCATCGATCGACCCGTTCATCCGCTCCACCTCCATACACTCTGCGGTACTCCGCATATGGCTTCATCATCATGTCGGAGGAGGAGGAGAAGAAACTCTCACGCCTTGAGAAGAGGCTTGTGGCAAACGTCGATTTCAACGATCAAGATCTCAACTCGTTGGGTTTTGGCACGGACATTTATTATATATTGGGGGCACCTAGGATGGGTGCAATTCTCCAACGGGGTGTCAGCAAATACCCACAAGGAGTTTTCCTTGGAAAATTTTATGACTATGGTGCCTATCCTTGATGAGGGGGTGCCAAGTTTATTATTCCGATTGGAGGGAATTCAACAAGTGGTTCCCTATGAGCATATTAGGGAGCTACTTGGTTTTCAAAAGGGAGCTCCGGAGAAAGTTGACGTGCCAGATGGCATGTTGGATGGATTTTGGAATTTAATCTCCGGGGAAGCCCACCAACAACGGAATTCCATCCAGAACCCCATCATCCAAGTATTCCACTCATGTATGTGTAAAAGGATTTTGGGGAGGATGAGGGAGACGAAGGTGACCGACACAGAGTTGAATAGGCTTTTTTCGGCTTTAATTTCCAGGCAGCCAATAGACCCCTCCTACCTCATGATCAACCGATGGTGTTGCGAGGCAACATCAGGATCGGGAGATATTGGTTCGGGGTGCTACCTCTCCATGTTGGCCAACTCCTTAAGGCCGGGAATTTCAAGAAATCCCGAACATCTTCTACCCGGGACCTCTCTCGGATTTGAATACTTGAAGCAAGGAAAATACATAAGTGGAGATGAGAGAGGAGGCCTTAATGTGGCCAAAGTGAACTTACCCCTTCTGGATCCAAGACTAAGACTCTTCATTCAAGGGAAGGAAGATTGGTTGGAGGAAGGACTCCTTGTGCCGGCAAGGAAGAATAAAAGAGGAAGAATTGTAGAGGAGGGATCCTCCTCAACGCAAGAGGGTGGTGCACAACAAAACTATGTGCCACCGTATGGAGGAATTCCTACACCGCCAAATTATTATGGAGGGCCACTAATGCAAGCATGGGGGAGTGGTGCAGCCATGCCCCCACAAAATTATGTGGTGCCCAACGTGACCTTTGCGGAGCCCTATGCACAATACCCCAACCACAACAAAGTGTGGCCATAATCAGAGGATATGCTGCGAGGAACATGCAAAACGTTGCAGCCATCCAATCCAACACGGCTCAATTAGGTGAGGGCAATGCAAATATTGCCTATGAGCTTGGGCGCCTTCACCTAGTACCGCCGGATCAATTTGTTGGAGGGGATGTCCAATCCTATTATAAGCAAGGGTACAACTACCAAGATTATCAACACCAACCATCGGCGGAAGATTAGAAGGAGGAGCTTTAGTTTTGTTTTCTTTTCCCTTTTTCTTTCAGCTTGTGTTTGCTTATGCATGCGTAGTGTTTTTAGTTTTTTATTTAAATTCCAGCATGTGTGTTAGTTTGTTCTCATCATGAATAAAGTCACCACCTTGTTTTTACCTTTTGTAAAGTTACAAAATTTATGCCATGATGATATATGATTATAATTGCCGCTTTGTTTATCTTTGTATTTGTTTTATGCATGATTAAGCTATTGCTCTCTTAAAATACAAATATGAAATTATCTAAATGCTAGCTTAATCTTTAGCGGAGGCTATGATAAAAATAAAGACCCATAGTGTTTTATATGCTCTCAAGTTTAGATGGATTAAAGATGATTTTTATTCCAAAAAGTAATGCTAACTTTTTCATAAATATCACTTGCATGTTGCTCTACCTATCCAGAGCCTTATATACATTTGAGTGCATAAAACTTAGTGTACAAGATTTATTTTTGGGTGAGTTATTTCAGGCCATGATTTCTCTGGCCCGAGACTAAGAAGTTGTTCATTCCGTTTTTGCGTATCTATCTTATTGCTAGCCTTTTATCTGTGCATTGTGTATCCCCACATCGAAGATCTCACAAACCTCGCCGGATATCCACCCTTAGAACCAAATATCATCTTTTGTGATTACCTCCTTGACCACAACCTATCGTTGAGAATGGATCATCAATTCAAGGAAAATTGCAAGACGCTGCCACGATTGAAGATTTCTAGTATCTCTCCAAAGGAAAAATATTTCCAGTACCTACCTTATCTCTATCACCTCTTTGCCCGAGGACGAGCAAACGTCTAAGCATGGGGGAGGAGGTAGGTACAATGCAATTTTAGAGTTCAAAGGGGAGCAAATAAAAAAATTGATGAGAAAGAAAAAATGAGAAAGAGAAAGAAAGAAAGAAAAAAGAAATAAAGAAAAAATATGTATGAGAAAAAGAAAAGAAAAAAATGTGAATATGAGTAAAAATAAAACAAACTCCCCGGTTCTCTAAGGTGCATTAGGAATTTCAAGGTTTCAAGATTAAAAGATCCATACTCATTTTCCAACCATGTGCAATCCGATAACGAGGACTTTGTGCCTCGGGATCACTCTTTGCCATTTGCACATGTCCACCTATCTCAAGTGTGTGTATTTTCTCTTTCCCCTCCTTGATATAACATTATTTTCCAATGACCTTTTTTGACGAGTCTCAGTAAAACCATAAGAAGCTTGTCTTGTTTTGACAATATCTCATTTATAATATCTTGGAAGGACTAAACTTTCCCAAAAAACCTCCATATAAAGCCTACCACATATATATGTTATAAAAGGGAATGGAGTAGAATAAGTAGGCTTGAGAGACAATATGAGATGTGAGTTCATGAGCAAGGTGCAAGATGATTTGTGAACTTGGTTTAGCTCTTTTTCATCTCGTTCTTTATTTCAAAATTTCTGAGATCTATTTAAATTTTGGGAGCATGTTAATATTTGTGGGATAAGCTTAATTACCCTCCGTAGGGATGAATGCTAGTACATTATGAAACTTTAATGAATTAAATTTTTGAGAGCATTATGTTTTCTCATGTATGATCAAGTGCAAGGTTTAAACAATAAAGGGCAATGATGATATCCATCGAAGGCTTACTCGAGGACGAGCAAGGTTTAAGCATGGAGGAGATGTTGATGGTGAAATTCCGTCAACCTAGCCATGAGTTTACCTTCGGTGTTGGCATGAGTTTTATATCTTATCCATTGGTACTAACCCCCTTGGTATAACAAGTTCGTTCGTGCATGTCGGTTTTGGACTTTAGTGTTTATGCAGGGTTTTAGCGTTGAAAGCAAGACTTCCGGGATAAGTTCATCGAGCACCTTGTTACAAGATCTTGAAGCCCAGTACAAGTCATGCAATGAAGCAAACATGACTTCAAGAAGCCCAAGGACCAAGCCTGAGAAGATGACAAACTCCGAGGACCCAGTCAGAAAAGTACCGAATCTTGCGGGACAAGAAGCTTCATCCAATTCGGAGAGAAACTGACGACAAGGGCCCACATGCAGAAGGGAGAAGGATCTAGAATACTCGGGAACCAACACCGGGCGAAGGAGGCAACTGGCTGGGCCGAAGTGGACCCAGGCCGGGCGGCCCAGCCCACTCCGGGGCCCATTCGACCCCCCTTTGACCTAGCCGCCATTCGAACTATTTATAGCCCCGAGGCAAAGATCCACACATCAATTCATTCGTCATCGGCCGCCGAGGAGCAGAGAAGAGAGGGACACCATCTCGGAGAGGAGAGGGTCGAGCTAGTTGACTAGGGTCTCCCCAGCTGTCACACCAGTTTTTCCAAAGAAAACCAAGTGCAAACCTATATGCATGCCAGGATCAATTTTCATGCATATAGTTGACATAAGTGAATAATAGAAACAATATCACGTAAGAAAAAGAGAGATTATCAGAGTTTACGCTTAATCCTGGAAACGGAGGCACCAAACTCCACAAGCAATCGACTGGGGGTTGCGTGCGCCTAGCTCCAACAACATCTTCACAAGACTTCAGAGTAGCTTCCTCCTTCTGAGCAACATTGTTTATAGCAAGGGTGAGCACTTGTCGTACTCAGCAAGTGTGGGGGAAAGGATGAATGCAAATGCTTTATAGTAGACTGGGCTCTAAGCATTTAGCATTTTAGTTGGTCCAATTTTATTAAGCAACTATTTACTAGCAAGTATAAGTATATACCATCCCACAATTATCATAAAGAGATAGATAAGATACGCCATAAGCATATGGCAAGCATAACAATGATTTAAGTCCATCTTCAAGTTCAATTATCATGTGAGGGTCCAAGCTGCTCTTGACCTTGAGCACGGCTAATCGATTAGTTTTACACTCTGCAGAGGTTGTACACTTTCACCACAAGCAGCGTAAAAGCTCCGAAGAACTTTAAACCCAACCATGCGATGCCGGCCAAGCACCATACCACACTACCGAGGTGTGGTTGCATAGGGACGCTATGCGTCCTTTACAAAGGTTCTCCAACAAGTAGTGACCCACAAGGTCTGGATCAGTTAGCAAGGTATAAAGTCCCCTGGCAAGTCAATACCCCACCATAAAAATAATAACTCACCCAACCCCCTGCTAGAGCAAGTCCATACCCCGCAGTACCGCCGATATCTTGTCCTTATCAGGTAAGATCACTCCAAGCTAAAGTTCCTAATTATTCAGCCAAGACCAGTGCCCGTTTAGTTCTTATGGTTGTACTGTTTTCCTGGGTGGTTCTCCATGTTCCGATTAATGCACAGTGATATTGTATTAAAATTATCAAAAAGGAACACAGAGCATAAATAGATAACCATGTTGATTATTACCAACCCAGTTGAGCACACTAAGCAACATCTACCATCAATATTAATTAAAAATCAGGCTCAAGATAATGGTCAAAAGAGGCTAGTCATCCTTAATAGGCACCCATCAAAATTAATGCAAAGCAATGCAAAGTGATTAATAAAGTTATTGGGCCAAAAGATCAAGAGCACACTTGCCTTTAACCACATAGTAGTTGCTCAGAATATCTTCACCTTCAAGCTCTTCAATGCTCTCGAACCACATTCGTTCTACTTGCATCAATCACCGGCACAAGCATACAAAGCAAACAAACAAGCAAAACTAAGAACAATACACCGATCAAAAGAAAGCTTTAAAAGAATGCACTAAAGGATTGGCTTGATTAGATGGATCACTAGAGAACACAAAGTGTGCTTGGAAGGGAAAGGCTTGGTTAAGTTTGAAGAGATGGTTGCGGAAGATTGAGCAAGGACCGGAAAGATCACACTGAGATAGAGCTCGATTCTATTGGTTATGCAAGCGCAAGAAACGCCGAAAACAGAACTAAGCTCGAAACTATCGTGAGATCATTATCAAACAACAAGAGACTACGCTTAGCATATTTTAATTAAGAAATCATGTGAAAGAATTGTCGGGGACAGCCATAAGGGTCCCCTACATAACCAGGGAAACCCGCTTAAAACCCGCAGAAAACGTAAATCACAGACTAACCCACGAATCTGAAGCACACGCGCGGCACGATCACGACCCTGGTGGCCCCCGCGGCCCGCCAGGGTGGCACGGCGCATGCCCCCTCGGGCGAGTTTCGCCTCACTCGAGGGTTAGACGTTCCCTCTAGTGGAGTCCACCTCGTTCGAGGCCTCGACGCTCCCTCAGGCGAGTTCCGCCTCACTCGAGGCCTTAACACCCCCTCGGGCAAGGTCCGCCTCGCTCGAGGGCTCAACCCCCCCTCGGGCAAGGTCCGCCTCGCTCGAGGGCTTAACGCCCCCTCGGTGAGGACCGCCTCGCTCGAGGGCACCTGCACGGATGCCGTCCACTCCCCTGCCCCCGTGTATGGGCATTTAATGCTCTGACGCTGCGGGACGTGCGCCACGACCCTGACATGCCTAGGAATCGTGTCCCGACACTGTTTCCCCAACTCCCTGGGGGAGGCCATCCCCGCCACTATGTAGCACTGTGAGATGAGGCTGGTGTCAGCTCCGTGACGCTGTGCCGCCTACCCCCGTACGGCTAACACGCCGAGCCCTCGAAGGGGGGTCGGCAGCACCCTCGAATGCCTTTTCTGTGATTACACAGGGCCACGCCGTGACGACAGGCCGGCGGGATCGGTCATCCCCGTCGCTGTCAACCCTGTGCGGCCATCCCCGCCACTGCCGCACCACGCCAGGCACTGTGACGACATCTCGATGCTGTTGGAGTGCGCGGGGACAAGACGTCACCATGACTGCCACTGTGCCGCATACGGGCCCCCCGTCGACAGCACCCTCGAATCGGCCCACTACGGCAGCCAGACAGCCAATCACTATGCCAACACCCTCGAAGCCGCTCCTGTACGAGCACAGGACGCACCACGACAGCCCGGCTGGGGGAGGATTCGCCAGGACGGCCGTCAGCTCCGTGGCACTGCTCGCCATGCCTCCACACGTACGGAAATAGTGCGGCACACATGTAAACTGCTCCCTCCTTGGCCTATAAAAGGAGGGGCGGGCCCCCGACCCGCCGAGACACGGGACGACGAACAGCGATCACCCACACGCTCTCCGCCTTCTCCACGATATTGGCACTTGCCTCAATCAATACCTCTGGGACTTGGAGGCCAGGCCTCCTCTCCCACCACGCTTGTAGCCCCCCTCTACGAGCACCACGGTGCGAAGCAATACAGTGCCCCGAGCACACCACTGCTAGACGTACGGCCCCGGCCGGAACCAGGATAAACCTAGTGTCATTAGTTGCTAGCACCGGCCCATCGAGAGGCAGATCTCAGCGCTCATTACTAGTTAGTGTCGGGACTACATTCTGCACTGACAGTTGGCGCGCCAGGTAGGGGGCGTCGCGTTGAAGATCGACTCGTCACCAGCCCTCTCGATGGTGATTCGCACCGAGTACCGCGGCCAGAGGTATTCCATGGGCAGCTCGGACCCCCTCCCGGCCGGATTCGAAATCCGGTTCGGGAGCCTGAACTTTCAAGCCACGGGGAATGGCTACCTCATGCGCATCACCAACCGCGACGAACCCCGTGCGCGGCGGCAAACCGGGTCGGCCCGGTCCCCATCGCACCCGCCGGCCGGGACACCAACGCCCGCCGCACGGATGCGCGGGCCCCTCGGCGCCTCGACGGCCGTCGACGCTCCGGTCGGTGCTCTCGACAAGCGCGGACGGAGCGCCAACGGCTGCGTGCGCCGCCCGCGCAGGCGACGCGCCCACCGTCGAGACGACAGCCACTCGACGGGGGAGCACTCGGTTTCAGGACCGCGATTCTCCTCGGCCTGCGCGGCGCTACGACGGCGCATGTCGCCTCCGCCAACACCTACGCGGCGACGCGCGGGGTTCGCCCTAGCCGCCATATCCCGGCCGTTAGGGACCCCAACGCCTCCACCGATGACGAGTCATCCCACGGCTCCGCCAGCAAGCTGCCGCCCGCCACCTCACACGGGTACGCGGAGTGGGACTTCTCCGGCGTGCCTGACCCTGTGATGTTCCGGCGATTCCTCGACGCCACGGACTACTGGTTCAGCTACTTCGACAACTCCAGCGCTGGGAGCTACGATCCCGCACGGGGGTGCTTCGTCGTGCTCGCCAACAACCAAGCAAATGCCGCAAACGCGGCAGAAGCTGGCGACGGAGGAGTTCCCCCCGGCTCGGGAACTGGACCGCGCCAGGGTGCGGGGCCAAGCGCTCCTCCCTCCTCACCGCTGAGGGGGGGCCGACATCAACGCATAGCTGGCTCAAGCGCGTGAGCTTGAAGCCAAGCTAAGCTCGCGGACGAGTAGCACGCGGTGCGGCTGCTTTGAGCCTCTATCGCTGGGGAAGCCTCCGTGCGCTGCGAACGCGCGCGTGAGCTGGGCAAGCAAGCCCGCGAGCGCATCAACGCCGACTTCAATGTCGACGACCCGAACATGCCCCCGCGAGTGAGCCAGAAGCTCGTCGCCGCCGCGACACTGCTACGGGCCATGCCCACCCCCTCAACAACCGAGGCGCGGAACCTGCACCGCGAGGCGCAGGCGCTCATCGAGCAAGCGACCGTTTAGCAGGCCGAAAGCTCGGCGTCCCGCATCCGTTAGTAGGGGAGCACGCGGGACGACGGGGGCGCGCAAGGCCCCGAACCATCGGTACATGCGGGAGGCGCAGCGGAACGCCCCGCCAACCCAGGGCACACGCCGGTCAAGGAGCAGATCCTCGACACGCGCAGGCAGGCCCAAGACGGTGACCCTCGCAACGTCATCAACGCCCGGAGGATGGGCAACGCGGAGTCGCGGGCGATGGCAGGCTACCACCCCCGGCGGGGTGGGTGCTATGATAGCCGGGAGGACCGCTCACCGACACCGGAGCCTCCGGGAACCCACGTGTTCAGCCGGGAGATCCGCACAGCGAGCTTCCCCCAGCGCTTCCGCCAGCCCACGTCGATCGACAAATACAACGGGGAGACGGACCCCCGTGTATTGCTCAACGACTACCGCCTGGCATGCCAGCTGGGCGGAGCCACCACCGACGAGGTCATCATCCGTAACCTACCCCTACACCTCGTTGACTCGGCGCGGACGTGGCTCGAGCACCGCCCCACCGACCCGCATTCATAACCGTGACGATCTGGTCCGCACCTTTGTGGGGAACTTCCAGGGCACGTACGTGCACCCTGGAAACTCCTGGGACCTGCGCGTATGCACCCGAAGCCCGGCGAACGAGTTGTTCGACATCGCCACCAGCTTCGCCTCCGGCAAGGAGGCGGTGGGGGCGATCTTCGACAGGAAGAAAGGCAAGCGCGTGGACGACGCGCCCGTAGAGGGAAGCAAGTCCAAGGACCCCTAGAAGAAGCACAAGCGGGGCAAGAAAGGGAAGAAGCCGCGCCGTGAGGCGCGCGAGTAGGGGTGCGATGACGACGGCGATGAAGCCCTTGCTGTTGACCCAGCTCGACGGGGCCCTCGAGCGGCCCCTCGAGGCCCTGGGGTGTTCGACGACATGCTGAAAAAGCCATGTCCCTACCACAAGACGCCGGTCAACCACACCCTCGAGCAGTGCGACATGCTCAAGAGGTTCTACGGCCACGTCGCCGCGAAGGACAGCAAGGCCAAGAAGGATGGGGGTGATGGTGACGCCGGTGGCTTCCCCGCGGTGGAGAACGTCTTCCTCATCTTCGGGGGGCCAACCGTCGACATGTCCAACAGCCAGCGCAAGCGGGAGCGGCACGAGGTCCTCGCCGCGGAGAAGGCGCCTCCCTCCTTCCTCGACTGGTCGGAGGACGCCATCACCTTCAGCCGCGAGGATCACCCGAACCGCATCCCCAACCCGGCCGCACCCGCCGGTGGTCGACCCGGTCATCGAGAACGCGCGGTTCTCGAAGGTGCCGATGGACGGAGGCGGCAGCCCTCAACATCCTCTACGCGCACACTCTACGCCCGTTGGGGATCGGGTTGGACCGGCTAAGGCCCGAGCACGACGCCGTTCCATGGCGTTGCGCCGGCAAGCGCGTCCAGCCCCCTCGGGCGGATCGACCCGCCGCCGGTTTGGCACACCAGACAATTTCCGCAAGGAAACGCTCACCTTCGAGGTGGTGGGGTTCAGGGGCGCGTACTACGCAATCCTTGGGCGGCCGTGCTACGCCAAGTTCATGGCGGTCCCCAACTACACCTACCTCAAGATGAAGATGCCGGGGCCCAAGGGGGTCATCAGCGTGGGCTCATCGATCGAGCACGCATTCGACTGCGACGTCGAGTGCGTGGAGCACACGGAGGCTCTAGCGCTGGATGAAGCGCTCGTGGCGAACTTGGAGAAGCTGGTCAACGAGGACCTCGACTCCATTGCCAAACACGCCGGCAGCTTCGAGGCTGCCGAGCAGACCAAAGAGGTGCTCCTCGACCCTGCTACCCTCGAGGGCAAGGCGTTGAGGGTCAGTTCCACCCTCGATCTGAAATAGGAAGTGGTGCTCATCGACTTCCTCCGCGCCAATGCTGACATCTTTGCATGGAGCCCCTCAGATATGCCAGGCATTCCGAGAGAGGTCGCCGAGCACTCCCTTGACATCCTACCTCACTCTCGCGCCGTGCAGCAACGGCTGCGCCGCTTCGACGAATAGTGGCGCCGGGCGATCGGAGTAGAGCTGCGGAAGCTCCTCGAGGTCGGGTTCATCAAGGAAGTGTTCCACCCTACGTGGCTAGCTAACCCTGTATTAGTGAAGAAAAAGAATGGGAAGTGGCGGATGTGGGTAGACTATACTAGTTTAAATAAAGCATGTCCCAAAGTTCCTTTTCCTTTGCCACGGATCGATCAAATCGTTGACTCGACCGCCAGGTGCGAGCTTTTGTGCTTCCTTGACGCCTATTCCGGGTACCACCAAATAAAAATGAAGGAGTCCGACCAGCTCGCGACTTCGTTCATCACACCGTTCGGGATGTATTCCTACGTGACAATGCCGTTCGGTCTCCGAAATGCGGGCGCTACATACCAGCGATGTATGCAGCACGTTTTCGGAGATCACATCGGGCGGACCGTTGAGGCATACGTAGACGATGTAGTCGTGAAAACCAGGAAGGCGGACTTCCTGGTTAGCGACCTTCGCATCGCGTTCGGCTGCCTATGGGCCAACGGGGTGAAACTGAACCCCAAAAAGTGTGTCTTCGGCGTGCCGCGAGGCATGTTGTTGGGATACATCGTCTCCCATCGAGGCATCGAGGCCGACCCCGAAAAGGTTGCCGCCCTGAATGGGTCCGATTCGAGACCTCAAGGGGGTCCAAAAGGTGTTGGGGTGCCTCGCCGCCTTGAGCCGCTTCATTTCGCGGCTCGGCGAGAAGGGCCTGCCCCTCTACTGGCTCCTGAAAAAACATGAGCGGTTCTCCTGGACCGTCGAGGCCCAGGAGGCGCTTGACAAGCTGAAGGCGACCCTCGCCCGCGCCCCGATCCTAACGCCGCCCCAGGACGGCGAACCTCTGTACCTCTACGTTGCTGCGACCACCCAGGTGGCTAGCGCCATGATCGTGGTAGGGCACACAGAGGAGGGGCACGCCCTGCTAGTCTAGCGGCCGGTATACTACATCAGCGAGGTTCTGTCCGAGACAAAGGCACGTTATCCGCAGGTCCAAAAGCTGCTCTACATGGTGGTCCTCACGTGGTGCAAGCTCTATCACTACTTCGAGGCTCACCCGGTCACGATGGTCTGCTCCTTTCCATTGGGAGAGATCATCCGGAATCCGGATGCAGCAGGCAGGATTGCCAAGTGGTCGGTAGAGCTGATGGGCGAGACACTCGCTTACGCACCACGCAAAGCGATCAAGTCCCAGATCTTGGCGGACTTCGTCACCGAATGGACGGACACGCAGTTGCCACCGCCACGGATCCAGGCCGAGTGCTGGACCCTCTACTTCGACGGGTCGGTGATGAAGACAAGCGCGGGTGCGGGCTTGCTTTTCGTCTCACCCCTCGGGGAGCATATGAGATACGCAGTGCGTCTCCAGTTCCCCACGTCAAACAACATGGCCGAGTACGAGGCCCTCCTTTGCGGCCTCAAAATCGCCATTGAGACAGACATCAAACGCCTCGACGTGAGGGGAGACTCGTAGCTCGTGATCGACCAGGTCATGAAGAATGCGAGCTGTCACGACGACAAGATGGAGCGTACTGCAAAGCCGTGCGGGCCCTCGAAGACAAGTTCTACGGCATAGAACTCAACCATGTGCCTCGCCGGTACAACGAGGAGGTGGACGAGCTCGCCAAAATCACGTCGGGACGAATCACTGTTCCCTCGAACGTTTTTGCGCAGGACGTCGCCCAGTCGTCCATCAACCTCGAAACGTGCCCCTTGAGCCATGAAGAACCCTCGGGGGCTCCCTCGATTCCAACAGGCGCAGAGCCTATGGACGAGGACCCCTCGAACAAGGCGTATGTACTCTCCCTGCTCGAAGGGTATGGCGCCGGTGAGGCCGTGGCCATGGATACAAAGCTATCACCCAACGAGGGGGACTGGTGCGACAAGTACATCGCCTGGATGGATCGAGGGGAGCTCCCCTCGGACCGATCCGAGGCTAGGCGCATCGCCAGGATGGCCAAGTCCTTCGCTCTTGTTGACGGCGAGCTGTACAAGCGCGCCGCGTCCGGCGTCCTGCAGCGATGCGTAGCCATCCCTCAGGGGCGCGAGCTCCTTCGGGACATACACGCGGGCGTGTGCGGCCACCACGCAGCGCCGCGCACCCTCGTGGGCAACGCGTTCCGCCAGGGCTTCTACTGGCCCACCGCGGTCGCCAACGCCAGCGAGATCATGCGCACCTGCGAAGGGTGCCTGTTCTACACCCGCAAGTCCAACCTACCTGCGCATGTCCTGCAGACCATCCCCGTCACGTGGGCCTTCGCCGTGTGGGGGCTGGACATCGTCGGGCCCTTGCGAAAAGCGCCCGGGGGCTACACCCACCTACTGGTCGCCATCGACAAGTTTTCCAAGTGGGTAGAGGTGCGCGCCATCACGAATCTCAGGGCGGAGCAGGCTGTGACATTCTTCACCGACATCATCTATCACTTTGGAGTGCCCAACTCCATCATCACCGACAATGGGTCCCAATTCATGGGCAGAAAATTCCTAGAGTTCTACGACAGATTCCACATCCGCGTGGACTGGGCAAATGTGGCACATCCACAGACCAACGGCCAAGTGGAGTGCGCCAACGGCATGATCCTACAAGGCCTCAAGCCAGGATTTTCGACCGACTGAACAAGTCCGGTCAAAAATGGCTCCAAGAGCTGCCAGCGGTTGTGTGGAGCCTCAGGACCACCCCAAGCAGGGCCACCGGATTCACCCCGTTCTTCCTTGTCTATGGCGCGGAGGCTATCCTCCCCACGGACTTGGAATACGGGTCGCCCAGAGATTCGGGACTACGATGAGGGCGCCAACCACCGAGCCCGCAAGGACTCGCTGGACAAATTGGACGAGGCTCGCACCATGGCCCTGATGCACTCCGCGAGATACCAGCAAGCCCTAAGGCACTACCAAGCTCGAAAGTATGGCGCCGAGACTTCAGCGACGAGCACCTGGTCCTGAGGCTGCGCTAGGACAATCGAGGCCGCCACAAGCTGTCGCCCCCGTGGGAAGGATCCTACGTCGTGGCGAAGGTGCTCAAGCCCGGCACATACAAGCTGGCCAACGAAGATGGAGAAGAACTCACCAACGCTTGGAACATCCAGCAGCTACGTCGCTTCTACCCTTAGCAAGGATTTCCAAGCTTTTTGTTGTAAATTACATGCCCAACACCCCAGTTGGCAGCTTAGATGTAAATATCAGCAAGTTAATAAAGCTAAAGGGCATCTTGGCTTTCCCTAGAAAACTAAGTCACCCCCGGGGGCTACTACGGGGGGCATCCCCCTCCCCGAAAAAATGGTCCCATTTTTTCGCAAAAATTCGCAAGTTCGCCAACTATGCCTCAACCTAAGCTTCGGGCAAATTCAGATAGAGCGCGGGTAGCCAAGCGGGAAAGACGCGCGAGCCAGATATAGCCTACGCCTCCAGCAGGATATGGCCCTTCTCCCTCGCCTCTAGACCAGCGGGCTACTCGTGAAATCAAAATTCTCTACCTCAGATTTGCCTAAGTCAAGGAAAGAGCAGCAGAACGTCGCGACAAGCGAAATAAAAAGCTTTACTTATATTTACAAGAAACGTCTCAATTAAGTAATTGTACATTACATGGCCACGAGGCCCGAACGCTAACACCTAAACAAAAAGGGCTCGACGCCTGGTGGTCTTCAGGCTTGAGGGTCGTCGGCGCTGGGGGCATCTGGGAACAAGAAGTCCATGAAGTCCTCGACAAGCGCGTCAGCAGCAGGGGCGGCGAGCGCGTCCACACGATTCATCGCCTCCTCATCCTCGACGCCAATCGGGATGACGTAGCCAGCGGACACGGCCTCGAAGTCCACCTGGTAATGGGACCCCACCACGCCGAGGGCCTTCCTGACGCCAAGGTGGAGGGCATGGTGCATGCGCTGGGAGACGTGCCCCCTGAGGGCGCGCAGGCGGCTCACCAGCGAGCTCCCGGCCTGCGCCTCGCCTTCCTCGATCCCTTGGCAGGTCTCGAGGGCGGCGGCCTGCAGCGCCTCCAATTCCTGTTGAGAGGAGTGGTAGGACGTCTGCACTACCTCGGCCTGGGTGGTCATGTTCCCTAGGGCGGTCCGCAGGCCTGAAAGCCACGAACAAAGAGAAACAAAGTTGGGAGCGAATCCCTAAAGAACAAATCGACAAGCGAAAAGGGGGTGAAAGTGAACTCACCTTCGACCTGCTTCTTCTCCCCCTCGAAGGATTGGCGCGCCTCCTCAGCCTGGCGCTGCAGGCCAAGGACCATGGCCTCCTGCTCCTCGAGGGACTGGCGCAGATCTTCATGCGAAATGCTGATCTGGACCAGCTCCCCGTTGAGCCTCGACACCTCGTCCTCCCGCTGCTTGAGGGTGACCTGCGCCCCCTCGAGCGCGGTGCGCTCCTGCTGCAGTTGACCCAACGCATCCTCCCGTGCCAAGCGCTCGCGCTCGAGCGCGGCCCGGACCTCGGTGAGAGCAGCCTGCTCTTGCTGGAGCCGGGTCTCCGCTTGCTGGCGCACGGCCCCTTCCTGACGGAGCTGCTCCTCCTCTGTGGTGAGCGCCTCGGCCTTGCTCGCCAGGTACGTCCTCAACCCCTTCGCCTCCTTGGCCTTCTCCTTGGCTTGGCTCTGCCAGGCCCGCGCCCCCTCGAGGGCCGCACGGTCCCGTTGGAGCTGGGCACGGGCGGTGACGACCTCGGCCTCCCACGCTGCCGCGACGGAGCGCGCCCCCGCCCGGTCCTCGCGAGCCCCGCGCAATGCGTCGTCTCGCTCCACCCGCCGTCCTCACCCCCCGTTTTTCCAAAGAAAATCAAGTGCAAACCTATATGCATGCCGGGATCAAGTTTCATGCATATAGCCGACATAAGTGAATAACGAAACAATATCACGTAAGAAAAAGGGAGATTATCGAGATTTACACTTAATCCCGGAAACGAAGGCACCAAACTCCACAAGCGATCGGGGGGGTTGCGTACGCCTAGAACCGCAACATCTTCACAAGACTTCGCAGTAGCTTCCTCCCCCCGAGCAACATTGTTTATAGCAAGGGTGAGCACTTATCGTACTCAACAAGTGTGGGGAAAGGATGAATGCAAAGGCTTTATAGTGGAATGGGCTATAAGCATTTAGCGTTTTAGTTGGTCAAATTTTGTTAGCACCCGATTACTAATAAAGTATAAGTTTATACCAACCCACATTAAGCATAAGGTAAGAGATACGCCACAAGCACATGGCAATCATAACCATAACACAAATCACAATCTAAGTCCATCTTCAAGTTCGGTTATCATGTGAGGGTCAAGGCCGCTCTTGACCGTGAGCACGGCTAATCGATTAGTTTTACACTGCGAGAGGTTGTACACTTTCACCACAAGCGGCGTAAAAGCTCCGAAGAACTTTAAACCCGACCATGCGATGCCGCGCGAGCACCATACCACACTACCGAGGTGTGGTTGCATAGGGACGCTACATGGCCTTTACAAAGGTTCTCCAACAAGTTGTGACCGACAAGGTCCGGATCGCTTAGCAAGGTATAAAGTCCCCTAGCGGGTCGATACCCCACCATAAAAAGAATAACTCACCCAACCCCCTGCTAGAGCGAGTCCATACCCCACAGTACCGCCGATCCCTTGTCCTTATCAGGTAAGATCACCCCATGCTAAAGTTCCTAATTATTCAGCCAAGACCATTGCCCATTAGTTCTTGTGGTTGTACTGTCTTCCTGGGTGGTTCTCCATGTTCCGATTAATGCACAATGATCTTGTATTAAAATTATCATAAAGGAACATAAAGCATAAATGATAACCATGTTGATTATTACCAACCCAATTGAGCACACTAAGCAACATCTACCATCAAAATTAATTAAAAACCAGGTTCAAGGTAACAGTCAAATGAGGCTAGTCATCCTTAATAGGAACCCATCAAAATTAATGCAAAGCAATGCAATAGTGATTAATAAAGTTATTAGGACAAGAACAAGGACACACTTGCCTTTAACCAAAGAGTAGTTGTTGCTCGAATATCTTCGTCTTCTTGCTCATGAAATCTCTCGGACGGGGTTTAATCTAATCGCATCAATCATCTAAGGCAAACATCCGGACCACACATATACAAACAAGCAAAAGAATTAAATTAAAAATAGTACACCAATCATCATAAAACATACCGCAAAGTGGTACAAAACTAAGCTATGTGTTAAGATAAACATGTGAGATAAAGGATTGTCAAAACGGAAAAGAATTGAATAAGATATTGATTTTATAATATGAAAAGGATAGATAATAATCATGGTTGCATGCTGTGTGCATACATATGTAGTTCGAGAGAAACACAGTCATATTGCTAAGCATGATGTAGGCATGACATCATCAAAGTACTTAGACAATAAAATATTGTGGCAAAGGATTTAAAGAGTTAAAGATGACATTGGGAGGTTATCGAGGTAAAATATTCAAGCAATGCAAAATAAGCTAGAGAGCTGATCGTGGCCTTGCTTTCTCCAATGCCCATACGGATACGCGTGCTTGCATGGTGCTTTGTGAAATTAGAGAGACGGAGGGGGTGCAGCGCGAGTTCTCACCAACTACGGCGACGAGACTCGACCGGAAGCCGAGAATCGATGGCGAACAGCGAGGACGGCGGACAGCTCGACGCCTCAGGTCTCGAGTGCCGGCCGGCCGGTGGCGCTTCGGTATCAGGATGGTGGTGACTTGCAGCGGCGAGCAGCACTAGATGGGTTATGGCAAAGCTATAGATCATTAGAGACGACGGGGTAAGATGCAAAACAAAACAAGGAGATTGGGAACGTGTTGGTGTTCTCACCAAGGCAAACACTCGGATCAATGTCGACAAGGACGGTTTCGTTCGAACTTCGCTTGGACGCACTCCTCCGAAGTACACCGTATTGAGTCGGCGGCTTCCGGTCGCTCGGGCGGCGACGCTTGCGCGAGCGAGATGCGAGGACGGGTGGCGGGGCGACTCGCGTAACTCGGGGTGCCGCTATTTACATGACGTTGGCCATAAGTTTTCTTGCCGCGCAAGCCGAGGACAACGGATCGCAAAAGGATAGGGGTATGGGAAAACAACAAATAGCCGTGGTGGTCGATGGATATCGTGCGGCCGCAAATTGACCGAACCGGCCCATATAGGAAACCAATTAGGGGTAAACTTCAACTCGTGTCCGTACGCGAGAAAAAACGAGACACTGCGAGAGACCAGCTTGTCACGGAGGCAAAAAGATTAGCCAATAAGTAAAAAGAACTATCCGTGTGCCTCTCGTTCGGCACCGGGGTCCGGGGAGCACCGTAGGCGCCTTTGGCATGTCAAACTAATTAGCAACGACGGGATTGGAAGGAAATAGAAGACTTTAGAATGGGAAACAAAAAAAATAGTGCAAGTTGATTTGGATATCTATAGACATGATCATGAAAAGATATAAAGGATCTAGCAAAGAAGATTCACAAGACACGTTAAACGTGCCCGCGAAAAGATCTAAGATCGGGGTTAGATCCGCAAGAGAGCTCGAGTGGATCCCGGTTGTGAAGAAACCTAATACATCTAGGGGGGTTAGGAGCAAAGATTGCAAGACACAAAAGATATGCTAATTATTACGGGGTTCTACGGGGGTCTAACCGAAAAACGGCAAGGTCTTTCTCCCCGCCTCTGCTCGATCCGGGAACATGGGCGGACGGGGAGGCACCGGCCGGCTCCAATCGCCGGCGACTCGGGCGTCTAGGGTCTCGGGCGAGGTGTCTCGGAAGTAGAGGAGATCGAGGGGGTGTCGAAGATGTGCTCACCACGGCGGAGATCGACGGAGACGGCCGGAATCGACGGAGGATGGCGGCGGTGTTGGCGGCCCGCTTGCTCCGTTGGCGCTCCGACGCGGTCAATCGAGGAAGGTGCCGGCGGCGGTGGGGCTGCGGGTCGGGCGCGTGCACGGGGGCGACGGTGCTCCGGTGCTCCTCCGGCCGCGGGGAAGAGGCGACACGGCTGCGGCGCGGCACGGAGAATCTAAGGGAGGTGCTCTATGGCTGCGGGGTGCTTCACGCGGTGAATCGGCGACGGCCGGCGGCGCTCAACTCCGCGGACGGCGCGGCGGCACTACACAAGGCGAGGCGGCGTGGGAAAAAACGAGGCGGCTAGGGCACGCGGGGCGATCGAGACCACACCCTTTAAAGGCACGGACGGCGAGGCCCCGGCGTATGGCGCACGCACGCCGAGGGGACGGCCGACGGCGGCGGCGCGGCCTTGCCGTGAAGCACGGGGACAAGGGGAAGGGTGCGGCCTTGGGCCCGGATGGGCTTTAGTGAGCCGGGTCGAACCGTGTCGGGCCGATTGGGGTCGGGCCTTCGGGCTCGGCCCAAAAGGGAGGAAAGTTTTATTTTTTCCGAAATTATCTTCCGAAAGCAAAACAAATTCGGGAAAAACCCGAAAAAATGTTTAAAGGCACGAAAAATACCTAGAAAATTCCAAGAAAATTCCTAGGGATAGATTAAGACATGAACAATCCAAATAAAGTATTTGGAGATCGTGAAAAAGATTTTGGAGCCTTCTAATAAATAGAATAAGCTCGGGGAAAATGAGAATAAATTCCGGAAAAGTCCAGACAATTTCTTGGAAGGATTTGGACAGACACCTAAACACATTTTAAAATTTTTTTGCACACAAGAAGTACCAAGATGCATCGGCATGAATGCAACACTCAAAACTTTTATTTGATTCCAAAAATCAAACAAAGATTTTTTCCCCTATACTATATTTCCCGTAAAGAAAATAAATGTTGGAAAAGTTTTAAAATTATGAGAAAATTGTTATTTAATTATTCTTTCTATTCACATCCCGAAATTGGAAATTTGAGGGTGTGACAAATCTACCCCCTTAAAAAGAATCTCGTCCCGAGATTCGAAAAAGGCTAGCAAGAGACAACGGTTTATTTCGAACTCTTTTCATATCCTTCAACGATATTCTTCCTTTCATATTACGGAAAAACTCTCCAAGCCTAACTTATATTAACATCCTTAGGTGTCGGCGTCTTGTCTTGCTTGTGTCGTTGTCGCCATTCCTTCTTAAAATGATGATCTACACGCTTCTTCGGGCACCTGCCGATAAAGTGTCCACCGGCTTTGCAATAGAAACAAGCTTTACTTTCTCTAATGTTTCGACGATTATGTGGTCCTCGTAGATCACCGGCACCGTGACACCCCGAGGATATGCTAGATATGCATCTTCATAATGATCTTCGGGAAAATCTTGGGCTTGAGACATATGATGTAGGTGAGAATTGTTGTTGGCTTCCCCGGCAATTCCCTTTTTCTCTTCTTACTCATGATCTCCTGTAGTTTGCTTTCTAGCCCGGTGGCTTTGTTGATTACATCTTGCGGACTCGAAGATTCATGTAAGCTTAGTATACTTTGAAGATCTTCATTCAACGCTTTGATGAAATGCTCTCGTTTCTTCTTATCACTTTCGCCGATCTTGGGGCATACGAGAGATAATTGAATAAACTTATCTTCGTACTCGATTCACGGTCATCCGTCCTTGCTTTAAGTTAAGGAACTCCTTCCTTTTGAGCTTCATCGCACTTACGGGAGTATGGTGTAAGATAAAGTTGTCCTTGAATTCCTTCCACACAACACTCTCGGGTTGCTCATGTCCATTGATGTAAGAATTCCACCACTCTTTAGTTGGTAGATAAGGATATGGTCGAAGAGAACAAGAGTAGGGTAAAAGAATAGAGATAAACAAGGAGGCGGGAGATACAAAAGAAGAACCCAACTAAGAAACTGATGTCATTGCAGATATAAGATCCACAATACACCAACACTCCCTTCAAAGAACTAACACAAGCAATGTCATAAAACCAAGCATCATCATGCAAGCACAGAACTTCACCAAACATGGCATAGCTAAGGGAACGAACTACACGTTATTAATAAAGTCAGAGGGTATCCTCCTAATAGATCAGATGTAGATCCCAGAAAGGATTTCCTTAAATAATGGATTTTTTTGCCCAGATCAATGAGGCCAAAATTATGAGTTCATCCCAAACTGGAATCACCTCAATCGGAGGTTTAGAACTCGAGATATGAATTAGACAAGATGGCTACGTCAGTAGTGTGGGCAGATTCTGAATGCTCCACTAATTCGTATGTATCTCTCTGGATACAAAACGAATACTGCTGAATTTTGTATAGAAATTAATACATGAAATTCTGGAACTAACCCAACTGATTTCATGTCAATCGGAGTTCTGTAGCTCGAGGTAAAATTAAAACAGCGCTGATGTGTCAGAGAGCTGCGCGAACAGATTTGACATCAACTTAAGTGGGATGAGAAATAGGTAGATGAATACATATATTTGGTGGAGGTAGATACATTGGAAATAAGGAGGATATATATATATATACATATACATATATATATACATATATATATATATTAAAAGGACATGCTGATATAGTATCAAGGATAACAATTCCACCAAACCAAGGGGATGTTATTGCTTGGGAGAAAGATCCGGAAGCGTTCGGGGAGGGTAAAGGTAAACAACAAGAGTTTAGGATTTAGCATTTGTGAGGAAAAGGAATGGAAATGGTAAGAGTCAACTAGGGAGAAGAGTTTTCATAGTGAGGAGAGAATAGGATGATTAAGAAGTGGGAACATTCATCGAGTGTTCCTTGATAAGGTAACAATGGATTGTAGAACAAAGGACACATGAGGGTACATCACATGGATCAACAAAAATTTTGGATTAGAACGACACTTGTAATAAAAAATCAAGGGGGAAACTGAAGTGGCATTTCATAAAGAAGGAGAAGTTCAATGAGAAAGATATGTGGATTCATTGCCGGCTATGTTCAAAGTAGATAGATAAGTAAGGACATTAAGGAGATGCATTACATGGAACAAGTGGGAATGGATAGAAGGATCAAGATCAAGGTAAGATCTAGGGGAGTATATAAACAAAGATTAATGCTTTAATATTTGCAAATCAAGATGTGCAAATGAGAAGAAGTAGAAAAGGTTTGTAAATTTTAAACAATGGGATAGAAGAGATTGGTCAAGGAGTGGGAATATTCATCACGAGCTCAAGGGAAAGGTAGTGATGAATTTTAGATCAAAGGAAACCTTATGAAACGACCATTACTATCTTAGGCTCGCGTCCTACGGTCGATACAGCTACGATACCACTCTGTCACACCCGTTTTTCCAAAGAAAATCAAGTGCAAACCTATATGCATGCCGGGATCAAGTTTCATGCATATAGCCGACATAAGTGAATAACGAAACAATATCACGTAAGAAAAAGGGAGATTATCGAGAGATTTACGCTTAATCCCGGAAACGAAGGCACCAAACTCCACAAGCAGTCGACTGGGGGTTCTGTACGCCTAGAACCAGCAACATCTTCACAACGACTTCATAGTAGCTTCCTCTTTCTGAGCAACATTGTTTATAGCAAGGGTGAGCACTTATCGTACTCAGCAAGTGTGGGGAAAGGATGAATGCAAAGGCTTTATAGTTGACTGGGCTATAAGCATTTAGCATTTTAGTTGGTCAAATTTTATTAGCACCTTATTACTAATAAAGTATAAGTTTATACCAACCCACATTAAGCATAAGGTAAGAGATATGCCATAAGCACATGGCAATCATAACCATAACACAAATCACAATTTAAGTCCATCTTCAAGTTCAGTTATCATGTGAGGGTCCAGGCCGCTCTTGACCGTGAGCACGGCTAATCGATTAGTTTTACACTCTGCAGAGGTTGTACACTTTCACCACAAGCAGCGTAAAAGCTCCGAAGAACTTTGAACCCAACCATGCGATGCTGCGCAGGCACCATACCACACTACCGAGGTGTGGTTGCATAGGGACGCTACATGGCCTTTACAAAGGTTCTCCAACAAGTTGTGACCCACAAGGTCCGGATCAGTTAGCAAGGTATAAAGTCCCCTAGCAGGTCGATACCCCACCATAAAAAGAATAACTCACCCAACCCCCTGCTAGAGCGAGTCCATACCCCACAGTACCGCCGATCCCTTGTCCTTATCAGGTAAGATCACCCCATGCTAAAGTTCCTAATTATTCAGCCAAGACCATTGCCCATTAGTTCTTGTGGTTGTCTTGTCTTCTCGGGTGGTTCTCCATGTTCCGATTAATGCACAATGATCTTGTATTAAAATTATCATAAAGGAACATAGAGCATAAAATGATAACCATGTTGATTAACACCAACCCAGTTGAGCACACTAAGCAACATCTACCATCAAAATTAATTAAAAACCAGGTTCAAGATAACAGTCAAATGAGGCTAGTCATCCTTAATAGGAACCCATCAAAATTAATGCAAAGCAATGCAATAGTGATTAATAAAGTTATTAGGACAAGAACAAGGACACACTTGCCTTTAACTATAGAATAGTTGTTGCTCGAATATCTTCGTCTTCTTGCTCATGAAATCTCTCGGACGGCATTTAATCTAATCGCATCAATCATCTAAGGCAAACATCGGGACCACACATATACAAACAAGCAAAAGAATTAAATTAAAAATAGTATACCAATCATCCTAAAACATACCGCAAAGTGGTACAAAACTAAGCTATGTGTTAAGATAAACATGTGAGATAAAGGATTGCGAAAACGGAAAAGAATTGAATAAGATATTGATTTTATAATATGAAAAGGATAGATAATAATCATGGTTGCATGCCGTGTGCATACATATGTAGTTCGAGAGAAACACAATCATATTGCTAAGCATGATGTAAGCATGACATCATCAATAAAATATTGTGGCAAAGGATTTAAAGAGTTAAAGATGACATTGGGAGGTTATCGAGGTAAAATATTCAAGCAATGCAAAATAAGCTAGAGAGCCGGTCGTGGCCTTGCTTTATCCAATGCCCATACGGATACGCATGCTTGCATGGTGCTGTGGAATTAGAGAGACGGAGGGGGTGCAGCGCGAGTTCTCACCAACTACGGCGACGAGAACTCGGCTGGAAGCTGAGAATCGATGGCGAACAGCGAGGACGGCGGACAGCTCGACGCCTCAGGTCTCGAGTGCGGCCGGCCGGTGGCGCTTCGGTATCGGGATGGTGGTGACTTGCGGCGGTGAGCGGCACTAGATGGGTTATGGCAAAGCTATAGATCATTAGAGACGACGGGGTAAGATGCAAAACAAAACAAGGAGATTGGGAACGTGTTGGTGTTCTCACCAAGGCAAACGCTCATATCAATGTCGACAAGGACGGTTTCGTTCGAACTTCGGCTTGGACGCACTCCTCCGAAGTACACCGGATTGAGTCGGCGGCTTCCGGTCGCTCGGGCGGCGACGCTTGCGCGGAGAGACGCGAGGACGGGTGGCGGGGCGACTTGCGTAACTCGGGGTGCCGCTATTTACATGTCGTTGGCCATAAGTTTTCTTGCCGCGCAAGCCGAGGACAACGGATCGTAAAAGGATAGGGGTATGGGAAAACGGCAAATAGCCGTGGTGGTCGATGGATATCGTGCGGCCGCAAATTGATCGAACCAGCCCATATAGGAAACCAATTAGGGGTAAACTTCAACTCGTGTCCGTACGCGAAAAAACGAGAGACTGCAGAGACCGACTTGTCACGGAGGCAAAAAGATTAGCCGATAAGTAAAAAGAACGGTCCGTGTGCCTCTCGTTCAGTACCAGGGTCCAGGGAGCACCGTAGGCTGCCTTTGGCATGTCAAACTAATTAGCAATGACGGGATTGGAAGGAAATAGAAGACTTTAGAATGGGAAACAAAAAAAATAGTGCAAGTAGATTTGGATATCTATAGACATGATCATGAAAAGATATAAAGGAGCTAGCAAAGAATATTCACAAGACACGTTAAATCGTGCCCGCGAAAAGATCTAAGATCGGGGTTAGATCTGCAAGAGAGCTCGAGTGGATCCGGTTGTGAAGAAACCTAATACATCTAGGGGGGTTAGGAGCAAAGATTGCAAGACACAAAAGATATGCTAATTATTACGGGGTTCTACGGGGGTCTAACCGCAAAACGGCAAGGTCTTTCTTCTCGCCTCTCGCTCGATCCGGAACATGGGCGGACGGGAGGCACCGGCCGGCTCCAATCGCCGACGACTCGAGCGTCTAGGGTCTCGGGCAAGGTGTGCTGGGAAGTAGAGGAGATCGAGGGGGTGTCGAAGATGTGCTCACCACGGCGGAGATCGACGGAGACGGCGGAATCGACGGAGGATGGCGGCGGTGTTGGCGGCCCGCTTGCTCCGTTGGCGCTCCGACGCGGCCAATCGAGGAAGGTGCCGGCGGCGGTGGGGGGCTGCGGCTCGGGCGGTGCACGGGGCGACGGTGCTCCGGTGCTCCTCCCGCCGCGGGAAGAGGCGACACGGCCGCAGCGCGGCACGGAGAATCTAAGGGAGGTGCTCTATGGCTCGGGGTGCTTCACGCCGGTGAATCCGGCGACGGCCGCGGCGCTCAACTCCGCAAACGCGCGGCGGCACCGCACAAGGTGAGGCGGCATGGGAAAAAACGAGGCGGCTAGGGCACGAGGGGCGATCGGGACCACAACCTTTAAAGGCACGGACGCCGAGGCTCGGCGTATGGCGCACGCACGCCGAGGGGACGGGCGGCGGCGCGCGCGGCCTTGCCGTGAAGCACAAGGACAAGGGGAAGGGTGCGGCCTTGGGCCCGGATGGGCTTTAGTGAGCCGAGCCGGACCGTGTCGGGCGGATAGGGGTCGGGCCTTCGGGCTCGGCCCAAAAGGGAGGAAAGTTTTATTTTTTCCGAAATTATCTTCCAAAGGCAAAACAAATTCGGAAAAAACCCGTAAAAATGTTTAAAGGCACAAAAAATACCTAGAAAATTCCAAGAAAATTCCTAGGGATAGATTAAGACATGAACAATCCAAATAAAGTATTTGGAGATCGTGAAAAAGATTTTGGAGCCTTCTAATAAATAGAATAAGCTCGGGGAAAATGAGAATAAATTCCAAAAAAGTCGAGACAATTTCTCGGAAGGATTTGGAAACCACCTAAACACATTTTAAAATTTTTTTGCACACAAGAAGCACCAAGATGCATCGGCATGAATGCAACACTCAAAACTTTTATTTGATTCCAAAAATCAAACAAAGATTTTTCCTCTATACTATATTTCTGTAAAGAAAATAAATGTTGGAAAAGTTTTAAAATTATTAGAAAATTGTTATTTAATTATTCTTTCTATTCACATCCCGAAATTGGAAATTTCGGGGTGTGACAACCACCGCCGCTCTCGGCCGCCGGGCAGCCGGCGCGCCGGTGAAGTCGGCGGCGCGCGCCGACCGCCACGGCCGTGGTTGCCGCCATAACCGACGCCGCATGCCGCGGCTCCGCAACCGTCGCCGGGTCATCGCGCCCCCGCGATCATCGCCGCCCGCCGCGCCTTCGCGGCCACTCGCGAGTGGCTCCGTAGTCGTTGCCGCGCCGGCCGCGGCTCCAGGGACTCGGCCGCGCCGCGCAAGCCCTCGTTCGCCGCCGCCGCACTCCCAGCCGCCTGCGACGCCCTCGACGACCACCGCCTAGTAGGGACGGTCGCGTCCGACCTCAGCACCTTGGCAGGTGCAAGAGGGGCACGGTGGGCGCCACCCAGCAAACGCGAAGACGAGAAGGTTAAGCCCTCACTGATCTAAAAGACACGGCTATGGGGCAGCGATCGCCTACCTCAGGGTGGAGAATCCCCGCTTTCGCCTACCTCAGGGTGGAGAATCCCCGCTTCCTCTTCCTCAGGGGCTCGGCGGACGCTGTGGCCGCCGCCAGCGTGGCCACCGCCTCGCCCCCAGTTGTCTCAGCGGTGCGCGCCGACGCCTTCGCGGCGCGCGTCGCCTCTACCGTAGGCTTCCCCGGCGGTGGGCGCTCCCCCGCCCGCCCCGTGCGCCGTCTCCTTCCGCCGCCTCGCGCGGCTCGGGGGCGAGGGGGGCGAAGGCTCCCACCTCTCGGGGGGAGCCCGTCCTCTATCGCTCTCCTCCTCCTCCTCCTCGTCCGACGATGAGTACTCCGAAGTCGCTGGGGAGGAGTGCCCCTGCTGCTCGTGCAGCTGGAACTCCTCACTTCTCTGTTCCCGGCGCTCCCGTCGCCGAATCCTCTTCTCCTTCTTGCGCACCACCCGCTCTTGCTCCCGCCGCTGTGCCGCGCGCGCGCTCGGGCTCAGGGTGTGGGCGGGTCGGACCACGCGACGTTCACGGCCATCACCTGCAGGGGGCGAGTGAAACTCCGGAATTGCGACGATGCTCCATGAATCAATAGACCGAAGGGGGGCGGGAACCCTACTCACCAGCGGGCCCTCGGGGAGCATGGAGAATGACCAGAGCGCGACGTCGTCGGTCCTCATGGCCTTGAGGTTGACGGCGCGTCTCGCCCTCGTGGACGCGTACTCCCGCGGGAGGAGATCGGGCAGCAGCCGCGACTGCGCCAGCGCCACGGGATCGGCCGTCTCCTCCATCTCGAAGATGCGGGGCTGCCTCTCCATGAGAGGGACGATCCGCCGGTGGTGGAGGTTGGCAAAAACCGAGGTTGCGGTCAGCCCGGCGTCTGCCAGAGCCTTCAGCGCCTTCGATCTTGGCATGAGGAGGGCGACAGGCCGTGCCACCAGGAGTCGGCCTTCTCCCTCACGACCTTGCCGGTCCAGGGCGGCAGGTCGGGTTCGTCGTTGCGGAGGTAGAACCACCCCGGCTCCTACTCGGCGTTGTTGGAGGTCATCATGCAGGGGATGTAGAACTCCCTGCGCGTCTCCCGCACCGCGATCGTCACACCGCCGGCGCGCACCGCGCGACGAGTCTTCGGCTCTGGCGTGGTGGCGGTGTGCAGCTCCGCGCGAAAGTGGTGGACCCAGAGATCCCAGTTCACTGGGATCCCCAGAAATCCCTCGCAGACGCCGACGAACGTGGCCGCCTGCGAGATGGCGTTTAGCGCGTAGTTGTGCAGCTCCACGCCGTAGTGGAAGCACAACCCGCGTAGGAAGCCGCTCGCCGGCGCCGCGAAGCCGCGCTCGTGGAAGCGGACGAAGCTGACGACGTACCCGAACGGCGGGTTCGGCTCCCGGTCCCTCGCCGGCGGGTTGATCCACACCGGGGGCCGCCCGTCCTCGTTCGCTGCCAGCTGGCCGGCGGTCACCAACTCGCTCAGGGCTAGCCTCGTCGCTGTCGAGCGCGGCCACGACAGCGGGTCGATAACTGTGATGGACTGTGGGGGAGCCATGCGAATCGGAGAAGGAGCGCGAAGCGCGAAGTGAGTGCTACGCGGTGGCGAAGGAGCGAGCGCAGCTCTGGGTTGGAAGCGGAAGGGACGAGGACGACAGGTGCTAAGTGTTGAGGTAAAGATTCACCTCGCCCTCCCCCTCGGAATTATAGATCCATGGAGCCACGCTCCCCGAATCGCACGCTCTGCGTGCATTAGCTCCAGGCGAACGGCCCAGTCACTGACGGGCGGGACCCACCACGACCAGAGTGGCCAGGCGCACGCGCGCGCGATCATTACGACGCGGCAACCGAAGAGCCGCGGCGGGCCGTCATTTCCGCGCGCCCACGTTGCCCACTACGCACGCGGCCGCGACGCCTGAAAAGGCGCGCCCGCAGCGAAGAACTGTGGACGCGACTGTGGGCATTAAATGGCCCGGTCCCTTACCAAGTAAGGACGACCCTCGAGTGGCCCGAGCACGAGGCTCGAAAAACCCGACTCTCGAAGGGTGTGATTACCAACCAGTGGCCACGAAGCCCGCTCAGCGTGAACGGGCGCCACAGGTGCCCTCGATCTACGAGAATTAGTGATCAGCGGTTCGAGGGCCGGCCCGGCAGCGAACCCTCGAAACCTGCGGATGTCAAAAGTCGGGCGCAACCGGCTGCCACCCCGCAACGGCCCAACTGATCAGGGGTTCGAAACCTGACACTCGAAGGGTTCGAACAGGTGCCCCGGATCGCCGCAGTCAGGGACGACGAGGGCTCGCGCATTCGAGCCTATCCTCGAGCCCACCGGCTTGAGGGCGCCCCACATGTCGTGTTCGAGAGCCAGCGAGGGCAGCTAGTCGGGGGGATCCCATCGAGGGAGAGCTTCCGCGCCCTCGGTCCCTAGTGAACGGGACCGAGCCCCACCTAGCAAACCCGCGTGAGCGCTTTTATGGACGAGTCTCTGGAGCACGAGCCAACCCTTATCGAATGGGGCATGTGCGTCCACTCAAACCACCCAATAGCAGCTCGACGAGGAATCCGCAATCCGCGACCCGATCGATGGGGTTTGTGGAAACCTCACCCTCCGCCCCGCGAAGGGATGGCGAGGGCGCATTCGAAACAAAACGGAGAGCTCACCCTATTCGCCTCGAACGGGCCCAGGCTCGGGGGCTCGACGCACGGCTACACCTCCTAGGGTGCGACCGAAGCCGGCTGGAACATCGCCGATGCGGGTTGAAACAAATGCTCCACACACTAGTCAAAACTCGTGAGAAAACCCCTGCAGGAGCACTCACGCTCCTGCAGGGCTTCGGGGGCTGGACCCACGAAACGGCACTGGCAACCAGGAGGGAAGAACGTCCCATCAGCTAGCATCAGCATCTGCAGAATCCTGACGGATACACCCGCGGATGCTCAGGGGCTACTGTCGGGGACAGCCACAAGGGTCCCCTAAATAACCAGGGGAAACCCGCTTAAAACCCGCAGAAAACGCAAATCACAGACTAACCCACGAATCTGAAGCACACGCGCGACACGATCACGACCCTGGTGGCCCCCGCGGCCCGCCAGGGTGGCACGGCGAATGCCCCCTTGGGCGAGGTTCGCCTCGCTCTAGGGTTAGACGTTCCCTCGAGCGGAGTCTACCTCGTTCAAGGCCTCGACGCTCCCTCAGGCAAGTTCCGCCTTGCTCGAGGCCTTAATACCCCCTCGGGCGGGGTCCGCCTCGCTCGAGGGCTCAACGCCCCCCTCGGGAAAGGTCCGCCTCGCTCGAGGGCTCAACGCCCCCCTCGGCGAGGACCGCCTCACTCGAGGTCACCTGCACGCACGCCGTCCACGCCCCTGCCCCCGTGTACGGGCATTTAATGCTCTGACGCCGCGGGACGCGCGCCACGACCCTGACACGTCCGGGAATCGCGTCTCGGCGCTGTTTCACCAACTCCCTAGGAGAGGCCATCCCCGCCACTATGTAGCACTATGCGATGAGGCCGGTGTCAGCTCTGTGACGCTGTGCCGCCTACCCCCGTACGACTAACGCACCGAGCCCTCGAAGGGGGGCCGGCAGCACCCTCGAATGCCTTTTCTGTGATTACACAGGGCCACGCTGTGACGTCAGGCCGGCGGGATCGGTCATCCCCGTCGGCCGCGTCAACCCCCGTGCGGCCATCCCCGCCATTGCCACACCACGTCGGGCACTGTGACGACATCCCGATGCTTGTTGGAGTGAGAGGGGACAAGACGTCGCCATGACTGCCACTGTGCCGCGTACGGGCCCCCCGTCAACGACACCCTCGAATCGGCCCACTGCGGCAGCCAGACAACCAACCACTACGCCGCCACCCTCGAAGCTGCTCCTGTACGAGCACAGGATGCACCACGATGCCTCGGCTGGGGGAGGATTCGCCAGGACGGCCGTCAGCTCCGTGGCACTGCTCGCCATGCCTCCACACGTAGGGAAATAGTGCGGCACACATGTAAACTGTTCCCTCCTTGGCCTATAAAAGGAGGGGCAGTCCCCCAAGCTGCGGGGACACGGGAAGACGGACAGCGATCACCCACACGCTCTCCGCCTTCTCCACGATATTGGCACTTGCCTTAATCAATACCTCTGGGACTTGGAGGCCAGGCCTCCTCTCCCACCACGCTTGTAGCCCCCCTCTACGAGCACCACGGTGCGAAGCAACACAGTGCCCCGAGCACACCACTGCTAGACGTACAGCCCCCGCCGGAACCAAGATAAACCTAGTGTCATTAGTTGCTAGCACCGGCCCATCGAGCGGCAGATCTCAGCGCTCATTACTAGTTAGTGTCGGGACTACATTCCGCACCGACAAGAATATTTCAGAGAAATACTCTATGTTACCATTAAACAAGTTACATTTAATTAAAGAAATCACGATACACCTAATCATGTTTTATTTATAACATTCGAGCGGAAGTTATGTCAAATTAATAATTACTTTAGAAAGATAAAGCAAGTATAAGATACCTAGACGAGTAACTTTATGTCACATGTTCAACTAAACATATTTAATATTGAAAAGGCATTTATGATGTCATTAGGCATATTAACTTTATTATGAAAACCGATGTTTAACACTAAACATCTTTTATTATTTAAAAAAACTAGTTATAAATAGGAATTAACCAAATTAAATCTTAGCTTATGAAAACCGGGATAGAACCTAGTCTTTTATTTGGAAAAGTAATGAAATAAATATTAGTCAAGATTAACATGCAACTTTGATGTAAAAACAAGTAACAAGTGATAGACATGCTAACGCACAGGGTTAAGGTGAAACGAACTAGAACGGTAGAAGCGAACTATAACGCACACACAAACCTTAGGCTAGGGTTTAGGAGAACCAGTCTACAAAGAGATCTCGGATGAACAACTGACACACTAACCAAGGGTGATCCGATCTGACAGGAGGAATAGATAATAGGGTAAACTCTAAAGAAAGGTAGCTACGATAGATTAGGTACAAGAACACTGCTGATTAATAAAGAGCCAACCTAACTAAGACAAGATAGACATGAACTAGATATTGATGATCGAGATTCTAAGAGAAACATGAAATAATCATGGTAGGAGTACTTGATAAAGAAAGGCAGAACAGAAACTCTAAGATATCTATTGGATCACCAAAGCACACAAACTGTGCTTAGAAGGGCAAAGCTCAGCTAGATGTAGGAAACAACTTGATCTGAACTAGAACTAGATTTAGAAAGATCTAAAGCTTACACAAGGCTAAAAACACAAAAGAGAACGTCTAACGAACGATTTGCATCTCTTATAGAACAAGATTATGGGCTAGGTTCATTTTAATTAATAACAAAATAAATGTAAAGGATTTTTTAGAAATAAAATACCCTATGTTGACATTAGCTCACATTAAACTTTATTTGAAGAAACTGGTGTAAAGAACCTAGTCAAATTTTATTTATAATTTTTCATGTATCAATTATGCCAATTAAACATTACTTTAGAAATATTAGAGCAACTAGTCAAATTAAAACATGTGACGTGTTTAGCTAAACAAACTTTATTAGAAAGCACATGCATGTTAACATTAGGCAAGTTAACATTTATTATAAAAGACGGTGTAAAAAGCCTAATCAACTTTTAATTGGAAAAGATTAATTAATCATTAAGCAAATTAATACTTGTCTTATGGAAAATCGATTAAATATCAAATTAGATTGTATTTACAAAAGCATGTGAAATAAACATTACTCAAATTAAATTTGATTATGAAAAATGGTGTATAGATCTATATAGCTTTTATTTAGAAAAGGCATGCATATTTAGGCATTAATCAAGATTAATATTAAATTTATTTTCAGAAAACAATCATGATGAAAACACTCCACTAATACATGCTTTACATTATTATGAACCTAACACAACTTGAACAGATAAAAACGGATCTAAAACGAAGAATCTATGAGGAAAACAAGATTAAAAGGACCTGTTCGTGATTAACTATAGATTTTGAGGGCTAGCAGAAAAGATTCCTGAGACACATCAAATAGTGCTCGTGAATAGATCTAAAATCAGGGTTAGATCTATAAAAGGGTGTGGGTGGGCTTTATGTGTGAAAGTGGAATCTTTGTAGGGGGCTTTCTAGAAGTTTGCAAGACACAAAAGCAGATCTAGGAATTTCACCTTTTTACAGGGGGTTATCCGCAAAGTCACCAAATCTTCTTCTTCCTTTGGACAGAAACCGCACAGCGGCCAGGGGCTACTCCAGCTGCTCTGGAGGATGGTGGCGCCGGCAACCTGGAGGGCGAGGAGCTCGGGTAAGAAGGGAAAACGGAGAGGAGACCGAGGGGGACTCAAGGGCGTGCTCACCTTGGATGGGAAAAGACGGCAAGCGGGCCGGCGGCAGACAGCCATGGCGGCCGACCCAATCCGCAAGGAGCGGCGGCACTCTGGTGGACTCCCTTGCGACGTGTGGTGGCAGAGAATGTGCGACTTGAGATCCCGGAGCTCTTGGTGGCATCGCCTTGCTCCGGAAATCAACAAGCTCGACGAATCGGGGAATGGGACACCGGCGGCGGCGCATGTCTCGATGACGGCCAGCGGCGAAAGGGCGGCGCGGCTAGGGTTGGGGTGGGGCCTAGGGGTGGCGGCGACGGCTTAAAATAGGTTGGGTACACCTGTTGGCGTGCGGGCCACGCCTAGGAGGCGACGCAGGCGTGCGCGGCCGGGACTCCCTGAGTCCAACATCGGCACGGCACAGGGTTGGGGATGACAAGGGGGACCCACCGGTCAGCGTCCGTGGTGGAGGGAGGCGGAGCGGGCCATGCCGGGTGTTGACGGTGAATTTCCGTCAACCTAGAGTACTTGTTATACATTGGTTTCAATTATGATTTGCAACTAACCCGCCACTAGGCATACTAATGATATAACAAGTTCACACTTGCATGTCGATTTTGGAGTTTGTTGTTTACGCAGAAATCTACGCTAAAGAGGAGACTTTCGGGATAAGTTCACCAAGCACTTTGGAAGAAGATCATGAAGCCCGATAAGAGTCAAGACACGCGATGAACATGACTCCAAATGACCCGAGGACCGAAGCGTCAACATGCAAGTCTTCGGGGACTCAACCGTAAAACGGCGAAGCTTGCATAGCAAGGATTCAAGCCTAAACCGTGAAGGAAACGACGTCAAAGGCCCACATGCAAGTGCACACGAATAAGGGATCACGCGAGAAGCAACCGGGGAGAAAACCGGGCCCGAACCGGCCGGCGTGGGCTCGGGCCGGCCGGCCCGGTCCGACCGGCCCCGCCCCACTCCGGGGTCGGTTCGGTCCCTCCTTTGCCCTAGGTGTTTGTCTATTTATTGCCTCCGCCGCCGTCGACCGACACATCGAACAAATCATCCTACCGACGCCAATCACCGAAAACCGCCGCCGCAAGATGAGGGAGAGAGTTAGATGAACTCGTCGCAAGGATCAACGCCGGCGGAGAGAAGGAAGCAAGAGGAGGACTCCAAGCCGTTGGCCTAGGGGTGTTCCCAAGCTCCATCGCCGCCATCTTCATCGACGACGTTCTCCGAGTCTCCATCACCCCTATGTGCTTCAATCCGTGTAAGATGATGGGGTAATGTCTCCGTTCATCCCTAGGATTAGATGGATACATGCTATGTAATTGCTACTTGATTCGTGGTTCCAATCTATTGTTTTCATGTTGATGATGCTTTGATGATTAAGGTAGGCCACCGTGTTTTTCGGGCGTATGATATCCGCTACTCCCATAGATTCCATCAACATACCGTGTCCATCATAGGTCTAGTCACGAATACCTTCGCGTAGTGACGACGAGAGGAGGGAAAGGGCGAAACCGTGGTCACAACCCCCGGTAGATTGGTTTACCGCTTTCGTGTAGTAGATGCATACCATGTTATCCTAGATCCTAGGGAGGGAACGCTTATCTTTCTTGCTCACTCTCTTGTGTTCACCCTTTACCATATAGTTTAACCCTATATTTGTTTGATCAACTTAACTTAGATTAACTTAGGTTAGATTGTCTTTACTTTTAGATTAATACTCTCTTTCAAAGGTTTTCCATTCAACTAGATTAGTACTTGGTTAAGCGCTAGTAATCCCCTTGCTCCGCGGATTGACAAGAACCTTGGGAATCCCGTGGTGAAAAAGGTGTGGGGTCCGTACGCTTGCGGATCGTAGAGGGATACGTCTTTTATCCGTCAACAAGCCCCTTTTTCCGGCGCCGTTGCCGGGGAGCAAGCCGCTTGCTACGTTTAATCTAGTATTAATTTTGTTGATTACTAACACCTAACCCTTGTTTTCTAAAAAAAAAGAAAAAAAAAATCTTTTTGTTTTTCTTTCTACTTTTCTTGTGCCTAGATGGATTTGTTCACCTCACCATTGGAAGACGAAGAGATGTCGCTAAGGGAGCTAGCAATGCCGTCAATGGAAGACATTGAGATGCAAAAATCAGATTTGACGTTTGCTACAACCCACTATGAAGTGAAGCCCGGAATCATCAATTTAGTGGCGACAAAACCATTTAGAGGATTGGAGGATGACAACCCATATAGACACATTAAGGAATTCACGATGTTATGCAACACGGTCCAACAAAAAGGAGTTCCGCCGCTTGGTTCAAGTGGAATCTTTTTCCATTCTCTCTCGAAGATGAAGCGCGAAGATGGTACACACTTGCGTCCGTTGAAGCAAAAGGAAATTGGGATGAGCTAGTGAAGAAGTTTCTTTTGAAGTTCTTTCCCATAAGCAAGGTCCAAGACTTAAGGAGGCAAGTGCTCAATTTCAAGCAAGGAGAGGATGAAGGAATTGATGAAGCATGGGACCGATTTAATGAACTACTTGAGCAAGGCCCGAACTTGGGATTTTCCGGTGACTTGATGTTGCATACCTTTTATTTTTCACTAACCCCTAACTCGTCTCGTTTTGTAAGCATGTGTGCAGGTGGTGATATAATGGATAAAACAATTAGTGAAGCCGCACAAATCTTACAAAGGATAAGCAATGGACAAAGAACAATACGAGATTGGCAAAGATGTTGTCAAGAGGAGCAAAATGACAAAAGCAAGCCCAAGGTGCTTGCTGAAATTTCTGAAAAAGATGAACCGAAGGTCAAGGAAGATGAACCGACCATACAAGAAAGTGAAGATCCACTTCCCAAGGTAAGAGAAGTCATTTCGGATGTTAAAAATGTTGAAATTAACATGAATGTAGGCCGAAATATGTGGAATGCTAGACCATTGGCGGAGTACAAGCAATCCGGTTGGGTTCAAGTTGATTTCGCCCCACTAATTAGCTACCGAAGGAAGGAGGAACGCCAACACGTTGCCAAACTAGTTGAAGATATATTTGATCAAGAGATGAGTGGAGAGTCGATCCAAAAGATGTTTGAAGAAGAAAGAAAAGAAGGAGATGAAGGATGGATCGACCGGTTTGACAAATCAAAGATTTATGATGAAGGAAGAGAAGAGTACAACCGTGATGAGCCTAGTGACTCAAAGGATAAATGGGAGGAGATAGGACTCAAGCTAGATGATAGCTTGTGTGCTATTGAAGCCTACACACTAGCAAATCAAGACATGGAAGTACTCAAGGATGAAGGAAAGAGTGAATCAACAATGAGCGATCTTGACGACATGTGGTACATGGAAGATAAAGAAAGCATCATACAAGTCTTTGAAGATGAAGATCTGGTTGATAAAGAAGACTTCAAAGAAGATATGAATGCATACATAGTTGAAGGATTACATGTTCCACATGATGAGTTGAAGAAATTGCAAGATGGTGATGAAGAGGCAACTACACTTGTTGAGATCGATTCGCCTTCAACACCGCTTGATGAACCAAATATCACTCTTGTTGAAAAATTTCTAAGGCCAAGGTACGCACTGAAATCTCAAGATATTATTGGTATTGATGTTGATAAATTCAAATACTCATGCTCAACCAATAGTATGAATGATAGTTTAATGCCTATGCCTTGTTCCAATAGTGATCATGTTGATAGGCTAGATTTTCTTGAGAATGAAAAAGAGGAAACATTTATTTTTGATCCAATTAATCTCACACCTATACAACCTTTGCCTAATGATGAGCTAAGTGCTATGCATGAAACATATGCTTCTTTTATTTACACCTTGACTTGTTGCTACAATTCACATGTGGTGTTAATTATGGACGCGTATGTTTACAATAAGTTTTGTAAATCTCGATCATGCTTTGCGCTTGGTCAAGCTAGTGACCTTAAAGAATCATATGTCGGGAAAGGCCCGATTTTCACTAACCATGTAGACAAGGCTTGAATAATGAAAAAAAAAGAAGTCATGCCTGAAAGAGTTGCAAGATAAATCATCAACCTCTCCGAATCCCGCGATGGATGCTGCTGTCTTCATCAATTTGAGAGCTTGTTCAGAGGTGTACAAATGAAGAAAATGAGATATCCAGAAGCTCCATCAAGTTACCATTCCAACGCATCAAGAACCAACAAGTTTGAAGACCCGTGCAAGGAGTTATGGAGAAAACATTGAGCGTTGCGCGTTCTGAAATTTCAGGACAGATTTCATCGCCGAAGTAAAACCGACGAAACTCTCTTGTCCGGAGTCCGATTTGAGCAAATGAAGACTCGTTGGAAAGGAAATTTTGTGCACTGTGCAATGGAGTAGAGCTTGAGTATACTTTCTGTTATGGACATTAAAAAATAATAGAGTGAAGGCAGCACCGAAGGATGATAAAGAAGGAGATAACGATGAAACAAAAGGATGCTTTGGGCAAGTCTTCTATAAGTGATCAAGCACAACATGGGAAGTAAATTAAAGCTGCATTGGTACCTTTTCTTCTTGCATGAAGGGCCATGGCTATGCAACGAAAAGAAGGTATGTGAGAAAGTCGAGCTCTATGACTTTAAATGAAGCGCTTTTCGGGAGGCAACCCGTTTCTTTATATTTTTACTACTTTCTTAGAGAAAATAAAAGAATGGCACTATCTTATGATGATCAACTTGTGGTTATTAATCTAAGTTCAGTTTTCCTTTTTTTTTAGAACCACCATCATGTTCATGATCTTATTTATTTGCATGCATTGCATTTTGTTATCCTCGTGATGTTTCTTTGTGTATACATGTTTTGCACATAGTTGGCTTGGTTGTTTTATATACTTAATGATGTATGCTTCAGTTTCCATGTTAATGCTTCATAAGGCCTTATGAGTATTTTTCTTTTGTGATCTTGTGTAAACATGGTGTTTAAACATGATTGCGGACCATCATCGTTAAGTACGATAAACCGTGCTAGCTTTTCATATGTTTTCATTTTGCATTGGTTAGTTTATAAGCTCTGCAATGCGCTTAATTTTTCTTGTGCTATAAGAGTTATTGATTTAGGGATAGACATGGTGTTTTAACCCTTGATAAATAAACCTTTATGGCTATGGAGAAATTCGGCAACCTAGTTGTAAACATGGTGTTTAGAACTAGGTGAAAACATTGTCTTTGTTTATATGCTTTCCTATCATGTGCATACACACCTTGCACCACGTACACTCATTAGGTTTTTATTCCTCATTAAACTAATTATGCCGCAAGTTAAGAATCTTAGGATACATTGTTGGATTATTGGCAATTCTATCTACTCCCAACCGTCACCTTGGGGGTAGAATGTGCGTTTAAAACGTCTTACGTGCAAGATAAAGACTCTCACTACAAGGAAATTGAAGGATGGCTAAGAAGTTCTTTGTATTCTTCTTCCATGACTAGCAAAATGCTAAGCATGGGGGAGACCCTGAATCTTCAACACGGAAGTGCAACATGACAATCTAGAAGATAGAATGATAAAGATCGTTAACATCTCCGGATCAATGCGCGAGAAGCTATCAATCTCATCAAAATTCTGCATGGTCTCAAAGGGAAAACACTAGGTATTTTTGGATATTTAGAAGCCCCATGAAGTTACGATTCCAACAAATCAAGAATCAAGACAATCGGAGGTTCCTACAAGCGGTTATGCCCGAATCACCGAGTGCAACACGTCCTGAAATCAGTTTTGGACAGCACGCAGTGCTGAAGTAAAACGGACATAGATCCCTTGTTTGAACTCCGTTTTTGATGAATGACCACACGTTGGAAAGGTAATTTCATAAACTTTTCAATAGAGCCATATTTCGATATATTTTCTGTTCTGGACAGAGGGGGAAATCCATGAAAAAGAGACAGCAAGGAGATGATGAGAACAAGAAAGAGGAGATGGTGATGACAACATTGAAGAGAAGGGTGACCAATGACTCCATTAAGCATACAAGATCAAATTCAGAAGTTTAGGAGCATTAATAAATCAAGACAAAAGCAAAAGCCACATCGATACATGGAGATGTCGGAAGAAGGCAACGAAGAATTACAAAGGATGGTAACATCTCCATGGACCTTCTCTTTTCCAAACACAAATGCTTGTAAGTGTGCCTTCAACATCAACTAGGTGCAACATTTTGTTTTTCTCTTCAAACAATAACATGGCTACTAGGAGGACAACCTAGGTTTCTTTTTACTTTCAATAGATAAGCATGACCATGTGTCCACCTCGATGTTCTACATTGCCTATGCTTACGGAAAGATGATGAAAGTTGCCGCTTTGTTTTACCTACATGAAGTTATACATGTCTTGGCTAATTGCTCTATATAATATGATCTGAAATTAATTTAAATACCGGCTCTTTTATTTGTGGAGGTGAAATGACCATGCTCTAGACCCACATACATATCTTTGCTCTTTGATTTAAGTTTATGGATAGCCGGATAACTTGTTGCTTTTATGAAAACTTAACTTTTATGCTATCTACATATTTGTGATGCTCTTGCAAAGTTCTACCTACCAAAGCCATATACATATATGTTTTATGATAACAAAACCCGTAGATTGCAAACATATGTTTTGATGAGTTGGATTAGGATTGATTTCTATGGTTCGAGACTAAGAAGCTGGTCATTCCTTTGTGTAACGTTTTCATGCTAGCCTTTTTGTCCATGCATTGTGGGTTTTCACATCGAAAATTTCACAAACTTCGCTGGGCATCCTCCCTAAACCAAAAACATCTTTTTGTGATCACCTCCTTGTCCACAACCCAATTTGAGTATGGAGTAAAATTCTCGATGGAGATTCAAATATTCCGCAAGATTATGGAATTTATACTTACTTTAGCAGTCATTTCCCCTCTCTTTTATGCTCGAGGACGAGCATCGTTCAAGCATGGGGGAGGAGTCATTCTCTCGACACAAATGCTATGTAAGTATTATGTTGCAAAAATTTTTGAGGAGCAAAAGAAAAAAAAAAGAATAGAAATGAAAAATGAAAAAAAAATATGATAAGAATAAAAGAAAAGTAAGAAAAATAGGAAGAATAAAGTGAAAAAAAAAGAAAGAGAGAAAAATGAGAAGGAAATAAAATAAAGAAAAAATAAAGATGCTCCTCGGTTCTTTTTGCTTCATAAGTTCTCAAGTGACTTGATGACACATCCATACTAAAATCTTCCAACCATGTGCAATCCGATAACGAGGACTTCACTCGTGCCTCGGGATCATCCATTTGCCACTTGCACATGTCCACTTATCTAAATGTGTGTGTTTCATCCTTCTCTCTTTCCAACATTTATTTTCCATGGCCTTTTTGACGAGTCTCGGTAATTCCAATAGATCTCTCTCTTAATTTGACAATATTTCGGATGTATGTTTTGCTAGGATTGTTTTTAACCTTCCAAGCTCCACATAAGCCTTCCACCATCACATATGAGTAGAGTAGGTTGAAAATAATCTAGTATAGGCTTGAGTGACTTGATGAGATGAGTGTTCCATGAGCTCTTGCAAGAGATTTTCACTTATGTTGGATATGCATCTTTTTGAAAATCTTCCACGTGACAAGGTAATGGTTTGAAGTTCACTTAAGTTTGAGAGCATCGTGTTAAATGTGGCTTGTTCTTTATTGTTAGTCTATCTTCCATAATGAAAAAGAAGCCGGTCACAACTTGAACTTTAAAAATAAATTCTTAAGAGAGAGCAATTTGTCTCGTCATGAATGACTAAGTGCAGGGATAACATTAGAAGGCAACACTGATTTCCCTTTTAAGCGAGGACTACTTACTCGAGGACGAGCAAGGTTTAAGCATGGGGGAGATGTTGACGGTGAATTTCCGTCAACCTAGAGTACTTGTTATACATTGGTTTCAATTATGATTTGCAACTAACCCGCCACTAGGCATACTAATGATATAACAAGTTCACACTTGCATGTCGATTTTGGAGTTTGTTGTTTACGCAGAAATCTACGCTAAAGAGGAGACTTTCGGGATAAGTTCACCAAGCACTTTGGAAGAAGATCATGAAGCCCGATAAGAGTCAAGACACGCGATGAACATGACTCCAAATGACCCGAGGACCGAAGCGTCAACATGCAAGTCTTCGTGGGACTCAACCGAAAAACGAGCCGAAGCTTGCATAGCAAGGATTCAAGCCTAAACCGTGAAGGAAACGACGTCAAAGGCCCACATGCAAGTGCACACGAATAAGGGATCACGCGAGAAGCAACCGGGGAGAAAACCGGGCCCGAACCGGGCCGAAGTGGGCTCCGGCCGGCCGGCCCGGTCCGACCGGCCCAGCCCCACTCCGGGGTCGGTTCGGTCCCTCCTTTGCCCTAGGTGTTTGTCTATTTATTGCCTCCGCCGCCGTCGACCGACACATCGAACAAATCATCCTACCGACGCCAATCACCGAAAACCGCCGCCGCAAGATGAGGGAGAGAGTTAGATGAACTCGTCGCAAGGATCAACGCCGGCGGAGAGAAGGAAGCAAGAGGAGGACTCCAAGCCGTTGGCCTAGGGGTGTTCCCAAGCTCCATCGCCGCCATCTTCATCGACGACGTTCTCCGAGTCTCCATCACCCCTATGTGCTTCAATCCGTGTAAGATGATGGGGTAATGTCTCCGTTCATCCCTAGGATTAGATGGATACATGCTATGTAATTGCTACTTGATTCGTGGTTCCAATCTATTGTTTTCATGTTGATGATGCTTTGATGATTAAGGTAGGCCACCGTGTTTTTCGGCGTATGATATCCGCTACTCCCATAGATTCCATCAACATACCGTGTCCATCATAGGTCTAGTCACGAATACCTTCGCGTAGTGACGTACGAGAGGAGGGAAAGGGCGAAACCGTGGTCACAACCCCCGGTAGATTGGTTTACCGCTTTCGTGTAGTAGATGCATACCATGTTATCCTAGATCCTAGGGAGGGAACGCTTATCTTTCTTGCTCACTCTCTTGTGTTCACCCTTTACCATATAGTTTAACCCTATATTTGTTTGATCAACTTAACTTAGATTAACTTAGGTTAGATTGTCTTTACTTTTAGATTAATACTCTCTTTCAAAGGTTTTCCATTCAACTAGATTAGTACTTGGTTAAGCGCTAGTAATCCCCTTGCTCCGCGGATTGACAAGAACCTTGGGAATCCCGTGGTGAAAAAGGTGTGGGGTCCGTACGCTTGCGGATCGTAGAGGGATACGTCTTTTATCCGTCAACACCGGGCCGCGACCGCCGTGGCCGGGCCGCTGGCGATTGCTGGGCTGCGCAGGCCGCGGTGGAAAGCAGACCGACCGAGAGATGAGGGGGCGACAGTGGACTTCGGAGAACTGGGCCGAAAACAGCTGTGGGCTGAAAAAGGAAAGGAAAAAGGAAATTCCTTTTCATTTTCGTAAAACATTTTCAGAAATTCCTTTTCATTTTAAATATCTAGAAATAGCTAGATAATTCTTTAAAGCCACGAAAATATTTTTGAAAATCCCAAAAATTCTAGGAAAATTCTCAGAGCTAGATTGGAGCATGAACAATCCAAATAAAGTATTTGGTGCTCATGAAAAAGATTTTCGAGCCTTCTAATAAATAGAAATAGCTCAAGGAAAATGAGAATAAATTCCAGAAAAATCCTGAAAATTCTTAGAAGGGTTTGGACAACACCTAAACGCATTTTGGAAAGCTTTTTCACTCAAGAAGCACCAAGATGCATCGGCAAGAATGCAACACACATACATTTATTTAATTTCCGAAAAAAAACAAACAAAGGTTTTCCCTATACTATATTCCCTGTAAAGAAAATAAATGTTGGAAAAATTTTAAAATTATGAGAAAATCGTTATTTATTTATTCTTTCTATTCACATCTTGAAATTGGAAGTTTCAGGGTGTGACACTAGCCGACGTGGGAACCTTGCAAGGAAAACCACGTCGGGGTTCCCAGAACTAGAAGTAAGATCAAGGTAGTATCCTGGTGGTGATCTTGATTCATGTATCATGTACCATGTTGATTTATCAAGTTGCAATCCAATTTCTAGCAATCAAGTGTTTCTCCTACGTCTTTGATTTCGATCGGCTTCTCTTATCTTAAGATCTATTCTCGAGATAGATTACCGAGGATGTTCTTGTAGCCGTGGTGGCTAGAGGTGCATGTCTAACTTTCCGAAAGATTTCAACTTGTCCTTGGACTCGCCCTAGACTAACCCGCACAAATAGGGGTGTGTTGTGACAGAATGGTGGCTCCAAAAGGCGCGCGTTTTCGGAGTCGAATGGGAAACTGTGGTTTAAAGAGGCTTTTAATGAGATTGAACTTGCTATTTCTTCCTTTAGTCCTTTAGTCTAGTCGTCGATTTTCTTCGAGAGGAGCCATCGATTCGTCGACCTCCGTAAGTACCAAAGAACCTTGTATCATGTCTAGTATCATGCGGTGGATTTAGACCGTGATGCAAGTAGTCTTGTTACCATGCTTAGTATCATACGGTGGATTTAAGCTTGGTTCAAGAGGGCTTTCTTGTTAGATCATGAGCCATGCGGTAGGCTAAGATCAGCTCGGAGCTAGTTATCGGCTCTATTAGATTTGGCCAGATCTAATAGATTCATTAAGTTACCATGTGTTGCTTTGAATTTTGCTCTTATGTTTAATTCATGTAACACTCTTATTGCCCAATTTAGATTGACTAGATTCGGCTCTATCTTGTTTACAATCCATATGATGTATGTTAAAATCTTCAACTCGATGTGGTGCATAGGTCACGTGCTCTAGCATAGTTTGTTCCTTCTCCACGGAACCCGAATCGGCTGTACAACTTTATTCAGCAACTCTGTCACGAGTGAAACATGTTCATAAGTTTGTTTTGAATAATGTATGCTTTTATCCTTCCATGTTTAGATTGTATCATGCGGTGGATTGATCTATTCTTAGTTGGTGGTGTGGTTTCAAACAAGTTGTATCATGCGGTGGATTAATTTGTTTGGTGTCACGCTCGACGGGTTTGAAAGTACCTAGACATGCGGTAGACTAGTGCTTTTGGCCTATGCATGCATGTTTACTGCAACTTTATAATTATGCTTCACCTTTATTTATTTTATTGTGATTTATCCTTAATAATTGGTCATGGTTATGTATTGCAATGTTGTTTAGATAAAGATCGATCTTTCATCATGCTTACGTCATGCTTTCGGCTATACTCTATTTACATGTTTTAAGCTCCCGAATGATGTTCAAATTGCCGACAGATAGCTTGTTGTAGCTATATGTCGTTTTGATTGGATTTGTAGCCGTAAATACGGAATTGTCTGGTACCACCCAGCAAGTTCTAGGTTTTATCTAACTATTTTCATCCTTTGTCAGTTTCAGGGAAAATTGACTGGCACGCTTCGGATTCGGCAACGCGTGTTAAGCCAGCTTTTTTGGCTTGCTGTGTGCTTGGCGTGAGGTGCTGATTTTACGTCAACACACTTTTTGGCACGCCCAGTGGGACAATCTAGTTGATCAAGATGCCTGACATCCAAGATGTCATGGATGTCACCTTCGAGGAATTGTCTACAGAACAACAATTACAACTGAAAGAAGCTATTGAGCAATTTTAGCAGAAGTGTCTAATGTCATTTTCCAAAAATAGGAGTGGTGTGCCATTCCTCAAGTCAGACATGCCAAGAGTTCTAATGCCAGGAGAACCTGATACCACAGCTGCTGCAGAGAAACAAGAAGTTTTTGGCATGGTACAGAAAATGTTGGAAGACATAATGGCTAGGCACAATAGTGCATTTTTAAATAGCTTCCGATAGATGATGGTTGGTATCTTTGGCCCGAGTGTGGACAAACATTTTGAGGGAGAATCAAGTGCTGCTGCCACTGGCCAACCAATTTGTCAAGAAGCAAGTGTTCAACCACCTCCATAGAGTATGAGTGTTCAGCCAACTCAACACGTGGATAGTCAACCAATTCGGCAGAGCCCTCATCAAGCAATACCTAATCCACATACATATGGAGAGATGGCGTTTGGCACTCGTGGAGTTCAACCTGCCTCTACTTACAGGATAGCCCCAACAAATAACAGGTTGCAAAAGAACATGTACGGCACTGGGTATTCAGAGTTCATGGATTACAGTGCTGTTGATGCTCTCCTGAATCCTGGATATGGTGGTGCTACAGGGATGCCTGTTGGAGGACCAGGGAATCAAGATGTCAATATTGATCTCCTAATGCAGAGGATGACCGATGTGCTTCAAAATCAATTCGGTCTAAAGCCTAAAAACCAAGGGCACGTGTATACACCTCCTTTCCCAGAATGGTATCACAGGGTGGCCTTACCGAACAGGGTGAAAGTTCCCGCAGATTTCACGAAGTTTTCAGGGCAAGATGATACCAGTACTGTGGAACACATAGCCCGATACTTGATGCAGCTTGGGGAAGCTTCTGCTGATGAGGCATTCAGGATCAGATATTTCCCTTTATCATTGACAGGCCCGGCCTTTACATGGTTCACTTCTCTGCTTGCTCACTCAATCTGCTCCTGGAAGGATTTGGAGCAGAAGTTTCATGCTCATTATTTCATTGGCAGCAATGAGAAAAAGCTAATTGATCTAACTACCTTGAGGCAGAGGAACAATGAAACACCAATGGAGTTCCTCAAGAGATTCAGAGAGACAAAAAGCATGTGTTTCTCTTTGAACATACCGGATGATCAATTGGCTGGTATGACTGTAGCGGGGATGTTGCCAGCTATTCGGGAAAAGCTGTTCGGCATGGAGTTCAATAATCTTGGCCAGCTATCACACGGATTGTCATTGATGAGCAATCAAGCTTATGGCTTGAAGAAAGACTCCAGATTTGTCAAACACAGTGACATAGATGACATCTATAATCAATTCCTCGAAAGGGCAGATCAGGGAGAGGAATATGATGATGAAGAGGAAATAGCTGCTGCTGAAATAGTGTGGGGCAAAGAGCCGTTGACAGTAAATCAGAGGTGGATTAAGCAAGCTAAAGGCACCTATGATTTCGATGTAACCAAGGCAGATAAGCTCTTTGAGTTCCTCGTGAAAGAAGGCCGAATCAAGTTGCTAGATGGGCATTCCATGCTTCGGCCTGATGGGGTAAAAGAAAAAAGATACTATGGGTTTCATGACAGGAATTCTCACTCCATCTATGAGTGCAGGGTCTTTAGGATGAGAATTCAAAAGGATATCCAGGAAGGTCATCTAAAATTTGATAATAAGATGAAATTAGATGGCAATCCTTTTCCTCAGAACATGATTGGGTTCTCAGTCAACATGGTGACTGCCGAAGAGAAAAGAAAAGTGAAGGTTTTGCCTTCAGCAAAGGCGAAGCAGGATGGCTCAGTTGACCCTGCTCGACAAGTAACATTTGAACAGGTCCACAAGGGAGAGCCTCGCTCCTGAAAATTCAAATTTAAGTGGGTGAATCCTCTAAACCCAGGGTAACCTCGCGTATTCTCCTCAACAAGTGGCAGTGTCAGCAAGAAAAGGAGCACTACCAGAAGCATAAGTACGAAGAGAAGAAGTGGAGATGCGAAGAAGAAATGCACAGGAAGGAACAAGAAGAGTATATGCGAGAGCAAGAGCATGCACATTGGGGATGTGCCTTCTTCAGACACTGCTGGAATGAGGGTTTGAAACTTCCCATGCAAAATAATTGCCCTGAATGCAGTGACAAATATACTGAATACAGGAAAGATATTGCCAATCGCCGATCCGTCCATGAAAGAATTGATGATCAACCAAGGAAAAGGCATGCTGATCACAGGTGGGTTGATCATGAAGAGGAAGAAGATCATGAGTATGTCTGGCAAAAAGGACAGTGGTGCCCACCTGGCTTGAAAAGAAGCCAAAAAAGAAGGGTTCAGTGCTTGAGGAATCAGGAGCTGAAGCAGGCAAGAATCAAGAGGAAACAGGTGTGGCTCCAAAAAGATAAGCCTAATGGATCTAGTCGTTCGGTTCCTACGTGCATGGTATGCTTCTTGCCGAATGAATTCATGGCTCCAGCTAATCAGATTGTGCAGGAAGAGGCGTCACCAGACACGGACAAGGCCAAACAATTTGGGCTAACGGCACAATTAGTGTTGTCCAAGCAAGCTACTTTTGACAAGCCAGCCAAAAATCGGCACATGAGACCGCTGTACTTGAGAGGATACGTCAACGGGAAGCCATTGACCAAGATGTTTGTTGATGGTGGAGCTGCGGTCAATGTGATGCCGTACACTACATTCAGTAAGCTTGGCATGGGCCCTAGAGATTTGATGCCAACAAGCATAGTTCTGAATGATTTTGCTGGAAATCCTTCAGACACCAAGGGCTGTGTGCATGTGAATTTGATGATTGGATCTAAAACTCTACTTACGACCTTCTTTGTCATTGAAGGCAAAGGGGCATATAGCTTGCTGCTTGGAAGAGATTGGATCCATGCGAACTGCTGCATTCCATCTACTATGCATCAACAACTTGTTCAATGGGTGGATGATGATGTAGAGGTTGTCCAAGCAGATGATTCAGTAAGCGTGGCTAACGTGGAACCAGCCTTCTGGGAGTATCAAGGTATAGATTGCTTCTCAGGCAGGGACTGGGGTGAAGGTCCTGTTGAACCAGTCAGCAGTGATCAACAGCCGATTCAAGCAGTCGGCTCTTATAGTAATTTTTAATGGAGAATCCAATTGATGGAACTGATGGGAAGTTAGGATGTGGATTTATGTCGGCTGACAAACTAGAAGAGATAGACATTGGAGATGGTGACAAGCCAAGGCCGACATTTATCAGTGCTAACTTGGATTCGAGTTTCAAAGAAGAGTTGATTAAGCTACTAAAAGAATATAAAGATTGCTTTGCTTGGGATTATTCAGAGATGCCTGGTTTGGATCGTTCCATTGTTGAGCATCGGTTGCCAATCAAGCCTGGTTTTAAACCTTACAAGCAACCTCCCCGAAAAATCTACAAGGATGAAGTATTGACCGACGTGAAAAAGAAAGTTGAGAGATTAATATAAGCAAATTTCATTCGGCCATGTAGATACACAGAGTGGATCTCTAATATTGTTCCTGTTTACAAGAAAAACGGAAAAACGAGGGTTTGCATAGACTTTAGAGATCTAAACAGAGCTACACCCATGGATGGATATCCAATGCCTGTTGTTGACTTGTTGGTTGATGCTGCTGCTGGACATAAAGTTATTAGCTTCATGGATGGCAATGCAGGGTACAATCAAATTTTTATGGCAATAGAAGCTATATCAAAATTATCCTTCAGATGTCCTGGACATATAGGCTTGTTTGAGTGGATTGTCATGACATTTGGGTTGAAAAATGCTGGTGCAACTTATCAAAGAGCCATGAATTATATTTTCACGAGTTGATCGGCAAAATTGTGGAGATATATATTGATGATGTCGTGATCAAGTCTTTGAATCATGAATCACATTTGGATGATGTGAGGAAAACTCTAGAGTGCACTAGAAAACATGGGCTTAAGATGAACCCGAACAAGTGTGCCTTTGGAGTTTCAGCTGGAGAGTTCCTGGGATTTTTGGTGCATGAAGGAGGAATAGAAGTTGGCAAAAAGAGTATGAAAGCTATTGATGAAGTTGTTCCTCCAACCAATCTTAAGGAGTTGCAGTCATTGCTTGGCAAAATCAATTTTGTGAGAAGATTCATTTCAAACTTGTCACAAAAGGTGTTGCCTTTTTCTCTACTGTTAAGGATAAAAAAGGATCAGAAGTTTGTATGGGGTGACGAACAACAAAAGGCTTTCAGTGAGATTAAGGAATAAATGAAGGAACCACCAGTATTGGTATCTCCACAATTAAACAAGCCTTTTAAGTTGTACGTGGCGGCCGATACCCAAACCATTGGATCGGCCCTCATACAAGAATTTGAGGGAAAAAAAGAGTAGTTGCATACCTTAGCCGAAAATTGCTTGATCCTGAAACAAGATATTCGGCTGCGGAGAAGCTTTGCTTGTGTGTTTATTACTCGTGTACAAAGTTTCGGCACTATTTGTTGAATGCCGAATGCATTGTATATTCAAAATTTGATGTAATTAAACACATGTTGTCTATGCCAATTTTAAATGGAAGGATTGTCAAGTGGATTTTAGCTTTGTCTGAGTTTGAATTAAGGTTCGAATCAGCAAAAGCTGTTAAAGGATAGATTATTGCTGATTTCATTACTGAACATCGTGATCCATCAATTAACTTACTTGAGATTACTCCTTGGTCTTTGTTCTTTGATGGATCTTCATGTGGCAAAGGTGGTGGAGTAGGAATTTTATTAATTTCACCCAGAGGAGAGATGTTTGAATTTGCTATTCCTATTCAACCCACCGTCACAAATAATCAGGCTGGGTATGAAGCGTTACTCAGAGGGCTTCAGTACTTGAAAGGAGCAAAGGCTATTTCAGTTGAGATTTTTGGAGATTCAGAGCTAGTTATAAAACAGTTGAATGGCCTATATGAATGCAGAAATGATATCCTGAGGAATTACTACAAGGAGTGCAAGGAAATCCTGAAAAGTTTTCAGTTAGTGATTCTACAACATATTCCTAGAGAAAACAACGAAGAGGCAACCAGGTTAGCTCAAAGTGCTTCAGGTTATAGAGAGAATCAGGAAGTGTTTGCTTTCGATGTATATTCTTTTGGGAGTGATTTAGCAGAAGATGATTAGAGAAAAGAAATTGTTGATTATTTGGAGAATCCATCCCGAAAGGTCTCTAGGAAGCTCAGGTATAAAGCTATAAAGTTTGTTCTTCTTGATGGACGTGTGTGACCTCGCCGGAGCAACCGCGCCGCCCCCTTCCGGTGCCGGCCGCCGACGAGGCACGGGCGTCCCCCTATACTCCTCTGTCACGTGCGCAAACGCCTTGGCTACACGTAGAGCCCAACTGCGCACGATTTGGTGCACTGCAGCGCGATCTAGGGCCGCGCCGGCGAGTCCTCTACCGCGCGCCGCCGCACTCCAGCGAGCCCTCCGCACCTCCCGCTTGCACGCGTCCTGGATCGTGGGATCGCTGATCTACGGCGCCAATCAAATCAAGGGGATACCCCTTCGGAGCAGTCCACCGTGGACCCGTGCGCCGGGTGCACGACGCGGTTCACTGCACACGCGCGCGTCCACGGCCGTTGGATCTGAGATCCACCGTGCGGCTGTGGCGTTTTTGTTAAAGGGCCCTTGAGCAATTCTATTTTTTACATGCCGGTCCTTCCGCCTTATACTATTTTATATGAAATTATGTTTTAGCCCCTGGTTTTGTTTATAAAGGCCCTGTAAAATTTAGTTTTATTGCAGATAGGTCCCTGTAACTTGTTTTAAACGTAACTTTCTTGTTTTAACTCCGATTTTAGCGTTCTATATATCGAAATGATCGTCTCAGCGAGTAGAATCATTTAGACATCAATTTTTCAAGTTTTGCTACTGTTTGGTGTACTGTTGATTTATTGTTTGTTGTATATGTTTGTTGCGTAGATATCGTGCCTGTTTCGTCTGAGCTCCCCGTCGGAGGTGATCAGGAAGAGCCTGCTTTCGAAGAGGACTATACCTAGTTTGTAGAGGAAGGCGAGTGGCTTTCCCCCTCTGCATTATCTCTTTTGAACCTATAACACTGCATGATAAATCAATGTTTACTATTTCTGTTGCAATGCATTAATATGATGGGCAAACACCTTTTTAAGGACTTGACTAGATGTTTTACCCTGTTACCTTGATCAACCATGTTTATCAAATGCTTGGGTAGATAATTGCTTAGCTTGCTTAAACTTTTGGGATGGTTTTATGTTGGTTTCATAATGCAACTCGGTTCTGTGTTTGGAATATGATAACGAAAAAGATAAGAACACCTACATTTGAAATGGAACATGGAGAGCCACCCAAGACAAAAGTACAACCACAATCCACATGGCTCTGGCTTAGCCAATTAATTAGGAGAGTGGATTAGCTGATAGCCTTTTTTCGAGAGGGGCACAGGGGACCCGGGGTTGTAGGGGTATAGCCCGGTTCTTTTGGGGTAGTAGCCTTGGCTAAGGTGCTGACCATTAGGGAGGGTTATGGTCCGCCCTGAGCTGTAACTGTCATGAGCTGCTGGTTTCTCTTCTTTCCTTTGTAAAGGCTTCGTAGTGGACCCCTAGCCACTCACCTTGGAAGTGTTTAAGGGTCTATCTAACCCGGGCAAAATGGGAAACACGAACTGTGGGTAAAGTGTACAACCTCTGCAGAGTGTAAAACTGATCGATCAGCCATGCTCACGGTCAAGAGCGGCTTGGACCCTCACATGATAATCAAACTTGAAGATGGAAGTAAATCGTGGGTCTTATGGTTTGGGTTTGAGATGTATTTTAAGTTAAGTGGGCTAGTATATACTTACACTTAGTAACTAGGTGCTGTTAAGTAAAACTTGACTAACTTATAAAATGCTTACCGCTGTGAACCATAGCCTATCCTTGGTAGCCTTGCATGTTTCCCCCACTTGCTGAGCTTCAACCATAAGTGTGCTCACCCCTTGCTTACCGCTATTCAGAGGAGAACATCGGGGGTGAGGAGGAGTACTGGAGCGACTACGAGGAGTTCTAAGGCATGCGCGTTCCCCGCTCATCATGCCCGTGGAAGTCGAAGAAGAAGTTGCTCGTCTTTTAGTTATCGTTTTGTGTTTGGACCTTCGAGTCCACCCGTCTGAGTGTAATAAAGAATATTGTATCAGTTTAACTCTCGTACGTTTTATTACTGCAATGGTATTACACTCTTTTGTCTATCATGTGTGTGTAATTTGATCCTGGCGCACATATGAGATGCATTCGGTTTTCCTTGTAAAATCGGGTGTGACAAAGTGGTACCAGAGCCGTGATGACTGTAGGTCGCAGCCTTAGTTAGAAATGGATGAAATTAAGGATTCATGTTCTAGAAAACCATGTCATGCTTCAAATCATCTTATTTACGCTTTAAAATCTAATTTAATCTTATTTATCATTTAAACTCTGTCATTTTGATTTATTATGTACTCTGAGATCAGTTTTACTTTGACAGATGGCCAGAACCTACCTGACTCCTCGCAAGAGCACCGGTGGACGTGTTCCCACTGGATAGCTGGCTCCTCGTCACCGTTTGGAGGATGTTGAGGAGGAACCCGAGGAGATTCAGCCAGAGGCTGAAATTGAGGAAGATCCAGAGGAAGTGCAGCCGGAACCCGAAGAGGAAGATCCAGAAGAGGTAGAGATGGAGGAAGAGTCATTAGAGCAGCCGCAGCTGTACGATGGCACTGTGTTGGAGGCTGATGCTGATGGGGATATCGTGATCCCACCAGCACCTATGGCAGATGATGAGGCGCCTCTTGCGCCTGTTGCTCCTGCACCCATTGCTGAGGGTGGTGTTGACGTAAAATCTGCACCTCACGCCAAGCACACAGCAAGCCGAACAAGCTAGCTTCACACGCGCAAAGATTCCAAGACGTGCCAGTCAATTTTCCCTGAAAATTAACAAAAGACAAAGTAGTTAAATTCCAAAGCTTGGAACTTGCCGGGTGGTACCAGACAGTTCCATATTTCCAGCTAGAAAGCCAAGTGAGATCACATATAGCTATAAAGAGCTATCTGCCAGCAAACTAGAAACCATTCGGGATCTTTTAAAGTGCAAAACGCAACATAGCCGAACAGATGATGTAAGCATAACGAAAATCGGTCATTGTTTGAATAAAATTGCACGTGCACGAAACCATGACCGATACTCCATGATAAATAACAATAAATAATAAATGAAGTAAAGCATGATCATAAACATGTAATAAACAAGCATGCATAGGCCCAAAGCACTAGTCTACCGCATGTCTAGGTACTTAAAAACCCGTCAAGCATGATACCAAACAAATCTATCCACCGCATGATACAATTTGTTTGAAGATCACACTACTAACCACAAATAGATCTATCCACCGCATGATACAATCTATATATGGAAAGCTAGAAGCATACAAAGTTTAAAGCATGACTTATAAACACGTTTCACTCTTGAAAGCATAACCGAATACGGTTGTATAGCCGAATCGGGGTCCATGAAGAAGGAACAAACATTACCAAAGAAGATAAATCTATCAGATTGAATCGAAATCTAATCCACCGGATGATTAGCTCCAAAACAACCCAAAAATCTGCATCTACCGCGTGATACCCAATTCTTTCAAGATTTATACAAGATTTGGCAAGCTTGAACCCGCAACACGTAACAACCTAGATCGATTCGGTTTCGGCTATTAGGGAACATGTGATCCACGTGTTATTTAAACTAGGGACACGAACTCGAATCGCATAAGGATCATCAAAAGAAATAAAGCCGATCCAAACCAATCTAGATTGGGCAAAGATGTGTTACATGAATTTAAACACAAATAAAACTCAAAGCAACACGAGATAACTTAATGAATCTATCGAATCTTATGAAAATCCAATAGAGCCGATAACTAATTTCAAGCCGCATCTTAGCCCACCGCATGACTCATGACCTAACAAGAAACCTTCTTGGACCAAGCTTGAATCTACCGCATGACACGAAGCATGGTAATAATACTACTTGCATCACGATCTAAATCCACCGCATGATACTAGACATGATACAAGGTTGTCGATACTTACGGAGGTCGACGGATCGATGAACCCTCTCGCAAAAAGTCGACGACACGACAAGGACTCAAGGTTTCGGCGTAAAGCCGGTTTGTTATGGGAATGTTTTCGAATACAATTACATACATCCGTGGTCCGTATTTATACCCCGTCATGGCATGACTCCGAATGGACTACGAGCACAATATTTGATACCTAATTTATCTCTAAGTGCGATCGCCTATCCATCCATTCTTCCCTTCCGTTCCGGCCACGTCATCACGTAATCCCACAAAATCGGCGCAAACGGACTCCTTGCCGAACGGAAGCCAACTGACGACCGCGAGCTCCTTTGCCGAATCTTTCTGCAGAAACCTTCCTTCTTCCGGACGGATCCTTTTACCAAGTTGGGCCCACAACTCAGACTCCTTCCCCGTGCCAAATTTTGGTGTTAACATATGCCCCTTCAATTACGGGATAAAATTGATTTTATTCCAAAATTGACTCCAATTGCCAACGTCTTCAAATTGAATCGTTCAACACCTATTCTCTCTCCCCGCAATCCATCGGATCCTCCGTCCGGATCCAAACCCTAGGTCATCTTTTCCCCAAGCTCGGTCTCCAATGGCGAGGTCAAAATCAAGCCGCTCGGTAAATTCCATCATGTAAGCTTCATTCCGCACTAACTTTTCGATTCCTACCCGAGATTTCTTTTCCGCCTTCCCTTCAACAGAGCTCTCCACCGAGCTTTTAATCCATACTGAGGCCAATTCGACGTCTTACTTCCTTGGTCCTGTGGGAATCTCCGATCCCCGCGAGTTTCTAGCAGCCGAATCCCAGAGAATCCCCTTCAAAGCAACTTTATCCAAGCCTTCCTTGTGGCAGGACGCTTTCAAGAACTGGCCTTTGCCCCCAATTACGGGCTGGAGGAACTGGTACAAAAGGGTGCTTGCGGATAACAGCGCCAAGACCCAATCTTTGGACAGCCTCCGCATTGCTCAATGTTTGGAGCTTTCTTTAGCCGAGACCCCGAAGAACGAAGACCTTTTGATAGCGGCTTGTCACTTCTGGTCAAATGGTGTCAATGCCTTCCTCTTTGGTCATGGCCCAATGTCCCCAACTCTGGCCGATGTCTACATGATTACCGGCCTTGATGTTTCAGGATCTGTGTACCCCTGGGACTATAAAGGCTCCACAAGACAAACAGGGGTGAAACCAGGAAGTGGATATAAATTATATATCCGAAATCACATGAAGGACGGTCCCCTGGGTGACGTTGAGTACGGAGCGTTATTGAACTCCGTGGTTGTGCAAATTCATTTTCCGTGGTAAAGCCAATGAGCCCACTCGAATCACATTGTAATGGCTACTCGGTTGCTCGGTGGCAAACACATTCCTCTTGGAAAATACCTCCTGGGCAGTGTATACCACATGCTTCATCAGACTGTCACCCAAATGTACACCGGCCAGAAGATAGCATGTGTCAACGGCCCTTGGTGGTTTGTACAGATGTGGTTGCAATTGCACATGCATCAGATTGTTGGCATTGACCTCAACAACCGGTTTTTTCCTTCATCCAGCTATCATGAAGGGGAACCTTAGATCACCAGAGGATGCCAAACCTATGGAGAGGCTGCTTCAACTGTTTCCATCAATCAGAATATCAGCCAGCTTTTCGAGCTCTTCTTCAAAGGTTTCCCTAATCCTTTTTGGCCTCCTTATCTTGACAATGACAATTTAACCCTCCCCTGCGAATTCTCCTTTGAGACTGGACGCCAAGATGGAAGGTTCCTAGAAATCTTTAACATCTTGATCCACCCATGTTCTTTGCCAGCTGAATTTAGTGGAGGGAGGTTAAATCACAGCACCTACGAATACTATCAGCCAAACATGGTAGCTCGACAGCTCGGATGTGGCCAGATGCCTCCCAGGTTGTTTCTTCATGAATTCCTCAAACCCAGAGAGGAAATCAAAGAGAATGCTCAATCCAGAAGGGTTTTCCAGTATGAATGCAGCCCAACTATTTATACTTGGCCTTTCACACCCACAACAGTAGCTCATCCCACCTTCAACTCTTGGTGGCAAGAATTCCATGACCATATTTTCAGTGAGCCAGTGCACTCATTTTGTTTAGAGTTGATGCCTGATTTTCAGCCAACTTCAGAGGTAACATCATGATCTTCTCCCCAGATCAAATATTTCCTTTACTAACCATGATCTTGACCATTCCCTGCAGAATACAGTGCCTGCCCCTCAAGCCAGGACAATCACCTACAATGCAGTATATCCAGTTTCTGCCCTGGGATTCAAATCCCCAACCTTGGCTCAACTAATGGCCAGGTATGCCATAATGGACCCAACTCTGTCCAGTATTACTGCTGACAAGAGGAAAGGCCTGTCTCTGATTGCACCTTCAGCTGCCAAGAGGAAAAGAACCACCAAGAAAGTCCTTGTTGAGGTAAAATTTCCTCTTTCTTGATCACAAGGTTACTCTTTACTGATAAATTTCATCTTGTGTAATTTTAGACTAGAATCCAGCAGCCTTCAGCTTCAGAACCTGCCAATGCTTCATCTACTGGTATGATCTTTTATCACCCTCTCTCAGGGATTAACACTGGCATTTACCCCTAATTTGACATTCGCAGAAGAAACACTGGTGAATCATCCGGTGGATATCCCTGATCCTCAGTGTGCAAGTCCACCAACAGCAGAACCATCTGCCCAGGTAGAGATCTCATCTTCATCAGGGACCCATTCACCTCTTGCCCAAACAGAGGCACCAGCTTCACCAGAGATGAATCCCTCAATCCAGTCAGAAGCTTCCGACCCTCTAACGGTTCAATCCCCTATTGGCCAAGCAGAAAGCCCAACCATAACAGAAGTAAATCCACCCCCTCTTCAGCCAGAAGCTCCAGATATGCCAGAGATTGTACCAGCACCTTCTCAAACAGAAGCCTCGGCTTTGCCAAAAGTTCCTCAGGCTCCTCCTTTACCAGTGGCTCAAGAGATACCCCGTGAAACTGAACAAAACCTTGCCCCAGTTCAGGAAGTCAGGCATGAGGTAAGCAGATGCACTTAATTCTGTTATCTCCTTTACTTTCAATGAACCACTCTTGATTCGGCAATGTTACCCTTTCAGGATCAAATTCCTTCATCATCAAGCTCATTAGTGGAGAATAATCCAGCTGCCGAAACAAGAGAAAGGGGAACTCAAGCCCTACCAGAGGAGATTCAAACCAGGCTGCAAGAAATCTTTGCCTCGCTGTAGAAAGATGCTCGAGACCAAATCAGAGACCTCGACTATTTCGAAGGAATGCTTGGGCCCATCAGCCAAGAACTTCCTGAGGACATCAAGTCTTCATTGGATCCTGTCTCTGATCTGGATATTCATTATGCGGCCATAAGGTGAGCTCTGAGGAATGTGTCTACCCGACCAGCGGTTGAGCAAAAGAAAACCAAAGCTGAACAGGCTGTGAAAGGAGCACAATCCCAAGCTGAGACTCACAAGGGAACTCTGGCCAATTTGCAAGCTGCTCGCGAACTGAAGATTGCCAGGAAGGCTGCATTGGAGGCGAAGCCGAAAAATTTGTGTCTGCCGAAATAGAAGCCGATGACAAGAAAATAGCCGAACTTCCCGGTCTGATAGAGAAAACTCAAGAGGAAGCATCATCGGCTATAGCTGAAGTAAATCAATGCGAAGCAGAACTCACCATCCCCGTCCAATGCCCAGAAAGATTACCAGGAACGGATGGAGGATATCCGCCAAACGATATCAAATGCCTCCAATGTAATCTCCAAATATTTAAACATTTAGCTGCACTGAGCGACGTGTAACCAAACTGATCGTTCTCGCAACATTTGCCTTTTACAAGTTTGCTTTCCTTTTCTTTGCGTGGCTTTAACAGTAGCTCTGAACGATCCATTCGGTAATCAGCAACCAAATAGTGCCAAACCCGAACGGCACCTCAGCCGCAACTTAGCCGAGCTAGTCAACCGAATACGACTCAGCTTTGAATCCCAAACGACCTGATGGCGAGGTGGCTAAGGAAACCTCTCCACCTTCCAAACTTTCCGGGATATGCGCCACGATCTGAGGCCACGATCTTTTCACCAGGCCTATAAAATAAACCGTGGGTGCCCCCAACTTTTTACCAAGCCTTTAGCCTTCAAATCTTCACCAGCCTCAAGCCTTTCTTTCCAATCGCCAGCGCCACCCAAGAACCAATGGCGGGGAGCAACAACAGGCGTCGTGCTGCCGACGAGGCAGAAGGGAGCCACGCCAGTTCGCGTTGGAGGCAATGATCGCCTTCTTCTCTTCATTACTTGCCTAAGATTCCCTTTTGTTTGTGACGATCCTGTTTGTTTCAGGCTTGTGCAATGGAACCCATCTCCTGCGCCGGCTAATCAACCTCTGTCGGACGACTCCTCGGAGTCGGACCGCTACTCCCCCGTGCCCTACGGGGAACTTGACGCTCTCCGCTTCAAGGTGAAACTTGAGGTGGCCCAGCGCGAGCTGGAAGACGTCTCCAAGAAGGCTGGCATAGCCGAACTGGAGTGGGAGGACCAGCGCAAGCAGCTGCTGGAGACCATCGACGGTACGGCTCTGGAACTACTTCTGTATACAATCTGGCTTTTGATACTAACAACCATCACCTTGTACTTTGCGGCCGCGACGCCCGAGCTCAACCAGCTAAAAATGCCGGTGGAGCAATTGGCCGACAAGGTGAAACCCCACGGAGACACGCCGGCGGAGCGCCTTGCCGCGGTTGAAAACCGCGTGGACGAGGTGGCCACCCACGACATCCGCCCGGGCACCACTTTGGGCTTCGCCGCCATGGCGACGCACACCGGCGTCGACTACTCCACCCGACCGCGCGGCTTCCGTGGCGGCGCGCCGGAAGACATCGATGAGATCGAGGTCATCCTAGAGCGCCTCGACGGCCACGGCGGACGCCATTGCCGAACTCACTCATCCCCGGTCCGTGCTAAATAGGCTCTTTGATTAGATTGTACTAGGGATGTTTGATTATCGGCAATAAATAAAGAACTTTCAATTCTAGTGCTTGTATTGTGATGATTCCCCCCGTATTTGCGACCGCGAGTCTCATTCTCCTCGAACGTATTTGTCGGTGCGGAATATGGTCCCGACACTAACCAGTAGATAGCGCCGTGGTCTATCCCTCAATGGTCGATGCTAAGCAACAAATGACACAAGGTTTTATCCTGGTTCCGGCCGAGGGGGCCGTACGTCCAGCAGGGGTGTGCTCGTGGCACTATATTGCTCAGCACCGGGGGTGCTTGTAGTGGGGCAAGTACAAGCAAGGCGGGAGAGGAAGTGTGGCTTCCAAGTCCCTGGAACGGTAGCTGAAGATGTCGTGGGAGAATAAGGGAGTGAGTGCACGGGGTGTCCTCTTGAACTTCTCGTCCCCCCACGGTCGGGGGATCGCCTCCCCTTTTATAGATCAAGGGGACGACGGGTTACATGCGCGCCGCGCTACTTAGCTATGTGGAGAAGTGCGACGTGCTACGGTGTAGAGTGGGCGGCCGTCCGTGCGATCCCCCGCCACGATCCGGTCATCATGGCTCGACTTGTACCCGAACAATGGCGGTTCGAGGGTAGGAGAGCGGCGGATGGCGGTGAGGTCCTCTCGATAGGCTCGAGGGAGGTGCGACGCCGGCCCGTACGGCGCACAGGAGTTGGCAGAACGGCGTTCCTTCCCAACGCGCCTCACGGGGTCGGAGTCGTTGCTACGGGGGTCCGGCGTGCGCCCGCGCGTGCGGGTACGGCGGCCACGCCGCGCGGTGGCGGGGATGGCGGTCCACCGGCCTACCGCCTCCACCTAACCCCCCGTAGGGTCACAAGAAAGTACATCGAGGGTGCGCCGGCCCCTTTCGAGGGGCTCGGCGCGTTAGCCGCACGGGGCGTGCGCGCGGTGTCACGGGACCGACACCGGCCGCACGCGCACGCGTGCATCCTCACGGTGGTGGGGATGGGCTCCTCCCCGGGGAGTTGGTGCGGCGGCACCGGGCGCGAGCCCCGGCGCATGATGGCGCGCGCCCCGCGGCGTCGGGGCGTTAAATGCCCGTGTACGGGGCCGGCGCACGCGTGCGGGACGCCCGCGAGCGTGGCGGGCCCCGGCCGAGGGCGGAGCGTACCCTCGAGCGAGGCGAAACCCGGCTCGAGGGAAGTGCCGCCCCTCGAGCGGGCGATGCCCGCCCGAAGGGTGTGTGCGGCCTCGAACGAGGCGGAGTCCGTTTCGAGGGGATCCTTGTGTGGGCCGCCTCGATGGGCCGTCGGAGTCCCCCGTGGGCCGTGTCCTCGCATGGTTAGGCACCGCATGGTTTAGGCTTAATATTATCGGGTTTCGTCCTGGGTTTTAAGTGGGTTTTCCCCCATTGTTTATGGGGACCCCTAAAGCTGCCCCCGACGGTGGCCCCCGAGCATCTGTGGGTTTGCCGTTGCGGCTCCCGCGGTGCCGGAACCCTCCTGATAGGACGTTCTTCCCTCCTTGTCCGCGAACGCTTTCCGTGGGGCCGCGTCAGCGGACCCGCGGGTCTAGCCCCCGAAGCCCTGCAGGAGTGTGGGTTCTCCTGCAGGGGTTAACCGCGAGAACTTTGGTCAGAAAGGCGTGGCACATATGCCAACCGGCATCGGCGGTATTTCAGCCGGCTTCGGGGGTGCACGCTCCCCTGTCACTGTCTCGGGCGGGTGCAGTCTCAAGGAGGTGTAGCCGTGCGTCAAGCCCCCGAGCCTTGGCCCGTTCGAGGCGATCGGGTAGAGCCCTCGACGACTTGTTTTTAAGCGCGCCCTCGCCGTCCTCGCGGGGCGGAGGGTGAGGTTTCTCGCAACTCCCATCGAGCGGGTTGCGACCGTCGATTCCTCTTCGAGCCGGTAGCGGGTGGTTCAAGTGGACGCCCATGCCCCGTTCGATAAGGGTAGGCCGCGCGGTCCGGAGATACGTCCATGGAAGCGCTTGCGTGGGTTTGCTAGGTGGGGCTCGGTCCCGTTCGCTAGGGACCGAGGGCGCGGAAGCTCTCCCTCGGTGGGATCCCCCCGGCTAGGCCGGCTCGGCGGCTCTCGAACACGACATGTGGGGCACCCTCGAGCCGACGGGCTCGAGGAACGGCTCGAATGCGCGTGCCCTCGTCGTCCCTAACTCGCGATCCGTGGCGCTGTTCGAACCCGTCGAGGGTCGGGCTTCGAACCTCTCGATCGGTAGGGCCGTGCGGGGGTGGCGCACCGGGCGGCCCCGTCTTTTCACGTTTGCGGCCGTCGAGGGGTCCGGGGCGTGCCGGCCCTCGAGGTGCTGGTTGGCGCACGGTGTATGTGCTTTCTTTTAGAGGGTTGACATTGTCTCGAGCCAAGGGCTCGTGCCGCTCGAGGGTTTGGCGTGGCATGGGTGCCCGCGGTTGCCTGCTCTACATCGAACAGGTCCCGGGCGACCTTCTCACGTCGATATCCCATCGAGGGTTGACGTCATTTTGAGCCAAGGGCTCGTGCCGCTCGAGGGTTTTACATGGCATGGGTGCCCGCGGTTGCCTGCTCTACATCGAGCAGGTCCCGGGCGACCTTCTCACGCTGATATCCCATCGAGGGTCGCTTTTGTTTGGAGCCGAGGGTCGCTCCGCTCGAGGGTTTTACGTGGCATGGGTGCCCGCGGTTGCCTGCTCTACATCGAGCAGGTCCCAGACGACCTTCTCACGCTGATATCCCATCGAGGGTCGCCTGCGCGAGCCGGGGGTTCGCCCCGCTCGAGGGTTCTCCTTGCTTGGCAAGGGACCCGGGCATTTTAAATGCCTTGCGGTCGTGGCCGCGGTTTTGCGGCGCGGGCGCGTCTTTTTAGGCGTTGCGGCCGCGCGCGCGCGCGTAGTGGGCGGCGTGGCGAGGGCGGACGTGACGGCTTCGCCTCCGGTCGCCGGTCTTTGCCGTAATGATGGCCCGCCCGCAAGTGTTGTGGCCGCCGCGGTCATGGTGGGGCCCACCCGTCGACGCGATGGAAAGATTCCCCGCTTAATGCTAGCGGGGCGTCCGCTCCGGAGAGCTCGCCCGTCGGCCTATAAAGGCGCGGGGAGGAGGGGGTGGCGGTTTTTTACCTTAGTGTCTCACCATTTTCGGTCCTCCGCCCCTTCGTCTTCATCTCGCTCTTGCCACCGCGCGGTTTCGCCGTTAGAGCTCTTTTTCCGTTTCCTTGTCCTCCGCCTTCGCATTCCTTCGTCCCTCCTCATGGCGCCGCCTCAGCTTCCCCTTAGGATCCTGGAGCCGTACGCCTGGGAGAGGTCGACGGTGACCGACTCGCCCTTGGCGAGCCGGTCGCCACCGGTCGGCGGCGGCTAACGAAGAAGGGCGCCCGGCGGAGTGGATCGTGCCGCCGGCGGCGCACCACGAGCCCAACCCGCCGGAGGGCTACGTGGTGAGCTTCGTCCGCTACCACGAGCGTGGCTTCAATGCGCCGGCGCGAGCACCTTCATGCGGGCGATGTGCTACTACTACGGGGTGGAGCTGCACAACTTCGCCCCCAACGCGATCTCGCAGGCGGCCACGTTCGTGGGCGTCCCGCGAAGGGTACCCGGGGATCCCGCTCAACCGGGATCTCTCGGGTTCACCTTTTCCGCGGGGAGCTCATCACGCAGCCCACGTCGGAGCCGAGGACTCTCCACGCGGTGCGCGCGCGGCGGGATGTCGCTTGCCCCGCGGGGCGCGCTCAAGGGATTTCTACATCCCCCGCACCATGACGACGAACAACGCCGGGCCGGGAGCGGGGATGGTTCTACCTCGCGCAATGCCGAGCCTGGCCTTCCTCCCTACACCGGCCGGGTATTCAAGAAGAGGCCGGACTCCGGGGCTACGGGGTGTCTACGGCCCGCATCGGGCGCGGCAAGAGTCCGTCCTCGCCGCCTGCGGCGGGCCGGCGAAGCACGGGCCGAACGCGATGGGCGTCCTCGCCTTCCTCCACCACCGGCGGGTCGTGCCTCTGATGGAGAGGCCGCTCCGCATCTTCGAGATGACGGAGGCGGCCAACCCCCGTCGACCGCGAGGTCGCGGATGCTCCCGACGCCCCTTGAGCGGCCGTATGCGCTCACCCGGCGCGGAACGCCGTCGACACCCGGTGCCGTCACCCCCGCGGGTCGGACCCCATGGGACCTTGAGATGCTCCCCACGGGCCGCGGGTGAGTTGGGTTCCCGATTTTGTTTTGGTTCTTGGTCTTGCTTTTGTTTCCTCGATGCGCCATTCTCGCTCCCCGTGCGCAGCCGGTGGAGTTCAACATCGCCAAGTCCGTTCCACCCACCCCCGACTCCCGTGCGCTCGGCCGGGCGGCGCGGCGGGAGCGCGGGAGAGCGGGCGGCGCGCAAGAGGGAGCACGTGAGGCGACGTCAAGCACGCCGCGACCGGCGGGCCGCGGAGTACCGACGGCGCGAGGAGCTGGGGCTCTCCTCCCCGGAGATCGAGGAGCCCTCATCCTCGGAGGAGGACGAGGAGGAAGAGGCTGAGGGGGAGGGCCCCTCCGACAGGTGGCGGCCCGCCGCCCGTCGCCGGAACCGCCGCCGGCGTTAAGGGCGGCTTCGCCGGGGCGGGGCGCACCGGCGCCCGTCGTCGGCGATCGACATCGGGGGCGGCGCGTGCCGCGGAGGTGGCCGGGGCGCGCCCACGGAGGCACGCGCGGCGGACGCGCGCGTGCGCGCGTCGCGCGCGCGCGCGCGGGGAGCGTGCCCGCGCGCGCGGCGTCATCGTCGAGGGGCGCGACGGCGGGCGCGCCGCGCGCGCGCGGGCGAGCGTGCCCCCGCGCGCGGCGGCGCCCTCGGGAGGCGCGGCGTCGCGCGCGCCCGCGCATGGGGCGGTGTGCCCGCGCGCGCGGCGGCTCCATCGGGGGGCGGCGCCGCGGCGCGGCGGCTGCACCGGCCTCGTCCGCGAGAGGCCTCGAGGAAAAGGAAACGGGCCTTTTCCTCCGCGAGGTAAGGAGCCTATCCTTCTTCGTTTGGTTTGGCTCGTTGGTGATCGGGTGATTTAACCCTTCGTTCGTGTCCGCGCGCGGGGTGGTGCCAAGCTCGTTCCTCCGCTTGCACCGGCCAAGGTGCCGAGGGACGGACGCATCGATCCCCACCCGGCGGCGCTCGTCGAGGGGGTCGCGCCGGGGACAAGCACGGCGGCGGGCACGAGCTCGCAAGACCCGGCCGGGGCCTCGAGGCCCCGGCCGGGCGAGATCACCTGCCGCGGTGCAGCCGCAGGTCGCCGGGGGGCGGCCGGCGCCGGTCGCCGCGGTGACACGGGCGGCGGCGGCGGCCACGGTGGAGGTGCGGCCCGCGGTGGCCGCCACCGCGGAGGAGGTGGGAGCGGGCGCAACCTTGCGGGAGCGCCCGCGGATGCGGCGGTACGGCCGGAGGTGGCGGCCTCGGCGGCACGACGGGCGCCGTGGCCGCGGAGGCGCGGTGGAGGTGCGGCGGAGGCGGCGCAAGCGGCCGCGCCCGCCCGGCGATTTGCGGGCGGAGGTTGTGGAGCTCTCGGATGACTCCCCGCCGCCCGGGTGGAATCGGTGGGCCGGGCCGGCCCACGAACTCCCCCGAGCCCCGGAGGGGGCCCTCGGCCGAGGCGGCACGAGGGTCACATGGTGGTGGGGGGCCGAGGACATGGTGCCGAGGCCTCGTCCCCCCACGCCGGCCGTCCCGCCCGGTGGAGGGGGTCGCGAGGATCCCCCTGCGTTTGCCGACGCCAGGGGGGAACAGGAGCTCTGGGGCGAGCTCCGGAGTCACGGCGCTACGCTCAACCGCGCGCTGAACGAGGCGCTGCGGGTCCATGGCGGCCCGGCCTGGCTCGTCTTCCAGGTGAGCTACAATTGCTCGTTTTTTCTTTTTCGTTTGTGTACATTGCGCCCAAGTCTTGGTGCTTATGGGTTTTGGCGTGTGGATGCCAGGAGCTCGAGCGTCGCGCCCACGACAAGTACGACGCGTTCGACCGGGTGAACGCCGAGGCCCACCAGCTCGGGAGCGGGGCGGCGCTTTCGACGCGCTTGCGGACGCTCTTAGGGCGCCGGACAGTGGGCCGGCGTACGGGCCCCGGCTCGGCCCGACGAGCTCCCCGAGAGCTCGAGGCAAGGCACGGCGCGTCGCTCGAGCCCTCGAGCGGGTCCGCGCGGCCCTCTTCGATCGCGACGAGGCGCGCGTGGAACGCGCGCGCGGATGCCGGAGAAGACGCGGACGCCGGGCCGCCAACCGGGAGGCGGAGGTGGCCACCGCTCGTGCCGAAACCCGGAGCTCCGCACGTCGCTCGAGAGGGCGCAGGCGCAACAACGCCGGCCGAGGAGAGGGCGCGCGGGGGTTGGAGCGGCGCGCCAAGGAGGCCGACGACACCGAGGGCCGCCCTCGACGCCAAGGCCGCGGCCCTCGTCGCCGAGGAGCGACTCCGGCAAGAGCGCATCGCCCGCCGGGGGCCGAGGGGCGGCTCGAGCAGGAGCGAGGGGCTGCCCTTGGCGACGCCCGACGGCGCCGGGAGCGGGGAGCGTGTCACTCGCGAGGCGGCGGAGAAGTCGGCCCGGAGGAGCGAACGCCGCATTCTCCAAGGTTGAGGACGAGGCGCTCGTGCTCGCGCATCGCAACGCCAACCGAGAGCCGGCCCTCCGCGAGCAAGGCGAAACCGTCTCCGCGCCTCGAGTTGGCGATCGAGTCCGCGCGCCGCGACCTCGATTTGGAGAGGAAGAAAGTCGAGGGTGAGCCACCGTTTGACTCGCCCGTTGGTTTTTGCTTTAGAGGGTTCGCTTCCCCCTTTCGATTTCTTTTCGTCTTGTCGATTCCGGGGCTTGCGCACCGCCCGGGGCACGCCGCCGGGCGGGCCGAGGCGCCGCAGCCTCCTACAACTCCTCCGAGCGGGGGCCGCGGGAGGCGCGCGATGCGGCCCTCGAGACTTGCCGCACCGTCGAGGAGGGCGAGGCACGAGCCGGCGGCTCGCCAGCCGGCCGTCCGCGTGCCCTTGGTGGCCACGTCACCGAGCGGATGCGCCGGCGCCGCGGCGCACCGGGCGTCCGAAGGCCCTCGGAGTGGTGCGGTCCCACTACGAGGTAAACTTCGAGGCGCCGGCGGAAGGCTACGTCGTACCCGAGGGCGTCGAGGACGAGGTGGCCATGGAGCGTATGGATGCGCTCGGCCGCCGATGCCGCCGGGTCGCTCGCCGAGGCCTTCGAGGAGTTCCTCTTCCGGACGCCGTTGGACGCTGCCGCTCCTCCCCGCCCGAAAGCGAGTTGGGCGCTAGGCCCGTTTTTTTTCTGTTGTGTATCGGTACCCGGCCTCACGGCCTTTTGTAAATAAACAAGTTGTTTCATGAACATGGGCATTTGCTATAAATGAAATCGTTTGTTTGTCACGCTTTTTGTTTCTCCTTCTTCCCGAGTAGATTCTAGTTAGGGGAGTTCGATTTTCGCAAGGGGCCCGCCGGGTTGGAGGCGAGAGAGAAGGGCCATAGCCACGCGGCGTAGGCTATCTCGGCTCGCACGCTCCTTCCGCCGTGCCGCCCGCGCCTCGTTCGAATCGTGGCTCGAGGTTGAAGTAGGAAACAAACTTAGCGCGTGTCGTTTTGTTTTTTGTGCGAAAAAATGGGACCATTTGGGGGGGGGGGTGCCCCCCCGCGTAGCTCCCGAGGGTAACTTGGGTTTCGGGGGAAAGCCGAGTTGCCCTTTTATTAGACTTGGAGTATTTACATAGTTGACACCAACGGGGCGTTGGCCATGTGATTTTACAACGAAAGTACTTGGAAATCCTAGCTAAGGGTAGAAGTGACGTAGGCCGTTGGATGTTCCAAGCGTTGGTGAGTTCTTCGTCGTCCTCGTTGGCCGGCTTGTACGTGCCGGCTTGAGCACCTTCACCACGACGTAGGGTCCCTCCCATGGGGGCGATAGCTTGTGGCGCCCTCGGTTGTCTTGGCGTAGCCTTAGGACCGCATCCCCTTCGCCGAAATCCCCTCCGACGTATCTTGCGTGCTTGGTAACGTCGTAGGGACTGTTGATACCTTGCGGAGTGCATCAACGTCACGAGGCATACTTCGTCTAGCTGGTCCAGCGAGTCCTCGCGGGCTCGCTGGTTAGCATCCTCGTCGTAGCCTCGAACCCTGGGCGACCCGTATTCTAAGTCCGTGGGGAGGACGGCCTCCGCGCCATGGACCAGGAAAAACGGGGTGAACCCGGTGGCTCTGCTTGGGGTGGTCCTTAGGCTCCACACGGCTCGCCGGTAGTTCTTGGAGCCACTTTTGCCCGATTTGTTGAGTCGGTCGAAAATTGCGGGCTTGAGGCCTTGTAGGATCATGCCGTTGGCGCGCTCCACTTGGCCGTTGGTCTGTGGGTGTGCCACGGCTGCCCAATCCACGCGGATGTGGAACTTGTCCACGAGAACTCCAAGAACTTCCGGCCCGTGAATTGGGACCCATTGTCTGTGATGATGGAGTTTGGCACTCCAAAGCGGTATACGATGTCGGTGAAGAACGTGACCGCCTGCTCAGCCCTTAAATTCGTGATGGGGCGCACCTCCACCCACTTGGAGAATTTGTCGATCGCGACAAGCAGATGGGTGAAGCCCCCGGGCGCCCCTTCCGCGGGGGCCCGACGATGTCCAACCCCCACACGGCGAACGGCCATGTCACGGGGATCGTTTGCAGGGCATGAGCGGGCAAGTTGGTCTTGCGGGCGTAGAACTGGCACCCTTCGCGGTGCGTACGATTTCGGCCGGCGTCCGCGACCGCGGTAGGCCAATAAAAGCCCTGGCGGAACGCGTTACCGACGAGGGTGCGGGGTGCGGCGTGGTGGCCACAGATCCCCGCGTGGATGTCCCGTAGGAGCTCGCGCCCCTCGGGAATGGGTATACACCGCTGGAGGATGCCAGAGGCGGCGCGCTTGTACAGCTCGCCGTCGACGAGGGTGAAGGATTTGGCCATCCTGGCGATGCGCCTGGCTGCGGCCCGTTCCGCGGGGAGTTCCCCTCGAGCGATCCAGGCGATGTATTTTTCCCGCCAATCCGCTTGGACAGGAGCCTGCTCTATGTCCATCGCATCGACCTCGATGGAGCCGTACCCCTCGAGAAGGGAGAGCACGTACGCCTCGTTCGAGGGGTCCTCATCCATGGGTTCCGCACCCGCCCGGATTCGAGGAGCCCCCGAGGGTCCGTCGTGGCTCGAGGGGTAGGGCTCGAAGGCGACCGAGGGTTGCGCGACGTCTCGTGTGAAAACGTTCGGGGGAACGGTGATCCGCCCGGACGCGATCTTCGCCAGCTCGTCTGCTTCCTCGTTGTACCGGCGGGGTACATGATTAAGCTCGATGCCGTAGAACTTGTCTTCGAGGGCCCGCACGGCTTTACAGTAGGCCTCCATCTTGTCGTCGTGGCAGCTCGCGTTCTTCATGACTTGATCGATCACGAGCTGCGAGTCCCCTCGCACGTCGAGGCGTTTGACGCCCAACTCAATGGCGATTTTGAGGCCGCAGAGAAGGGCCTCGTATTCTGCCATATTGTTGGACGCGGGAAAGTGGAGGCGCACTGAGTAGCGCATGTGCTCCCCGAGGGGTGACACGAAGAGCAGGCCCGCGCCCGCTCCCGTCTTCATCACTGAGCCGTCGAAGAACAGAGTCCAGCACTCTGCTTGAATGCGAGGGGGTGGCGGTGCGTGTCCGTCCACTCGGCGACGAAATCGGCTAGGATTTGCGATTTGATGGCCTTGCGCGGGGCGTAGGCAAGCGTCTCGCCCATCGGCTCCACGGACCATTTGGCAATCCTGCTCGCCGCGTCGGGGTTGCGAATGATCTCTCCTAGCGGGAAGGAGGAGACCACCTTGACCGGGTGGGCCTCGAAGTAGTGGCGGAGCTTGCGCCGCGCAAGGACTACCGCGTACGGCGGCCTTCCGGACACGGGGGTAGCGCGCCTTCGTGTCCGACGGGACTTCGCCGATGTAGTAGACCGGCCTCTCGCACGGGCAAGGCGTGCCCTTCCTCCGTGCGCTCCACGACGATCACGGCGGCCGACCACCCGGGTGGTTGCGGCCACGTAGAGCCGCAGGGGTTCGCCGTCTCGCGGCGGCGTGAGGATTGGAGCGTGCGTCAGAGACGCCTTCAGCTTGTCGAGCGCGTCCTGGGCCTCGGCGGTCCAACAGAAGCGCTCGTGCTTCTTGAGCAGCCGGTAGAGGGGCAGGCCCCTCTCACCGAGCCTCGAGATGAAGCGGCTTAAGGCGGCGAGGCACCCTAACACTTTCTGCACCCCTTTGAGGTCCCGGATCGGGCCCATTCGCTCGAGGGCCGCGACCTTTTCAGGATTGGCCTCGATTCCCCGCTGGGAGACGATGTATCCTAGGAGCATGCCCCGCGGCACTCCAAAGACACATTTTTCGGGGTTTAGCTTGACCCCGTTGGCCCGTAGTGGCGGTCGAACGCGACGCCAAGGTCGCTAACCGGGTCGTCCGCCTTCTCCGGGTCTTGACGACGATGTCGTCCACGTAGGCTTCGACCGTCCGCCCGATGTGATCCCCAAAAACGTGCCGCATGCGGCGCCGATATGTTGCGCCCGCGTTTCGAGGCCAAAGGCATCGTGACGTAGCGAACGTCCCGAACGGTGTGATGAACGAAGTCGCGAGCTGGTCGGACTCCTTCATTTTTATTTGGTGATATCCCGAATAGGCATCAAGGAAACGAGTAGTTCGCACCCGGCTGTTGAATCAACGATTTGATCTATGCGTGGCAAAGGAAAAGGAACTTTGGGACATGCTTTATTAAGACTCGTATAGTCTACACACATCCGCCACTTCCCATTTTTCTTCTTTACAAGCACAGGATTGGCTAGCCACGTAGGGTGGAATACTTCCTTGATGAATCCGGCCTCGAGGAGCTTCCGCAGCTCCGCTCCGATCGCCCGTCGCCGCTCTTCGTCGAAGCGGCGCGGCCCGGCTGCCGCACGGCGCGGGCGTTTGGCAGGATATCAAGGGAGTGCTCGGCGACCTCCCTCGGGATGCCTGGCATGTCCGAGGGGCTCCCACGCGAAGACGTCGGCGTTAGCGCGGAGGAAGTCGACGAGCACCGCTTCCTATTTAGGGTCGAGGGTCGAGCTGACCCTCAACGCCTTGCCCTCGGGGGCCGACGGGTCGAGGGGGGACCCCTTTGGTCTGCTCGGCGGCCTCGAAGGTGCCGGCGTGTTTGGCGGCGGAGTCGAGGTCCTCATTGACCATCTTCTCCAGCGTGTTTACCAGCGCTTCATCCAGCGCCAGTGCCTCTGCGTGTTCCACGCACTCGACATCGCAGTCGAATGCGTGCTCGATCGACGACCCGACGGTGATGATGCCGTTCGGCCCGGCATCTTCATCTTCGGTACGTGTAGTTGGGGACCGCTATGAATTTGGCATAGCAAGGTCGCCCAAGTATGGCATGGTAGGCCCCTTTGAACCCCACCACCTCGAAGGTGAGGGTTTCCTTACGGAAGTTCTTGGGGGTACCAAACCGGTCCGGCGGATCGATGCGCCCGAGGGGTTGAACACCTCGCTTGCCGGTGCGATGCGGTGAAACGGCTTCGTCTTCCGGGCCGCGGCCGGGTCCACCCAATCCCCATCGGGCGCAATGTATGCGCGAAGAGGATATTGAGGCTACGCCTCCGTCCATAAGGACCTTCGAAAACCGGCGTTCCCAATGATGGGATCGACCACCGGCGGAATGCGGCCCCGGTTCGGGATACGGTTTGGGTGGTCGTCCCGGCTAAAGGTGATGGCATCCTTCGACCAGTTGAGGAAGGCCGGAGGCACCCTCTCTGCGGCGAGGACTTCGTGCCGCTCCTTCTTGCGCTGCTCGGGTCGACATGTCGACGATAGGTCCCCCAAAGATGAGGAACACATTTTCGACGGCGGGGAAGCCGCCGGCGTCGCCATCGCCCCGTCTTTCTTGGCCTCTGCCTCCTTCGCGGCGGCGCGGCCATAGAATTTCTTGAGCATGTCGCCTTTGCTCAAGAGTGTGGTTCACGGGGGGTCTTGTGGTAGGGACATGGCTTCTTCAGCATGTCGTCGAAAACCCCCGGGCCTCGAGGGGCCGGTCGAGGGCCCCGTCGAGCCGGGTCGACAGCGAGGGCTTCGGCGTTGCCGCCGTTGCGCCCCTGCTCGCGCGCCTCGCGGCGCGGCTTCTTCCCCTTCTTGCCCCGTTTGTCGTTGCGGTGAGGCTCCTTGGACCCGCTACCCTCCGCGGGCGTGTCCTCGGAGCGTTTGCCCTTTTTGCCGTCGAAGATCGCCCCCACGGCCTCCTCCCCGGAGGCGAAGCTGGTGGCGATGTCGAACAGCTCGTTGGAGTCCGCAGGCGGGCTGCGTCCCAGCTCCCGCACGAGGTCCCGGCACGTGGTGCCCTCGAGGAAGGCGTGCACGATCTCGGACTGCGCCACGCTGGGGAGCTCCGTGCAGCGCTTGGAGAAGCGCCGTATGAAGTCCCGCAGCGACTCGCCGGGCTTCTGCGTGCAGGAGCGTAGGTCCCAAGAGTTCCCAGGGCGCACGTATGTGCCCTGGAAGTTGCCCACGAACGTGTGGACTAGATCGTCCCAGGTATGGATCTGGCTGGCGGGCAAGTGCTCGAGCCATGTCGGGGCCGCGTCGCCCAGATGCAGGGGCAAGTTGCGGATGATCACTTCGTCGCTAGTGGCCCCGCCCAGCTGGCAGGCTAGGCGGTAATCGTTGAGCCAGACGCGGGGGTCCGTCTCCCCGTTGTATTTGACGATCGTCGAGGGCTGACGGAAGCGTTGGGGGAACGCTGCCGTGCGGATCTCCCGGCTGAACACGCGGGTGCCCGGGGGCTCCGGCGTCGGGGAGCGATCCTCACCGCTGTCATAGCGTCCACCCCTTCGAGGGTGGTAGCCCCTGGCCGCTCGTGCGTCCGCCTTGCTCGTGCGTCTGGCGTTGATGACGTTGCGGGCGTCGCCATCCGGCCGCCCTCGCGCGCGTCGAGGAGTCGTTCCTTGGCCGGCGTGCGTCCTTGGTCGGTGGGATGCCCCGCCGGTCCCCCCCGCGTGCACCGAGGGTTCGCCCCCCGGTGCGGCTTCATCGCCCCGCGCATCCCCCCCGTTGACGGATGCGTGAGGCCGAGCTTTCGGCCCGCCGGACGGCCGCTTGCTCGATGAGAGTTTGCACCTCGCGGTGCATATCTCGAGCCTCGGGGGTCGAGGGTGCCGGCATAGCCCGTAGCGCCCGGCGTCGCGGCGGCGACGAGCTTCGGCTCGCTCGCGGGGGCACGTCCGTATTTCCGACGTTGGTGGCGGTGTTGAGGCGGTCGCGGACTTGTCGGCCCGGCTCCCGCGCGCGTTCGCCACGCGCGGAGGCCTCCCCCCGCCATTGAGGCGCGGAGCAACCGCACCGTTCGGTACTCTTCCGCCGGCTTGGCCTCGAGCTCGCGGGCTTGGGCCACCGTGCGTCGACGTCGGCCCCGGCGGGGGAGCGCTTGGCCCCGCGGCCGGGCGCGTGGCGATCCCCAGGGGCGGCGTGACTTCCCCCCGTCTCCCGGCGCTCGCCGCACCGGCGGCGTTGGCGGGTCGTTGGTGATGACGGCGCAACACTCCCGCATGGGGTCGTAGCTCCCGGTGCTGGAGTCGTCGGAGCAGCCAAACCAGTAGTCCGTGGCGTCGAGGAAGCGCCTGAACGCGACTGGGTCCGGCACGCCGGAGAAGTCCCACTCCGCGTACCCGTGGCGGTTGGCGGGTGGCATCGTGTCGACGGAGCCCAGGGATGACTCATCTGCTGCTGAGGTGCCGGGGTCCCTGGCGACGAAGACGTGGCGGCCAGGCGGAACCCTGCGCATCGTCGTGTTGACGTTGGCGTTGTAAGCCGTCGTGGCGCCACGCAGCCCGATGGGAATGCGCGGTCCGGAGACCGTGCGCGGTCCCGCTGGGGTGGTGGCGGCGGTCGTGACGGTGGGCGCACCGCGGCCGGGCGGCGGCGCGCTCCGCCCGCCGCCGCTCGGACCGCGCCCGACGCGAGCGTTGCTCGGAGCGACGATGGCGTCGTGGCGCCGACGGACCCGCGGCCTCCGTGCCTGCGCGGCGCCCGCGCCGAGTCGTGCGCGTGGCGGGGGTCCGATCGAGCCGGCCCGACGCCGCGCGCGCGAGTTCCTCACGGTTAGTGAGGCGCATGAGATAGCCATTCCCCGTGGCTTGAAAGTTCGGATCCCCGAAGCGGATCTCGAACCCGGCCGGGAGGGGGTCCGAGCTACCCATGCGGTAGCGTGTAACATGGTATTCGGTGCGGATCACCATGGAGGGAGTTGGCGAAATGACCTTAGGCGCTCGCGTGCCCCACGGTGGGCGCCAGCCGTTCGGTGCGGAATATGGTCCCGACACTAACCGATAGATAGCGCCGTGGTCTATCCCTCAATGGTCGATGCTAAGCAACAAATGACACAAGGTTTTATCCCGGTTCCGGCCGAGGGGGCCGTACGTCCACAGGGGTGTGCTCGTGGCACTATATTGCTCGGCCAGGGGGTGCTTGTAGTGGGGCAAGTACAAGCAAGGCGGGAGAGGAAGTGTGGCTTCCAAGTCCCCGGAACGGTAGCCGAAGATGTCGTGGGAGAATAAGGGAGTGAGTGCACGGGGTGTCCTCTTGAACTTCCGTCCCCCCACCGGCCGGGGGATCGCCTCCCCTTTTATAGATCAAGGGGGCGGCGGGTTACATGCGCGCCGCGCTACTTAGCTATGTGGAGAAGTGCGACGTGCTACGGTGTAGAGTGGGCGGTCGTCCGTGCGATCCCCGCCACGATCCGGTCATCATGGCTCGACTTGTACCCGAACAGTGGCGGTTCGAGGGTAGGAGAGCAGCGGATGGCGGTGAGGTCCTCTGATAGGCTCGAGGGAGGTGCTGACGCTGGCCCGTACGGCGCACAGGAGTTGGCAGAACGGCGTTCCTTCCCAACGCGCCTCACGGGGTCGGAGTCGTTGCTACGGGGGTCGGCGTGCGCCCTCGCGCGTGCGGGTACGGCGGCCACGCCGTTGCGTGGCGGGGATGGCGGTCCACCGCCTACCGCCTCCACCTAACCCCGTAGGGTCACAAGAAAGTACATCGAGGGTGCGCCGGCCCCCTTTCGAGGGCTCGGCGCGTTAGCCGCACGGGGCGTGCGCGCGGTGTCACGGGACGACACCGGCCGCCGCACGGTGCATCCTCACGGTGGTGGGGATGGGCTCCTCCCCGGGGAGTTGGTGCGGCGGCACGGGCGCGAGCCCCGGCGCATGATGGCGCCGCCCCGCGGCGTCGGGGTGTTAAATGCCCGTGTACGGGGCCGGCGCACGCGTGCGGGACGCCCGCGAGCGTGGCGGGGCCCCGCCCGAGGGCGGGGCGTACCCTCGAGCGAGGCGAAACCCGCTCGAGGGAAGTGCGCCCTCTCGAGCGGGGCGATGCCCGCCCGAAGGGTGTGTGCGGCCTCGAACGAGGCGGAGTCCGTTTCGAGGGGATCCTTGTGTGGGCCGCCTCGATGGGCCGTCGGAGTCCCCCGTGGGCCGTGTCCCCGCATGGTTAGGCACCCGCATGGTTTAGGCTTAATATTATCGGGTTTCGTCCTGGGTTTTAAGTGGGTTTTCCCCCATTGTTTAAGGGGACCCCTAGGGCTGTCCCCGACGTATTCGGGAACTTGCTTGAGCCGAATACGCAAAAACAGATGCCCCTTGGTGCACAATCCGTAGAAAATCTTTGATTCGGTAATCCGTAAGCACCTTTTTAATGAAAACCCTTCGCATTCGGGAGGGAAGCCCCCGCCGCTTGGTATTCCCGTAACGCACGCCGCCCAATCATCACTCCCGATGCACTCCCTCGATCAATAAAATAGCCCGATGAGATGCCTTGCAAATCCACTCGCACACTCATCCATCACTTCTCATCTTCTCCCCTCGCTCTAGAAGAGAAAACCCCAAGGCCATGGACAAAGGCAAGCAACCGGGGAGGACAACACCCCGAAGAAACGCACCATTCGAGAGTGAGTTCTCCTTTAACTTGCTCCTCGCTACCTTGTGTGATCTCGTGCTTTACCTCCTCTTTTTTTTCTTTTAGCCTCGATCTCGCTTCCCGAAGAAATCATTGGGACCGAAGCGGCGCCGAATACATCTCCTCCGACTCCTCTCCGCGGCGCAGAATGCCGCGCCCGAGCGAGAGGATCAACCATCAACTACGCCGCCGCGTTCGGCATCCGGAGCATGACCTCCGAAATATCACCGCTCGTTGCCGGCCGAGCGCGAGCGTCGCATGACCTTGGAGGCACTAGTAGGAGGTAAACGCTTCCAACTTCACCTTATTTCCGCGCTTGCACCTGGATCTCTGTTTCTAACCACTGTTCCTCTATCCTAGATGTCTCCCCGACGGTATAATAACCCGAAAGCGGCTTGGGACGACTTGGTGGAGGCAAAGCAAACCATGGTCATCCCCACAGCTTCCAAGTTGCCGTCACGGTGGTCCTGGAACAACTGAAGAGGGAGCAGCTAAAGAAGCAAAGAAAAAAGGATTGAAGCATACTTTCGCTTCTTATGCCAGGCCTTCTGCTTTCCACCTCCTCGTAGTTCTAGGTTGTTGGATGTAGACCTGCAAGAAGGATTTGCAATGTAGTTTTGTGCTAAGGGCAATACATCTAAGCATTGGCCATTTCCCCTGTTCGGAAATTTTTGTTCTAAAGGCGGCTTTATCCTTGAACGCCGGCTATCTCTGTATCAAATGCATGTAATCCCAATGTGATCAACGATCGATTTCAATACTAGGATAATATTTCTTCAAATATCTTCCATTTATTGCAGCAGAAAATTCCTCTCCTAGTAAAGTTTTCAACATGTAGGCATTACCGGGCACGCATCTAACCACCCGAAAGGGTCCTTCCCAGTTAGGGGACCATTTGCCGAATTCGCTGTATTTGGTTCCAATCGGCAGTAAAGCCTTCCAAACCAAATCCCCTTCTGCAAATTGCCTGACTTTTACTTTCTTGTTGTAATATTTGGCAACTCGCAGCTTGTTCCTTTCAATATTTTCCAGTGCCCTAAGACGGATCATGTGCAAGTCCTCTAACTCATCCATCATTAAGCCACCTTAATCTTTGGAGCTTAAATCCTTTTGCAAAACCACTCTCCTAGAATCCGATTGTATTTCCCAAGGCAAAACCGCATGGTGCCCATAAACCAATTCATAAGGAGATGTCTTTGTGGCTCCATGAGGGGCCATTCGGTAAGCCCACAAAGCTTCATTGAGTACCGAATGCCACCTTCTTGGCTTCTGGTTGATCTTCTTTTGTATAAGCTTGATCATGATCTTATTAGAAGCCTCTGCCTGACCATTAGCTTGGGCATAATATGGAGAAGAATTGAACAATTTGATCCCCATGCTTTCGGCAAACTCCCCTAAACTCCAAGGACACAAACTGAGCTCCCTGATCAGTTGTGATTGTTTGAGGTATTCCAAATCGATAAATGATATGTTCCTTGACAAATTCAACCATATTCTCTGATGTCACCTTCTTCAGTGGAATTGCCTCAACCCATTTGGTAAAGTAATCTGTCGCCAAAAGCACAAACTTATGCCCCTTGCTAGATGGTGGATTAATCTAGCCAATCAAGTCTATACCCCGGCCCCCCCGAATGGCCATGGCTTGATAATGGGATTTAATACCGATGCAGGAACCCTTTGAATATTTCCAAACCTCTGGCAGTCTTGACATCCCTTGTAATACTCAAAGCAATCTTCCAACATCGTCGGCCAAAAACACCCAGCCTGCCTGATGACCCATTTCATACGGTAAGCTGATTGATGTGCTCCACATATCCCATCATGCACCTCACTCATCATCTTTTTTGCTTCTTCTGGACCCAGGCAACGCAGCAATACCCCATCCAAAGATTTGTAGAATAGACTTCCATCCAGAAGAACAAATTTGATGGCCTTGTACACCGAGTTTCCTAGAGACCTTTCGGGATGGATCCTCCAAATAATCAACGATCTCTTTTCTCCAATCATCCTCTGCAAGATCCACTCCCAGCACGCATACCTCCATGGCCAACGCTTCTTGACTTTCCCTATAACCTGAAGCGCTTTGAGCTAGCCTGTTTGCCTCTTCATTGTGTTCTCTAGGAATGTGCTGCAGAATTACTAACTGGAAGCTTTTTAAAATCTCTCTGCATTCCTCGTAGTAACTCCTCAGGGCATCACTTTTGCACTCGTATTGGCCATTCAATTGCTTGATAACCAACTCGAATCTCCATAAACCTCAACCGAAACGCCCCAGCCTCTCTTAGATACTGAAGCCCTCAAAGCAATGCTTCGTATTCAGCCTGATTGTTTGTAACAGTGGGCTGGATAGGGATGGCAAACTCAAACATCTCACCCCTGGGTGAAATCAATAGAATCCCTACTCCCCCACCTTTACCACATGACGATCCATCAAAGAACAAAGCCCAAGGAGTAATTTCAAGCAAATCAATTGACGGATCGCGATGTTCAGTTATAAAATCGGCAATGATCTGACCTTTTATAGCTTTTGCCGATTCGAACTTCAACTCAAACTCAGATAACGCCAAGATCCATTTGCCAATCCTGCCATTCAAAATTGGCATAGATAACATATGTTTTATTACATCAAACTTGGAGTATACAACGCATTCGGCATTCAACAAGTAGTGCCGAAATTTTGTACACGAGTAGTACACACATAGGCACAGCTTCTCTGCGTGTACCGAATACCCGATCTCGGGATCTAGTAATTTTCGGCTAAGGTACGCTACTACCCGCTCCTTTCCTTCAAACTCTTGAATAAGGGCCGATCCAATGGTTTGGGTATCGGCCGCCACGTACAACTTGAAAGGCTTATTCAACTCGTGGAGGGACCCGACGGTGGTTCCTTCATGTATTGCTTGATCTCATCAAAAGCCTTTTGTTGTTCGTCACCCCATGTGAACTTCGATCCTTCTTAAGCTTCAACAATGGAGAAAAGGGCAAGACCTTTTGCGACAGATTTGAAATGAACCTTCGACAATTGATCTTGCCTGAGCGATGATTGCAACTACTTGAGATTGGTTGGAGGGACAACTTCATCAATAGCTTTCATGCTTTTCTCGCCAACTTCGATCCCCCCTTCGTGTACCGGAATCCCAAGAATTCTCCGATGATACCCCAAAAGCGCATTTATTTGGATTCATCTTCAAGCCATGCTTCCGGTGCATTCCAAAGTTCTCTTCACGTTCTCCAAGTGTGTGTCATGATTCAAAGACTTGATCACAACATCATCAATGTAAATCTCTACAACTTTGCCGATCAACTCGTGAAATATATAGTTCATGGCCCGCCGATAAGTTGCACCGACATTTTTCAACCCAAATGTCATGACTATCCATTCAAATAGGCCTATATGACCAGGACATCCGAAAGTTGTTTTTGATATATCCTCTATTGCCATGAAAGTCCGGTTGTACCACCGCATTACCATCCATGAAACCGATAACTTTGTGTCCGGCGACGACATCAACCAATAAATCGGCAACGAGGCATTGGGTACCCATCCATAGGAGTAGCTCTGTTCAAGTCCCTGAAATCTATGCAAACCCTCATCTTTCCGTTCTTCTTGTAAACAGGGACAATGTTAGAAATCCACTCCGCATATCTGCATGGCCGAATGAAGTTTGCATCGAGTAGTCTTTCAACTTCTTTGTTCACATCGGCCAATACTTCGTCTTTGTAGATTTTCCGGGGAGGTTGCTTGTATGGTCTAAAACCAGATTTGATCGGCAACCGATGCTCAACAATGGAACGGTCCAATCCAGGCATCTCCGAATAATCCCAAGCGAAGCAATCCTTATATTCCTTAAGCAGCTTGATCAATTCCTCCCTGAAGCCTGATTGCAAGTTTGCGCTGATAAATGTCGGTCTTGGTTTGTCACCGTTTCCAATGTCAACTTCCTCCAATTTATCGGCCAACATGAATCCTCGCCCCAACTTGCCATCAGTACTATCGACGGGATTATCCATTAAAAATTGCTATAAGAGCCGACCGCTTGAATCGGTACGTTGATCACTACGACGGGCTCAACGGACCTTCTCCCCAGTCTTTTCCTGAGAAACAGTCAATACCCTGATATTCCCAGAAGGCTGGTTCCACATTTGCGATGCTCACTGAGTCATCTGCTTGGACCACCTCAATATCGTCATCCACCCATTGAATGAGCTGCTGATGCATGGTGGATGGGATACAGCAATTGGCGTGAATCCGGTCCGCCCAAGCAGTAGGCTGTAGGCTCCTTTGCCCTCGATGAAAAAGAAGGTTGTGAGCAATGTCTTGGACCCAATCATCAGATCCACGTGGACGCACCCCTTGGTATCTGAAGGATTCCCAGCGAAATCGTTTAGAATTATGCTCGTAGGCGTCAAGTCTCCAGGGCCCATGCCAAGTTTCCTGAAAGTGGTGTATGGCATCACGTTGACTGCCGCCCCACCGTCGACAAACATCTTGGTCAATGGCTTGCCATTGACGTATCCTTTCAAGTACAACGGCCTCATGTGTCAATTTTTGGCCGGTTTGTCGAAGGTGGCTTGCTTGGCTAGCACCAGTTGCGCCATCAGTCCCCCAAGCTGTTCATCGTCATTGACATCCAGGGACGTTTCTTCTCGCACAACTTGATTAGCAGGAGCCATAAACTCATTCGACGAAAATATACCATACATGTCGGAGCCGAACGATTTGATCGTTCGGGTTTGTCCTTTGGACGCCACACCCGTCTCTTCCGGATCCCCCGCCCGCCTCAATTCGCGGTTCCTCAAGCGCCGAACCCTCCTTTTCGACTCTTTCTCAAACCGGGCGGGCACCACTATCCCTTTTGCCGGACGTACTCATCCTCGTCTTCTTCCCGATCGCCCCATCTCGGATCGGCTTGCCTCTTCCCCGGGGTGATCAATGATTTCAAGTTTTTGACGCCGACCGTCACCGGGATGTATCCTTCCAATTCTTTCATGGACGGATCGGCGATTGACAGTTTCCTGCCTATACTCAAAGTATCTGTCGCTGCACTCAAGGCAGTTTCTCAGCGTAGGAAGCTTCAATCCTTCGTTCCAGCAGTGCCTGAAAAATGCGCACCCCCAATGTGCGCGCTCCTGCTCACGCGTGTACTGCTCCAAATCTCTCCGGCGCGTTTCTTCTTCGGCCCTGTGTCTCTCCTCCTCATGCTTCCGTTTCTGGTAGCGCTCTTTCTCTAGCTAGCGCTGCCACTTGTTGAGGAGGATACGCGTAGTGACCCTGGGTTTGGCCCTGGACGACTCCCCAATCTCGACATGGCTCTTGAGAACGCGAGGGGCTTCTCCATGAACCTGCCCCAAGGTCACTTGACGTTCTAGGTCTACTGCTCCATCTTGCCTTGCCCTAGCTGAAGTCAAGACCTTAACCTTGCCCTTTTCCTCGGCAGTCACCATGTTGATAGAAAAGCTTATCATGTTCTGGGGAAAAGGGTGGCCGTCCAGTTTCATCTTGTTGTCAAACTTGAGATGACCCTCCCGGATGGCCTTCGGATCCTCATCCCGAAGACCCCCGCAGTCGTTGATGGAGTGAGAATTCTGTCATGAAAGCCGCGAGTAACGTTTCTCTTTTACTCCATCAGGCCGAAGCATGGAATGCCCCTCAGGCAATTTGATTCGGCCTTCCTTCACTAGGAAGTCAAACAGCTTATCAGCTTTAGTGACGTCAAAGTCGTATGTGCCTTTGGTCTGCTTGATCCAGCGTTGATTCATGGTCAACGGCTCCTTCCCCCACATGATCTCAGCAGCAGCCACTTCTTGATCATCGTCAGAGTCTTCCATTTGATCGGCCTTCTTCAGGAACTGGTTGTAGATATCGGCTATATCGTGCTGCTTGTTGAACCTGGTGTCTTTCTTAAACCCGTAGGCCTGGTTGCTCATCAATGACAGCTTTTGGGATAGTTGACCCAAGTTATCAAACTCCATACCAAACAGCTTTTCCCGTACGGCCGGCAGCATCCCTGCAACGGCCATGTCGGCCAACCGATCATCACGGCGATTCAACGAGAAACACATGCCTTTGACTTCCCTGAACCTCCTGAGGAACTCCAAGGGCGTCTCATTGTGTCTCTCGCTTCGAGTGGTGAGATCGATGAGCTTCTTTTCCGTGCTACCGCCGAAGTAATGAGCGTGGAATTTTCGCTCCGGCTCCCCCATGTGCCAACCGATTGGGGAGGCAGAGATGTGAACCACCGGAACGCCGGGCCCGTCGGTGACATGGGAAAATACCGACCACGAACGCCTCTTCGGATGAGGCCTCTCCAAACCGCATCGGGTAGCGAGCAATGTGCTCAACCGTGCTCGTGTCATCCCCCCCCGAAAACTTCGTAAATTTCATCGGAGGTTTTACCCTTGGCGGCGGGGATCATTTTCTAGTACCATTCCGGAAAAAGAGGCGTGTGGCGAGCCCCCGCATTTTAGGTTTGAGGCCGAATTGATTCTCGCATCATATCGGCCATTTTCTCGAACCAGGATATCGTCCTCTTGCATGCTTGCAGCTGCACCGTAGCCGGATTCGGGAGAGCATCAATGGCCCCATAGTCCATCACCTCGTGGTAGCCTCTACCGTACAAGTTCTTCCGTAATCTATTGCTAGGCCGGGGCAATCTTGTAGGTGGACGCGAGTGGAACCCCGCGACGAGCCAAACGCCAGCTCCCCATACGTAGGCTGATATGGGTTCGAGTTTGTTGGATCGGCCGACCCGTCTGCCTTGTGGAGGCGGGGCCGGATCGGCCGCCCTCCCCGCGGCCCGCGGAGGAGGTTGAACTGGTTGACCTCCGGCGCCCTGTGGAGGAGGCTGGACAGCTTGGCTCCCAACACTCTACGGAGGAGGAGGTCGGGATCGGCGGCTTCGCAATGGTGGTCGCGAACCGGATTCTCCAATCTCCACGCCGCCTCCCTAAAGGGGTGCTCGGCCGAACACCCGCTCTATGCCCGGCCAAAGATAGCCACCATCATCCGCTTGAACACGATCGGGAAAGCCATATGATGCTTGCCCATTATGTCTTCCGCGGTATCCCGAAACGCTTGCATGCATTCCTCTTTCTCCCTGCGAGTTGTGGCGTCGGTTTCTCACGAGAGTAGAACCCTAGGCATCTCATTTTTGAGATACGGGACGCCGCTCCTGTTCTTTTTGAATGACATCAAGCATTTTTGTTGAAACTGATCCGTGGCGTCTTTCAGTTGTTGTAGCTGCTCCAGAGAGAGATCCTCGATGGCAACATCCAGAAGGTCACTGATGTCAGGCATCTTGATTTTCGGCTGTTGGTCCCACCGGGCGTGCCAAAAAGTGTGTTGACGTAAAATCTGCACCTCACGCCAAGCACACAGCAAGCCGAACAAGCTAGCTTCACACGCGCAAAGATTCCAAGACGTGCTAGTCAATTTTCCCAGAAAATTAACAAAAGACAAAGTAGTTAAATTCCAAAGCTTGGAACTTGCCGGGTGGTACCAGACAGTTCCATATTTACGGCTGGAAAGCCAAGTGAGATGACAGATAGCTATAAAGAGCTATCTGCCAGCAAACTAGAAACCATTCGGGATCTTTTAAAGTGCAAAACGCAACATAGCCGAACAGATGATGTAAGCATAATGAAAATCAGTCTTTGTTTGAATAAAATTGCACGTGCACAAAACCATGACCGATCCTCCATGATAAATAACAATAAATAATAAATGAAGTAAAGCATGATCATAAACATGTAATAAACAAGCATGCATAGGCCCAAAGCACTAGTCTACCGCACGTCTAGGTACTTAAAAACCCGTCAAGCATGATACCAAACAAATCTATCCACCGCATTATACAATTTGTTTGAAGATCACACTACTAACCACAAATAGATCCATCCACCGCATGATACAATCTATATATGGAAAGCTAGAAGCATACAAAATTTAAAGCATGACTTATAAACACGTTTCACTCGTGAAAGCATAACCGAATATGGGTACATGCAGTAGAATCGGGGTCCATGAAGAAGGAACAAACATTACCAAAGAAGATAAATCTATCAGATTGAATCGAAATCTAATCCACCGGATGATTAGCTCCAAAACAACCCAAAAATCTGCATCTACCGCGTGATACCCAATTCTTTCAAGATTTATACAAGATTTGGCAAGCTTGAACCCGCAACACGTAACAACCTAGATCGATTCGGTTTCGGCTATTAGGGAACATGTGATCCACGTGTTATTTAAACTAGGGACACGAACTCGAATCGCATAAGGATCATCAAAAGAAATAAAGCCGATCCAAACCAATCTAGATTGGGCAAAGATGTGTTACATGAATTTAAACACAAATAAAACTCAAAGCAACACGAGATAACTTAATGAATCTATCGAATCTTATGAAAATCCAATAGAGCTGATAACTAGTTTCAAGTCAGATCTTAGCCCACCGCATGGCTCATGACCTAACAAGAAACCTTCTTGGACCAAGCTTGAATCTACCGCATGACACAAAGGATTGTAACAAGACTACTTGCATCACGATCTAAATCCACCGCATGATACTAGACATGATACAAGGTTGTCGATACTTACGGAGGTCGACGGATCGATGAACCCTCTCGCAAAAACTCGACGACACGACAAGGACTCAAGGTTTTGGCGGAAAGCCGGTTTGTTATGGGAATGTTTTCGAATACAATTACATACATCCGGGGTATGTATTTATACCCCGTGATGGCATGGCTCCGAATGGACTACGAGCACAATATTTGATACCTAATTTATCTCTAAGTGTGATCGCCTATCCATCCATTCGTCCCTTACGTTCGGGCCACGTCATCACGCAATCCCACAAAATCGGTGCAAACGAGACTCCTTGCCGAACGGAAGCCAACCGCCGACCGCGAGCTCCTTTGCCGAATCTTTCGCGTAAACCTTCCTTCTTCCGGACGGATCCTTTTACCAAGTTGGGCCCACAACTCAGACTCCTTCCTGTGCCAAATTTTGGTGTTAACATAACGAAAATCGGTCTTTGTTTGAATAAAATTGCACGTGCATGAAACCATGACCGATCCTCCATGATAAATAACAATAAATAATAAATGAAGTAAAGCATGATCATAAACATGTAATAAACAAGCATGCATAGGCCCAAAGCACTAGTCTACCGCATGTCTAGGTACTTAAAAACCCATCAAGCATGATACCAAACAAATCTATCCACCGCATTATACAATTTGTTTGAAGATCACACTACTAACCACAAATAGATCTATCCACCGCATGATACAATCTATATATGGAAAGCTAGAAGCATACAAAATTTAAAGCATGACTTATAAACACGTTTCACTCGTGAAAGCATAACCGAATACGGTACATGCAGCCAAATCGGGGTCCATGAAGAAGGAACAAACATTACCAAAGAAGATAAATCTATCGATTGAATCGAAATCTAATCCACCGGATGATTAGCTCCAAAACAACCCAAAAATCCGCATCTACCGCGTGATACCCAATTCTTTCAAGATTTATACAAGATTTGGCAAGCTTGAACCCGCAACACGTAACAACCTAGATCGATTCGGTTTCGGCTATTAGGGAACATGTGATCCACGTGTTATTTAAACTAGGGACACGAACTCGAATCGCATAAGGATCATCAAAAGAAATAAAGCCGATCCAAACCAATCTAGATTGGGCAAAGATGTGTTACATGAATTTAAACACAAATAAAACTCAAAGCAACACGGGATAACTTAATGAATCCATCGAATCTTGCCATAATCCAATAGAGACGATAACTAGTTTCAAGCCAGATCTTAGCCCACTGCATGGCTCATGACCTAACAAGAAACCTTCTTGGACCAAGCTTGAATCTACCGCATGACACGAAGCATGGTAACAAGACTACTTGCATCACGATCTAAATCCACCGCATGATATTAGACATGATACAAGGTTGTCGATACTTACGGAGGTCGACGGATCGATGAACCCTCTCGCAAAAACTCGACAACACGACAAGGACTCAAGGTTTTGGCGTAAAGCCGGTTTGTTATGGGAATGTTTTCGAATACAATTACATACATCTAGGGTCCGTATTTATACCCCGTCATGGCATGACTCCGAATGGACTACGAGCACAATATTTGATACCTAATTTATCTCTAAGTGCGATCGCCTATCCATCCATTCGTCCCTTCGTTCGGGCCACGTCATCACGCAATCCCACAAAATCGGCGCAAACGGACTCCTTGCCGAACGGAAGCCAACTGCCGACCGCGAGCTCCTTTCTTTGAATCTTTCTGCAGAAACCTTCCTTTTTCCGGACGGATCCTTTTACCAAGTTGGGCCCACAACTCAGACTCCTTCCTGTGCCAAATTTTGGTGTTAACATAACGAAAATCGGTCTTTGTTTGAATAAAATTGCATGTGCACGAAACCATGACCGATCCTCCATGATAAATAACAATAAATAATAAATGAAGTAAAGCATGATCATAAACATGTAATAAACAAGCATGCATAGGCCCAAAGAACTAGTCTACCGCACGTCTAGGTACTTAAAAACCCGTCAAGCATGATACCAAACAAATCTATCCACCGCATGATACAATTTGTTTGAAGATCACACTACTAACCACAAATAGATCTATTCACCGCATGATACAATCTATATATGGAAAGCTAGAAGCATACAAAATTTAAAGCATGACTTATAAACACGTTTCACTCGTGAAAGCATAACCGAATACGGTACATGCAGTACCGAATCGGGGTCCATGAAAAAGGAACAAACATTACCAAAGAAGATAAATCTATCAGATTGAATCGAAATCTAATCCACCGGATGATTAGCTCCAAAACAACCCAAAAATCTGCATCTACCGCATGATACCCAATTCTTTCAAGATTTATACAAGGTTTGGCAAGCTTGAACCCGCAACACATAACAACCTAGATCGATTCGGTTTCGGCTATTAGGGAACATGTGATCCACGTGTTATTTAAACTAGGGACACGAACTCGAATCGCATAAGGATCATCAAAAGAAATAAAGCCGATCCAAACCAATCTAGATTGGGCAAAGATGTGTTACATGAATTTAAAGACAAATAAAACTCAAAGCAACACGGGATAACTTAATGAATCTATCGAATCTTGCCAAAATCCAATAGAGACGATAACTAGTTTCAAGCCAGATCTTAGCCCACCGCATAGCTCATGACCTAACAAGAAACCTTCTTGGACCAAGCTTGAATCTACCGCATGACACGAAGCATGGTAACAAGACTACTTGCATCACGATCTAAATCCACCGCATGATACTAGACATGATACAAGGTTGTCGATACTTACGGAGGTCGATGGATCGATGAAACCTCTCGCAAAAACTCGACGACACGACAAGGACTCGGGGTTTTGGCGTAAAGGCTGGTTTGTTATGGGAATGTTTTCGAATACAATTACATACATCCAGGGTCTGTATTTATACCCTGTCATGGCATGACTCCGAATGGACTACGAGCACAATATTTGATACCTAATTTATATCTAAGTGCGATCGCCTATCCATCCATTCGTCCCTTCCGTTCGGGCCACGTCATCACGCAATCCCACAAAATCAGCGCAAACAGACTCCTTGCCGAACGGAAGCCAACTGCCGACCGCGAGCTCCTTTGCCGAATCTTTCTGCAGAAACCTTCCTTTTTCCGGACGGATCCTTTTACCAAGTTGGGCCCACAACTCAGACTCCTTCGTGTGCCAAATTTTGGAGTTAACATAACGAAAATCGGTCTTTGTTTGAATAAAATTGCATGTGCACGAAACCATGACCGATCCTCCATGATAAATAACAATAAATAATAAATGAAGTAAAGCATGATCATAAACATGTAATAAACAAGCATGCATAGGCCCAAAGCACTAGTCTACCGCATGTCTAGGTACTTAAAAACTCGTCAAGCATGATACCAAACAAATCTATCCACCGCATGATACAATTTGTTTGAAGATCACACTACTAACCACAAATAGATCTATCCACCGCATGATACAATCTATATATGGAAAGCTAGAAGCATACAAAGTTTAAAGCATGACTTATAAACACGTTTCACTCTTGAAAGCATAACCGAATACGGTACATGCGTAGAATCGGGGTCCATGAAGAAGGAACAAACATTACCAAAGAAGATAAATCTATCAGATTGAATCGAAATCTAATCCACCGGATGATTAGCTCCAAAACAACCCAAAAATCTGCATCTACCGCGTGATACCCAATTCTTTCAAGATTTATACAAGATTTGGCAAGCTTGAACCCGTAACATGTAACAACCCGGATCGATTCGGTTTCGGCTATTAGGGAACATGTGATCCACGTGTTATTTAAACTAGGGACACGAACTCGAATCGCATAAGGATCATCAAAAGAAATAAAGCCGATCCAAACCAATCTAGATTGGGCAAAGATGTGTTACATGAATTTAAACACAAATAAAACTCAAAGCAACACGAGATAACTTAATGAATCTATCGAATCTTATGAAAATCCAATAGAGCCGATAACTAGTTTCAAGCCAGATCTTAGCCCACCGCATGGCTCATGACCTAACAAGAAACCTTCTTGGACCAAGCTTGAATCTACCGCATGACACGAAGCATGGTAACAAGACTACTTGCATCACGATCTAAATCCACCGCATGATACTAGACATGATACAAGGTTGTCGATACTTACGGAGGTCGACGGATCGATGAACCCTCTCGCAAAAACTCGACGACACGACAAGGACTCAAGGTTTTGGCGTAAAGCTGGTTTGTTATGAGAATGTTTTCGAATACAATTACATACATCCAAGTCTGTATTTATACCCTGTCATGGCATGACTCCGAATGGACTACGAGCACAATATTTGATACCTAATTTATCTCTAAGTGCGATCGCCTATCCATCCATTCGTCCCTTCCGTTCGGGCCACGTCATCACGCAATCCCACAAAATCAGCGCAAACAGACTCCTTGCCGAACGGAAGCCAACTGCCGACCGCGAGCTCCTTTGCCTGAATCTTTCTGCGAAACCTTCCTTCTTCCGACGGATCGTTTTACCAAGTTGGGCCCACAACTCGGACTCCTTCTCGTGCCAAATTTTGGTGTTAACATAATGAAAATCGGTCTTTGTTTGAATAAAATTGCACGTGCACGAAACCATGACCGATCCTCCATGATAAATAACAATAAATAATAAATGAAGTAAAGCATGATCATAAATATGTAATAAACAAGCATGCATAGGCCCAAAACACTAGTCTACCGCATGTCTATGTACTTAAAAACCCATCAAGCATGATACCAAACAAATCTATCCACCGCATTATACAATTTGTTTGAAGATCACACTACTAACCACAAATAGATCTATCCACCGCATGATACAATCTATATATGGAAAGCTAGAAGCATACAAAATTTAAAGCATGACTTATAAACATGTTTCACTCGTGAAAGCATAACCGAATACGGTACAGCAGTAGAATCGGGTCCATGAAGAAGGAACAAACATTACCAAAGAAGATAAATCTATCAGATTGAATCGAAATCTAATCCACCGGATGATTAGCTCCAAAACAACCCAAAAATCTGCATCTACCGCGTGATACCCAATTCTTTCAAGATTTATACAAGATTTGGCAAGCTTGAACCCACAACACGTAACAACCTAGATCGATTCGGTTTCGGCTATTAGGGAACATGTGATCCACGTATTATTTAAACTAGGGACATGAACTCGAATCGCATAAGGATCATCAAAAGAAATAAAGCCGATCCAAACCAATCTAGATTGGGCAAAGATGTGTTACATGAATTTAAACACAAATAAAACTCAAAGCAACACGGGATAACTTAATGAATCTATCGAATCTTGCCAAAATCCAATAGAGCCGATAACTAGTTTCAAGCCGATCTTAGCTCACCACATGGCTCATGACCTAACAAGAAACCTTCTTGGACCAAGCTTGAATCGCCGCATGACACGAAGCATGGTAACAAGACTACTTGCATCACGATCTAAATCCACCGCATGATACTAGACATGATACAAGGTTGTCGATACTTACGGAGGTCGACGGATCGATGAACCCTCTCGCAAAAACTCGACGACACGACAAGGACTCAAGGTTTTGGCGTAAAGCCGGTTTGTTATGGGAATCTTTTCAAATACAATTACATACATCCAGGGTCTGTATTTATGCCCTGTCATGGCATGACTCCGAACGGACTACATGCACAATATTTGATACCTAATTTATCTCTAAGTGCGATCGCCTATCCATCCATTCGTCCCTTCCGTTCCGGCCACATCATCACGCAATCCCACAAAATCAGCGCAAACAGACTCCTTGCCGAACGGAAGCCAACTGCCGACCGCGAGCTCCTTTGCCGAATCTTTCTGCAGAAACCTTCCTTCTTCCGGACGGATCCTTTTACCAAGTTGGGTCCACAACTCAGACTCTTTCCTGTGCCAAAATTTTGGTGTTAACAATTGGTGATCCGGATGATTCCGGAGATGACAACGGGAATGAGGATGATGACAACAATGCGGATGAAAACCCGGAGGAGGAAGAGGATGAGAATCCTCGCTATCATGGAGCGGTGTATTACAAGCACTCCACTGAGGATGAGAATGGGCAGTTTTGTATCCTTTTGCGGGAAGTTTTGTGGCACTTGGGGTACACCATGAAGCCCCTTTATGTCACAAAACATTTCAGTGAACCAGACATGAGGGACTATTACACTAGTAGGGTCTACATTCGGATGCCCTTGAATGATACTGATGGCTGGAGGTATCGCTCGTCACATCATAGCACAGCTCATTTCTCTTCAGATGATGTTGCGGTTAATGATGCGGTGAGAAGGGCACTTTGGTCACTCTGCAACGCAAAACGGGAGCGTCGGTATGGTTCTGAGTATCGTCATGTTCCCCGTCGTGCAAGTGGCACAGAAGAGATTATATTACCAGCTGGAGGGGATGATGGCATTGACATCTTGGCTTGTGTGACTGCTACTTTGAACACCGACCTGGAGGGAGCAACAACTGAGATGGATAGGTACCATGAAGAGTTGCAGGCTGCACAAGCAAGAATTGCACGTTTAGAAGCACAACTGGCGGGTCAGCGACTCCCTCAAGAAGTAGTGTCGTATCATACTATAGCCTCTCCTCCGCGCAAGAGACTCCGCTACGGCACTGCTGAAGCAACGACTCGCCTTGTCTAGGATCTTAGGATGCATGCCTTTACCATTTACAGTTTCGTTAGATCGTTCCTGCGAGGACGTAATGCTTGTAATAAATGAATGTTGCTTGCAAACATGGTTGAGTTGGATCATTGTTTGAATGTAAGTTGTATGGTGGAGTGATGGCCACTATACAATCAAAATTATTAAGTTAATTAAAGTTAGTTTGGGTTTCCAATCCGGTTGTCTTTGATTAATCTCTCATGTAAGATTGAAATGAATCAAATCTGTTCTCGCAGTCATTTGACATATCAGTGATGTTTTGTTTATATCTCGAGCTACAGAACCCTAAATGACATGAAACCAGTTGGGTTAGTTCAAAAAGTTTGATGATGATTTTCTGTCAAAAATTCAATGTTATACAGTATATATTCTGAAAGTTATGCGCAAAGTAATGAACACATCAGAGTCTGTAAATTTCTGCTGATACAGCTGCACTGTCTGAATTTTATCTCGAGTTGTAGATATCCAAATGAGGTGATTCCAGTTGGGATAGTTTCATAATTTTATCCTTCACAACCTGGTAAAAATTCATGATTTTTGGATAAATATACAGAAAATTACACATAATTCTTTGAGGTCAACAGAATCTGTCCTAGTTGGAGAACATGATGCTTATTCAATTTGAGTTATCTTCTTATGCATTGATTCAAGTACATCTTTCTGAAATATATTTTTCTAATGGTCAGATGGTAAACACTAGGTCCGGAGGAGGTCAAGACGTACCGCCTGTGATCCGTGCTCATATTGCTAATCAACAGAATCCTGCACCACCCCCACCGGTTAATCAAGCAATGGATCCGGCAATGCAGCAGTTCTTTGAAGCGCAGATGTAGTTGATCCAAAACCTCACCAACACTGTGCAACATATGCAAGCTCAGCAAAACCAACCGCCACAGCCAGCTCCTCTGCCGCCTCCGCCGCCCAGGGACAGGCACAAGGAATTCATGAGCCACCATCTTCCTACCTTCTCTCACTCGTCGATCCCTTTGGATGCGGGTGATGGTTAAAAACAATTACCAAGAAGCTGGAGATTGTGCAGTGTACTGACAGGGAAATGGTCTTATACGCTACTGGCAGACTTGTGGAACAAGCTACAAATTGGTGGGATGCATATTCAACTGCACATCCCAATAGGCAGAATATCACCTGGCAGGAGTTCCGCGACAATTTAAGTACCTACCACATCCCTTCAGGGATAATCAAGCTTAAGTAGAGGGAATTCTTGTCACTAAGGCAGGGCAGCATGTCTGTGACCGAATACTTGGACAAGTTTACTCATTTGTCTCGATATGCACCGGATGAGGTGAACACTAATCCTAAAAGACAGGAAAGGTTTCTGGATGGCTTGATTGGGCCTCTTAATTATCAACTGCAAAGCCACATTTTTCCAGACTTCCAGACACTGGTGAACAAGGCGATTGGGCTGGAGAGCAAGAGGAAGGAAATGGGTGAACAGAAACGCAAGTTTCAGTCGCATGGACGATCCGGCGAAGCAACACTCGTCCTCATTTCGGTTCTCGGCGAGTCTAACTCGGTACCGTCCGGTGGTCATAGTGGGAGGTACCCACGGAATATGCGGTTGCGGCGTTCGTTTCAGCCACGGCACTTCAACCCATAGACACCCGAGCTCCTACTCCTCGGTGAGACGTCCCAACAATGAGTCCGGAGCGCCCGTCGAAACACTAATCTCGTTCGGCCGGTGGATCCTTCAAGTGTGGGGAGGCCGGGGCACTATGCTAACAATTGTCCCAAGAGAGTGATGCGGACTCCTTAGAGAGACGGTGGTAACGGTGCCGGGCAGCCATCTTCACAGGCTCGTACTACACGGACTCCTAGCAAGAGAGGCCGGCGGAACCATGTGCGTGGCCGAGTTAATCATGTATCAGTGGAGCAAGCTCAAAATGACTCTGGCGTGGTATTAGGTACGTTTCCTGTCAACTTTGTACCCGCTACGGTATTATTTGATACTGGAGCATCACATTCATTCATAACTGATCAATTTGTGACAAAACATAATTTATCTATGAGCTCAATGAAGAACCCACTGATAGTTAGCTCCCCGGGTGGAGAAATGAAAACTAGTTATATATGCCCACAAGTAAAGATTAATATCATGGTAGTAGACTTTGTTGCTAATCTGGTAGTCTTAAAATCATGGGGAATAGATGTCATTCTTGGGATGGATTGGTTACAAAAGCATGATGGAGTTATTCAGTGTCGGAAGAAGTCAGTGTTGTTAACCAGTCCACAGGGAGAGAATAGAATATGTGAGTACACCCTCATCCAACAATGGAACTGTGAACTCAGTAGAAGGCAAGGCCTTGGAGGATATAATGGTAGTGAATGATTTCCCTGATGTGTTTCCAGAGGATTTGCCAGGTATGCCACCTGACCGTGACATTGAATTTAGTATTGAACTTATACCTGGTACTACTCCTATATCTAAAAGACCTTAGAGAATGGATGTTAAAGATTTAGTTGAATTAAAGAAACAAATTGAGGAACTACTTAGTAAAGAGTTTATCCGTCCTAGTTCATCACCATGGGGAGCCCCCACACTCTTCGTTGATAAGAAGGATGGATCTAGGAGGTTATGTATAGACTATCAATCACTTAATGAGGTTACTATCAAGAACAAATACCCTTTACCTCGGATTGAGGATTTGTTTGATCAGATGAGAGGAACTAAGGTATTCTCCAAGATAGATCTTAGATCAGGTTATCACCAGTTAAAAATCCGAGTGGAGGATATACTCCCTCCGTTACGATAAAACTGACGTTTAGGACAAGGTTTGGGTCAAACATTGGGAATATAAATCATCAATAACTTTTAAGTTGTTGAGTTTGCAAATGTGAAAACTATATGAATAGATTTGTCTTGAAAAATACTTTCATAAAAGTATACATATATCACTATTCGATAAATATTTTTATAATAACAAGAGGTCAAAGTTGTATATTGGAGACCGTGTCGCTGTCCTAAACGTCAGTTTTTTCAGAACGGAGGGAGTACCAAAGACAACATTTACATCTAGGTATGGGTCATATGAGTTCACAGTGATGTCTTTCGGTTTGACCAACGCTCCGGCATACTTCATGTATTTGATGAACAAGGTATTCATGAGTATCTCGATAAGTTTGTTGTGGTATTCATTGATGACATTTTGGTATTCTCTCAGAGTGAGGAAAAACATGAAGAACATTTGAGGCTTGTGTTGCAGAAGCTCCGTGAGCATCAGCTGTATGCCAAGTTCAGCAAGTGTGCTTTCTGGTTGAAGGAGGTCTCTTTTCTCGGGCACATTATCACAGATGGAGGGATTGCAGTGGATCCAAGCAAGGTTCGGGATGTATTGAACTGGAGTCCGCCTAAGAACGTCTTACGAGATCGAAGCTTCCTTGGACTTGCAGGATACTATCGAAGATTCATCGAGGGGTTTTCTAAAATTGTGAAGCCACATACCACTCTGCTTGAGAAAGGAAAAGAGTTTAAGTGGGATGAGAAGTGTCAGGCTAGTTTTGAAGAATTGAAGAAGAGATTAACCACAGCTCTTGTATTGATCATGCCGGATATACATAAGGGATTTCATGTGTACTGTGATGTTTCTCGGCAAGGATTGGGTTGTGTGTTGATGCAAGAAGGAAAGGTAGTAGCTTATGCTTCAAGACAGTTGAGAAAACATGAGCAGAACTATCCTACTCATGATCTTGAGCTAGCTACGGTTGTTCATGCATTGAAGATTTGGAGGCACTACATGATTGGGAATAAGTGTCAGATTTTCACTGACCACAAGAGTCTGAAGTACAACTTTACCCAGAAGGATTTGAATCTGAGGCAAAGAATGTGGTTGGAGTTAATCAAAGATTTTGATTTGGACATTCAGTATCATCCTGGAAAGGCAGCCGACGCTTGGAGTCGAAAGAGTCAGACCAACATGCTGATAGGAGACTTGTTACCTCATGAGTTATGTTGGGAGATGGCACAACTCAACTTGGGAATAGTCGCTTCGAGTGAGACTTTGACATTGGAAATTGAGTCGACACTTGAGCAGGATATTAGGAAAGGGCAGTTGACTGATGAGAAGATTGCAGAGTACAAAAAGCTGATAAAGTTGGGAAAAGTTCCGGATTTCAGGGAGGATGAGCAAGGAACCGTGTGGTTCAAGAACGAAATACTGTGTACACGAGATTAAGGAGTTACGAGAAACTATCTTGAAGGAAGCACACAATTCGGCTTACTCTATTCATCCCGGAAGTACTAAGATGTATCGGGACTTGAAACGAGAGATATTGGTGGTATGGAATGAAGAAGGATGTAGCGGCTCATGTAGCTTTGTGTGATGTATGTCAAAGAGTGAAAGCCGAGTACCAAAGATCGAGCGGGATTGCTTCCACCTCTAAAGGTACCGAGTGGAAATGGGAAGAAATTGGTATGGACTTCATAGTGGGATTACCTCGTACTCGTGATGGGTATGATTCTATATGGGTTATTGTGGATAGGTTAACCAAGGTAGCACACTATATTCCTATGAAGACGACTTATACATGAGTTAAGCTGGTAGAATTGTACAATTCAAGGATAGTGTGTTTGCATGGGGTACCGAGGAAGATAGTGTCAGATCGAGGCACTCAATTTACTTCACGATTTTGGCAGAAGTTGCATGAGTCGATGGATACAAAGTTAAACTTTAGTTCAGCATACCATCCTCAGACAGATGGACAGACGGAGAGAACAAATCAGATTCTTAAAGATATGTTGAGAGCTTGTGCGTTGAAGAACAGTGGCAGTTGGGATAAAAGTTTGCCATATGCAGAGTTTGCTTATAATAACAGTTATCAGTCCAGCATCAAGATGGCACCTTTTGAGGCTTTGTATGGAAGGAAGTGTAGAACACCATTATTTTGGAACCAGATTGGAGAGAGTCAACTCTTTGGACCGGACAGCATATGGAAAGCAGAAAAGCAAGTTGAAGTCATTAAAGAGAATCTCAAAGCGGCACAATCACGTCAGAAGAGTTATGCTGATCCTCGGAGAAGAGAGGTGGTTTTGGAAGTCGGTGATTATGCATACCTTAGAGTGTCACCTATTTGTGGTCTACGGAGGTTTAATGTCAGAGGAAAGTTGTCACCTCGATTCATAGGTCCTTTCAATATATTGGAACGAAAAGGAGAAGTAGATTACCAATTGGAGTTGCCTGCACAGTTGTCACGTGTTCATGATGTATTCCATGTATCGCAATTGAAGAAATGTACAAGTGAAATTAAGATAGAACCGGTACAATTGGAGGATATTAAAATGGAGAATGATTTGAACATACAAGGAATATCCTGTTAAGATTTTGGATACATCGGAAAGGGTTACCAGAAGTAAAATCATCAGGATGTGTAAAGTACAGTGGAGTCACCATACTGAGGAAGAAACAACTTGGGAAAGAGAGGATGAACTTAAGGAAGATTTTCCTCAGCTGTTCTCTAAATCTTCCAAATCTCGGGACGAGATTCTCTTTAAGGGGGGTAGGATTTGTGACACCCAAAAATTCCATCACTAAAAATCACCTTGCAACTGTTAACTTAGCCTTAAGGATTTAAATTGAAATTTACTATTTAATTTGAGCTCTAAAATATTAAACTTAATTTAATTAATCTAGAGACAACAAGCGGTTGTGCATCATTATTTGGCTTTGCATGGTTTTTGGTTGCTCGTGTGACTTTTAAAAAGATTATAAAATTTTGTGAAAATTTTAAAAGAAATTTGATTTGAATTTGAGTTTGAGTTTTGAAAAGAGTTTGAAAAAGAAAAAGAAAAAAGAACAAACCTGCCTCACTTACCTTTTCGGCCCGGCGGCCCAGCAGCCCATCTAACCTCTCCCCCGTAGCAGCCCACGCCGCCGTCTTTTTATTTCCTTTTTCTTTGTCTCGCTGACACCCTGGCCCCACTGGTCAGTGGCGCCCCTTTCCCCTTCCTTTATTCTTCTCCCCCTCCGCTGCCTCGCCCAGCCCGACGCCGCCGTGATTTCCACCGCGCCCGGCCGCCTTCCCTTCCTTTCCTCCCTTCTTGAGTCGGCCAATCAAGGCAGCATTTACTCGCGTTTCAAACCGGTCGTTTCCTTTTTTCCTCCGCTCTTGCCCGAGATGCCACGACCATCAATGGCAAGCGCCAGCTGCCCCAGGACCCTTCCGCCTCCCCTCGCCTCCCTCTCTCTCGGTGGCTATTTAAGGTCAAGCCCGACTCCTGCTTGCCCCTTTGCTCTCACATTGCAAGCACACACGCTTGAGCACCCCTTTCACCATTGCCGCGGCCGCCGTGTCATCGCCGCCGCCAGTGAAGGACAACCCCCTCTGTCCTTCTTTCTTTCTCTTTTGGTTCGCCAGGGGCTCACCGAGCTTGTCCCGTCGCAGGTTGACCACCCCGAGCCTACCCGGAGCCAATTCGAGGGTCGTCGGAGCGCCGCCCGATCCACCGCCGTCGTCGATCTTTGTCACCGGCACGTTTCCTTCGCCTTCAAGCTCACCCAGCTATTCTATGCTCGGTGAGAAACCGTCCCCGCTCGTTTCTTTTTCCTCTAGGGCTTCACCGTCGCGTGTGTGACCTCGCCGGAGCAACCGCGCCGCCCCCTTCTGGTGTCGGCCGCCGACGAGGCACAGGCATCCCCTAGACTCCTCTGTCACGTGCGCAAACGCCTTGGCTACACGTAGAGCCCACCCGCGCACGATTTGGTGCGCTGCAGCGCGATCTAGGGCCGCGCCGGCGAGTCCTCCACCGCGCGCCGCCGCACTCCGGCGAGCCCGCCATCACCTCCCGCTTGCACGCGTCCTGGAATCGTCGGATCACTGATCTACGGCGTCAATCAAATCAAGGGGATACCCCTTTGGTGCAGTCCACCGTGGACCCGTGCGCCGGGTGCACGGCGCGGTTCACCGCACACGCACGCGTCCACGGTCGTTGGATCTGAGAGCCACGGTGCGGTTGTGGCGTTTTCGTTAAAGGGCCCCTAAGCAATTCTATTTTTACATGCCGGTCCTTCCACCTTATAGGAATCTTGCATTTAGGTCCTGGTTTTTGCAAACTAGCCCCTGTCTACCCCGGTTAATAGTATTGGAGGTCCTTTTTCTATGTTTTAGCACTTTAGCCCTCCTGTTTTTATATGAAATTATGTTTTAGCCCATGGTTTTGTTTATAAAGGCTCTGTAAAATTTAGTTTTATTGCAGATAGGTCCCTGTAACTTGTTTTAAACGTAACTTTCTTGTTTTAACTCCGATTTTAGCGTTCTATATATCGAAATGATCGTCTCAGTGAGTAGAATCATTTAGACAGCAAGTTTTCAAGTTTTGCTACTGTTTGGTGTATTGTTTATTTATTGTTTGTTGTATATGTTTGTTGCGTAGATATCGTGTCTGTTTCGTCTGAGCTCCCCGTCGGAGGTGATCAGGAAAAGCCTGCTTTCGAAGAGGACTATACCTAGTTTGTAGAGGAAGGCAAGTGGCTTTCCCCCTCTCGCATTATCTCTTTTGAACCTATAACACCGCATGATAAATGAATGTTTACTCGTTTCGTTGCAATGCATTAATATGATGGGCAAACACCTTTTTAAGGACTTGACTAGATGTTCTACCCCGTTACCTTGATCAACCATGTTTATCAAATGCTTGGGTAGATAATTGCTTAGCTTGCTTAAACTTTTGGGATGGTTTTATGTTGGTTTCACAATGCAACTCGGTTCTGTGTTTGGAATATGATAACGAATAAGATAAGAACACCTACATTTGAAATGGAACATGGAGAACCACCCAAGACAACAGTACAACCACAATCCACATGGCTCTGGCTTAGCCAATTAATTAGGAGAGTGGATTAGCTGATAGCCTTTTTCCGAGAGGGGCACAGGGGGCCCGGGGTTGCAGGGGTATAGCCTGGTTCTTTTGGGGTAGTAGCCTTGGCTAAGGTGCTGACCATTAGGGAGGGTTATGGTCCACCCTGAGCTGTAACTGTCACGAGCTGTTGGTTTCTCTTCTTTCCTTTGTAAAGGCTTCGTAGTGGACCCCTAGCCACTCACCTTGGAAGTGTTTAAGGGTCTAGCTAACCCGGGCAAAATGGGAAACACGAACTGTGGGTAAAGTGTACAACCTCTGCAGAGTGTAAAACAGATCGATCAGCCGTGCTCACGGTCAAGAGCGGCTTGGACCCTCACATGATAATCAAACTTGAAGATGGAAGTAAATCGTGGGTCTTATGGTTTGGGTTTGAGATGTCTTTTAAGTTAAGTGGGCTGGTATATACTTACACTTAGTAACTAGGTGTTGTTAAGTAAAACTTGACCAACTTATAAAATGCTTACTGCTATGAACCATAGCCTATCGTTGGTAGCCTTGCATGTTTCCCCCACTTGCCGAGCTTCAACCATAAGTGTGCTCCCCCTTGCTTACCGCCGTTCGCAGGAGAACATCGGGGGTGAGGAGGAGTACTTGGAGCGACTACGAGGAGTTCTAAGGCATGCGCATCCCCCGCTCATCATGCCTGTGGAAGGCTGAAGAAGTTGCTCGTCTTTTAGTTATCGTTTTGTGTTTGGACCTTCGAGTCCACCCGTCTGAGTGTAATAAAGAATATTGTATCAGTTTAACTCTTGTACGTTTTATTACTACAATGGTATTACACTCTTTTGTCTATCATGTGTGTGTAATTTGATCCTGGCGCACATATGAGATTCATTCGGTTTTCCTTGTAAAATCGGGTGTGATAGGCGTCTTCTTCTTCAGCTGAAGAATCAGAGAGGATGTACTCAGGGGTTTCTTCAGTACCGAAGATTTCCTCCGGTAGCAGATCAAGGCTGAAATCAAAGAAAGATGAATCAGGAGATTGCAATTAAAATCAAGAGAAAGGGATGAGAAGAAAGATTACTCTCGAAAGGTTCGTTTCTTTGGTGGGAAGCTATTCTCCTCGAATGGCTGTTTCCCCTTGTCCGCCATGGCCTTGGGGGTTTTCTGGAAGAGGAGGATGGGAGGACGTGATATGATGGAAGTGTATGCGAATGGATTTGCAGAGCACCAGAGGGGCTATTTTATTAGCAGTGAGAGTGCATCAGGAGTGATGACTGGCTGGCGTGCATTTATGGGAATACCAAACAGCGGGGGTTTTTCTCTAGATGCGAAAGGTTTTTTCATTGAACAGTGTTCATGGCTCCCAAATAAGGATTTTCTGCGGATTCTATTCCAAGGAGCAAGAATTTGTGCGTATTCGGCTAGATTAAAAGTTCCCGAATGCGTTCAAGATAGTGAAGATTCGTATGCACAAATTAAAGAGATCATCACAAGACAAATACGAAGGATAAAATTTCATCTTTATTGTCGAAATTCCATAACCCCTAGTACAAACTAATCAAACAGCCTGTTCAGAACAAACTGGGGGTGGATGGAATTGGCAATGGCGACGTCGTGGCCGTCGAGGCGCTCTAGAGTGGCCTCGATGTCGTTGACGTCCTCCGGCGTGCCACCGTAGAAGCCGCGCGGCCGTGTGGAGTAGTCGACGTTGGTGTGCGTCGCCATGGCGGCCAGGCCCATGGTGGTGCCTAGGCGGACACCGTGAAGGGCCACTTCATCGACGTGGTTTTCCACCGCGCCAAGGCGAGCTTCCGGTGTGTCTCCGAGAGTGTTCACCTTGTCCGCCAGCCTCTCAACCAGCGCCTTCAGCCGATTGAGCTCGGCGTCGCGATCTGCAAAAATCACAGAACAATGTCATTTAGTTCAAGATTAAGTTGAGAGTAAACAGGTTACAGGATTCACCGTCAATGGCCTCCAGCAGCTGCTTGCGCTGATGCTCCCACTCAAGCTCGGCGATCCCGGCCTCTTTGGAGATGATCTCCAACTCGTGCCGGGTTGCATCGCGTTCCTCCTTGAACTTGCGGGCGGCGCGATCATCGTAGCGCGAGCTGGAAGAGTGGGAGCGGCTAGACGATCCCGAGGAATCGCTCGCCATGGCTGGGGTTGTGGCTGGTGCAGGGGCAGGATTCCACCGGATGAGCCTAAAACCATAGAAAAGATTGTCAGGGATGAAAAGGGATCTAAAGGAGCTGTGAAGAAGCCAACGATCATCACCTCCGGCGAGCGCCGGCGCGGCTCCCTTCGGCCTCGTCGTTGGCCCGACGCCTGTTGCTGCTGCCTCCATGGAGCTCTTGGGAGTACTAGTACTGGAGCGAAAAGCTTGGATTGGCAAAGGCTTGGAAAGCAGAGGGCTTGGTGAAAGGCTAGGGGCACCCGAAGTTCTTATTTATGGAGCAAGCAAAGAGATCGTGGCCGGAGATCGTGGCACATATCCAAAGAAATTTGGGAAGTGGAGAGAATCTCTAAACTGAACCGTCGTCGGGTCGATTGGAATTCAAGCTGAGTCATATTCGGATTGACTAGTTGAAATCCGGCTGTGTTGCGGTCGGGTTGTTTTTCGGGTCTGACACTGTTTGGTCAGAGTTGCCGAATGGATCGTCCAGAAATTGCTCGTCAAAATATGGCAAGATAAATATTGGAAAATAAAGACTGATGAGGAGCAAAATTACAGAGATGATAAGGAGTTCGGCTACAAATTGTTTGTTACAATCATACACCCAAGTATTTTGAGATTACATTGGAGGCATCTGATATCATCTTATTGATGTTCTCCAACAATCTTTGATCAGCTTCTTGAGTTTTAGACAAAGTCGAGAGCTTTGTCTTGAGTTGCTTTCCTGTGGTCATGGCTGCTGTGGCTTCTTTTTGTATTTTCTCCATTGATTCAGGAAGTTCAGCCATCTTCTTTTCATCAGCCTCGATCTCAGATGTCAGGGATCTCAGCTCAGCCTCCAATTCAGCTTTTCTGATTTTCTTCAGCTCAAGTTCAGGCTGCAATTTGGTTAGCAGTTCCTTATGATTCTGCATTTGGATATGCAAATCTTTCATAGATTGCTTGTTTGCAGCTTGCTTTGTTCTAGAGCTGGTTGAGAGGATAAGTTCTTCAAAGCTTGCTTTACTGCTACAAAGTGATCATCCAGCTTGGAAACAGGTTCTAAGGAAGCCTTGATGTCGGCTGGGAGATCTTGATCAATGAGTTCAAGTGCTTCTCTTAGAAGATCAACATCCTTGACTTGATCTTGAACATTCCTTTGCAGCAGAGAAAGGATTTCCTTTAACTTTGCCTGATTTTCCTCTGATAAAGCTTGACTAGAAGATGCTTCATCCCCTTTTTCGGCAATCAAATCGTCCACAGCAAAGGATTAAATTGGTGATGATACAGTTTCCTCCTGAAAAGAGGTTCTTGCCAAATTAGTGGTGGTTTATTGAATAGAAAATAGAAAGATGGGCGTTCATGCTTACATTATCTCTAGCTTCCCGAGTTGGGGAAGGAAGTTTTTCAGGCTCAAGGAGGGGCTCTTGGGTGTCTAGTTGAGGAGAGGCTTGAGGAGTCCTTGGTAAAGCTGAAGCTTCTGGCTGAGGAGAGGCTGGATGCATCCTTGGTAAAGCTGAAGCTTCTGGCTGAGGAGAGGCTGGATGCATCTTTGGTGAGGCTAAAGCTTCTGGTTGAGGAGAGGATGGTTAGATCCTTGGTGAGGATGGATTTGAGACATGCTGAGGAGAAGAACTCCCCACAATTTGGCTCACCAAAGTTTCCTCTGCAACTAATGAGTAGATGATAAGTGCCAATGAAGAGAAAATGATTAGAAAAAATAAGATGGTAAAAAATTTTACCAGTGGATGAAGTATTGGCAGAATCTGTAATGACCAACGGTTGCTAAGTTCTAGTCTGAAATTGCGCAAGATAAAGATGATCAGGATGAAGAGTGGCTTTATGTTTAGGAAAGAAAGGATTCTTACCTGAATGAGAAGTTTTTTGGTTGTTCTTTTCTTCTTGGCAGCTGAAGGGGCAACCAGAGATGGAGCTTTCCTTTTGGCAGAGGCTGAACTGGTGAGAGTTGGATCTAATGTGGCATATCTAGACATCAGTTGAGCCAGAGTAGGGGATTGATATCCCAAGGCAGAGATTGGGCCTTCAATATTATAGGAGATTGTCCTGGCAAGAAGGGCAGGTGCTATATCCTACAGAAAAAGACAAAATCCTGATCAGTAAAGAGGGGCATGATTGAAAAAGAGGGAAATAAGTATATTACCTCTGAAGTTGGATGAAAGTCAGGCATTAGTTCAAGACAAAGAGGATGTACTGGCACATTAAAGATGTGATCATGAAGTTCTTGCCACCAAGAAGTAAAAGAGGGATGAGTTACTATTATTGGCACAAAAGGCCTGGGTGCATAAACAGTTGTGATGCACTTATACTCAAAGACCCTTTTTGCTTGTATGGGTTCCTTGATATCCTCTTTGGGTTTGAGGAATTCATGAAGAAATAGCCTTGGGGCACTTGGCCACATCCTAGTTGTCTAGCCATCATGTTTGGCTGGTAGTACTCAAAGGTACTCTGAATTTGCCTTCCTCCACAAAATTCTGCTGGTAGGATACATGGATGAATGAAGGCATTGAAAATTGCTATAGATTGTACATCATTACATCTAGATTCAAAACTAAAGTCACAAGGAAGGGTTAAGTTGTCATTGTCCAGATATGGAAGCCAAAGAGGATTGGCAAAACCTCTGAAGAAGAGCTCAAAAAGTTGGCCAATGCTTTGATTGATGGACACAGTGGAGGCAGCTTCTCCATAAGTTTGGCAACCTTTGGTGCTCTGGGTTTCACCCTCCTTGTAATTAGTTGAAGGGAAGTGCCGATTGTTGAGGTCAACAGCAACAATCTGGTGCATATATAACTGTAGCCACATCTGGACAAACCACCAAGGACCATTAACACAGGAAATCTTTTGGCTGGTGTGCATCAGATAGGTGGTCTGATGGAGCATGTGGTAGACACTTCCTAGGAGGTACTTCCCGAGGGGAATAGAGGTACCAGCAGCCAGGTCCTCAGCCATTACAATGTGGTTCAGAGTTGGCTCATTATCTTTGCCACAAAAGATGAATCTGCATAGCCACATATTCAGAAAGGCTCTGTATTCAACATCAGACAAAGGGCCATCAGACATGTAATTTTGGATATATTTCTTATATCCAACCCCTGTTCTCACTCCTGTTTGCCTGGAGGAGCCCTTGTACTTGTGTGGGTATACAGTTCCTGTGACTCCAAGGCCGGTTATCATGTATACATCGGCCAAAGTAGGGGACATTGGCCCATGGCCAAAAAGAAAAGCATTAGCACCATTCGACCAAAAATGGTAGGCTGCAATCAGAAGGTTTTCATTTTTGGGTGTTTCAGCCAGAGATAATTCCAAACAATGAGCAATGCGAAGGCTGTCCCAATTGCTTGTCTTGACACTATCATCATCAAGCATCCTCTTGTACCAGTTTCTCCAGCCTGCAATTGGGGGCAGGGGCCAGTTCTTGAAAGCATCCTGCCATTCATGGGGTTTCGACAGTGATGCCTTGAAGGGGATCCTTTGGGATTCGGCTGCGATAAACTCAGAAGGATCGGAGATTCCTACGGGCCCGAGGAAATAAGACGGTGATTGATCCTCGACAGGAATCAAGATTTCGGCGGCTAGAGCCTATCAAGAACAAGAGAGGGCAAGAGAAAATTTTGAGATAAGATTCGAGGAAGGTAATACCGAATGAGCTTGAGGAGGATAAGATTTACCTGAAGAGCTTGGTCTTGGTTCGCCATTTGAAGATTGGAGCTTGAAAGGTTGATGAACTAGGGTTTGGATCTGAGCGAAAACTCCAACGGTTTGAAGGAGGAAAGAACGGGTGTTGAACGGATTCGGCTTGAAGATGTTGAGCATTTATGGTCAATTCTGGAATAAAATCACCTTTTATCCCATAATTGAAGGGGCATATGTTAACACCAAAAATTGGTACAGCGAAGAGACTGACCTGTGGGCCGAGTTTGGTAGGAAAGCACCATTCGGCAGAGACTTTTCCTCAAAGCATTCGGTAAAAACATCTGCGGTCGGGAGCACGCCATCATTCGACAGAAGGGTTGTTTCGCTCTTGGAAGAGAAAGCATTCGAGAATACGTGATGACGTGGACTGAATGGAAAGAAGGGACGAATTGATGACGGATATTGGCGCCGGGGCATTAATTTAGGCAATAAATGTTGTAATCGTGGTCGACTAGGAGTCGTGTTAGGACAAGGGTATAAATATGAACCCTTAGTGTTTGTAATAGGCATCGAACAATTTCACAACAAACCGGCCCCGTGCCAACCTTCGAGTCCTTTAGTCGAGTCGTCGAGTTCTTCGAGAGGAGCCATCGATTCGTCGACCTCCGTAAGTACCGGCAACCTTGTATCATGTCTAGTATCATGCGGTGGATTTAGACCGTGATGCAAGTAGTCTTGTTACCATGCTTAGTATCATGCGGTGGATTTAAGCTTGGTTCAAGGGGGCTTTTTTGTTAGATCATGAGCCATGCGGTAGGCTAAGATCTAGCTTGGAGCTAGTTATCGGCTCTATTAGATTTGGCAAGATCTAATAGATTCATTAAGTTACCATGTGTTGCTTTGAATTTTGCTCTTATGTTTAATTCATGTAACACTCTTATCGCCCAATTTAGATTGACTAGATTCGGCTCTATCTTGTTTACGATCCATATGATGTATGTTCAAATCTTCAACTCGATGTGGTGCATAGGTCACGTGCTCTTTAACAGCTGAACTCAAATCAATCTAGATTGCCACGTATTGCGGGTTCAAGCGTGTTAATCTAGCATAGTTTGTTCCTTCTCCACGGAACCTGAATCGGCTATACAGCTGTATTCGGCAACTCTGTCACGAGTGAAACATGTTCATAAGTTTGTTTTGAATAATTTATGCTTTTAGTCTTCCATGTTTAGATTGTATCATGCGGTGGATTGATCTATTCTTAGTTGGTGGTGTGGTTTCAAACAAGTTGTATCATGCGGTGGATTAATTTGTTTGGTGTCATGCTCGACGGGTTTGAAAGTACCTAGACATGCGGTAGACTAGTGCTTTTGGCCTATGCATGCATGTTTACTGCAAATTTATAATTATGCTTCGCCTTTATTTATTTTATTGTGATTTATCCTTGATAATCGGTCATGGTTATGTATTGCAATGTTGTTTAGATAAAGACCATTCTTTCATCATGCTTACGTCATGCATTCGGCTATACTCTGTTTACATGTTTTAAGCTCCCGAATGATGTTCAGATTGCCGACAGATAGCTTGTTGTAGCTATATGTCGTTTTGATTGGCTTTGTAGCCGTAAATACGGAACTGTCTGGTACCACCCGGCAAGTTCCAGGTTTTATCTAACTATTTCCATCCTTTGTCAGTTTCGGGGAAAATTGACTGGCACGCTTCGGATTCGGTAACGCGTGTTAAGCCAGCTTTTTCGGCTTGCTGTGTGCTTGGCGTGAGGTGCTGATTTTACGTCAACAATTAGATTCGTTTTCGAGTTGTTCTTTAAGATTAGATGCATAGGTTTCACCTCTTGAAGATCTAAGTTTCTTGGCTTTAATAGATCAACTCTTGCATCACACATTTGTTCCACGGATTCGATACCTTGGGTTCACCACTCGAGGGAAGAAGGGTCTCTTGACTACGACGGGAGACTTGTCCGCTTGCAAGTCTACTTGAAGTTTAATACGATTATACACCGTCAACATAGATCCATCGTGTCTCAGCCACCATCCACAAACCCTAGATTCAAGAACATAGCTAGATTCGTGGGGTTCTTCCAGAAATCAAGAGAGCCGAGGTCCTGCGCGCAAGCAGTTAGGTCGGCAAGACCATGTCGGCACCGGTGGTGATGGTGTGTCCGGCGAGAAGCCGTGGCGGCGGTCGGGACGGATATGGATTCGGACGACATGGGCGTTGAAACGAACCGGATTTCCGCGGACGGAAACCCGACTCTCTGCACCTCGGTGGTAGTCCCAGGAGGGCTATCACGTGCAATCCCCTGTCTCAGAAATACCAAAAATCCATACAGGACGAAAACAAATAGAGTACATCATTTATTTATTACATTAATCAGAGTACATCTCTTCGGCACATGCCGGGTACAAGTCCAACAGGACTGAATCAAACAGAAAGTAAACGTCTAGCAGCGGCTCCATGCAAGCGCGGGGAACTCCGTATCCGCAGGCATCTTGAGCGTAGAAAGAGCACTAGTCCTCCCATCCGTCGTTGTCGAAGTCGTAGTCCGGCTCTGTGTTAGAGACACCAGGATCTAGCCGATAAGAGGGTAGGTCATGTCAGCTTCCCAACAAAGAGGCAAAAGCAGTGTATGTTCTACTATGCAGGATATACCCCTACTCTGGTTGTAGAAGGCTTAAGCAATGCAGCGAAGCAACATACAAGGTAAGCAGGGATATGCAGTGAGGTCAACATCTCGGGGAAGCTCATGCTTCGGAGGTCCACACCCCGCTCAAGGATACCACACCAAAACACCATATCACAACCACGATCCAGCTCCCAACTCTCATCTGCGATGTGGGGCCCACCTGCTCCTATCCCCACATCTCAACGGCCTCAGCGGGGCTCACACACTCGGGGGAGAGAAGAAGCACAACAAAGGTATATGTAGTCGGAAGTAGCGGTAGATAGCAGTACTGTCCATAACCAGTGGACACAGACTATAGCTATAGGTTTAAACACTCTGCAGAGGTTGTACAACTGTACCCACTCGAATAGGACCGGAACCGGCCGTCACCGGTTCCAGGCCCTATCGTACGGTTGAAGGCCAAGTAAGTGGATAGTACCCTCCTGCGTCTCCGAGTCTGGCTCAACCTCTGCTGCAAAGCTCATACTACCAGCAAGAGGTCCCTCGAAGCTATGGAACCTGTTGACGGTGAAATTCCATCAACCTAGACATGAGTTTACCTTCGGTGTTGGCATGAGTTTTACATCTTATCCATTGGTACTAACCCCCTTGATATAACAAGTTCATTCGTGCATGTCGGTTTTGGAGTTTAGTGTTTATGCAGGGCTTTGATGTTGAAAGCAAGACTTCCGGGATAAGTTCATCAAACACCTTGTGACAAGACCTTGAAGCCCTGTACAAGTCATGCAATGAAGCAAACTTGACTCCAAGAAGCCCACGGACCAAACTCGAGAAGATGACAAACTCCGAGGACCTACACAGAAAAGTGCTGAATCTTGCGGGACAAGGAGCTATGTCCAACTCGGAGAGAAACTGACGACAAGGGCCCACATGCAGAAGGGGGAAGGATCTAGAAGACTGAGGAACTGACGTAAGGCAAAGGAGGCAGGCAACTGGGCCGGGATGGGCCCAGGCCGGTCGGCCCAAGCCGGCCGACCCAGCCCATTCCAGGGCCTGGTCACCTCCCCCTTCGACCTAGCCTCCATTCGGGCTATTTATAGCCCCGGGGTCGAGAGCCACGCATAAATTAATTTGTCATCGGCCGCCGAGGAGCAGAGAAGAGAGGGACACCATCCCAGAGAGGAGAGGGTCGAGCTAGTTGACTAGGGTCTCCCTAGCCGACGTGGGAACCTTGCAAGGAAGACCACGTCGGAGTTTCCGGAGCTAGAAGCAAGATCAAGGTAGGATCCCGGTGGTGATCTTGTTCATATATCATTGTACTAGTTGATGGTGATCTTGTTCATATATCATTGTACTAGTTGATGTATCAAGTTGAATCCAATTCTTAGCGACTAAGTGTTTGTCTGAAGTCTTTGTTTTCGATCGGCTTTGCTTATTTTAGATCTATTCTCGAGATAGATCACAAAGGGTGTTCTTGTAGTCGTGGTGGCTAGAGGTGCATGCCTAATCTTCTGAAAGAACTCGACTTGTCCTCGGACTCACCCTAGACTACACACATGAATAGGAGTATGTTGTGACAGAACGGGGGATCTAAAAGGCGAGCGTTTTCGGAGTCGTAAGGGAAACCACGATTTAAAGAGGCTTCTGATGAGATTTGATTTTCTACTTCTTCTTTTTCTGGGAACTTCAACAAAAAGGATTGACCCGATCTCTCTAGATCGGTTTATCTACCCCCTCTATCTTTGTTACCTCTGGTCTTTAGTAGATTGGATTCGTTCTTGTGTTGATTCTTATGATTAGATACATTAGGGTTTTATCTCTCGAAGATTGAAGTTACTTGGCATTACTAGATCATCTTTTGCATCACACATTTGTTCCACGGATTCGATACCTTGGGTTCACCACTCGAGGGAAGAAGGGTCCCTTGACTACGACGGGAGGCTTGTCCGCTTGCAAGTCTAAACGAACTTTGATACAACTATTAACCGTCAACAAGCCCCTTTTCTGGCGCCGTTGCCGGGGAACAAGTGATCAAGATTTGATCTTTTATTGCTTTTTTGTGATTTTCAGTTTTCTTTTAGTTTTTCTTTTTATCTACTAAACTTTGATCATCCTCAAAATCAATCTAATCTAGTTTGTCTAACCCTAGTTTTCTTAGATTTGTTTCTACTTTTTGTTTTTGCATATTTTGAGATGGAAGGCTACCTCTCCAACAAACCCGATAATGTTGTGGATGATCCAGAAAAACTTTACAGGCTAAGGAGACGCGAAGCACATCAAGCTAGAAAGTTGGATTTTGTAGATTCGAAGTCGGATGACCAAGGATCGAAGGAATCTTTGAAGAATTCACCACCTCAAAGTCCTCGGGAGAATCGACTTCCACCGATGGGTGAACAACCGCCGCAAGAACGCAAGATCGGGGAGCTATGCACCCCGGACATCATCGACCTACCTATCTTGAACCTCGCAGAGATCGGAAGGCCGTTCAAGATCAAGACCTCAACAATCCGCATGGTGCAACATTCACCCTTCACCGGTAAATAGGATCCGAACCTTCACCTCCAAGCATTCATTCAACTATGTCAGACTTTCAACATGGATGGGGTGACTCAAGACCAATTGAGGGCAAGGCTCTTTCCGTTCTCGCTACTCGGGAAGGCTTTGCAATGGTTCCACTCTCAACCGGCGGAGACGGTGAATAATTGGAACGCGTTGATGAGGGCCTTCATGAAGGAATACTACTCGCCGGGTAAAACTCAAAGCTTGCGTAATAAGATTGCCACTTTTGCTCAATATTCTACGGAAACTATCTCGGAGGCATTCGAGCACTTCAATGAGTACACTCGGGCGGTTCCACATCACAAGTTCCCGAAGGAAGACCTCGTGCAAAAGTTCTATCAAGGACTCACCATAGCGACAAGGACGATCATCGATGCATCAGCAGGAGGATCTATCATCAAGCTTACACCGACCGAAGCTTTCACTCTATTCAAGAAGGTCGCGGACAATGACACGTGGGCGTCATCTGGACGCCTGCTTCCAGTTCAACCGACGGGTAACGTAAAAGGAGTCTTGAAAGTGGAGAAGGAGAACATACTTGAAGGAAAGATCGATTCACTCATGAGGAGGTTGGAGAAGATGGAGATAGAAAAGAAAGAGGCTCAAGATTTGAAGGCTGCCGAAGCAAGATCCACATGCGAGGAATGCGGAGAGTATGGCCATGTCCACAAGGATTGTCCGGAGGAAGCCAAGGTGCTCGACTACATGAGGAAGGGAGAATTGCCAAACTTCCGCTACGGGCAAGGTAGACCTCAGTTTAATGCAAGCTCATCCATTTTGAATTCGGTTCCACTTCGTATACAATTGAAGGACTTCATGGACGAGCAAGCTAAGATCAACAAGGACACCGTCACCAAGTTCAAGGCCATAGACAAGGTGTTGGAAAACATCGATAGCAAAGTGACGGAGGTCAAAAGCTCCAACCATCAAGTGCTCAATATGATGAAGATGCTCGAGACGCAAGTGGGAAAACTTGCCAAGCGCCTCACTACTAATGAAGGGAAGCTTCCGGGACAACCTAAAGGTCCCGAATCGGCAAAGGCTATTCAAACAAGTTCGGGAAAGGAGACCAATGATCCGGAACGTTCCGCGGGAGCAAGGAAGCCTAAACCATCCGCCGGGGTGGAGGAATTTGCTAAGGAGGAAGTTACGGAGATCATCACCGAATAGCTGGGTTCGAGATGCCGGGAGAAGACACAAAGATACCGCAACTCAAGCCACGCTACTTCCGAGGTAAACTTGATAACCACTTTGAGAGGATTGTGGAGGTTGTGCGTAGACTTACCATCAACATGCCATTATTGGCGCCCTTCAAGTACCTACATATTCTCGCTACTTCAAAGACATACTTGCAAATAAATATGAGATAGCAACACTCGGGTGGATCATGTCAAGATGTCCGAGGAATGTAGTGTCGCTATTGCTAATGGGCTAGAGAAGCAAAAGGACCCCGGATGCCCGACAATTTCATGTTCCGTTGGTTCATTCAAGTTCGAGAAGGCGTTATGTGACCTTGGAGCAAGTGTGAGCGTCATGCCAAGAGATGTGTTCGAGAAGCTACGCCTACTGTTGGAGCCTACAGGTATGTGTTTGGATTTGGGTGATAACTCCATTCGCTATCTCTTGGGCATCGCCAAAGATGTGCCCGTGAAGGTTGGACACCACTTCATCCCCGTCGACTTCGTGGTGCTCGAGATGGGAGAGAGGGAGAAGCCGCCGCTCATCCTTGGGAGGCCTTTCCTCAAGACCGTGGGAGCTACTATTGATGTTGGCAAGGGGGAGATAATGTTCGACATTAACGAAGAAAGGAGTTCCTTCAAGTTTCAACCATGCCTCGAGGTATGCAATATGATTGAAGTTAAAAATGTTCCACCTCAGCATCGCGTTGTTAAGGAGGAACCAAGGAAGAAGGAAGGGTTGAAGAAGAAGAAATAGCCTAAGAAGAAGGACGTGAAGAAAATCAAGGAAGTTGTTGCATCTGTCAAGACAAAGGAAGAAAAAGCTGCCTGTGAAGACCAAAAAGATGACTAAGCCAAAAGACAAGCCCGTGCCCAAGATGGTGCGGAAGTGGGTACCCAATATTGCAACGCCCGCAAAGAGCATTGATCCAAAGTAATCAAGTGAAGAAGTCTAGCCATGGACTATAAACGAAGCGCTAGGCGGGAGGCAACCCGTTTTGTCGAGTCAAGACAAAGCTACCGGGAGGACAACCCGATTCCAGGTTTTTCGAGTTTTTATTTCAGTTTTGAATTTTACTATGCAAAGACATTAGACTTATAAGTGGTTGAACAATATTAGAGACATAATTTTTGGTTGAATATTTTGCTTGATCATAAACCCTTTCCTTGAACCTTCCTATGTGTTTGTTTGCTTCTTTTCGAGAAACCACAACCAAATAAATTCAGAACCTAACTCAACCATTCATCCTCATTATGATGTAGTGGTTGACCTGTTTCTCATGCTAAAAACACATGAGTAGAGCCACGACTTGTACCTAGGTGTTAGTTAAATTTCAGCATGTGGTAGGACTCGCGTGAACCTAGAAACTAAACTTTTGGTTGGTTTAAAAATCTATATCCTTGGTTTCTCTAAGATTAGAATTTTCTAAGCCTCATTTAATTTTATTTCATTCAAAATCTCTCTCATTTAGCCAAAATTAGAACCTAGACCTATGCCCCCATGATCAGGCTGGGAAAAGTTTGCTCTCAACCAATGAAGGCAAACTATACCGGTGAGACCGATATCAATGTAGTCGGAAAATATTTTCGACTTACATTTGTTTTTAATGGTTTAAAAACTTCTCTAAACTTACGCTTGAGCTTTTCCATAGCTCTGAAAATATTTAATTCGAAATTAGAGGAATGCTTAGCCTTAAACATACTTAAAGGGAGGTAATCTAGTTAAAGTTAATCATGCATGCACCATTGGATGCCCTTTCAACAACTTCATCAAGACCTCATGCAAAGGACAAGCATGGGTGGGCAGCAAGCATAACTTTGCAGGAAATTCATGGTGGCATGTGAAGCAAGTGGAGCAAGGGAGCATGGACATGACTTAAAGCATGAAGCCTCACGTGGAAGGACCAATAATGCAAGAAAAGGAGTGGACGAGAGCGTTTGGGCGGTGCAACTCGTGGAGCATGCGGGCAAGAAAGTCTTGGAGGGTAAATGATCGTGCTGGGAGAAAGAGCCGAGCCAGGGGAGCCAAACCACCCTAGGCCGGTCGGCCCAGGCCGGCCGGCCTGGCCTATAAATGGTGCCCCCCGACTCCCGTCTTCTGCAGGCAAGTAGCCCCCTCCTTCCTCAGTTTGTGTGCTCAAGTTTTTGTGCCCAGAACCACCGTAGACATAGCCAACCTTCCCAAGCTTGATAGCTCAAACAATTCACACCCTTAATCCACTCGAAGTCCACATTCTGAAATAACTTTTTAAGTGCCTAGTTACCTGTTGAAACCCGGAATTTTAGTGGAGAGAAGAGTGCTGCAATCATGTGGAAGAAAACCACAAGTCCCTTCACCAAGAAGAAGGGGTCATCGTCGTCCAAGCATTCTTCGATGACGTCTTCGAGGAGGCACTCGGTTTCCGAGTCTCCTCGGAGAATCGAGGAGGACACGACACCGCCAAGGAGGAACGACACTCTCCTCCTTGGTGGCATGAGAGCAATAAGGAGAACGTCCATGAGGTTTACCGAACCTCAAGGGCGTATGGAGGAGCCGCCTGTCCCACCTTGTCGATCGACCCGTTCATTCGTGCCACCTTCATACACTCTGCGGTACTCCACATATGGCTTCATCATATTTTCGGAGGAGGAGGAGAAGAAACTCTCTCGCCTTGAGAAGAGGCTTGTGGCAAACGTCGATTTCGACGATCAAGCTCTCAACGCATTGGGTTTCAGCACAGACATATATTATATGTTGGGACACCTTGGATGGGTGCAATTCTCCAACGGGGTGCCGGCAAACACCCACAAGGAGTTTTCCTTGGAAATCTTGATGACTACGGCGCCTATCCTTGATGAGGGGGTGAAAAGTTTATCATTCTGTTTGGAGGGAATCCAACAAGTGGTTCCCTACGAGTATATTAGGGAGCTACTTGGGTTCCAAAAGGGAGCTCCGAAGAAAGTTGACGTGCCGGAAGGCATGTTGGATGGATTTTGGAATTTAATCTCCGGAGAAGCCCACCAACAACACAATTACATCTGCAACCCCATTATCCAAGTATTCCACTCTTGGATGTGCAAGAGGATTATGGGGAGGATGAGGGAAACGAAGGTGACTGACACAGAGTTGAATTGGCTCTACTCGGCTTTAATTGCCAAGCAGCCAATAGACCCCTCATACCTTATGATGAACCGATGGTGTTGCGAGGCAACATTGGGATCGGGCGATATTGGTTCAGGGTGCTACCTCTCTATGTTGGCCATCTCCTTGAGGTTGGGAATTACAAGAAATCCCGAACATCTTTTACATGGGACCCCTCTTGGATTTGAGTATTTGAAGCAAGGAAAATATATTAGTGGAGATGAGAGAGGAGGCTTTCATGTGGCCAAGGTGAACCTACTCCTTCCGGATCTAAGACTTAGGCTTTTCATTCAAGGGAAGGAAGATTGGTTGGAGGAGGGACTCCTTGTCCCGGCGAAGAAAAATAAAAGAGGAAGAATTGTAGAGGATGGATCCTCCTCCGCACAAGAGGGTGGTGCACAACGAAATTATGTGCCACTATTCGGAGGAATCCCTACTCCGCCAAGTTATTACGGGGGGGGCACCAATGCAAGCATGGGGGAGTGGTGCACCTTTTCCCCCAAAAAATTATGTGGTGCCCAACGTAACCTTTGCGGAGCGCTATACACAATACCCCCAACCACAACAAAGCATGGCCATAATTGGAGGGTATGCTATGAGAAACATGCAAAACGTCGCAGCCATCCAATCCAACTCGGCTCAACTTGGTGAAGGCAATGCAAATATTGCCTATGAGCTTGGGCGTCTTCACCTAGTACCGCCGGATCAATTCTTTGGAGGGGATTTCCAAACCTACTATGAGCAAAGATACAACTACCAAGATCATCAATACCAACCACCGGCGGAAGATTGAGAAGAATGAGGAGCTTTAGTTTTCTTTTCTTTTCCCTTTTTCTGTAATTTTCAGCTTGTGTTGCTTATGTTTGCGTAGTGTTTTCAGTTTTTATTTAAATTTCAGAAAGTGTGTTAGTTTATTTTCAGCATGTACTTCAATTAGTTTTCATCATTAATAAAGACACCACCTTGTTTATACCTGTGGAAAAGTTATGAAATTTGTGCCATGACGATATATGATTATAATTGCCGCTTTGTTTATCTTTGTAATTGATTTATGCATGTTAAAGATAGTGATCTCTTAAAATACGAATCTGAATTTATCTAAATACTAGCTTAATCTTTAGTGGAGGTTATGATTAAAATAAACACCCATAGTGTTTTATGTGCTCTCAAGTTTTAGATGGATTAAAGATGGTTTTATGCCTAAAAGTAATGCTAACCTAGTCATGAATATCACTTGTGTGTTGCTCTACCTATCCAAATCTTTATTTATATTTGAGTGCATAAACCTTAGTGTACAGGAATTATTTTTGAGTGAGTTATTGCAGGCCATGATTTCTCTGGCCCGAGACTAAGAAGCTGGTCATTCCGTTTTTGCGTATCTATGTTATTGCTAGCCTTTTATCTGTGCATTGTGTATCCCCACATTGGAGATCTCACAAACCTCGCCGGATATCCACTCTTAAAACCAAATATCTTTTGTGATTACCTCCTTGACCACAACCTATCATTCAGGATGGATCATCAATTGAAGGAAGATTGCAAGACGGTGCCACGATTGAAGATTTCAAGTGTCTCTCCAAAGGAAAAGTATTCCCGGTACCTACCTTATCTCTATAACCTCTTTGCCTGAGGATAAGCAATGTCTAAGCATGGGGGAGGAGGTAGGTACAATGCAATTTCAGAGTTCAAAAGGGAGCAAATAAAAAAATTGATGAGAAAGAAAAAAAGAAGAAGAAAATGAGAAAGAGAAAGAAAGAAAAAACATATATGTATGAGAAAAAGAAAAAAATATGAGTATGTGTAAAAATAAAATAAGTGAGCTCCCCGGTTCTCTAAAGTGCATTAGGAATTTCAAGGCTTCAAGATTAAAAGATCCAAACTCATCTTCCAACCATGTGCAATTCGATAACGAGGACTTCCTTTGTGCCTCGGGATCACTCTTTGCCATTTGCACATGTCCACCTATCTCAAGTGTGTGTATTTTTCTCTTTCCCCTCCTTGACTTAACATTATTTTCCAATGACCTTTTTGACGAGTCTCGGTAAGACCATGAGAAGCTTGTCTTGTTTTGACAACATCTCATTTATAATATCTTGGTAGGACTAAACTTTCCCAAAAAGCTCCATATAAAGCCTACCACATATATATGTTATGAGAGGGAAAGGAGTAGAATAAATAGGCTTGAGAGACAAGATGAGATGAGAGTTCATGAGCAATATGCAAGATGATTTAAATTTGTGAACTTGGTTTAGCTCTTTTTCATCCCGTTCTTTATTCAAAATTTCTAAGATCTATTTAAACTTTGGAGCATGTTAATACTTGTGGGGTAAGCTTAATTAAGAATCTACCCTCCGTAAGGATGAAAGCTAGTACATTATGAAACTTTAAACGAATTAAATTTTGAGAGCATTATGTTTTCTCATGTATGATCAAGTTCAAGGTTTAAACAATGAAGGGCAACGATGATATCCATCAAAGGCTTACTCAAGGATTATAAAGGTTTAAGCATGGGGGAGATGTTGACGGTGAAATTCCGTCAATCTAGCCACGAGTTTACCTTCGGTGTTGGCATGAGTATTGCATTTTATCCATTGGCACTAACCCCCTTGATATAACAAGTTCATTCTTGCATGTCGGTTTTGGAGTTTAGTGTTTATGCAGGGTTTTGACGTTGAAAGCAACACTTCTGGGATAAGTTCATCAAGAACCTTGTGACAAGACCTTGAAGCCCCGTACAAGTCATGCAATGAAGCAAACTTGACTCCAAGAAGCCCAGGGACCAAACTCAAGAAGATGACAAACTCCGAGGACCTACCCAGAAAAGTGCCGAATCTTGCGGGACAAGGAGCTACGTCCAACTCGGAGAGAAAGTGACGACAAGGGCCCACATGCAGAAGGGGGAAGGATCTAGAAGACTGAGGAACCGACGTAGGGCAAAGGAGGCAGGCAACTGGGCCGGGATGGGCCTAGGCCGGTCGGCCCAGGCCGGCCGGCCCAGCCCATTCCAGGGCCCGGTCACCTCCCCCTTTGACCTAGTCGCCATTCAGGCTATTTATAGCCCCGGGGTCGAGAGCCACGCATAAATTAATTTGTCATTAGCCGCCGAGGAGCAGAGAAGAGAGGGACACCATCCCGGAGAGGAGAGGGTCGAGCTAGTTGACTAGGGTCTCCCTAGCCGACGTGGGAACCTTGCAAGGAAGACCACGTCGGAGTTTCCAGAGCTAGAAGAAAGATCAAGGTAGGATCCCGGTGGTGATCTTGTTCATATATCATTGTACTAGTTGATGTATCAAGTTGAATCCGATTCTTAGCGACTAAGTGTTTCTCCGAAGTCTTCGTTTTCGATCGGCTTTGCTTATTTTAGATCTATTCTCGAGATAGATCACAAAGGGTGTTCTTGTAGCCGTGGTGGCTAGAGGTGCACGCCTGATCTTCTGAAAGAACTCGACTTGTCCTCGGACTCGCCCTAGACTACCCGCATGAATAGGAGTACGTTGTGACAGAACGGGGGCTCTAAAATGCGAGCGTTTTCGGAGTCGGAAGAGAAACCATGGTTTAAAGAGGCTTCTAATGAGATTTGATTTTCTACTTCTTCTTTTGCTTGGAACTTCACTAGATCGGTTCATCTACGCCCTCTATCTTTGTTACCTCCGGTCTTTAGTAGATTAGATTCGTTCTTGTGTTGATTCTTATGATTAGATGCATTAGGGTTTTATCTCTCGGAGATTGAAGTTACTTGGCATTACTAGATCATCTTTTGCCTCACACATTTGTTCCACGGATTCGATACCTTGGGTTCACCACTTGAGGGAAGAAGGGTCCCTTGACTACGACGGGAGACTTGTCCGCTTGCAAGTCTAAACGAACTTTGATACAACTATTAACCGTCAACAGAACCCTTCCCCGGCCTCGCCGGGGCGAAGTCTTCTAAGGAGGAAAGAGTCGTCTCCCGACACGATATGTCACACCCTGAAATTTCCAATTTCAGGATGTGAATAGAAAGAATAATTAAATAACAATTTTCTCATAATTTTAAAATTTTTCCAACAGTTATTTTCTTTACAGGAAATATAGTATAGGAAAAAATCCTTGTTTGATTTTCTGAATCAAATAAAAGTTTTGAGTGTTGCATTCATGCCGATGCATCTTGGTGCTTCCTGAGTGCAAAAGGTTACAAAAATGCGTTTAGGTGTTGTCCAAATCTTTCCGAGAATTTTCCGGACTTTTCTGGAATTTATTCTCATTTTTCCTAAGCTTATTCTATTTATTTGAAGGCTCTAAAATCTTTTTCATGAGCACCAAATACTTTATTTGAGTTGTTCGTGTCTCAATCTAGCTCTGGGAATTTTCCTGGAATTTTTGAGATTTTCGGAGTATTTTTCATGCCTTTAAACAATTTCTAGTCTTTACTGAAATTGTTTTCGCATTAAAAATAAATTCGGAAATAAAAAAGAAATCATATCTTTTCCTACCGGGCCGAGCCCGAAGGCCCGACCCACTCCAGCCCAGCGGTCAAGCCGCCAAGGCCCAACCGAGCCCAGCAGCATGAGCCACGCTCTCTCGTGCCCATGCCGGGCACGGCAGCACCGCCGCTGATCCTTGGCCTGCGCGCCAAGCTGCAGGGGAGCCCTGTGCCTCTATAAAGGCCGCCACCACAGCCTCACGCGCCCTAGTCGCCGCCATTGTCCGCCGCCCTAGCTTGCCCGCGCCTCGCTCGCCTGTGCCGATCGGAGTCGCCGAGCAAGAGCTCCGCCGGCCGCTTGCCTGAATCGCCGACACGAAGCGCAGCCGGGGCAAGACGTCGCCACCATCAGCTTCACCAGGTTAAGCCACACACCCACCACCGGTCCCCGTCGCCTCTTTGTCACCAGAGCGCCGTCATCGCCAAGAAGTCCGGCTGCTGCCGAGCTCCACCACCGGCCGATCTTCCCCCGAAATCCGGCAGCTCCCTTCCGTCCCGCCGCTGGTGAGTAGCCCTTTAAGCTCGTCTCCTTCTCCTCTTTTTATTTCATGCGTCACCCGAGCTACCGGTTCACCGGAGCTCCGTCATGGCTTGGAGGCCGAGCGCTGCCGTCCGTTCATCACCCGCCGAGCAAGTCCGCCGTCCGGCCACCTGTGTCCTTCCCTGCAGATGGTGAGCATGTCCCCATGATCTAGTCACTCTTCTGTATTTTTCCTTAATCCTGGTCGTGCCCCTCATTGCCTGAATCACCAGCGACGCATATGCCAGTGGTTCCCGTCCGGCAGGGCCAAAGGAAGAAGATAAGATGGCAGCTTTACGATTAGATCCCTGGAGAACCCTGTAATGATTAGCATCTCTTTTGTGTCTTGTAACCTTTGCTCCTAACTCCCTAGATCTATTAGGTTTTTGCACATAAATCCAACCCGACTCTTTTTCAGATCTAACCCTGTCCTTTATCCTTTTCGCGAGCACTGTTGGATGTGCCTTTCTAATCTTATCAGCTGGTCCCTGTTGTCTACAGTTAATCTCGTTTAAGTCCGTACAATCTTGTTTGTCTCATAAAATCCATGTTTTAGCATCGTTTTAATCCATTCAAGTTATGTTAGGTTCATAATAATGCAAAGCACGTATTAGTGGAGTGTTTTCATAGTGTTTGTTTTCTAAAAATAAATTTAATATCAATTTTGATTAATGCTTATTAAACATGTCTGTTCTAAATAAAATCTATATAGAGCTATACCCCGTGTTTCATAATCAAATTTAATTTGATCAATGTTTATTTCACATGCTTTTGTAAATAGAATCTAATTAGATATTTACCCGGTTTTCCATAAGTCAAATATTAATTTGCTTAATGATTAATTAACTTGTATAATTAAAAGTTGATTAGGCTTTTACTCCAGCTTTATAAATAAATGTTAATTTTGATTAATACCAATGTAATGTTGTTTTTAATAACAACATGATCTACTCACAAAGTTACCTTTAGATTATTCATATAGTTTATCTTTTCTAAGTTAAATGTTTAATTGGTATAATTTATACGTAAACATTTATGAATAAAACTTGACTAGGTTTTTTCTTCTACGGTTTTGCAAATAAATTTTAATTTGCTTTAATGTTAACTTAGGGTACTTTTCTTTATGAAAATACCCTATACATATGTTTTGCTAATTAAAATAAACCTTAGCTTATAGTCTTTTATGTTCATAGATGCAAATCGTTCGTTAGACGTTCTTTATCAAGCTCTATCTCAGTGTGATCTTTCCGATCCTTGCTCAATCTTCCACAACCATCTCTTTAAAGGTAACCAAGCCTTTCTTCCTCTAAGCATGGTTTGTGTGCTTTAGTGATCCATCTAATCGAGCCTATCCTTTAGTGCGTTCCTTTAAAGCTTCTCTTTTGTTTGGTGCTTTGTTCTTAGTATGCTTATTTGTTTGCTTTGTATGCTTGTGCCCAATGACTGATGCGAGTAGAATGAACGTGGTTCGGGAGCTTTGAAGAGCAAGAGGTTGAAGTGAAGGACCGATAAGGCGACCGAGAGAGGGGGGAGTGAATGGGAGCCGATAAAAATTCTTCTCGAGGGAGATTGAAACTCCGACAAGACGAACTAGCTCGGTCGAACCCCCGAAATCACACGCTCCGCACTTCTACCTCCCGTTTGCCAAAACCACGTAGCCACCGGAGTGCTACCGGTCCTAGGAACAAACTCTACCAGCAACCACAACACACACACAGCACCGACAGCGGAAACAACTCGAAAGCCGGCTAACCGGAGGGGGCGGTTAGACCGGGTATAGGGGGCGGTTAGACCGCCTCCACCGGCAACCAAGAAATCCTCCGAAACACCTCTTCCGAGCACCAAAACACACCACGGTTTCACCAACAGAGATCTCTGGTCAAGGCCATGCTAGCTACCAGAAAATCTTGGCGAAAACCAAAACTTCACCCAAGGGCCTAGGGGCGGTTAGACCGGCTACCCGGGGCGGTCTAACCTCCTGTACCCAGCAACGAACTCCAACCAAGAACACCTAGCAAACTGCACGAGAACGACCCCAAATTTCACCCAGACACTCCTCTGATCAAGGCGAACAAACTCACAGAGGAAAATCCGGCGAAACAGAACTTTGACCTGGAAACACCCCGGGCGGTTAGACCGCCCCCTGTAGGCGGTTAGACCGCCCCTTCCAGAAAACGAACCCGCGGGTCAAACCTCAACTTCCTCGCGCCCGATCTCCCGAATCACTCCACGGATTGCAGCCAAACTTCGGGGATAGCTGGGTTACCTCCTGGGCAACCTCTACCTCAAAGGAATCGACCCGAAACGCTCACAATCAAGAGGAATCGAAGAAATCACTTCTCTAGGTCAAGAACTCGAGTTCCAACGAAAACCACCAAATCGAGTCCGATTCAAAGGAGATTTGGGGGCAAAGTCACCAGCCAAAGAGGCACAAAAACCTCATACGTGACACCCACCAAAAACCCCAAGAAATCGTCCTCAAAACACCGCCAAAAAGAGCTCCGAAAATCAACACAAAAGAGACGGGAAAACCACCATGAAGAACCACGCCGAACCTTCTATACATGCCATGAATGGTTCGTACAAGGTCTAGTTTGCCACCCAAACATCCATCCCTCTCTCTAGATCTCACATGAAGCTCTCAAACTAGCCTTCTAAAAACCTAGGGAAAATAGAGAACGAAAATGGAAAAACCAAATGAGCTAGGGTTCCAAGAGTTGGTCGCCAACCTCTCACCTCTTGGGTTATATAGGCGGCAACCGAATGTCTAAAATGCCCCTCTCTACTAACTAGGGATACATGCCCCTCAAGGGCGGATTTGGAATTCTTGATGTCTTCACCATCGGACGGATGCCGGCGACCGCACCCTGCGTAGCCTCGACGCACGCCTTGCGATCCCGACGCGTGTCCTCCGCTTCGAAGCTTCTCGGCGCGGCGGCCGGGCGGTCGACCGCCCCCCCAGGCGGTTAGGCCGGCCCGGTGGATCCGACCGGCCCCGGGCGGTCCGACCGCCCCTCCGGGCGGTTGAACCGGCCGCGGGTGGCCGCACCTCCTCGTCGAGTCTTCGGCCTCGGTTTTGTGGCTCAACCGAGGTAACCCGGTGGTTTTACGGTGAACCACCGCAAACCCCCGCGAACTCGGTGTAGCCTCCGCCAATCTCCACTCATGACTCGGCTCCCACGTAGTCCCGGCTCGACCTTGGTTTTGAGGCTCTACCAAGAAACCGTCCACGACTTCATCTTGCTTGTTCATGCCACCATGCGGCCCGCACTTGACCCCCGCCGGCCACCGGGTCCCTCGAACGAAGCCTACTTGTCTTCTCCACACACGGAGGCCTCACCGGCAACGACCTTTCGCGCTTGTTCTTCACCCGCACCAACACGAGTCAAGCCGCAACCTCGCACCTCGCAATACTTAGCCAAGAATCGGTCCACACAACGTTGTCAATCACTCATCACACAAGGAAGCGACCATCCACCGGTCCTCGAACCACACATGGTCCTCAATCTCCCCCTTGATGAGTGCATTGACAACACACTCACATGAAGTAACATAAGAGAAAAGGAAAAGAAAAGAAACAAAAATAAAAAGAAATCCCAACAAGCGATCGAAAGCCAAAGAAAGGCAAAGAGCAAGATCACTTGAAGAAGACAAGTCTCGGACCCCTTAGGCAAGGGCAACGGCTCGACACATCCGAGACAAAACACAGCTCAAGCAAAGAGCACAAACCACCAAAGCAAAACTCGAACACCACAAAGAGCTCCCCCTGCACAAATGCAAGCTCCCCCCCGAGCCACAAAGACACTCCCCCCGAACACATGCATCAATGCAACTCGGGAATGCAACAAAGAGCAAAAACTCCGCTCACACGCGCCCGGGCGGTTAGACCGCCTGCCCGTGGCGGTTAGACCGCCTCTGCCCGAACCGACCGCACGGGGGGCGGTTAGACCGCCCAAAGAGACCGGCCCCGCACCAAACCGCCCAAAAAATGCCCGAAACAATTGGAACACCTTCCAAACACTCCCGTGTGCCCAAAACATGCACAAACTTCTCCCCCTTGTTGACAATACATGAATCAAGGCAAAATGCGAAAACTTGCAACATATAGCTTCTCGAATATACAAAATTCATCACAAGGAGCTACACAAGTCCAAATGAGCAAGTTAGATACTCGACAGTTCGTAATGACCTTAACTACATGATCACCAAGTTTCACAATCATTGGACAAGGCTAAAAAGGATTTGAGTAATTTTGCGAAATGTTACTCTCTCACAAGCAAATACCTAAACATGAGCAAAACATATCAAAATGGCAAAGCCACTCAAACTTCATGCTAGGACAGCCATTCTAATCATAAGACCATCATAAACACCCAAAAGCACCTCATGTCATGTCAAAGCCACCGAGCCATGTGCCTACTTCTATGGATGAGACTTCTCATTGGTAGGCATCATGCAACGGTTTAGCACCCAAAGCAAATTAATTTCAGCACATATGACATGGGAACATATTTTCCAAGCATTTTTCATTTCATTTTCAGATTTGTAAATGGTACATGAAATGTCTTTGCGACAAAAAGGAACTTATGCCCCTCCACAAGATTAAGCAAGAGGGCTAAACATTCATGATGGCAAGCGAGCCTTTGGCTCCATATGATCAATAAACTAGCTATCCAACCACAAAGTAAACATAGCAAAGCCACTAAAACATGTCAAGATCATATATAGGCATTTACACATGAGAGAGCATGTATGTGACATTTTTCAAAAAATTAGCCATCAACCATGGATCATTCATCAAGATCATCAAGAGCTAAGCCAAACTAACCGTAGCATATCAAACAAGCTCACAAGAACATATATAGCAACCCATGGTAAACATTGTATATAGGAGAAGCTTTCCCTAAAAATGCATATGATACAAAATGCATGCAATCTAAGATACAAGGATGCCTATACATCATGTTACATATGCCATGCCAAATGCAAGAAATGCACAAAGGAAAGCTATACATATGCTACAAACCGGCTCCTCGAGGGGAGGCAAAACGGGCTCGACACCACCGCAAAAGAAAGCCCCCACACACCCAACTCAAGAAATCAAACACACACCAAGTTCCCCCCGCAAATGAGTGAAAGTTGCTTGATCTAGGGGTTTGGTGAAAATATCGGCTAGTTGGTGATGTGTGGGCACATGGATCAAGGCTATCTTTCCTTTCTCTACGTTGTCTCTCAGAAAATGATACCTCACTTCTATGTGTTTGGTTTTGGAATGGAGCACCGGGTTCTTTGCAACACTTATGGCACCGGTGCTATCACAATGAAGTGGGACATGGGTATACTCCTCACCAAAGTCACTCATGGTGTAGGTGATCCAAAGGAGCCGAGAGCAACAACTAGCGACGGCAACATACTCGGCTTCGGTCGTGGATTGAGCAACACTCGACCGCTTACGAGAAGACCAAGACACCAACGAAGAACCCAAAAGCGGCAAGTCCCGGAAGTGGACTTCCTATCCAACCGACACCCGCAAAATCCGCGTCCGAAAAGCCATGAAGCGCCAAAGAAGAGGACGCGGAGTACCAAAGGCCGAAGTCGGGAGTGTGACGCAAGTACCGAAAATTCGCTTCACCGCTTGCCGATGCGAAGTCCTCGGAGACTCTTGAAAACGAGCGCACGGACACACCGAGAACCGTATGTCCGGCCTCGTCGCCGTCAAGTAGAGGAGTGACCCGATCATGCTCCGCACTCCTTCCGGTCCACGTGTTCACCTTCCTCATCCGCATCAAGAGCCGTGTAATCGTACTCATCGGCGTCGTCATAGCCTTGGAGTCCTCCATCTTGAACTTCCTCACAATGTCCTTGGTGTACTTAGCCCGGTGCACAAATGTTCTTTCCTTTGATTGCTTGATTTGTAGCCCGAGGAAGAACCGCAACTCACCCATCATGCTCATCTCGAACTCCCTGCTCATATCATCCGCAAACCTCGCAACAAGAGAGTTAGACGAGCCACCAAAGACAATATCATCCACGTACACCCGCACAATCGGATATCTCTGCCCCGCCCTCGGCAAAAACAAGGTCCGATCGACCTTCCCCATCTCAAAGCCTCTCTCAAACAAGAACCCCCTCAACCTCGCCATACCAAGCTCTAGGCGCCCGCTTCAACCCATACGGCGCCTTCCTCAACTTGTACACCCCCGTGGGGGTACTTCTCACTCTCAAACCCCGGAGGTCGTCTCACATACACTTCTTCCTCCAACACTCCATTCGAAAAGCACTCTTCACATCCATTTGATGCAATTTGAACCATTTAGCCACGAAAAGGCTAGAAGGATCCTAATCGCCTCCAAACGGGCTACGGGAGCAAAGGTCTCCTCGTAGTCGATCCCCTCCTTCGATCGAACCCCCGAGCAACAAGTCTCGACTTGTTCCTCACAACCTCACCCTTCTCTCCCTCTTTGTTTTTCCACACCCACTTTGTACCAATCGGCTTACACCCCGGGGGAGGGTCAACCAACTCCCACACCTGATTCCTCTCAAAGTTCTCCAACTCCTCATGCATCGAGTTAACCCAATTGTGATCAGATAGTGCGTGTCCAATGTCTTTGGGATCGAAAGAAGCAACAAACGCAGCATGAGCAAAATGGGAATTGTTCCGAACCCTCGACCGTGTAGTGCGTTCATCCATGTCGCCGATGATCCTCGAAGCTGGGTGATCCACTTGAACTCGCCGGGGAGGTTCTCGCCTCGAAGCTACCTCCCCCTCAACATCAGCTTCTCCTCGTTCTTGGTTTGTCGTCGTAGGTGTAGCAGAGGGTCCATCCATCATCGTAGTCGAAGTAGTGGGTACATGTTCGGCGGGGGCACCGCACCGCCATCCTCATCATCACCATGTTCATGCTCCTCCTCCTGAAAGATCTCCTCGCCAAGCTCATCATCACCTCGCACACTCAAAGACAAGCCGACTACGTGGCTCGTCTCGTCGAAGGTTACCTCGCAAGTCTCCACGATTTGGTTAGTTTCAAGATTGAGCACACGATATGCTCTAGAATGAGATGCATAACCAAAGAAAATGCCATCGACAGACCTAGCCTCAAACTTATCCAACTTCCTGCCCTTCTTCAGAATAAAACACTTACAACCAAAGACATGGAAGTGACTCACTTTGGGTGTGCGACCATGCATCAATTCATAGCATGTCTTCTTCTTGTGCACTCTGAGGTATATTCTGTTCGACACATAGCATGCGGTATTCACCGCCTCAGCCCAATACCTCCTCGGAGTCCTATGCTCATCAAGCATCGTCCGAGCCATCTCGCACAAGGTCTCGTTCTTCCTTTCCACAACACCATTCCGGGGAGGCGTATACGGACTCGAAAACCGGTGCTCAAGACCCAAGTCATGACAAAAGGTTTCAAAACGAGAGTTCCCGAATTCCGAGCCATTATCACCGCGGATAGCTCGTATGGCATCTCCGTGCCTCTCGTTCCTCAACCTCAAGACTAGATCTCGAACAAAACCAAACGTCTCCCCCTTCTCCTCAAGAAAGAACACCCACGCATACCGAGAAAAGTCGTCCACCACAACAAGGACATACCACTTCCCACCGCGCGATCGCACACGAGCCGGGCCAACAAGGTCCATATGGAGCGGCTCGCATGGACGCTCGGTCATCACATCGGTGAGAGGCGGGTGAGAAGAGGCCACCATCTTGGCATGCCTACACGGAGCACAAACCAACTCTTTCTCAAGCCTCAAACGTGGCAATCCTCGGACCAAATTGAGTTTACTCAAGCGAGACGGAAGGTCAAAGCTCAAGTGACCCAACTTCCTATGCCACTTCCACAACTCACTCGAAGAACCAGCCAAGAAACAACGCTCAACACCCGAAGACTGAGAAAAATCAGCACGAAACACCTGACCCTCGGGAACGACCATACAAACAAGGTCCCCTCGAGAGTCCACAATCCGAGAACCACCGAGGCCGAAACAACACCTCAAAACCAATCCAACAACCGAGACACGAAAGCAAATTGTACCCCGGCCGATTGAACAAGAGCAACACGCCTCGCAGTGATCTTGTCACTCACTTTTATCTCACCTTACGAAAGCACACGCCCACGCCCATTGTCCCCAAAGGTGATGTACCTCTTCGTCACCACCGGACGAGACTTGAGAACCACCCCCCGTCTCCGGTCATATGCCTCGAACAACCGGAGTCAATCAACCAAATGTTCTTCAAGTCTCCCACCGAAATTCAAAAACAAGCACGTGAGCGAACAAACGACTCGAAAGACGGGGCTAGTACCGAAGGAGGAAAACCAGTGCCGAGCCATTTGCTCGAAAGTGGGGTTAGCACACATCAACCCATCTTTCCTACCATGGCTACCACCACGAACACCACCTCGGTAACCACTCCGAGGAAACCACCCCTCACTGCCTGGAGGAGGACCAAAACCACGGAAGACAACCCGTGGAGCGTCCCTCCTCTCCTTCTCAAAGCTACGACTCCTCCCATCCCCGTAGTGACCTCGAGGGGGAGAATGCCTAGCATACGACCACCCGCTTTGTCTCTCCGGACCAACCACCAGGCAACTCCACCTCTAGACCCGAAACCTCTCGACTCACCACCTCGAAAACCACTCCGCCCGGAGTGCGGGGGGGCCGGTTAAACCGCCCGGCCGGGCCGGTCTAACCGCCCCCTTCCGGGCCGGGCCGGCTCCGACCGCCCCCTCCCGAACGGCTCCTCCTCGGCCGCGGGAACTCGCATCTCCCCATGCCGAACACTTCTTACCACGGCCTTACCCCCGGGCGGTGGCATACGAGGCTTAGGTACACCATGGGAAGGGTTGTACCTATCCTTGTTCGCCCACTCCTTTGCCATCCTCTCTTCCCTCTTCCTCTTGAAGCAAAACTCATCCTTGTGACCCTCCTTCCCACAATGGCCACAACGGAACCTCACAAGCTTAGGTTTTGGCTTGGATTGGGGTCGCTCGCTTGGTTTCTCTCCACTCAACTCCTCCACCAATTTCTCCTCACTTGCCTTCTCTCTCACTTTCCCAAAGAACACTTTCCCCGAAGTGCTCACAAACTTGATGGGCTTTTGGAGATCATTTGTGGGTGTAGGAAATATAGGTGGAGGCTGGGGTTGTGTCTAGTCGGTTCCTAAGATGGTTGGGTTTTGGAGGGAAATCATTTTTGTGGTGGGTTTTTGGTGGCTCCCGGATATTCTCTCCACTTCCTTCACCAACCTTGTTTGCCCCAAGCCCCTCACCATCTTGCCTCTTAAAGGCCTCGATCATCATCCTCAACCGAGGCTCATGACCGACAACCAACCCATCAACTTCCTCAAGTCATCATTCTCATCCCGCAAGCGATCAACATAATGTGCAAGCTCCAAATTTTTCAATGCATGCATTTCACAAGTAGAGCAGGATGTAGGCATGGGTTCCTTCAATTTAGCCTCGAGCGAACTAGTGTAAGCATGCAACTCATCAATCTTAGCATGCAAAACGGGGCAAGAAGTGCAAGCACCTAGCAAAGCAGGTCTAGACTTAAGCTCGGCCCACTTCAACCCTAAGCACATCTAGTTCCTCACACTTGGAGGCATGCTTCTCCTTAAACAAAGCAAGATCAGCAAGGAATATGGAGCAATCAAGACAATCATTTTCATCGGCAACAACGGGCTAGCCTTAAGCGAATCAATCTCAAGCTTGCTATCAAGCACCCGTGTCTCTAGCTCGGCCACTCTAGTCCTAGCATCCTCGAGTGAAGCCCTAAGCTCTTTCCTCATTTTCTTGGCCTCTCTAAGCATGTCATCACGGTTATCAAGCAAAGAGCCAAGCCTCTCATTCTCCCGGCTCAAGAAGGGAAGTTCATCACGCACCTCGTCGTCGGACTCGCAGTCCGAGTCGCTCCGTGTGCTCTTCTTGCTTTGCCGGAGCTCGGCGCCATGGTACGAAGCCGTCTCTCGCGAAGCGGCCTCGGCCCGCTCGGGTTCTTGGACGACCTCTTGTTCTTGCGGCGATCTCCCTCGTCGTCGGCTGTGCTCGAGCTCGAGGTAGAGTACGCGGAACCGGAGTCGACGTCGCTTGCTCCAACCATCGCTCGGGCCTTGCCTCGGCCCTCCTTCTTCCTCGATCGTCGCTCGTCCTTGTACTTGTTCTTGTGCTTGCTCTTATGGTCGCGCCTCGAACGTTACTTGTCGTCGTTCTTCCTCGGCTTGTGCTTGTAGCTGTCCTTGCTCTCGGTCTTCTCGGGCGGTCGGCGATGAAGTGTCCCGGCTTGCCGCACCGGAAGCGAGTCCTCGTGTTCCTCCTCATGTTCACGCGGTTCTCGTGCGGCCTCTCGAACCGCCTCGTCAACAGCGCCAGCTCGTCCTCTCCAAGGTCATCAAACTCCTCATCTGGCATAGACATTAAAGAGGAAAACGAGAACATCTCGGTGGATGGGTTAGAGTTAGTCTTTCCTTTGGAACCACCAACGAGGGCAAGACTATGGGAGTCGGTCGGTCCCTCGAGCTTGGCGGTCATGCCCCTATCCACCTCGGCCGACTTGAGCTTCGAGAACAGCTCGTTCACCGTCAGAGTGTCGTACCTCTCCGACTCGACTATGGCCTCGAACTTCCCGCCCCATATCGTACGATCCAAAGAGTGTAAGAGCTTGACCGCTCTATCATGATCATCGTACGGGAGCACGTCCACATTGGCCCTCATGTTGTTCACAACCACCGTGAACCTCTGGAACAAGGCATCGATGGACTCACCGGGGAGATGAGTGAAGTTCTCGTACTCTCTCCGTAGGTCGCATACAACCGTGCTCGAACACCGGGCGTTCCCAACATGAGCCTCCTTCAACACCGCCCAAATCCTACAAGCCAAGTGCTCGGTGTGCACCCGATCGAACTCGGCCGACACAAAGCACGAAACAAGTAGTCGACCGCCTTATTGTTGGCGTCGAATCCGTCCCCTCGACCCCGGAGCAAGGAAATCCATCGGTCGGACATATCCCGTGTCCACCGTGACATCCCACGAGTCTGACCCTTTCCGCGGAGGAACGCACCCATCCGCTTGCTCCACATCTGGTAGTTCTTTCCATCGAAGTGTGGAGGACCCGAACCCCGTTCCTGGTACGCCATCCTTGGATCTTAGACTGGTTAGAGTCAACAAAGACCCGAACCGGCTCTGATACCACTTGAAGGACCGATAAGGCGACCAGAGGGGGGGAGTGAATGGGAGCCGATAAAAATTCTTCTCGAGGGAGATTGAAACTCCGACAAGACGAACTAGCTCGGTCGAACCCCCGAAATCACACGCTCCGCACTTCTACCTCCCGTTTGCCAAAACCACGTAGCCACTGGAGTGCTACTGGTCCTAGGAACAAACTCTACCAGCAACCACAACACACACACAGCACCGACAGCGGAAACAACTCGAAAGCTGGCTAACCAGAGGGGGCGGTTAGACCGGGTATAGGGGGCGGTTAGACCGCCTCCACCTGGCAACCAAGAAATCCTCCGAAACACCTCTTCCGAGCACCAAAACACCCCACGGTTTCACCAACGGAGATCTCTGGTCAAGGCCATGCTAGCTACCAGAAAATCTTGGCGAAAACCAAAACTTCACCCAAGGGCCTAGGGGCGGTTAGACCGGCTACCTGGGGCGGTCTAACCTCCTGTACCCAGCAACGAACTCCAACCAAGAATACCTAGCAAACTGCACGAGAACGACCCCAAATTTCACCCTGACACTCCTCTGATCAAGGCGAACAAACTCACAGAGGAAAATCCGGCGAAACAGAACTTTGACCCGGAAATACCCCGGGCGGTTAGACCGCCCCCTGTAGGCGGTTAGACCGCCCCTTCCAGAAAACGAACCCGCGGGTCAAACCTCAACTTCCTCGCGCCCGATCTCCCGAATCACTCCACGGATTGCAGCCAAACTTCGGGGATAGCTGGGTTACCTCCTGGGCAACCTCTTCCTCAAAGGAATCGACCCGAAACGCTCACAATCAAGAGGAATCGAAGAAATCGCTTCTCTAGGTCAAGAACTCGAGTTCCAACGAAAACCACCAAATCGAGTCCGATTCAAAGGAGATTTGAAAAAAAAGTCACCAGCCAAAGAGGCACAAAAACCTCATACGTGACACCCACCAAAAACCCCAAGAAATCGTCCTCAAAACACCGCCAAAAAGAGCCCGAAAATCAACACAAAAGAGACGGAAAACCACCACGAAGAACCACGCCGAACCTTCTATACATGCCACGTGAATGGTTCGTACAAGTCTAGTTCTTGCCACCCAAACATCCATCCCTCTCTCTAGATCTCACATGAAGCTCTCAAACTAGCCTTCTAAAAACCTGGGAAAATAGAGAACGAAAATGGAAAAACCAAATGAGCTAGGGTTCAAGAGTTGGTACGCCAACCTCTCACCTCTTGGGTTATATAGGCGGCAACCGAATGTCTAAAATGCCCCTCTCTACTAACTAGGGATACATGCCCCTCAAGGGCGGATTTGGAATTCTTGATGTCTTCACCATCGGACGGATGCCCGGCGACCGCACCCTGCGTAGCCTCGACGCACGCCTTGCGATCCCGACGCGTGTCCTCCGCTTCGAAGCTTCTCGGCGTCGGCGGCCAGGGCGGTCAGACCGCCCCCCCAGGCGGTTAGGCCGGCCCGGTGGATCCGACCGGCCCCGGGCGGTCGACCGCCCCTCCCGGGCGGTTGGACCGGCCCGGGTGGCCGCACCTCCTCGTCGAGTCTTCGGCCTCGGTTTTGTGGCTCAACCGAGTAACCTAGTGGTTTTCGGTGAACCACCGCAAACCCCGCGAACTCGGTGTAGCCTCCGCCAATCTCCACTCATGACTCGGCTCCCACGTAGTCCCGGCTCGACCTTGGTTTTGAGGCTCTACCAAGAAACCGTCCACGACTTCATCTTGTCGTTCATGCCACCATGCGGCCCGCACTTGACCCCGCCGGCCACCGGTCCCTCGAACGAAGCCTACTTGTCTTCTCCACACACCGGAGGCCTCACCGCAACGACCTTTCGCGCTTGTTCTTCACCCGCACCAACACGAGCCAAGCCGCAACCCGCACCCTGCAATACTTAGCCAAGAATCGGTCCACACAACGTTGTCAATCACTCATCACACAAGAAAGCGACCATCCACCGGTCCTCGAACCACACATGGTCCTCATGAAGACATTCGAGCAACAACATTACTCTGGTTAAAGGCAAGTGTGTCCTTGATCTTTTGTCCTAAGAATTATATTTAATCACTCATTGCATTGCTTGCATTAATTTTGATGGGTTCCTATTAAGGATTATGACTAGTTTCTTCTTACCATTGCCTTGTATAACTGGGTTATTTAATTAATATTGATGGTAGATCTTGCTTAGTTTGCTCAACTTGGTTGGTAATAACAACATGGATACTCTTTTACTCTATGTTCCAATGTGATATGTGATGTTTAATATACAAGACCATATGTTTAATCGGAACATGGAGAACCACCCAGGACAATAGTGCAACCACAAGAACTATATGGCTCTGTTCTTGGCTGAGTAATTAGGGAAGTCTTTGGGTGGCCATTACTCGCATAGTAGTTTGGGGACGGAGGAATGCTTTTATGGCTCTTCTATTCCGGAGTGGTATTGGAAAGGAAGTACTCTATGGCTGACCGTCCGTGAGTAGAAGTGTGGTACGAAAGATAGCCTTTACGACATACTACTATGGACTAATACACACGGGAGGACTCTTTGTAAAGGCCTCGTAGCGTCCCTATGCAATCACACCTTGGTAGTGTGGTATGATGCTTGGCCGGCATCGCATGGTTGGGTCCAAAGTTCTTCGGGACTTTTACGCGACTTGTGGTGAAAGTGTACAACCTCTGCAGAGTGTAAACCTAATCGATTAGCCGTGCTCACAGTCAAGAGCAGCCTGGACCCTCACATGATAATCAAACTTGAAGATGGACTTAAATTGTGCTCTCTAGTTATGCTTGCCATATGCTTATGGCATATCTTATCTATCTCTTTATGATAATTGTGGGTTGGTATAAACTTATACTTTATTAGTAATCAGGTGATAATAAAACTTTACCAACTAAAAGTGCTAAATGCTTATAGCCCAGTCCACTATAAAGCCTTTGCATTCATCCTTTCCCCACACTTGCTAAGTACGACATGTGCTCATTCTTGCTATAAGCAATGTTGCTCAGAAAGAGTAAGCTGCTATGAAGTCGTTGTGAAGATGTGCTGGTGCTAGGCGTACACACCCCCCAGTCAACTGCTTGTGGAGTTTGGAGCCTCTGTTTCCAGGATATAGCATAATACTCTGATAATCTCCCTTTATCTTACGTGATATTGTTTCTGCTATTCACTTATGTCAACTATATGCATGAAACTTGATCCTGGCATGCATATAGGTTTGCACTTGGTTTTCTTTGGAAAAACAGGTGTGACACGATCACACCGATCCGCCTACATGAGGGGTGCTATCCACTACGAGTCTCACCCCGCACCCCCGCCCATAACAAGGCGGGCGATTTGTACGAAAGTAGATACTGCATCTGGTGGTAAGTCGACTTGGTCCTTAGGGGCCGAGAGCGAGCACTCCCCATCTCCATCCCGTTCGGCAGGCCTCCCAGGTAAGTGGCCAAATCGCATCTTCCCGAGATAGGCGTTCACAAGTAACCAAAAGGCTCGCTCCCGCTAAAACACGTCAAGGAATAACACACCCAAAACGCACGCTAGAACTCACCAAGATTTCCTGCATCTCAGTCCAAGCCCAAAATACCATCCATAATCAAGCAACAAAAGTATGGATAGTTGATACGTGAGACTAGCTAGGGGTCTGTAGCTAGTCCCGAGGTAGGTAAAACAAGGAATCAGGATATAAAAAATATCAAGGCAAGGCTAATCAACTGGCTATGCAATTCATCCAAACAATGCATTTAAAGTAAAGCAGTAGCATCTAAATATCAACATTGGATCTATATGGTTGGGAGTGACATGACACCTTCGTTGCCGTTGGAGCAGTCGTTGTCCGGGGTAGTGTACTTGGGGTCCTCCGCGTCCTCCTGGTCGAAGCTCGGGTCTGTGGCACGAGATTCGACGCATACATAAGAAACCTGTACACATCTAAGCAATAACTCCAAATAGAAACCTCTTTGGAGAAAACCCAAAAGAGTTCAAACTACCTACAAGCAGCAAGGTTTCGAAATTACGAAATTATAGAAATTAGTTTCATATTTTTCTGAGCTTCCTATAATTAGTTATGATTTTTCAAAGTTTAAAATCATTTATAAAACATTTCTGAAATCACTTTGAAAAAGAAAAGGATTTTTATTAAAAAGGTGCTGACGTCAGCATGAAGTCAGCGGTCCGCGATTTCGTGGGCCGAAAATGGGCCGAAACTGCCATTAGGCCAAAAGTGGTCCAGTGGGCTCGGCCCAGTTGGCCCTGTGGTCCAAAGTCCAATGGACCACCCTGAACTCGACTCCACGACCCATAGTGGCGCGCTGGGCTCCTGCTGGTCTCCGATGGGCCGGAGTGCATCTTTAGGCCCACTCCTCCTAGGTCCGATCTATCGCCCAAGGACCTGCCGGCTACTACTCGGCTTCCAGGCGCGCGACGGCGGCGACGGCAAGGTTGAACCAGGGAGAAGAGTTTGGGTTGGCCCAAGTGAAGGCTAGGCGGTTACGAGCTCAACAGCCTCGCGCGGCACACCTCGGCGTCCACGCACGGCGAGCGAGCCGCGGTTCGCTCGGCCGGCCACCACGCGCACGGCGTCGCGGTGTAGACCGCAACTCGGGTCTGCGCTGGGGTGCGCTTGGCCTGGCCAACACCGCGTGCGCGAAGCCCTGCAAGAAATAAAACTGCTCGGCGCGAAGGCCGGATCCCAGAAACAAAGGACGCGGCGTACGGCGTCGACACCAAACCGCAGCGGTGCCAAGCGACGCCATGGCAAGCGGCGGTGGTGGTCCAACAACCAGACCTTGGCCCTGGGGCGCTGGGGTGCGCACAGCCACGACACGCACGCGTGTCCACCTGCGAAGATTCATCACGGCGTGATGGCGACCGAGGCACGGCGCGCGCTCGGCACATGGCACGACAGCGCGCCACTGGGTGGTCCTCGGCTCAACGAACACAGGACGCAACACGAGGGCGCGTGCACAAGAGCGCCTAGCATCGCAGCCTGGGGTGGCTAAGGTGCGGCGGCGCAACAAGAGTGGTGCGTGTCGTCGTCCGTTCTTGGGGAAATGGCGGCACACTGACGCTCAGCGGCTCGAAGGCGCGCCCACAGGCATGGAGTCCAGGGATGGGAATGATGCAAGAGAAGGAAAGGCCACGATGCTCACGTTGGGTCGGCGATGTAGTCGTCGTCGGCTTGACGAAGATGGCGGCGCCGGGTAGACATACACGGCGGTGCTCTGCTTCCTACGCTGCTCCGGCCTCCCGCTCGACATGGACGTTCCCTTCCCTGCGCGGTGACAGGTCCGGCTCCACTCGTTCACGGACGGCCGCCAGCAGCGGCACGTCGGTGGTGACGCGGCGCACGACCCCTCCTTCCCGCCTCCACTCTCCTTCCCCTTTGCGGTGGCACACACAGGAAGAGGGGAAAAACCCCAAGTGGGTCGGTGAGGCGCGGCTAGGGTCCCGAGGTCCCCTTTAGGGTCCCGGTCAAGGCGGCGCAAGGGTAAATTGGTGGCCGGGCGCTCCAATTGGAGGAGACGCCGGGGCGGCGACGTGGCCAACCACTAGTGGCCGCCCGAGCTCCTTTAGCGTCACCAGGCGAAAGGGGAATTCTACCCCCCGTGGAACCCCTGGACCAGGTCGCGGGCGCGCGTGAGCTCGGCGTGCGTGCCAGCTCGGTGGCCCGGCCGTCCCATCCGCACGCACGGCTATGGCATGAGCCAGTCAGCGTGATGTGGTGTGAGGCGAAAGGGGAAAAAGGTGAGAAGGAAGAAGGGAAAGAGACCGACACGTGGGGTCCCGCACATCAGCGAGAGAGGAAAAGAAAGAGAGCTTCGACGGGTTGGGATGCGGTGTTTAGCGGCCTGCTGGGCTTAGTTGGACCGGCAGATGACTTAGGGAACTGCTGGCCCAAGTTAGAAGGTATGGTGTTTAAATTTGTTTTAAAATCAGATTTGATCTATTGTTTGAATTTGAATTACATTCAAATTCAAACCTCACACATTTAACTCCAAATAAAATCCAGGAAAATCCAACTCACATACTTTACCATAATTTGAATATATATATTTTATAAATGGGTTTAATTGATGGAGAATTTAGGAGAGGGCTAGCAATTTGCGTTGAAAATTGGTAGCACTCCAATTCAAACAAAAAGTTTTAAAATTTCACAAAATTTGCACACCTAATTTCTGGTATGTTACAGGCGTGGAGCCGAACGCACGGGTGGTAGGCACGCGTGGCACCGTCAGGCTAATCAAATGGAGGAATCTCGCGGAGATGCGGAGAAGCAGCTACCAAAGGGAGATGAACACCAGGATCCACGTCATGGCACCAGTCCTGAAGGTACATTGAAGGATGGATTTAGGCATCAATCTGGGGGTTGGGATTCTACCAAATCTTGTTGGGATCGGGAAGTTGAGAAACAATCTGGAGTGGGTGGATCAAAGGAGGAAAAATCAAGGTGGGGGCATCACCCAGAGATGCAGAAGAATAGGGAGATGTCTGGATTAGGTCAGGAGGAACAGACTGATCAAACTGACAAGGTGAGATTGAGATGAAGAAACATGAAAAAGTGATATGCATTCACTGTGGATTCAGGAACCACTTGTCTGAGGAATGTAACAGAAGATTGCATGTGAAACTTGTGGTCTTAACAACCATAGTGTCTTTGGGTTCAAAAGATTTCCTAGATGGAATGATGGTCCAGAGTTATGTGCAGCACTGGTGGAGAATCAGAGTTTCTTCTATATAGAGGAGAAGATAGATCACAGAGTTCTGCAAGAAAAATCAAGCATTGCTATTATATCAGTCTTAGTGGACAGGCCACTGCTAGGCAGATTGAAGAAGAGTTCAAACATGTGGTTGAGGGAAGTAATTGGAGATGGACTGCAAAAGCCATTGCTGCCAATAAATTCTCTTTGAGTTTCCGAGATGCCAGATTGGTGCAAGTATACAGCAATTTCACATCCTTGGGCATGAAAGCTGCAGATGCACAGATAGCTGTGACACCATGGAGTGCTGCTGCTAATGCAAAAGGGAAGTTACAACAAGGATGGTTCAGAATCAAAGGGATTCCAGTTGACCAGAGGTCAATCAGAACCATTGCCAGGGTTGGTAGGCAAGGCTACAGACATTAATGAAGCAACTATAACCAACACTGAATATGTGAGAGTTCGGATTGCCTGTAGAAAGGTCACTCAAGTCCCAACTGTGGCAGAAGGGACACTGGGGCTGATGATATATGACTTTTTTTGAGAGAGAAGTGGACGCAACTGAAGGTAACAGAATGGAGAAAGTACCCACTAAGATCCAAGAATCTGGGGACCCTCCAAGCCCAAAAAGGCCTAGAATGGAAACTCTAAGAAATGTTGAGAAAGATAAATCAAATGAAGGGAAGGAGTCAACCTAGGGCAGTGGGGGAGTATGATGAGGCAGCTTGGGAATACCTTTGGGGTAACACAGTCTCCCATAAATGTCTCTGAGATAAAGACCAACACAAAAGATAAAGAAGTGGTGCCAATTTCTGAGCAACAGGATGAGAGGGTGTCTGGCCTGGACTCTGATACAGACACATATGAAAGTGAAGACTTTCAGATTGAGTAGCCAAAATCCGAAGTCTCTACCAAAGTGGTGGATCTACTAGAAACAACCAAGTGTGGCTGGCAAGATGTGAGGGGAACACCCCTACTGATATTCACAACCAGATGATGATGGGGAGAAGACAAAAACCTGAAGATAAGAACACTGATGGCATCTCCTCTCTCATACAACCCCATGGTAGGGATGAGATGACAGCTGAGAAAGATGTTGCTGAGATAAACAAAATCACAGCAGAAGTTGGTGAAAAGGAAGACAATACAACTAGTCAGGCTGTGTTGATTGGGGGTGATGGTGTGCAAGCCACTGATGGGGAGGTACATGGCCCTGTCAGGGAAGAAAGAAGGAGAAGTGAAAGACTCCAAAAGGAGATCAATCTGACAACCGAGGACAAGGGGGTGATGATGAACAAGAATAGAAACCATGAAGGTACTAACCTGAATGATGCTAATGCATTTTCTATTCTAAGCAATACAAATCTGATTTCTTCTGCTGAGGGGATGGGGATTAACATGGGTAATTCTGATTTCCAAGTGTTTAATGTGATAAAAGACCTTGAAATTTCTAGACATTCCTTAAAAATAAAAAGCAATGCACTGAAAATGCCATAGATCCTTAGTTGCAGGATGATCTGGGAAATCTTGATCCTCTTTTAAATGAAAACTCTGAATTAGAGGATGGTCCTAAACAACAGGATTTCATCCTTGTGAGTCATAAAAGGGTGCCTAGAAAGCCTAACAGACTGTCCTTATCTGGGAAGGCTAGTAAAGCAAGAAAAGGCAAGGAAAACCTTGTCAGTAAAACAAGGAGGAAGGGGAGGAACAAGGAAAACTTGACTCCCCTCCACTTGTCAAAAAGGCAGAAAACCCAAAAAAGAAAAATTAAATGAATTACTTGGAACTGCAGAGGCATAAAAAAGGTGTTGCCTCTTTCCTGAAAAAACTCATTCTTGATCATAATTTTCACTTTATATGCCTACAAGAAAACATGCAAGTAGAGTTAGATGATCAGATCCTTAGAAAGTTTGATATTAATCAATCATATCTGTGGAAGTGGATTCCCTCTAAGGGGAGATCAGGGGGATTGCTGTGGGGATAAATGTGAGGTTTATGGATGTGGGCCCTTTCTGTGAAGGGGAATATATGTTACAAATGAACTTATGGGACAAGGAGAAAAGAGAAAGGTGGAATTTAATAAACATATATGGGGTTGTTCAAGATGAAAAGAGAGAGAACTTTTTGTTTGAATTAGCTTGTTCTGCAGCAAAAATAAAGAACCCTACTTACTATGTGGGGACTTCGATATTATCAGGTTTTCTTCAGAGAAAATAACTCCAATCCTATTCATAGGCATTCTGATACTTTCAATGCAATCATAAATGCATATGAATTAAGGGAAATAGTGATGACTGGTGGAATACATACATGGTCAAATAATCAAAAACCTCCAACTCTTGAGAAGTTGTACAGATTTCTAATGAGTAGAGAATGGGAAGACATCTTCCCCAGGGCTGTGGTAAGAAAGATGCCAAGAGAGATATCAGACCACAACCCACTCATTTTATCCACTGAAGCAAATGCTAAATTGAATCACTTGGAGTTTAAATTTGAACTGACTTGGTTAAATCATCCTGATTTCAAAAACCAAGTGACTGAGATATGGGGAAAACCATGCTATGCCAAAACTGCATTTGATAGAATACAACAGAAAATAAAAAGGTTCAAGCAATATTTCAAAGGGTGGGGATTCAACCAACAGGAAGAACAGAGGAAGTTGAAACGAGCCATTCAGGAAGAATTGTGGGGGCTAGAGCAGGAGGAAGAGAATGGTCCTCTTTCCAGTGTGCAATATATCAGGAGAGCTGAGCTGATAAGTTGTTGATGGTAGATTATCATATCAAAGTTCATATGGATTTGCAAGCGGACAAATCTCCCGTAGTAGTCAAGGGACCCTTCTTCCCTCGAGTGGTGAACCCAAGGTATCGAATCCGTGCAACAATGTGCAACGCAAGGATTCAATCTAGTAAAGCAAGGAAAGCTATCTTATGAAGAACCAAATTGCATCTAATCTACTAACTCATAAAGGAAACACATCTAATCTAATCTACTAAAGAGTTAGCAAGAGAAAGCAAGAGATAACCGATCTAAAGAGTCTAGATCATGCTTATGTTGTAGCTCCAAACAAGACAGATTAAGATAGAAAAGCGAATCTCATTAAAAGCATCTTTGAACCGTGGCATCCGGTCTGATTCCGAAAACGCCCGCCTTTCAGAGCCCCCGTTTTGTCACAAGGTACTCCTATTCATGCGGGAAGTCTACGGTGAGTTCGATAAGAACAAGTTGAAATCACTTGGTCGGTCCGGTATGCACCTCTAGCCACCGCGGCTACAAGAGCACCCTATGCAATCTATCATAAGTATAGATTGGGGAAGAAGCAAAACCAAGAAGAGCTCCGACATGGTCTTCCATGCAAGGTTCCCACGTCGGCTAGGGAGACCCTAGACAACTAGCACGACCCTCATCTCCGAGATGGTGTCCCTCAAGCTTTTCTGCTCCTTGGCAGCGGATGGCGAATTGATTGATGCATGGCTCTCGGTCAGGGGGCTATAAATAGCCCGAGAGGCACCTAGGTCAAAGGGGGGCCGACTGGGCCTCGAAACGGGCTGGGTTGGCCGGCCTGGGCCGACCGGCCTGGGCCCATTTCGGCCTAGTTCACAGCCTCATTTGCCCGGTGTTGCTTCTTGAGTCTTCTAGATCCTTCCCCCTTCTGCATGTGGGCCCTTGTCGGGTTAGGTCCCTGGGCTTCTTGGAGTCGTGTTCACTTCATTGCTTGACTTCTACCGGGCTTCAAGGTCCTGTCATGAGGTGCTTGATGAAATTATCCCGAAAGTCTTGCTTTCAACGCTAAAACCCTGCATAAACACTAAACTCCAAAACCGCATGCACAAACGAACTTGTTATACCAAGGGGGTTAGTACCAATGGATAAGGTATAAAAGTTATGCCAACACCGAAGGTAAACTCATGGCTAGGTTGACGGAATTTCACCGTCAACATCTCCCCCATGCTTAAACCTTGCTTGTCCTCGAGTAAGCCTTCGATGGATATCATCGTTTCCCTTCATTGTTTAAACCTTGCACTTGATCATTCATGAGAAAACATAATGCTCTCAAAAGGTTAATTCCTTAAAGTTCCATAATGTACTAGCCTTCATCCCTATGGAGGATAGATTATTAATCAAGCTTATCCCACTAGTATTAACATGCTCCCGAAATTCAAATGGATCTTAGAAATAAAGAGCGAGATGAAAAAGAGCTAAATTAAGTTCAAAAATTTAAACCACCTTGCATCATGCTCATGAACTCTCATCTCACTTGTCTCTCAAGCCTATTTATTCTACTCCTTTCCCTCTCATAACATTATATATGTGGTAGGCTTTATATGGAGCTCTTTTGGAAAAGCTTAGTCCTACCAAGATATTATAAATGAGATGTTGTCAAAACAAGACAAGCTTCTCATGGTCTTACCGAGACTCGTCAAAAAGGTCATTGGAAAATAATGTTATATCAAGGAGGGGAAAGAGAAAAATACACACACTTGAGATAGGTGGACATGTGCAAATGGCGAAGTGGTCCCGAGGCACAAAGGAAGTCCTCGTTATCGGATTGCACATGGTTGGAAAATGAGTATGGATCTTTCAATCTTGAAGCGTTGAAATTCCTAATGCACTTTAGAGAACCGGGGAGCTTATTTTATTCATACTCATATATTTTTTCTTTTCTCATTTTTTTCTCTTTATACTCTCACTTTTTTTCTTTTTCTTTCTTTCTTTCTCATCAATTTTTTTATTTGCTCCCCCTGAACTCTAAAATTGCATTGTACCTACCTCCTCCCCCATGCTTTGACGTTTGCTCGTCCTCGGGCAAAGAGGTGATAGAGATAAGGTAGGTACCGGAAATACTTTTCCTTTGGAGAGATACTTGAAATCTTCAATGTTGGCACCATCTTATGATCTTCCTTGAATTGATGATCCATACTCAATGATAGGTTGTGGTCAAGGAGGTAAACACAAAAGATGATATTTTGTTTTAAGGGTGGATATCCGGCGAGGTTTGTGAAATCTCCGATGTGGGGATACACAATGCACGGATAAAAAGGCTAGCAAAAGGATAGATACGCAAAAACGGAATGACCAGTTTCTTAGTCTCGGGCCAGAGAAATCAAAGCCTGAAATAACTCACCCAAAAATAAACCTTGTATACAAAGTTTTTGCATTCAAATATATATATATATAGCTCTGGATAGGTAGAGCAACATGCAAGTGGTATTTATGACAAGGTTAGCATTACTTTTAAAACATAAACAAATCATCTTTAATCCATTTAAACTTGAGAGCACATAAAACACTATGGGTCTTTATTTTTAATCATAACCTCCGCTAAAGATTAAGCTAGCATTTAGATAAATTCAGATTTGTATTTTAAGAGAGCATTAGCTTAATCATGCATAAAACAATTACAAAAATAAACAAAGCGGCAATTATAATCATATATCATCATGGCACAAACTTTGTAACTCTACCAAAGGTAAAAACTAGGTGGTGATTTTATTTATGATGAAAATAAAAACTAAGACACATGCTGAAAATTTAAATAAAAAAATGAAAACACTACACATACATAGGCGCATACAAGCTGAAAATTAAAGAAAAGGGGGTAAAGGAAAGATAACTAAAGCTCCTCCTCTCTCTAATCTTCTGTCCTCCTCTCTCTAATCTTCTGTCGGTGGTTGATATTGATAGTCTTGGTTGTTGTACCCTTGCTCATAATAGGATTGCACCGCTCCTTCTATGAATTGTCTGACGGTGCTAAGTGAAGGTGTCAAAGCTCATAAGCGATGTTTGCATTTCCTTCACCCATTTGGTTTGCATTGGTTTGGATGGCTGCAATAATTTGCATGTTTCTTGCAGCGTATCCTCCAATGATGGCCGCATTTTGTTGTGGTTAAGGAAGGTGTGCATATGGCTCTGCAAAGGCTACATTGGGCACCGCAAAATTTGGTGGGGGCATGGCTGCACCACTCCCCCATGCTTGCATTGGTACATCACCGTAGTAACTCGGCGGCGCCGGGGTTCCTCCAAATGGTGGGACATAATTTTGTTGCGCACCTCCTTCTTGGGCCGTGGAAAAACCTTCTCCTATAATCCTTCCTCTTTTATTTTTTCTTCGCCGGAACAAGAAGTCCTTCCTCCAACAAATCTTCTTTCCCCTCAAGAAAAAGTCTTAATCTTTCATCCGGAAGGGGTAAGTTTACTTTGGCCACTTTAAAGCCTCCTCTCTCATCTCCACTTATATATTTTCTTTTCTTCATATAATCAAATCCTAGGGAAGTCCCATGTAGGAGATGCTCGGGGTTCCTTGTAATACCCGGTCTCAAAGAGATAGCCAACATGGAGAGGTAACACCCCAAAGAGTGGGGTCGATTGGCTACTTGGGAAAAAGCCGAGTAAAGCCAATTCAACTCCGCGTTGGTTACCTTTGCCTCTCTCATTCTCCCCAAAATCCTTTTGCACATCCATGAGTGAAACACTTGGATGATGGGGTCCCGTATAAAATTTATTTGTTGGTGAGCTTCTCCCGCGATCATACTCCAAAAACCTTCCAATGTGCCTCCATGCACATCCACTTGCTCCGGGGCTCCCTTTTGAAAACCAAGCAATTCCCTACTCATAGGGAACCACTTGTTCAACTCCCTCCAAACGGAATAGAAACTCGGCACTCCTTCATCAAGGATAGGCGTCATGGTCATGATAATTTCCAAGGCGAGTCCCTTGTGGGTGTTTGCCAACACTCCATTGGAGAATTGCACCCAATCTCGGTGTCCCAACATGTAGAAAATATCCGTATGAAAACCCAATATGTGGAGAGTTTGGTCATCGAAGTTGACGTTCGCTACAAGCCTCTACTCAAGGCGAGCGAGCTTCTCCTCATCCTCCTCCTCCGTCGTGGTGATAAACCCATTGGAATACCACGGAGCGTGTGGAGGTGGAGCGGATAATCGTGTCAAGTGGTGAGGTTAGCGGGCGGCTCCTCCGTACATCCATGAGGTTCGGTGAACCTCATAGACGAGCTTCGTGTGGCCCTCATGCCACAGAGGAGAAGAGTATCGTTCCTCCTCGGTAGTGCCGTGTCCTCCTCCAAACTCCGAGGAGACTCGGAAACCGAGTGCCTCCTCAAAGAGGTTGTCGATAAAAGCTTGGACGATGATGATCCCTTCTTCTTGGTGAAAAGGCTTGTAGCTTTCTTCCATGGTTGCAGCACTCTCCCTCACAAATATATATCCGAGGTTTTCAATTGGTAACAAGGTACACAAATATTATTTTGGAGTCTGGACTTTGAGTGGAATTAGGATATGATTTGTTGCACGAAACAAACGGGGTGGATGGCTAAGTCTAAGGTGGTTCCAGACTACAAACTAGAGCACACGAACAAAGAGCTGGATGGGAGACTTACCTCTCTCCTCCTCTTGGCTCGGTTCTTCTCTAGTGCACTTTGTTGCTTCTTGACCGCGTGCACCTTCCAAACGTTCTCGTCCACTCCTTTGCTTGCATTATTGCTCCTTCCACTTGATGTTCGCTTTGAGTCACCTCCATGCTCCCTTACCTCACATGCATCTATGATATTCCTGCAAAACAAAGCTTTGGCTGCCCCCCATGCTTGTCCTTTGCATGTGGTTTGATAAAAGATGTTGAAGGGGCATCCTGTGATGCATCATGGTGCATGTATGGTTAGGTTAACTAGATTGCCTCCCTCTAAGCATGTTTTAATGCTAAGCACTCCTCTAATTTCGAAAATAAAAAATAAACTCAGAGCTTGCAATGAGTTCAAATATAAATTTAGAGAAGCTTTTAAAGCATTAAAACAAATGTAAGTCGAAAAATATTTCCGACTACTTTTATTTTGGTCTCACCGGTATCGTTTGCTTCCATTAGTTGAGAGCAAGATTTTCCCGGCTTGATCATGGGGGCATAGGTTTAGGTTCTAATTTTGATTAGATGAGAGAGATTTTGAATGAAATAAAATTAAATGAGACTTAGAAAAATTCTAATCTTAGAGAAACCAAGGATATGGATTTTTAAATCAACCAAAACTTAAGTTTTCTAGGTTCACACGAGTCCTACCACGTGCTGAAATTTAAATAACAGCTAGGTACAAAGCATGGCTCTACTCGTGTGTTTTTAGCATGAAAAATAAGTCAACCATAACATCATAAAGAGGATGAAAGGTTGAGATAGGTTTTGAATTTTTTTGGTTTTGGTTTCTCGAAAAGAAGCAAATACCACATAGGATGTTCATGTAAAGGGTTTATGATCCAATAAAACATCAAACCAAGAATTATGTCTCTAATGTTATTCAACCATTCTAAGTCTAATGTCTTATGTAGAAAAATTTGAAAACTAACTTACTTGAAAGACTTGAATCGGGTTGTCCTCCCGGTAGCTTATTCTTGACTCGACGAAACGGGTTGCCTCCCGCCTAGCCCTTCGTTTATAGTCCATGGCTAGACTTCTTCACTTGATTACTTCGGATCAACGCTCTTTGCGGGTGTTGCAATCTTGGGTACCCACTTCCGCACCATCTTGGGCACGGGCTTATTCTTCGGCTTAGTCATTTTTTTGGTCTTCACAGGCTGGCTTTATCCTTTGGTCTTGACGGATGCAACAACTTCCTTCATGTAGTGGCTCGGCATCTCAAACTCCCGTCCTTCGGTCGTGATCTTCATGGTCTCCTTAGTGTGATCCTCCATCTCTCCCGGATGAGTTTGAGCAGCCTTCGCCTTCTCGGGACCTTGGGGTTGTCTCGGAAATTCTCCTTTGTTACCCGTCGGGCGCCCGACAAGTTGTCCCACTTGCGTTTCTAACATCTTCATCATGATGAACACTTCACGTATAGAGCTTCAAACCTCCGTCACCTTGCCATCTAAATTCTCCAATATTTTCTCCATAGCCTCAAACTTAGTGATGACGTCCTTGTTGATCTTATCTTGCTCGTCCATGAAGTCCTTCAATTGTGTGCAAAGAGGAACCAAATCTTGAATGGACGAACTTGCATTAAATCGGGGTTTACCTTGGACATGGTCGTACTCCTCACACTCCTCGCATGTGGATCTTGCCTCGGCAGCTTTTAGGTCTTGATCTTCTTTCTCTATCTCCATCTTCTCCATCCTCCTCTTAAGTAAATCGATATGCCACTCAAGGAATTCGGCTCGTATGTATTCATTGAAACGCTCCAAAGCTCCCGCAATCGTCATGCGGATAGTTGAGACCTTGATCTGGAACGGCCTTCTGGCATCTTGAAGGTTTATGATAGGTAGATCAACAACGTCCGGGGTGCATAGCTCGATCTTGCGTTCCGGTTGCGATTGTTCTCCCATGGGTGGCAGTTGAGGTTGATCTTCCTTTGGACTTGGAGGTGGTGATTTCCTTGGAGATTCCAACGGTCCTTCAACTTCGGCTTTTGGATCTAGGGTTTCCAACCCTTTAGCTTGTGTTGCACGTCTCCTTTGCCTGTAAAGTTTTCCTGGATCATCCACAAAAGAAAGTTTGGGTTTCTTGGAGAGGTAGCCAACCATCTCCGGTTAGGGTTAGAAAAAACAAAAATCTAACAAAAGAAAAATTAGGGTAAATCAAAAACTAGATTAGATTGTTTTTTTCTTTTTGAGGATGATCAAAGTTAAGAGATGCAAAAGAAGAATCAAAAGAAAAACGATACTAGATTGGATCTTGATTGCTTGTTCCACGGCAACTGCGCCAGAAAAGGGGCTTGTTGACGGTAGATTATCGTATCAAAGTTCATATGGATTTGCAAGCGGACAAATCCCCCATCGTAGTCAAGGGACCCTTCTTCCCTCGAGTGGTGAACCCAAGGTATCGAATCCGTGGAACAATGTGCAACGCAAGGATTCAATCTAGTAAAGCAAGGAAAGCTATCTTATGAAGAACTAAATTGCATCTAATCTACTAACTCATAAAGGAAATACATCTAATCTAATCTACTAAAGAGGTAGCAAGAGAAAGCAAGAGATAATCGATCTAGAGAGTCTAGATCATGCTTATGTTGTAGCTCCAAACAAGATAGATGAAGGTAGGAAAGAGAATCTCATTAAAAGCATCTTTAAACCGTGGCCTCCTGTCCGATTCCGAAAACACCAGCCTTTTAGAGCCCCCGTTCTGTCACTACGTACTCCTATTCATGCGGGAAGTCTAGGGCGAGTTCGATAAGAACAAGTTGAAATCACTTGGTCGGTCCGGTATGCACCTCTAGCCACCGCGACTACAAGAGCACCCTATGCATTCTATCTTAAGTATAGATTGGGGAAGAAGCAAAACCAAGAAGAAAACAAAATCTTTGAGAAGGCACTTGATCGCTAGAAATCGAATTCACTTAAAGACTTCACCATGAATGATTACATGAACAAGATCACCACCGGGATCCTACCTCGATCTTGATCCTTGCTCCCGCAGCTCGACGTGGTCTTCCATGCAAGGTTCCCACGTCGGCTAGGGAGACCCTAGACAACTAGCACGACCCTCATCTCCGAGATGGTGTCCCTCAAGCTTCTCTCGCTCCTTGGCGGCGGATGACGAATTGATTGATGCGTGGTTCTCTGGTCAAGGGGCTATAAATAGCCCGAGAGGCACCTAGGTCAAAGGGGGGTCGACCGGGCCTCGAAACGGCCGGGCCGGTCGGCTCCGGGCCGACCGGCCTAGGCCCATTTCGGCCCGATCCACGCCTCCTTTGCTCGGTGTTGCTACCGAGTCTTCTAGATCCTTCCCCCTTCTGCATGTGGGCCCTTGTCGGGTTAGGTCCCTGGGCTTCTTGGAGTCGTGTTCACTTCATTGCTTGACTTCTACCGGGCTTCAAGGTCTTGTCATGAGGTGCTTGATGAACTTATCCCGGAAGTCTTGCTTTCAACACTAAAACCCTGCATAAACACTAAACTTCAAAACCGACATGCGCAAACGAACTTGTTATACCAAGGGGGTTAGTACCAAAGGATAAGGTATACAAGTTATGCCAACAACGAAGGTAAACTCATGGCTAGGTTGACGGAATTTCACCGTTAACATAAGCGAGACCCTGAATATACTTGTAGAAGAAGAGTTATACTGGTACAAGAGGTCACATGAAACATGGCTCCTTAAGGGGGACATCAACACTAACTTCTTCCATAGGGTTGCTAATGGGAGAAAAAGGGAGAACACCATCTTTGCTCTATGAGATGGGGAGAAGCTAGTAGAAGGGGATCAAAACCTCTTAAAACTAGCAACCAAGAATTATAAGGAGCTCTTTGGGCCTTTGGAAAAACATAACATCCCTTTGGACCCATCCCTATGGTCTCAGGATGAAAAAGTGACCACTGAAGATAATGAGCTCTTGACCAAACCTTTCTCAGTAGAGGAAGTGAAATATGCATTGTTCCACATGGAGTGCAACAAGGCTGTAGGGCCTGATAAAATTCCAGTTGAGTTCTTCCAGACATGTTGGGACATCATAAAAGATGATGTCATGGAAATGTTTGGGGATTTGTATGAGAACAAATTGGAAGTATGCAGAGTAAACTATCGTGTGATTACCCTTTTACCAAAAATAGCTGAAGCTTGCAAAATCCAGAAATTTAGGCCAATCTGTTTGCTTAATTGCTTATATAAATGGATTACAAAGGTGTTGACCATTAGGCTCATCCCAATAGCAGCAAAACTAATCTGTGATGAGCAAATAGCCTCATCAAAGGAAGAATCATCATGACAGGGGTGCTGGCCTTACATGAGGTGTTGCATGAAACCAAAAGAAGGAAGGAAACTGGGGTTATGTTGAAACTCGACTTTGAAAAGGCATATGACAAAGTCAGTTGGAAGTTTCTTTTGGAATGCCTGAAAACTGATAGGCTTCAATGATAAATGGTGTGGTTGGATACACCAGATACTAGTTGGGGGTATAGTATGTGTCAAAATGAATGATCAACTTGGCTCATACTTTGTAAGTCACAAAGGGGTAAGACAGGGTGATCCACTGTCTCCTCTTCTGTTTAACTTTGTGACAGATTATCTAACTAAGATGGTTAAGAAAGCCCAGAGTAATGGGCTGATAAAAGGATTGGCTGATAACTTGGTCCCTAATGGGGTAGCTATTCTGCAATATGCAGATGATACTATAGTGTGTCTTAAGGATGACATGCAAAAAGCTAGGGACTTGAAGTTCCTGTTGTACTTGTATGAACAAATGGCTGGCCTAAAAATAAATTTCTCTAAAAGTGAAATAAGTATGATAAATGGAGATGATATGTTGTGGCTGCAATATACAGAACTATTCAATTGCCAGCTAGGGGGTTCCCTATAAGGTACCTGGGTGTGCCAGTGAGCCCCAGCAAATTACATGTCATAGATTGGACACCCTTGCTGGAAAAAACAGAAAAAAACTGGACATATGGAAGGGGGCTATGTCCATTGCAGGGAGAACCACCCTCATCAATTCCAGTCTTACAAGCACTTTCATCTACCATATGTCCATGTATCTGCTGCCAAAAACAATAGTTAATGAACTGGATAAACAAAGAAGGAAGTTCTTTTGGCAAGGTGGTGGTCATATAAAGAAATATCATCTTGTAAGGTGGGAGGTAATTTGTAAAAGTAAAAAAGGAGGTCTTGGGATAATGAGCATTGAGAAGATGAACATAAGTCTTCTTTGTAAATGGTGGTAGAGGTTAGACAATGAGGATGGGCTCTGGCAGGAGCTGGTGAGGGCCAAATATCTCAAGAAATGTGTGGTTAGCAATGTGTCTCACAAATTGGGAGATTCACCAGTGTGGGCAGACCTACTCAAGGTTAAAAACATTTACCTTAAAGGAAGAGAAGTGATAGTAAAAAACGGTAAGAGTGTCGTTCTTTGGACTGACAAATGGAGTCCAAGTGGACCTATTTGTGTTAAGGCCCCTATTTTGTTTGAATTGAGCACTGAAAAAGATGTAACAATAGGTGAGTTCCACTCAAGGGGGGGTAGTATGGGCTTCAGAAGATGGTTGCCCAATTTCCTTTATGATCAGTGGTCGGAGGCCCGGAGCTAAAGGATGAAGTGATGGCTCTACATCTCACCGAGGGTGTTGACAAAGCCAAATTGGGGGGATTGAAGGGCAAGTTCACTGTCAAAGCTGTGTATGATATGGTGACTAGAGATGATATGGCAGATTCTTATTCTAGGATATGGAAGGCAAAACTTCCATACAAGATAAAAATCTTCCTATGGTTGGTAGAAACGAAAGCTATATTAACAAAAGATAATATGATCAGAAGGAAGTGGCAAGGGGATCCCTCATGCTACTTTTGTGATACAGAAGAGAACAGGGACCACCTGTTGTTCCAATGCCCGATAGCCAGATGTGTTTGGGGCATAATAGCTATATGTTTGGGCACTGACCTGATCCCAAACAAATGTTACCAGTACTGGGAGTGGGCCAAAAGGCGGTGTGCTGGGCCATCTGGAAAGCAAGGAACAAAGCTTGCTTTGAACAGAGATATATAAAACATTCAGCGGAGATTGTAATTCATGCTTGTGCTTTGATGAAACATTGGGCAGGTTTGTACAAGAAAGAGTTGCAGGCGCAGATGACAGCAGGCGTCGGGGTCTTCCTGGCGATGGCAAGCAGACTGTTGGCGGGCCAGAGGAGGGGGCGGTGCTTTGCGATGCCCGCCCCAATACAAGAAGAGGAAGCATGTAACACCCTAAAACTCCATCACTAAATTAACTTAGCAACAAACGGCTAGGTTTAATTTCCTTAAGGACAAAAATAAATTAATAAACAAATTGGCTTTTAAAATATTTAAACATCACTAAAATAATTTAGAAATAATAAGTGTTTGTGCATCATGATTCGAATGCATGGATTTTTGTTTGATTGAAGTTTGAATGTTTGAAAAATGAATTTGAAAAAGGAAATCCTTTTCCCCCTCCCTCTCCCTCTCTTTTTCTTTCCCCGCCGGCCCAACATCCTTTTCGGCCCGCATACACCCCCGTGCCGTCGGCTCGTTTCTTTCCCCGCGCGTGCCGTCGGCCCAAGTGGCCCAACTTCGCGGCCCGCCGGCCCAGCACGCCCTCCTCCCCCTTTTCTTTTGCGGGCGGACGCTGACAGGTGGGGCCCGGCCGTCAGGCCTTTCCCCTACCTCCCGGCCCCGGGCCGCCCGCGCCCCCCTTCACGGCGCGCCGCGGGTCGCTACCGGCCGCCTCCCCGCGCCCCCTCGCCTTCAAGCGCCACATTTAAGCTGCAATGAAGCTCCCCCTTCACTCCCCCTCTTCAATCGACGGTTACCCCTCTTAATCCTCCCCTCCCCTTAATCCCCCATCAAAGCCGTGGCCATTGATGGCCATGCCGTCGGGGAACCGCCTCCCGAGCTCCCCCGAGCCTATTTAAGCACCCCCCGAGCATCCCGCACTCCCCCCCTTCGCTCCACACCAAGCCTACGCGCCTCCCCGTGCCCTAGCCGCTTGCGCCACCGTGTTGGACCGCCGGCCGCCGCGCCATTGCCGCCGCCCGTGCATCCCCGCCCGTCGGTGAAGCTCCTTGGTCCCTTCCGTTCGCTTCTCCTTCGCGGTTGTGAACTAATTCTTGTACTCAATCGAACTCACGTGGCTCCCGTGCGCCCCAATCGAGCTCGCCGTCGCCGCCCGTTGAGGATCGGCCGCCGGTGTCGATCTCCCGCCGCCGCCGCCTTTTCCATCCAAACCTCGCCCACCGGAGCTCCTACACACCGTAAGGACCATATCCCCGCCCTCCTTTTCACTTAAACCCGACCGTAGGGCGCGCGCGCCGCCGCCGCCGCCGCCGTCCGCCCCCATGGACGCCGCGCCTCGGTCGCCGCTTGTTTCTCCCGTGCGAGCACTTGGTTAGTTTCGCAATGACCGCAGCTACGCGTAGAAGCTTTCCCCGTGCGTTTTCGTGGCCGGGAGCACTAGTTTGGTCGTCGCCGGCGACCCCGCCGCCGTGCGCCGCCGCGCGCGCGCCGCCGCGCGCGAGCGCCGCCCCCCCCCCCCGCGTGCGGGCGTGGGCCGGCCGTCGGATCGGCCATCCACGGCCCCGATCTGTTGGACCCGCGGGTCAAACCCGCGTGTAACGGTCAACCGGGGGCATTTCTTTAAAGAGACCCCCGAGTTCTTTTATTTTCGCAGTCGGGTCCTTCCACCCTCATGAAATCCTTTCAACTCAGTCCCGAAATTTATGTTTAAGCCCCCGTTTTATTAGAAAACCCTACCCGAGGTCCTTAACACTTTTTTTATAGTTTAAACCTTCTGTTTTTAAGTATATTTACGTTTTAGCCCCTGTTTTCTTGCTATTAGGTCCCCGTATAGGTTAGTTTATCGCATTAGTCCTTATATCTTGTTTTTAGCATAACTTCTCCGTTGTAGCTCGGTTTTTAGCGTTCTAGTAGTCCTTACGATCGTCTCAGCGAGCCCGTCGTTTTAGTAGCATGTTTTCAGTCTTTAGGATTGATTGGTGATATGTTTTATTTATTGTATGCTTTATGTGTGCATCGTAGATATCGTGCTGTTTCATCCGAGCCACCTCTCGGGGACGATCGGGAGCGATTGTTCGAAGAGGAGGAAGTTTTTGCCGTAGTTGAGGAAGGCAAGTGGTCTTCTCCCCCCGCATGTTCTCTTTTTGTCCTATATAATTGCATTATAAATAATGTTTACTTTTATGATATCTTTGCATTAATTTGATGGGAAAACCTTTTAAGGACTTACCTAGACCTTTTACCCCGATCCTTGGCCTAGCCCCATTTAAATAAAGTTTTGGGTAGAAAACGCTAGTTGCTTAACATGGGTTGGTTAAATGAGTCTTTTAAGGAAATGATACATGGTTTATAGTTAAATGTTTTAGGTAATGCAAGAACACCCGATTTAATCGGAACATGGAGAACCACCCAAGAAAACATGCGCAACCACGGTGTTACATGGCTCGACCTTAGCCGAATAATTAGGTGTGTGATCGTACTAGTGGCCCTTTTCCGAAAGGAGCGAGAGGGGGATCCGGGTTGCGGGGGTATAGCCCTGGTCCTTTTGGGGTAGTAGCCTTTGCTAAGGTACCGACCACTAGGGAGGGTTATGGTCCGCCCCGATCCGTAACTATGCGGGTCGTTAGTCTTTTGCATGCCTTTGTAAAGGCTTCGTAGCGTCCCTATGCAATCACACCTCGGAAGTGTGGTATGGTGCTTGGCCGCATCGCATGGTTGGATTTAAAGTTCTTCGAGGCTTTTACGCGAACCGTGGGTAAAGTGTGCAAACCTCTCGCGAGTGTAAAACTGATCGATCAGCCGTGCTCACGGTCATGAGCGGCTTGGACCCTCACATGATAAATAAACTTAAAGATGAGATAAATCGTGGTTGGTGAAGCTCGTTGAGCTTGGGTTGTTTTGGTACTTAAGTTTTTCTTAAGTGGGATGGTACGAACTTACACTTAGTAATTAGGTGTTCTTTAATTAAAACTTGACCAACATTAAAATGCTAAACCGCTGCAAAACCTTAGCCTATCCTTGATAGCCTTGCATTTTTCCCCCACTTGCTGAGCTCCAACCATAAGTGTGCTCAGCCTTGCTTATCGCTGTTCAGAGGAAAACTTTGGAGGGGAGTTCTATGACGACTTCGATGAGCCGTGAGGCTTGCGGACCCCCGCTCAAGTGCCCGTGGGAGCGGAAGACGAGGACTCGATGAGTAGTTATCATTTTCCGTTGTTAGAGACCTTCGAGTCTCCCGCATAAGTGTAATAAGTGGTTAAACTCCGAAATACGTTTTCCGCACAAGTTTTATGATATTTCACTCATTTTTGTCTATCATATGTGTGTGAACTGATCCTGGCGCACATATGAGATGCACTTGGTTCCTCTTCGGAAATCAGGTGTGACAAAGCACAAGAAGCGGAGGTCGAAGAGGGTGAAAGAGCTTGAGCGATCCCCGGCAATCTGTTGGATGGGAGAAGGAAGAAACCTTAAACTGAAGTCTGGGTGGTTGTATCTAAGTCTTTTGGCAATATGTCTTGGTCGGAACTGAATGCTTCCTGGGTAGTTCGGGTAGATGTGATCCTGTCACAGGCAGGCATAAGCACGCTCCGTTTAACATGTTGTTTGATCGTGGTCTCTTGTTCTATTTCTGTAAAACTTGGTATTTCTGTTATCCTCCCTCGGTTCGAAAAAAATCTTCTGGTTGTACTTGGGAAAACTGTTGCCTACAATATTGGTTGCTTAGTCACTGTCCATGCAAATACTGAATGCTATCTTTTGCAAATACTGAATGCTACCTTATGTCTTTTTGGACAGGGTATAGTCTGGAGGGCAAGTCTGGCCTGGTAACTGATTGAATAGGTAACTGTCATGAGCTATCTGGTGGCTAAGGTGGAATTTGCATAATATGAACCATTATATTGCTGTTTTATTTGGGAAAATTCTGAATGCTACCTTGTGCAAATCTGAATGCTAAGTTTTTGAATGTGTATCTGAATGCTACTTATGCAACAATACTGAAAGAGTTCCTAGCTTGATGATGCTATTGTTATCTGAATGCTACCTGTTATTTTTGGACCAGGGTCTACTTGGGATTCTTTGATCAAGCTACGGTTATCTTACTGGAGGCCAGTTAGCTGAATTGTACTGAGATATTTTTTTTGGACGGTCAACGGGGGGGGGGGGGGGCGGTTCCCCCACCCTGAAACTTCATTGCCAGCGTAGTGCCACCGCACGAAGGCGGGGTCGAAGGAGTTACAGCAGTGGGGATATCCGGGAAGTTTTTACAGCACGGGGATGAGATTACATGGGGGGAAAAGATAGAACACCAGGACTCGGGGATAGAGGCGTCGTCGGCGGGTAGTCTGTGTGCCCATAGCCGGGCGTCCTCAGCGCATGTCCTCAGTAGCCGGCGAAGGCACGGGCGCTGGGCGTCGAAGACAACAGCGTTCCGGTGTTTCCAAAGGTTCCAGCAACAAAGCATGAGGAAGACTGCGCGGTGGCGCTGTGGGATCAGTGGCGGCAGGGGCATGTTCCAGAGCTCGAGCACCGAGGCAAGAGAAGACGACGCCGGCGCCACACCCGGCCCCCCGTAACGCAACAGCCGTGGGGCAGCCAAACATGATGTGATCGGCGGTTTCATCGTCGTGGCGGCACAGCTCGCAATCCGCCTGGGCAATGACGCGCTTCCGTTGCGGTTGCGCCGGCTCTGGATCTTGTTCTGCACCAGGAGCCAGGTAAAGAATTGGACCCGAGGAGGCGCGCGGTTTTTCCACGTGAACCGCGCGAAGGGGCGAGGGAGCCGGCGAGGTGGCGGACATGAGCACCGGTAGAGCCTGTGATGTGCACGGCTGTGAATGTGAATGGTCATGTGCGCATCAGTTTATGGTTACAAGTGAGTGTCAAAAGGCTTTCCTGCATGTGAATGTCGTTGCTGGTGACTAATGCGTGTCACTTACAAGAGAATGTCACACAGTGGTATACATAAATACGTTTGTAGTTGATCTTAAACTCCATGCAGAGCATTAAACAACTTACAGACGACCTCTCTATCTGTGGATTGTATGAGTTGTCTGCTAAAATCGAGATTCCGCAGACGACCCACCGTCTGTGGGTTGTACATGCCCTGAAGCCACCAGCTCACCACCCAGTTGAAGAAGTTCAAGGTCCTATTTGGACTCACCAGGTAGAGCCATCCAGGCGTGCCTGGACCTGGAGGGCTCAGGCGGAGGAGATCAGGAGATCGCAATGCCTATCTACCAAGGATAGAACAAAAATTCAGAAAGAAAGTGTGACAATACCATCTGCAATACAGATCATGTGGCAATAACATCTGCAGGCACTAGCACAAGTCGTCACTGCGGCCTGACAGCAACTCGATTGGCCGCGGTGGCGCTTGGTGCCGTGATGGGCCGACGTGTGAGGGTGTGACTGCGAAGCATATGGTCGTCGTCCACGCACGAGGGCATGTTAGCATCGGATCCGAACTTGAGCATGGCGGCGACGAGCGTACAAGTACAAGAACAGTGTCAGGCCGTCAGGGCAAGGGTTACAGCCAAGAATGATCAATGACAGTGATAGTAAAATTCTTCAGCCTTATAATGATGACTAAAATACCCTAGCGAACCAATGGTTAGATTTGCTACATTACTACATAGTTTCATACTCCCACCGAGAACTGAAATAGGGTACTGCAAAGGTGCTCTATTCTAAACAATAGGCTTCCTGATTCCAGCACGCTCTTGAGCTGCTAGTTTCATTGTGATTTGCTCACCTAAACTTCTGCCTTATTTCGCCACATGTTTGAAGAATTGAAGCATCTTCACATATTTAGTTATGTACCTATGAATGCATCGGATCACTAGAATGAACTGCACTACGATTTGTGGTATCCACAAACCATCTCATGCGTCATGGCTCATGAGAAACAAACACCCAGTGATGCACACGAGTAAAGAAAAAGACTGCATCTGATCAAACACCCAGTGAGTGGAATTCGATTACAGTTCACAAATTCCATGCCAAAACCTGGGATTCCAAGCCTGACAATAAGACCAGAAAGATAAGGCCACCTGTGGTGTGTGGCTGAAGCAAATGCCTTCTTCGACGATCCAAATTACTGACCAAAGTGTATCAGAACTCAGAAGGGAGTACAGAGAAGACTGTCACATGATGTCATGAATGTACAATTGTTAGCTGAAGTATAACATGACCTATTGTAGGGGGGGAAAAGAAAACTTTTTTTTTGTTTAGGCGCCTCTGCTACCTCCTCTGTTCTTCAGCCTCACTCTAGCCCTTTTGTCTTTCATGATTGGATACTTATTACATAAATAAATCAACAAATGGTATTCGGATGGTGCCAGGATCACCGGCAGAGCAGAACAAATATGTTGGTGATTATGAGCCGGAAATGGCGGTGATGCCCTGGTGGTCTCTGGTCCTGATCAGCTGGAGGCACCGGGTGCTCCAGCATTGCCGTCTACTGAACGGCAAGGAAGGTGCTGCTCGTTGGACCTGCTGAACCCGTCGTTGCCGCAGCCGTCGCTGGTGGTGCAGGTGCGACGCCACTGCTACCGATCACATCAGGCTTCTGGAAGCCCGTCTTGTACTTCGTTTTGTCGTCATCGTTGCCGCCTTCTTCAGTGTAGTCGCCTCCCATGTCGTTGTCGTCGCTCTCCGTCTCGTCTGCTCCGAACTGCTGCTGCAGCAGCTGCACGTTTGTTTCTTTCATGTTGTCCTCTGCCCTCTGTGCAAGTGCAACATCAATTCTAAATCCTGATTAGCCTGTGAGCAATTGGTTGATTTCCGAGAATGGAAACCTTTACGGCGAAAGCTCGACGTTACCTTGTTGTTGTCACCGTCATCAGGCACGGTGGTCGTCGGTGCCGTCTCGCCGCTGTTGCCGGGACGACCTTGCACGTTTCCTTGTCCATCATTCTTCGACTTGCTCGCGTCGTGGCTGCTCTTCCCCTCGAGCTCGCGCGGGTTCAGGTTCGGATTCTCCTGCACCACGGCCACGGCGGCCGTGTACTCTCCCGGCGCGGTGCTGATGCCTCCGCCGGCGAAGCGTTGTTTCTTGCGGTACATGGCGTCGAGCTGGTGGAAGTACGGGCAGGTCTTGGAGTCCTCGGGGCGCCTCTTGTTGCTCTCCTTCACCTTCTTGTAGTACTTGTTGATGTTCTCCCACTTCTCCTTGCACCGCTTGGCGCTCCGGTGGTACCCGATCCTCCGCATTCCGGTGGCGATGTCCTCCCAAAGCGGGCCCTTGGCCCCGACGTCATGGTACTGCTCGTCCTTCTCGGTCCGCAGCTGGATCAGCGCCTGCACCTCCTCCTTCGGCCATCGCGACGGCAACGACCCGCTGCCCTCCCCTCCAGGCCACGCCCGGGCCTCCTCTGGCTTGGGAGGCGCGAGCACCGGCTGGACCGAGGCGGCCGCCGCGTCGTGGCGAGGCGACGGCGGGGTGCGGTCGGGCATCGGCGCGGGAATGGGCACGGCGACGGCGATCGGGGGTGGGAGGCGCACGGGCTCCCCCTGCTGTTGCCCATCGCCGACGCGCTGGAGGAACGCGATCAGCGCGGCGTCACGGGAGGCCGCGGCGGCGCGCTCCCTGGCGAGCTGCTCCCGCTCGCGGTTCATGCGGGCGACCTCCTGCCGCCGCCACGCCTCCTCGCGCGCCGTGCGCTCCGCCTCCCACCGCTCGAGCGTCTCCAGGAACACGCGCTGCATCGAGTCCTGCTTCTCGGTGACCTGCTTCATCATCCCCTCGAAGATCGCCATCATCTCCCTGTCGTCGCCGCCGCCGCTCCCGCCCTTGCCGAGGCCCGCCTCCGGGACACCGTCATCATCATCATCCAGGTCGTCGTCCGACTCGGAGTCGGAGTCGGAGTCGGACCCCGACATGGACGAGAAGCTGAGGTCCGGCAGGGCGGCGGCGCCGGGAGGGCCTAGCTGTTGGGTCGCAGGGATCCCCGTCCACGCCGCCATTGTTCTCGACGGCTGATGATCAGCTTGCACCGAGGCCATACCAGTGGGCTGCTGCTGCTGCCGCTGCGCCGCGGCGTGGAGCGCCTCAAGCTGCGAGAAGAAGCGGTAGCTCTTGCCGTCCTGGCGCCCGGCGCGGGCGTCCTTGGTGCGCCTGTAGTACTTGTCCACGTTCTCGAACTTCTCCTTGCACTTCTTGGCGCTCCGGTGGTATCCCAACCCCGCAAGCTTCCTGCAAAGCAAAAGAAAAATGAGCCCCAACACACAACACGGCCGGTGGCGCCGGTTAGCTCTTTCTCGCGTTAACGTCTCAACCACGGCGAAGTCATGAAGTGGTGATGACTTCGTTGTATGTGTGCAGTGCGGAGAAGTATCTTTCATCAAAGAACGGATGGGTCAAAGCTCGTCATCATTCGTCCTCTCACTCCGCTCGCTGAAAGGGACCGGACGTACGCGGAAGGAATTGGAATTTGGAAGCGGATCGGAGACATGTAAAAGCGACGACGGAGAGGGAGAGGCAGGCATGATCCATCACCCATCACCAATTCACCATTCACCAGTGCTTGGAATCAGCAGAGATGTGGTGATGATGTCAAGTTGATGGCATCGTGTCCGAGGAATATAAACTAAGTGAGGTGGTGGCGACAGCGGCCGGCGCCATCGTCAGCGAAATGCCTGACTTCCTTCTTTCCCGGAAAACCCGAGCGCATCGAGGAACAGAAAAACAGTGCAGCTAGCGTGCAGGCTGCAGCTGCTGCCATACTGCCATGCCTGTGCTCTGCTGGTGGCTGGAGCTCGAACGATCAGGGCGCGACATACGGCTACCCAGGCGCCGGGATCATTATCGTCCTGCTCTTCGCTGCACCTACCACTTCACTAGGCTCCAATCTCACATAAACCGGGGGAGAATTACGCCAAAGGCGCTGGGGGAAAGGCAGGGGTAAAAAAGATGACAGGATAGCTCGCCATCATTTCACCAGCGACGCCGGACGGCGAGGTGAATTCCGTGAAACCGTTAACCGCATTCCGCAGGAGGCGAAAGATATAGAGAAAGAGGAGGAGGAGGAGGAGGAGGAGGAGGAGGAGGAGGAGGAATTACGGCTTGCTTTCTCACCTGGCGACGTCCTCCCAGAGCGGCGCTTTGAGGGGGGCGTTCCGGAAGTCGGCGTCCATCTCCGTCCGGATCCTGATGAGCGCCAGTGTCTCCTCCCGCGGCCACCGGTGGCCGCCGGACCCCGACGCTCCAGCGCCGCTGCCGCCGCCGATGTTGGCCGGCACGTCCTCCTCTTGTAGGTTGGCCGCGGCGCCGGCGCCGGCGCCGCCCGCCGGCAATTCCTCTAAATTAGCACTCGGCGTCGTCCCCACAGGCTGCAGCTGCGTCGGCGGCGGCGGGATGGCGGGGACAGACACGAACCCCGTCGGCGTCGGAGGGAACGGGGCCGTGCCAGCCGTCGGCGGGGCCATGTACGGGGACCCGGCGCCACCATGGTGGTGCAGCATGGTCACCAGCCCACCACCACCTTTCCTTCCCTGCCCAAAACACGAAATTCAGTTGATCTGCCACCTCGCAAGGCCTAGGCAATAGAAAATTGCGGCATCACTTAACCAGTACTGCGTCTCTCTTGTCTCCGGCCTACAAGTACGTACTACCAACTACCATTAGTCTAGGAGAGCAATTCAGGCACTGAATTGGGGAGAATTCTTGCTTCTACACCGAGCTCTCTCAGTCCCCGTTGCCCTCCCGTCTCTCTCAAGTCACAGGGAGAGTGAGTGCCACAACGAAGATTAGGGGACTTACGGCGCCTCTGAACGGCGGGTTGTGAGAGAATTGGCAGCGGGGGTGCTGTGCAGCTAGGGGAGGAGGAAGAGGGGACGGTGGTGAAAGGGATGGGATGGGGTCATGGACAACTGGAAAGGGGCAAAAGAGGGTGGAGGGCAGGCAGAGAAAGCCAAGAGCCTCTACAAAGGGGAGGGGCTGGGGTATGGTACATGTGTAAACTCCACCAGATACTAGTGTGCTTTAGGATTTCTTTTATGTATCTCTCTCACAAGATTTACGAACCCTATAAACAAGATATCTATGCATTTTTATAAAAATCTTTGAGATACGGAATGTTATATTATTACTTTTCTAGGAATAATTGTACGTGCATATCAATATATATATTTAAGCTCGAAGACAAAACAATATCGGATATTTTGTTTATTCGATTTCCTTTGATAAATGTTACGGATATGTATGCCACTGGCTCTGAAGGGGAAATTATATATGTGTCCACATGAGATCCGCAACTTTATAAAATATCAACATTTTAGTTAACCATATATTCAATAAATAAAAGGGATAACAATGAATCATTCCATCTCGAACAGTAAGTATAGGACCACCGATAGCGATATCCGAGTTCCAAGAAGATTTTTTTAACCCCTCTTAATCATTTAATATATGTTAAGATAGATATATATATATATATACATAGACAAAATTTTATTCACAAAGAATACTTATTACAATTAAATCTATAGATATTGTTTTGTTTAGCTCTTTGCAAAATTAACCTTTCAATAAAAAGAAAATAAGACATGTGGAGGCGTTCATTCTCTTTTAAAGAGGATGAGTTTGAGCAAACTATTATGCAAAATGTTGGAGCAACATTATTTTTATAAACTTTTTTTATTTAGTTAATCAATTAACATAAATTATCTAGAAGTAGCATCTAATGAATACCGAAAATATGTTACAATTTATTTATTTAACATCTTATCACACCTACTCACATTGACCTAACCAATACAACCAAGTATGACGCAATAAAATGGAGAAATAACATATATCTGGAAAATGCATCCACAAACAAATGATTAGTGTTTCAGTTGTCATATGAGTGTTTTCATGTAGAAAATGTGAGTCAATTTTGTCCCTTAACTTTAAGATGAACCAATGTGATTTGGCTCATACCAATATGAGCAATGCGATAGAAGTCTTCGTGAAGAGACATGTGATCAAGTTTGCTTCATAAGAAGAAAAATCTACAATGTAAATTAGTTTTTTTGTTAGAGATCAGCACACCTTCATCATCAAATGAGCATATAGTACCAAAATCAGAAAATTGAGTGATACAGAGCACATTATAGCTACATGAATTCACAAACAACACATTAGAGAGAATTAGATCATTAGTGAGAGCAATTTGACCCAAATCAGAAACTTTTCCTTTTGAGTTATTACCCAAACATGACTTGTGTATAATTTTATTGCATTATCTTCTAGAGATGTGAACATCTTTATCTAATCGGTCATATGTTGTGTACATCTAGTATTAAGAACTCAATGATTTTGTAGTTCACCTACACACAGTGCATCAAGATTGACATTTAGGAACCACAAGCATGTTTGTGATATTTGGTATGAGTAACAAGAATTTTGAGAACCCAAAATTTCCTATGATGCTTGACTTTAGCCTTGACCTGATGAAATTCACCTCCACCTTGCCATTATTATGTTTCATTAACAAGAAAGGATTATCGGTCAACACATTTTAATTGCAGCTAACTAATTGTAACAAAAAATAGTGTTGCAATATATTTTTAACTACATGGCCAAGAATTAGGATCTTAGTTGATGTCTTGACTTGCGAAACCAGTTGATTGCTACACTTGGAATTACAAGATCAATGACATTGACAAACTTTATAGTGTATTATGAGTTTAGAAACAGTTTTACAATCATTATTAATAAATATTATTACATACTCACTTTTAGCAAGTCATCAATATCATCTCTACTTGTAACAAGACCAATAAGTCATTTACCAACAATGTCAAGAAGGGCATCAGTTATAACCTACAAGGAAAATTGTTAGGATATAACATGCCACCTGTTGACGGTTCAAAAACGCGCCAAGATTCACCGCAAGCTTACGGATCATGTAGTACCTTTTTCCCTCGAGTATTACCCAAGGTTATCAAATATGTGGAACATGTGCAACGCAAGATTCAATCCAAAAAAGCGGAAAACACTTTCCTTTAAGAGATTGTTATGCATCTAATCTACTAAACATGAGAGGTAGCGAGAGAAAGCATAGAGATAACCAATCTAGAGAGTCTAGATCTTGCTTTCGTTGAAGTTCCATGCGAGAGATGAAGATACAATGCGAATATCATAAAAACAACTTTGAACAGTGGCGTCCATACAATCATTGAAGGCACCTACCATATGCGTGAACGACATCCTGTCACGATGTCCCCGCTTTTTGTGTAGGTGAAGAGCATGTTCATGAAGAACGTGTTGAACACTCTTGGTAGATCAGGTATGCACCTCTTAACACCATGGCTACAAGAACACCTCGAGCAATCTATCTCGAGAATAGATTGAGGATGAAACAAAACCAAGAGAGAGAAAAATCGTAGAGAAGACACTTGATCGCTAGAAATTAGATTCACAATATAAATTCACCATGAATGATTACATGAACAAGATCACCACTGGGATCCTACCTTGATCTTCATCCAAGCTCTGGAACTCCGACATGGTCTTCCTTGCAAGGTTCCCACGTCGGCTAGGGAAACCCTAGACAACTAGCACGACCCTCCTCTCCGGAATGGTGTCCCTCTAGCTTCTGTGCTCCTCGGCGGTGAATGGCGAATGGATTGACGCGTGAGCCTTTGCCTCATGGCTTTAAATAGATTGAGGAGGGGGTAGGTCAAAGGCGGCGGTGAACCGGGCCCGAAATAGGTTGGGCCAACCGGCCTGGGTCCACTTCGACCTGTTTCGCCCCCATCTTGTTTCCCCAATCTTCTTACATTTTTCTCTATTTGAATCCTTCTGCATGTGGGTCCTTGACATCATTTTCTCCGCAATTTAGATAAGGGTACTTGTCGTCCAAGCTTTAGCATATTCTGTCTAAATCCTCATAGTTTTACAGCTTCATGCTTTGGTCTTTGGGCCATTTGGAGTCATGTTCACTTCGTTTCTTAACTTGTGTCGGGTTTCTTGATTTTCTCACAAAGTGCTCGATGAACTTTACCCGGAAGTCCTCTTTTAGCGCTAAAATCATGCGTAAATAGAAAACTCCAAAATGACATGCAAGAGAAAACTTGTTATATCAAGGGAGTTAGTACTATTGGATCGTATATCAAATCAATGCCAACACCGAATGTAAACTCATGGTTTGGAGCACCAAATTTGAGCATCAACACCACCATTATTATGTTTCATCAACAAAAATAATTATTTCTAAAATTGATCTATAATATGAAGGAAGATATGCAAAGGATGTGTAGGAATGGGGAGCTCTCCTATGTGATGGTTGGTTATCTTGCAATGTTAGCAATAGGACCCAACCTCCTTCACAAAGCACTCATAGAGTTCAGGTGACTTAGCAACATCTTTTATGGGTGGTGGGTGTCGGCGTCATAAGAACGGGGTCCCCTTAGTCAATTACTGATGGGTAGGTCCCACTGTAAGCCTCTCAAGGGATTAGTGAAGATAAAGAACGAAGCTTATCTCCAGCTCCCGGGATAACGTCACCCATGATGTCATCGTCTCGGGAGCCTCCCCGGGCATGGTTTCGCAGAGAAGGAAGAGCGAGAACATTAGCCCGAGGAAAAGATGGTTGACAAGACGACACAGGATGATGGGACAGGCGGCCGCCTCGTCCCCGTAAAGTTCCCATAATTACAGGGAGACTGACGGAACATGCTTGCAAGGCCCGTTGGGGGCTGAGCCTGAATCTAACATGTCGTGCAGGCGGCGCTCCCCCTCAAGAGCGCACAACTAGTGCTGCTCACATGCACTGCATCGACGTGGAAAAAGACCGAAGGAAGGGCCCACTGACACAAGGACCCACGAGAAGACAGAAGAGGAGGCCAGGAGTGATTGGACTTGTAGTCCAATGGTAGGACGGTCCAGTGGGACACTACCCACCAGGGTTCAAATCCTGGTGCTCGCACCTTTTCCTGGATTTTCCAGGATTTACCGGCGTTATGCGTTAAGTGGTAAGCGACATTCCCATCGATGACGAGGCGCCATTGGTGACTTCGGGAATCTCCAGATCTGTTAGTGCTCAGTCCTTCGGAGGTGCTCATAGGGGTAGGGTTTGCGTACGTGTATTCATAGGGGTGAGTGTGCATGTGTGTTGTGAGCGTCTGCGTTGTACTATGTCATTCTCAAAAAAAGAAGAGGAGGCCAGGAAGCGTGACCCTGGCGTAAGGGTATCCAGGGAGGCGTCTCGGGAGGAATCCCGAGGGGCCTCCCCCACATGGATCTGCAACTGCATGTGCATGGCTGGGACCCACAAAGACTGAGAAGGTGTCAGTATGTGAGTGGCGGAAAGGATAACCTGACAAGAGTCGTATAGTGTTGTGGGAACCCCCAAACAAAGGGGTACATTCACACTAGAGGCGACATGTTGAAACCGCCATAGGATTACTACAAGAGGAAGGAGACAACCTTTCCTTCGGGGACAGAAGACACAATGACAACAAACACAACCTACGTGGGACATCTCTAGGAAAAATACAATCACACAAAATGCAGGGCTTTTATCCTCCTAGAGGCCCGAACCTACCCAAATTCTTTGTGTCTTTGTTCATCATCCAATCACTCCAAAACCACACTAATAGTCACCTCACTAAGTGTATGAATTCTTCCCTAGGCCGAATCTCTAAAAGGGGGCCCATCAGATCTCTACTTAAGGTGTTAATCCACCATCAGTGGGAAGGAACAAGTCCTCTTGAGCCATAGCATCTTGCATTGCACTAGAGGATCCTTGTGCAATTCCTCTGGCTTGGTCAGTTTATTCACACAATACCAATCAACCATTTTTTGATAAAACACATCCTTAAGCTAATATTTTGATCTATAAAGACTAATGCGTCCTTTTTGATCGAATTGTGTTGTTGTGACCAATCAATCAAAGGATGCAAACATGCCAATGTTTAGCTCTTTCTCTTGCAAGTATTCTTTCATGTTTAATTTGATCTGGATCACAGAAGAACAACATGCATAGTTGAATATGTTCACACAACTTGCCACAACATTCTCTTCGACGCTACACATATTTCTTTAGCAAGCATTAACTTTACTCTCCATACATTTTTCCTTATAATACGATGTAATGGTAAATACATTTTTACATTCCAAATTAAACACGCTTTTTAATATACAACTTCTAAGCATGCATGCCACTACACCATGCATTGGCCTACTGTTTTGTTTTTAAACAAACATGAAACAACAATGTAAAATGCCACAGCTACAGGAAAAAAAGAAAGAAAATGATTGTTTAGTATAGCAAGATCATATAATGTGGACTTTTCATATTAGGCTCATGCTAGTATTGAGAAAAATATCAACACAAGGATAAGTTATGCTCAAAACTAAAAGATCAAGACTATATTGACCCATCTAAAAGTGGAGGGACAAACTTGACCACTAGGGTAAAGTGGAGTGACCATAATGGCTATTTTCCTTCAGAAAATGAAGCATTCTGAGTTGTGAAATATGTACCTTTACTGATGTTGATGTGATAATCTCTATTATTGCTACTATTTCAGCTTCACTGTCTGATGCTGACATCTCGTGCAATGTAGTGCTTCATTGAGAAATTGTTGCTTTGTTGTGAGCTTTTGGTGCATTGTTACCAAAGGGGAGACAGACATGGCGAGTAGAGATAGGGGGAACTTGTTGGTTCTTGTGTATGACAGTGCATTGACATGTTTATATATGTTTGTGCTTTCTCTTATGTTAATACATGCTCATTGTTACTTTCTTGAATCCTACCTTTGTACATGTATTAGTCGTAGTGTATTTTAAATTCAAATCATGTATCTCTACTTCTTATGTTGTCATCTAGACAAAAAAAGGGAAGATTTGATTTCACACCTTGGATAAGGGTGTGTTTCAATGATAAATAACATTTGTGTACTTGTGATTGGCCACATTGTTTGGAAGGAAAATATTATTGGTTATTATTATATTAGTTACAATGATGAACATTACCCATCTCTCAATTAAAATATGCTTACAATAAATCAAAATATAAAACATATGTGAAGTATTTGGCACTTAGATTCTTTTGACAATATTATTGTGGTTGAGATTTCATCAATCTTTATATATATCTTTGATCATACAAGTAGGTTGTTACTCCAATGGTTTGTAATAGCATTAATGATGAAATATAAATGTAATGAAGTGTATATTGTGTGTGAGAAGGAAAGATGGTAACGTAGTAAAGAAAACTATACAAACATATTAGTTGTGACCCACTTTATGACAATATGTGTGCCTCTTGATTAAATAACTTTGCTTTGATGTCTTATTTAATATACTATAAATAGTGTGATAATTGTTAAGTTATATAATTTAACACATAGGGATAATATTTTATTAAGAAGGATGAGTAAGGCCACCCAATTCGAAGGTTCATTCCTTTGACTAAAGACACATTTGTGGATGAAATTACTTGAACATTTTCAGATTATGTGCTGGGTCTAAATGTTTTGTATTATGTAGATAGTGATCATGGGTAGAATTAAAATATATAAGCACATATTCTTTTTTTAATTAGTTTATTGCTTAATTGATCATTATTTTGTAGGCATAATAGGTAGTTTATGGTATTTTGTTACTCTTATTTTTAAAATGTAAAGCTTTCTTTTCCATGATTTTCCATTTGGAACTCAACAATAATTAATTTGAAATAACGTATTGATTATTTAGTGATGCATATGAATCGAGTGTTAAAGAGTAAAAGCAATGGAATGTAATGGAATGAAAGCAAATGAATTGATTGATTGATGAGGGGGGTGGACCCCCGAATATATACATAGGGAAAGGGTGTGTAGGCACCCCTTCGGGAGTGTCGCACCCCTTCGGGATGACCCTTCGACAAGGTGGTTGTAACTTCCTAATTACATCACTAATGATTCCCCTAATTACATAGTTACGCTAATTGATGACTAATCAATATTTCATAACACTCCCCCTTGATCAATTGCTTCTTGGGATCTTGATGTGATTCTTCTTCAATCATTTGTAGATATTTTCTTGTAAAACTCCTCCAAAAACCCTATGGGAAAAATCTTGAGGAGAAACCAATCTGTGTGTATGTGCCATTAAAACTCCTTTAAACCCAGTGGGAAAGTATAAGGAGAAAATGATATGGCATTTTAGATTATTGTCTCATTGATGACTTATATGAGAAAACCTTGGAAAGGAAAACTCATAAGTAAGTTTAGAGATCAATAATGTTATGATCTGAGGATCATGTTTGAATAACCTTCTCTAAAACCCAATGGGAAAATATGAGAAGGGATTCTATATCTTCTTAAAAACTCTTGTAGAGAAAACAGAAGATATGACATAGAGTATGTCTTGAAAACCACCCTTAAAACCTTAGAGGAAAAATTAGGTGATATGCGATATGTTCTTGTATTGATATTGCCTCATTAAAACCTTTTATGAGAAATCTTGTAGGGAAAACTCATATAGGAAAAAGAGTACAATATTCATAATCAAATGATTATGTGTAAGTTATATCAAAGGAATGTCTCCCCCTGATTCTTGCAAATCTTTGAGTTGTCTCGTACCTATTCCAAAAACATATTTCTGGAATAATATTGTTGGTAAGGACATTGTGAATAAATCTGTAAGATTATCACATGATTTCTATCTCATCTTTCTTTTGTAATTGATGAGAATATCTCCTCTTGAACCTTGCAAAAGTTTAAGTTGTCCCTCACCACTTAGCACGGATACCATTCTACTATATAGTGGTGGATAAGCAAATTAGTGAGTGCCTTTTGCAAGATATTTATTCTCTCATTTTTTAAAAATGAGGATAAATATTTTGATCAATACAAGATGCATTATCATTTATGGATAATGCTAGTGATTATATGGAATCACATTTTATCATCCATTAAAGTCAAGCGTATGAATATGATGCTTCAGAATGATATATAAAAGTTTATGTTGTGGAGTCCATTATGATGACTACCATGAAACTTTATTATTTGTATCAGTCTATTATCTGGCAATATACATGGGGATCAGTTAGCCAGCATCTTGATATCCTATTGGTCAAGTCTTGAAATATTAATCAAGACTTTTAGTACCATTTGATATCTATGGATATCATTTTTTCACTCCCACCAAAGATGGTGTTGTTGGAGTTGAATTATAGCAAGGTATCTACAACTGCAATATTAAGCATGTTGTCATTTGCATGATACACAAGAACTTTCTTGGTACTAACATTTATCATCCCAAGGTCTAAATGGATATTGATCCATCTTTAGGGATTGAATGACCATGAGTTTTTATGGATATGTTTATCCAATATTAAATTTTTGAATATTGGTACATGCTATCAATTGAATATTGATAAACTAATATATATTTGCACAAGTTGTAAACTTGATCATAGTTTGGTTTTACCAAAATTTCCATATCAAATTCCGTCATAAAACGGTTGCTTTTTTTTATAATGTGTTTTAAAGATGATGATGGAAAATCCAAGTTGGATTTGTTTATTAACACACATTCAACCATAGTGATTGGAGTAATCCTTCTATGGAAGATACTCGCTTAGTCAGTTGTACCACAATCAACTTGACTATTTCAAGTTATGGAGTGACTTGAATGATACACAATTTATGTTGCGATTTATATTTAGATGTAGAATATGGAATAAGTCGAAGACTTGTATATCCAAATCTATGAAAGTCATTTGATCTGCCAATAAAGTATAGGAACATAATTTTCACATATACCACAAGGGTATGCTTTGCTCGGTCTCTCGCGTGAAACCATTGCTACAATATCTCATTATATCACCACCTATCTTTCATAAAGAATGCATTTGTGAGAAGATGGCATTACTATGGTAAATACCTCTCACTAATGAATGAGATAAATTCTCCATAATTGCCACCTTTTTATTAGACCCAATCTTGAGTGTTGATACACTCTGCCTAAGACTTTTGGTCCGGATCCAGCTTAAGGTGTATAGAAATTTTCAAGAGTATATGTCGACATTTATGTAGTCTTTGTATTATTGATTCGATAGAACCAATATAGCATGTGAAATATTAATACTTTAGAACTCTTATCTCATTTCCCAAGACGATAGAGTTAGGATGTTCCAATGATGCGTCGGTGCCTAGATTTATGTGCACATGTATCGGGCTTTAGAATGTTAAACATTCATAGGCTTTGAATTTTCAATAATCCATAAAGTGTCTAACAACATGTATGATGTTGATTTGCATTTACTATACTGGAGGATGTCTCCCCCTGTTTCCGCGGATGCTTATTAACAAGTTATGTCCCTAGTGACCATACTTCTCCCCCTCTTATTTTAATTTGGGAGTTGAGTGATCTTGTTAGATTTCCACTCTTTTCTGGCACATTGAGTTGTAGGGATTGAATAAGATGACACTTTTGATAAGTAAATACATTTGGCGTAATATTTGTAATATGCTACAAATATATAAGATGTTTTGAACTGATAATTCAAATGTTCTTTTGTATGTACGTGAATGTGATTGGTAACATTCATTTTGTATTCCTAGCATTCTATATGTGGTATTAATCTCCCCCTAATGCCCGGAATTATCCTCAAGGTGTGATCAACATACGTGCTTTTTGTGTAAATCCCCATAGAGACCTAAGGTATTATATGAATGACGGATAATACCTTTTATGTTGATCCCTAATGCCCATGATGTATGTTGTGAGGTGGTGATATCGGTATGTGCGAAACATAACCGACAAGCGATGGGAAATATTTGGTTGTAGCCAAGCTTTCACGTACTAACTGCAACGGAGGGAGCCATATGATTGCAGCTTGATGAATGTTAAATATGTGGTGTGTAAATCCACATATTACCAACTTGATGTTGATAGGTTGAATTCTATTGTGATGGTCATGCAAATGAGTTATCTCGATAAGAGATTTAGTTAAGCCATAATTGGTATGGACATATGGTACTTAGTGATATAGTTCCCAAAACCAAATAATTCCATATGAATGGATGTAATCCTGCGTCCAGGAAAGTTTTGCTCAAAGTTGAAAACTAGAGAAATTAATTTGGTAATTTGCAATGCCTTATCATCAGTAAGGAACACAAATGGAACTATTCATAATTCACTCTATGAGCACTTGATAGTGCTTAGATAATCCATAAATGGTTGAATATGCCAACTTATCTTGAATGCATTCAAGGATTTGTGTGGCTTATTGTTTAGAATTTTAAGGTAAGAGGGCCTTAAAATTAATTCTCAAGTGACACATGTGGTGCACAAAATCTGAGGATTTTGAGAATGTATGCTGTGACCAATAGAATTGATAATAATTATTCTTATCATCCATGAGTTAGGATGACCAAGGCTATAATGCCGATTCCTGATATATTCAAGATTGAAAAATTATTAATACGCAACATGTCATACGGGATTTATGTAGGTACATATAACATATCCCAGATGATATGAAAGGAATTGTATGAATATTGATTTTTCTTATCCATTTTACCAAGTTGAGTGCTGATTTTTCATCATTATCCTTGGTAATGGGTTTCACTATGAAACCATATACTAATGGATGTCACAAAATTGAGGGTTTCTGTAGAATACCTAAGTGCATCTATAATAAATAATTGAATACCCGTGAGGAGAGTAAAATTCTCATAATTGTGATAGTGGTGATCCACTTTGTGAAATTCCTTTTCTTTCTGGGTGTATCCCGAATAAATACCATGTATGAAGTACAAGATGTTAATGATGGACAATATACTACATATGTAGTATAGTATTGAACTAATGATAATTCCATGAATTTATATGGAAACATGTGGAGATCCGATTTATTAATTTATTGAAGTGTGGTTCAAATTGATCTCCTTGAATTCACTTTCCTCCACCGGGGTGGAGATTTCACTTTCCTCCACCGGGGTGGAATATTGCAATGATATCGTTGATATCATGTACCCATATTGGATAGTAAATTCAATCCAATGCAAATTCAAAAATTTCCATTTTGGAAACATTAGTCTTGTCCTACATGAGTTAATCATGTATTTAAATGAATTTACTCGATGAGTAAATTTTACAGCATGAAATATATTGTAGTGCAAAATTATTAAAATCAAGTTGATACTTGATTCTAAGTGGACTATTCTATAATTTGCTAGCAACACAAGTTTTGTTGCATATGCTTTTGGACTCTATTCTTGTGAGAATAAATGATCCGATGATCATTGCCAAAACATACTTTCTTTATAATAGAATATAATCACCATAATATTTTGCACATTTTCTCGCTATTTATTTAAGCCAAAATTGATGCTTAAAATTATGTATTCAAGATGGATCTTGGATTATTTTATGTATAATCTTGTAGTTTCAAATTGCGATTTGAATTACAAGTAGTATGAACCTTATATTTGATAGGCGATGATTTCGCTTTTTTTTTATCGAGTGTGACTCGATCATCACGTACTAGTGATGAATTAACACATCAAATGGTAATCACCAGAATGGTGTAAACTTGAAATGGTGGACGAGGAACTCGTTGCTATAGGTATAATTTGCATGAGTGCAATACCTTAGACTCCACTAATATGTGTTACACTAGTAATATTAGGTCATTTTTAGGAAATAATCACCATGTTGGTGATATAATTATGCAACGATTAGTGAAGGCAAGATGATTCTTGCAACAAAATTTACTTTACCGATGTAAAATTTCGTTGAATGTAAGATGGTTCTTACAAAATTAAGGTATAGGACATATTAATTCTCGTAGGAATAATTTGACTTGATAGTCATTAAAATATTTTTTTGTCCTTTTATATGAAAAGTGGATATACACTTTGAAGGTAATCATCATAAAAATGTAGACCTCTCAATGATGAGCAAAAGATGCCTAAAAACGTGGATCTCGGGGCAAATAAGTTCTTATAAAGAACTTATCACAACCCGCCGCCTAGGTCACATCACCTTGTGTTATTTCCAATCATCCGTACATGCCTTAATTTTAATTTTGCTTGATGTTCTACTTGATGTAGAAAATTTTGATTAATTTAGACCATGCAAAAATAAATTGCATATGTAAGAATTGTTCTAACCCCTAGAAATGACCTCCGGATCATAAACATGAATAATTACTTGCGGTAATTATAACATTTAAATTACATAGGTGCGTATACGGATGGTACAAATAATAGTGTTCATCATAACGCAAATTTACATAACAATTTAGGGTCTAAATCTTAAATGTACAAGACTAATAAGTCCGAATATATAAAAGATAAAACCCCGAGGGCTAAATTAAAGTTCAAGGTTTTTCTCGGACTTTTCGAAAATTCGGGGGGTCCGACGGACTTCTGGAAACGGAGGAGATGTGCGGCCTGTGGGCCGCTGTCTTCCGCCCGTGTGGGCCGGCAAGCCTGGAATGGCCCGGCAAGGCCTGCTTGGCCCAAGCCCGGCCCAAATGCCCGCGCATAAAAGGGGTGGGGGTGCGGTTAGGGTTTCCCCTAACCCGCAGCCGCCCCTAGAGCTTGCCGCCGCCAAGGCGCCAAGGTGGTGGACGCATTGAGGAAAAATTGAAGAACGCGAGTTCCATTTGCCACTAGAATGCATCAAAATGGTAAGAGCAAAACCGATGGATTTCGGTTTCGATGATTTTGTTCCTTTGTGATGTCAACCATTTTTTTATTGAAGCCACCGTTGGTGAATTGCCCGTCCTAAGGGTCAAGCCGGCAATGCCGCCCGCCGCCATCGTTTCCGCTGCTAGTGAGTTGGGGTCGAGACGACCCCGATGATCCAAGTAGAGCACCGAGCACCGCAGGATGACGAAATGGCTCCTCCGGTGGTGGACGGTAGTGTGGCACCGGTGGAACTGCAGCTTGTTTGCACAGGGCTTGATGTCGGTGTTGATGGTCCAAGCCGCTAGCCCGGGCTCCGAACACGAGGCATGTCGTCTGTCTTATCCGTTCTTCGTCTTTGTGCCCGGAGAGAGAAAATAGGCCGGAGACTTATCCGTTCTTCGTCTTTGTGCCCGAGAGAGAGCAAATAGGCCGGAGACGGAGTTTGGTGACACGGCGACTTGCGAGGGCCTCGGCCTCTGTGCGCTCGGCAGAGAGCGTCGATAACGTGTTAAAGAGTAAAAGCAATGGAATGTAATGGAATGAAAGCAAATGAATTGATTGATTGATGAGGGGCTGGACCCCTGAATATATACATAGGGAAAGGGTGTGTAGGCACCCCTTCGGCAGTGTCGCACCCCTTCGGGATGACCCTTCGACAAGGCGGTTGTAACTTCCTAATTACATCACTAATGATTCCCCTAATTACATAGTTATGCTAATTGATCACTAATCAATATTTCATAACACGAGCACCCGTGAAAGTTTAAGTAGACTACAACACTCTATGCTGAATGGAATGTTTCTCTCTATTTTTATTTAAGGGCCAAAATTGCTTGGTAGCAATCGTGAGACGTGGAGAAAATTAGGACAACAACATTTGTGTATTATGACACGTGGAGCGTCCCATGTATGATGTCACATTGACATGTGGCCCTACATATGATCCTTGGCGGTGCTACCCAGCATAATTTTTTTAATTAAAGCAAGAGCTCTACTATGTCATATAAGAAGAAACAACATTCGTACATAACGAGCCGAAGCAAACACCACCACACGAATAAACCCCAGAACAGAAACAAACGCATCCGACACAACACACCACCATCCCAACCACTTGGGAGAGAAGATCGAAACAAGCCATCGATGTCTGTGTCGTCGTCACCAACGCTATGTCACAGCGAAACCGCAACCCGCTGCAGGCCCGAGTGACCCCTAAGCTCCTCCATCATAAGACCGTCACCCTCAAAAATTTTCTCTACATGTTATTTTCAAGTAGGGAATTGTTTTATATATTTATTTTATCATGATTTTGCAAAAATATATGGTCCGCCACAAATTTTGCAAAAATATACACCTGCTGTCGTGGCCCACAGCGTCAGGGACATAACGTCATGGCCCACGGTGGTAGGAGCCACCAGGAGTGGGCCCTTAGTGTGGCCCAAACGTGGCGCCGTACGCCATGGCGTCAAGAGCCTAGCGTCGCAGGCCATGGCGTCAGGTCCTAGCGCCGTGGGCCGTGGCGGCGGCGGGCTCGCTAGCGCCGTGGGCCACGGCGCTAGGGTCCAGCTGCCTATAACACCGAAATTCAGCTGAAAATGTCATAATAGTTCGAAAAAAAATGAGAGGGGGAGAGGAGAAGGGAGTGAGGAGGAGGTGGTGAAGGTGCGAAGCTCTGCCGGTTTTTCGTCTCGTCAGAGGTAATACTCTAATACTTAATAGTTTTAGTGTAGATTTGCTTAGTAGATATATAGTTTTAATGTAGATCTGCTCAGTAAATACATAGTTTTAGTGTAGATCTGCTTAGTAAGTACATAGTTTCAGTATAGATTTGCTTAGTAAAATTATAGTTTTAATTATAGTTGTAGTGTAGCTCTGAGTAGATATATTTTGTAGTTGCAGAAAATGTAGAAATTATCTATATTAATTTAATTTGTTTAGAAAATGTTGAAAATGATTTTATTTGTTGTAGAAATTGTAGAAAATACTTATATCTGTTTAAACAATAACTAGAGATGTCTACTGCTGCTGCTGAAGGGGGGAGGATGGCAATAGTGGTGGTGATCCGAAGGGGAAAAACACAAATACAACACCTGATCCGAAGAAAATGAGTACGTTAGAAAGAGGCATGCTTCGATATATGCAAGGAAAAACTGCATATGCCATTGCAAGAGGAGAGGAACCTCCTTGTAACGGTCTTTATGCTCCCATAGACATGCATCATTATTTGCAACGAAAAACTGCAGATGCCATTGCAAGAGGAGAGAAACCTCCTTATGGTGGTCTTTATGCTCCGGGTGGTCTTTACGGTCCTTCGTCGTCAAATCGCAAGGATGGCTAAATACTAGAACTTTGTATGATGTTGTAGTCTTTGACCATGCGGTGTTGTAATATTTGAACTTTGTATGATGTTGTAGTCTTTGACCATGCGGTGTTGTAATATTTGAACTTTGTATGATGTTGTAGTCTTTAACCATGCGGTGTTGTATGATGTTCGTTTATCTAAATTCGCCGTTAAGTATTAATGGTTCGTCGTTTTATCAATCCTTCAACAATTCAAATTTAAAAAAATAAAAAAATTCCTACCGCCGCATCCCACGGCGGCAAGGAACAGATACCGCCGTGGGCCACGGCGTTAGCTCAAGCGCCACGCTGACGCCAGGCGTTAGGCCCTTGACGCCGTGGCCCACGACGTCAGGTACGTAACGCCGTGGCTCGCGGCGTTAAGGGTATGGGCCCAGTCCTGGCGGCTCCTGCAGCCGTGGGCCACGGCTTTATGTCCTTGACGCCGTGGGCCGTGACAACATATGTATATTTTTGCAAAATTTGTGGCGGACCATATATTTTTGCAAAATCGTGATAAAATAAATATAAAAAAAATCTAAAGTAGGAGTACTACCAGAATTTTCAAAATACAGCGAAGTTGCGCTGCACAATCCACGATAAGCCAAACGGCAATCATAGAGCAGCGAGCGGATAGATGGCCGGATGTGATCTGTCAGAGATGCGTGATCCAAGGAAACGCCCCGCTGCAGGCGCAAGCGCAGGCGCAGGCGGTACGCGCGAGAAGGCAGGGGACACACGTACAGAAGTCAGAAATGCATGCCCGGCCCGGGCACCCGTCCATCGCTAGCGACACCGGTAGGGGGGCAAAGCTAACAGGGGTGGCCGCTGGCCGGAGGGAGCGGAGACGGCAGGCGCAGCGCAGCGAGCAATCAATGAACGGGCACCGGCGCTCGCTCGCTTTTGTGAGAGTTGGGATTTGCCGGTTCCGTGCACGGATCGCCGCTGCTCCCTTCCTTACCTGGCGTGACCTCGCCGTCGCCGAGGCCTCGCCGAGCTAGCCGGGAGCCCGGGACCCGGCCAGCCGGGCCAGGGCCCGTCCGCTCCGCTCCTTCTGTTGTCGGTGGCATGATCACTGCAATCAGGCTGCTGGATCACTGCAATGCCAAGGAGGCGCTGTTTGCGTTTCCTTGCGTCGCTGTGTTTGTAGATCGATGGGACTGTTGCCCAGAGCTTGTTTTGCAAACTTTGGGATCCGTAGGTGGTGGCAATGGAAGAGCAGTGGGCCGCCCGTAAATCGTAATCGTGCAGTGCCGCAACGGAAGAGTATGTGTCTACGCATGAATGTTTCGCGCCTGCAATGTAGTACAGGACCACTGCCTCATTCTTCCTCCCAATGCTTTGGACACCACTTTGCTGGTGGTCCTATACGTACTCGATCCGGTATTTATTTTCGGGGGTTTTTTTTTGCTTGTGTGTGTCGATGCAAGTTGCAGGAGGCTCGGCCGCGTCCGCTTATCTTATCAGGAATTCTATAGGTTCCAAAGTTTCAGGAAAGAGACCATTATCCAATGACTAGAGAACTAGCTTTGCATTGACAACGTTGGTTTAAAGGAAACCGGCACATGCCTTGCGTGTGATGGCCTGATGGGATGACGAGGAGCATGAGTGGTGGGTGTCTGGTGTCTTTCATGATGGTGGGCCGCTTTGTTATTAGCTACTTTTCTGCCGAATTACAACCACGAGAGCTGTATCTGCCTGACAATAAGGTTTCTAAAATTTAGGTTATGTGGGAAGTATGGTATCTCCAGCATGAATAGTATATCCCTCTGAAAAAAGAACTGAGAAGAGAGCTTACATGGTGGCATCTTTGGTTGGCATCCCACTAGAAGTTGACAAGATCAACTTAAAGAAATGGGAGTATGTCAGAGTTAAGATTGGATGTAAAGATATAACTAAAGTGCCAGCAGTGGTGGAGGGATTGTTAGATTTGCACTTTTATGATTTCATCTTCCAGAGAGAGATCCATATTGAAGGGCATAATCAGCCAGGATGGAACACATGGACAAGATCCAATGAGGGGAATGATCACCCATCACCCAAGAAGCCAAAAAGGAATGAGGAGAAAGGGTTCCAGGGAAGCTCTGCTGGAACACATGATAAGGAAGCTGGAACATCAAACCAACAGCATGGTAAACAACATGCTGCAGAAGGAGGAGAGAGGTCAGAGAAAGGAAAAGAGAGTAATACTGAGGATATAGATAAAGAACAAAGCTCACAAGACAAACAAGGGCAAAAAGAGGTTATGCAGGAGGACAGGATCAACCCTACTGAGGACAGTGTGTGCTTTGAGGAGTTGTTGTCACCAGGAGGGACCCACTGGAACTTTGGATCCATTCAACAGACTGATATCAGAAACATTTACAGGATGCAACTGAATGAGACCAGATCAGTGGCAGTGAATGAGTATGGCACAAACCTTGCTAAAAGCAAGCTTGACCCCTTGGTGGTGTTAGAAGCCAAAAATGCTATGGCTAAGGGAGATAAATTAGGTGAAAAACTCATATCACTATGACAGAAAAACTTGGAGAGATGATTGGGGAAGAGGAAACAAACAAGACACAAAAAGAGTGTCTGCAAGAAGAGATAACCAATACAGAAGGAGGAACACATGAAGCCCCTGAAGCAGAAAAATGCAGCCAAGAAGAAGAGGCCTTAAATAAAAAACCTCTGGAAGAAGAAGATAAATCTCCCCCATTGAAAGAAATTTCCTCTGTGCTTGATAATGGAAAGACAAATGTAGAATACAAAGCAAAGTCTCCAAGCAACACTCTTGCCACCCAAGAAAACATGCTATCAGATCCTCAACAAGGGGAGATGGGAAAAGAGCATGGGAAATACACTTCACCAATCAACTCACCCAATTGGGATAGCCTTGAAGAGGAGACCATTACTGAGATAGAACTGCAAGTTACAGATCAAGATAAAGAGAAGGTAGTTGAGCCAACAAAAGAGCATGAGAGGATTGCCAAGACTGTGAGACAAAACAAGGGAGGAGAACCTGTCAGACAAAGTGAGAGGACCAAGAGACAAGAGAAGGGAGGTATGAAGATTGCTGACAAGGCAGACTTGGCGGCGAGGAAGAAGAACCTGGAAGGTAACGACCTGAACCACAAGAACTCCTTTGCAGTTCTGGACAACTTAACTTTAGTTGATAAATTCAGTAAAATGGGAGGCAACTCCAAATCTGTTATTTTAGAAAATTTTGATATTATTAAAGATCTAGAAATGGCTAGAAATAATATGAAGGAGAGATTAGAAAACCTAAAAAAGGAAGATGTTGAGATAGAGAATGAAATTCTCCCCTTAGAGGAGATGAGATATATTGAATGGAGATCAGACTCCTCTGATCTCTCTGATATATAGGATTTCAAAGTAGTATCTAGGAGAAAAAAAGAAGAAGAAAAATAAGAAGAAATCCCCTGGAAAAATCATTAGCCCTGAAGGTCAATCATCCCAACCTACTGATGGGAGTGACCCTTTGGAAGGAGAAATATCCAGTCATAGCACTGGATATTGTCTCAGAAAGAGGAGAAATGCTAACTTTAAATATTCAAAATGATAGGCCTCATATGGAACTGTAGAGGGGTGTCAAAAAAGGGGATAACAACTAAAGTCAAGGACCTTTACACTGAGTATAAAGCAGACTTCATTGGGCTACAGGAAACTATGAGGAAGAACTATACCGACAAGTTCTTTAGAGGGATTGACCCACAGAATAGTTTTACCTGGCACTGGTTGCCCTCAATAGGCAAATCTGGTGGGGTTTTATGTGGTATTAAAAAAGAAAAATTTGAGGTTGTCAAAATAGAGGAGAAGGAGTTTCTTTTATCAGTTGAGGTAATAGACAAAGGCATGAGGAAAAATTTGATGTTGATCATGGTTTATGGCCCTGCTCAGGAGGATAGAAGAGAGAGCTTCCTAACTGAGCTGGCTGAAACCAGTTCTAAAATTAATATCCCCACCCTAATTGGAGGGGATTTTAACATATTAAAATTCAGTAATGAAAAGAATAAACACTTTGCAGGTAACAGATACACTGACATGTTCAATTGGATTATCAATTCTTTTGAACTAAGAGATTTACCTTTCATTGGGGGAAAATACACTTGGAGTAATAATCAAAGTGAGCCCACTTTGGAAAGATTGGACAGAGTCTTGATAAGTTCTGAATGGGAAACAATTTTCCCCTTGACAAACCTCAAGAAAAACCCCAGAATTATGTCTGACCACAATCCTTTGACAGTGAGCTCAGATATGGGGAAAGTTAGGAAAACAAAACAATTCTGCTTTGAGATTTCCTGGGTTGAACATCTAGAATTTTCTGAGAGAATAGCAGAGATTTGGAGTAGAGATATAACAACAAGTAATGCAGTGGAAAGATGGCACATCAAACTGAACAGAGTGAAGAAATTCCTCAAAGAATGGGGACAGAACATTAAGGGACACACTAGGAGATACAAAAACCTTCTGAAGGAGGAATTGGCCAATTTGAAGAAAAAAAGAGGAAGAAGAAAGCCTGACTGCCTCTTTATTGGAAAAGAAAATATTTATTCAAACATAACTATTGAGAGTGTTGGAAGAAGAGGAATTGTATTGGCACAAAAGGTCTAATCAAAACTGGCTGTTATAGGGGAGAACAATACAGAACACTTCCACAGATATGCCAATGGGAAAAAAAGGAAAAACATGATCTTCCAAATGGAGAAGGGTGATAGTACCTTACAAAAAGAAGAAGATATACTGGAACATGCAACAGAATACTATAAAACCCTCTTTGGGCCCTCAGAAAAACCTCTATTTGATCTGGACCCAGACTGTTGGAAGCAGGAGGAAAGAATTACTGAAGAGGAAAATGAAGACCTCACCAAACCCTTCAGTTTGAAGGAGATAAGAGTAGCTATCTTCACCATGGAAACAAATACAACTCCTGGGCCTGATCACATCCCTGTGGAGTTCTACCAAAAGAGCTGGGATTCAATTAAATTGGATTTATTTGATATGCTCACTGACTTCTGGGGACATAAACTAGACCTGGGGAGACTCAATTATGGCATTGTAACATTGATACCAAAGATGAAGGAGGCCAATAAAATAAAACAATACAGACCAATTTGCTTACTAAATGTAAGCTTTAAAATAATAACAAAAATTCTGATGCTCAGATTTGAAAACTGCATGAGTAAAATCATACATAGATGTCAGTCAGCTTTCATAAAAGGAAGGAACATAATGGATGGAGTGATGACTCTTCATGAGATATTGCATGATGTTAAACACAACAAGAGAGATGGAGTGATCCTTAAACTTGATTTTGAGAAAGTTTATGACAAAATAAGCTAGGATTTCCTATTTGAAATGTTGAGACAAAAGAGGATTCAATGAAACCTGGTGCAAATGGATTAGCGAGGTAGTAACAAGTGGCACCCTTAGTGTGGAAGTGTGGTTCTGTTGGGAACTATTTCAAAAGTGGCAAAGGGGTTGGGCAAGGAGACCCCCTATCTCCCTTATTATTCAATCTAGCTGCAGACAGTTTAGCCAAAATGATCCATACAACACAGAAAAATGGTTTGATCAAAAGGTTAGTAGCAAAATATATTGATCAGGTGCTAGATGTGCTTCAGTATGCAGATGACATTATCTTATGCATTGAAGATGATTTGGAGTCTGTGCAAAACATGAAGTTCTTACTTTGTCTATATGAAAAAATGTCTGGCTTAAAAATTAACTTTAACAAAAGTGAAACCCTCATGGTTTCTCAAGACTATAAAAAAGCAATTGTGTATGCTGACATTTTAAACTGTGCCACTGGAGAATGGCCAATCAAATATTTGGGGATGCCAGTGACCAACAGCAAATTACATGTAGTTGACTGGCTTCCAGTGGATGAAAAACTGATAAAAAGAATGGATGGTTGGAAAGGTGGTGCTTTATCCTTTGGAGGGAGATTAATTCTCATAAATTCGTGCCTCAGTAGCATTCCAACATATTACATGTCAATGCATCTCCTCCCCAAAACAATTATGAAGAGGATGGATAGAACCAAGAAAAGATTTTTTTGGCAAGGGGAGGAGCAAACAGAAAATACCATCTGGTCAAATGGTCCAAAGTCACTAGCCCTAAGTAGAAGGGTGGATTAGGCATCAAAGATTTGAGGAGAATGAATCTGAGCCTCCTACGTAAATGGTGGTGGAAACTAGAATATGAGTAAGATATGTGGCAGGACATTGTGAAAAGAAAGTATAAGATTGACAGAGGGATTGCCCAATTACGGCAAAACCCCAAAAATTCTTCAGTTTGGAATGACTTGCTAAAAGTAAAACAACTATACCTGAAAGGGAGAATTATGATAATAGGAAATGGAAGCAATACAGACTTCTGGGAGGATCCCTGGTGTGGGATGGTCCCTTAAAGGATAAATTCAAGGAGTTGTTTGATGTGTGCACGGAGCAAAAGAGGAGTGTGGCAGAGATGACAGAAAGAGGTTGGAGGATGAATTTTAGGAGATGGCTAGATGAAAGAGCACAATCCCAGCTTAGGCAACTGAGAGATATGTTATCTACTTGTGCCCTCTCCAATGAAAAAGACATAGTGAAATGGACCTGGGAAAAATCTGGAAAATTCTCAGTTAAATCAATGTATAAACAACTTTTTAGCTGGGACATAAATAAACCTAATAAAAAGCTATGCGAAGCCAAAATCCCTATGAAAATCATGATATTCATGTGGTTGATGCATGAAAATGCTATCCTGACCAAAGATAATCTTAGTAGGAGGAATTGGCAGGGTGATAAAAGATGCTTCTTTTGCAATACTTTTGAAAGTATTGAACACCTGTTCTTTGATTGTTGTATGGCTAGATACATTTGAAGTTTGATTGCTTATGTTATGGGAGCTAACTGTAGACCTTGTTCTTTTGAACAATTCTGGATTTGGGTGGATAGATACATAAGTAGCAACAAAAGGATACACTTTATAGGCCTGTCAGCTATTTGCTGGGCAATCTGGAAAATGAGAAATGCTATTTACTTTGAAAAAACAAGTTAAATCTCCTACTGAGATTATCTGTTTAGCCTCATCTTTCCTCACATATTGGGCAGGACTGTCAAAACCGATCGACAAACAGGCGCTAGAGGACGGCGCAGAGGCGTTGAAAGAAGCTGCTCTTCACTTTCATCCAGTGCAAGACTCTGGGACTGTCGACGATGGCACATTTCTGCTGTAGTGATCTGCAGACACAAGAACTTCCCTGATGCTTGAAGTTGAATCGGCTGAACTCTTTTAGCTCTGCTGCATCTTTGTTTTGTCTGCTTTAGGCCTTATGTGTTGCTAGAGCTGATGAAAATATATAATCCTTTTGTGATGTCTGTTATTGGTAGCAGATCCTCGGAAGTTTGCGATTACTTCTGATAAACTGTGTAATTTCGTTACTCTAGTAATGAATTTCGGGCGCTGCCCCTAATGGAAAAAAGTACACGATATAATAGTAATGAATTTCGGGCGCTGCCCCTGATGGAAAAAAGTACACGATATATCATCCATTCATCCTCTACGGGCAGCAACTCGCTACGGAGAGCATCACATTCACATTGCTTGCACACACAATTCCAGTTGCGGCAGCGACCACCACGCGCCGTACGTCTGCCTTGTTCTCGCTACCACCTGCAAGATCTGAGTCTGAACACGTACGTTCTTTCTCAGCAACACAAAAAACCCCAATCATTCACTCCGGACACACAGCGAGTTATTAATACGCGAGCGGGCATAAATCGCTGCACACGTCGGGCGTGAAGCCGAACCGTGCCGTAAAACGGTAAACACGAGCCAGCCGACCGGCCGAATAGCCTCACGTGTGGTGTCGATAGTATCCGGTCCCCTCCCGCGGCCACACGTCGCACCCGCCGTGCCGTCAGAATCCGAGCGTTTCCTCCCATATCAAAAAACGAGCGCCGCCGGCTACGCCTAGCCACCTCCACATACAACCCACATGGGGAAAGGCCCGGAGAGCCGCGGAGACCGTGTGCAGGCGGCCCGGCGGGAAGCTGCGCGCCTGCGCCGTGCCGCCCTGCGCGCGGGGGTCGCTGATGCTGCAGGCTCCGGTGAGGCGGTGGCGCGCGTGGGGTGGCAGTGGCAGCCTTCCAAGTTCGAACGTATAGTGGCGCGCTACCTGAGGAGACGACGGCGGCGATCCTCGGCAGGTGCGCGGCCGGCCGGCGCCCATATCCGGCAAGAGGTTGGGCGTGCATGTGATTTGACACGTTAGTGCAAGGGGAGCGAGTACGACCGTAGTAGGAGTCCCCCGGCCGTGGACACGATCGAGCGCGCGCGCGCAGCTTCGAGTGACTGAAGGCGCAGCAGTGCGGCACGTTGCGTTGGCCGGTACGGTGCTCTTCGTCAGGTGCAGCCGTGCAGGCTGTGCTGCTACTGCTATAGCATGCTGGCATGCATGGTGAACCATACTGTTCAAATTTGGAAGTGGAAGCGGTCCTGCAGGCAGGCGAAAGACGTCCTGCTGGCGCAGTGAAGGGGAAGGAGAATGGATCGTAGAGGTTTTGCAAAAGGTCATCCATCATATCCTAGTTGGTTAGAGAGGTTGGAATATGGTCGCACCAGTAGAGCCGGAGAAGTTTACTTCTTCTAATGAAAAAATCGTAGGACTCTTCAATCTGCCGGATCCAGTTTTTTTTTTTATCATAGAACTTTTACTGTTTTTAGCATAGAACCTTTAGATACTGTTTTACAATCTTGGTTAGAGAGGCTAAGGCATGATCATACAAGTATATTCATATTCAATTTTTTATTAGAGCGGGATTTATAGAGCTGGGTTTTTTTTTAAAAAAAAGATCCGAAGATTTTCTAGACAGAGAGGAAGTTATTTCTTATTAATAAAAAAGTGGAACTTTTTACTCCATCGGATTTAATTTTTTATCATAAAATGTTTTACAGTCTTCAAGTTACTTTTTTTACAGTCTTCAAATGGATTGCTGCAGGTCGTAGGATGGATGTAGCGACTCTCTATGTGGGGCGCTGGCGCCGCAGCCGGCAGCGCACACACTCACTTTTCATAAAACCATGTTTGCTGTGCTTACCGTTGTAGCTATGGGCCGAGCAAAACGGGAGCTCCTATCTACCTACCTACCGGAACGTGGATAAAGATGTGAACCGTAACAACCCGGGAATCTAGGTGTGTGAATTTTGCGAAAAATTTAAAACTTTTTGCTTGCTTTCGGGTGCTATCAAATTTTTAGCCAAATTGCTAGCCTCTCACCAAATTCTCCACTAATTTATCCTATTTATAAAAATTATATTTAAAATATGGTATAACAAGTGAGTTGGATTTTCCTTGGTTTATTTGGAGTTCATTTGTGTGAAGTTTGAATTTGATTGGGATTCAAATTCAAACCCCTAGTTAAACCTTTATTCAAACCTTTTTAGCTTTTAAAACCAAAGTGTAGCTAGGAGCAGTGGGCCGATTTCCCTTCGGTAGCTTCGCGGCCAGCCCAACCCGTGGCTGCTATCGGCCCATCTGCACTGCGCGGCCCAAACCGATCCCCTTCATTCACCGCCACGAGGGCCCCGCACGTCGGTCTCCTTTCTTCCCCTTTCTTTCACCCTTATCGCTTTGGCCGCGCCGGCCGGCCCGGCCGGGCGCGCGCGCGCCGCCGGTCCAACCGCGCCGGCCCGCACGGGGTGACGCGCGCGGCCAAGCCGACCGGGCCGGCACGCACGCCAAGACCGCGCGCGCTCGCGGACCCGGGCGCGTGACCGCGGGAAAGGTAAAGGACCCCGCCGCCCTTTTTCCCCAAGCATCCGAGGCGGGCGGCGCGTTGCCGCGGGCGCCATCCGGCCCGGGCGGCGGCGAACCGGGGGGCAACTTGGGGCTTTCCCCCTCGGGATTCGCGCGCGCGAGTTCAAAAGGAGAGGAGGCCGGTGGGGGATTGGAGACCAAGACCAACCACCCCACTTGGGGTTTCTCCTCCACTTCCGGTCGGCGGCGGGCTCGGGGAGAAGGAGAAGGCGGGCGCGCGCGCGCCGCGCCGCGACGTTGGGGGGAAGAAGGCGGGCGGCCCGTGCCGCCGCGTGCGCGGGGCGAGGCAGGGACCGAAGACGGGAGCCAGGCGCCAGGAACGGCGGGGGAACACGAACCGCGACGTCGAGCGAAGGAGGAGCGCGACGACGAGAACAACTACATCGCCGGAACATCCACGACCCATCTTCGTCAGGCCGGCCACGCCTACACCGTCGCCCCACCGTGAGCACCACGGCCATTCACTTCTCTTCTCCCCCTTGAGTTCTTGCTGGTCGGTACTTGTAAGGAGGCGCGTCGCCGTGATCCCTCTGCCTGGATGCCGGCCTTCGCGCCGTAGCATAGCCGTGCCGCGACGGATGGCGTTCTTGGGCCGGACGTGTCCCTGAGCGTCGCCGTCGCCGTGCGAAGGGCGACGCGTACTCGAGCAGGTGGTATGGTGGACGAGGAGGAGGGCGACGCGCCGCGGCCACCCCGGGCGGCGGGCGAGCCCTCCCCCCGGAACGCGCTGACGCCGTGCGTGGGGCGGAGGAGCGTTTTGGCCTTCGAGCCGTGTTCGCTTGTGCAGGAGATGTGCGTGCTGGTCTTCGTGCCATGCCCCTGCGCAGGAGCGGGAACGCCGCCGTGCCGCCGCTCGGTGCGCCCTGGATACCAGGCGACCGCGCCGGCCGGCGGTGCGTGGGAGTGAGGCTTGAACTGTGAACCGGACATCGATCCGTGTCTTTGTGCAGGTGAAAAGGTTGGGCGCCATCTTGCCGCCTTACCATGACGCGCGCCGCGACGGCGGCGTTGTGTCCGGCCACCGGGGCAACGCGCCGTCCGCCACGCGTGGACACACGAGTTCAAGGACCTGGCCGGCCAGCACACCCCAGTGCCAGAGCTGAGCCGTAAGCTGTTGCCAGTGAGTGTAGCACCGTGTTCGTGAGGCACCAGAGCTGAACACCGGCGGCGCGCCGCGGTCGCGGCGTCGCCTGGCGATCCGTCGAGCACCTGAAGTGCATGGCACTTCCTGAACGCCTGCCTCCTGAAAAACGGGCCGTTGGCCGAAACTGGGCTATGAGCCCAAACGCCTTTTCCTTAGCAGGCTGCCGGCCCGAAGCGGGTTGTAGTAGAGGGGCTGAACTCAGACCTGTGAAGTTCGTTGGTGGGCTTTGACCCCTGACGGGAGTTGGGCTGAAACCCAATAGCGAGTGGGTTGGAGGCCGCTGGGCCGCCCACGGCCCAGCCGCACTTCCGGCTTTCCTTTCGGCCTGTTAACCGAGGACGCTGACGTCATGCTGACGTCAGCAGTGTTTTTCTGAAAAACCCCTTTTCTCTTCTGTTTAAAAATTCCAGAAAATGTTTTTGACCTTTAAAAATTAGTAAGAAATTCTAGGGTGCTCAGAAAAATACAAAACTAATTTCTATAAAACCGTATTTGCAAAACCTTGCTGATTGTAGGTAGTTCGGGCTCTTTTGGAATTTCTAAGTTGGATTTTATTTGGAGTTATTGCTTAGATGTGCACCGTATTTATATTTTCGCGTCGAATCTCGTGCCGCAGACCCGAGCTTCGACCAGGAGGACGTGGAGGACCCCGAGTACACTGCTCCGGACAGCGACTGCTTCAACGGCAACGAAGGTGTCATGTCACTCCCAACCATATAGATCCCATGTTGATATTTAGCTGCTAGTGCTTTACTTTTATGCATTGTTCGATGAATTGCATAACCCGTTTACTAGCCATGCCTTGATGTTTATTATATCCCGTTCCTTGATCTACTACCGCGGCGACTAGCTACGGACCCCTAGCTAGTCCCATACTTCAACTATCCATACTTTTGTTGCTTGATTATGGATGGTGCTGCGGGTTTGAGCCGAGATGTGGGTATCTCGGTGTGGTTCCGCCGTGTGTCCCGGGTTGTGTACCCCTTGCTGTGTTTTGGCGGGAGCGAGCCGCTGGTTACTTGTGAACGGCTGCCGAGGGAAGATGCGATCGGCCTCTTACCCGAGGGTCGTGTCGTGTGGGATGGAGATGTTGAGTGCTCGCTCTCGGCCCCCTTAAGGACCGATCGTCAGTTGACCTTGTTTCGAATGACTACTTTCGTACGGACCGCCCGCCTTGTATTGGGCGGGGGTGCGGGGTGAGACTTGTAGTGGATAGCACCCCTCCCGTAGGAGGATCGGTGTGATCGTGTCGGGAGTGGTCTTTCCCTCCTTAGTAGACTTTGCCCCGGCGAGGCCGGGGAAGGGTTCCACGGCTTCGAGGGACCTCTCGCGGGTAGTATGAGCTCGTCGCGGGGGCCGGGCCGGGCTCGGAGATGCGAAGGGTACTATCCACTTACTTGGGCTTCGGCCGTATGATAGGGTCGGACACGGTGACGGCCGGTTCCGGACCTATTCGGGCGGGTACGGTTGTACAACCTCTCGCAGTGTTAAACCTATAGCTATAGTCCGTGTCCACTGGTTATGGACAGTCTTTCGATCTCTCACCTGACTAGTTACACTTCTCTTGTGCTTCTTCTCTCCCCCGAGTGTGTGAGCCCGGCTTCGGCCGTTGAGATGTGGGGATGGGAGCCGGTGGGCCCCACATCGCAGATGAGAGTTGGGTTCTGGATCGTGGTTGAGATCCGGTGTTTTGGTGTGGTATTCCTTGAGCGGGGTGTGGACCCCTGAGGTGTGGACCTCGGAAGCGGAAGCTTCCCCGAGGTGTGGACCTCCTCGCTACTCTGCTTACCTTGAATGTTGCACTGCTGCTTTGCTTAAGCTTTCTACAGCCAGATTAGAGATATCTCATGCATAGTAGAACATACACCGCTTTTGCCTCTTTGTTGGGAAGCTGACATGACCTACCCGCTTATCGGGTAGACCCTGGTGACTCTGACGCAGAGCCAGACTACGACTTCGACAACGACGGTACGGGTGGACTGAGCTCTTCCTACACTTGAGCTGCCTGCGGATATGGAGTTTCCCGCGCTTTCATGGAGCCGCTGCTAGACGATTTATTTCTGTTTGATTCCGTCCTGATGGACTTGTACCCGGCATGTGCCGAAGAGATGTACTCTGATTAATGTAATAAAATAAATGTTGTACTCTATTCATTGTTTTTGCTTTTCTGTATGGATTTTGGAATCGCTGAGACAGGGATTGCACGTGGTAGCCTCCCGGGACTACCACGGAGGTGCTAAGATTCGGGGATCCGTTCGCGGAAATCCGGGTCGTTTCATGAACTTCCAACCCACTGAAGCTCATCTAAATAACCTTCCTTTTATTTTTCCACTAGCCCGTGCATTAGAAAATGTTTCAACATTTTTTTAGAAAATGTTGAACCAACATTTTTCTGAGAAGAGGTGTATCAACATTTTTTGAGAAAAAACGTTAGGTTCAACATTTTTCAATATTTTTCATAAAAATGTTGATCAACATTTTCTCAAAATGTTACAACATTTTCCAGAGAAAAAATCAACATTTTTTGCCCCTTTCTTCCACCTTCAGACCATCGCCAGTGGGGGGAGGAGCACGCCGGCCGGCTAGCCACAGCGCCGCGCGGGCGCGCGCGAAGTCGTGTGGGCCGGCCGCGCACCCGCGCACGGGCCGCCGGCGAGCTCCCGCGGCGACCCGACGAGCTCCGGCGCGGCGGCCCGACGAGCTCCCGGCGTTGCGGCCGTGGCTCGGCCGCAGCCGCTCGGGGCGCGGCGGTTGGCATAGGAGGGCGCGCGGCCATGGAAGCGGACGTCGGCGCAACAGCACGCGCGGGTCCGCGCGGCCCCTGTGGGCAGCGGCGCTGACAGGAAGCAGGTGGAGAGGAAGAGAGAGGAAAAGGCTAGGGTTCGATGATGAAATCCAAAGGCTGTGGTTCGTTGCACGAATCCAAACATTGAAGGGTGGGTTGAAAAAAAACTTCCGGAAGGTATATAGGATTGGCGGAACAAAACAAGGAATTTGGGCCCCTTCCAGCATAACAACATGCGGGGCTCGAACTTGATTTCTCACCATAGTTGGGCCTTTGCTTAGGTAGAGAGAACTTTGACTACATTGAAACCTTTAGATTAACTAAAAAGAATCAACATATAAACCTTTAGATACCACATCGGTGAAGTACAATGGAGATATACGAACTGATAACCTTGTCCGAAATATCATTGGCACCTCGTGGCAGGCGTGGTCAGCAATATCAAATATTGTTAATGATTTCAGAATGATATTGTTATTTCTGGAAGTACATGATGTAATTAGCCTAATTAATGAGGAAAGAGAACACAAATCATAGAAATAGTTTCCTCATGGAGAAACCATGTCTACTCTTGAACCAATGCACAAGAAATCATGAATTTGCCCTTGAGAAGAAACCACTAGTTTCTATGGTATTAATGCAATGCCCCTCATTGGTGAAATTGGGGGGGGGGGGGGAGAGAAAACAATTATTACTCGAAGACACTACAACTGTGAAGAGTAGTTTCTATAGCCGATTTCTTATGCTATGGAAATCGTGATAGTTTCCTCCATTGGGACTGCCCTTACATTGCAAATTGTGATTATGGAATAATATTGCATCTTCTTGGTTGTACGTAAGTACGTAACATGCCGATTTGTGATGTATGTGAGCAACTTGGTTCCCTTCCTCGGTATACGCCCGGACTCGTGGACTGCTGTAGCCGATATCCGTCAGGAGGACTGCCTCCGACCCGTCTCGTGGACTGCTGTAGCCGATATCCGTCAGGAGGACTGCCTCCGACCCGTGCACCATGAAGAACTGGTGGCTCGACTGGGGGTGGTGCGCGGACTCCAGAGGATAGATGGTAGCACAACCACCCACTTGGCCCGAAACTTCTCGAGCCGCTTGAAGATCCGGGGTTTCAATCCTTGCAAGACCATGCCATTGGCCCTCTCGACTTGTCCGTTCGCCGTTGGATGTGCCACAGCGGTCCAGTCCACGCGGATGTTTTTTGTCGTCGCAGAAGTTGAGGAATTTCTTTCCCGTGAACTGAGTGCCGTTGTCGGTGATGAAGGAGTTCGGGATGCTGAAGCAGTAAATGATGTCGGTGAACAATGCTACGACCTCCTCGGAGCGGACGTTCACTATGGGTCGCGCCTCGATCCACTTGAAAAACTTGTCGACGGCCACGAGTAGATGCGTGAAGCCCCCGGGCGCTTGCCGGAGCGGACCCACCATGTCGAGGCCCCACACAGTGAAGGGCTATGTGATTGGTATGGTCTGGAGCACCCGTGCCGGGAGGTGGGTTTGTCGAGCGTAGAACTAGCACCCCTCGTAGCATCACGCGACGTCCTTGGAGTTCGCCACTGCTGTTGGTCAGTATAATCCTTGTCGGAAAGCCTTCCCGATAAGAGTCCTCGAACCGGCGTGATGTCCGCATGTTCCGGCGTGGATCTCCTGAAGTAGCTCCTTGCCTTGATCCTTCAAGACACAACACATGAGTATGCCTGCTGCGCCTCACTTGTAGAGCTCTCCATCGATGAGGACAAACGCCTTGGCTCACCGTGAGATGTGACGCGCCTCCGTCTGGTTGTGACAACCCGTCCAGGAAAATACCGTACTATCGCCTAAACCAATCAGCTTTGGCCATTAAGCGATAATAAAGTATCATCCTATCATTAGTCGCTGGGTTAACGCCCGGTAAATCACTTAAATAGCAACAAGGATTGACATATATGCATGAAAACTCACTCGAAGGCGAGTCCAGAGATACAACATCATTAACATCCAAATTTGTACCCCAAAGGGTTTAATTATTACAAACCGAAGTTTTTGCCATAAAGACATAGTTTAGAGTTTTTCGAGACAGCAGAATTAAACTAACGGGAAGCGGAAACACCACGGGAGGCCATCCATGATGCTCTCAGTCATCATCCTCCACCCACTCCAGCTCCCAGCCGAGCGGGATCTCTCCGGGCCACACATCACCGAAAGCATTACCTAGATCAACATATTATAGCAAGGCTAAGTATACTAATACTCAGCAAGACTTACCCGTCGGTGATAACTATTCACCAACTCTAGACATGAAAGGCTTTTGGCCACTGAGTTTCTTTTGCTGAAAAGTAACAAAGAGTATGTCCTTACTTTCAAGATTTTAGCACAAGTTCTAGTGGGTTTAATCTTTACTAAATTAGCCATCTAGTACAAAAAAAGTTGTACAATGCAATTAATCAAGTATAGTATTCATCAACTTTCATCATTAGGGATCGTATGGCCAGTGGAGTAAGTAGTCTCAGATAACGGTGAGAGGCCGACAATTGATTGATTCAAACCTTGTAAGGTAGACCTAAACACACGGTGGGATGCCCCTCGCGAGGACAACCACCAAGCGGTTCCCAAAACTCTTCGGGTCGGGATCGAATCTTACAGTCTTTGGTGCAGGCTATCCGGCATACCCCGCGAGGCACCCAGACTCACCGTACACCACCGGTAGCTAGCCGTGAGACGTATCCCAAGAGTAGTAATAGTAGGATCCCTCGCCACCTCATTAAGGTACTAGGCTTACCGGTCCCATTCCCGACAAGTGCTTAGTACGCTCAAACACTTAACCCACAATAGCCATTGGACCGGAGCCCAAATCCCATGCTCTTACCACATGAGCAATCCATTTTAAGGGAAACTTATGATTCCTATCTAGGAACCTATTGTCGCGAGTGATGTCATCACCCGACTTGTAACGGTCCTATAGCTTAGCAGCTATCGACCTATCATACTAGTAAGGACAAAGGTACCTAGGCATCATGCATCTAAGGTTCCATACAACTCCTGAACTTAATGCACAAGCATCCATAGATAATTGAATATTAAATTTGAAAACTGGGTTAGATGCACCGGGGCTTGCCTTCGTCAGCTAGGTTAGCCTGAGCACCCTCGATGTCGCCGAGTACTTCCACGTATTGCAGCGAAGCTTCTGCTCCTCCTTCCTCGGATTCCGGGACGAGTGAGTAATCACCGACAGGAAGATCTACACAGAATGCAATGCAAGGTTCAGGTGATGTGACAGTTTTTTTATCTTATCCAACTCTTGTTGGTCGTATTCGCCTTAACAAATAATTAAACAATTAATTCCTTTTAGGAAGGTTATTATTGATATGTGGTTTATTCCTTTATTACACACTTGAATTAATGTTCCCTTTATACTTGATATTTCATGTGAAGGTTTATTCATTTTACCTCTCACTAGTAAAGGTGTGAACAAAGATATTTATTTATAAATTAACCCCTTATCAGCAAGGGTGTGTTCTTAGCCTTTAATTAAGTTAGGTAACACTTCCCAAAAAGGGGAAAAAGAATTAAAAAGCATTTTCCTTATTTAATTAATCTTTAATCTTTAAAAGGCCTTTAAAGCTTTTTATTAAGCAATAAATCACTAAAAATTTAAAGAAGGATTTCTTAAGCATCACAACACCCATAATGAACCACTGGACTCACATGCAAAGCTTGGAAGCTAGGAAATAAATTACTTTGGAAAATAACAAAAGACTAGCTAGCAATTCAATTTAAAAGCATACCAAAAATAAATAAGCATCAAAATGCTCTAAATTTCCTCATGCATGCTCTCTGGTCCAAAAAAAGCCTAAAGAACCAGCAAGTATACCTAGCATCTCTACTGATTTTGCTTCACTAATTTACAAAGGAAAACATGCACAAATTAAGAATGAATATTTCTGATAACCCAAAAATCATGATTAATTCACCAGAGGTGTGATTTGGCATAACAAGACAGCATGCACAAGTTGGGCACAAAAACATAAATATTTTTAGCTACAAAAATCATCTAGGCAGATTCTTCATAATTGGAAAACAATTTATATAAAACGATTTACTGCATAACTTTGTGCAACTTTTGGCAGAGAAGCTAGTCATGACATGATGCACAACATATACAAAATTTGGATACAGAGGATTTACAGATTTTGAGTTATGGCAGATCTAGGGTTTTCACATTCCTATTTTCATGCTAAAAAATATCCAGAATCAGACCAAGTGAGTATAACAAAAGTTGTAGTATTCTTCACAATGAATCCAACAAAATTGGTTTTGCATCTTTCTGAATTTTCTACAATTTTCTACACATTTTACAAGTATCTGCAAATCTGCAACACTATTGAAGATTCAACTTGCACCGAAGCCCCTGGAAAGAAATAAACTATCGCGGATAGGTCCCTAGTTTGCACTAAACTCCCTACTAAGATCTCGAGCCTTGCAATTGGGCCCTTGGCCATGGGAGGCGGCGGGCTCGCCGGAATTCCGGTGGCTCCGGCGGCTCTCCCGGCCGGGGAACGGCTCGGGGTCGAGTGCTAGCTCACCTAGGACCGATTGGCATTCGCGGTTGGGGCGGGGAAGTACTCCACGGTGGCGCACGACGGCGACCGGCGAGGGGACGTCCGCGGCGGCTCGGGGTTCCGGCGAGGAGGGCGCACGGGGTGGTCCACACGTGACGCTAGGGGCACGACGAAGGTGTATGGACGACGCCCAACGATTTGGTGGCTAGGGATGGCTTGAACTACAGATCGGCAGCGTCGGCGTTCATGGTGGGTGGCACGGCGAAGATAGAGGCTCGGTCTGGCGCGCGCAGGGGCGGGCAACCACCTTAAGTAGGCGCTCGAGGATGACGGCGCACTGACGCCGAAGATACCTCCGTGGTACCCGTCCACGGCCGGCGCGCGTACGCGCGCGCGCCGGCCGGCCGCGACGGCGCGGACACAACGGCGCGCGGCCGGGCGGACTCCCGGGAGCATAGGGGCGCGGGCGCGTGGGGAAGGAGCGCCTCGGCCGCGCGCGCGCCCGGGGGCGGGGGTGCGGCGCGGACGCCGAGGGTCGGCCGGCGCGCGGGCGCGATGTCGTGGCGCGCGCGGCGCCCTGCCCAAATGAATTTGCTGAACACAGTTTTGAAAAGGGAAAACTCCATTTTTTTGAATAAAAGTGCTCTAACCTTTGAACATGAAAGTTGTAGATCTAACTACCCTTTATCATTTTCAAAAAGGCTCTATGGGGTTTTGTTCAACGGATTTTGCAAGAAACAGTTGTCAACTTTGAATGTCAGCCTGTTTTCTTGAACAGTAGATGCTGACCTCGGAGCAAGTTTTTCAAGCTTTTCCTCTCTAAATTTGAAATGCCAATCTACATGAAAGTTGTGTCCCTCAACAAGATGGACAACTTTCATAAAGGTAGATTTTTAAGTGTTTAGGTGAATTTTTGGAGAACGCGACAAAAGTTCCGACAGACAGCTATGGACACTAGGGGTGAAGTGGGGTTTGACCAAGTCTTTGACCATGGGTTGGCCCCACAAGTGTGTCTACTAGTCAAAAGGGTTCAATAGAGTTGGTTGGTGAGTTTTTCGAGGTGAGGGCCCAGGTTGACCGTGATTTGACCACTGTCAGCTGGGTTGACCGGTTGTTAGGGTTAATTTAAAAACCTGGGGCGTCACAGCCTACCCCCCTTAAACGGAATCTCATCCCGTGATTCGACTTGAGAACAACGAGATGGGGAGGAGAACTCACGGTTTCGAGATTGCAGGAAGCCCGGATACTTAGTGTTGAGGTAGCCTTCCGTCTCCCAAGTTGCTTCCTCTTCCGTGTGATGACTCCATTGGATTTTGTACATTCGTACTGTTTGTCTTCGGGTCTTTCGCTCTTTTTGGTCTAGTACTCTCAATGGGTGCTCGACGAGCGAGAAATCCAGCTCAATCCAAGCATTAGCTTCTGTGATGACTTCGTTCTCCGGCACAAACATTCCCTTCTTTAATTGAGTTGCATGAAACACATTCTGGACTGCGGAAAACCGTTCTGGCAACTGGACACGATAAGCCATACTTCTATGACTTCATAAGGTCCAATGTAGCGCGGAGCTAGCTTTCCTTTGACACCGAACCTTTGCACACCTTTGGTGGGGGACACCTTCAAATACACGTGATCTCCTACTTCAAAGTGTCGGGGTGCGGTTCCCTTGTCGTGGTAACTCTTTTGTGTCATCTGAGTCATCTTCAAATTTTCTCTTATCACTTGTACCTTTTCTTCGGCATCCTTAACTAAGTCCGGACCAAAGAGTGTCCTTTCTCCGGCTTCTGACCAGTTCAGCGGAGTGCGACATCTTCGTCCGTAAAGAGCATCGAACGGCGCCATCTTCAAACTGGCTTGATAACTATTGTTGTAGGAGAATTCTGCCAAGGACAAACACTTGTCCCAACTCTTGTCAAAGTGCAAGATGCTTGCTTGTAGCATGTCTTCCAAAATCTGATTTATCCTTTCCGTCTGACCATCGGTCTGCGGATGATAACTGGAACTGTGAATTAGCTTGGTTCCTAAGCACTCATGCAATTGCTCCCAGAAGCGAGCTACAAACTGAGTTGCTCTGTCAGAGATTATAGTCTTCGGAATTCCATGCAAACGAACTATGTGGTCCATGTATAACTCTGCATATTGTTGCATTGAATAAGTGGTATGTACAGCAATGAAATGAGCGGTCTTGGTGAGTCTATCTACGATCACCCAAATAGAATCTTTCTTTCTAGCTGTCATGGGTAGACCCACAATGAAATCCATACTGATGTCATCCCACTTCCACATGGGTATCGACAGGGGTTGGAGTACACCTGCCGATTTCAAATGGCTTGCTTTCATTCGATGACAAGTATCGCACTCGGCTACATACTTGGCTATATCAACTTTCATATTGGACCACCAAAATTCCGTTTCGGATCTTGGTACATCTTGGTACTACGGGATGAATAGAAAATTTGGACGTGTGATCACCATCGAGGATGATCTTCTTAATTTCCGGATCAACGGAACCACAAGGTGTTTCCCAAACCGGACCACATCCCGGTGATCTTACCGGAAACAAGATACTTGGGATCTCCCTTTGCTAGTTTCTGTTTGATGGTTTGTATGTCTTCGTCATTGCGTTGAGCAGTGACAATTCTATCATAAAGATTGGATTCTGCCGTTAAGGCATAAAGACTTCCTTGTGGTACCACTTCCAAGTTGAGCCTTCTCATTTCTTCACATAATGGGTCACTAACTGGCTCTAACTCTAGACGGTTGCAGTGAGCCTTGCGGCTAAGAGCATCCGCGACAACATTCGCTTTGCCGGGGTGGTAGTGCACTTCTAGGTCATAGTCCTTAACCAACTCAAGCCATCTCCTTTGCCTCATATTCAACTCTGACTGAGTAAAGATGTATTTAAGACTCTTGTGATCAGTGAAGATGTTACAACGATTACCCATCAGATAATGCCTCCATATCTTGAGAGCGTGGACAACAGCAGCTAGCTCAAGATCGCGGGTAGGATAATTGATCTCATGAGGTCGAAGTGCTCATGAAGCATAGGCAGTGACTCGGCCTTCTTGCATAAGGACACAGCCGAGACCTGTGCCTGATGCATCACAGAAGACTTCAAAAGGCTTGGAATTATCTGGTTGCACTAGCACTGGGGCTGAGGTTAAATGTTGTCTCAAGGTGTGGAAGGCTTTCTCACATGCTTCGCTTCATACGAACTTCACTCCTTTCTTGAGCAGTTCGGTCATAGGTTTTGCGATTCTAGAGAAGTCAGGAATGAATTGACAGTAGTATCCCGGCAATCCTAAGAAACTGCGGATCTGGTGTACGGACTTGGGTGGTTTCCAATCCATCACCTCTTGAACTTTGCTAGGATCTACAGAGATACCATCTTGGGAAATGGTGTGCCCCAAGAATTTCACACTCTTCAACCAGAATTCACATTTGGAGAACTTAGCATAAAGCTTATGATCTCGCAAACGCTGAAGGACAATTCGGAGATGTTTGGCATGTTCTTTCTCGTTTTTGGAATAGATGAGGATATCATCGAGAAAGACCACTACGAATTTGTCAAGCTCCGTCATAAACACAGAGTTCATGAGATACATGAAGTAGGCTGGGGCATTTGTGAGACCAAAAGACATTACCAAAAACTCGTAAAGACCATAATGAGTGGAGAAAGCGGTTTTAGGAATGTCACAAGGTCGAATTTTGATTTGATGGTAACCAGAATGAAGGTCGATCTTGGAGAAAACTTTGGCTCCAGCCAATTGATCAGAAAGAACATCGATTCGGGGAAGAGGATATTTGTTCTTGATGGTGACTGCATTGAGCGGTCGGTAATCCACACACAGTCTCAAGCTACCATCTTTCTTTTTGACGAAAAGAGCGGGACAACCCCAAGGAGAAGAGCTTGGGCGAATATAACCCTTATCTAACAGCTCCTGGAGTTGATTTTTCAGTTCGGCTAATTCTTTGGGTGGCATACGATAAGGTCTTTTGGAAATGGGCGCGGTACCCGGTTGGAGTTCGATTACAAACTCGACATCTCTGTCTGGTGGCATACCAGGCAACTCATCAGGAAAGACATCCGGATACTCACACACTAATGGAATTTCATCAAGAGAGGAGATAATGGTCACATAGGCACAAGAATCGGTACCGTCCTTGAAAGGTAGGTACAAGGTAGTGTGCCCGACCGTAGGTGAAATGATCTCTACAACCCTATCTGATATATCTAGAACCACCTTATGTTGGGTCATCCACTCCATACCCAAGATAACATCCATGCCTTCCAATTTTATGGTTACGAGATTAGATTGAATAACCTTGCTTCCCAACCTTAAAGGAACCCCGAAAGTTACTAGGTGAGAAGAGATGTTTCCACCTGGTGTGGTAATTTTATAAGCCGATTTGGGTTGCATTCCTTTTAGACCCAATTTGCCTAATAAATTCTCACTTATGAAACTGTGGGTAGCTCCCAAATCAAATAAAATCTTAACAAGAGTGTTGTTGATAGAGAATGTACCCGTGAGCACTGAAGCTCCCTCTGGAATATCACTCATGGTGGTGAAGTTCAGCTTGCCTTGGCGTACTTGCACCATAGGCTTCTTAGCTGGGGTGGCTGGCTTATTCCCTGCATCTCGATTCTGTGGGTTGGGCTTGATCTGCCTGGGCTTGGGACAATCACTGATGTAATGCCCCGGTTGACCACAGTTGAAGCAACGACGATCACCAACGTTGCGAGGAGGTGCATTGGGCTTTGGAGCCTGCTGCTGAGCATTGCGGAACTGGAAGTTCCCTGCGGGTTTGCTCTGGGATGGCTTCATCGTCCAGCGTCCAGTTGAAGATTGTTGGGATGGGTTTGGAACGTTCTTCTTCACAAAGCGAAACTTTTTACTAGTTCCGCTGCCCGGAGCAAAACCGGACGCCCTCTTCTTGTCCCCCGTGGGCCTTTTTCATGGCATCCTCTTGGGAGATAGCCTTGTTCACTAGCTCATGGAAGTTTGCGGGCTCGAGCAGGTTCAGTCGCTCGTACAACTTGCCACCTAGCCCATCGCGGAATCTTTCCATCTTCTTCGCATCAGTGTCTACGTGATGCCCACCATATTGGCACAAGCTGTTAAACTTCTGGGTGTAGCGGTACGCCGTATCGGACCCCTGCCTAAGGGCCAACAGCTCCCTCATCTTCCTATCCATTAATCCCTTGGGGATATGATGGCTCTTGAAGGCTTGCTTGAAGTCATCCCAAGTTACAGCACGCCCTCGCTGCATCGACTTGAAATGATCCCACCACATTAAAGCTTCTCCTCGCAGTTGCAGAGCTGCAAAGTTGGCTTTGTTCTCCTCGGAGCAAGGCAACACAAAGGCGGAGAACTTCGCCTCTATGGCCTTGATCCAAGCTTCAACTTCCAGGGGGTCTTCCGCCTTGGAGAAGGTCGGCGGCTTCATCCCGATGAACTGATCATACGTGGTGACCTGATTAGGCCCCTTGTGGTTGGCCCCGTGTGGCGGCCCTCGATTCATCTACTGAGCGATCTGCTGCTGCGTCTGCAGGATCTGGCGCAACATCTCGGTTTGTGTGGCCATGAAGGCCTCCGACGGCATCATGGGCGGCGGTGGCGGCAAGTCACCGCTACCGTTCGCTCCGAACCCGTTGGGAGAGCTGCGCGTGGTTCCTACCATCTGAAATGCGAGCCTTGTTAGTCACATAACCAAAAGCTTACTCGGAAATGATGACGAGTACGATCATACATAACCACAGCTCATTAGCATTCATATGATGATGGCAGCAACAGTTGTAAGATATCACATAACCAATCATTAGATTCACAGAATCGTTCTTCGACATGGTTAGGAAATGCGACCACTCGAGTAACTCAAGCCAACATTCACTCTCGGGGCAATTTCTGCCATTTTGGGTGCCAGCGAAGGTGACTTGCGAACGAGCACCTATTTGCTTAGCAGCCGATTGACGCCCCTAAAAATACTTTGGTTTTCTAACGCCGATGTGAAATGCAAGTTTTGGCAAGCGTGGTCATTGCAACGATTCGCTCAAAATTCGGCAATCATACGCAATAAAATTTCAACATCTGGGGTGAACAAGCAATTTTCAATTCCTACACCACATGCTTAAGCATTCATTATTACAACAAGATGGATAGGGTCCAAGGACATTACAAGACTCAAATTTGAAAACACCACAGTACGACAGGGTTACAAGCAGTTACTCTGCACGAAGTCGTGCTCAAAGCTAACTACTCCAATCATCTCGAAGATAACACCATAGGATCGCAATCCTTCTTATTAACGCTGTCGGCAACCTAGTTGCCCACTGAAGCACCACTGCCCGCAGGCGAAGCTGGTGGAGTCGGTAACGGTGGTCCCACCTGGCTCGTCTGATCCAGACCGGATGCACCCCTGCTCGCTCCTCCGGTGTGCCTATCTGGAGGCGGTGGGCGTAAGGCCACTATAGCCTGCAAGGCTGCCACCTGTACCTCGGCCTCCTCCACCTGCTGCTGCATATCAGCAATGTTCTGACGTAGCGTCAACCTCTCAATCTCATACGCATCTGCATTCTCCTCCAGGGTGTGATTCTTTGCCTCCAGATCTACAATCCTCTCTACGCGGTCGCCTCTCTCTAACTCTATGTTGACGGTGTATTTTGGTGCACCTAGCATGTTCATTACACTTTGGTTTGGATTTGATTATGGAACCGACCCGCCACTAGGCACACTAATCATATAACAAGTTCATCTTTGTGCATGCATTTGGAAGTGTTGTGTTTATGTAGGAAAACATGGACATACGAATGGATTCGCAACAAGTTCAAAGGAGCATTTACGGAGTCTTGTTCGTGTTCATGAGCTTGATGAAATCACTTCCAATGGTGGCGAGGACCAAAGTGCTACGAGGAACACCCCGGGGATTGAAGCGTAAAAGATCGAACTTCATGCGAAGAGAACCTCCATCTTGGACGCGAGGATAACAACGATCAAAATCATGCAAGTGAAGGGGGCAAAGTACATAAGTGCATGAGGACCCACGGAGCAAAGGGGCGACCGAACCGGGCCGGGTGGGCACAGGCCGGCCGGCCCGGCCGGCCGGCCCCGGCCCGGTTCGGCACCGGTTCGGTCCCGTTTTCCTTGCCCTCGAAGGATCTTCAACCCTAAAAGCCCCGAGGCACCGCCAACACCGAAAGGAGGAGTCATTCGCACGAGAAGGCCATCCACAAGCTAGAGAGAGGGGGAGGATCTCTGGAGGGAGATCAACCACCTCGAAGGAAGCACCCTCTCGTGGAGAAGAAGGAAGACACCGGCGGAAGGGAAACCATGATCAACGGTGCCATGATTAGCACCTTGATGGGGTAATCTTCTCATTCGTTCATGGGTTGTAATCGATCTTGAGATGTAATCGCACTTTGTCGGATTATCTATCTATCATCTTGTGTTGAATATACTTTCATGCTTAAGGTTAGCTACCATGCCGTAAAGGGAGTATAGGTCTCAATGCTTCCTTGGATCCATTCAATGCGCCGTGTCCATCAAAGGTCTAGTCATGAATACCTTCGCGTAGTGACGATACGAGAGGAGGGAAAGGGCGAAACCGTGGTCACAACCCCGATAGATTAGATTGGTTTCCATGTCTTTAAGCGATTGCATGCTCTATTATCGTAGACCCGTGGGCGAGTGTCTTCTACCTTGATCGTTTATCATTCTCTCTAGTGTAGTTTAGTTGTTTTCTAGTTTAATAGTAAGTTAGGGTTTTAGTAGTTAGTGTGTCGTTGTAGATCGAACACTTGTAATCCCCCTTGCTCGCGGATTGACAAGAACCTTGGGAATCCCGTGGTGAAAAAGGTGTGGGGTCCGTATGCTTGCGGATCGTAGAGGGATACGTCTTTTATCCGTCAACAAGCCCCTTTTTCTGGCGCCGTTGCCGGGAAGCAAGCTAGTTTACATCGTTTGATTTGCATTTAACTTAGTTTTATATTTTAGTTTATATTTCGTTTGCTATATCTAACATATATTATCTAGAAAAACACTTGTTTTGTTTTTGTTTTTGTTTTTATCTTATTGTCTAGATGGCATTCGTTAATCAACCCGTGGAAGAACTGGAGAAATCAGTAAGGGATTACGCTAGCCCTCGATGTGAAGACATAAAATTACAAGAGTCAGATTCGAAGCTCGAAGTGACCAAGTATGAGATTAAATTCAAGATCATCGAGATGGTGGCGGCAAACCCATTTGAAGGGATGGTTACGGAGATCCCATATAGACACATAAGGGATTTCACGACAATATGCAACACGGTGCGTCAAGGAGTTCCCGATGAATGGTTCAAATGGAATCTCTTTCCCTACTCACTTGCCGGCAATGCAAAGACATGGTATTCGGTTGCGTCCTTTGAAGTTGAAGGCAATTGGAACAAGTTGACAAAGAAGTTTTGCGAGAAGTTCTTTCCAATTAGCAAGGTTCAACATCTAAGGAGGCGAGTGATCACTTTCATGCAAGGAGAAGAGGAAGGGATAGACCAAGCCCGGGATAGGTTTAATGGATTGATCGAACAAGGACCAAAACTCGGCTTCACCGGTGACGTACTCTTGCATACATTTTTCTTTTCCCTAACCCCTAGTTGCATGCAACACGTCGAAATGTGTGCGGTGGGGATCTCATGGAGAAAACACTCACGGAAGCCGCCCAACTTCTACAAAAAGTTAGTAAAGCGGCTGCCATGCGAAGAGATTGGGAAACAAGACTTGCGGAAGAGTCGGAATACAATTCAAGGAAGAAGAAGCTTGCTGATTTTTCTAAAGAGGCAACACCGAAAGTCACAAAAGAGGAACCGATCATGGAAAAGCTTGAACAAGAACACATCAAGTCAAGAACTACACCAAGCGTCGACTTCGCCACACCAAATGAGACGAACAAGAGAAGCATGTCAAGCGCAAAGCCACTAAGGGAGTTCGAACCAATGGATTGGGTTCCTATCGATTATGGAGAAGTATTCGACAAGAGAAGACCGTTCCCTAATCAAAAGGGAATGGCAAGAGCATTGGAAGTGGATTTCCCACCGGAGAAGAAAGCTGAAAATTCATACGACCTTGAAACCACCGGTGAGATTTTTGAAAAGCTCTTTGGAGATGACGTGGTGGATCCGAACATATTGCCGAGGTGAAGAGAATCATGGGGATCAAGCCCGAAGCATCACCATACGCTCGCCTCGCTGAAATTTACTCGATAGGATCCGAAGAAGAAGAGAAGATGACACCACACTTGAGTTGCGAGATCAACGGAGTTCAATGCAAGGCTTTATGCGACATCGGAGCCCAGGTAAGTGTTCTATCTTCTAAAATTTACGATAAAGTTCAAGACCACAACTTAGACTTAGCTCCAACATCAACGAAATTAATTATGGGAGATGTTAGAATTATCAAACCTCTAGGTATTGCTTGCAACATGAAAGTAAAAATCTCTAGAAACTATATACCAACCGATTTCTTTGTTATTGATGCTTACCATAGTAATCATGATCATATAATCTTAGGTAGGCCTTCTCTTAAGTTGGTTGATGCCGTGTTAGATGCCGAAGAAGGCAAAGTAACAATGAACCTTAATGGAACAAAGTACACATATAACTTTCTTCGTGCTTCTAAACACCTTACACCTTTTCCTCCCGAAGATGAAGAAGTAGAAGAGATAGATAGTCTTTGTTTTGTTGAAACCCTTAGAGACCCGCCGCAAAGAGCGATGGAAAATCAAATTAGTAATCAACAAGATGAAGAACTAGAGGAAGCAACAAAAGGCTTAGAGCCGCATGATGGTAGTGTGGAGGAAGAGAAATTCGAAGACATAGGAGAAATAAAACCCGAGGAGCCACAAGTGCCCGAGGTAGACCTTAAACCTTTGCCCAAGGGATTAAAATATGAATTTTTGGGCCCAGACAAAACTTATCCAGTCATTGTGAGCGACGAGTTGAGTCCCGAAGAAAATGAAGCGTTGCTGATTTTATTAGAAAAACATAGGAAGGTGATTGGATATTCGATTAATGATCTCAAAGGTATTAGCCCAGCCTTTTGCACTCATCGTATACCAATGGAAGACCAATGTAAGCCCGTAGTGGACCACCAAAGGAGGCTAACTCATGCCATGCGAGAGGTAGTAAAGAAAGAGGTTATCACGTTACTTGATGCCGAAATCATCTACCCGGTTCCGCATAGCGAGTGGGTGAGCCCGTACATTGTGTACCGAAGAAAGGAGGTTTGACCGTGGTGAAGAATGAGAAGAACGAGTTGATACCACAAAGAACCGTGACCGGGTGGCGGATGTGTATCGATTATCGTAAGCTTAACAAAGCGACGAAGAAAGATCACTTCCCCCTACCGTTCATAGACGAGATGCTCGAGAGGTTAGCAAACCACACTTATTTTTGCTTTCTCGATGGATACTCGGGGTTCATGCAAATTCCCATTCACCCGGAAGATCAACATAAGACAACGTTTACGTGCCCTTACGGAACGTTTGCATATAGGAGGATGCCCTTCGGCCTATGCAACGCTCCGGCCTCTTTTCAACGTTGCATGATGGCCGTATTTTCGGAATTCATCGAAGAAATTGTTGAAGTGTTTATGGATGATTTTTCCGTTTACGGGAAGACGTTCATGGATTGCTTAGCAAACTTAGAAAAGGTCCTCACGAGGTGTGCGGAGGTAGACTTGGTATTAAACCGGGAGAAGTTGCACTTCATGGTTAAGCAAGGCATAGTGCTCGGACATGTTATATCCGAGAGAGGAATTGAAGTGGACAAGGCTAAGGTAGAGAAGGTTGAGCAACTCCCACCTCCTACGGATGTTAAGTCCTTAAGGAGCTTTTTAGGCCATGCCGGATTCTATAGAAGATTTATAAAGGACTTCTCGAAGATCACTAAGCCTTTAACGCATCTTCTTCAAAAGGATGTGGCTTTCGACTTTGATGAGAAGTGCCTAGCGGCATTCCGGACCTTGAAAAATGCGTTGGTGAGTGCTCCCATCATCCAACCTCCGGATTGGAGCCAACCTTTCGAGATCATGTGTGACGCAAGTGACTACGCCGTAGGCGCGGTCTTGGGTCAAAGAAAGGAAGGCCGAGTTCACGCTGTTTACTATGCTAGCAAAACTCTTAGTGGGGCACAATTAAATTATGCCACTACGGAAAAGGAGTTGCTAGCGGTGGTATTCGCTTTCGAAAAATTCAGATCTTACATCGTGAACTCGAAGGTCATTGTTTACACCGATCACGCAGCCATCAAGTATCTCTTGGCTAAGAAGGAAGCTAAACCACGTTTGATTCGTTGGATCCTTCTTCTCCAAGAGTTTGATGTTGAAATTCGTGATAAAAAGGGGGGTGGACAATGTTGTGGCCGATCATTTGTCTAGGATGAATCGTGGACAAGATGATAAAGAGCCCATAGAAGATAAGATGAGAGATGACCACCTCTATAGAGTGCTTGATAAAGATACTTGGATGATCGACATCATTCGAGCAATTCGAAAGATGCCCCTCGATCATCTAGATAAAAACACTCAAAGGAAGATAATCTCCGAAAGTAAGAAATATTTTTGGGATGCACCATACCTCTTTAAACTTGGCAATGATGGAGTAATGAGAAGATGTGTGCCAAGAGAAGAAAGGGTAGAGATTTTGAGAAAGTGTCACTCGGTGGAGTACGGTGGACACTATAGCCATTTTCGAACCCAAGCAAAAGTATGGTCGAGCGGATTCTATTGGCCGGAGATGCATGGAGATACTAAAAGATATGTTGCATCATGCCCCGAATGCCAAAGAACCGGAAACATCTCTCAAAGAAATTCTATGCCTTTGAAATACAACTTGCAAATCGACATATTCGATGTATGGGGCATAGACTTCATGGGGCCTTTTAAAAACTCATTTGGATTCGAATACATCCTAGTCATGGTTGATTATGTATCCAAGTGGGTAGAGGTAATACCATGTCGTAAAGCTTCCACGGAGGAGTCCATCACTATGATCAAGAACGTGATTTTTCCCCGTTTCGGTACACCGAGAATCTTGATAAGTGATGGAGGAACTCATTTCACCGGGAAGAATTTCAAAAAGTGCTTGTCCAAGTTGGGAATTGAGCATAGGGTCTCTACGGCCTATCACCCACAAACCAACGGACAAGCGGAGACGTCAAATAGGCAATTAAAAAGCATACTCAACAAGACCATAGAGAAGGGAGGCAAAGATTGGTCAAAGAAATTAGACGGAGCTTTATGGGCTTATCGTACGACGTTTAAAACACCGATAGGTATGACCCCTTATCAATTCGTCTATGGAAAAGCTTGCCACCTTCCGGTTGAGTTGGAACATAAAGCCTATTGGGCGATTAAAGAGATGAACCTTGATCTCGACGCCGCAGCTGGTGAAATGAAGAATCCAAATAAGCGAGCTAGAGGAGTTGAGGTTGAAAGCATATGAAAACGCAAGCATATACAAGGAGAGAATCAAAAGGTGGTATGATAAAAGATTGAAGAAAAAAGAATTTAAAGAAGGAGATAAGGTCCTCCTCTACAATTCGAGGTTTAAAACCTTCGGAAAGGGGAAATTGCAAAGCAAGTGGGACGGACCTTATGTTGTGCATTCGGTGTTCTCCAACGGAGCGGTAACCATTATGGATATAAACGGCGATCAATTTTTGGTGAATGGACAGCGGCTTAAGGTTTACTACGAACCCGGCGTCGTGCCCCTTCACCATGTTGACGTCTTCACCATGGAGGAAGAGCCCGAACGTCCCGCCTAGGACGAAAAACAAGGCATGAATTTCGTAAATAATTTTTCTTTTAGTTTTCCGGGAGTTTTTCGCGAAGATTTACCGGGCCAACTTTTTCCCATGGGCTAAGGAAGAAAAAATAGGGCGGTGTGCAAAAAAACGGACCGGGCCGGCCCCCGAGGCAGGGGTGGGCCGGCGGCCCAGGCGGACCGGCCCAGAGGGTCCCGGCGTCCGATGACGCCGAATTTCGCCCCCGAATTGCTGCTTTTTGACTTCCTTGTTTGGTCGGAAATTTTAAGGGAAGTGTAAAAAAGGAAAATAAGGTTCACGGGGCTTTTCTCTCGGACTATTTATTTGGCCGAATTGGGAGCTCGAGAATCAAACCTTTCAAGCAATATTTTGCACCCTTGTAGCAGCCATTGTGCCCCCAAGAAGCTTAGAGTTGAAGCTAGAAGCCAAGAAGCCATCAATGGAGGAGGCGATGCGATGCGAGCTCAATCTACCCGTCAAGAGGATCGCATGCATCCGTTGCGAAGGACGTGTCCCGCCGGGAGCTCTTGCATCTCGCAACCCCGTCGAAGGAGAGAAGGTCCCTACACCCGTTCGAAGGTCGGCACGCATCCAAGGCATCAAGCGCAAAGACTACAAGGAGGTGTCGTCGGAGCCTAAGGATTACGGGGGTAGCGACTACTCCGACGATCGTAGCCCGAGCTTGTGGGCGGCCGCCGTAGAGATGATGATGATTGGGATGAGCGACCCAAGGAAAGGACTCCCGAAGGCCCCAACGGCGACGGCGACGATGGCAACGAAGGTGACGACAATGGAGGTGGCAACGACGGTGGTGACGATGGTGGAGATTATGGCGACGACGACCCCTTCGGATTGCATCCGATGTGTTGTCGAGCTTGCCGTCAATCCATCGCGGATCTCTACACGTCGGCCGACGAATGTCTCCAAGCCATGGAAGCGATGAAGCAGCGTATGGAGGACTTGGAGCGCGTAGTTGAAGATGACTAGAAGTTCCTAAACCGTAACGTGCACAAACTTTTCGGCATGGTTGGAAACACGAGAGGCAAGTGGTGCAATACTTGCTTGAAGTACCATTAGATCTAGTTTTCCCCTTAGGATTTTTGTAAGATACGACGAGGACGTCGTATGTTTTAAGCGTGGGGGAGAGCTAGCTCGCTAGCCTTAGCCTTTGAACTTCAAGTTTAGGTTCGGTTTAATCTTCATGCAAGGGTCTTAGCGTTTTAATGAGTCTTAGTGTTTTAATGAGTCTTTAGTTTTTGAGTGTGTTTTAAAATTTTTGCAAGTGTCTTAAATTAGTGTTGAGTCAAGAAAATCAAATAAAAAGAGTCTTTATATATATCTTTGTGTTTTATGTATTGCTTATCTTTATTTACTTGTTTGTTTAATCTTCGATTCTTGATATATGAACACAAGTATGTGGTTTGAAAAACGTTTACCGTGGTGCTTAGTGGAATTGCTACTACTTAAAGTGCCCATACCGCACTTTGATCTTGAGCTTCACATGTTAGTTGTGCTATGTTCAATGCTAAAAGTTGGAGGATTTCAGTTCTGAAAATTATCTTAAAACCCTTGTAATAAAGGTTAGCAAAACCTCTTTTTCCAAGTTGAGAGTAAGAAAAAATTCCTATCCAAAGCCAAGTTTATTTTTTTTTGCTCCACCATAAGTGTGATTAGCACGATGAGTTAGGCTAGGACCCTTCTCTCTTGGTGAGTTTTAATTTCGAGCAATGATCATGTCCTTGTGCTTATCTTTTGTTGCTAGCCTCGTCATATATTCGGTTACGTGACTTCACAATGAAAGTCACGTTCGTCGCCGAATTCCATACCCAACCCTATACATCTCTTTTGTACATCATATTCCTTGAACACAACCTATTTTCAAAGTTTCGTCTCATCTCTAGCATGATTTATTTAAAATTTCAGATTGTATGCATGTGAGGAAAGAGAGAATTGAAAGCTTTGAAAAGTTGTCAAGAGAGAGAAAAATAAAGAGAAAAAGTATGTGTATGGAAAAGAAAGAAAGAAAGAAAAAAAAATATATGTGATTGAAAGAAGAAAAAGAAAAAGAAAAAGATGAGGTAGCAATGAAGATATGAGAGGGATGGATCAAGTGAAAGAAAATAAAAATAAAGTGCAAGGAAGGATGTCACGTTGTTAAGAGACGAAACTTTTACTCTATTTCCAACCATGTGCAATCCGACAACGAGGACATCATTGGTGCCTTGTAGTCACAATTTTCTTTTGCCCTTGCACATGTCCACCATTCTAAATCTTCTCATCCTTGATATCCCTACATATGGTTAATTCTCATGATCATTGGCTTTGAAAGGTAGACAACCATTAGAGGAAGTTCTTAGTTTGACAATACTTGTGTTGATTGCGCTAGCCCTACCTATAGCTCCACTTTACATGATATATGAGAGATTAATGGGAGGTGAGAGTTTTATAAAATTTGGTTAGGATAGCCACTTCATATGAGTGACTTGAGAGAGCTTGGAGAAAGGTTTTTGTCTAATACTTGTTGCAGGAATTTTTGTTTTGAAAATCATAAAAACCCTCCGATGGAAGCAAAGAAGTAAGCATGGCTGAAATTGAAGACTTCTAGTGAAGGGTTTGAGTTGTGGGGTAAATCTTGACGTGGTAAAAATTCTAAACGCCCATGTTTATGTTTGATTATCATTACTTTGTGTTTATGTATTAAAGATGAAGGGATTGACTAACTTGTGAAGAAGGATAAGTGGTATATGATTACAACACCTTGGACGAAGTTCTTTTACGAGTACTTGCTCGAGGACGAGCAAGAGCTAAGCGTGGGGGAGATGTTGACGGTGTATTTTGGTGCACCTAGCATGTTCATTACACTTTGGTTTGGATTTGATTATGGAACTAACCCGCCACTAGGCACACTAATCATATAACAAATTCATCTTTGTGCATGCATTTGGAAGTGTTGTGTTTATGTAGAAAAACATGGACATAAAGAATGGATTCGCAACAAGTTCAAAGGAGCATTTACGGAGTCTTGTTCGTGTTCATGAGCTTGATGAAATCACTTCCAATGGTGGCGAGGACCAAAGTGATACGAGGAACACCCCCGGGGATTGAAGCGTAAAAGATCGAACTTCATGTGAAGAGAACCTCCATCTTGGACGCGAGGATAACAGCATCAAAATCATGCAAGTGGAGGGGGCAAAGTACATAAGTGCATGAGGACCCACGGAGCAAAAGAGGCGACCGAACCGGGCCGAATTGGGCTGGGCCGGCCGGCCCCGGCCCAGTTCCGGCATCGGTTCGGTTCCATTTTCCTTGCCCTCGAAGGATCTTCAACCCTAAAAGCCCCGAGGCGCCGCCAACACGTAAAGGAGGAGTCATTCGCACGAGAAGGCCATCCACAAGCTAGAGAGAGAGAGAGAGGAGGAGGATCTCCGGCGGGAGATCAACCACCTCGAAGGAAGCACCCTCTCGTGGAGAAGAAGGAAGACACCGGCGGAAGGGAAACCATGATCAACGGTGCCATGATCAGCACCTTGATGGGGTAATCTTCTCATTCGTCCATGGGTTGTAATCGATCTTGAGATGTAATCGCACTTTGTCGGATTATCTATCTATCATCTTGTGTTGAATATACTTTCATGCTTAAGGTTAGCTACCATGCCGTAAAGGGAGTATAGGTCTCAATGCTTCCTTGGATCCATTCAATACGCCGTGTCCATCAAAGGTCTAGTCATGAATACCTTCGCGTAGTGACAGTACGAGAGGAGGGAAAGGGCGAAACCATGGTCACAACCCCGATAGATTAGATTGGTTTTCATATCTTTAAGTGATTGCATGCTCAAGTATCGTAGACCCGTGGGCGAGTGTCTTCTACCTTGATCGTTTATCGTTCTCTCTAGTGTAGTTTAGTTGTTTTCTAGTATAATAATAGTTAGGGTTTTAGTAGCTAGTGTGTCGTTGTTGATCGAACGCTTGTAATCCCCTTGCTCCGCGGATTGACAAGAACCTTGGGAATCCCGTGGTGAAAAAAAAGTGTGGGGTCCGTACGCTTGCGGATCGTAGAGGGATACGTCTTTTATCCGTCAACACTCTAACTGGAATTTCCTGGCACGCAGCCTGTCATTCTCCTGCTGCATCTGAGTAAGTGTAAAGTTCAGCTGCTGATGGGCTGCTGATAGCTGCTGCCAATCCCGCCTAGATGCCTCCAAACGCTGTCCGATAATCGCTGCGGTATTATAGCGCAGCCTCTGAAGTGTGAAGACCACGTTAAGACAGGGAGCCAGCGTCTGAGTGACATCCAGCGGCTCCGCTAGCGACAACAGCTCCCGTAGGTGATCCATACGGTCCAACCATGTCGGGTTGTGAGGACTCACAATAGGAAACAACCCGAACGGAGAGAGAGCTACCACAGTGGGGTTGTGGTCACAGAATCCGTCAGTACTCTGAGGGCTGCCGACTCAACGGCCTTGTGGGTAATAAATCTCCAGTAGATAAAACTCAAGTCGAACCAGTCGGCGTGGTCCGGGTGTGGCAGTACAGTGACGATCACTCTGCAACGGGGAACACCATAACGCTCGAACTCGGACACCTCATAAGTCGGTGCGGTGAGGTATCCTGTGGCGCTGAGTGCTTCCCACGCCAGGCGTGGAAAACCCTCCCAGTGCAACCTGTTGGTACGGATCGTACCATCAGCGTCGAACTCGTGAAACACGGGGAAAGCCATCTGTACAAAAATGTAACACATGTCAGGTCTCAAGGAGAACAGCATGTCAAATGGTGAAGTTCTGGCAGCTGTGAATAAAAATTCATAACCAAAATCCAGAACCCTAAAAACTTTTCCCCCGGTTTTCCGACTACTACAAAGGTTCTTTTACACACTTTTGGTTTTCAAAGGTTGAGCTAGATCAAGGAAACAAGGTGGAAGGATACAAAGTCTAGATGTGCCTAGAAAGGTGTAACCCAAGCCAAAAGAAGCTATGATCGGAACTTGCGACTAAAAGCTAGACTGGGCAAGGAGCAATTGTTCTTAACAAACTGGTTTAATTAGAATTCCAAGCATGTGGTACAAACAAGGTGAACAAGCTTTTTCAAAATTTTGGCAGCACGACAGCTGAGCATGAGAGGTACTCTAGTTTATAAAAAGCACACACTAGCAAAATCTTCCTTAGAGAGCATATAACAGTTCAGTTTTGGGTCCATTTTAGTTGTTTCGATTTTAATATGCATGCAAGACGTTCTATTCGACCTCACATGGCAATCAAGCCAAAATCGAAGTTAGTGCCGGTGGCAAGGCTTTTTATTCGTCTTGTCGGGGACAGCCCTAAGGGTCCCTAAATAACCAAGGGGAAACCCGCTCAAAACCTGCAAAAAACGCAAAACGCAAATCAACTTGCACACCTAAAGCACATACACAGCACAACCACGACCCTGGTGGCCCCCGCGGCCCGCCAAGACAACACAGCAGACGCCCCTCGAGTGAAGTCCGCCTCGCTCGAGGGATAGACGCTCCTTCGGGCGAGGTCCGCCTCGCTCGAGGCCCCTACGCCCCCTCGGGCGGGGTCCTCCTCGCTCGAGGGCTCAACCTCGCCCCTCGAACGAGGCCCGCCTTGCTCGAGGGCTGAGCACCCCCTCGGGTGGGGTCCGCTCCGCTCGAGGGCACCCACACGTGCCTTTTCGGCGTCCGCGCACGCACCTGTTCCCGCACGCGTGTACGGGCATTTAATGCTCTGACGCCATAGGGCTGCGCCACTACTCTGACACACCTGGGAATCACACCCCGGCGCTATTTCGCCAACTCTCGGGGGGAGGCCATCCCCGCCGCTGTTCAGCACTGTGCGGCAAGGCCAGTGTAAGCTCTGTGACACTGTGCTGCCTACCCCCGTACGGTTAACATGCCACACCCTCGAAGGGGGGCCGGCGAAACCATCGAATATCTTTTACGTGCTTATGCAGGACCACGCCGTGATGTCGGGCCGACGGGATCGGTCATCCCCGTCGCTGTCAGCCCTGTGCGGCCATCCCCGCCACTGCCGCACCACGCCAAACGCTGTGGCAACATCCCAGCGCTGTTGGGACGTACGGGGACAAGACATCACCACTACAACCACTGTGCCATGTACGGGCTTCCCGTCAACGGCACCCTCGAATTGGCCCACCACGGCGGCCAGTCAACCAACTACTACGCCGCATCCCTCGAAACCGCTCCTGTACGAGCACAGGACGCACCACGACACCTCAACGGGAGCAGGATTCGCCAGGACGGCCGTCAGCTCCGCAGCACTGTTTGCCATACCGCTACACGTATAGAAATAGTGCAGCGGGCATGTAAGCTGCCCCCTCCTTGGCCTATAAAAGGAGGGGCAGCCCCCCAGCCGCAGGGGACAGACACGGGACGACGGGCAGCCATCACTCACTCGCTCTCTGCCTTCCCCACGATATTGGCATTGGCCTCAATCAAACCTCTGGGACTTGGAGGCCACGCCTCCTCTCCCGCCTCGCTTGTAGCCACCCCTCTACGAGCACCACGTTGCAAGCAATATAGTGCCCCGAGAACACCACTACTGGACGTACGGCCCCGGCCGGAACCAGGATTAATCAAGTGTCCTTAGTTGCTTAGCACCGGCCATCGAGAGGCAGATCTCAGCGCTCATTACTAGTTAGTGTCGGGACTACTTTCCGCACCGACAGTTGGCGCGCCAGGTAGGGGCATCGCGCTGAAGATCGGCTCGTCACCAGCCCTCTCGATGGTGATTCGCACCGAGTACCGCGGCCAGAGGTATTCCATGGGCAGCTCGTACCCCCTTCCGGCCGGATTCGAAATCCGGTTCGGGAGCCTGAACTTCCAGGCTATGGGGAACGACTACCTCATGCGCCTCACCAACCGTGAGGAACTCCGTGCGCGATGCCAAGCCGGGTCCGTCCCGGTCACCGCCGCACGCGTCGCCACGACACGGACGCTGCCCGGCCACGGACACCGCAGGTCCTTCGGTGCCACGGCGCCGCCATCGCTCCGGCCGGCGCTCGCGACAGGGCGCGGTTGGAGCGCCGGCATGCTACGCGCGTTGCCTCGCAACGCGACGCGCTCACCAGCGAGACGACAGCTATTCCGGCGGGGGAGCGCTCGTTCTCAGGTCCGCGCTTCCCCATCGGTATGCGCGGTGCTACGACGGCGTACGTCGCCTCTGCCAACGCCAACGCCACAACGCGCAGGGTTCGCCCTGACCGCCTTGTCTCGGCCGCCAGGGATCCCAGCACCTCCGCCGGCGACGAGTCGTCCCAAGGCTCCGCCGGTGAGCTGCCACCCGCCACTTCGCACGGGTACGCGGAGTGGGATTTCTCCGGTGTACCCGACCCAGTGATGTTCCGGCGGTTCCTTGACGCCATGGATTACTAATTCGGCTACTCCGATGACTCCAGCGCCGGGAGCTTGTTGACAGTTAATAGTTGTATCAAAGTTCGTTTAGACTTGCAAGCGGACAAGTCTCCCGTCATAGTCAAGGGACCCTTCTTCCCTCGAGTGGTGAACCCAAGGTATCGAATCCGTGGAACAATGTGCAATGCAAGGATTCAATCTAGTAAAGCAAGGTAAGCTATCTTATGAAGACAAGTTGCATCTAATCTACTAACTCATAAAGAAAACGAATCTAATCTAATCTACTAAAGAGGTAGCAAGAGAAAGCAAGAGATACCCGATCTAGAGAGTCTAGATCATGCTTATGTTGTAGCTCCAAACAAGATAGATGAAGATAGAAAAGCGAATCTCATTAAAAGCATCTTTAAATCGTGGCCTCCCTTCCAACTCCGAAAACGCCCCCGCCTTTCGAACCCCCGTTCCGTCACAACGTATCCCTACTCATGCGGGTAGTCTAGGGCGAGTTCGATAAGACCAAGTTGCGATAAGCACCCTAAGCAATCTAGCTATAGATAGATTGGCGAAAAAGCATAACCAAGAAGAAAACAAAATCATCGAGAAGGCACTTGATCGCTAGGAATCGGATTCACTATAAAAACTTCACCATGAAAGATTACATGAACAAGATCACCACCGGGGCCCTACCTCGATCTTGATCCTCGCTCCGGAGCTCCGACGTGGTCTTCCATGCAAGATTCCCACGTCGGCTAGGGAGACCCTAGACAACTAGCACGACCCTCATCTCCGAGATGGTGTCCCTCAAGCTTCTCTGCTCCTCGGCGGCGGATGACGAATTTGTTGATGCGTGGCTCTCGGTCGTGGGACTATAAATAGCCCGAGATGCAACTAGGTCAAAGGGGGAGGCCGACCGTGCCCCGGAACAGCCGGGCCGGGCGGCATGGGCCGACCGAGCACGGGCCCATCCCGCCCGGTCCGTCACCTCCTTCGTCCGGTATTGCTTCCCGAGTCTTCTAGATCCTCTCCCCTTTTGCATGTGGGCCCTTGTCGTCGGTTTCTCTCCGAATTGGACGAAGCTCCTTGTCTTGCAAGATTCGGCACTTTTTGGGCTAGGTCCTCGGAGTTTGTCATCTTCTCGGGCTTGGTCGTTGGGCTCTTGGTGTCGGGGGACAGCCCCGAGGGTCCCCTTAAACAAATGGGGGAAATCCCGCTTAAAACCTACAAGAAATCAAAGCCAAACACATCTTGCTTAAGCGCACACACGGGGCATGGCCCACGCCGCGGTGGCTCCCGTGGCCCACCAAGGCGGCCCACTCAAAGGTCCCCTCGAGCCGGAGCTCCGCCCCGCTTGAGGGTACATGCCTCCCTCGAGCGAGCTCCGCCCGCTCGAGGGTGCACGCCTCCCTCGAGCGGGCTCGCCTCGCTCGAGGGCGCTCGCACGCGCACGCCTATTCTTGCACGCGGGTACGGGCATTTAATGCTCGACAATGGCGGCGTGGCGCCATCATGCGCCCAGGGACTCACGCCCCGCCCCCGTTGCACCAACTCCCCTAGGGGGGACCCATTCCCGCCACCGTGGGGGAGCGTGCGACATGGCCGGTGTCGCCCCCGTGACGCCGCGCCGCCTACTCCCGTACGGCTAACGTGCGGGAGCCCCCTCGAAGGGGGCCGGCCACACCCTCGAAATGCTTTCCCGTGACCTTGCAGGGCCGGGTCATGACGCTAGGCCGGCGGGGTGCCATCCTCGCCACCGTGAATTGCGTGGCGGCCGCCCCCGTGCATACAACACCACGCCGGGCATCGTGGTACTGGCCCCCGCGCCGCCGCGAGGCATGCGGGAACGGGACGCCGCCACGCCCGCCACCGTATTCCCGTATGGATCGTCGTCGCAACCCCCTCGAGCCCGCGCTCGGGGACATCACGGCCAACCACCGCGCTCCTACCCTCGAAGCTACCACTGTTCGGGTACAAGATACGCCGTGATGGCCAGATCGCGGCAAGGACCGTCAAGGCGGCCACCCACTCTACGGCGCGGCGCACCATACTTCCCCATATAGCTGAATAGTGCGGCATGCTTGTAATTCGCCCTCTCCTTGGCCTATAAAAGGAAGGTGAACTCCTCCGCCGCAGGGGACAGACAGGGAGGGGGAGACAAGGCAGGACACAACGAACAACAAACAACATACGACGCACCACACACGCTCCCCAATTCTCCCACAACATCTTCAGCCACTTCACCAGGGACTTGGAGGCCACGCCTCCTCTCCCGCCTTGCTTGTAGTTGCCCCACTCACAGCACCCCCGGTCTTGCCGAGCAATATAGTGCCCCCGAGCACACCACCGGCGGGACGTACGGCCCCCGGCCGGAACCAGATAAACCTTGTGTCTCGATTGCTTAGCATCGACCATTGAGGGATAGACCTTGGCGCTTATTGCGGTTAGTGTCGGGACCACATTCCGCACCGACGCTTGGCGCCCACCGTGGGGCAAACGAGCGCCGAGGTCAATCCACCGTCAACTCCCTCCATGGTGATTCGCACCGAGTACCGCGACGCACTACTCCTTGGGTAGCTCGGACCCCCCCTCCCCGTCGGGTTCGAAATCCGGTTCGGGGGTCCGAACTTTCGTGCCACGGGGAACGCTACTACGATGCACCTCACCAACCGTGAGGAGCTCGGGTGCGCGGCGCGCAAGCCGGTCCGCCCCGGCCGACGCCGCGCGCGTCGCCATGACCTGCAAATACCCGCCGGCACGGATGCGCGGGCCGGGTCGGCGTCTCGGCGTCGCCGCCGCTCCGGTCGGCGCTCACGCCGGGCGCGGTCGGAGCGACGGCAAGATGAGCGCGCCGCCTCCCCAACGCGGCGCGCCGTCGCAGCGACGACCGTCGTCCGTGCGGGGAGCGCGCGGCTCTACGGGCCGCGCTTTCTCCATTGGTCTACGTGGCGCCGCGACGGCCTATAACGCCAACGCCAACACCACGATGCGCGGGGTTCTCCCGACCAGTCACATCTTCGTCGCTAGGGGACCCTAGCGCCTCCGCCGACGATGAGTCATCCCTAGGCTCTCTCGACGCGTTGCCACCCGCCAACCCTCGCACGGGTACGCGGAGTGGGACTTTCCGGCCGTCTGCGGACCCGTAGCTGTTCGGGCGATTTCTCGACGCCACCCCCCGGACTGCGGTTCGGTTGCTCCGACGATTCCCGACGACCGGGAGCTACGACCCGCGCGGGGTCTCGCGTCGTTGTCGCCAACGACCCCGCCAACGCCACCGCGCGGCGGGCGCCGGCGACGGGGAAGTTACGCCCGCCCGGGGATCGCTCCGCGCCCCGGCCGGACCGAGCGCGCCCCTGGCCGGGGCCGACATCGACGCGCGGTTAGCCCAAGCCCGCAAACTCAAAGCCAAGCCGGGTGGAGGAGTATCGGACGGTGCGGTTGCTCCGCGCCCTCCATGGCGGGGGAAGCCTCTCGCGCGCGGCGAGCGCGCGCGCGGGCCCGGGTATACAGGGCTCGCGACCGCATCGACGCCGATTTCAACGTCAACAACCCGGACACGCCTCCACAAGCGAGCCGTAAGATCATTGCCGCCGCACGGTCCATGCCGCGAGCCATGCTGCGCCCCTCGACGCCGAGGCGCGGAACTCGCACCGGTGAGGCGCGAGGGCGCTCATCGAGCGAACGGCCGTCCGGCGGGCCGAAAGCTCGGCGTCCGCATCCGCCGGCGGGGGGACGCGGGGCGATGGGGGGTGCGCGGGGGAGCGAACCCTCGGTGCACGCGAGGCGGAGCGGCGGAGCGACCCGCCAACCCGGACGCACACCGAGCTAAGAACGGCTCCTCGACACGCGCGGGCAAGCGCGGGACGGTGGCGCTCGCGATGTCATTAATGCTCGGCGGACGAGCAAAGCGGATGCGTGAGTGGCGGCGAGCTACCACCCTCGACGAGGTGGACGCTACGACAGCGATGAAGACCGCTCGCCGACGCGGAACCCCCGGGGACCCGTGTGTTCGGCGGGAGATCCGCGCGGCGGCCTTCCCCCCGCCGCTTCGCCACCCCCCACGACCATCGTCCCGTATAACGGGGAAACGGATCCCCGCGTGTGGCTCAACGATTACCGCCTAGCATGCCGGCCCGGGCGGGGGCCACCGGCCGACGAGATCATCATTCGCAACCCCCCCCCGCACCTCGGCGATTCGGCCCCCGACGTGGCTCGAGCATCTCGCCGGCCGCCGGATCCATAACCGGGACGACTTGGTTCGCACGTTCGTGGGCAACTTCCGAGGCACGTATGTGCGCCACGGGAACTCCCGGGACTGCGCTCCTCGCACCCGGGCTGCGACGAGTCGCTCCCGGGACTTCATACGGCGCTTCTCCAAGCGGCGCACGGAGCTCCCAAGCGTGGCGCAATCCGAGATTGTGCATGCCTTCCTCGAGGGCACCACGTGTCGGGACCTCGTGCGCGAGTTGGGCGCGGCCCGCCGGCGGACTCGAACGAGCTGGTCGACATCGCCACCGGCTTCGCCTTCGGTGAAGAGGCCGTGGGGGCGATCTTCGACGGCAAAAAAGGGAAAGCGCTCGGACGACGCGCCCGCGGGAGGGCGGGCCCGAGTCCGTGGAGCCCCACCGCAAGGACAAGCGGGGCAAGAAAGGAAGAAGCCGCGCCGCGAGGCACGCGAGCAGGGATGCAACGGCGACGACGCCGAGGGCCCTTGTCGTTGACCGGCTCAACGGGGCCTTCGACCGCCCTCCGGGGTGTTCGATGACATCTTCGAAGAAGCCATGTCCATATCACAAGACTCCGGTGAACCACACCCTCGAGCAAGGCGATATGCTCGAGGAAGTTCTACGGCCGCGCCGCCACGAAGGACGCGAGAGGCCAAGAAAGACGGAAGAGATGGCGATGCTAAGCGCCTTCCCCGCCGTGGAGAACGTGTTCCTCATCTTTGGGGGACCGACCGTCGACATGTCAAGCCGCCGGCGCAAGCGGGGAGCGGCACGAGGTCCTAGCCACGGAGAAGGCACCTCCCTCCTTCCTCGACCGGTCGGAGGATGCCATCAACTTCGGTCGTGAAGATCACCCGAACCGCATCCCTAACCCGGTCGGTACCCACCGGTGGTCGACCGGGTCATTGGGAACGCGCGGTTCTCAAAGGTCCCGATGGACGCGAGGCAGCAGCCTCAACATCCTCTATGCGCACACGCCGCGCCTGGCCGGGGATCGGTCCATCGAGCACGCGTTCGGCTGCGACGTCGAGTGCGTGGAGCACGCGGAAGCACTGGCGGCTGGACGACGGCGGTGACCACCTTGGAGAAGATGGTCAACGAAGACCTCGACTCCACCGCCAAGCACGCCGGCAGTTTCGAGGCCGCGGAGCAGACCAAGGAGGTGCCGCTCGACCCTGCTGCCCCGGGGGCAAGGCGTTGAGGGTCAGCTCCACCCTCGACCCAAAATAGGAAGTGGTGCTCGTCGACTTCCTCCGCGCCAACGCCGACATCTTCGCGTGGAGCCCCTCGGATATGCCGGGCATCCCGAGGGAGGTCGCAGAGCACTCCCTTGACATCTGCCTCATTCCCGCGCCGTGCAGCAACGGCTCCGCCGCTTCGACGAGGAGCGGCGGCGGGCGACTCGGAGCGGAGGCTGCGGAAGCTTCTCGAGGCCGGGTTCATCAAGGAGGTGTTCCACCCTACGTGGCTAGCGAATCACTTGTACTAGTAAAGAAAAAGAACGGGAGGTGGCGGATGTGTATAGACTACACTAGTCTTAATAAAGCATGTCCTAAAGTTCCCTTTCCTTTGCCACGCATCGATCAAATTGTTGACTCAACGGCGGGTGTGAGCTACTTTGCTTCCTTGATGCCTACTGCGGGTATCACCAAATAAAGATGAAGGAGTCCGACCGGCTCGCGACTTCATTCATCACGCCGTTCGGGATGTTTTGCTACGTCACGATGTCGTTCGGCCTCGGAACGCGGGTGCAACGTATCAACGCTTGCATGCAACACGTTTTCGGAGATCACATCGGGCGAACGGTTGAGGCGTACGTAGACGACATCGTCGTAAAAACCGAGGAAGGCGGACGACACGGTTGGCGACCTCAACATCGCGTTCGGTGCCTACGGGCCAACGGGGTAAAATTGAACCCCGAAAAATGTGTCTTTGGTGTGCCGCGGGGCATGCTCCTAGGATACATAGTCTCCCAGCGGGGCATCGAGGCCAACCCCAAGAAGGTTGCGGCTCTCGAGCGAATGGGTCCAATTCGGGACCTCAAAGGGGTACAAAAGGTGCTGGGGTGCCTTGCTGCCTTGAGCCGCTTCATCTCGCAGCTCGGCGAAAAAGGCTTGCCCCTCTATCGCCTCCTCAAAAAGCACGAGCGCTTCTCTGTACCACCGAGGCCCAAGACGCGCTCGACAAGGCTGAAGGCATCCTTGACCCACGCCCCGATCCTCACGCCGCCGCGGGACGGCGAACCTCTGCAGCTCTACGTGGCCGCGACCACCCGGGTGGTCGGCGCGCGTGATCGTGGTAGAGCGCGCGGAGGGAAGGGCACGCCTGCTGGTCCGGCGGCCGGTGTACTACATCGAGCGAAGTCTTGTCCGAGCACCAAGACACGCTACCCTCAAGTCCAGAAGCTAGCGTACGCGGTGGTCCTCGCGCGGCGCAAGCTTCGCCACTACTTCGAGGCCCACCTGTCCACGGTGGTCTCCTCCTTCCCGCTGGGGGAGATCATCCGCAATCCGGACGCGGCGGGCAGGATCGCCAAGTGGTCGGTGGAGGTGATGGGCGAGACGCTCGCCTGCGCCCGCGCAAGGCCATCAAGTCCCAGATCCTGGCGGATTTCGTCGCTGAGTGGACAGACACGCAACTGCCGCCGCCACAGATCCAGGCAGAGTGCTGGACTCTGTATTTCGACGGCTCGGTGATGAAGACCGGGGCGGGCGCGGGCCTGCTCTTCGTGTCACCCCTCGGGGAGCACATGCGGTACGCAGTACGTCTCCACTTCCCCGCGTCAAACAACATGGCTGAGTACGAGGCCCTCCTTTGCGGCCTCAAGATCGCCATCGAGATAGGCGTCAAGCGCCTCGACGTGCGGGGGGATTCGCAGCTCGTGATTGACCAAGTCATGAAAAATGCGAGCTGCCACGACGACAAGATGGAAGCGTGCTGCAAGGCCGTGCGAGCCCTCGAGGACAAATTCTACGGCATCGAGCTCAATCACGTGCCCACGTCGGTACAACGAGGAGGCGGACGAGGCGGCCAAGATCGCGTCGGGCGGATCCGCTGTCCCCCGAACGTTTTTGCCGAGACATTGCCCGGCCCTCCGTCACCCTTGAGCCACACCCCTCGAACCACGCGGAACCCTCGGGGGCTCCCTCGAATCCTGCAGGCGCGGAGCCCATGGATGAGGACCCCTCGAATGAGGCGTATGTGCTCTCCCTCCTCGAGGGGTATGGCGCCGACGAGGCCGATGTGATGGACGTCGAGCCAGCCCCCATCAGGGCGGATTGGCGCGACAAGTATGTCGCCTGGATGGCTCGAGGGGAACTCCCCTCGGACGGGCCGGAGCCGGGCGCATCGCCGGGATGGCCAAGTCCTTCACCCTCATCGACGGCGAGGCTGTACAAGCGCGCGCTTCGGCATCTTGCGGCGATGCGTGCCCATCCCCGAGGGGCGCGAGCTCCTTCGGGATATTCATGCGGGGATCGCGGCCATCACGCCGCACCCGCACCCTCGTAGGCAATGCGTTCCGTCAAGGCTTTTGCGGCCTACCGCGGTCGCGGATGCCAGCGAAATCGTGCGCGCCGGCGAAGGGTGCCGGTTCTACGCCCGCAAATCCAACCTTCTGCTCACGTCCGCCGAGACCATCCCCATCACATGGCCTTTTGCCGTGTGGGGGCTGGACATCGTCGGGCCCCTGCGAAAGGCGCCCGGGGGCTTCACCCACTTGTTGGTTGCAATCGACAAATTTTCCAAGTGGGTAGAAGTACGCCCCATTACGAATCTCAGGGCAGAGCAAGCGGTGACGTTCTTCACCGACATCGTCCATCGTTTTGGAGTGCCAAACTCCATCATCACCGACAACGGGTCCCAGTTCACGGGCAGGAAATTCCTGGAGTTCTGCGACAAATTCCACATCCGCGTGGATTGGGCAGCTGTGGCACACCCGCAGACTAACGGCCAAGTAGAGCGTGCCAATGGCATGATCCTACAAGGCCTTAAGCCCAGAATTTTCGACCAGCTGAATAAGTCTGGTCGGAAATGGCTCCAGGAGTTACCAGCGGTCGTGTGGAGCCTAAGGACCACCCCAAGCGAGCCACTTTGGGTTCACCCCGTTTTCTAGTCCATGGCGCGGAGGCCGTCCTCCCCACGGACTTAGAGTATGGGTCACCCGAGGGTACGAGGCTACGACGAGGACGCCAACCGACGAGCCGCGAGGACTCCGCTGGACCGAGTTTGGACGAAGCGCGCCTCGTGGCCTTGATGCACTCCGCAAGATACCAACGAGTCCCTCGGGCGCTACCAAGCACGGAAGATACGCAGGCGGAACTTCAGCGAGGGGGATTTGGTCCTAAGGCTACGCCAAGACAACCGAGGATGCCACAAGCTATCACCTCCGTGGGAGGGACCCTACGTCGTGGTGAAGGTGCTCAAGCCCGGCACGTACAAGCTAGCCAACGAGGACGGCGAAGAACTCACCAACGCTTGGAACATCCAACAGCTACGTCGCTTCTATCCCTAGCTAGGGTTTCCAAGTCTTTTGTTGTAAATCACGTAACCAACACCCCAGTTGGTGACAACCATGTAAACATCACCAGTTCAATGAAAAAGGCAACTCGGCTTTCCCACGAAACCCAAGTTACCCTCGGGGGCTACTACGGGGGCATCCCCCCCCAAAAAATGGTCCCATTTTTTCGCAAAAAAAGAAAAAACCCACGCGCGCTAAGCACGTTTCTACTTCGGCCTCGAGCAAAATTCGGAACGGGGCGCGGGCGGCCTAGCGGAAAGGACGCGCAAGTCGAGAGATAGCCTACGCCTCCGCGAGGGTACGGCCCTTCTCTCTTGCCTCTCAGGCCCGGCGAGCCGCTCGCGAAAATCGAACTCCCCTAACTAGAATTTACTCAGGAAGAAGGAGAAACAAAAAAGCGCAATAAAGTAAAGGACATCATTTCACTTTCACAAACGATTTAAAGCAAAGTGATCTGTTTATTTACACGGCCACATGGCCCGCACACTAACACATAAACAAAAAAGGGCCTGGCGCCCGGCAATCCTCAGGCTGGCGGAGCGGCAGCGTCAGCGGCATCCGGGAACAGGAACTCCTCGAAGGCCTCGGCGAGCGTCCCGGCGGCGTCGGCGGCTAACGCGTCCACACGCTCCATCGCCACCTCATCCTCGACGCCCTCGGGGACGACGTAACCCTCCGCCACCGCCTCGAAGTTGATCTCGTAATGAGTTCGCACCACCCCGAGGGCCTTACGGGACGCCGAGGGTGCGAGCGCCGGCGCATGCGCCGGTGACGTGCCCGCCAAGGGCGCGCGGGCGGGCGGCCGGCGAGCTCCCGGCTGCGCCTCGCCCTCCTCCACGGCACGGCGGGTCTCGAGGGGCCGCGGAGCGCAACTCCGGCGGCTCCTGCTCGGAGGAGTTGTAGGAGGTCCGCGGCGCCTCGGCCTGCTCGGCCGCGTGCCCCGGTGCGGTGCGCAAGCACTGAAGTTGCCAAGCAAGAGGATGATCGAGAAAAGGGCGAACCCTCTAAGGGAAAATCGGCGAAACAAGAGACAAACGGCGACTTACCCTCGACCAGCTTCTTCTCCACCTCGAGGCGCGGCGCTCGGCCTCAACCGCCCTGCTCAAGGCCGGCGAGGGTCTCGCCACGCTCTGGAGGGCCGGCTCTCGGCTCGCGCTCGTGATGCGGAGCACCACCGGCTCGCCCTCGAGCTTCGAGACCTCGGCGTTCCGCCCCTCCCGGCGACCTCGCGCTGCCTCGCGGGCGGCGCGCTCTGCTCGGCGCCGGCCAGGGCATCGGCAAGGGCGGCTTGCTCTCGTGCGGGCTGCCCCTCGGCCCACGGCGGGCGGTACGCTCCTGCAGGAGCCGGTCCTCCGCGACGGCGAGCGCCACAACCTTGGCATCGAGGGCGGCCTTCAGTTCGTCGGCCTCCTTGGCCTCACGCTCGGCGCGCGCGCCCTCTCCTCGGCACGGCTCTGCGGGCTGCGCCCCGGAGCAACGAATGGAGCTCCAGGTTGTCGTTGCGGACGGCGACCTCCTCCGTCTCCCAGTTGGCCGCCAGGGTGCGCATCCTCTCCGGGTCCACCGCGCTCGCCGCGGCGCCTCATCCCGGTCAATGAGGGCCGTGCGACGCCGCTCGAGGGTGGAGGGGCGCGCCGCGTCCTGCCTTTCGCACTCCCTGGAGCGGTCGCGCGGGGCCACGGCCGGTACGACGGCCAGCGTCGGAGTCCTCAAGGCATCGGCGAGCGCGTCGAAGGCGTCGCACGGCTCACTCGGAGGTGGCGGAGCTCGGCGCTCATCTGATCGAAGGCGCCATACTTGTCGCGGGCGGCGTGCTCGAGCTCCTGTCACCAGCGAGCCGAGACACCGCGGAGTGTCATGCTGCAAGGATCGCGCGCGAAGACGACAAAAACAAAGAAAACAGACGACGGCGCCCCACCTGGAAGACGCGCCACGCGGGGCCGCCATGAATCCGCGGCGCCTCGTTCAGGTAGGAGCTTGCCTTTCGTACGACTAGATTAGCTTGGGCACCCTCGGTGTCGAGTACTTCCGCATCTTTGCGGTGGCCTTCCCCGCTCCTCCTTCTCGGTTTCCGGGACAAGGGAGTAATCTCCGTCCGGAAGATCTACACGGAATGCAATGCACTTTAGGTGATTGCTAGTTTGTTGTCTTATCCAACTCTGGGTTGGTCATGTTTACCTTAACAAGCATTCATCTAATGTTTCTCTTTTAGGAAGGTTATTGGTTGTACATGGGTTACTCTTTTATTCCACATTTGAATAAAGGTTTTTATTAAGCTTATCATTTCATGTGAAAGCTTCATTTCCTTTTATCTTCACCAACAAAGGTGTAATTAATATTTTTATTTATGAATTAATTTCTTATCAGTGATGATAATTAATTATCTTTTAATTATATTAAATAATACTTTTTAAAAAGGAAAAAGAATTAATTAGGGATTTTTCTTTATTTAATTTCCCTTTAATATTAAAAAAGGGCTTTTAAGCTTTTTATTAAACAATTAAATTACCAAAAATTAAAGGAGTGTTTCTTAAGCCTACTAGCACCTATACTGGTCCATTGGACCCACATGTAAGTGTTGGATGCTAGGAAATTAAATATTTTAGAAAATAACAAAGGACTAGCTAGTGATTCAATTTAAATGCATACAAAATTAAATAAGCATCAATTTGCTCCAAACATTCTTGTGCAAGCTCTCTAGTCCTAAACAAGTCTAAAGAACCAGCATGTTCACATGGAATCTCTACTGAACTTGGTTTATTAATTTACGAAGGAAAACATGCATAAATCAGGAATAATTATTTCTGCTAATCAAAAAATCATGATTGATTCACAAGATGTGCATTTTGGCATTACAAGACAGTGTGAACAAGTGGAGCTCAAGAACATAAATATATTTAACAAGAAAAATCATCTAAGCAGTTACTGCAGGAATGGAAAAGAATTTATCTAGCAAGATCTACTACATAACTTTGTGCAATTTTTGGCACAGCATCTAGTCATATCCTAACACACAACATATCCAAAAATTAGCTACAGAGGATTTATAGATTTTGAGATATTGCAGATCTAGGTTTTTCACATTTGTATTTTTCGTGCAAAAACTATAAGGAATTAGCCTAGGCCAGAATAACAAAAGTTGTGGGATATTTCACCACGAATCCAACAAAATTGTTTTACGTTTTTCTGATATTTCTACGATTTTATACGGATTTTACAATTTTCAGCAATTTGGATCTACTATTGAAGATTCCTTTTTGCACCGGGGACCTTAGAAGTTTCAGTTTTCTTACAGGTAGGTCCTTGCTTTGCATGGAAGCCCCTGGAAAGTTTCGGGGATTCGCAATTGAGTCCCCGGGGTCGGCCGGCGGCGCGGGTGGCCGAATTCCGGCGGGTCTGCCGCCGCTCTTGGCTGAGGGAAACGGCGGGAGCGGCCGCGGCTCGTCGGGGCTGATTTGGTGAGTGGGAAATGGCGGAGGCACGCCGGTGATGGCCCTCGGCGGCGTGCGGCGGCGGTGCCCGCTGCCGGGCGGCCGTCCGGCGAGGAAAGGGGCGCGGGAAAAGGTGTGGGACGGTGCAGGCTTCTATGGGGCCCGGTGGGGGCGCGGGGGAGGCCGAGCGGCCGGCGGGGGTCGAGTGCGAAGCGGAGCTCGTTCGGGGGCGGCGGGCATGGCGGCTCGGCGGGCTGCGGCCTGCGGGAGGGGAGACGACGGCCGCTAAACCTGCGAGGGGGTTTCTTCGCCGTCGCGTCGGGCAAGGACGGCGCTTGCTCGTTTGTACGGCGCGCGGGGGCGGTACACCGCGGCGACGGCGGTCGAACGGTATGCGTCGACCGTCGGACGCGGTGCACGGCGGGCGCACACGGTGCGAGGGACGGGGAGGGGATTCGGGGGTCTTTGGGGCGCGTGACGCCTTGGGAAGAAGCGCGCGGCCTTGGCACGCGCGCAGCCGTGGGCGGCGCGCGCGCGCGCGCCGGCGCGCGGGCGGGCGCGACGTCGCGGCGCGGCCATTCTCTGGCGCTACACCTTTCAGACTGACCCAGTTCAAGCACGTTTTTCTCCCAAAAATTGAATAAAAGTGCACAAAGCAATGAATAGGGAAAGTTGTAGATCTAACTACCCTCTGCAACTTTCAAAAAGGCCATATAGTGTTTTTCTCAACGGATTTTGCATGAACGTCGTGCCAACATTGAATGCGGCTTTATTCGAGGAAAACGGGAGGTACGCTCCGATCGATCAAGTTTTTCACCAATTTCCACCCAAAATTTGAAATGCCAGTACATGAAAGTTGTGTCCCTCAACAAGATGGACAACTTTCATAAAGGTAGATTTTGAAGTGTTTAGGTGAATTTTGGAGAACGCGGCAAAAGTTCCGGACGACATTCGGCGACGTCCGTAGTTGGCAGTTTTGACGTGTCTTTGGCCAAGGGTCGACTACGGGTGTGTGCAAACTTGTTCAAGGGGTTCATTAGGGTTCATTGGCGAGGTTTTCGGGGTGATGACCCAGGTTGACCTAGGTTTGACCGGTGTTTGACTGGTTTGACTCGGCTGATCCGGTCATTAGCGTTCATGACGGTAATTAAAAACCTGGGGCGTCACAGTAGCCCTCCGCCACGGCCTCGAAGTTGATCTCGTAATGAGATCGCACCACTCTAAGGGCCTTCGGACGCGGGGTGCGAGCCGGCGCATGCGCCGGTGACGTGCCGTAGGGCGCGCGGGGCGGCGGCCGGCGAGCTCCCGGCCGCGCCTCGCCCTCCTCCACGGCCGGCGGTCTCGAGGGGCCCACGAGCGCGGCTCCGGCGGCTCCCGCTCGGAGGTTGTAGGAGGCTGCAGCGCCTCGGCACGGTCGGTCGCTTGCCCCAGCATGGTGCGCGAGGCACGAACGTTGCCGACAGAAAGAAATCGAGAAAGAGGGGGGGGCGAATCCTCTAAGGGAAAATCAGCAAAACAAAAGACAAACAGCGACTTACCTTCGACCTACTTCTTCTCCACCTCGAGGGTGCGGTGCTCGGCCTCGACCGCCTGCTGAAGGTCGTCGACGGTGTCGCTGCAGCTGTGAGGGCACATACGGCTCGTGCTCGTGATGCGGGGACCACCGGCTCGCCCTCGGGCCGAGCTCGACGTTCCGCTCCTCGGCGACTTTTGCACGCCTCGCGAGTGGTACGCTCCCGCTCGAGCACGCGGGCGTCTACAAGAGCGGCCCGCTCTCTTCGGCGACCCTCGGTCCCACGGCGAGCGGTACACTCTTGCGGGGAGCGGGTCCTCGCGTCGCGGCGCGGCCTTGGCGTCGAGGGTGACGCCCGGCTCGTCGGCCTCCTTGACCCTGCGCTCGGCCGCGCGCGCCCGCTTCTCGGCACAGGCATGCGCAGGCTGCGCCTCCAGAAGCCACGCACGGATCCCCTGATTCTCGGCCCGGACGGTGGTCACCTCCGCCTCCCAGTTGGTGGCCGGCGTGCGCATCCTCTCGAGATCCGCCCGCGCACCGCCGCAGCGCCTCGTCCCGGTCCATGAGGGCCGTGCAAACCCGCTCGAGGGTGGAGGGGCGTGTCGTGGCCTGCCTCTCGCTCTCTTGGAGCTGGTCGCGTAAGGCCTCGGCACGGTACGACGGCTCCGGTATCGGGATCCTCAAGGCGTCGGCAAAGCGCGTCGAAGGCGTCGCACCGCTCGGGCCCCGGCGAGCTCGGCGCTCATCGATCGAAGCGCCGTATTTGTCGCGGGTGTGGTGCTCGGCTCACACGCCAACGAGATCGAAGCCGGTGAGCGTCGTGCCACGAGGATCGGGCGTGAAGAAGAAATCAAGCGGGCAGCCGGCGCCTCACCGGAAAACGCACCACGCGGGGGCCGCCATGGATCCGCGGCGCCTCGTTCAACGCTCGGGTTGAGCGGAGCGCGTGGTCGCGGGCTCCCCACGGCTCTGCTCCTCACAGGCGTCGGCGGCGGGCGGGGCCCCGATCAGCACGCCCCTCTCCCGGAGCGGAGCGGCCGGCGCGGGAAGAAGAGGCCTCGGCGTTGTGTCCTCGGCCTCTTGCCACCATGTGGCTGTCCCTCCGCCTCACAAGAGCCCCCTCCTGGGACTTGGAGGACGGCGTGGGGAAGCTCACCCACTGGTCCCACCCGGGCGGCGGGGAGTCGTCATCCGAAATCTCCACCACCACCGCCGGGAGCCAGGCGGGTGTAGGCCCTGTTGCGCCTCCACCGACGCCTCACGCCAGCGCCTCCCGTGGCCGCGAGCTCCCATAGCGGCTGGCGGCCGCCTCGGCCGCGTCTGCGCAACCACGGGCGCCCGGTCGCTCCTCCATGGCCGAACGGCTGAGCGCGGCTGCTGCGGCCGACGCGCGGCTGCGCCTCCACCGCGATCGGCGCCGCCGCTCTCGACGGCCGCGGCTGCGGGGCGGCGGCGGAGTTGCCGGGCGGCGGCCTCGAGGCCTGTTTGCCTGCGCGCGCTCGCCCGCTCGGCCGCCCGCCGCCCCCGCCGCCGGCGCCTCGACGAACGCCGCGGGTGGGGATGGATGTACGCCCTCAACACCTTGGCCGGTACGAGGGGAGGCACGGTTGAAAACGCCTGCGCAAGCACGGCAAGCACGAGCAAGCGTCGGGTCCCCGCCTATCGGTTGCGCAACCTCTCGAAAGGACAAGTCTCACCTCGAGGAGGAAAAGGCACGCTTCCTCCTCGAGGTCCGCGACCCGACGAAGCCGGCGCGGCTGCGCGGTCGTCGCCGCGCCTCCGGCCATCTCCGCCACGCGCGCGAGCCCCCCCCCCGGCGGCGGGCGCCGCCCGCGTGCACCTCCGGGGCGCGCACCACAGCGCCTGCGGCCCGCGCCCGCCCACCGAGTGTGGGTGCCGGCGGCGGGCGCCTGCTTGCTGCCCCCGGGGGCGACGTCTTGCTCTGCCGCCGAGGAGGGCGGCTCGGCCGACGAAGGCGCGAGGGCTCCCACCTATCGGGGAGAACCTACCCCCCAACCTCTTCCTATTCTTCCTCCTCATCCAAGGACGAGTACTCCTCGGTCCCCGGTTAGGAGAGCCCCTGCTGCTCGCACAGCCGGTACTCCTCGTTCCTCCGCTCGCGATGCTCCCGATGTCTCGTCGTGCGCTCCTTCTTGCGTGCCGCCCCGCTCCCGCTCTCATCGCCGTACCGCTCGATCGAGCGCACGAGAGCGGAGACGCGGGCGGATCGGACTTCGCGGTGCTCACACTCACCAGCTGCGAGCGAAACATCGAAGTGCGTCAACAACCCGAGGTATCGGCAAAATCGAAAACGGAACCAAGAACTCCACTCACCAGCTTGCCGGTGGGGAGCATCTCAAGATCCCACAGGGACCGGTCGTTGCGCACGGACTTGGGGTCGACGGCGCTCCGCGCCCGGGTAGCCGCGTACTCCCGCAGGAGGGGGCCCTGCAGCATCCGCGACCTCGCCAGCGCGATGGGGTCCGCCGTCTCGGTCATCTCGAAGATGCGGAGCGGCCTCTCCATCAGGGGGACGACCCGCCGGTGGTGGATGAAGGCGAGGACGGCCCTCTCGGTCATCCCGCGGCCCGCCAGATTCCTCAGCGCGGCCAGAAGCGAGTCCAACCGCTCCCGATGCCGGGGCGGGGACACCCCGTGGTGCCGGGAGTCGGGCTTCTCCCCGGAGCACCGGACCGATGTAGGGGGAGGCCGGGCTCGTCGTTGCGAAGGTAGAACCACCCCCCGCTCCCGGCCCTCGCATTGTTGGTCGTCATGGTGCGGGGGATGTAGTCGTCCTTGCGCCGACCCCCGCAAGGCGAGCGACATGCCGCCGCACGCACCGCGCGGCGGGTCCTCTGCTCCGACGTCTGCTGCGTGAACAGCTCCGCGAAAGAGGTGAATCCAGAGATCCCAATTCACCGGGATCCCTAGGTAGCCCTCGCAAACGCCAACGAACGTGTCCGCCGCGAGATCGCGTTCGCCGCGAAGTTGTGAAGCTCCACGCCGTAGTGGTGGCAAAGCGCCCACATGAAGTGGCTCGCCGGCGCCGTGAAGCCTCGCTCGTGGAAGCGGGCGAAGCTAACCACGAAGCCGCTCGGAGGGTTGGGCGCGTGGTCCCTTGCGGCGGCACGATCCACTCGGGCCGGCCGTCCATCCTCGTTCGCCGCCGGTGGCCGGCGGTCACCCCGGCCCGGTTCGAGGCCACGGGTCGCGTCACCGTCGAGCGCTCCCACGCGAACGGGTCGATGATGACGAGAGGCGGTTGGGGCGCCATGCGGGTGGATGAAGGGGGCGAGGGACGAAGAACGAGGAAGGAGGAGAAGAGCTCCGAAGGAGGAAAGCCGCTGGGCAAGAACCACTCGGGGGCCGGGGAGCAAGGAGCAAGAATGGCGAATGCTAAGGTAAAAAACCGTCGTTTTCCCCTCTCGTCGATTTATAGGCCACGGGCGTGTTCTCCCGGAGCGTGCGCCCCGCGCGCATTCGCTGCAGGAGGAATATTCTCTCGGCCGACGGGCGGGACCCACCATGACCGCGGTGGCCACGCAACCGCTCGCAAGCCATCATCACGGCGTAGAAATGGGAGGGCCGTGGCGGCGGTCACATCCGCCCGCCCACGCCGCCCACTACGCGCGCGCGGCGCGCAGCGCCTAAAAGGTGCGCCAGCGGCGCGAAACTACAGCCGCGACCGCGAGCATTAAATGGCCCGGTCCCTTACTAAGTAAGGAAGACCCTCGAGCGGCGCGAGCCCCTGGCTCAGAAAAGATTCGACCCTCAAAGGGTGCAAACATAGGCTGGTAACCTCGGGGCCCGTTTGAAGTAAAACGAGGCACCACGGTACCGCGATGCACTACTCTAGCGATCGGCGTTTCGAGGGCTGACACGGTCAGGGACCCTCGAAACCCGCGATGCAAAGACGGGAGCGCCTAGCTGCCACCCCGCACTACTCTGCGATCGGCGTTTCGAGGGCCGACACGGTCGGGGACCCTCGAAACCCCCAGATGCAAAGACGGGAGTGCCTAGCCGCCACCCCGCACTACTCTGCGATCGGCGTTTCGAGGGCTAACACGGTCGGGGGACCCTCGAAACCCGCAGATGCAAAGACGGGAGCGCCTAGGCGCCACCTCGCACTACTCTGCGATCGGCGTTTCGAGGGGCCGACACGGTCGGGGACCCTCGAAACCCGCGGATGCAAAGACGGAAGCGCCTAGCCGCCACCCCCGCACGGCCCCTCCGATCGGAGGTTCGAAGCCCGACCCTCGACGGGTTCGAACGGGCGCCCCCGCATCACTCGCAGTCGGGGACGACGAGGGCACGCGCATTCGAGCCGTTCCTCGAGCCCGCCGGCTCGAGGGTGCCCCACATGTCGTGTTCGAGAGCCAGCGAGGGCAGCTAGCCGGGGGATCCCACCGAGGGAGAGCTTCCGCGCCCTCGGTCCCTAGCGAATGGGACCGAGCCCCACCTAGCAAACCCACGCAAGCGCTTTAATGGACGCGTCCCGGACCGCGCAGCCTACCCTTATTGAACGGGGCATGGGCGTCCACTCGAACCACCCACTAACAGCTCAATGAGGAATCCGCAATCCGCGACCCGATCGATGGGGGTTGCGGAAACCTCACCCTCCGTCCCGCGGAGGGACGGCGAGGGCGCGTTAAAAACAAGTCGTAGAGCTCTACCCGATCGCCTCGAACGAGCCCGGAGCTCGGGGGCTCGACGCACGGCTACACCTCCTAGATCGCACCGACCGCGGATAGTGCCAGCCGCGCGTGCGTCACCGAAGCCGGCTGAAACATTGCCGACGCCGGTTGGGATATGTACCACGCCCTCCGACCAAATTCCACGGTAAAACCCCCCGCAGAGCACTCACGCTCCTACAGGGCTTCGGGGGCTAGACCCGCGGGTCCGCTGACGCGGCCCCACGGAAAGCATTTGCAAACCGGGGGGGGAAGGACGTCCTATCGCAAGCTCCAAGGCACCGCGGGAGCTTGGCCGGCGAACCCGCGGATGCTCGGGGGCTGTCGGGGACAGCCCCCCGAGGGTCCCCTTAAACAAATGGGGAAATCCCGCTTAAAACCTCGCAAGAAACCAAAGCCAAATGCATCTTGCTTAAGCGCACACACGGGGCACGGCCCACGCCGCGGTGGCCCCCGCGGCCCACCAAGGCTGCCCACTCAAAGGTCCCCTCGAGGGGGCTCCGCCCTCACTCGAGGGTGCACACCTCCCTCGAGCGAGGCTCCGCCCCCGCTTGAGGGTACACGCCTCCCTCGAGCAGGCTCGCCCCGCTCGAGGGTGCACGCCTACCTCGAGCGGGCTCCGCCTCGCTCGAGGGTGCTCCGCACGCGCACGCCCGTTCCCGCACGCGGGTACGGGCATTTAATGCTCTGACAACGGCGGGGCGGCGCCATCATGCGCCTGGGACTCACGCCCCGGCCCTGTTGCACCAACTCCCTAGGGGGAACCCATCCCCGCCACTGTGGGGGACTGTGCGACATGGCCGGTGTCAGCCCCGTGACGCCGCGCCGCCTACTCCCCTACGTGCCGAGCCCTCGAAGGGGGGCCGGCCACACCCTCAAAATGCTTTCCCGTGACCTTGCAGGGCCAGGTCATGACGCTAGGCCGGCGGGGCACCATCTGCCGCCACGCGTGAATTGCGGGCGGCCTCCCTCGTGCATACAACACCACGTCGGGCACCGTGGTAACGGCTCCGCACGCGTGAGACATGCGGGAACGGGGACGCCGCTACGCCGCCACCGTATCCCGTACGAGTCGTCGTCGGCGACCCTCGAGCCCGCCTGGGGACATCACGGCCAACCACTGCGCCCCTACCCTCGAAGCCACCACTGTTCGGGTACAAGATACGCCATGATGGCCAGATCGCGGCAAGGACCGTCAAGGCGGCCGCCCACTCTACTGCGCGGCGCACCATACTTCCCCATGTAGCTGAATAGTGCGGCATGCTTGTAATTCGCCCTCTCCTTGGCCTATAAAAGGAAGGTGAACTCCCCCCGCCGCGAGGGATAGACGAGAGGAGAGACAAGGCGGAACACAACGAACAACGAGACAACATACGACGCACCACACACACGTTCCCCAATTCTCCCACAACATCTTGACCACTTCACCGGGGACTTGGAGTTCACGCCTCCTCTCCCGCCTTGCTTGTAGCCCGCCCCACTACGAGCACCCCGGTGGCCGAGCAATATAGTGCCCCGAGCACACCACCGCCGGACGTACGGCCCCGGGCCGGAACCGGGGATAAACCTTGTGTCTCGATTGCTTAGCATCGACCATTGAGGGATAGACCTTGGCGCTTATTGCGGTTAGTGTCGGGACCACATTCCGCACCGACACTTGGAGTCATGTTCACTTCATTGCTTGACTTGTCTTGGGCTTCAAAGTCTTGTCATGAGGTGCTTAATGAACTTATCCCGGAAGTCTTGCTTTCAACGTTAAAACCCTGCGTAAACACTTAACTCCAAAACCGACATGCACAAGTGAACTTGTTATTCCACGGGGGTTAGTACCAATGGATAAGATACAAAAGTCAACACCCAAGGTAAACTCATGGCTAGGTTGACGGATTTTCACCATCAACAGAGCTACGACCCCGCGCGGGAGTGTTGCGTCGTGATCACTAACGATTAGGCGAACGCCGCTAACGCGGTAGAAGCCGGCGACGGAGAGGCTCCCACCGGTCCGAGGACTGGACCGCGCCTGGGTGCGGGGCCAAGCGCCCCTCCCCCCTCACCGCCGAGGGGGCCAACGTCAACGCGCAGCTGGCTCAAGCACGCGAGCTTGAGGCCAAGCTCGCGGAGGAGTACCGCGCGGTGCGGCTGCTTCGAGCCTCCATCGCCGGAGAAGCCTCCGCGCGCAGTGAACGCGCATGCGAGTTGGGCCGACAGGCCCGTGACCGCATCAACGCCGACTTCAACGTTGAAGATCCGAGCACGCCCCCGCGAGCGAGCCAGAAGCTCATTGCTGCCGCGACACTGCTGCGGGCCATGCCCGCCCCCTCGACACCCGAAGCACGGAACCCGCACCACAAGGCGCAGGCCCTTATTGAGCAAGCGGCCGTCCAACAAAGCCGAAAGTTCGGTGTCCCGCATCCGCCAACAAGGGAAGTGCGCGGGACGACGGGGGCACGCGGGGTTCCGAGCCCTTGGTGCATACGGGCGGCGCGAGGGGAGCGTCCCGCCAACTCGGGGCGCACGCCGACCAAAGAGCGGCTCCTCGACATGCGCGGGCAAGCCCAAGATGGCGACGCCCGCAACGTCATCAACGCCCGGTAGACGGGCAACGCGGAGACGCGCGCAACGGCGGGCTACCACCCTCGACGGGGTAGGCGCTACAACAGCCGGGAGGACCGCTCACCGACGCCGGAGCCACCGGGAACCTGTGTGTTCAGCCGGGAGATCCGCACGGCGAGCTTCCCCCAGCGCTTCCGCCAGCCCACGTCGATCGTCAAATACAACAGGAGACGGACCCCCGCGTGTGGCTCAACGACTACCGCCTGGTGTGCCAGCTGGGTGGGGCCACCACCGACGAGGTCATCATCCGTAACCTCCCCCTGCACCTCGCCGACTCGGCGCGGACGTGGCTCGAGCACCGCCGGCCGGCCCGGATCCACAACTGGGACGATCTGGTCCGCACGTTGGTGGGAAACTTCCAGGGCACATACGTGCGCCCTGGGAACTCCCGGGACCCGCGCGCTTGCACCCGAAGCCTCGACGAGTCACTCCGGACTTCATACGACGCTTCTCCAAGCGGCGTACGGAGCTCCCAAGCGTGGCCCAGTCCGAAATCATGCACGCCTTCCTCGAAGGCACCACGTGCCGGGACCTTGTGCGCGAGCTTGGGCGCAGCCCGCCGGCCGATTCGAATGAGCCGTTCGACATCGCCACCAGCTTTGCCTCAGGCGAAGAAGCAGTGGGGGCGATCTTCGACGACAAGAAGGGCAAACGCGTGGACGACGCGCTCGCGGAGGGCAGCAAGTACACGAAGCCCTACCATAAGAACAAGCGGGGCAAGAAGGGAAAGAAGCCGCGCCGCGAGGCGCGCTAGCAGGGGCGCGACGACGATGGCGACGAAGCTCTTGCTGTTGACCCAGCTCGACGGGGCCCTCGACTGGCCCCTCGAGGTCCTGGGGTTTTCGACGACATGCTGAAGAAGCCATGTCCCTACCACAAAACGCCGGTCAACCACACCCTCGAGCAGTGCGACATGCTAAAGCGGTTCTACGGCCGCGCCGCCACGAAGGACGGCGAGGCCAAGAAGGATGGGGGTGATGATGACGCTGGCGGTTTCCCCGCCGTGGAAAACGTCTTCCTCATCTTCGGGGGCCGACCATCGACATGTCCAGCCGCCAACGCAAGCGGGAGCGGCACGAGGTCCTCGCCGCGGAGAAGGCACCTCCCTCCTTCCTCGACTGGTCAGAGGACGCCATTACGTTTAGCCGCGAGGATCACCCGAACCGCATCCCCAACTCGGGTCAGTACCCGCTCGTGGTCGACCCAGTCATCGGGAACGCATGGTTCTCGAAGGTGCTGATGGACGGAGGCAGCAGCCTCAACATCCTCTACGCGCAACCGCGCCGCCGGGGATCGGGTTGGACCGAGCTGCGGCCCTAGCACGACGCCGTTCCATGGCGTCACGCCGGCAAGCGCGTCCGGCCCCTCGGGCGAGATCAACCTGCCCGGTCCGATTCGGCACGCCGGACAACTTCCGCAAGGAGACGCTCACCTTCGAGGTGGTGGGGTTCAGGGGTGCATACCATGCCATACTTGGGCGGCCGTGCTATGCCAAGTTCATGGCGGTCCCCAACTACACCTACCTTAAGATGAAGATGCCGGGGCCCAACGGTGTCATCACCGTGGGCTCATCCATCGAGCACGCATTCGACTGCGACGTCGAGTGTGTGGAGCACGCCGAAGCACTAGCGCTGGATGAAACGCTCGTGGCCAACCTGGAGAAGCTGGTCAACGAGGACCTCGACTCCACCGCCAAGCACGCCGGCGGCTTCGAGGGCGCCGAGCGGACCAAAGGGGCGCCCCTCGACCCCGCCGCCCCCGAGGGCAAGGCGTTGAGGGTCAGTTCCACCCTCGACCTGAAATAGGAACTGGTGCTCATCGACTTCCTCCGCGCCAACGCTGATATTTTTGCGTGGAGCCCCTCGGATATGCCAGACATTCCGAGGGAGGTCGCCGAGCACTCCCTTGACATCCTACCTCACTCCCACAGCGGCCGCGCCGCTTTGACAAAGAGCGGCGCCGCGCGATCGGAGAAGAGCTACAGAAGCTCCTCGAGGCTGGGTTCATCAAGGAAGTGTTCCATCCCACATGGCTAGCTAATCCTGTATTAGTGAAGAAAAAGAATGGGAAGTGGCGGATGTGTGTAGACTATACTAGTCTTAATAAAGCATGTCCTAAAGTTCCTTTTCCTTTGCCACGAATCGATCAAATTGTTGACTCGACCGCCGGGTGCGAACTTTTGTGTTTCCTTGACGCCTATTCCGAGTACCACCAAATAAAGATGAAGGAGTCCGACCAGCTCGCGACTTCATTCATTACGCCATTCGGGATGTATTTCTACGTAACAATGCCGTTCGGTCTCCGAAACACGGGCGCTACGTACCAGCGATGTATGCAACACATTTTCGGGGATCACATCGGGCGAACCGTCGAGGCATATGTAGACGATATAGTCGTGAAAACCAGGAAGGCGGACGACCTGGTTAGCGACCTTCACATCGCGTTCGGCTCCCTACGGGCCAACGGGGTAAAAGGCGAACCCCGAAAAATGTGTCTTCGGCGTGCCGCGAGGCATGCTGCTAGGATACATCGTCTCCCAGCGAGGCATCGAGGCCAACCCCGAAAAGGTTGCAGCCCTTGAACGAATGGGTCCGATTCGGGACCTCAAGGGGGTCCAAAAGGTGTTGGGGTGCCTTGCGGCTTTGAGTCGCTTCATCTCGCGGCTTGGCGAGAAAGACCTGCCCCTCTACCGGATGTTGAAGAAGCATGAGCGGTTCTCCTAGACCGTCGAGGCCCAGGAGGCGCTTGACAAGCTGAAGGCAACCCTCGCCCATGCTCCAATCCTTACACCGCCTCAGGACAGCGAACCTCTGTACCTCTACGTAGCCGCGACCACCCAGGTGGTCAGCACCGTCATCGTGGTAGAGCGCACGGAGGAAGGGCACGGCCTACCGGTCCAGCGGCCGATGTACTACATCAGCGAAGTCTTGTCCGAAACCAAGGCACACTACCCACAAGTCCAGAAGCTGCTCTACGCAGTGGTCCTTGTGCGACGCAAGCTCCACCACTACTTCGAGGCTCACCCGGTCATGGTGGTTTCCTCCTTTCCGTTGGGAGAAATCATCCAGAACCCAGATGCAGCAGGCAGGATTGCCAAGTGGTCAGTGGAGCTGATGGGCGAAACGCTCGCCTACATGCCACGCAAGGCCATTAAGTCCCAAATCTTGGCAGATTTTGTTGTCGAGTGGACGGACACGCAGTTGCTGCCGCCGCAGATCCAGGCCGAGTGCTGGACTCTGTACTTCGACGGGTCGGTGATGAAGACAGGCGCGGGCGCGGGCCTGCTCTTCGTCTCACCCCTCGGGGAGCACATGAGATACGCCGTGCGCCTCCACTTCCCCACGTCAAACAACATGGTTGAGTACAAGGCCCTCCTTTGCGGCCTTTAAATCGCCATAGAGACGGGCATCAACTGCCTCGATGTGAGGGGAGACTCACAACTCGTGATCGACCAGGTCATGAAGAATGCGAGCTGTCACGACGACAAGATGGAGGCATACCGCAAAGCTGTGCGAGCCCTCGAGGACAAGTTCTATGGCATAGAACTCAACCACGTGCCCCGCCGGTATAACGAGGAGGCGGACGAGCTCGCCAAGATCACTTCGGGGCGGATCACCGTTCCCCTGAACGTTTTTGCACGAGACATCGCCCAGCCATCCGTCGACCTCGAGCCACGTCCCTAGAACTGTGAGGAACCCTCGGGGGCTCCCTCGAGTCCAGCAGGCGCGGAGCCCATGAACGAAGACCCCTCGAACGAGGCGTACGTGCTCTCCCTGCTCGAGGCCACGGACATAGAGCCGGCACCCAGCGAAGGGGACTGGCGCGACAAATACATCGCCTGGATGGATCGAGGGGAACTCCCCTCGGACCGATCCGAGGCCAGACGCATCGCCAGGATGGCCAAGTCATTTACTCTCGTCGACGGCGAGCTGTACAAGCGCGCCGCCTCCGGCATCCTGCAGCGAGCTCCTCCGGGATATACATGCGGGCGTGTGCGGCCACCACGCGACACCCCGCACCCTCGTAGGCAATGCATTCCGCCAGGGCTTCTACTGGCCCACCGCGGTCGCCGACGCCAGCGAGATCGTGCGCACCTGCGAAGGGTGCCAATTCTACGCCCGCAAGTCCAATCTCCCTGCGCACGTCCTGCAGACCATCCCTGTCACATGACCTTTCGCCGTATGGGGACTGGATATCGTCGGGCCCCTGCGAAAGGCACCCGGGGGCTACACCCACCTTTTGGTTGCTATCGACAAGTTCTCCAAGTGGGTGGAGGTACGCCCCATCACAAATCTCAGGGCAGAGCAGGCGGTGACGTTCTTCACCGACATCATCTACCGCTTCGGAGTGCCCAACTCCATCATCACCGACAACTGGTCCCAATTAACGGGCAGGAAGTTCCTAGAATTCTGCGATAAGTTTCACATTCGCGTGGACTGGGCAGCCGTGGCGCATCCACAGACCAATGGTCAGGTGGAACGCGCTAATGGCATGATCCTACAAGGCCTCAAGCCCAGGATTTTCGACCGTCTGAATAAGTCTGCTCGGAAATGGCTCCAAGAGCTGCCGGCGGTCATGTGGAGCCTCAGGACCACCCCAAGCAGGGCCACCGGGTTCACCCCGTTCTTCCTGGTCCAAGGCGCGGAGGCCATCCTCCCCACGGACTTAGAGTATGGGTCGCCCAGAGTTCGGGGCTACGACGAAGGCGCCAACCAGCGAGCCCACGAGGACTCGTTGGACCAATTGGATGAGGCGCGCACCGTGGCCCTGATGCATCCCGCAAGGTACCAGCAGGCTCTAAGGCACTACCAAGCCTGAAAGGTGCGGCGATGAGACTTCAGCGAGGGGGACCTGGTCCTAAGGCTACGCCAAGACAACCGAGGCCGCCACAAGCTGTCGCCCCCACGGGAAGGACCCTACGTCGTGGTGAAGGTGCTCAAGCCCGGCACGTACAAGCTGGCCAACGAGGAAGGTGAAGAACTCACCAACGCTTGGAACATCCAGTAGCTACATCGCTTCTACCCCTAGCGAGGATTTCCAAGTTTTTTGTTGTAAATTACATGCCCAACACCTCAGTTGGCAGCCTAGATGTAAAAATCGATAAGTCAATAAAGTAAAAGGGCAACTCGGCTTTCCCCAGAAAACCAAGTCACCCTCGGGGGCTACTGCGGGGGGCATCCCCCCCCCCAAAATGCTCCCATTTTTTCGCAAAAAAATCGCAAACGCGCTAAGTACGATTCGACCTTAACCTCGAGCGAGTTCAGGCGGGGCTCGGGTGGCCAAGCCGAAAGGACGCGCGAGCCAGAGATAGCCTACGCCTCCGCGAGGATACAACCCTTCTCTCTTGCCTCCGGCCCAGCGGGCTACTCACGAAATCGAACTTCCCCAATCCGAATTCACCCAGGCAAAGGAAAAAACAGAACAGCACGACAAGCGAAACAAGAAACACCACTTACATTCACAAGTGTTTAAACATCTCAAAAGACTACTCGTTTATTTACATGGCCACACGGCCCGGATTCTAACATTCAAACAAAAAAGGGCACGACGCCCAGGAGTTTTCAGGCTTGGGGCCCGCCGGCGTCAGGAGCGTCGGGGAACAAGAAATCCTCGAAGTCTTCGGCGAGCGTCTCAGCGGCAGCGGCGGCAAGCGCGTCCGCGCGCTCCATCGCCACCTCGTCTTCGACGCCCTCCGGGACGACGTAGCCCGACGCCACGGCCTCGAAGTTCACTGGGTAGTGAGACCCCACTACGCCGAGGGTGAAGGACCGATATGGCGAACCAGAGAGGGGGGGAGTGAATGGGAGCCGATAAAAATTCTTCTCGAAGGAGATGGAAACTCCAACAAGATGAACGCGGCTTCCAACACACTTCTCCAACTCACTACCCAAGTTGGTCAAGCCCACGTAGCCACTGGAGTGCCACTGGACCTAGGAACCAACACACAACCTTCCGACCCGAGAACGCAGCGGAACACCAAACGTCGAGTCTACAGACCAACACCGGTCAGACCGATGAGCACCACCGGTCAGACCGGTCCCTGCTGGTGAGAGCTGGCAACTTCCACTAAGTGGCTTCACACAGGTCAGGCCGGTGTAACACACCGGTCAGACCGGTCCAAGCCTGAAAGCCCCCAAATCACCAAACGGGCCAACCGACCACCAAACTGACCCAAACTCGAAACAGCAGCAACACAGGACAACAGCGAACACACCCAGACATTCACCCGAGCAAAAACCCACCGAGGATTGCACCGGTCTGACCGATCAAGAGCACCGGTCAGACCGGTGTAGCCTGGGCGGCTCGGGATGAGCAGCACCCGCGGGTCAACTCCCCCAAAACCAAACCTCGATCTTTCGAATCGCTCCACGGACTTGAACAAGACTTTGGGGATATTAGGAACACCTCATGAGGAGTCCATAGCCAAGTTTAATCCCACCGAAACTCCTCCAAAAAGGAGGAATCGAAATCCGCCAAGAGCACCACAAACCCTAGAACCGGAAAACCCCAAAATCGAGCCCCTTTACTCACGGATTTGGAAGGGGGATCACAGCCCAAAGAACCACGAAGGGTTCCCACAAATTCCCCCCATCAAATCCCCAAGAAAAAGGTCCCGAAAACAACCCAAAGAAATCACCAAGAGAGGGCTCCGAAAATCACCACCAAGAACAACGGGAACAACACATCCAAACCTTGAGGAACCACGCCGAATCATCTATACATGCAACAAAGGTTCATACAAGGTCTAGCTTGCCGCCTGATCATCCAACCCTCTCACAAGATCTCACCATGAAGCTCTCAAGCTAGTCCTATGGAAATCCTAAGGAAAATAGGAAGGAAAATAGGAAAACAAAATTGGCTAGGGTTCCAAGAGTTTGCTGCCATCCTCTCACCTCTTGGGTTATATGGAGGCAACCGAAAGTCTAAAATGCCCTTTCCTAATAACTAGGGATACATGCCCCTGAAGGGCGGATTTGGAAGTCTTCATGTCTTCACCATCGGACGGATGCCCGGCGACCGCACCTGCGTAGCCTTGACGCAAGCCATGCGATCCCGACGCATGTCCTCCGCTTCGAAGTCTTCTGACTGCGTCGTCGCACACCGGTCAGACCGGTGCTCCTCACCGCTCGGCCGGTACCCACCGGTCGGACCGTCAGACCCACCGGTCAGACCGGTTTGGCGCTGCTGCAGCTCCGTCTTCGGTTCTTCGGTCTTGGCTTTGTGGATCAACCAAGGAACCCAGTGGTTTTCTGGTGAACCACCGGAAACCTCGCGAACTCGGTGTAGCCTCCGCCAATCTCCACTCATGACTCGGCTCCCACGTAGTCCCGGCTCGACCTTGGTTTTGAGGCTCAACCAAGAAACCGTCCATGACTTCATCTTGCTGTTCATGCCACCATGCGGCCCGCACTTGACCCCGCTGGCCACCGGGTCCCTCGATCGAAGCCTACTTATCTTCTCCACACATGGAGGCCTCACCGGCGATGACCTTTCGCGCTTGTTCTTCACCCGCACCAACACCGGTCAAGCCGCAACCCGCACCCGCAATACTTAGCCAAGAATCGGTCCACACAACGTTGTCAATCACTCATCACACAAGGAAGCGACCATCCACCGGTCCTCGAACCACACATGGTCCTCAATCTCCCCCTTGATGAGTGCATTGACAACACCCACACGAAAGTAACAAGAGAGAAAAGAAAAGAAATGAACAATTAAAAAGAAACTCCAACAAGCGATCGAAAGCCAAACAAAGGCAAATAGCAAGATCACTTGAAGAAGACAAGTCTCGGACCCCTTAGGCAAGGGCAACGGCTCGACACATCCGAGACAAAAACAAAGCTCAAGCAACGAGCGCGAACCACCGATCCAAAGCTCAAACACCACAAAGAGCTCCCCCTGCACACATGCAAGCTCCCCCTGAACCAATGCACCTCCCCCTGGACGAATGCATGCAAACCAGCTGAAAACAGGGCAGCTGCAGCAACTTCAGCTCACACCGGTCAGACCGGTCATCACCACCGGTCAGACCGGTGCCTAACATGTGCACAGGACCAGCACTCACACCGGTCAGACCGGTGACCACGACCGGTCAGACCGGTGCACAACAGAGCCCAGAAATGGCTCGAAACCACCTGAAAACCTTCTAAATGCGTCCAGCAAGCCATTTCAAGCTCAAACTTCTCCCCCTTGTTGGCAATGCATGAATCAAGCCAAAAATGCAAAAAATTTCAACCTAGAGCTTCTCAAATAGACAAAATTCAACAAAGAATGCTACACATGTCCAAATGAGCAAGTTAGATACTCTACGGCTTCGTATCGATCTCAACTACATGATCACCAAGTTTCGCAACCAATGGACGAAGCTAAGATGGATTTGGGCAATTTTGCGAAAAGACTTGCTTCTCATGAGCAAAGTCCTAAACTTGATCAAAGCATGTCAAAATGGCAAAGCCACACAAACTTCATGCTAGGACAGCCATTCTAATCATAGACCATCACAAACACCCACAAGCACCTCATGTTATGTCAAAGCCACCGAGCCATGTGCCTACTTCTATGTATGAGACTTCTCATTGGTAGGCATCATGCAACGGTTTAGCACCCAAAGCAAATTAATTTCAGCACATATGACATGGGAGCATGTTTTCCAAGCATTTTTCATTTCATTTTCAGATTTGTGAATGGTACATGAAATGTCTTTGCGACAAAAAGAAACTTATGCCCCTCCACAAGATGAAGCAAGAGGGCTAAACATTCATGATGGCAAATGAGCCTTTGGCCCCATATGATCAATAAACTAGCTATCTAACCACAAATTAAGCATAGCAAAGCCACTAAAACATGTCAAGCTCATATAATGGCATTTACACATGAGAGAGCATACATGTGACAATTTTTCAAAAACATAGCCATCAACCATGGATTATTCATCAAGATCATCAAGAGCTAAGCCAAACTAACCATAACATACCAAACAAGCTCACAAAGACATATATCTCATTCCATGGTGAACAATGTATATAGGAGAAGCTTTTCCTATCCAATGCATATGATACAAAATGCGTGCAATCTAAGATACAAGGATGCCTATACATCATGTTACATATGCCATGCCAAATGCAAGAAATGCAGAAAGGAAACTATACATATGCTACAAAGAGAGCTCCCACACACCCAAACTCAAGAAATCAAACACACACCAAGTTCCCCCCGCAAACGAGTGAAAGTTGCTTGATCTAGGGGTTTGGTGAAAATATCGGCTAGTTGGTCATGTGTGGGTACATGGATCAAAGCTATCTTTCCTTTCTCTACGTTGTCTCTCAGAAAATGATACCTCACTTCTATGTGCTTGGTTTTGGAATGGAGCACTGGGTTCTTTGCAACGCTTATGGAACTGGTGCTATCACATTGAAGTGGGACATGAGTATAATCCTCACCAAAGTCACTCATGGTGTATGAAATCCAAAGGAGTTGAGAGCAACAACTAGTAGTGGCAACGTACTCGGCCTCGGTAGTGGATTGAGCAACACTCGACTGTTTGCGGGAAGACCAAGACACCAAAGAAGAACCCAAAAACTGGCAAGTCCCAGAAGTGGACTTCCTATCCAACCGACACCCGGCAAAATCCGCGTCTGAAAAACCATGAAGCGCCAAAGAAGAGGACGCGGAGTACCAAAGGCCGAAGTCGGGAGTGTGACGCAAGTACCTGAAAATTCGCTTCATCGCTTGCCGATGCGAAGTCCTCGGAGACGCTTGAAAACGAGCGCACAGACACACCGAGAACTGTATGTCCGGCCTCGTCGCCGTCAAGTAGAGGAGTGACCCGATCATGCTCTGGTACTCCTTCTGGTCCACGTGTTCACCTTCCTCGTCCGCATCAAGAGTTGTAGTCGTACTCATCGGCGTCGTCATAGCCTTGGAGTCCTCCATCTTGAACTTCCGCACAATGTCCTTGGTGTACTTAGCCCGATGCACAAATGTTCCTTCCTTTGATTGTTTGATTTGTAGCCTGAGGAAGAACTGCAACTCGCCCATCATGCTCATCTCAAATTCCCTACTCATATCCTCTGCAAACCTTGCAACAAGAGAGTTAGACGAGCCACCAAAGACAATATCATCCACGTACACCCGCACAATCCGATATCTCTACCCCCGCTCACAGCAAAAACAAGGTCTGATCGACCTTCCCCATCTCAAAACCTCTCTCAAACAAGAACCCCCTCAACCTACCATACCAAGCTCTAGGCGCCGCTTCAACCCATACAATGCCTTCCTTAACTTGTACACTCGGTGGGGGTACCTCTCACTCTCAAACCCCGAGGTTGCCTCACATACACTTCTTCCTCCAACACACCATTCGAAAAGCACTCTTCACATCCATTTGGTGCAACTTGAACCCTTTAGCCACGGAAAAGGCTAGAAGGATCCTAATCGCCTCCAAACGGGCTACGGGAGCAAAGGTCTCCTCGTAGTCAATCCCCTCCTTCGACCGAACCCTTGAGCAACAAGTCTCGACTTATTCCTCACAACCTCACCTTTCTCTCCCTTTTTGTTCTTCAACACCAAAATTTGGTAAGGAGTCCGACTTACACCCCGGGGGTGGGTCAACCAACTCCGATGAGGAGTCCGTCCGGTGGAAGGAAGGTTTCTCCCTCCTCATGCATTCGAATGAACCCAATTGTGATCGGCTAGTGCGTGTCCAATGTCTTGGGCCAAAAGTAGCAACAAATGCAAGCATGAGCGAAATGAGAGTTGTTTTGAACGGGCTTGACCGTGTGACGTGCGCTTCAAGTCGGCCAAGGATCCTCGAATGGATGGATGAGCGATCAAGCTTACTCGGGGAGGTTGATAAATGCTAGGTCCATCAACATCCATCTCGAGGTTCGTGCTTTGTCGTCGTAGGTGTAGTAGAGGGTCCATCGAGCGCCGTAGTGGAAGTAGTGGTCATGTAATCGGGGGCACCACCCCACCATACGTGATCATCTCATCAGTACAGCCCCAACCGAAAGATCTCCTCGCTACGCTCATCATCACCGGCACCCTCAAAGACAAGTCGATTACGTGGCTCATGTCGTCGAAGGTTACTTCGAGAGGGTTCACGATTCGTTAGTTTCAAGATTGAGCACACGATATCCTCTAGAGTGAGATGCATAACCAAAGAAAATACCTTGTATCATATCTAGTATCATTTTTTTTGCAAAGGTGGATTTAGACTCACCTTCGGTGTGCGACCAAGCAGTCAATTGTTACCATGTTTCTTAGTGTCATCGCGGTAGATTCAAGCTTGGTTAAGAGGGTTTCTTGTCGGGTCATGAGCCATGCGGTAGGCTAAGATCTAGCTTTGAAGCTAGTTATCGGCTCTATTGGACTTTGGCAAGGTCCAATAGATTCATTAAGTTACCCCGTGTTGCTTTGAGTTTTACTTTATGTTTAAATTCATGTAACACCTTTTGCCCAACTCTAGACTGGGTTTGGACAAAACCAAACTCTCATCCCTTACCCTTGAGAGTGATCCTTGATGCGAGTCACCTAGTTCGCCAAACTGTCACACCCGATTTTCCGTAGAAAACCGAATGCATCTCATATGTGTGCCGGGATCAAAATTTCACACATATGATAGACTCATGAGTGTAATATCACAAGACATTTGCTTAAAACGTATAGAAAAGATTTATTAACTTTTATTACACTCACGATGGAAGACACGAAGGTCTTTACACGAACATCGATAACTATGAAGACGCGACTCCATCTTCATCTTCCACGAGCTTCGATCGGTTGATCGCATCCTCAGAACTCCTCGTAGTCGGTGAAGTACTCCACTCCAGGATTCTTCTCTGAACAGCGTAAGCAAGGATGAGTACACTTATGATTGGTACTCAGCAAGGCCACAGAAATAACCGGAAAGCAATATTAATCCATCTTTAAGTTTAATTAATCATGTGAGGGTCCAGGCCGCTCTTGACCGTGAGCACGGCCGATCGATCGCCTTTACACTCGCGAGAGGTTGCACACTTTTCCCACGAGTTCGCGTAAAAGTTCCAAAGAACTTTGAACCCAACCACGCATGTGCCGATCGTGCACAATACCACACTTCCGAGGTGTGATTGCATAGGGACGCTACGAAGCCTTTACAAAGATATGCAAAAGACTAACGACCCGCATAGTTACGGATCGGGCGGACCATAACCCTCCCTAGTGGTCGGCACCTTAGCAAAGGCTGCTACCCCAAAAGGACCGGGCTATACCCCCGCAACCCGGATCCCCCTCTCGCTCCTTTCGGAAAAGGGCCATCGGATCAATCGCACACCTAATTAATTGGCTAAGCCGAGCCATATGGACCGTGGTTGCACTCGTTTTCCGGGTGGTTCTCCATGTTCCGATTAATTTATAGTATTCTTGATTAAAGCATAGGTAGAAGGGTGGTTAGGGTCACTTGCCTTTCTTCAACGATAAGCTACTTTCCTTATCTGCAAAGTTCTGTACTTGATCTTCCTCGAACGGCGTGTTGGCTACGATCATGCAAGAAAAACATACAATAAATAAAACAATACATCAAACATTACCAAAAGACTAAAACAAGCTTTTAGAAATGACGGGCTCGGAGAGACGATCGCGTGGATATCAAGAACGCGTAAAACGGAGCTAGGATGAAAAAGTTATGGCTGAAACAAGGTTCAGGGACTAAATTGTGAATATCTGAAAGTTTTAGGGGGTTTTCTACAAGATTTCAGGGACCTAAACATAAATATGTGTGAAACTAGAAGGTCTAACATGTAAAAGGTTAAGGATGGGCTATCAAACATGAAAACTATGGAGCTCGGGGTTCAAACCATAAAAACAAGGACCTGTTTGAAAAGCTTTATATAGGTGGAAGGGTATTTTTGTAATATTAAAAACCGCAGGGTCCTTTTTGCAAAAGTGCCTGGGCAGCTGGCGGGTGAACTGTGCTGGCGACGCATGGCGGCTTGTGGTTGGCTGGCTGACGCAAGCGATGACGTGGCGATGACGTCAGCATGACGCAAGGTCTGTGGACCGGCCTGGTGGACCTGGTCCACCGGTCCACCGTGGACCTTATCCAAGGGTTACGGTTGTTTTTAATCTGGGCCGTCCACCGGATCGGATGGCCACGATCGCATGCAGGCGACGGGCGGCGCGCAAAGGGGCGGCGCGCGGCCGGCGGCGACGACTTGCGGCGGCGGCTCGCGGGTGCTCGCCGGCCGACGGCCAAACAGGGCCTTCCGTGCACCAATCTCGATGGGGAAAGACCACCAAATTGAAGAGGAGGGCAAGGGGAAGATTTCACCCGAGGGCTCGAAGGGGAAGGAATGGGCGCCGGCGGAGGAGATCGGGCGGCGGCTCCGGCGGGGGGCGCTCCGAGCTCCGGCGGGGGCCGTGCGCGGGTGAGGGAGGAGGAGAGGGGAGGGGCGCGGGATGAAGAGGGGGTTCGGTCCGTCCTTTATAGGGCGGAGGGGGGAGGGGAGAGGGCGACCGAGGCGGTGGGGCGGCGGTTCGGCGGTGGCCGCCATTGATGGCGTGCGGTGCGGTGGGGGCGGTTAGGGGAGAGGGGAAGGGCGGGAGGCGGTGGTAGGTGAGTGGGCGGCGGCGGTGCCTTGATGTGCTCTCGGTGGGGAGGGGGAAGGGGCGCGGGGAGGCGGGGGGAGGCGGCGGCGGGGGCGGTGGCCGGCCACGGCGCGGGGGATGGAGGGGGCGGCGAGAGGTGGAAGGCGGGGCCGACGGGTGGGCCCCGTCCGTCGGTGAGAGGGAGAGAGAGAGAAGGGAGGGAGAGGAGGCGGAGCGGGGGGCGGGGCCGCGTGGGCCGAAACGAGGATGGGCCGCGGAGCCGGGGTAGGTTAGGTTTGTTTTTTTTTTCTTTTTTTTCTTTTTCTTTTCAATTCCATTTTCAAACCTTTTAATTTCAAAACTTTTTCATCTTTTCAAACTTAAATTTTAACACAAATTTTTCCACTATTTTAAAAGGCTTTTCACAAACCATTTTTTACAACTTTTGAAACATTTTTTTAAATTCAAACTTTCACTCTTTTTTTTAATTCAAACTTTCACTCCAATTTTCTCAAACTTTATCACAATTTTTTTAAGGACTTTCTCTCACAAAATTTTTAAAATTTTTTTAAGACTTTTAAAATCACACCACAAACAAAACTCATGCATTTCAACATGATGCACAGACACTTGTTTGATTCTAATTATTAAATGATGTTTAATTTAATTAAAGGCAAATTTATTTATTCAAATTTATTAAATCCTTAGAAAAATAAAACTAAGCCTTGTTTCTAGCAATATTTTATTGTGATGGAATTTTCGGGTGTTACAAATCCTACCCCCTTAAAAAGAATCTCGTCCCGAGATTCGGAGGGATCGGGAAACAAGAGGAGATACAAGATGTTCTTGAAAGATGATGGGTTACTATTACGAGCTTGTTCACTTCTCCTTCTTCTTCGGGCTTGTAGCGGCAAACTCAATCCTATCTCCTTGCGGGGTAGTTAAGAGCACCGACTTCTTGGCACACAAAATGATTCCATCATGCTTGCTTAACCAATCCATACCAAGGATCACATCTATTCCACTGGATGTTAGAATCACTAAGTCCGCTTCAAAATCTATCTCTCCGATCTTAAGTTTGACCTGTGGGCATACATAGGTGGATTTCATTTCACCGTTTGGGGAACTAATTAGCAAATGTGTCTTCATGGAACTCTTGGGTACATCATGCTTTGTCACGAATCGTTCAGTAATAAATGAATGTGAGGCCCCGGAATCAAATAAAACTGTTGCAGAGTTGATAAGAAACGTACCAAGCACAACATCTTTGTCTCCTTGAGCTTCTTCAGCTGTCACATGGTTCACTCTACCATGCATATTGTTCGTTGACCTCTCGCTATCTCTCTCGGGGTGTCTGCATATTGCGTTGAGGGCAAATACTGGCGTAGTGTCCCAATTCTCCGCAGTTGAAGCATCCATTGGGGTGAACCGGAGTAGTGTTCCTTCGGGTGCACCGAGCGGTTCTGATGAGGATTTGGAGCCTGTGGTGTCATTGGGTTGGATTCTTCGGGTTCATCAAACGAACGATAGAACGGTTGATTCTGTCCATGGCTTCTGCCTTGTGTGCTAGAACGAAACAGAGAGTCTTGCGATGAGTTGTAACGAGGGCGGGTGTTACTGCTGGATTGACCTTGAGGTTGAAACTTGCGCTTCTGTTCACGAAGTTCCTTGCGTTTATTCTCCAAGCCTATAGCCTTATTGAGCAACATCTGAAAGTTAAGAAATGTGTGGCTCTGCAACTGATAGTTAAGTGGCCCTATCAATCCATCGAGAAAGCGTTCTTGTCTCTTGGCATCCGTGTTGACTTCATCTGGTGCATAGCGGGACAAATGAGTAAACCGATCCGGACACTCACTAACGGTCATGTTGCCTTGCTTTAGAGCTAGAAATTCCTTCTTCTTCAGCCTTCTTCACACCAGCCGGGATGTGATGTGTACGAAAACTCTCCGGAACTCCCGCCGGGTAATGGTGTCGGCAAAGCATGTGCGACGGTGTAAGCATCCCACCAATCGGCGGTTGCACCTTCCAAACGTCCCGAGGCATACAAAACCTTCTCACGATCATTGCATTGGGTAATATTCGGCATCTTGTTGATGGTCTTGAGCCAATCATCGGCATCGAGGGGATCTACGGAATGGGAGTAAGTGGGCGGGTTGTGGCTCATGAATTCTCTATGCTTGTTCACCGGTGGTGGAGGTGGTGGGGGTCCTTGTGGTGGTGGATGGTTCTCGCCGTGCCCGTAGATTCCGGGACGGTGGCGGTGAGGTTCGAATTAATTGCATCCGTTCCGTAAAGAATTGCCGCATCGCGGGATCCATCGCTAACTCTTGGTGGAGGAGGGAACTTGATTCGGTCGATTGATGACGAACGGAATATCCCGTCCAACTCCCGACCCGATGTTTATCATTTGATTGTTAGAGAGAGAAGTTTTTCCGATAGGAAGTTGAATTGATAAAGGTGAATCAGAGAAAAGGGGGGGGGGCTAAGATTCAAATTTTTAGCTTTAATTATTTTATTGATGTATTTGTGGCCATCACTCCACAAAAACATTTCAATCATGTCAAAGATCCAAATCATGCATGTTTTCAATCAACAAGCATTAACATCGCACGTCCTCACGAGAACGGCTCTATCGAAACGAAACTGATAGAAGGGTAGGCAACCTAAGAATTTATCCTATAAAACACGTGTGGTAGTTCAAGGTGGAAGAACAAGAATCAGATTCAGTGTAGAAGAAAACAAAAGATTTGATTTTGTTAGAGGATAAAGAATTATATTTTTTTAAGCGTAAATAAGATATTTTGAATGCTGGAAAGGCTTTCTAGAAAGAGAGTCCTTAATCTCGACCATTTCTATCTGAGGCTGCGTCCTACAGTCAGCAATGCTCTGATACCACTCTGTCACACCCGATTTTCCGTAGAAAACCGAATGCATCTCATATGTGTGCCAGGATCACAATTTCACACATATGATAGACTCATGAGTGTAATATCACAAGACATTTGCTCAAAACGTATAGAAAAGATTTATTAACTTTTGTTACACTCACGATGGAAGACACGAAGGTCTTTACACGAACATCGATAACTATGAAGACGCGACTCCATCTTCATCTTCCACAGTATCCGACCGGTTGATCGCATCCTCGAACTCCTCGTAGTCGGTGAAGTACTCCACTCCGGGATTCTTCTCTCGAACAGCGTAAGCAAGGATGAGTACACTTATGGTTGGTACTCGGCAAGGCCACGAAATAACGGAAAGCAATATTAATCCATCTTTAAGTTCAATTAATCATGTGAGGGTCCGAGCCGCTCTTGACCGTGAGCACGGCCGATCGATCGGTTTACACTGCGAGAGGTTGCACACTTTTCCCACGGTTCGCGTAAAAGTTCCAAAGAACTTTGAACCCAACCACGCATGTGCCGATCGTGCACAATACCACACTTCCGAGGTGTGATTGCATAGGGACGCTACGAAGCCTTTACAAAGATATGCAAAAGACTAACGACCCGCATAGTTACGGATTAGGGCGGACCATAACCCTCCCTAGTGGTCGCACCTTAGCAAAGGCTGCTACCCCAAAAGGACCGGGCTATACCCCCGCAACCCGGATCCCCCTCTCGCTCCTTTCGGAAAAGGGCCATCGGATCAATCGCACACCTAATTAATTGGCTAAGCCGAGCCATATGGACCGTGGTTGCACCGTTTTCCCCGGGTGGTTCTCCATGTTCCGATTAATTTATAGTATTCTTGATTAAAGCATAGGTAGAAGGGTGGTTAGGGTCACTTGCCTTTCTCCAACGATAAGCTACTTTCCTTATCGCGCAAAGCTCGCACTTGAACTTCCTCGAACGGCGTGTTGGCTACGATCATGCAAGAAAAACATACAATAAATAAAACAATACATCAAACATTACCAAAATACTAAAACAAGCTTTTAGAAATGATGGGCTCGGAGAGACGATCGCGTGGACACCAAGAACGCGTAAAACGGAGCTAGGATGGAAAAGTTATGGTCGAAACAAGGTTCGGGGACTAAATTGTGAATATCCGGAAAGTTTTAGGGGTTTTCTCGGAAGATTTCGGGGACCTAAACATAAATATGTGTGGAACTAGAAGATCTAACATGTAAAAGGTTAAGGATAGGCTATCGAACATGAAAACTATGGAGCTCGGGGTTCAAACCATAAAAACAAGGACCTAGTTGTAAGGCTTTTATATAGGTGGAAGGGCATTTTTGTAATATTAAAAACCGCGGGGGTCCTTTTTGCAAAAGTGCCCGGGCAGCTGGCGGGTGAACTCGTGGCGGCGACGCGTGGCGGCTTGTGGTTGGATGTGCCGACGCAAGCGATGACGTGGCGATGACGTCGGCGCATGACGCAAGGCCGAGGACCGCCCCGGTGGACCCGGTCCACCGGTCCACCGTGGACCTAATCCAAGGGGTTATGAGTTGTCTTTTAATCCGGGCCGTCCATCCGGATCGGATGGCCACGATCGCATGCGGGCGACGGGCGGCGGCGGCGGCGGCGCGCGGCCGGCGGCGGCGATTTGCGGCGGCGGCTCGCCGGTGCTCGCCGGCGACGGCCAACTAGGGCCTTCCGTCCACCAATAGCGATGGGGAAAGACCATCAAATTGAAGAGGAGGGACAAGGGGAAGATTCCACCCGAGGGGCTCGGATGGGAAGGGAAGTGCGGCGGCGGAGGAGATCGAGCGGCGGCTCCGGCGGCGGCGCTGAGCTCCGGCGGGGGACCGTGCGCGGTGGGGGAGGAGGAGAAGGAGAGGGGTGCGGGATGAAGAGGGAGGTTCGGCCCGTCCTTTATAGGGCGGAGGGGGGGGAGGGGGAGAGGGCGGCCGAGGCGGTGGGGCGGCGGTTCGGCGGTGGCCGCCATTGATGGCGTGCGGGTGCGGTGGGGGCGGTTAGGGGAGAGGGGAAGGGCGGGAGGCGGTGGTAGGTGAGTGGGCGGCGGCGGTGCCTTGATGTGCTCTCGGTGGGGAGGGGAAGGGGCGCGGGGAGGCGAGGGGGCGCGGCGGGGGCGGTGGCCGGCCACGGCCGGGGAGGGGAGGGGGGGGCGGCGAGAGGTGGAAGGCGCGCCGACGGGTGGGCCCCGTCCGTCGGCGAGAGGGAGAGAGAGAGAAGGGGGAGAGGCGGCGGAGCGGGTGGGGTGGGCCGCGTGGGCTGAAACAGATGGGCCGCGGGTAGGTTAGGTTTGTTTTTTTTTCTTTTTTTTTCTTTTTCTTTTCAATTCCATTTTCAAACCTTTTAATTTCAAAACTTTTTCATCTTTTCAAACTTAAATTTTAACACAAATTTTTCCACTATTTTAAAAGGCTTTTCACAAACCATTTTTTACAACTTTTGAAACATTTTTTTTTAATTCAAACTTTCAACCCCTTTTTTTTTTAATTCAAACTTTTATTCCAATTTTCTCAACTTATCACTATTTTTTTAAGGACTTTCTCACAAAATTTTTTTTTAAGACTTTTAAAACCACACCACAAACAAAACTCATGCATTTCAACATGATGCACAAACACTTGTTTGATTCTAATTATTAATTGTTGTTTAATTTAATTAAAGGCAAATTTATTTATTCAAATTTATTAAATCCTTAGAAAAATAAAACTAAGCCTTGTTTCTAGCAATATTTTATTGTGATGGAATTTTCGGGTGTTACACACACAAGGTTCGTGTCTTTGGCTAATCCAATACATGGATCACGCGCTCTTTGAAAATTAACAAAAGACAACGAATCGATCTAGGTTGTTACATGTTGCGGGTTCAAGCTTGCCAAAGTTAGGTATAAATCTTGAAAGAACTTGAGATCACGCGGTAGATGCGGAGGTTTTTGGGTTGTTTTGGAGCTAGTCATCCGGTGGATTAGATTTCAAATCGATGCACGATAGATTTATCTCACTTGGTAATGTTCGTTCCTTCTTAATGGACAAAGTAAAGCGCGAAGTAAACATGTAATAAATAAGCATTCGGTTATGATTCAAATCACGAGTAGACCACGTGCGGTAATTTAAAATGCTTCGGGTACAACCTAATGTATGCTTTTAGCTTTCCATATGTGGATAGATTTGTATCATGCGGTGGATAGATCTATTTGTGGAAAGTGGTACGATTTTCATGCAAGTTGTATCATGCGTTGGATAGATTTGCTTGGTGTTGTACCCAACGGATTTTTAAAGTACCTAGACATGCGGTAGACTAGTGCTTTGGATCTATGCATGCTTATTTATTACATGTTTATGCTCGCGCTTTACTTTATTTATTTATTTAACGTTAGTTATCACTGGGGGATCGGTCATGGTCTTGCGCATGTGCATCTTTGTCCAAACAAAGGCCGATTTGTCATGCTTACGTCATCCATTCGGCTATGTTACTTTTCCTTTTATAATGCTCCCGAATGGCTTTCGGTTTATTGACAAGATAGCTTTCTATAGCTATGTGTCATCCCATCCGGCTTTATAGCCGTAAATATGGAACTGCCGGTACCACCGGCAAGTTCCAAGCTTTGGTATTTAACTACTTTGTCTTTTGTTAATTTTCGGGGAAAATTGACCGGCACGTCTTGTGATTCTTTGCACGTGTGAAGCCGACTTGTTCGGCTTGCCGTGTGTTCTTTGGCGCTAGGTGCACATTTTGCGTCAACACACTTTTTGGCACGCCCCGGTGGGACCACGGCCGAAAAAATCAAGATGCCCGACATCGGGGACATCATGGATGTCAACATTAAAGACCTCTCTCCGAGCAACGGCGGCGGCTCCGGACGCCGTGGACCAATTCCGGCAGAAGTGTATGCGTTGTCCTTCAAGAAGAACCGAGGAGTGGCGTCCCGTACCCGAAAAATGAGATGCCCGGGGTATTGTTGCCGGGGGGAGAGCGACGCCACGACCCGGCAAGAGAGGGAGGAATGCATACGGGCGTTCGAGATACCGCGGACCACGTCCTGAGCAGGCACCACAAAGCTTTCCTTGGTGCGTTCAAACAAATGATGGTGGCTGTCTTCGGTCCAGGCATGGAGCAGGCATTCAGCAAGGCACCCATTCAAGGGGGCAACGTGGAGTTGGGCGAGTCCAGTTCTCAACCACCATTGCAGAGCCAGCCAGCCCAGCCTCCTCCTCAGAGCGCTGGGAGTCAAGCTTTCCAGCCTCCTCCACAAGGTGCTGGGGGTCAACAAGTTCGGCCCCCCACTACGGGCTCGCGGGAGGGCGACCAATCCGGCCACCACCGCGGGCGGCACGGGTCAACTCCGTGCACGGCGGCCGAACCCGTACCAACCCACGTACGGGGAGTTGGCATTCGGCTCGCACGGGGCCCCGCTTCTCTTCCGGCCACGGGATTGCTCCGGCGAGCAGCGGCTACAAAGGAATCTCTATGGCGGAGGCTACCACGAGGTGGGGAACTACGGAGCCATCGATGCTTTCCCACATCCGGGTTACGCACCGGCCGCGGGGCGCGCGGAGAGGACGACGCCCGGCGCAAAAGATGGCCGAGTTGATGCGAGAATCGGTTCGGCCTCAAGCCGAAAATGCAAGGACCTACCTACACGCCGCCGTTCCCGTGTGGTACTACAACGTGATCCTTCCGCCAAGGGTAAAACCTCCGACGGAGTTCACGAAATTTTCGGGGCAAGACAACACGAGCACGGTGGAGCACATTGCTCGTTACCCGATGCGGCTTGGAGAGTGCTCGGCCGAGGAGGCGTTCGAGTCGGATACTTCCCCGCGTCGCCGACGGGTCCGGCGTTCCGGTGGTTTTCATCTTTGCCCCCTAAATCGGTTAGCACATGGAAGGAGCTGGAACGGAAATTCCACGCCCACTATTTCAGCGGCAGCTCAGAGAAGAAGCTGATCGACCTCGCTACCCTGAAGCAGAGGCACAGTGAGACGCCCATGGAATTTCTCAGGAGGTTCAGGGAGGTTAAGGGCATGTGCTTTTCGCTCAACCTGCCGGATGACCAGTTGGCCGACATGGCCGTTGCCGGGATGCTGCCGGCCGTGCGTGAGAAAGCCGTTTGGCATGGAGTTCGATAACCCGGGCCAGTTTGTCCCAAAAGCTATCGTTAATGAGCAACCAAGCGTATGGTTTCAAGAAGGATGCCGGGTTCGGCAAACAACACGACGTGGCGGACATCTACAACCGGTTCTGGACAAGGCCGATCCGATGGAGGATTCGATGATGAACGGGACGTGGCCGCGGCCGAAATCATGTGGGGGAAAGAGCCTTTAACGATGAATCGGCCGGGTCAAACGGACCAAAGGCACCTACGATTTCGACATCACAAAAGGCCGACAAATTATTTGAGCTCCTAGTGAAGGAAGGCCGAATCAGATTGCCTGAAGGGCATTCCATGCTTCGGCCCGATGGAGTAAAGGAGAAACGTTACTGTGGCTTCCACGACAGGAACTCGCACTCCATCAACGACTGCAGGGTCTTCAGGATGAGGATCCAGAAAGCCATCCAGGAGGGACACCTCAAATTTGATAACAAGATGAAGCTGGATGGCCACCCCTTCCCTCAGAACATGGTGGGTTTCTCGTCAACATGGTGACGGGCCGAGGAGAAGGGAAAGGTCAAGGTCTTGACCTCGGCCCGGGGCAAGGCGAGGATGGAACCGTGGACCGGAACGTCAAGTAACTTTGGAACAGGTGCATGGTGAAGCCCCCCGCATTCTCAAAAGCCACATCGAAATCGGGGAATCATCCAAAGCCAAACCCAGGGTGACCACGCGTATCCTCCTCAACAAGTGGCAGCGCCAGTTGGAAAAAGAGCGCTACCAGAAGCGAAGATACGAGGAGGAGAAGCGCAGAGCCGAAGAGGAAGCACGCGAAGGTATCCGGAGAAATACACGCGCGAGCGGAGCGCGCGCGCCGGGGGTGTGCATTCTTCAGGCATTGTTGGAACGAGGGTTTGAAGCTGCCCACGTTGAGGAACCGCGCCCGAGTGCGGTGACGGGTATGTTGAGTACGTGCGAGGAGGCGCCAATCGCCGATCCGTCCATGAAGAGAATTGGAAGGGTCCATCCTAGCGAGGATCGGCGCCAAAAAATTGAGATCATTGATCATCCCGGGAAAAGGCAAGCTGATTTGAGGTGGGCCGATCAAGAGGAAGACGATGAAGACGACTACATCCGGCGAAAAGGGGCAATGGTGCCCGCCCGGCCCGAGGAGAAGTCGAAGAGACGGGTTCAACGCTTGAGGAACCGCGAACCGAGGGCAGGGCGGGGATCCAAACAAGGCAGGTGTGGCGTCCGAAGGATCAACCTGAAGGGTCAAAGCGTTCGGCTCCAGCGTGCATGGTATATTTTCTGCCGAATGAGTTTATGGCTCCTGCTAATCAGGTTGTGCAAGAAGAGGCGTCCCTAGATGATGAGCGACATGGTTGAGGGGATGATGGCGTAGGCGGTGCTAGCCAAGCAAGCCATCTTCGACAAACCGGCCAAAAATCGACACATGAGGCCGCTGTACTTGAAGGGATATGTCAATGGCAAGCCATTGACCAAGATGTTTGTCGACGGTGGAGCGGCGGTCAACGTAATGTCGTACACCACCTTCGAGAAACTTGGCATGGGCCCTAGCGATCCGACGCCTACAAGAATAATTTTGAACGATTTCGCCGGGAATCCTTCAGACACCAAGGGATGCGCTCACGTGGATCTGATGATCGGGTCCAAGACGCTGCTCACGACCTTCTTTGTTATCGAAGGTAAAGGAGCCTACGACCCCCTACGCTTGGACGGGGACTGGATTCATGCCAATTGCTGTGTCCCATCCACCATGCATCAGCAGCTCATCCAATGGGTGGATGATGATATTGAGGTGGTCCAAGCGAGATGACTCCGTGAGCGTTGCGAACATGGAACCAACTTTACGGGAGTATCAAGGCATTGATTGTTTCTCGGGGAAAGGCGGGGAGAAGGTCCTGTTGAACCTATCGGCGGCGATCAACGGCCCGATTCAAGCGATCGGCTCTTATAGTAATTTTTAATGGAGAACCCCGTCGACGGTACTGATGGCAAGTTGGGGCGAGGATTCATGTCGGCCGATAAATTAGAAGAAGTTGACATTGGAAGCGGTGATAAGCCAAGGCCGATGTTCATCAGCGCAAACTTGCAATCAGACTTCAGGGAGGAATTGATCAAGCTACTCAAAGAAAATAAAGATTGCTTCGCCTGGGATTATTCGGAGATGCCTGGACTGGATCGTTCTATCGTTGAGCATCGGTTGCCAATCAAATCTGGTTTCAAACCATACAAGCAACCACCCCGGAAAATCTACAAGGATGAGGTATTGGCCGATGTGAAGAAGGAAGTTGAAAGATTACTCGATGCAAACTTCGTTCGGCCATGCAGATATGCGGAGTGGATTTCTAACATTGTCCCTGTGTACAAGAAGAATGGAAAGATGAGGGTCTGCATAGATTTCGGGGATTTGAACGAGCCACTCCGATGGATGGTTACCCCATGCCTATTGCCGAGTTGTTGATTGACGCCGCCGCCGAAAACAAAGTTATCGGTTTCATGGATGGCAATGCGGGATACAACCAAATTTTTATGGCAATAGAAGATATATTAAAAATGGCCTTCAGATGTCCTGGTCATATAGGCCTGTTTGAATGGATAGTCATGACATTTGGGTTGAAAAATGCCGGTGCAACTTATCAGCGAGCCATGAATTACATCTTTCACGAGTTGATCGGCAAAGTTGTTGAAATTTACATTGATGATGTCGTGATCAAGCCCCTAAGTCATGACACACATTTGGAAGATGTGAAAAGGACCTTGGAGTGCACCCGAAAGCATGGTTTAAAGATGAATCCAAACAAGTGCGCTTTTGGGGTATCAGTGGAGAGTTCTTGGGGTTTTTAGTCCACGAGGGGAGGGATTGAAGTTGGCAAGAAGAGCATGAAGGCCATTGATGAAGTTGTCCCTCCAACTAATCTCAAGGAGTTGCAATCACTGCTCGGCAAAATTAATTTCGTGAGGAGATTCATTTCAAATTTATCACGAAGGTTTTGCCATTCTCTCCATTGCGTGAAGCTAAAGAAAGATCGAGGTTCACGTGGGGCGACGAACAACAAAAAGGCTTTTGATGAGATCAAGCAATACATGAAGGAGCCACCAGTGCTGGTCCCTCCTCAGCTGGATAAGCCTTTCAAGTTGTACGTGGTGGCCGATACCCAAACCATTGGATCGGCCCTTATTCAAGAATTCGAAGGAAAGGAGCGGGTAGTAGCATATCTTAGCCGAAAATTACTTGATCCCGAGACCAGGTATTCGGCTGCAGAGAAGCTGTGCTTGTGCGTGTACTACTCGTGTACAAAGTTTCGGCACTACTTGTTGAATGCCGAATGCACTGTGTATTCCAAGTTTGATGTAATAAAACATATGTTATCTATGCCAATTTTGAATGGCAGTATTGGCAAATTGATCTTGGCTTTATCAGATTTTGAGTTAAGGTTCGAATCGGCAAAAGCTATTAAGGGACAGATCATTGCCGATTTTATAACCGAGCATCGCGATTCGTCAATTGATTTGCTTGAAATTACTCCTTGGGCTTTATTTTTTGATGGATCATCATGTGGTAAAGGTGGGGGAGTAGGGATCCTACTAATTTCGCCTAGAGGTGAGATGTTTGAATTTGCCATCCCTATACAACCCATCGTTACAAACAATCGGCCGAGTACAAGGCATTGCTTCGGAGGGCTTCAATATTTGAGAGAAGTCGGGGCCGTTTCGGTTGAAGTTTATGGAGATTCGGAGTTAGTAATCAAGCAATTGAACGGCCAATACGAAGGCAAAAGTGAAGCGCACGAGGAGTTACTACGAAGAATGCGGAGAGATCTTGAAGAGCTTTCCGTTGGTAACTCTACAAGATATTCCTAGGGAACATAACGAAGAGGCGAACGGGTTGGCTCAAAGCGCCTCGGTTACAAAGAGAGTCAAGAAGCATTTGCTTTGCGCAGACGTATGTGCGTTGGGAACGGATCTCGCGGAGGATGATTGGAGGAAAGAGATCGTTGACTATTTGAGGGATCCATCCCGAAAGGTATCTAGGAAGCTCGGTACAAGGCCATAAAATTCGTTCTTCTGGATGACAATTTTTTTTACAAATCATTAGATGGGGTGTTGTTAAGATGCACGGGTCCCGAGAAGAAGCCAAGAAGATGATGAGTGAAGTGCATGATGGGATATGTGGAGCACACCAATCGGCCTACCGCATGAAATGGGTTATTAGACAAGCTGGATGCTTTTGGCCAACGATATTAGAGGATTGCTTTGAGTATTACAAGGGATGTCAGGATTGCCAGAGGTTTGGAAATATTCAAAGGGTCCCCGCATCAGCATTGAATCCCATTATCAAGCCATGGCCATTCGGGGGGCCGGGGTATAGACTTGATTGGCCAAATTAATCCACCATCTAGCAAGGGGCATAAGTTTGTGCTTTTGGCTACAGATTATTTTACTAAATGGGTTGAGGCAATTCCACTGAAGAAGGTGACGTCGGAAAACATGGTTGAATTTGTCAAGGAACACATCATGTATCGGTTTGGAATCCCTCAGACAATCACGACTGATCAAGGGGCCCAATTCGTGTCCCTGGAATTCAGAGAGTTTGCCGAAAGCATGGGGATCAAATTGTTTAATTCTTCTCCCTATTATGCCCAAGCTAATGGTCAGGCAGAGGCTTCCAATAAGATCATGATCAAGCTGATACAAAAGAAGATCGACCAGAAGCCAAGGAGGTGGCATTCGGTACTCAGTGAGGCACTGTGGGCTTACCGAATGGCCCCTCATGGAGCTACAAAGACTTCTCCTTACGAATTGGTTAATGTGCATCACGCGGTTCTACCTTGGGAGATGCAATCGGATTCAAGGAGGATCGTGTTACGTAAAGATTTAAGCTCCAAAGATTACAGTGGCCTAATGATGGATGAGCTAGAGGATTTGCACATGATCCGTCTTAGGGCCCTGGAAAACATCGAGAAGAACAAGCTGCGGGTTGCCAAGTATTATAACAAGAAAGTAAAAGTCAGGCAATTTGCAGAAGGGGATTTGGTTTGGAAAGCGCTATTGCCGATTGGAACTAAATACGGCGAATTCGGCAAATGGTCCCCTAGCGGGAGGGGCCTTTTCGCGTGGTCGGATGCGTCTCGGTAATGCATACATATTGAAAACTTTGCTAGGAGAAGAATTTTCCGCCGCAATAAATGGAAGATATTTGAAGAAATATTATTCTAGTATTGAAATCGATCGGTGATCACCGGTAGTGGGATTACATGCATCGACACGGGGAAATAGCCGGCGCTCAAGAACGAGGCCGCCTTTAGAACAAAAATTCACAAATAGAAGAAATGGCCGGTGCCTAGACGCATTGCCCTTAGCACAAAAACTACATTACAAGCGCCTCTTGCGGGTTTACATCCAACAACCCCGGTGATTAGGACATCAAGGAGGTGGGAAGCGAAGGCACGGAGGAAGAAGCGGAAGTATGATTCAATCTTTTCTTTGCTTCTTCGGCTGCTCCCTCTTCGGTTGCTCCGGGACCACCGTGACGACAACTTGGAATGCACGGGGGTGACCATGGTCTGCGGCCTCCACCAAGCTGTCCCAAGCCGCTTTCAGGTTGTTGTACCGTCGAGACATCTGAAACAGAGGAGTGGGTGTTAGGGGCAAGAAATCCAGATGTGAGCGCGAAGTCAAGAAGGAGTCAGAAACATTTACCTCCCACTAATGCCTCCAGAGCCATGCGACGCTCGCATTTGGCACGGCAACGAGCGGTGATGTCCCTGAGGTCATGCTCCAGGTGCCGAACGCGGCGGCGCAGTTGATGGCTGGTCCTCTGTTCAGGCGTGGCGTCCTCTGCTTCGAGGGAGGAATCGGAGGAGATGTACTCGAGCATGGTTTCGGTCCGATGATTTCTTCGGGGGGAGCAAATCAAGGCCTGAAAGGGGAAAAGGTAGAGAAGAGGTAAAGCGCAAGATCATATGGGGAAACAAGGAGTAAATCAAGGGAAAACTCACTTTCGAATCGTGCGTTTCTTCGGAGTCTTTGCTCTCCTGGGGTTGCTTGCCTTTGTCCATGGCCTTGGGGTTTTCTCCTGCGAGGATAGGGGAGGAAATGAGAAGTGATGGATGAGTGTGCGAGTGGATTTGCGGGGCATCTCGGCGGGCTATTTTATTGACCGAAGGGGTGCATTGGGAGTGATGAGTGGCCGGCGTGCACTATTGGAATACCAAACGGCGGGGGTTTTCTTCCCGAATGCGAAGGGTTTTCGCTTGAACGGTGCTTACGGATTGCCGATTCGGGATCTTCGTGGATTTTGCGCCAAGGGGCATCCGTTCTCGCGTGTTCGGCTCAAGACGATTCTGGGATACGTTTAAGGAAAACAAGATTCACGGATGCAAACATGAAGAAAATCATCGCAGTGCAAGCACAGAATTCAAAAGTTCTTTATTTATTGCCGATATTCAAACATCCCTAATACAATCTAGTCAAAGAGCCTGTTCAACACAGATTGGGGATGAGTGAGTTCGGCAATGGCGTCGCCGTGGCCATCGAGGCGCTCCAAGATGAGCTCGATCTCCTCGATGTCTTCTGGCGCGCCGCCCCGGAAGCCGCGCGGCCTGGTGGAGTAGTCGACATCGGTGTGCGTCGCCATGGCGGCCAGGCCCAAAGTGGTGCCCAAGCGGACGCCATGGGTGGCCACTTCATCCACGCGGTGCTCCACCGCGGCAAGGGGCTCCGCCGGCGTGTTTCCACGGGCGTTCACCTTATCGGCCGGTTGCTCCACCGAGCATCCGAGGCCGGTTGAGCTCGGCATCACGGCCGCAAAGTGCAAGGAAAAAGGGGATTAGCATCAAAGGCCGGATTAAATCAAAGAACGGTGTCGAGGCCGTACCGTCGATGGCCTCCGGCATTTGTGTTTGCGCCGGTCTTCCCATTCCAACTCGGCTATGCCGGCCTTCTTGGAGACATCCTTCGGCTTGCGCTGGGCCGCCTCCAGTTCCGCCTTGAAGCGGAGAGTGTCGAGTTCCCCATAGGGCACGGGGGAGTGGCCGTCAGACTCCGAGGAATCGTCCGGTAGGGGCTGACCGGCCGGCGCGGGAGATGGATTCCATTGAATCAACCTGAAAAGAGGATGATCGTCAAAACAAAAGGACATCAAAGATGAATCAGAGAAGAGGAATTGACGATCATTGCCTCCGGCGCGCACTGGCGTTGCTCCCCTCCGCCTCATCAGAGGCGCGGCGTCGGTTGAGGCGGCGCACCACGCTTCTGCGGGATGTGCCTTGTTTGGAAAGAAGAAGAAGAGTTGAGATTGGCAAAGATTCGAGAGCTAAAGGCTTGGTGGAGAGCTAGGGGCACCTACGGTTTCATTTATAGGCACGGATCGTGGCCTCAAGTCGTGGCTCTGGATCGTGGCGCATATCCCAAGAAAATCGGAAGGTGGAAAGGTTTCCTTGACCAGTCTGCCAATGGGTCGTTTGGAGTTCTAGGCCGAGTCATATTCGGTTGACTGGCTCGGCTGAAAGGAGTCAAAGTGCTATTCGGGTATTGGCATCTCTTTACCGAATGGGTCGTTCAAACATTGCATTTAAGAATGCGCAGAAGAAAAGAGAAATAAAATTGCAAGAACAAATGTTACAAGAGCGACCAATTCGGTTACACATCGATTGAAACATCTAGATGTTCAAATATTTCACAATTACAACACGGACATTCGATGTTGCTTGGCGAAAATTGTCCAACCGCTCCTGATATTCTTTCTGGGCACTGGACAGGGTGGTAAGTTCTACATCACACTAGTTTACCTCAGCTATGGCCGATATTGCTTCCTCTTGGGTCTTTTCTGTCAATCCAGGGAGCTCGGCCATTTTCTTGTCATCGGCCTCTATTTCAGTCCTCGACGGGTTTCGCTTCTCGCCTCCAAGGCGGCTTTTCTGGCGATCTTCAATTCACGAGAAGCTTGCGGTTGGCCGGTGTATCTTTGTGATTCTCGGTCCGAGATTGTGCCCCCTTCATTGCTTGTTCGGCTACGGCCCTCTTCTTTTCAACGGCGGGGCGGGAGGACATCTTTCTCTCGAGCTTGTCTTATGGGCACATAATGAATTTCCGGACGGAGATGGATGCAAGTGAGGCATTGATGTCCTCGGGGAGTTCTTGGGCCGATGGACTCAAGCATTTCTTCAAAGTGATCGAGATCTTTGAACCGATCTCGCGCATCTTTTTGCAGCCGAGCAAAGATCTCCTTGAGTTTTTCCCGCACTTCCTCTCGACAAAGCTTGAGGTGCCCTTTCCCTCGCCTCGGCAATCGGATTGTTCCCCATTGATGGACTTGATAATGATGGGGCTTGATCCTAAGAAAGCAATATTGCCGAGTCAGGAGTGTTGAAAGTAAAAATAGCGAGGGTTGAGTGCAAATAAGTACCTCATGTCCGATTTCCTTGACCGGAGTAGGATTTTGTTCAAGGGGAGCCACCGGGTGCGGGGAGGTGTTCCGGGCAAAGCGGAAGCACGTGTGAGAGGGCGCGTGCGGTTTGCGGCAACTCGGGAGCTTCGTCGAGGAAGAGATGGGTTCACCTCTGATGGGGTTGATGTTTCTGCTTGATCAGTGGGTGATTGAGCCCTTGGAGGACTTGATGGTTCTGGTTGGATTGGGAAACTCATCTCTGGAGAGTTTGGTGCTTCTGTCTGAACAGGGGATGATTGAGTCCCTGATGAAGATGAGATTTCCACTTGGACAGGTGGCTCAACCCTGGGTGGACTTGCTTGTTGAGACACTGGGACGTCCACACGTTGATCCTCCATTGTTTCTTCGCAAATGCCAAATTAAAAATAAATGCCGGTGTTCATCCTCAAGAAAAAGGACAAGTAAAGGTCATACCGGTGGATGGAGCATTGGATGGTTCTAAGGCGAGGATTGCTGAGTTCTATTCCGAAAATGCACAAGATATGATTTATCGAAAAGAGTAATCCGTGATCAAGAAAGGAAAAATTTTTTACCTCAACAAGGACTTTCTTGATAGTTCTTCTCCTCTTGGCATTTGGAGGAGCAATCGGAGACAAGACTTGCCTTCCGTCGGCGGCAAGGCCGGACGGAGAGTTGGGTCCGTTATGGCATACCTAGCCATTAACCGAGCCAAGGTTGGTGATCCGAATCCCAATTCCGAGATTGGGCCCTCTTGCATTGTAAGCAATATCCCCGGCCGGAGGGGCAGGCATTGTGTTCTATGGGTAAAAGAAATAAGATCAGAATCATGATTGGAAGAGGAAATGTCTGATTTAAGGATTAATTATATTACCTCTGAGGCTGGCTGGAAATCAGGCATCAACTCTATACAGAACAAATGTACAGGCTCACTGAAGATATGATCATGGAATTCTTGCCACCAAGAGTTGAAGGTGGGGTGAGCTATTGTTGTGGGTGTGAAAGGCCAGGTGTAAACAGAAGGGCTGCACACATACTGGAAAACTCTGCTAGTTTGAGTAAGTTCCTTGATTTCCTCTCTGGGCTTGAGGAATTCATGCAGAAACAGTCTTGGGGGCATCTGGCCACATCCAAGTTGCCGAGCCATTATGTTGGGCTGATAATATTCATAAGTGCTATAGTTCAGCCTTCCTCCACCGAAAATTGCGAGAATGCATGGGCGGATAATGATATTGAGGATCTCCGGGAATCTTCCATCTTGGCGTTCGATTTCAAATGAGAACTCACAAGGGAGAGTCAAATTGTCATTATCCAAATAAGGGAGACAGAGGGGATTTTGGAAACCTTTGAAGAAGAGCTCGAAGAGAGGCCGATATTCTCGCTTGATGAGGACGGTTGAAGCAGCCTTCTCCATAAGTGTGGCATCCTCTCGGTGGCTTGGGGTTCCCCTTCATGATGATTGGATGAAGGGAAGAGCCGGGTGTTCAAATCAACACCAACAATCGATGCATGTGCGGTTGCAGCCACATTTGAAAAAAAACCACCAGGGACCATTGACACATGCTATCCTGCGGCTAGTGTACATCCGGGTGACGAGTTTGATGAAGCATATGATACACACCGCCCAGGAGATATTTCTCAAGAGGGAAGTGATTGCCGTTGACTAGGTGTGAAGCCATTGCAATATGATTCGGGGTAGGCTCATTGGCTTTACCACGGAAGATGAACTCCGCATAGCCACATGTTCAGAAACGCCCTGTATTCAATTTCACCAAGGGGGTTGTCCTTCATATGGTTCAGGATATAGTTCTTGTATCCGCTCCCTGGTTTCACCCCTATTTGTCTTGAGGAACCTTTGAAATCCCAGGGGTGAACAGTTCCCATAATGTCAAGGCCGGTGATCATATACACATCGGTCAGAGTTGGGGACATTGGGTCGTGACCAAAGAAGAAGGCGTTGACGCCATTTGACCAGAAGTGGCAAGCCGCTATCAAGAGGTCTTCGTTCTTGGGGATCTCGGCCAAAGATAACTCCGGGCATTGAGCAATGCGGAGGGTATCCCAATTCGGGTCCCGGCACTCTTGTCCGCAAGAACCCTGCGGTACCAATTTTTCCCACTCGCGATTGGGGGCAAGGGCCGGTTCTTGAAAGCATCCCCGCCACCGAGGAGGTGTGGACGGAGCCGCTTTGAAGGGGATCCTTTGAGATTCGGGCCGCGATAAAATCTTGAGGATCGAGTTTCCCACGAGGACCAAGGTAGTAGGATCTTGAATTGGCCTCGGTACGAATCAAAAGCTCGGTGGAAGTCTCCGAAGGAAAGCGGAAGAGAAATCTCGGGTAAAAATTGAAAACCTAAATGCCGAATGAAGCTTATGGAAGGGGAATTTACTCCGAGCGACTTGATTTTGAGCCGCCATTGGGGATTCGAGCTCAGAATAAGGGGATCTAGGGTTTGGATCTAGACGAAGATTCCGGCGGATTGCGAAGAGAGAGAACAGGTGTTGACAGATTTGATTTGAAGACGTTGGTGGCTAGAGTCAATTCTGGAATAAAATCACTTTTATCCCGTAATTGAAGGGGCATGTGTTAACACCAAAATTTGGTAAAGAGTCTGACTTGTGGGTCCAGCTCGGTGAGGAGTCCGTCTGGCGGAAGGAAGGTTTCTTCAGAATGCATTCGGCAGAAAAATCCGCGGTCGGCTATCTACCTCGGTTCGGCAAGAGAACGGTTGAGCTGATTTTGCGGGATTGTACGGTGACGTGGCTCAAGCAGGAAGGACGAATGGATGGATAAGCGATCAAGCTTAGAGATAAATTAGGTATCAAATCCATTCGAGGTTGTGCTTGGCAGGGTATAAATATGAGCCCCGAATGTATGTAACGGATACGTGATCATTCTCAATACAAACCGACTTTACGCCAAACCCTAGAGTCCATTTGTCGTGTCATCGAGTTCTTCGAGAGGGTTCATCGATCCGTCGACCTCCGTGAGTACCGGCAACCTTGTATCATATCTAGTATCATGCGGTGGATTTAGATCTGATGCAAGTAGTCTTGTTACCATGCTTATTGTCATGCGGTAGATTCAAGCTTGGTTCAAGAGGGTTTCTTGTTAGGTCATGAGCCATGCGGTAGGCTAAGATCTAGCTTGAAGCTAGTTATCGGCTCTATTGGACTTTGGCAAGGTCCAATAGATTCATTAAGTTACCCCGTGTTGCTTTGAGTTTTACTTTATGTTTAAATTCATGTAACACCTTTTGCCCAATCTAGATGGGTTTGGATCGGCTTCATCCTTTTGGGTGATCCTTATGCGAGTCAAGTTCGTGTCTTTGGCTAATCCAATACATGGATCACGTGCTCTTTGATAGCCGAAACCGAATCGATCTAGGTTGTTACATGTTGCGGGTTCAAGCTTGCCAACGTTGGTATAAATCTTGAAAGAACTGAGTATCACGCGGTAGATGTAGGTTTTTGGGTTGTTTTGGAGCTAGTCATCCGGTGGATTAGATTTCAAATCGATCTGATAGATTTATCTCACTTGGTAATGTTCGTTCCTTCTTCATGGACCCCGAATCGGTTGTTCAGCCGCATTCGGTTATGTTTCTCATGAGTAGAACACGTGTGTAATTTATGCTTTAAATAATGTATGCTTTTAGCTTTCCATATTTAGATCGTATCATGCGGTGGATAGATCTATTTATGGAAAGTGGTACGATCCCTACGCAAGTTGTATCATGCGGTGGATAGATTTGTTTGGCATCGTACCCGACGTGTTTCAAAGTACCTAGACATGCGGTAGACTAGTGCTTTGGATCTATGCATGCTTGTTTATTACATGTTTATGCTCGCGCTTTACTTTATTTATTTATTTACTTAACGTTGATCACCACGGGGATCGGTCACGGCCTTGCGCACGTGCATCTTTGTCCAAGCAAAGACCGATCGCCGTCATGCTTACGTCATCCATTCGGCTATATTACTTTTCCTTTTTAATGCTCCCGAATGGTTTCAGTTTGCTGGCAGATAGCTTTCTATAGCTACGTGTCATCCCATCTGGCTTTGTAGCCGTAAATATGGAACTTCCTGGTACCACCCGGCAAGTTCCAAGCTTTGGTATTTAACTACTTTGTCTTTTGTTAATTTTCAGGGAAAATTAACTGGCACGTCTTGTGATTCTTTGCACGTGTGAAGCCGGCTTGTTCGGCTTGCTGTGTGCTTGGCGCTAGGTGCACATTTTGCGTCAACAAACCTCACCTTTCTCTCCCTCTTTGTTCTTCCACACCCACTTTGTACCAATCGGCTTACACCCTGGGGGAGGGTCAACCAACTCCCAAACCTGATTCCTCTCAAAGTTCTCCAACTCCTCATGCATCTAATTAACCCAATTGTGATCAGATAGTGCGTGTCCAATGTCTTTGGCTCAAAAGTAGCAACAAATGCAGCATGAGCGAAATGAGAATTGTTTCGAACCCTCGACCGTGTAGTGCGTTCATTCATGTCGCCGATGATCCTCGAAGCTGGGTGATCCACTTGTACTCGTCGGGGAGGTTCTCGCCTCGATGCTACTTCCCCCTCAACATCAGCTTCTTCTCGTTCTTGATTTGTCGTTGTAGGTGTAGTAGAGGGTCCATCCATCACCGTAGTCGAAGTAGTGGGTACATGTTCAGCCGGGGGCACCACACCGCCATCTTCATCCTCTCCATGTTCATGCTCCTCCTCCTGAAAGATCTCCTCGCCAAGCTCATCATCACCTGCACACTCAAAGACAAGCTGACTACGTGGCTCTGTCTCGTCGAAGGTTACCTCGCAAGTCTCCACGATTTGGTTAGTTTCAAGATTGAGCACATGATATGCTCTAGAGTGAGATGCATAACCAAAGAAAATACCATCGACAGACCTAGCCTCAAACTTATCCAACTTCCTCGCCTTTCTTCGAATGAAACACTTGCAACCAAAGACATGGAAGTGACTCACCTTGGGTGTGCGACCATGCATCAACTCATAGCATGTTTTCTTCTTGTGCACTCTGAGGTAGATCCTGTTTGACACATAGCACGCGGTATTCACCGCCTCAGCCCAATACCTCCTCGGAGTCCTATGCTCATCAAGCATCGTCCGAGCCATCTCACACAAGGTCCTGTTCTTCCTTTCCACAACACCATTCTGGGGAGGCGTATACGGACTCGAAAACTGGTGCTCAAGACCCAAGTCATGGCAAAAGGTTTCAAAATGAGAGTTTCTGAATTCCGAGCCATTATCACTGCGGATAGCTCGTATGGCATCTCCGTGCCTCTCGTTCCTCAACCTCAAGACTAGATCTCGAACAAAACCAAACGTCTCTCCCTTATCCTCAAGAAAGAACACCCACGCATACCGAGATAGTCGTCCACCACAACAAGGACATACCACTTCCCACCCACGGATCGCACACGAGCCGGGCCAACAAGGTCCATATGTAGCGGCTCGCATGGACGCTCGGTCATCACATCGGTGAGAGGCGGGTGAGAAGAGGCTACCATCTTGGTATGCCTACACGGCGCACAAACCAACTCTTTCTCAAGCCTCAACCACGGCAATCCTCGGACCAAATTGAGTTTACTCAAGCGAGACGGAAGGTCAAAGCTCAAGTGACGCAACTTCCTATGCCACTTCCACAACTCACTCGAAGAACCGACCAAGAAACAATGCTCCACACCCAAAGATCGAAAAAAATCAGCACGAAACACCCGACCCCCGGGAACGACCATACGGACACGGTCCCCTCGAGAGTCCAAAATCCGAGAACCACCGAAGCCGAAACAACACCTCAAAGCCCTCATCCAATTGACCCGGGACACGGAAAGCAAATTGTACCCCGGCGATTGAACAAGAGCAACACGCCTCAGAGTGATCTTGTCACTCACCTTAATCTCACCTTCTTAAAGCACACGCCCACGCCCATTGTCCCCAAAAGTGATGTACCTCTTTGTCACCACCGGACGAGACTTGAGAACCACCCCTGTCTCCGGTCATATGCCTCGAGCAACCGGAGTCAATCAACCAAATGTTCTTCAAGTCTCCCTCCTGAAATTCAAAAACGAGCACGTGAGCGAACAAACGACTCAGATCGGGGTTAATACCAAAAGAGTAAAACCGGTGCCGAGCCATTTGCTCGAAAGTGGGGTTAGCACCAACCAAAGCATCTCTCCTACCAAAGCTACCTCCATGAACACCACCACAGTAACCACCATGAGGGAATCACCCCTCTCTGCCCGGAGGAGGACCAAAACCACGAAAGAGAACCCATGGACCGTCCCTCCTCTCCTTCTCAAAGCTACGACTCCTCCTATCCCCGTAGTGAACTCAAGGGAGAGAGCGCCTAGCAACCCGACCACCTGCAAACTCTCCATCCCAACCACCGAACCACGACCTCCGAAACAACTCTCGCACATCGTACGAGCACGAAACCCAAAATGTTGTCCGTCCGCTGGCACCGGTCGACCGGTGCTCCACACCGGTCCGACCGGTGTGACCCGAGCAACAGCACCTCCAACGGCCTTCCGCTCTCCCCAAGCCCGAACTCGTCCTCACACTCGCCTTGGCCCCGGGCATCCGCACACGAGGCTCAAGTACACCATCGGAAGGGTGGTACTTGTCCTTGTTAGCCCACTCCTTTGCCATTCTCTCCTCTCGCTTCCTCTTGAAGCAAAACTCATCCTTATGGCCATCTCTCCCACAATAGCCACAATGGAACCTCACAAGCTTAGGCTTAGGCTTGGGCCGTGGTCGCTCACTTGGTTTCTCTCCACTCAACTTCTCCACTAGGTTCCCCCTCATTAGCCTTCTCACTTTGTTTCCCAAAGAACACTTTCCCCGAAGTGCTCACAAACTTGATAGGCTTTTGTAGGTCATTTGTGGGTGTAGGAAACACGGGTGGAGCCGGGGTTGTGTCTAGTCGGTTCCTAAGATGGTTAGGTTTTGGGGGGAAATCATTTTTGTGGTGGGTTTTTGGTGGCTGCGGGATATTCTCTCCACTTCCCTCACCAACCTTGTTTGCCCCAAGTTCCTCACCATCCGCCTCTTAAATGCCTCGATCATCACCCTCAACCGAGGCTCATGACCTGTCGTATGGACCTCCCCGGGCCCACTACCTCGGTGGGTACCGGGACCGACTACTCGGTGGGCCCCCGGGACTACCCGGCTTGCGCTACACGGCACCCGAAGGCGTGGAGCACAAGGACTACACGGGGAGTAGTACTCGGTTAGGGAGCCGTACATGTTCCGCTTCGTATAGAGGACTCCTAGATGTACTCGACTAGTACTCTCTCCCTACTCCGACTTGTAACCCTCGCCTCCCGGACTATATAAGGTGAGGCGGGGGACCGATCTCTAGCATCCAATCTCCTCTCATACAACTCACGGCGCACCATTGCACCATCTTGTAATCGTGCCCTACTAATCCGAGCTACGCGGCATACGGGACGTAGGGTATTACGCACTTCGCGGCCGAACCACTGTCTAAATTGTGTGCCACGTGTCTCTTCCTTCGAGTTACCGGTCTCGGCGAGTCACAATCATCTACTTCGGGTACTCCCCGTAGTAGGTTGCCGGTCTAAAACACCGGTGGCGGCGGCGCGGTAGGGGCTCTCGCTCGAGATCACATGGCAAACTCGACGGATTCCGTCCACTTCAAGCCAAGTTGTCGCCTTCAACCGCGGCGACACCTTCGTCTTCGGCGCTTGGGTCCGCACTGGCCGATGGCGCGGGCTCCTTCCGAAGACCGCCTAACCGTGCCGCCCAACCCGAGGACGGCCTCGTGACGCTTCCCGAAGTTGTCACGGGCGAACTCGCCGCAAGTTCGGCGAAATTTCGCTCTTCAACCACCACGGCCGACTTCGAGGCCGGAGTCCGTCTCCAACTCGAACCCGACGTCGCCATGGGCCATCGCATGCGAGTTGGCTGCCCGGCCATCGCGGACGGCCCCCTCACCACGCAAGCACCCCGCGCGTGCCCCGCGCGTCCTCGGCCGGGCCCGCGCGGGGCTCCCCTTCGCGCGGGCCGGCAAGGAGCTCATACCCGAGTGCAACTCGGACTCCGACGCCGTCCCCGATCGCGTCTCGGACTCCAGCCCTCTCTCCAAATTCTACTCGAACCCGGACTACGAGTTCGACTTCGGGTCGGACCCTGAGGAGCCCGAGTCCGAAGACGACTCCATTGAGCTTCCCTTGTCAGGGCCAGCCTCGGGGCTGGTTATAAAATCAATGCCGGCCGGGGAGATACGTCTGCGGCCGGACCGCAAGCTCGCGGACCGGTAAAGGGAGACTCACGCTACGTCGCCTACATCGACTCGCTACCGTTCCGGAGGGAACACCACTAACCGGGTTGACTCAAATACACCAACCGAGGTGGCACCCTGCGAGTCCGGCCTGGGCACCCCCTATCGCCAAGTCTTCATGGCTGCCGGCGACACCCCGAGACCTTCGAGGCACGGCCGAGGACGGGTACCGGAGGACATCTCCGCGGACGAGGCGTGCCGCCAACGCACCTGCGGACGAGACCGCCGCCAACGGGGACGCTCGACGCGAACGTAACGAGAAGCGCAACGAACGACGCCGGCGGCTCGCAGACAACCTCCCCATCCGCAACCTTGCGAGAAACTCTCGAGACGGTCGAGAGCGGAGTACACACCACCCCCCGAGCGTGCCTCATGTCGATCACAACGATCGCACGCCAGTCTCAGGGCATACGCGCCGGAGAGGTCATCGCCAAGCTCGCTGAAGAAGCCTACTTCATGCGGGTTGACAACAAAGTCAACCAACCTCCTCCGGCCAAACCCCGCGACAACGAAGCTACTAGTCGCAGTGCCAACGCTGGCCCCAACCGTACTCGAGCCGACCTTCCGGCCCGAGGGCCAAACCGCCACCGCTCCAACGCCGGGGCGGACCTTCACGAAAGAAGACCAAGGCAACCGAGAAGTTGTTCCCCACCGCGCTCCGCCGGTGGCGGCGGCAACGACCCCGACGGCGGCGGCGCCGACGGCGGCGGCTCCAACCATGGGGCCAACGGGGAGAGAGCCGGAGGCGGCGGCGGCCGCGGCGGACGAGGCCACGCGAACGGCCCACGCCTCCGGCGCATCGCACGGCGGGTACGACGCTCGCCGAAGATTGAGGAGCCGCGGCGGAAGAAGTCGTCCACCGCCGCCGAGGGCGACGGCTTCCCCGCCTTCTCACCTCGACTTCGCAACTTACTCCTCCCCGACGGGTTCAAGCCTTTGGGGATCACCAAGTACGACGCGAAGCAGATCCTATCCGGTGGCTCCGATGCTACGCCCTCTCCATCGAGAACGCCGGCGGCAACGGCGACACCAAATGCCTCTACTTCCTCTTCGTCCGGACCAAGCACCACTCACATGGCTCGAGTCGCTCGACAAGCACTCGATCGACAAGTGGGACCGGCTCAAGGAGCGGGTTCACGAGCAACTTCGCAGCGCCATGGGCCGTTCGGGTACTCGCATGGACCCGGCCATGATCAAGCGAGACCAGGGGCGAGACCCTCCGCAAGTACATGCGCCGCTTTTCGACAAGCGCGCTACCGTCGTCGACGTCACCGACAAGGAGGTCATCGACCTCTTCCGGGACGGCCTCTACCATCGCCGCACCTTCGAGGACTTCGGTCGTCGCCGCCCCCGAGTCCATCCCCCACCTCAAGGACATGATCACGTCCGGGCGGATGAAGAGGACAAGGCCAACGCCAAGTACAACGCCATTCGCGGCAAGTCCAAGCAAAACCGGGCGGCGGCGGCGGCGGCAATGCAAACCAAGGCGGCCGCAACAACAACAACAACAACGACGAAGCAACTACTCGGGTCCCAACCGCAAGCGCAAGCCGGACAACACCGTCGCGGCTATCCAGGCGCCTGCGAAAGGGAACTCGAAGAAGAACTACGGCGGTTTCAAAGACCCCGCTAAAGGAGAAGTGCCCGTGGCATCCAAACGGCAACCACACTACCGGAGGGCTACCAGCTCAGGCATGCACTCAAGGATACCCCGGAGCCACCGCACCCTCACGACCAAAAGGGCAAGAAGAAGGACGGCGACAACAACGACTTCCAAGAACCCGAGAAGATCGTCAATGTCCTCTTCGGCGGACTGCCCAGCAGGCGGGAGCAGAAGGCTACCCGTCGTGAAGTGATGTCCATTGAGCCAGCGGTCCCGACCCCTCTCAGGTGGTCGGAGGTACCCATCACCTTCTCCCGCGCGGACCAATGGACCGGCTTCTCCCGAACCGAGACGGTTCCCCCTCGTCCCGAAGCCAACGGTGGCGGGCTCCAAGCTCAACAAGGTGCTCATCGACGGTGGAAGCGGGCTCAACGTCCTCTTCACCAACTTCCTCAACTTCCTCAACTCATCATTCTCATCCTGCAAACGATCAACATAATGTGCAAGTTCCAGATTTTTCAAAGCATGCATTTCACAGGTGGAGCATGATGTAGGCATGGGTTCTTTCAGCTTAGCCTCAAGAGAACTAGTGTAAGCATGCATCTCATCAATATTAGCATGCAAAACAGGGCAAGAAGTGCAAGCTCCTAGCAAAGCAGATCTAGACTTAAGCTCAGCCACTTCAACCCTAAGCACATCTAGTTCCTCACACTTGGAGGCATGCTTCTCCTTAAACAAAGCAAGATCAGCAAGAAATATGGATCAATCAGCACAATCAACCTCATCCGAAACAATAGGGCTAGCCTTAAAGGAATCAATCTCAAGCTTGCTATCAAGCACCTTTGTCTCTAGCTCACCCACTCTAGTTCTAGCATCCTCGAGTGAAGCCCTAAGCTCTTTTCTCATTTTCTTGGCCTCTCTAAGCATGTCATCACGGTTATCAAGCAAAGTGCCAAGCCTCTCATTCTCCGGGCGCAAGAAGGGAAGTTCATCACGCACCTCGTTGTCGGAATCGCGGTCCGAGTCGCTCCGTGTGCTCTTCTTGCTGCCGGAGCTCGGCGCCATGGTGCGGAAGCCATCTCTCGCGAAGCGGCACTCGGCCGCTCAAGTTCTTGGACGACTTCTTGTTCTTGCGACGATCACCTTCATCCTCACTGCTGCTCGAGCTCGAGGTGGAGTACGCGAAACTGGAGTCGACGTCACTCACTCCAACCATCGCTCGGGCCTTGCCTCGACTCTCCTTCTTCTTCGATCGTCGCTCGTCCTTGTACTTGTTCTTGTGCTTGCTCTTGTGGTCGCACCTCAACCGGTACTTGCCATCATTACTCGGCTTGTGCTTGTAGCCGTCCTTGTTCTCGACCTTCTCCGGGCAGTCGGCGATGAAGTGTCCCGGCTTGCCGCACTGAAAGCATGTCCTCGTGTTCCTCCTCATGTTCACTCAGTTCTTATGCAGCCTCTCGAACCGCCTCGTCAAGAGCGCCAGCTCGTCCTCTCCAAGCTCGTCGAACTCCTCATCTGGCATAGACATCAAAGAGGAAAAAGAGAACATCCTGGTGGATGGGTTAGTGTTAGCCTTTCCTTTCGAACCACCAACGAGGGCAAGACTATGGGAATCGGTCGGTCCCTCGAGCTTGGCAGTCATGCCCCTATCCACCTCAGCCGACTTGAGCTTCGAGAACAGCTCGTTCACCGTCAGAGTGTCATACTTCTCCGAATCCACAATGGCCTCGAACTTTCCGCCCCAAATCGTACGATCCAAAGAGTGTAAGAGCTTGACCGCTCTATCATGATCATCGTACGGGAGCACATCCACATTGGCCCTCATGTTGTTCACAACCACCGTGAACCTCTGAAACAAGGCATCGATGGACTCACCGGGGAGATGAGTGAAGTTCTCGTACTCTCTCCGTAGGTCGCATACATCCGTGCTCGAACACTCGGGGCATTTCCAACATGAGCCTCCTTCAACACCGCCCAAATCCTACAAGCCAAGTGCTCGGTGTGCACCCGATCGAACTCGGGCCGACACAAAGCACGAAACAAGTAGTCGACCGCCTTATTGTTGGCGTCGAATCGTCCCTCGGTCCGGAGCGAGGAAGTCCATCGACCGGACATAGCCCGTGTCCACTATGACATCCCAAAGGATGCGACCCTTTCGCGGAGAAACGCACCCATCCGCTTACTCCACATCCGGTAGTTCTTGCCATCGAAGTGTGGAGGACCCGAACCCCGTTCCTGGTACGCCATCCTTGGATCTTAGACTGGTTAGAGTCAATAAAGACCCGAACCGGCTCTGATACCACTTGAAGGACCGATACGGCGAACCAGAGAGGGGGGGAGTGAATGGGAGCCGATAAAAATTCTTCTCGAAGGAGATGGAAACTCCAACAAGATGAACGCGGCTTCCAACACACTTCTCCAACTCACTACCCAAGTTGGTCAAGCCCACGTAGCCACTGGAGTGCCACTGGACCTAGGAACCAACACACAACCTTCCGACCCGAGAACGCAGCGGAACACCAAACCTCGAGTCTACAGACCAACACCGGCGGACCGATGAGCACCACCGGCCGACCGGTCCCCGCCGGTGAGTGTTGGCAACTTCCACTAAGTGGCTTCACACCGGTCCGGCCGGTGTAACACACCGGTCGGACCGGTCCAAGCTCGAAAGCCCCCAAATCACCAAACAAGCCAACCGACCACCAAACCGACCCAAACTCGAAACAACCGCAACACGGGACAACGGAACACACCCGGACGTTCACCCGAGCAAAAACCCACCGAGGGTTGCACCGTCGGACCGATCAAGAGCACGGGGCCGACCGGTGTAGCACGGGACTCGGGATGAACAACACCCGCGGGTCAACTCCCCCAAATCCAAACCTCGATCTACCGAATCGCTCCACGGACTTGAACAAGACTTTGGGGATATTAGGAACACCTCATGAGGAGTCCATAGCCAAGTTTAATCCCACTGAAACTCGTCCAAAAAGGAGGAATCGAAGAAATCCCGGCAAGAGCACCACAAACCCTAGAACCCGGAAAACCCCAAAATCGAGCCCCTTCACTCACAGATTTGGGAGGGGAATCACAGCCCAAAGAACCACGAAGGGTTCCCACAAATTCCCCCATCAAATCCCCAAGAGAAAGGTCCCGAAAACAACCCAAAGAAATCACCAAGAGAGGGCTCCGAAAATCACCACCAAGAACAACCGGGAACAACACATCCAAACCTTGAGGAACCACGCCGAATCATCTATACATGCAACAAAGGTTCATACAAGGTCTAGCTTGCCGCCCGATCATCCAACCCTCTCACAAGATCTCACCATGAAGCTCTCAAGCTAGTCCTATGGAAATCCTAAGGAAAATAGGAAGGAAAATAGGAAAACAAATGAGCTAGGGTTCCAAGAGTTGGCTGCCATCCTCTCACCTCTTGGGTTATATGGAGGCAACCGAAAGTCTAAAATGCCCTTTCCTAATAACTAGGGATACAAGCCCCTCAAGGGCGGATTTGGAAGTCTTCATGTATTCACCATCGGACGGATGCCCGACGACCGCAACCTCGCGTAGCATCGACGCAAGCCATGCGATCCCGACGCGTGTCCTCCGCTTCGAAGTCTCCGGACCGCGTCGTCGCACACGGCCGACCGGCCGGACCCACCCGCCGACCGGTGCCGGCGCCGCGCAGCCTCCGTCTTCGGTTCTTCGGCCTTGGCTTTGTGGATCAACCAAGGAACCCGGTGGTTTTCCTCGGTGAACCACCGGAAACCCCGCGACCCGCAGCCTCCGCCAATCTCCACTCATGACTCGGCTCCCACGTAGTCCCGCTCGACCTTGGTTTTGAGGCTCAACCAAGAAACCGTCCATGACTTCATCTTGTCGTTCATGCCACCATGCGGCCCGCACTAGACCCCGCCGGCCACCGGTCCCTCGAACGAAGCCTACTTGTCTTCTCCACACACCGGAGGCCTCACCGGCGACGACCTTTCGCGCTTGTTCTTCACCTGCACCAACACCAGTCAAGCCGCAACCTGCACCTGCAATACTTAGCCAAGAATCAGTCCACACAACGTTGTCAATCACTCATCACACAAGGAAGCGACCATCCACCGGTCCTCGAACCACACATGGTCCTCAGAGGGCCTTCTGGACGCCGAGGTGAAGGGCGCGGCGCATACGCCTCGAGACGTGCCCGCCGAGGGCACGCAGGCGACTTGCTAGGGAGCTCCCGGCTTGCGCTTCGCCTTCCTCCACCGCCTGGCAGGTCTCGAGAGCGGCGGCCCACAGCTCCCCCAACTCCGCGAGTTGTAGGCTCGCGCTCACGGTCTCGCCCGGGTGGTCACATGGCCTGGGGCGGTCCGGTGCCCGGAAGGCACGAACAAGGAAAGATGAAGTTGGGAGCGGATCCCAAAAGAACGAATCAACGAACGAAAACCAAATGGAAACAAACTCACCTTCAACCTGCTTCTTCTCCACCTCGAGGGACTGGCGCGTCTCCTCAGCCTCGCGCTGCAGCTTGAGGTATGAGGCCTCCTGCTCCTCGAGGGCCTGGCGCTGGTCCTCGTGCGAGATGCTGATCTGCACCAGCTCCCCGTTGAGGTGCGATACCTCCTCCTCCTGCTGCTCGAGCGCAGCCCGAGCCTCGACGAGCGTGGCCCGCTCCCCGCCGGGAGTTGGCCCTTCGCCTCCGGCGGGCGGCTCCGCCCCTCGCCGGGGCCGCTCCTCCGCCGTGGTGAGCGTGGCGGCCTTGTCCGCCGGGGGCGTCTTCAGCCCCTCGGCCTCCCCGGAGCGCCGCACGACCCCGTTGAGCCGGGCGCGGTGGTGACGACCTCCGCCTCCCCATGTCGACGCGAGGGAGCGCGCCCCCTCCGTGTCCTCGCGAGCCCGGCGCGCAGCCGCGTCGTCCCGCTCCACCGGCACCGTCCGCACCCTCACGATCGCGGAGGCGCCTTCCGCGGCCGGGCGCCCTACTCCGGGGCGAGTCCGGAGGGCCTTGGCCCCGTACGCCGCCCACCGGTCGGGCGACTCGAGGGCCTCGACAAGGGCCTTTAGGGCCTTGTACCCGCCCCCGCATGCCGGTCGTCGGCGTCAAGGCGGTCGAGGACGACGTACCGCTCCCGGGCCGGCGGCTCCGGCCCCCTGCCACCAACAAGCAGAGCGAGAGGGGCGGGCGTCAGAAAAGACACGAACGAAGAGAAAGTAGGGGAAGGAATTGAGAAACTCCACGAAACTCAGCTGACCTGGAAGGCGCGCCACGCCGGACCGCTGTGGATCCACAGCGCGTCGTTCAGCGCCCGATTGAGCGAGGCGCCGTGGTCGCGGAGCTCCTCCCGCAGCCCCCCGCTCGCCCGAGCATCGATGAAGTGGGCCGGCGGGACGTCGGCCTCCTCTTGCCCCTCGCTCCGTGCGCGCCGAGGGCCCGCGCGCGATGACGAGGGCCCAACGCCATCCGTTGGGCGCCCCGCCGCCGCACCGGCGTCGCTCCGAGCCACGAGTGCCCCCGCCGAAGCCTCGGAGGCCGGTGCGAGCGCGCTCGCCCACCGGTCCCGCCCCCGGCCGGCGGGACGTCGTCGTCGGGAATCTCCACCACCGCAGCCCCCCCGGGCGCCGGCGGCGGCGGCACCGGGGAAGTTGGCGGCGCGCGTCCGTCGCGGCCGTGGCCGCCACCGTCACCGATGCCACAAGCCGCGGCTCCACTTCGGCCGTCGACCGCCGCGGCTCCGCTCGTGCGCCGGCCGCACGGCTCTACAATCACCGCCGTCCGCCGCGCTTCCGCGACCGGCGCCGGCGCTGGCACCGTGGTCGTCGCCACCGCCGCGGCTCGTGGCCTCGGCCGCACCGTGCGAACCGCCGCTCGCCACCGTCACCGTGCTCATGGCCGGCCACGGCGGGCCCTCGACGAGCGCCGCCTGGTGGGGACGACCGTATCCGTCCTCAGCACCTTGGCAGGCGCGAGGGGAGGCACGGTGGGCGCCACCCTGTGAGCACGAAGACAAGAAACTTAGGCCCTGGCCAATCTAAGAACGCGCTTGAGGGGAAGCAATCACTTACCTCAGGGTGGAAAATCCCCTTTTCCTTTTCCTTGGGGGCTCAGCGGACGTTGTTGCCTCCACTGGTGTAGCCACCGCCGCACCCCCGCCCGCCCTCGCGCGCGTCGCGCGCCTCTCGCGGCGCGCGTCACCTCTCTCGTAGGTGGCCCGGCGGCGGGCACCCCGCGCCCGCCCCGCACGTCGTTTCCTCCGCCACCTCCGCGGCTCTAGGCGAGGGGGTGAAGGCTCCGACCTCTCGAGGGGAGCCCAGTTCCCATCGCTTCCCTCCTCCTCCCCCTCCTCGCCTGACGACGAGAACTCCTCTCGTCCCCAGAGAGAGAGAGCCCCCTCGCCGCTCGCGCGGCCCGAACTCCTCACTCCACCGTTTCCGACGCTCCCGCCGCAGGATGCTCCGCTCCCTCTTGCAGGCCGCCCGCTCCTGTTCTCGCCGCTGCGCCGCACGTGCGCGTGCTCGGGCTCGGGGCGTAGGTGGGTCAGACCGCACGGCGTTCATGCACTACAAGGTTTTCCCCCTATTGCAACAATTTCCTTAGGCAACACCACTAATTCGGTTGCAATAGAGGGGTACTATTGCACCGAAACGGTGATTCGGTTGCAATTTGTGTGTCTATTGCAACATAAAATTTGTGTTGCAATATTTATTTTTTGTGTTGCAACAAGTTGACGCTAATGCACCCATTTTTAGGATTCCCGTTGCATTTTTTTGGAAATAATGCCACCCCATTATTGTGTTGCATTAGCATTCATTGCGTTGCAACGAAAGTTGTTGTAGCCACCATACTAGGGATGGTTGCGTTTGAACAGCTATGTCGCAACGTAGAATTTTGGTTGCAAATATATCTTTGTGATGTTGCAACAAGTTGGCGCTAATGCACCCATTATTCAGAATTGTGTTGCATTTGGTAGGAAATATTGCTACCCTATTTCTGCGTTGCACTAGAAATTCGGGTGTTGCAATATAAACTTGCTATGGCTGCCATACTAGGGTTGGTTGTGTTTGAACGGCCTTAAGCAACGTCTTATTTGGGTGGCAAATATATCTTTGCGTTGTTGCAATACAAGGAAGGCTATTGCTTCGTTTCTAGCCTCAAGGAGGAATATTGTGTACGTATTGCCACAAAATTTGTTTTGATGAAAAAAATCTGCTATGGGGTTGTAGCGAAATTTAAAATGCGATTTAATAAATAAATTTTATTATGAAAAATCTGAATTTTAACAATATTGTATAGACTATATGTACCATGAAACAAAGAGAGGATTTGTTTAGATGAAACAATTGTGTGCTATGGGGATGTGGGCTAAGCCGGACCACAATAGGCTCAACCGGCGAGCGTAAAGCCCGGCGAGCGGGAGCCCGAGTGGACCGGCCACCCCATTAAGCCCCATGGCGCAAGTAGCAAGCATTAGTTGATGATGGTAATACGGAGTTCGAAAGCGCGCAGCATGCCTCTCCTTTTAAGCGGGGATACCCCCTTCTCGGTTTACGGGGTGGCACTAAAGGTACCGGAGACTAGGATGTGAAAATGTCAAATGGGCCGGTGAGAGTAATAAAAACAAGGATATGCCGGCCCAAATCGTCTATAACTTTCAGCCTCCCCCACCCCCAATACACTTTTGCTCCCAACCATCCCCCCTCATCGGCTCGACCGTGCGTCCACATCGAGATGCCCCGCATCGCGGTTTCCCCTACGGCAAGCGGCGACGCCGGGCCGGAGTGGCCGCATCGAGCCTTCCCCGCACCGGGGCGGCGGGGCGCGGACGAAGGGGGCCGCGGCCGTAACACGGCCGAGCAGCCGCCACGGCGGCGGGGCCGCATCGAGGGGATCCCGGAGAGCGGCGGCAACGGACGGCGGGGCCGCACCGAGGGTTTTCGGGCGAGCGGCGGCGGCGCACGGAGGTGCCACTACACCACGCGAAGCGCAATGCACGCGGGCGGTTCAAGTGTTCCACACCACCTACCTCGTCGTCCTCCGCATGGTCGGCGGCACCCCCAACCCCGTCGTCCTCTCGGCACGGACGACACCGCCACCTCCTCGTCGTCGTCCGACGGCCCGCATCGCCAAGTCGATCCATCCGTAAGGGTAAGCGAGTGCCCTAGTCGGATGCAAGCGTTCCCGAAGAGAAGTGAGGTACAATCGCCCTACCTTCTTTGATTTTCCGAGAATCGTGTGACTCCTTTTGCAATTAGAAAAATGTTAGTAGTTTATAGTAATCAAAATTTCATACTAGATAATGATAATTGTGTTTTTGTGTGGATCCATATCACCCCATACTAGATAATGATAATGATAATTGGCTTGATTTCTTGCCATCTTTTGCCGTGAATCCGACTCGTGTACATTTGATCACATTACCGAAAACAAAGCCGCCAAATGAACGCAGTCGTCCCATTTAGTAGGTTAGGCCTTTTCGGGGGTAGTAGGGGGATCACGGGTAAATTGGTATTCATTATGAGTCAAGAGATTGAATAGGCTGTTTTAAACCGAAAAACAAGAAATTGTTTTGTTTGGTCGGGCTAGTGAACACCGATAATTAGGTGAGGATCATCATTCCGACTCGGATGATGAGCAGGACAATAGCAAGAAACCGTCTCCATCAAAAGCTTCGGGATCATCGAAAAGAAAGGTGCATTTTTTTGACTATTTTGCCGCATTGGCCACAACCGTTGTAACACATTTCATGTTAGTAACTTGTGTTTGTTGTCCGCCATAGCAAATGCTCTTGCGCCAAATGGTTCAACAACGAAGGAGCGCTATGATGATTTGCGGGGAGCAGACCGAGAACCTAAGCGTCGACATTGCTGGAACACAGGAAGACATGGAGATGACCCTGAAGGAATTCATGGAGACTGTTGCTGACAAGTTAGAAGTGATGGCGAAGAAGATCCGCAAGCTTCAGGATAAAGTCAATCGCAAGTAGTAGTAATCTAGCTTAGTACGTAACATAACCAGGTCCTAGGTGAATGTTATGCAGATGCTGGTGAATGGTCTAAGAATGGATGTGTATGTGGCAACATCTAAGTATGCCAACATCTAAGTAATAACTTTGAACCTTTATATATGCATGTTCGTATGTCTATGTGTTTGGATCCGGATGAGCCCTTGCAAAATATTTGAACTTATGAGTGACACAAATTGAAATCTGTTGGGTCCTGTCATGCATATTTGGACTAACCATCCGTCTCGTTTTCGAATTGCGACATGCTATTGTTTATGCTATTCATGTGTATATTCACAAAGCATTGTGATCAACAATTTGGAGACTCTTCACTAGAACTCCTGAATTTTGTGTATTATTGTTAGCCTCTATAGTAGCCGATCAGAAAAGAAAAATAATGAATTATGCATATGTTGAAAACCCGGGGCACATAATGTGAACCCTAAGAAAGGTCATACTACGTACAACCTCAGAAATATTGAAACGAGGTATTCCTTGGTTGTACTAAAATTTTGTCTATCGTGTATGTATTGCCACGATCAGATAGAGGCTCTTCCGATCTGGACCATTCCAAAATTCCGTCTTCGACAACCCGGTTCTTGTTGCGGAGATCTCCACGAGGGCCTCTACGGGATCGATCTCCACAACGATCTCCACATGATTCTTGTTGAGGAGATCCGAGCGCGCTACGGCCATGGCCGTACGTACCGATATCTTGATCTCGTATATATATTCAATCGTTCGCCGCATATATATGCATATTGGTATATATATCATGATCAAGGTCGATTGAAACATGAACAATAAAGATTAACTAATGGCATCGACGAAGATCGCAGTTGGATGCGCTTGCTTCGACACTCGGCGGATTGGCGGAACAATTTTCGAATTTTTTTGCAAAAATTTACGGCCTCATCGGTGTGAGGTGGATCTATTGCGTGTCCATGTAATTTGTGTCAATGCATGATCGACATTCCACCGTGCTTCCCATTCAAATTCATTTACTCAATAGAGGGTTTGCCGATTGTTTCATCGATGCCGGTAACATTCAAGACCAAGGTAATACTTCATCTCGTGGTCCCGTGAATCAAGATGTTACTCGATCTCAATAATCATGATGCGGTACCTACACTGATGATACAACACATTTATTTGTAGAAGACGATGAAGAAGATGGTTTGGATGATAACCCCGTCGCCACCAATACTCCGATTAGAAACATTATCGGTGGCACTATACATCATGGACAAACCGGAGATGAGGAAGAGGCGGATAAGCAGCAGAGATCTTTTTGAAACTATTAGAGCAGCAAAGAAGGAATTGTTTCCAGGATGCAAAAATGCAACGAAGGTCTCTTTTATTTTGGAGTTTTTTCGGATAAAGTGCATGTATGGCTTAAGTAACGCGTCATTGGAGGCCATACTTAAGCTCTTTGGAAAGGTTCTCCCCGACCGGCATTGTATTCCCGACTCCTTGGATAAAGTGCAAAGGGTGATTCGAGACCGGGCTTGGACTATGTCAAGATACACGCATGTGAAAATGATTGTGTGTTATTTTTTGATAAATACACAAATCCGGGAAACATGTCCCATTTGTAAGGAGTTAAGGTGGAAAGTTGTAGATAAAACCCGTGATAATAATTGCGGTGCAAGAGAGGGAAGTGGGTGCTACTTCGTTAAGAAGTCGTTACCGGTTACGATCCTACGCTACTTTCCTCTTATTCCTCGGTTGCAAAGAATGTATATGTCAAAGCAAATGTCAAAGGATATGCAAGTGGCACAAGAATGAATTGGTGAGTGATGGGAAAATGCGTCACCCCGCCGACTCAAAGGCATGAAAGCACGTGGATTCGCAGTTTAAATGGGGTTTCCTCGAATATAAGAAGATGTGTTGATGTAAAGTCACGTAAGGTGTCGGGCTTGAAAACGCATGACTACCATCTAATTCTACGTAAACTTTTACCCTTAGTGGTGCGTAGGATTTTGCCGGGTGAAGTCGTTGTCATTGGATTGATTCATGGCTTAGTAATTTCTTCGATGCACTAGGTTCAAAGGAGTTGGTGGAATCGAATTGGACAGTGCTTAGCTATTCAATTAGGGAGGTCGTGTTTGTCGACTTGAGATGATATTCCCACCGCATTTTTTGATATCATGATCCATTTTCCCGTTCATCTAGCCGAAGAAGCTAAACTTGGGGGGCCAGGTGTTACGTATGGATGTACCCAAAGGGGAACGGTACCTACGCACTCGTGAAAGGATATGTGAGGAACAAGGCTCACCCCGAAGGTTCAATTGCCGAGGTATACATACTCGAGGAGTGTCTTACATTCTCGCTCAAGATTATTGGACGTGCACACCAAAGACAATCGTGTTGATCGACACGAAATGGTTACTGTTAATGAGCCACCATCTGGTTTGAGCATTTTTTCAGAAATGGATTACAAGAGGAGAGGACAGACGGTTGAAGAAATACCACCAAATGAGTTTCAGAAGATGAGGCACTACATAATTTGCAATTGTGATGAAGCTAGACCATATGTCGAGTAAGATGCACTACTCAACATCATTATTGCTTTTAATTTTAAATATCAAACTCGACGGTAATATTCTTTTGTGTGCAGCGAGCATTTGGAAGAACCGAGGGCACATGGATCCGTAAATCTTGATAAGCGACATGAGGCTCAACTCGTAAGATGGTTTGAAAGCAAGATCACAAGTTTACATGCTAGAGGGGAAGTAAGTTCGGATTTGTTTGCACTTGCTCAAGGACCGGATCCCCGACCTCGTACATTGAATAGATGTCATATCAACAATTGGTCGTTTCGTACCGTTAACATCGAGAGAACCCTTGTGACACAAAACAATGGTGTGCTTGTCAAGGGTGAGGCCGAAGGCACAAATTGTTATGGGGTGATTAAAAGAATGATCTCACCGGAATTCCCCGGACAAAAAGAAGTTATTCGTTCCAAAGGTGATCGGGTTTGATGTGCCTCTTGTCATAAGTACCAACAGAGGCAAAGGATACAAGAAAGATAAATATGGGGTCATTGACATCGATACTACTCGACACAAGTTTAGCAATGAACCCTATATTCGGCAACACAGCAGAATCGGTGTTTTATGTGAATCGGTGAACAAACCCGGTTGGAGCAAAGTTGTTATTTCAATGAAACCAAGGAACTTGTTTGCCATGCCTGAATTAGATCTCGAGGACTCACTTGCTGTGGGTATCGAAGGTATTAATTTGCTCGGTGAACACCAGGTTTTGAAAAATTGGTCTAGATCGGACAAGGAAGGCACAACCGGCGATGTCTCAGTTATTAATCAGGTTCAGGCTGAGGCGGTTGACGAACCAGACGATGAAGTATTTGATGTTGATGATGAACATGATGCAGATGACACGTACATTGATGATGAAATTGTTGCACCAATAGTTCAAGATGCCCAAGATGATGAGTTTTTCAATTGATACTTACTCGACCGTAGTCATGACTTCTATGTTGCCATTATTTACTACTTCGGAAGACTTTTGCATAAATGTTAATATTAAAAATATGAATCTAAAAATTGGTATTGGTATGACAAACAAAAATAGGGGGCCGTAGGGCAAAGCCAGTCACAACAGGCTCTACCGGCGAGCGTGAAGCCCAGCGAGCGGGAGCCCGATGGGCCGGCCAGCCCAACAAGCCCGGAGGTTAGTAGAGAGGAAGCAGTGTTCAGAGGAGTTCGGGATGGCAAGCACGCCTCCCCTTTTAAGTTGTGGTGCGCCCGCTTGAGGTAGCGGTGTGGCACTAAAGATTATGCTGATGTGCTGCTGTGCAGCGCTTCCCACACACCGGGAAGTAATAAGGACAAATGGGCCGGCCCACTCTCGGACTGCAATCCTTTTCTAACAAAAGTGCACATTGATAATTTGCATATGTGCTGTTCCTTTTAATATGTTGATATAGAAAATAAAAAATTGACTCACAAATGATAAAAATTAATCTTTAGTAAATCAACAAATAATTAGAGTAATATGGAAATTATCTGTCAAAATTGCCCAAATAAACAAGGCCTCTTAGTTTCAATCCATCACCGAATTACTAGGAATATGTACACAGATACTTGTTCCGAAAACCCGTAAATTCTACTTGCTACTTTTGGTTAGTACATTAGTTACATGATTCTACAAATTAGCATCCGGCGTAAATCGGTAACCATGCTTGATCTCAAGCCGATTAGCAATCTCAAAAGACAAAATGCATCCTTGGAGGCGTATTTCACCTCGCCATTGGTGCAACACCCTCAAACCCCAATGCTTGTGGTCCACATTTTGTCCTTGTACAAAGGTAGCTCCAAGACAAAATTTCCAATCTTCTCCGGTGAAGACCCGTAACCATTTTGGTACGGATGGCTATACTTGTCATCAACGTCGAAACAATCGCTGAAGGTCTTTCCAATTAGAAATCTTGATGCCGCAGACCTCCTGTAGGCGTTCAACATCATTGGTGATATGCGCTCCGATAAAGATGTGGCCTTCCTCGTTGAGAAACTTGCTCAGGACATCAGGAAGGTTGTAGCCGGCATGGTACACCTGGTAAATAAGGCAGCGCGACTCGACACACAATTGCAACAATGCGAGCTTGTACTCTCCACTGCGAAGCTCAATCCACTCGGTGTCCAATCCAACGAGCAAACATTCTGAAGGTGGGCTACCTACTCCCGCGTCGCAAGTGACAGGTGGTCTTGATGCTCGGCATCGCTCCTTGAAGAATTCAACCTCATGCATCGTAGTTGGGGGCGGTCCCCTCGCTTCTCCGAAAGTCGTGGACGGACGACGGCGGGGCGCCATTCATCCCACTCCCGCCGCCGCGATCTTGAACGTCGGCCGGGTCAACGGCCTCCCACGAGTTCACGGCGACACGCTTGCCACCTTGCAGTCCCAATCCAAGAAAACAAAGTTCCGAATCTTCAACCTCGTGACAAATCCACGACTAGAAACTCATTGTGCCTTGCAGACTAACCTTCGAAGCAATGCCCTCTCGCCGACGCGGCCGGGATTGCTCGCCCGCATCACCTAGGTTACCGTGGAGGCCGGCGGCGGCGGTTGCCCTCGCGTCATCCCCCTTCGTTTGTGGGGCGCTGCCGTCACCTGATGCGTCGCTTCGGGTCATCGCCGCCGTTTGGAGGTCGCTTGCGATGGCGGTTGCCGAGATTGCAAGCTTCGGGGGTCGCCGACAATGGCGGCAGGCAAGAAAACCCCTTCTCCTTCGATAAGACAGTTGGGGGGCGGGGTAGGGAAGAGGCTAAACTAGTATATTCTATGTTGTCGTTTCGGATTCATATACAAGTCAAATCGACGTGGTGGTTGCCAAAGCAATGGGCATGGCAAGATTTGAAGACAACCGGCAAGATGAAGGGGCGGTGGTTCCTAATTAACTGCGACACGCACGCGCGCCGCCGGGGAGTCGTCGTCCGGCCACAACGCTTTACCCGCACCGATAGTTGCATGCAAAATCATCCTAAGGGTGTGATGTCACGAAAAGGTTTGCGAAAAGCTCGTATCGCAAAGTAGATCCATACTATGTATTTAGTTTTAGATTTCATCTACATTTACTACTCCATGAATGTGCACCATTAATTACAAATATTAAAGTAAGTTATTTTCAAAACTACTTTCACAATCCGTAGCTAAATATGGATTAAGTAGGTTCATTAGATTTGTCACACAAAGTTACGCTTACACGTGAAAAGGTTTTACAAATAAATTTTATCTATTGTTCCATTTATGAAAGATTCTTGGGGCTAATTTTATTTAGATGCGAACGGGAGAAGGAACGCGGCGCTACGCCTCGCGATCTCCCACACGTTCGGCCGTACGTACACTACTCGAGTACCCTGGACTACCGATCAACGAAGCTCCTAGCCTCCTACTGAGCACGCGCCAGGTGCTGTGACGGGTGACAAGATGGCACGGGGGGGCGGAGTTTGCTTCGTACACCCGACCACACCCACCCCGAAGCAGTGAACAAGAAATCACAATGGCACAAACAAGGAACAATGCGACGAAGTTCGATTTCCTCGGCCACGAGGGGCCAGTACAGATTAATCTTACAAAGGTGAGTTACAGGCCGCCAATGTCGGCGGCGGTGCCGTCGCGAAGCACGCCGTCTATGTCAACCCCCGCGGCGGCGGCATCGGCCGCAATGGGGAAGTGCAGCGCGTAGTGCCGGTGCTGATCCGGCGGTAACGGCCACTCCGCCGGATCGCCCAAGGGAAACTCGACTTGAATGTCCGCCGCCGCGAGCGCGCGGCGGCTCCCCGGCGCGCACCGGCACGCACCGCCTCCCCGGACACGCCGGGGGAGTGTGCGAAGACGGTCGGGCGGCAGCTCGAAGCCCCGGCCGACCACCGCGACGGCGACCTCCGCCACGCGCATAAGTTCATCGTGGTGATCCTCCGATCGTTCGGGCGGCGGCACGGCTCCTCGGCCCGCTCGCAGCGGAAAGACGTCTTCGCCTCCTCTCGCCGATGCAAGAAACAATGGCGACGAGTCAAACAAGAGCCTAGTGGGCGGCGTGCACTAACGGAATACGGGAACTCACCAAAGCGACGGGCCTCCACATCGGCCTTGGCGCCGCGAACTTCGGGCCGTCTCCGTCTCGCCCGCGCTCGAAGGGCGGTATGCATCGCATCCCGGTCCCCTCCAGTCCCGTACCTTGCGCAGCCGCGACGTCTAGACGACGCCGCGTCCACGCCGGTTCCTCCGCCGAGTCCCGGCCTCTCGACGAACGGGAGCGTCGCCCCGAGACGAGGAAGAAGACAAGCTTCGGGATTCCGACGACGAAGATCCACGGACGGAGGCGCCACGCCGCCGAAGGACCCGGCCAAATGTCGCACTAGGAAACGAAGAAGAATGACAAGATCGGATCCTCGACAAGCATAGGAAATTATGGAGACAGGAAGACACTCACCCCCGGTGAGAAATCAACCGACGGAGACGCGGCGGGACCGACGGCGACGAACCACCGGGGGACTCTTCGCGGGGCGCTTCTCTCCGGCCATCGCTGCGCGCAGGGTGTCGAGGGGGAAGACAAGCGGCTACTCAAGATCGACGACAGCGGCGCAGTGCAAAGGAGCGGGATTGGAAAACACAGCGAGGCCCCGCGGTTATAGTATAACCCGCGTCGGGTGAAGTGGTTCCTATTCCGTTTGGCAACTGCATTCGTACCACTACCGTGTGGGGCCGACAATGACTAAAAGACAGAATATCCCATTGCATAAAATCTCCTCACCAGGGAATTGAAGGGACGCGACCCCACTCACTCGGCGGGGTGGGGTGGTTACCAAGGGTCAATGACGGGTGTACCCGGCCACTTGTTGGCCCACAAATCGATCTTTAACAGAAATTTGACTCGGGTGACCCCATCCGTGGACGAGTTGCGGGTCCCACTGTCGGTAGGATTGTTGCGCCAAACCGTCGGCCTGAACCCGCGAGAGATTTCCTCATTGGACGAGTTGTGGGCCCCACTGCCGGCGCCCATTGGGATGTGTTCTTGAGTTGTTCATGTTCATAATGAACTTGATCATTTGTATCGTTTAATCATAACTTCAAAGTTGTTTATATTTGTCAAATGATGTCCAAATCGAAGAAAAAAATTTTCCTACATTCTTATGACAACATAATCTAGATCATGGTGTCCACCGCATATCGTGTCACGAGATACGAGCAATCATAATTTAAAAATAGAACATTTCATAACTAGATTCAAGATTTTCAATCAAGTAGACGACGTCAATTTGAAATGAAATGAATACCAAAGTTTCATAGCTCGTCGAGATGAACAATCTTTATATTTGTCGGATTTTGATTTGACGAAGTGGTCCTACACATTGTTCGTTAATCCTAGGTTCACTCTCATTGTTTAAGAAACTTGGTTGGAGACATGTCATTTTTGTTCTACGTGATTGTACCCCTTCTTCAAATGAGAATCCAACCAATATAAAGATTGTTCATCTCGACGAGCTATGAAACTTTGGTATTCATCTCATTTCAAATTGACGTCGTCTACCGATTGAAAATCTTGAATCCAGCTTATGAAATGTTCTATTTTTAAATTATGATTGCTCGTACGCTCGTGAAACGATATGCAAGTGGACACCATGATCTAGATTATGTTGTCATAAGAATGTAGGAAAAAAATTTCCGATTTGGACGTCATTGGACAAATATAAACAACTTTGAAGTTATGATTAAACGATACAAATGATCAAGTTCATTATGAACATGAACAACTCATTAACACATCCCAATCTAGGCGCCGACAGTGGGGCCCACAACTCGTCCAATGGGGAAATCTCTCGTGGGTTCAGAGCCGAGCTTGGCGCAACAATCCTACAAGTGGGACCCGCAACTCCGTCCACAAATGGGGTCACCCGCAGTCAAATTTCGTAAAGACCGATTTGTGGGCCAACAAGTGGTTGGGTACACCCGTCATTGACCCCGTGATTCCGTGTCCTCCTTATGAAAGCGCTAGCTTTCCTTAAAACCCAATGAACCTTGCGACCCCCCCCAAATTCAATATACAACATGATCCGGAGGCGGTGGTTCTTTTCCATCTCCCCTCATCCTCGCCGGGGATAACGGCGTCGCACATCCAATTACCCACCGCGCGTGACGAACCGCAACCACTCCATGGAAAAGATCTCTCGGCTCGCTACGAGGCGTCGTCGAGGCCGCCGGAACCGCCGACGGAGCCGGCGATTGACATCGTCTCCCGCGTCGGCCGCGCGGTCAAAGGATGCCATTGTGGATCTCCGCAACCTCGCGCGCAACATGCAAGGCAATGTGCGTGGTGGGCGGCGCCGCCACGGTCGGACGACGCCTAGCCCCCGAAACGCGTCCCGCGGCGTCGATTCTACCTCGGCCACGAGTATCGCGCGGCGCTAGTCAACACACCGGCCAACGTCGGCAACCCGGAGGCCTTGTTCCGAGTGGCTTGCGCCGCGCAAGATCGGGGAACACACGTGGCGTAATCATGCCGTGCCTCGACCCGCCTACGGCACGCCGTGGAGGCGGAGCCACAAGGAATCGATGTACGCCCTCTCCCTCTTCCTCTACGGACCCAACGGCGGCGAGGTCGACGACGACGAGGCCGGGCGGCTCCCCGCGCTTGGTTGAGGCGCCCCAAGAGGGGGCGACGGTGCTTCCTTGGATAAATTTGACTTGCACAAAACGCCGCTCTAGGATCATTGCGTCGACGTGGGACTACCGCTTGCGCATGCGAATGCGATTGCCGTGTCGCCGGTGCCGGCGCCCGTACCTCGCCACGACGATTTTCGGTGTGCGGGTCGCGGGTGTGGCGACCACGCAGGATGGCATTCTTGGTACTCGTGGCGTAGGTTCGCAACGAGGAGTGTAGGATCCGAAACGAGTGTGATTGGTTCTTCTACACACTCAAGGAAGCGTTAATGATCTGAAAGAAGGTATAAAAGTTGTGCTTGCTGATATTTCTTGATAAATTTGTTCCACACATGATGCACCCTAAAAGACATTCTGGATTTCAGTTTACATGTTTGCGTTCCTTCTTTTGTTTTACAAGTTTAGCTGATTGCTAACATTGTTTCAAAGGCACGGGATTTCGGTTATCAATTGTTCCCGACGGTTCGTTTAATGCTTTCTTCATTTTCGGGAAATTTATCTGCCACTGACGAGGGACCTTGCAGAGAGGCTCGGCGTCATTTCGACCACATCTTTGAAGAAATCCGGCTAATAAACACAAAGCATGTCTCTCAAGTTTTGTCTTTCGACTATGTATGTGTCTTTACAATTGTGTCCTTGTAGAGCATGTTTTTGATGATCCTAAGTTGGTGTGGTGTCAACGTGACTCGGGTAGCTAGCTCCGTGTAAACTCGCTTGTTATAAATCTTACCCATTGCTACCCGATCTTTATGTTTGTTACACATATTTGTGTGATGCATTTTACTCGGTACAAATTTGATAAAGATTTTATGGTAGTCCGCTAAAGTTTATACAAATATGAAATTCCTAAATTTACTCGACCACATCAAAAAATGTGTAACCAATATACAATAACTTTGTGGTAAACAAGAAGTAAACTTTGTGGGACCCACCCGTCGCCGGCCACACCAAAACGCATCCCTCAAATACGCCAACCGTTCGTAAAAAATGGGTAGCCGGCGATTTGGAATGTGGCGCCGCTTTTTTCCCATCCGAATTATTTAACTTTCGCCCAAACTACCGCGCAACCATGACCGGGGCACCACGCCGGGTTACAAGGTTAAAAGTCGCGCGTCTTTACTTTCCCTCCCGAATCCCCTCGCAAAACAAATCTACATCTCGGTCGTTAGGGGTCGGGTAGACGATACGACTACCGCCGCCGCCGCCAAGTCGCTTCTCGCCGTACACGAGGATGCCGTAGTCGAGGGAGCCGGCAAGGGTGACCCCTACGTCCTCTGAAGCGCAGCGCACACCGTCGTCGGCCATGCTACCTAGAATGTTCACAACAACCCCTAGTGCGGCGATTGATGAACCTACCGCCACCATGGCCCCCGTGCCTAGGGCGACGGGGGGCGCTCTTTGGATCATCATCACCTTTGAGCGACGATGAAGCACGCGTCGACGTGGACATAGATGCAGACCCTGATGTTTTACCTTCATCTCGAGATGAGACGACCGAGGCCAGTACGCCGTATCATGGTTCGATCTTTCCCCTCGTTCGTATCGCTTCCAACATCTCATGCATCCGTGCACGCACTGGTACCCTAGATTTCATGCATTTGATCACGCGATTTGCACACCAAATTTCTTCACATGTTATTGATATGACATCGAAATGAATGTGTAGATCATTAGATGATCGATCTTGGACCGTATATATGATTGAGAAGGGTATAGATGGGGAGCCGGATACAACACATACTTGTTACCCTCGTGGTTCACAAATCACCCTACAAACCATAAACAACCCGAAACAAAAACTCGGGGTATAGGATGAGGGACATTGTTTACTACAAGAGAATTCTCGACTCTCCGCGGAAGCAACACTCACCGAGATCGACTACGACGTCGACGTAGAAAGAATGAAACAGATTCACGAGGAGGAGATGGTGCTCGGGTTAGTTATCTCCGAGAGAGCCAATACCTATAAACCATACCATGGCCATAACACCTTTGAAATCCAAAAGTGCTTACATACATGCCGATGATGAAGAAGAAGTAGAAGAACGTGACTTAGATGAATACAAAGTTTGGCTAGCCGATTTGCATCAAGAGAAGAAAGCCTTGGGTAAGATATGCTTGACCAAATATTTGTGTACTTATACTCCCGAATTTGCATGTTCGATCACATGAATGAAATTAATTATGGATTCTATTTCAGAATTAAAGGACATTTTCGTGGATGACACAATCGATACATACAGAGAATACCCGAATGTTGCGGGACTACTTGAAGACATCGGTAATATCCCTCCTAATTTGCAAGCAAATTACCATTTTTTCTCGTACTACAAAATATGATCGGTCATCATAGGCCACTAAATTCTCTCGCGAATGGTACGTGGACCCCACCTTCATTTTGCAACACAGAATGAAATGAACCCAACACCGCAAGGTGCGACCTCCATCTCATGCTCGGCATTGGAAACAAGCAGGAGCAAGGATCCGGTAACATGTGTTCCATAGAAATTACCCGTCTATGCATACAATTATTTTTTGGGTATTATCACATGCATGTTGTTCGCATGGAATAGGCTCACAAAAAGTTAAGAAAAGAGGACGCGGTCTCGTAAGAGCATTGACGGTAATCGCCAAGAGAATCAAGGCGGGCAAGCAACAGCTTGGACATTCAATTCTCTAAACATGGAGGACCGGTAGGTGATAACTACCGCTCATTTGTTGATGAAGTGGTCATGTATACAAGGAAAAGGGCTCCTATCATTGGAGTGAAATCATGGAAAAATGTTAGGGAAGAAGTCAGAAACGCAATAGCAACTGATGTATTGGTAATAATAGACTTTGCTTTTCAGTACAATTCAAATAAAAACTAACATATCAACTCACATAATATTTGAATGCTATTGTGATTATATAACAAGCAAAGTCGGACATGGAGGATAATGCTGAATCAAGGGAAAAGATATGGGCCATTGCTAGGGAGCGTTACAAAGGATGGCGTTCAACTTTCAGTGCTACAGCCAAGACATACAACAGCTACCACCAGAGAATGTTACATAAGCCTACAGAATTAGATATTGTTGAATGGCACTATCTGTTGAAGTATTTCAAGATCGCTAAATTCAAGGTTTGTTCCACATTGTTAATTACGATTTCGACCACTACATTTTTCATTCAAATGGCGATGTTTGAGTCTTTAAGATTTTTGTTCATAACTTTACATTGTATAGGAAAGGAGCACACAAAATTCTCGTGATTCGATGCCAACAAATGACAAGACATTTGTCGGGCGCTAAGCCTTATTCTCGCGCGCCTATGAGAAGGTAATAGCCGGAGAAGCACATCTCCAATCGTCTTGCGGGATGAAGAACATTAATTTGTTATTTTCTTGGCATAACGAGAGAGACCCGTAAACCGGTGAAGAGCCCGATGATATGGAACTTTGGTGGATAACTCACACTAACCAGGGGTCTTGGACGGACGAACAATCTAAAAATGTCTATGTGAGTTCTCATTGAATTAGTACATACATTACTATACATAGGCTTATGCAACTATAGAATGCAACCAATCTCTTGTTAACTCCTCCAACCGTGCCTTGCAAATGTTAGGACACCGCAAGCAGTGTTATTGCTGAGGCAGAATCAAATGCAGAGAACAACTTTGTTTCCCAAAAGGAAAAAACGAGATGTTCCAAAAAGCCTACAAAGAAGTCACGAAGTGCAAATCAACCAAGTTGCATGGAAACGGGTACCGGCAAAAAACCCAACTAGAAGGCAATGCTCAATGCGGAGCGCGAGGAAAAATTCATAGGGAAGAGCTACACAGCATGAGGAACACGTCGCGCTCATGGACGCATTTGGGTAGCTACAAGAAAAAATGTCGGGATGGGAAGAAGAAAGAGAAGCGTAAAGGAGAGAACATGCACGCCAACTTGAAGAAAGTGAAAATAGAAGGCGAGCGGATCTACAATAGCTTAGGCAAGAGTTCCTATCAATGCCGCAAGCATCAAATGGACAAGTGACAAGTTCCACAGAACCGGTCAAGCTATTTGCATGAATGGGTTTCTTTCCTTGGGTTCTAGATATGAATGTTTGTATCCTTTCGTAGGTTGACCGACCAATATCCGTGCAACCAAGCCCAAGCAACAATGTCACCGAATCCGCCGACGTGGCGGCGGTTGCATCAATCACCCGAAGAAACAACCTTGTCACCGAATCCGCGAGAGAACGTGGCGGCGGAACCATCAATTCCTACATCCGGGAATGTACGACCGACTCCGGGAATGTGCTCTCGTGTACTCGTGTTGTTCTCGAATTCACAACTTTTTACTAGTACATATCATCGAGTCATCGATGAAATTACGCCTAATCTTGTCCTTCCAAATGATTGGTTCATAGGAGAAGGAATCAAGAAGTTCGAAAACAAGTATTTCGCAAAACCGAAGCACTAAAGGTTGTGTTAACAATCCGAAACACAATCCACCGTTAGACAAATTTCTTCTCAACAGCCTACAGTACAAGTTGCACAAAGGAGACGACAAAGCACCAAAAGGACATGAGGTGAAGCTTTTTTCAACAACTCTTACCGCCGTGAATGTAATTCATGTTTCAAACCGTCAAACCGTGTTTATGGTTGTGGCAATTATTTGATGTCATTATGCTATTTTTATGAATCACAATCAATCATTGGTTTGCTATATGTTGTTGTTTCACAAATTCCAATATTAGAGATTAATTGATGCTAGCTTAAAAATTTTATTGATTCTTTATAGGTGATGCGACCTCCTTGCATTCAATCCCCCTTTGCCGATCAAGTGCCGGGGTCATCTCCAAGTCACAATTGGCAGACCAAGTTCTTCATGTCCTAGCAAATTTGTCTACTATGTGTTGAAACAATGTCCCGTGCCAAACTTTTCAGTATTTAAGTACTTCATGAGTCATGTAATTAACTCAGTGGATGGTTCAATGTTGGTTAATTAACTATAGATGCATAGTTATATTTATCCGTCGATGTTAATTAATGTTGCAATTAGTGCTGCTACATAAATGAGCGTGGCGTAATACATCATATGTTGCAAATGATAAATCATGATATCACAACCGGGTTGTTTTTTGTTGCCAAAAAGTAGCGTGGCAATAGTAAGGTGCACTTGTAGTACCCCTAATACGAACGTGGTAATAAGAAATTCAACTTGTAGCGACACAAAAGGAACGTGGCAATAGTATGGTGTACTTGTAGCAACCCTTAATAGGAACGTGGTAATAAGAAATTCAACTTGTAGCAAGACAAAAGGGACGCGGCAATAGATAGTGCACTTGTATCAACCCTAATAGAAACGTTGTAATAAAGACTTTAACTTATGGCAACCAACCAAATTTTAAAGCAATAATAGAGGACCACATATTACAACCAATCAAATTACGTGGCAATAGAGGATACCACCTATAGAAACGTAACCAATATCGTGGCATCGTACAATACTACCTATCGCATCGAAATCAACTTTTGTGGCAATAGAGGAGACCACCTATAGCAACTAACCAATTTCGTGGCATCAGACAATACTACATATTGCAACCAAATTACTTTCGTGGTAATAGACAAGGTTCAACCAATAGCAACCAAAGTCAGTGCGTAGCAATACTATAACTTGCAACGAAACGGAAATGTTGCAATTGCACCTTTGGCAACACCACGGTATGTGTCGCAATAGTACACTTTGCAACGAGTAACAAGCGTTGTAAAAAAACCTAATTGCAACGTTGTGTTACGTTTCAACAAAAAGACTTTGGCAACCACTAGATGGACAACGTCGTAATAACCTAATGCAACGCGGCTTTTTGCAGCCCACGGTCCACAGAACAGTTTGGTTGCAATTGTGTCTATTGCAACCACATATGGCATATTGCAACACATTTTGTGCGTTGCTTTAGCAGGAAAATCTAGTAGTGATGGCCCTTATCTCGCGGGGAACAAACGAAATTTCAAGACACACCGACGCCCATCGAACCGGCGGAATAAGGGGAGGCGGGAGTCCACTTACCAACGGCCGACGGGGAGCATGGTGAATGCCCGGGAGGGCCGCGTCGTCATTTCGGCCGGCCCCGAGGTCGATGGCGCGCCGCGCCCGGTGGCCGCGTACTCCCCGCGGGAAGAGGCTCGGCGGCAACCGTGATCGCCGGCGCCACGGAGTCTCCGTCCTCGTGCATCTCAAAGATGAGGAGCGGCCTCTCCATCGTGGCGATGATCCGCCGGTGATGGAGGTTCACGAGGACGCACCTCGTGGTCAAACCACCGTCCGCCGTTCCTTCGAAGGATCGGATGGCGACTAGAGAGGGGGGAGTGAATAGGAGCCGGTAAAAATTATTCCCAAAGAACCCGCCTATGCCCTAGTCAAATACGGTCACACACAAGCGATGGATCGAATCACACACCAATCGCCAAGACAACGAGGTTATGGATCAACCTCTAGCCTTAGGAACGATTCCTTGAAGCACACGCGGAAGCACGAGAAAGGAAGGGAGGAATCGAACCAAGAAGCAAAGCTCACAAGCTCTGGCGGACCGTCCGGCCAGGAGGGGCGGACCGTCCGCACCGACCTCGCGGACCGTCCCGCCCGCGCCGCGGACCGTCCGCGCCACCATTGCGGACCGTCCGACCCTACACCGTGGACCGTCCGTTAAATCACACGAACCAACAAAATCACACCACGAACCACGAACCATCCGCGGGGAGCACGCGAACCGTCCGCCGTGCACCCGCGGACCGTCCGCCCTCTCGCTACGGACCGTCCGAAACTCCGTCCAACCGAAACTCAAAATCGCGACGGATCGAAACGAAAGGCGAGCAAGAACACAAAGAACATAGGACGAACCGGGAGCGGCGCGGACCGTCCGCCTGGTCCTCGCGGACCGTCCGCCAGGTGCGGACAGAGCAAAAAACACACGACCCCGAAAGTCAACTCCCCCAAATCATCATCGGATTTCCCAAACGGTTGAAGCTGTGGAGACAAGGGTTTGGGGACTTGAAAAGCGTCACACAAGGATGCTATAGCCCAAAAATCTTCCCTCCTAACTCCCTAAATCACCGGGAATCGCGAATCCTTTGAGCACCACCAAAAGCTTGAGCACCGAACGAAAACTCTCGAATCGAAGTGGTTTCCCGCATTTGAGGGCACAAGATCAATCACAAAGATGCGCGAGACATCTATCCATGTTTCCCTCAAAGAAACGGGGAGAAACCCACTCAAATCCGCGGAATCGCACCGAGAACAAAGGCACGAAAACAAGCACAAAAAGACCACGAAAAACACAACTCCGAATCTTCTATACAGACCAGGAAAGATTCACAAGGTCTAGCATGCCGCCCTAGCATCCATCCCTCTCAACAAATCTCTCATGAAGCTCTCATGCTAGCCTAGAGAAAATGGAAGGGAAAATAGCTACAAAAATGAGAAATGGGAGGGAGGAAATGAAACCCTAAGTCGCGGAGAGGGAGAGCCATCCACACACACTCATGGCTTATATATCGAGTCTCGCCGGAGTGGTAAATGACTCGACTACCCCTAACTTAACTACTGGCGATACAACCCACGTAGGGGCATTTAGGTAATGTTTGTGGGTCTTGCCATCGGACGGCCACGCCTTTGCCGCACCCCGCGTCCTCCCGACGCAAGCCATGCGATCCTGCCACGTGTCCTCCGCCTCGAAGCTTCCCGACACGCCCGGATCCCGTCTCCGTCGTGTTGGGCCCTCGGACTTGGTTTTGAGGCCCAAACCAAGAAATCGTCCGCCGATGGTTTTGTGGGCAAACCACCAAACCCCGCGTGCTCGGTCCGGCCTCCCGCCAAACCACTTGACTCGACCGCCACCGTGCACCGGCTCGATTGTCCATGACTTTGTCTTGCTCGTGTTGCCACCATGTGGCCCGCACCTAGTCCCGCTGTCCACCGGGTCCCTCGAACCGAGCCTACTTGTCTCTCCATCTCCCGGAGGCCCCTCAAGGCTGAAGACCTTTCGCACCCGTTCTTCACCCGCAACAACACGAACTAGGCCGCAGCCTACACCTCGCACACTAAGCCAAGAGTCGGTCCAACACCCGTTGTCAAGCACTCATCACCGAGGAGCGGTCATCCATCGACCACCGGGATGCTCCCGGTCCTCAATCTCCCCCTTGATGAGTGCATTGACAACACACAACGCAAAATGAAATTCGAGAGAAAGAGAGAAAGGAAGAAGAAAGAAAAACAAAGAAGCTCAACTCATGACCAAAACCAAAGAAAGGCAAAGAAAGGTCACAAGCCAAGCAAAGCACAAACTACACCGAAAACAAGAAGAAAGCTTCCCCTGAACAAATGCAAGCTCCCCCTGAACATGTGGATGCAAACTTCCAAATTTCAGCTCACCTCTTCTGAATTTTCATTAAGCTCACCTCTTCTCCCCCTTGTTGACAATGTATGAATCAAGGTGAAAATGCAGAAATGCAAGACAAAGCATATAAACATCTACATGAGCTTCTCAAATAGGCCAAATCTAGTGTCAAAGGCTAAAAATGAGACAAAGATCACACATATGAATCATAGCATAGTCAAAGCATCGCCACAAGTAGTATATGAAAACACAAGCATGTGACAAAGCAAAATTTTCGGATTTAAGCAGCTTTACGAAAAGAAGGCTCGCTTCACATGTAAAAGCCTATCCATGTCACACTTGAGCCACAAACATGCATACCATTCAAAGATCATACAAGGATATCAAATTCTCAAAGAAAAGATCATGGCAAACACCCATAAAGCAAAGCATGTCATGTCAAAGCTCATGAGCCATGTGTCCACTTCGGGGAGACTTCTCCACCGGTGAACATCATGCAACATGTTTTGCACCCATATGTGAAAGATAAGACATTTTAAGCATAGACATGATGGATGGAGCATTTTTCAAGCATTATACACTTCTTTTCAAGATTAAATCATTTCATGGTACATGAAGTGCCTTTGCGGCAAAAAGAAGCTTATGCTCCCCCATGAATGCAACATAGGCTAAACATTCACAATCATATTAGGCCTTTGGCCCAAATGCAAGAAAAAGGCATCCAAGCACAATCTAAGCATAGAAAGGACATTGAGACCAACACGTGACATGGATACACTACTACACATGAGTGGAGCACATTTCACCAAAATTAGTCAAGATTAGCATTTTATTTCAAAAAGGGCTATCTCACCACACATATATCTCAAATATTCCAAGAGCATAGCCTCACATCACCATTTCTCCACACATATGACCAAATTCTCACAAATAGACAAAGAAACTCAAATATGGCATATGAAAGAAGCTCATCATCCTAAAATGCAATATGATACAAATGCAACATGATATATGACAAGATGGCTATCCTACCATGGTTTATACATCAAGCAAGGCATGTATATACATCAAAGTAAACATGATATGATACATATGATACACAAGGAAAATCCCCCAAGAATCAACTAGAAAGGGCAACAAACCCCAAGTTCCCCCGCAAGCGCACAAAGGTAGCTTGATCGAGAGGCTTTGTAAAGATGTCGGCTAGCCGATCTTGGGTAGGGACATGGCTCAACACAATGGTTCCTTTTTCCACATTGTCCCTCAAGAAATGATACCTCACTTCTATGTGTTTGGTTCCGGAGTGAAGCAACCGGGTTTTTGGCTACGCTTATGGCACCGGTGCTATCACAAAGAAGTGGGATCTCGGTGCACTCCTCACCAAAGTCTCTCAAAGTGTATGAGATCCACAAAACTCGGGAACAACAACTCGCGAAAGCAACATACTCCGCCTCGGTGGTAGACCGAGCTACACTAGACCGCTTGCGGGAAGACCAAGAAACCAATGAAGAACCAAGAAACTCGGCAAGTACTAGAAGTAGACTTCCTCTCGACTCGACAACCGAAAAAATCCGCATCGAAAAACCATGAAGAGAAAGAGTCGAGGAGGACGAATACCAAAGGCCCAGGACCGGGGAGCAGATCGTAGGTACCGAAAATCCTCTTGACGGCTTGTCGATGTGATGTCCTCGGCGAAGCTCGAAAACGAGCGCACGGACACACGCCGAACCGTATGTCCGGCCTCGTCGCCGTCAAGTAGAGGAGGGAGCCGATCATGCTCCCGTACTCCCGCCGGTCCACCGGTTCTCCGTCCTCGTCCACATCCAAAGTGGCCGTACTCCCATGGGAGTCGACATCGGCTTCACATCTTGCATCCGGAATTTCTTCAAAGCATGTCTTTCGTGTACTTGGTCTGGTGCACGAATGTTCCATCCTTCACTTGCTTGATCTATAGCCCGAAAAAGTATTGCAACTCGCCCATCATGCTCATCTCGAACTCCCCGCTCATCTCATCCGCAAACTTGGCAACAAGGTTATGTGACGAGCCACCAAAGACAATATCATCCACGTATATCCGTACAATCAACAAGTCATTTCCATGCTTGAGGAGAAACAAGGTCCTATCCGCGGTACCCATCACAAACCCTCTCGCTCACCGTAAAACCTCTCAATCTCCCATACCAAGCACGGGGCGCCCGTTTCAACCCATACGAGCCCTTTTCAACTTGTACACCCCGTGTGGGTACAACTCGTTGTCAAACCCGGGTGGTCGCTTCACATACACCTCCTACTCTATGACCCCATTCGAAAAGCACTCTTCACGTCCATCCGAAACAACTTGAACCCTTTAGCCACAAAGCAAAGGCTAGAAGGATCCGAATTGCCTCAAGACGGGCCATAGGAGCAAAGGTCTCCTCATAGTCGATACCCTCCTTCGACTAAACCCCCGAGCAACAAGCCGGGACTTGTTCCTCACAACCATCCCATTCACCCCTCTTTGTTCTTCCAAACCCACTTGGTTCCTATGGCATGACAATTTAGAGGTGGTTCAACTAACTCCCACACCCGGTTCCTCTCAAAGTTTTCCAACTCCTCATGCATAGAATTGACCCGGCTTTGCATCAAATAAAGCATGTCCAATGTCCTTTGGCTCAAAGGTGGCAACAAAAGCAAAGCATGAGCAAAATGAGAGGAATTCCCGGACCTTGACCGTGTAGTGCGTTCGTCGATGTTCCCAATGATCTTCGACGGGGGATGCACTTCTTGAATCCGCCGGGGAGCCTCACGCCTCGAGACTACCTCCCCCCTCAACTTCGCCTTCTCTCGCCCGGTCCTCTTGTCGCACCATCGTTGTCCATGAAGTAGACGGTCCACGCTCCGTAGTGGTCGTAGGGGAAGTAGTGGGTACACACTCGCCTTCGGGCGCATGGTTCTCTCCATCATCATCTCCGGCTTCATCCTTCTCCTCTTCAAAGAGGTCATCGGCCATCTCTTCATGACCTCGCACATTCAAAGCCAAGAGAGGTATATGGCATTGTCTCGTCGAAGGTTACCTCGCAAGTCTCCATGATTTTGTTAGTCTCAAGGTTAAGTACCCTATAGGCTCTAGATTGGTTAGCATATCCAAAGAAAATACCATCACTAGACCTAGCCTCAAACTTGTCGAGTTTTCCCTTCTTAAGAATAAAGCAATTTGCAGCCAAATACTCGGAAATGACTCACCTTGGGTGCCCGACCATGCATAAGCTCATAACAGTCTTCTTCTTGAAAGCTCGCAATAAAATCCTGTTGGAAACATGACACCGACCGCCTCGGCCCAATACCTCCTAGGAGTCCCGTGCTCATCGAGCATCGTCCTAGCCATCCCACAAAGAGTCCGATTTTTCCTTTCCACAACTTCATTTTGAGGGGGCACATAAGGGGTCGAATACTGATGTTCGAGACCTAGATCACGACAGAAGGCATCAAAACGAGAGTTCTTGAACTCTGAGCCATTATCACTGCGGATAGCTCGAATAGCATTCCCATGCCTCTCGTTTTTCAACCTCACGATCAGATCTCGAACAAAACCAAATGTCTCACTCTTGTCTTCCAAGAAAAACACCCGAGCATTGCGAGAGTAATCGTCCACCACAACAAGGACATACCACTTCCCACCCACCGAGCGAACTCGAGCTGTCCCAACAAGGTCCATATGCAACGGCTCCGTCGGGACACTCGGTCATGACATCGGTCAGGGGTGGATGGGGAGTGGCTACCATCTTGCCATGCCTACACGGAGCACAAACCAAATCCTTCTCAAGCTTCAACCTCGGCAATCCTCGGACAAGGTCAAGACCACTCAAGCGGGAAACCAAATCAAAGCTCAAGTGCCTCAACCGCCTATGCCATTTCCACAAATCGAAGAAGGACCGGCCATCAAACAAACGGCGAGCAGGACCCAAAGAACGAGAGAAATAAGCCCTGAAAATCTGACCCTCGGGGATGATCATACAGATAAGATCACCTCGAGAATCCAGCAAACGAGACTCGCCATACTTGAAACGCACCTCAAAACCCTCATCAAGCAACTGAGAAACCGAAAGCAAATTGAAACCCAAAGACTTCACAAGAGTCACTCTCTTCAACGTTACCTTGTCACTCACATGCACAACACCCTCGGACATCACCCTTCCTCGTCCATTGTCCCCAAATGTGATGTACATCTTTTCCTTCACCGGGGTGAGGCCGGAGAACCACTTCTTATCTCCGGTCATGTGTCGAGAACACCCGGAGTCGATCAACCAAATGTTCTCCAAGCCTCCCGCCTACGAGTCAAACAAGAACGAGAATGAGCTAACGACTCGACACCGGGGTTAGCACACGGAAAGTTAAACTAGTGTCGAGCCATCTCGCTCAAAAGAGGGGTAAGCAAACATCATTCCCTTGCCACCAAACTTCCCATGTCCCATGGGAGGAGTACGAGCACCACGAGGAGGAAAACGTGGTCCGTAGTTCCTCCGGAACCCAAAGCCGCGATCATCTCCCCTAAACCCATATTGAGGACGAGTAGGAGGACGTCCAAAGAAAGCCACCACAAGCCCGACCAAACCTCTCACCAAGACGCACACCATCCTCTCTCCCGACAAACCTCTCACCACCACCTCTCCGTGGGAACCTCGCCAACACTCCTCACACTTCCCGCACCCCGTGGAAGTGGCACTCTAGGCTCGGGAATACCATGAGGTCGGCGATACTGTCCCGGTTTGCTTGCTCCCTAGCAAGCCTCTCATCCCTCTTCCTCTTGTAGCAAAACTCGCAAGGTGCCTCTCCTTGCCACAATACTCACACCCGAAGGGGATGGGTTTTGGTTTTGGCTCGGCTTCTCTCTAGGCTTCTCACCCTTCTCACCCACAAACTTCACCGGTTTCGGAAGTCATTTGTCTTAGGTGGGAATTTGGGTGGATCTTGGGTTGTGTCAAGCTTTTTGCAAAGATGGTTGGACTTTGGTGTGAAAGAGTTCTTGGGTGCTTTTGGGAGTGGGACTTGGATCTCTCCGATCACCTCAAACTCGGGGTTAGACTCAACACACTTCTCATACACACTCTCCCCACTGTTCTCTCCCACTTTCTCACCCAACTTCTCAAACCCCAAACCACGACCATCAGCTCTCTTGAACTCCTCAATCATGATTTTCAATTGAGGTTCCTGCCCAGACAACCAACCCAACACCTTCCTCAAATAGTCATTCTCCTCATAGATGACATCCAAGCGGGAAGTAAGTTCAAGATTGCGCAAAGTAACTTCATCACAGCTAGAACATGCATTTGCAACAGGAGATTTCAAAGATGCTTCCAAAGAACTAATGGTAGAACGAGCATCAACAAGCTTAGCATGCATAGTAGGACATGATTTACAAGCACCAAGCAAAGTGGGTCTAGCCTTAAGCTCATCATATTCAGCCCTAAGAGCATCTAGTTGAGCCAAAGTGGAAGCATTCTTCTCACTAAGCAGTTTGATCTCATTCAACCATGCATCACAATCAACACATTCAACATCATCGGGAGTAGTAGGAGCAAGTTTCAAAGAGTCATTCTCAAGTTTCAATTCAAGTAATTTTGACTCTAACTCTCCTACTTTCTCACTAGCATTCTCAAGTTGAGCCCTAAGATCTTTCCTCATCTTTTTGGCATCTCTCAAGCACACTATCACGGTTGTCAATCAAGCCATTCAACCTAGCAACCTCAGGCAAGCAAAGAGTCGGGGTCACGGTTTGCCTCATCCTCCGAGTCGGAGTCGTCGTCTTCCTTCTCGCTCTTCTTCTTCGCTTGAGCTATGGGCCATGCCACAAAAGCCCTCAAGCGCCACACGGCTCAACCCGCCGAGGTTCCGCTTGCACTCTTCTTGCCCTTGCACCTCCCGGCGTCTTCATCTTCACCGCTTGAGCTTGACTCCTCGTCGCTTGAGCTTGAGTCGACGTCGCTCGCACCGGCCACCATCGCTCTTTCCTTGTTCTTCTTGTAGCCGCTCTTGCTCGGTCGCCGCTTGTCCTTGTCCTTGCTCTTGGACTTGCCGAAGTGCTTGCCCTTGGAGGAGTACTTGTCTTCACGCCTCGGGTGCGCCTTGTACTCGTTCACCTTGTACTTGTTCTCCTCCGCTTCTCGGGCACTCGGCGATGAAGTGGCCACGCTTGCCACACTTGTAGCATGTCCCTGAGCTCCGCCTTGCATTCCTCCGACTCTCGTGTAGTCGATCAAACCTCCTTGAGAGCAAGGCCGCCCTCCTCCTCGCCCAAAGACATCAAACTCCTCATCCGGAATGGACATAAGAGAAGACAAGGAAAAGCGTCGACGGGGAAGAGTTAGATTTGCCCTTTGATCCACCCACAAGAGCAAGACTATGGTCGGTCGAGCCCTCATGCTTGGGACCGCAACTTCCGTCAACCTCGGCGGACTTGAGCTTAGAAAAGAGGTCATCCAACTCAATAGTCAAATAATGCCCAGACTCCTTGATGGCCTCAACCTTAGCACCCCAAACATTTGGGTCCAAGACATGCAAGAGCTTCAAAGCCTGATCATGCTCGGTGTATGGAAAATCCTCAACATTAGCTTTCATGTTGTTCACGATGGCGGTGAACCTCTGAAACATCGCATCAATGTCCTCACCGGGAAGTGGAGTGAAATTCTCATATTGCATCCGGTAAGAGACAAAGAGGCGATCCTTCACATGGTTATCACCACCGTGAGCAACCAACAACTTCTCCCAAATTTGCCAAGCAAGATTCAAATGGCGAACACGCTCAAACTCTGGATCACACAAGCTTCGGACCAAGTGATCAACGGCTTTTGCATTAGCCTCATACTTGGCCTTAGCACCGGCATCGGTCACCATAATAGTATGGATGTTGACCGGAATAGCATAGGTCTTGTCAAGCACAATGAAATCCAACGGCTTTCCACGAAGAAAGATCATCATACGAGCCGCCCACTTGTGGTAACCCTTGCCATCGAAGTGCGGCGGACCGCCCCGCTCAACGTACGCCATCTTAGGATTCGAGACTTGTCAAAGTCGCAAAGAATCCGCACCAAGCTCGATAACAATTGAAGGATCGGATGGCGACTAGAGAGGGGGGGGGGGAGTGAATAGGAGCCGGTAAAAATTCTTCCCAAAGAACCCGGCCTATGCCCTAGTCAAATCCCGGTCACACACAAGCGATGGATCGAATCACACACCAATCGCCAAGACAACGAGGTTATGGATTAACCTCTAGCCTTAGGAACGATTCCTTGAAGCACACGCGGAAGCACGAGAAAGGAAGGGAGAAATCGAACCAAGAAGCAAAGCTCACAGGCTCTGGCGGACCGTCCGGCCAGGAGGGGCGGACCGTCCGCACTGGCCTCGCGGACCGTCCGGCCGCCGCCGCGGACCGTCCGCGCCACCACCGCGGACCGTCCCGCCCTACACCGTGGACCGTCCGTTAAATCACACGGAACCAACGAAGCACACTACGAACCACGGACCATCCGCGGGGAGCACGCGAACCGTCCGCCGTGCACCCGCGGACCGTCCGCCCTCTCGCTACGGATCGTCCGAAACTCCATCCAACCGAAACTCAAAATCACGACGGATCGAAACGAAAGGCAAGCAAGAACACGAAGAACATGGGACGAACCGGAGCGGCGCGGACCGTCCGCCGCCACCCCGCGGACCGTCCGCGAGGTGCGGACAGAGCGTAAAAACGCCCGACCCCGAAAGTCAACTTCTCCAAATCATCATCGGATTTCCCAAACAGTTGAAGCTATGGAGACAAGGGTTTGGGGACTTGAAAAGCGTCACATAAGGATGCTATAGCCCAAAAATCTTGCCTCCTAACTCCCTAAATCACCGGGAATCACGAATCCTTTGAGCACCACCAAAAACTAAAGCACCGAACGAAAAACTTCGAATCCAAGTGGTTTCCCGACGTTTGAGGCCACAAGATCAATCACAAAGATGCACGAGACATCTATCCATGTATCCCTCAAACAAATCCGGGGAGAAACCCACTCAAATCCGCGGAATCGAACCGGGAACAAAGGCACGAAAACAAGCACAAAAAGGCCACGAAAACACAACCCCGAATCTTCTATACAAACCAGAAAGATTGACAAGGTCTAGCATGCCGCCCTAGCATCCATCCCTCTCAACAAATCTCTCATGAAGCTCTCATGCTAGCCTAGAGAAAATGGAAGAAAAATAGCTACGAAAATGAGAAAGAGGAGGGAGGAAATGAAACCCTAAGTCGCGGAGAGAGAGAGCCATCCACACACCCTCATGGCTTATATATCGGGTCCCGCCGGAGTGGTAAATGACTCGACTACCCCTAACTTAACTACTGGCGATACAACCCACGCGGGGGCATTTTGGTAATGTTTGTGGGTCTTGCCATCGGACGGCCACGCCTTTGCCGCACCCCGCGTCCTCCCGACGCAAGCCATGCGATCCCCGCCGCGTGTACTCCGCCTCGAAGCTTCCCGACACGCCGGATCCCGTCTCCGTCGTGTTGGGCCCTCGGACTTGGTTTTGAGGCCCAAACCAAGAAACCATCCGCCGATGGTTTTGTGGGCAAACCACCAAACCCCGCGTGCTCGGTCCGGCCTCCCCGCCAAACCACTTGACTTGACCGCCACCGTGCACCGGCTCACTTGTCCATGACTTCGTATTGCTTGTGTCGCCACCATGTGACCCGCACCCGGCCCCGCCGTCCACCGGGTCCCTCGAACCGAGCCTACTTGTCTCTCCATCTCCGGAGGCCCCTCAAGGCCGAAGACCTTTCGCGCCCGTTCTTCACCTCGCAACAACACGAACTAGGCCGCGGCCTACACCGCGCACTAAGCCAAGAGTCGGTCCAACACCCGTTGTCAATCACTCATCACCGAGGAGCGGTCATCATCGACCACCGGGACGCTCCCGGTCCTCGGCACGGCTACACCTCCCGGGGTGCACCGAACGCGAGAGTTACCGGTCATGCTCGTTCGAGCGAGGCCGGGCCGGAACATCACCGATGCCGGTTGAAACAAATGCCATGCACACTGGCAAAAACTCGCAAAAAACCCCTGCAGGAGCACTCACACTCCTGCAGGGCTTCGGGGGCTAGACCCGCAGGTCCGCCGACGCGGCCCCACGAACGACATTGACAACCGGGAGGGAAGAACGTCCTATCGGCGGACTCCGAGTATATGCGGGATCCTAACGGAAACACCCACGGATGCTCGGGGGCCTACCGTCGGGGGACAGCCCTAAGGGTCCCCTAAATAACTAAGGGGAAACCCGCTCAAAACCGCAAAAAACGCAAAATGCAAATCAACTTGCACACCTAAAGCACATACACAAGACAACCACGACCCTGGTGGCCCCCGCGGCCCGCCGAGACAACACGCGAGACGTCCCTCGAGTGAAGTCCGCCTCGCTCGAGGGATAGACGCTCCCTCGGGTAAGGTCCGCCTCGCTCGAGGACCCTACGCCCCCTCGGGCGGGGGTCCGCCTCACTCGAGGGCTCGGCCTCGCCCTCGAACGAGGCCCGCCTCGCTCAAGGGCCGAGCACCCCCTCGGGTGGGGTGCCGCTCTGCTCGAGGGCACCCACGCGCGCCTTTCCCGCGTCCCCGCACGCACCTGTTCCCGCACGCGCGTATGAGCATTTGATGCTCTGACGCCACAGGGCCGCGCCACTACTCTGACACGCCTGGGAATCACGCCCCGACGCTGTTTCGCCAACTCCCGGGGGAGGCCATCCCCGCCGCCGTCCGGAAGACCGTGCGGCAAGGCCAGTGTCAGCTCCGTGACACTGTGCCGCCTACCCCCGTACGGCTAACACGCCACGCCCTCGAAGGGGGGCCGGCGACACCCTCGAATATCTTCTACATGCTTATGCGGGACCACGCCGTGACGTCGGGCGGTGGGATCGGTCATCCCCATCGCCGCCGCCCCGTGCGGCCATCCCCGCCACTGCCGCACCACGCCAGACGCTGTGGCAACATCCAAGCGCTATTGGGACGTACGGGGACAAGACATCACCACAACGGCCACTGTGCCACGTACGGGCTTCCCGTCAATGGCACCCTCGAATTGGCCCACCACGGCGGCCAGTCAACCAACTACTACGCCGCATCCCTCGAAGCCGCTCCTGTATGAGCACAGGACGCACCACGACACCTCAACGGGAGCAGGATTCGCCAGGACGGCCATCAGCTCCGCAGCACTGTTCACCATACCGCTACACGTATAGAAATAGTGCAGCGTGCATGTAAGCTGCCCCCTCCTTGGCCTATAAAAGGAGGGGCAGCCCCCAGCCGCAGGGGACAGACATGGGACGATGGGCAGCAATCACTCACTCGCTCTCCGCCTTCCCCACGATATTGGCATTAGCCTCAATCAAACCTATGGGACTTAGAGGCCACGCCTCCTCTCCCGCCTCGCTTGTAGACACCCCTCTACGAGCACCACGGTGCGAGCAATATAGTGCCCCGAGCACACCACTGTTGGACGTACGGCCCCGGCCGGAACCAGGATAAATCAAGTGTCCTTAGTTGCTTAGCACCGGCCATCGAGAGGCAAATCTCAGCGCTCATTACTAGTTAGTGTCGGGACTACTTTCCGCACCGACACATCTCTCCTTATAATATCTAGTCGAGAGCTACACGGTACTCGCTTAACGACTAACGAAGCATTGTTATGTACCTGCAGAAAACGAACCTTTCATGCCAGCACGTCACGAAAGCGTCCACAATCATTACCATTCACTATAGAAACGGCATCCATGCGTTAAGCCGCTGCATGGACAGTGTCCAACCTCGAACACCCTCCATTTGAATGGAGTGTATCATTGCCTCGCATGATCGACATGCGGAATGCACACGTATGAAACACGTGGCGACACACAACTCATAAACAGACGCAAAGATGGGATCCGTGGAATGGATCACTCCATCAACCCTCGCAATTCTCGTGATGCGGTACAGTACACGTATAAAACACGTGGCTCATCTAGTTTGGTTGTGCAGGAAAGAAAGTCTGACATAAAGGAATGTGATGAAGTTAGCAAAATAAACCATAGGATAAATAAGCCACCTGAAAGAACCCAAAAATTCCCTCTAGGGCCTTCGATCTAGTTTATCCTTAGCACACCAACGTGTTTTGTAAAAACAGACAATCTTGGCAAATTTTATTCAAAAAACAGTGATTAAGGTTATTAATTAATCTTTGATGCATATAATTGCTCTGATGCCAACTGTGACAACCCGCCCAGGAAAATACCGTACTATCGCCTAAACTAATCCACTTTTGCTATTAAGCGATAATAAAGTATCATCCTGTCGTTAGTCGCCGGGTTAACGCCTGGTAAATCACTTAAATAGTAACAAGGATCGACATATATGCATGAAAACTCACTCGAAGGCGAGTCCAGAAATACAACATCATTAACATCCAAATTTGTACCCCGAAGGGTTTAATTTGTCGGGGACCGCCCTAGGGGTCCCCTTAAACAACGGGGAATCCTCACTTAATCCCGGTATCAAAACACACTAAGCCTAACCATGCAGGTAACTAACCATGCAGGACACGGCCTACGTCGGGATCCCGACGGCCCACCGAGACGGCCCACGGAGAAGACCCCTCGAGCAGGCTCCGCCTCGCTCGAGGACGCGCTCCCCCTCGGGCGGGCTCCGCCCCGTTCGAGGGACAACCCTTTCCCTCGAGCGGTCCCGCCCCCGCTCGAGGGATCGCCCTCCCCCTCGAGCAGGTCTCGACTCGCTCGAGGGTTCGCTCCGCCCTCGGGCCGGGGCCCGCCGGGCTCACGGGTGCGCCGCACGCGTGCGCCGACCCCGTACTTGGGCATTTAACGCCCCGACGCCGCAGACGGCGCCATCATGCGCCACGGGCTCACGCCCCGGTGCCGCCGCACCAACTCCCCGGGGAGGAGCCCATCCCCGCCACCGTGGGATGGACCGTGCGGTACGGCCGGTGACGGCCCCGTGACACCGCGCGCCCACCACCGTACGGCTAACGCGCCCGACCCCTCGAAAGGGGGCCGGCGCACCCTCGATTCACTTTCCCGTGACCCCCGGAGTTAGGTGAGGGGCGCTAGGCCGGTGGATGGCCATCCCGGCCACCGTAACGCGCGCGGCCGCCGTACCCACGCGTGCGGACGCACGCCCGACTCCGCGAGCGCACGCCCGAACACCGCGGCAAGAACCACTCCCGCCGCCGCGGAGCGCATTGGGAAGGAACGCCGTTCGCCCGCGCCTGTTCCCCGTACCAGCCATCATCTGCACCTCCCTCGAAGCCTATCAGAGGACGCCACCGCCATCTGCCGCCTTCTTACCCTCGAATCGCCACTGTTCGGGTACGGGGTAGGCCATCATGGCCAGATCGCAGCGAAGATCGTCCGGACGGCCGCCCACTCTACACCGTAGCGCGACGTGCTCCCTCACGTAGCTAGGTAGCGCGGCGTGCATGTAACCCGCCGCCCCCTTGGCCTATAAAAGGGGGAGGCGAGCCCCCAGCCGCGGGGGAGAGCGAGTTCAGAGGAACACAACACACCGTGCACTCACTCTCTTATTCTCCCATAACATCTTCAGCCACTCTCCAGGGACTTGGAAGCCACGCTTCCTCTCCCGCCTTGCTTGTACTTGCCCCACTACAAGCACCCCCGGTGCCGAGCAATATAGTGCCACCAAGCACGCCCCGCTGGACGTACGGCCCCCTCGGCCGGAACCGGGATAAAACCTCGTGTCGTTTGTTGCTTGGCATCGACCATTGAGGGATAGACCTAGGCGTTATCTACTGGTTAGTGTCGGGACCATATTCCGCACCGACAGTTGGCGCCCACCGTGGGGCAAACGAGCGCCTAAGGTCATTTCGCCAACTCCCTCCATGGTGATTCGCACTGAGTACCGTAGTACCCGCTACAACATGGGTAGCTCGGACCCTCTCCCCGCCGGGTTCGAGATCCGCTTCGGAGACTTGAACTTCCAGGCCACGGGGAACGGCTATCTCATGCGCCTCACCAATCGTGAGGAGCCGCGCGCGCGCCGCGAGGCCGGGGGTCCGCTGCGGTCTCCGCCGCACGCACGATGCGGCGCGGGCGCCCGCGGGCACGGATGCGCGGGTCCGTCGACGCCGCGACGCCGTCGTCGCTCCGGGCCGCGCTCACGCCGGGCGCGGTCCGAGCGGCGGCAAGGCCGAGCGCGCCGCCGCCCAACGCGGTGCGCCCACCGTCACAACGCCCACCACCGCCCGGCGGGACCGCGTGCGGTCTCGGGACCGCGCATCCCCGTCGGGCCGCGTGGCGCCACGACGGCCCATAACGCCAACGTGAACACGACGATGCGCCGGGTTCCACCCGGCCGTCACGTCTTCGTCGCCGGGGACCCCGCACCTCGGCCCGACGGACGAGTCGTCCCCGGGCTCCGTCGACACGATGCCACCCGCCAACCGCCACGGGTACGCGGAGTGGGGACTTCTCCGGCGTGCCGGACCCGGCCGCGTTCGGGCGCTTCCTCGACGCCGCGGACTGCGGGTTTGGCTGCTCCGACGACTCCCGCGACGGGAGCTACGACCCCGCGCGGGAGTGTTGCGCCGTCATCACCAACGACCGGCTAACGCCGCCGGTGCGGCGGGTGCCGGAGACGGGGAAGTCACGCCCGCCCCGGGGATCGCCACGCGCCCGGCCGCGGGGCCGAGCGCTCCCCGCCGGGGCCGACGTCGACGCGCGCCGGCCCAAGCCCGCGAGCTCGAGGCCAAGCCGGCGGAGGAGTACGGACAAGCGCGGCCGCTCCGCGCCTCGATGGCGGGGGAGGCCTCCGCACGCGGCGAACACGCGCGGGAGCCGGGCCGACGGGGTCCGTGACCGCCTCAACCCCGTCCCCAACGTCGACAACGCGGATACTCCACCCCCGGCGAGCCAAAGCTCATCGCCGCCGCGACGCTGCTACGCGCCATGCCGGCACCCTCGACCCCCGAGGCTCGAGACATGCACCGCGAGGTGCGGACCCTCCTTGAGCAAGCGGCCGTCCGGCAGGCCGAGAGCTCGCCCTCACGCATCCGCCAACGGGGGGGGACGCACGGGGTGATGATCCCGCACCAGAGGCGAACCCTCGGTGCACGTGGGTCAACCCGCCGACCGGGGGCGCACGCCGGCCAAAGAACGGCTCCTCGACATGCGCAGGCGCCGGATGGCGATGCCCGCAACGTCATCAACGCCGGGCGCACCGGCAAGGCGGACGAGCGAGCGGCTAGGGGTTACCACCCTCGAAGGGGTGGACGCTACGACAGCGGTGAGGATCGCTCCCCGACGCCGGGAGCCCCCGGCACCCGTGTGTTCGGCCGGGAGATCCATACGGCGGCGTTCCCCCGCCGCTTCCGTCGGCCCTCGACAATCGTCAAGTACAACGGGGAGACGGACCCCCGCGTCTGGCTCAACGATTACCGCCTAGCTTGTCAGCTGGGCGGGGCCACTAACGACGAAGTGATCATCCGCAACTTGCCCCTGCACCTGGGCGACGCGGCCCGGACATGGCTAGAGCACTTGCCCGCCAGCCAGATCCATAACTGGGACGATCTAGTCCACACGTTTGTGGGCAACTTCCAGGGCACGTACGTGCGCCCTGGGAACTCCTGGGATCCGCGCTCCCCGCACGCGAGCGGGCGAATCGCTACGGGACTTCATACGACGCTTTTCCAAGCGCCGCACGGAGCTCCCCGGGGTGGCACGGTCCGAGATCGTGCACGCGTTCCTCGAGGGCACCACGTGCCGGGACCTTGTGCGCGAGGCCGGGACGCAGCCCGCCCACGGACTCGAACGAGCCGTTCGACATTGCCACCCGGCTTCGCCTCGGAGAGGAGGCCGTGGGGGCAATCTTCGACGGCAAGAAGGGCAAGCGCTCCGAGGACACGCTCGCGGAGGGCAGCGGGTCCAAGGAGCCGCGCCGCAACGACAAGTGGGGCAAGAAGGGGAAGAAGCCGCGCGCGAGGCGCGCGAGCAGGGCGCAACGGCGGCAACGCCGAGGCCCTCGCCGTTGACCCGGCCCGACGGGGCCCTCGACCGGCTCCTCGAGGCCCGGGGGTGTTCGACGACATGATGAAGAAGCCATGCCCCTACCACAAGACCCCCGTGAACCACACTCTTGAGCAGTGCGACATGCTCAAGAAGTTCTATGGCCGTGCCGCCGTGAAGGAGGCGAGAGGCCAAGAAGGATGGGGGCGATGGCGACGCGGGTGGTTTCCCCGCTGTCGAAAATGTGTTCCTCATCTTTGGGGGACCTACCGTCGACATGTCGACCCGCAACGCAAGAAGGAGCGGCACGAAGTCCTCGCCGCGACAGAGGGCACCTCCGGCCTTCCTCAACCGGTCGGAGGACGCCATCACTTTTAGCCGGGATGATCACCCAAACCGCATCCCGAACCGGGGCCAAGACCACCGGTGGTCGATCCCATCATTGGGAACGCCCGGTTTTCGAAGGTCCTTATGGACGGAGGCAATAGCCTCAATATCCTCTTCGCGCATACGTTGCGCCCGATGGGGATTGGGCCGGACCAGCCGCGGCCCGAAGACAAAGCCGTTTCATGGCATCGCGCCGGAAAGCGGAGTTCAACCCCCTCGGGCAGATCGATCTGCCCGTCTGGTTTGGGACCCCCAAGAATTTCCGCAAGGAAACCCTCACCTTCGAGGTGGTGGGATTCAAAGGGGCCTACCATGCCATCCTTGGGCGACCGTGCTATGCCAAGTTCATGGCGGTCCCCAACTACACGTACCTGAAGATGAAGATGCCGGGTCCAAACGGCGTCATCACCGTCGGGTCGTCGATCGAGCACGCATTCGACTGTGACGTCGAGTGCGTGGAACATGCGGAGGCGCTAGCGCCGCATGAAGCGCGGTGAACACGCCGGAGAAGATGGTCAACGACGACCTCGGCTCCACCACCAAGCATGTCGGCACCTTCGAGGCCGCCGAGCAAACCAAAGGGGTCCCCCTCGACCCGTCGGCCCCCGAGGGCAGGGCGTTGAGGGTCAGCTCGACCCTCGACCCCAAATAGGAAGCAGTGCTCGTCGACTTCCTCCGCGCCAACGCCGACGTCTTCGCGTGGAGCCCCTCGGACATGCCAGGCATCCCGAGGGAGGTCGCCGAGCACTCCCTTGATATCCTGCCTAACGCTCGCGCTGTGCAGCAGCGGCTGCGCCGCTTCGACGAGGAGCGGCGACGGGCGATCGGAGCGGAGCTGCGGAAGCTCCTCGAGGCCGGATTCATCAAGGAAGTGTTCCACCCTACGTGGCTAGCTAATCCTGTGCTTGTAAAAAAGAAAAATGGGAAGTGGAGGATGTGCATAGACTACACTAGTCTCAATAAAGCGTGTCCAAAAGTTCCCTTTCCTTTGCCACGTATAGATCAAATCATTGATTCAACGGCGGGTGTGAACTTTCTCGTTTCCTCGATGCCTACTCGGGATATCACCAAATAAAAATGAAGGAGTCCGACCAGCTCGCGACTTCGTTCATCACACCGTTCGGAACGTTCGTTACGTCACGATGCCTTTTGGCCTCGAAACGCGGGCGCGACATACCGCGGCGCCGCATGCAAGCACGTTTTTTGGGGACCATATCGGGCGGACGGTCGAGGCTTACGTGGACGACATCGTCGTCAAGACTAGGAAGGCGGACGACCTGGTTAACGACCTTGGCGTCGCGTTCAGCTGCCCACGGGCCAACGGGGTCAAGCTAAACCCCGAAAAATGTGTCTTTGGAGTGCCGCGGGGCATGCTCCTAGTGTACATCGTCTCCCAGCGGGGAATCGAGGCCAACCCTGAAAAGGTCGCGGCCCTCGAGCGAATGGGTCCAATTCGGGACCTCAAGGGGGTGCAGAAGGTGTTGGGGTGCCTCGCCGCCTTAAGCCGCTTCATCTCGAGGCTCGGTGAGAAGGGCCTCGCCCTCTACCGAGCTGCTCAAGAAGCACGAGCGCTTCTCTTGGACCGCCGAGGCCCGGGAAGCGCTCGACAAGCCGAAGGCGTCTCCGACGCACGCCCCAATCTTTACGCCGCCGCGAGACGGCGAACCCCTCCAACTCTACGTGGCCGCAACCACCCGGGTGGTCGGCGCCGTGATCGTTGTGGAGCGCGCGCGGAGGAAAGGCATGCCTTGCCCGTGCGCAGAGGCCGGTCTACTACATCAGCGAAGTCCTGTCGGACACGAAGACGCGCTACCCCCAGGTCCAGAAGCTGTTGTACGCGGTAGTCCTCGCGCGGCGCAAGCTCCGCCACTACTTCGAGGCCCACCCAGTTACGGTGGTCTCTTCCTTCCCGCTAGGAGAGATCATCCGCAACCCCGACGCGGCGAGCGTAATTGCCAAATGGTCCGTGGAGTTGATGGGCGAGACGCTCGCCTACGCTCCGCGCAAGGCCATCAAGTCGCAAATCCTAGCCGATTTCGTCGGCCGAATGGACGGACACGCGACCGCCGCCCCCTCGGATTCCAGCGAGTGCCGGACTGCGTTCTTCGACGGCTCGGTGATGAAGACGAGGAGCGGGCGCGGGCCCGCTCTTCGTGTCACCCCTCGGGGAACACATGCGCTACGCAAGGTGCGCCTCCACTTCCCCGCATCCAACAATATGGCGGAATACGAGGCCCTTCTCTCGCGGCCTCAAAATCGCCATTGAGTTGGGCATCAAGCGCCTCGACGTACGAGGGGATTCGCAGCTCGTGATCGATCAAGTCATGAAGAACGCGAGCTGCCACGATGACAAGATGGAGGCCTACTGTAAAGCCGTGCGGGCCCTCGAAGACAAGTTCTACGGCATCGAGCTTAATCACGTACCCCGCCGGTACAACGAGGAAGCAGATGAGTTGGCAAAGATAGCATCTGGGCGGATCACCGTTCCCCCGAACGTTTTCGCGCGCGACATCGCGCAGCCCTCGGTCACCTTCGAGCCCTACCCCTCGAGCGACGGCGGACCCTCGGGGGCTCCCTCGAATCCAGCGGGTGCGGAACCCAAGGAAGAGGACCCCTCGAACGAGGCGTACGTGCTCTCCCTTCTCGAGGGGTACGGCTCCCACGAGGTGTCGCGATGGACATCGAGCCGGCTCCCCGTCCGGGCGGATCGGCGGGGAGAAGTACATCGCCCGGATTGCTCGAGGGGAACTCCCCGCGAGACGGGCCACGGCCGGGCGCATCGCCGGGATGGCCAAGTCATTCACCCTCGTCGATGGCGAGCCGGACAAGCGCGCCGCATCGGGCATCCTCCGGCGGTGTATACCCATTCCCGAGGGGCGCGAGCTCCTACGGGACATCCACGCGGGGATGCGTGGCCACCACGCCGCGCCGCGCACCCTCGTTGGCAACGCGTTCCGCCAGGGCTTCTACTGGCCTACCGCGGTCGCGGATGCCAGCGAAATTGTGCGCACCTGCGAAGGGTGTCAGTTCTACGCCCGCAAGTCCAATTTGCCCGCTCACGCCCTACAAACAATCCCTGTAACATGGCCGTTCGCCGTGTGGGGGTTGGACATCGTCGGGCCCCTGCGGAAGGCGCCCGGGGGCTTCACCCACCTGCTCGTCGCGATTGACAAATTCTCCAAATGGGTGGAGGTGCGCCCCATCACGAATTTGAGGGCTGAGCAGGCGGTCACGTTCTTCACCGACATCGTCTACCGCTTTGGAGTGCCAAACTCCATCATCACGGACAATGGGTCCCAGTTCACGGGCCGGAAGTTTTTGGAGTTCTGCGACAAGTTCCACATCCGCGTGGATTGGGCAGCTGTGGCACACCCACAGACCAACGGCCAAGTGGAGCGTGCCAACGGCATGATCCTGCAGGGCCTCAAGCCCCGAATTTTTGACCAGCTCAACAAATCTGGCCGAAAATGGCTCCAAGAACTACCAGCCAGTCGTGTGGAGCCTAAGGACAACCCCAAGCGAGCCACCGGGTTCACCCCGTTTTTCCTAGTCCATGGCGCGGAGGCCGTCCTCCCCACGGACTCGGAGTATGGGTCGCCCGAGATTCGAGGCTACGACGAAGAGGCTAACCGGCGAGCCCGCGAGGACTCCTTTGGACCGGCTAGACGAAGTACGCCTCGTGGCGTTGATGCACTCCGCAAGGTATCAACGGTCCCTACGATGTTACCAAGCACGCAAGATACATCGCGGGGATTTCAGCGAAAGGGGATGTGGTCCTAAGGCTACGCCAAGACAACCGAGGGCGCCACAAGCTATCGCCCCCATGGGAGGGACCCTACGTCGTAGTGAAGGTGCTCAAGCCGGGCACGTACAAGCTGGCCAACGAGGACGGCGAAGAACTTACCAACGCTTGGAACATCCAACAGCTACGTCGCTTCTACCCTTAGCTAGGATTTCCAAGTATTTTCTGTTGTAAAAACGCATGGCCAACACCCCAGTTGGTGTCACCTATGTAAACGCTCCAAACTTAATAAAAGGGCAACTCGGCTTTCCCCTGAAACCCAAGTTACCCTCGGGGCCTCTTGCGGGGGGGGGGGCACCCCCCCCCCAAATGGTCCCATTTTTTCGCGCAAAAAACGTAACAACACGCGCTAAGTTTGTTTCCTACTTCAACCTCGGGCCATGATTCGAACAGGGGCACGGGTGGCACAGCGGAAGGAGCGTGCGAGCCAGAGACAGCCTACGCCGCGTGGCTATGGCCCGTCTCTCTCGCCTCCAACCCAGCGGCCCCCCTGCGAAAAACGAACTCCCCTAACTAGAATCTACTCAGGAAGAAGGAGAAACAAAAGGCGTAATAAGCAAACAACTTCATTTACAGCAACTGCTCATGTTCATGAAACGACTTGTTCATTTACAAAAGGCCACGAGGCCAGAATTCTGATACACATAAACAAAAAACGGGCCTAGCGCCCAGATGCTTTCAGGCGGGTGGAGCAGCGGCATCGGCGGCGTCGGGGAAGAGGAATTCTTCAAAGGCCTCGGCGAGCGACCGGCGGCGTCGGCGGCAAGCGCGTCCGCACGCTCCATGGCCACCTCGTCCTCGACGCCCTCGGGCACGATGTAGCCCTCCGCCAGCGCCTCGAAGTTGACCTCGTAGTGGGATCGCACCACTCCGAGGGCCTTCTGGACGCCTAGGTGCAACGCCCGGCGCATCCGCTCCGTGACGTGGCCGCCGAGGGCGCGCGGGCGGGCGGCCGGCGCGAGGCCGCCGGCCTGGGCCTCGCCTTCCTCGACGACGCGGCAGGTCTCGAGGGCCGCGTCACGCAGCTCCTGCAACTCCTGCTCAGAGGAGTTGTAGGAAGCCTGCAGGGCCTCGGCCCGCCCAGCAGCGTGCCCCTAGGCGGTGCGCAAGCCTGGAATCAACAAGACGACAAGAAATCAGAAAGGGGGAAACGAACCCTCTAAAGCAAGAACCAACGAGCGAGGGTCAAACAGTGACTCACCCTCGACTTGCTTCCTCTCCAGATCGAGGTCGCGGCGCGCGGACTCAAGCGCCAACTCGAGACGCTGGACGGCCTCGCCTTGCTCGCGGAGGGCCAGCTCCTGGCTGGCGTTGCTGATGCTGAGCGCGAGCGCATCATCCTCAACCTTGGAGAATGCGGCATTCCGCTCCTCCCGGCGATTTCTCCGCCGCCTCGCGCGCGACGCGCTCCCGCTCCGGCGCCGTTCGGGCGTCGCCAAGGGCGCCCGCTCCCGCCGGAGCCGCCCCTCGGCCCCCCCGGCGGGCGATGCGCTCTCGCCGGAGCTGCTCCTCGGCGGCGACGAGGGCCGCGGCCTTGGCGTCGAGGGCGGCCCTCGGGTCGTCGGCCTCCTTGGCGCGCTGCTCCAACCCACGCGCCCGCTCCTCGGCCGGCGGCCGTTGCACCTGCGCCCCCTCGAGCGACGTGCGGAGCTCCCGAGTTTCGGCGCGAGCGGTGGCCACCTCCGCCTCCCAGTTGGCGGCCAGCGTCCGCGTCTTCTCTAGGTCCGCGCGCGCATTACATAGCGCCTCGTCACGATCGACGAGGGCCGCGCGGATCCGCTCGAGGCTCGGACCGGCGCGCCGCGTCCCGCCCGAGCTCTTCGGGAGCTCGTCGCACCACGCCATCGCCCGGGCACGCTAGCCGGTGTCCGGGGGTCCCGAGAGCGTCCGCAAGCGCGTCGAAAGCGCCGCATCGCTCCCGGAGTTGGCGGGCCTCGGCATTCACCCGGTCGAACGCGTCGTATTTGTCGTGGGCGCGACGCTCGAGCTCCTGGCGTCCACACATCAAATCTCGTAAGTGTCAATGCTTGAATGCAGCACACGGAGACGAAAAAGGGAGAGGGACGAGCAACCGTAGCCCACCTGGAAGACGAGCCAGGCCGGGCCGCCGTGGACTTGCAGCGCCTCGTTCAATGCGCGGTTGAGCGTGGCGCCGTGGTTCCGAAGCTCGCCCCAGAGCTCCTGCTCCCCCCTGGCGTCGGCGAACGCGGGGGGGATCACCGACGGCCCCCTCCACCCGGGCGGGGGCGGCCGGCGTGGGAGGACGAGGCCTCGGCACCGTGTCCTCGGCCCCCCACCACCATGTGACCCTCGTGCCGCCTCACGAGGGCCCCCTCCTGGGGCTCGGGGGAGTTCGTAGGCCAGCTGGCCCACTGATTCCACCCAGGCGGCGGGGAGTCGTCCGAGAGCTCCACCACTTCCGCCTGCAAATCGCCGGCGGGCGCGGCCGTTTGCGCGCCTCCGCCCGGCACCTCCACCCGCGCCTCCGCGGCCACGGGCGCCCGCCGCGCCGCCGTGGCCGCCACCTCCGGCCGTACCACCGCATCCACGGGCGCTCCCGCATGTTGCGCCCGCTCCACCTCCTCCGCGTGGCGGCCACCGCGGGCTCCACCACCACCGTCGCCGCCGCCGCGGCCCGCGTCTCCGTGACGACCGGCGCCGGCCGTCCCCCGGCGACCGGCCGACCGCGCCGCGGCGGGCTGATCCGCCGGCCGGGGCCTCGAGGCCCCGGCCGGGCCCCGCGAGCTAGTGCCCGCCGCCACGCTTGTCCCGGGCGTGACCCCCTCGACGAGCGCCGCCGGGTGGGGATCGATGCGTCCGTCCTCAGCACCTTGGCCGGTGCAAGAGGAGGAACGGTTGGCACCGCCCGCGCGCGAGACATGAACGGAGGGTTAGAGCACCTAATCACCGCAAATCAAACCAAACAAAGGAGGGCAAGCTCCTTACCTCGCGGAGGAAAAGGCCCGCTTCCTTTTCCTCGAGGCCTCTGCGGAAGAGGCCGGCGCAGCGGCCGCGCCGCCGCGAGCGCCTCCCGACGGCCGCGCCGCCGCACGCACGGGCACGCCCGCCCCGTGCGCGGGCGCGCCCGATGCCGCACCCCCCGAAGAAGCCACCGCGCGCGGGGGCACGCCTTGCCCGCGCGCGCACGCCCGCCGACGCGCCCCTTGACGACGACGCCGCGCGCGCGGACACGCTCCCTCCGCGCGCGCGCACGCTCGACGCGCGCACGGCGCGCGTCCGCCGCGCGTACCTCCGCGGCACGCGCCGGCACCCCCCGCGGCGCGCGCCGCCCCCGATGACGAGTGCTGGCCGGGCGGGCGGCCGGTGCGCCCGCCCCGAACGAAGCCACCCCCGACGCCGGCGCGGGTTCGGCGACGGGGGCGCGGGTTGCCACCGTCCGAGGGGCCCTCCCCCCTCGGACTCTTCCTCCTCGTCTGCTCCGAGGACGAGGGCTCCTCGATATCCGGGAGGAGAGCCCCGGCTCCTCGCGCCGCCGTACTCCGCGGACCGTTGGTCGCGGCGCGCTTGGCGACGCCCGGCGTGCTCCCTCTTGCGCGCCGCCCGCTCCCGTCGCTCCCGCCGCGCCGCCCGGCCGAGCGCACGGGAGTCGGGGGTGGGTGGAACGGACTTGGCGGTGTTGAACTTCACCAGCTGTACACAGGAGCGACAAAGGCGTGTCAGGAGGCAAAGGCAACGCTAAAGAATCAAAACGAAATCAAGAACCACACTCACCAACGGGCCGATGGGGAGCATCTCGACGTCCCACGGGGTCCGCCCCTCAGGCATCGGCGGCGTCCGGGTGTCGACGGCACTCCGCGCCCGGGTGAGCGCATACGGCCGCTCAAGGGGCGTCGGGAGCATCCGCGACCTCGCCAGGTCGACGGGGTTGGCCGCCTCTGTCATCTCGAAGATGCAGAGCGGCCTCTCCATCAGAGGCACAACCCGCCGATGGTGGAGGAAGGCGAGGACGCCCATCGCGGTCAGCCCGTGCTTCCTCGTCGGCCGCGCCGCGCCCAGCACCGACTCCTGCCGCGTCCGATGCTGGGGCGGGGACACCCCGTACCCCCAGGAGGCGGGCCTCTCCTTGAACACCCGGCCGGTGTAGGGGGGAAGGCCGGGCTCGGCGTTGCGCAGATAAAACCATCCCCGCTCCCAGCCGGCGTTGTTTGTCGTCATGGTGCAGGGGATGTAGACATCCTTGAACTGCCCCCGCAGGGCGAGCGACATTCCGCCGGCGCGCATCGCGCGGCGGGTCCTTGGCTCCGTCGTGGGCTGCGTGACGAGCTCCGCGCGGAAAAGGTGTACCCAGAGCTCCCAATTGACTGGGATCCCCAGGTACCCTTCGCAGACGCCCACGAATGTGGCCGCCTGAGAGATCGCGTTGGGGGCGAAGTTATGCAGCTCCACCCCGTAGTGGTGGCACATTGCCCGCATGAAGACGCTTGCCGGCGCGTTGAAGCCACGCTCGTGGTAGCGGACGAAGCTCACCACGTAGTCCTCCGGCGGGTTGGGCTCGTGGTGCGCCGCCGGCGGCACGATCCACTCCGCCGGGCGCTCTTCTTCGTTGGCCGACGAGCCGGCCGGCGACGACCCGCTCGCCCAGGGCGGGAGCCGGGTCCGCGTCGACCTCTCCCGGGCGTACGGCTCCGGGACCCCGATGGGAAGCCGAGGCGGCGCCATGAGGGGGGAACGAAAGGGTGCGAAGGCGGAGGACAAGGGAACGAGGAAAAGCTCTAGCGGCCGAGCCCGCGCGATGGCAAGAGCAGGACGAAGGCGAAGGGGCGAGAGACTGAAAGTGGTAAGACGCCAAGGTAAAAAACCGCCGTCCACTCCTCTCCGCAGTTTTATAGGCGACGGGCGAGTTCTCCGGAGCGGACGCCCCGCCGCACTTGCTGCAGGGAATCTTTCCATCACGTCGATGGGTGGGCCCCACCACGACCGCGGCGGCTCTAACACTGCGGGCGGGTCATCATTACGGCGAGGAACGGCCGCGACCAAGGCAAAACCGTCACGTCCGCCGCCGCGCCGCCCACTACGCGCGCGCGCGGCCGCAGCGCCTAAAAAGGCGCGCCCGCGCTGCAAAACCGCGGCCACGACCGCAAGGCAATTAAATGCCCGGGTCCCTTGCCAAGCAAGGAGAGCCCTCGAGCGAGGCGAACCCTCGGCTCGAAACAAAGGCGACCCTCGATGGGATATCCGTGTGAGAAGGTCGCCGGGACCTGCTCGACGTAGAGCGAGGCAACGCGCGGGCACCCATGCCACGTAGAACCCTCGAGCGGCGTGACCCTCGACTCGAAACAAAGGCGACCCTCGATGGGATATCCGCGTGAGAAGGTCGCCCGGGACCTGCTCGATGTAGAGCAGGCAACCGCGGGCACCCATGCCACGTGAAGCCCTCGAGCGGCATGACCCTCCGGCTCGAGACAATGTCAACCCTCTAAAAAAAGGCACGCGCGTAAGAGGATCGCCCAGGTCACGCTTGAAATAGAGCGGCACCGAAAGCACTCATGCCGCGCCGTGCTGCCAACAAGCACCTCGAGGGTCGGCACGCCCAGACCCCTCGACGGCCGCAAACGTGAAAAGACGGGGCTGTCCAGGCACGGCCCCGCACGGCCTTACTGATCAGAGGTTCGAAGCCTGACCCTCGACGGGTTCGAACAGGCGCCCCAGATCACAGAGTTAGGGACGACGAGGGCACGCGCATACGAGCCGTTCCTCGAGCCCGTCGGCTCGAGGGTGCCCCACATGTCGTGTTCGAGAGCCAGCGAGGGCGGCTAGCGGGGGATCCCACCGAGGGAGAGCTTCCGCGCCCTCGGTCCCTAGCGAACGGGGACCGAGTCCCACCCTAGCAAACCCACGCAAGCGCTTCCATGGACGTGTCTCCGGACCGCGCGGCCTACCCTTATCGAACGGGGCATGGACGTCCACTTGAACCACCCGCTAGCGCTCGACGAGGAATCTCGCGATTCGCGACCCGCTCGATGGGAGTCGCGGAAACCTCACCCTCCGTCCCGCGGAGGGACGGCGAGGGCGCGTTAAAAAACAAGTCGTCAAGCTCGACCCGATCGCCTCGAACGGGCCAAGGCTCGGGGGCTTGACGCACGGCTACACCTCCTTGAAATTGCACCCGCCGGAGACAGTGACAGGGGAGCGTGCACCCCCGAAGCCGGCTGAAACACCGCCGATGCCGGTTGGCATATGTGCCACGCCTTTCTGACCAGAGTTCTCACGGTTAACCCCTGCAGGAGAACCCACACTCCTGCAGGGCTTCGGGGGCTAGACCGGCGGGGTCCCGCCGACGCGGCCCCACGGAAAGCGTTCGCAAACAAGGAGGGAAGAACGTCCTATCGGTAGGTTCCGATCACGCGGGAGCCTCAATGGCAAACCCGCAGATGCTCGGGGGCTGCGTCGGGGACCGCCCTAGGGGTCCCCTTAAACAACGGGGAATCCTCACTTAATCCCGGTATCAAAACACACTAAGCCTAACCATGCAGGTAACTAACCATGCAGGACACGGCCTACGTCGGGATCCCGACGGCCCACCGAGACGGCCCACGGAGAAGACCCCTCGAGCGAGGCTCCGCCTCGCTCGAGGACGCGCTCCCCCTCGGGGCGGGCTCCGCCCCGTTCGAGGGACAACCCTTTCCCTCGAGCGGTCCCGCCCCGCTCGAGGGATCGCCCTCCCCCTCGAGCAAGGTCTCGACTCGCTCGAGGGTTCGCTCCGCCCTCGGCCGGGGCCCGCCGAGCTCACGAGTGCGCCGCACGCGTGCGCCGACCCCGTACTTGGGCATTTAACGCCCCGACGCCGCAGACGGTGCCATCATGCGCCACGGGCTCACGCCCGGTGCCGCCGCACCAACTCCCCGGGGAGGAGCCCATCCCCGCCACCGTGGGATGGACCGTGCGGTACGGCCGGTGGACGGTCCCGTGACACCGCGCGCCCACTCTGTACGGCTAACGCGCCCGAGCCCTCGAAAGGGGGCCGGCGCACCCTCGATTCACTTTCCCGTGACCCCGCGGGTTAGGTGAGGGGCGCTAGGCCGGTGGATGGCCATCCCGGCCACCGCAACGCGCGCGGCCGCCGTACCCACGCGTGCAGGCGCACGCCCGACGCCGCAGGCGCACGCCCGAACACTGCAGCAACCACTCCGCTGCCGCGGAGCGCATTGGGAAGGAACGCCGTTCTGCCCGCGCCTGTTCCCCGTACCAGCCATCATCAGCACCTCCCTCGAAGCCTATCAGAGGACACCACCGCCATCTGCCGCCTTCCTACCCTCGAACCGCCACTGTTCGGGTACGGGGTAGGCCATCATGGCCGGATCGCAGCGAAGATCGTCCGGATGGCCGCCCACTCTACACCGTAGCGCGACGTGCTCCCTCACGTAGCTAGGTAGCGCGGCGTGCATGTAACCCGTCGCCCCCTTGGCCTATAAAAGGGGGGGAGGCGAGCCCCCGGCCGCGGGGGGGGGGGGGCGAGTTCGGAGGAACACAACACACCGTGCACTCACTCTCTCATTCTCCCACAACATCTTCGGCCACTCTCCCGGGGACTTGGAAGCCACGCTTCCTCTCCCGCCTTGCTTGTACTTGCCCCACTACAAGCACCCCGGTGCCGAGCAATATAGTGCCACCAAGCACGCCCCTGTCGGGACGTACGGCCCCCTCGGCGGGAACCAGGATAAAACCTCGTGTCGTTTGTTGCTTGGCATCGACCATTGAGGGATAGACCTAGGCGTTATCTACTGGTTAGTGTCGGGACCATATTCCGCACCGACATAATTATTACAAATCGAAGTTTTTGCTATAAATACGTAGTTCAGAGTTTTTCAGGACAGCGGAATTAAATTAACGGGAAGCTAGCGGAAACACCACGGGAGGCCATCCATGATGCTCGCAGTCGTCATCCTCCACCCACTCCAGCTCCCAGCCGGGCGGGATCTCTCCGGGCCACACATCACCGAAAGCATTTACGGATCAACATATTATAGCAAGGCCGAGTATACTAGTACTCACGAAGACTTACCCATCGGTGATAACTACTTCACCAACTCTAGACATGGAAGGCTTTTGGCCACTAAGTTCTTTTGCTGAAAAGTAACAAAGAGTATGTCCTTACTTTCAAGATTTTAGCACAAGTTCTAGTGGGTTTAATCTTTACTAAATTAGCCATCTAGTACAGACAAAGTTGTACAATGCAATTAATCAAGCATAGTATTCATTAACTTTCATCATTAGGGATCGTATGGCCAGTGGAGTAAGTAGTCTCAGATAACGGTGAGAGGTCGACAATCGATTGATTCAAACCTTGCAAGGTAGACCTAAACACACGGTGGGATGCCCCTCGCGAGGACAACCACCAAGCGGATCCCAAAACTCTTCAGGTCGGGATCGAATCTTACAGTCTTTGGTGCAAGCTATCCGGCATACCCCGCGAGGCACCCGGACTCACCGTACACCACCGGTAGCTAGCCGTGAGACCTATCCCAAGAGTAGTAATAGTAGGATCCCTCGCCGCCTCATTAAGGTACTAGGCTTACCGGTCCCATTCCCGACAAGTGCTTAGTACGTTCAAACACTTAACCCACAATAGCCATTGGACTGGAGCCCAAATCCCATGCTCTTACCACATGAGCAATCCATTTTAAGGGGATCTTATGATTCCTATCTAGGAACCTATTCTCGCGAGTGATGTCATCACCCGACTTGTAACGGTCCTATAGCTTAGCAGCTATCAACCTATCATACTAGTAAGGACAAAGGTACCTAGGTATCATGCATCTAAGGTTCCATACAACTCCTGAACTTAATGCACAAGCATCCATAGATAATTGAATATTAAATTTGAAAACTGGGTTAGATGCACCGGGGCTTGCCTTCGTCAGCTAGGTTAGCCTGAGCACCCTCGATGTCGCCGAGTACTTCCACGTACTGCAGCGAAGCTTCTGCTCCTCCTTCCTCGGATTCCGGGACGAGTGAGTAATCACCGTCAGGAAGATCTACACGGAATGCAATGCAAGGTTCAGGTGATGTGACAGTTTGTTTATCTTATCCAACTCTTGTTGGTCGTATTCACCTTAACAAATAATTAAACAATCAATTCCTTTTAGGAAGGTTATTATTGATATGTGGTTTATTCCTTTATTACACAATTGAATTAATGTTCCCTTTATACTTGATATTTCATGTGAAGGTTTATTCCTATTACCTCTCACTAGTAAAGGTGTGAACAAAGATATTTATTTATAAATTAACCCCTTATTAGCAAGGGTGTGTTCTTAGCCTTTAATTAAGTTAGGTAACACTTCCCAAAAAGGGGAAAAAGAATTAAAAAGCATTTTCCTTATTTAATTATTCTTTAATCTTTAAAAGGCCTTTAAAGCTTTTTATTAAGCAATAAATCACTAAAAATTTAAGCATCACAACACCCATAATGAACCACCGGACTCACATGCAAAGCTTGGAAGCTAGGAAATAAATTACTTTGGAAAATAATAGAAGACTAGCTAGCAATTCAATTTAAAAGCATACCAAAAATAAATAAGCATCAAAATGCTCCAAATTTCCTCATGCGGGGCCGTCCGCGGCGGCTCGGGGTTCCGGCGAGGAGGGTGCACAGGGTGGTCCACACGTGACGCTAGGGGCACGAGGAAGGTGTATGGACTGTGCCCAACGATTTGGTGGATAGGGACGGCTTGAACTACAGCTCGGCGGTGTCGGCTTTCATGGTGGGCGGCGCGGCGAGGATGGCGGCTCGGTCTGGTGCGCGCAGGGGCGGGCAACCACCTTAAGTAGGCGCTCGAGGATGACAGCGCACTGACGACGAAGATACCTCTGTGGTACCCGTCCTCGGCCGGCGCGCGTACGGCGGGGGCGCCGCCGTCGGACCGGCGGTCCATGGCGCGCGCCCGGTCGGTACGGCGCGGACATGACGACGCGCGTCCGGGGCGGACTCCCGGGAGCCTAAGGGGGCGCGGGCGCGTGGGAAAAGAGCGCCTCGGCCGCACGCGTCCCGGGGCGGGGGTGCGGCGCGGACGCCGAGGGGCCGGCCGGCGCGCGGCGCGACGCGCGCGCGGCGCGCGGCACGCGTGACGTCGCGGCGCGGGCGGCGCCCTACCCAAATAAATTTGCTGAACACAGTTTTGAAAAGGAAAAACTCCATTTTTTTGAATAAAAGTGCTCTAACCTTTGAACATGAAAGCTGTAGATCTAACTACCCTTTATCATTTTCAAAAAGACTCTATGGGGTTTTGTTCAACAGATTTTGCAAGAAACAGTTGTCAACTTTGAATGTCAACATGTTTTCTTGAACAGTAGATGCTGACCTTGGAGAAAGTTTTTCAAGCTTTTCCTCTCTAAATTTGAAATGCCAATCTACATGAAAGTTGTGTCCCTCAACAAGATGGACAACTTTCATAAAGGTAGATTTTTAAGTGTTTAGGTGAATTTTTGGAGAACGCGGCAAAAGTTCCGACAGACAGCTATGGACACTAGGGGTGAAGTGGGGTTTGACCAAGTCTTTGACCATGGGTTGGCCCCACAAGTGTGTCTACTAGTCAAAAGGGTTCAATAGAGTTGGTTGGTGAGTTTTTCGAGGTGAGGGCCGTGACGCCCCGGGTTTTTAATTAACGATTATAGCCGGTCAAATGGTCAACCATGGTCAAACCTAGGTCAACTCTGGGCCCTCACCTCGAAAAACTCACTAACCCACCCTAGTGACCCAAAAGGAATAGTAAACACACTTGTGGGGCCAACCCATGGTCAAAGGTTGGGTCAAACCCATTGCCACCCCAGTGTCCACAGTTGTCTGCCGGAACTTTTGCCGCGTTCTTCAAAATTCACCTAAACACTTAAAATTCTACCTTTATGAAAGTTGTAGATCTTGTTGAGGGACACAACTTTCATGTAGATTGGCATTTCAAATTTTGAGGGGAAAAACTTGAAAAACCAAGTGCAAGGCAGAAAACACTGTTTGCCAAAACAGGCTGACATTCAAAGTTGGCATTCAAATATTTTCAAATCCAGGCAGAAAAACCCTATATAGCCTTTGTAGAAAATATTGTTGGTAGCTAGATCTAAAACTTTGGTATTCATCACTTGGTCCAGTTCTATTCAAATTTTTGGAGAAAAATCGACTTGAACAAGGCTCCAGCAAAAGGGTTTGTGCCAGAGCGTGCCACGCCGCGACGTCGTGCGCGCCGCGCGCCGCCGTCGCCGCCCGCCGCCGGCCGTGCTCCGGCGTCCACGCCCGCGCCGCCCGAGGCCACACCAACCGAGGAGTGCTCCATCCCGAGGTCCCGCGCCCCCAGCTCACCCCGTCCCGAGGCGCCCGGCGTCCGAGCCGCCGTACGCGCGCGCACGCGCGCGGACCGGCGGTCCGTCGGCCGTGCCGCCGCCGTACGCGCGTGCCTCGAGCCGCCGTAGCACGGCGGGCATCTTCCCCGTCACCGCTACGTCACCGTGAGCCGGCGGAGCAGCATATTTAAGCCCCCCCGTTCCCCGTCGCGCGCCACCCCGAGCCGCCCCGCGCCATTGCCGCCGCCGCACGCCGTCGGAGCTCGCCCGCCGTGCTCACCGCCGACCAGCCCACTCGGTAGCCTCCTTAGGTCCTAGTGAAGCTCTAGCACTCACTTGTTTGCCGACATTCCACCCCCACGCCGCCGTTCACCGGGCCGCCGCGATCACCACCGCCGTCCGCCGCCAAACCTCGGCGCCGCCAACTCCCCCACCTCCCCTCCGGTTCCCTCGCCACCCCTAGGTGAGCCTGTGGTCTCCCACGGCCGCTTGCCGGCCGGGATCGCCGTCGGTTCGCCGGATTTGGCCGGACCCGCGCCGCCATCCCCGGCCGGGGACCCAATTGCTTAGATTTCAATTTGTTCGGGGTGCTTAGGGTAAAAGTTCGGTGGCCGAGTTGTGAAGAAACCTAACTAGCTTTTCTTACAGATTAGTCCAGGGCCTTAGAAAATTCCTAGAAATTCACAGAAAAATCAGAAAAATCCCAAACTAATTTTGTAGGGTTCAGGATGATAAATCCCACCTCTTTTGTTATATACTCATGGCTAGATTTTAAATAGTTTTAGCAGGAAAAATACAAATGTGTTAAACCTAGATCTGTCATAACTTGAAATCCATAACTCCTCTATAGCCCAATTTTGTATATGTTGTGTGTTAGGATAGGACTAGATGTTGTGCCAAAAAGTGCACAAAGTTATGCAGTAGATCTTGCTAGATAAATTCTTTTCCATTCCTGCAGTAACTGCTTAGATGATTTTTCCTGTTAAATATATTTATGTTCTTGAGCCCAACTTGTGCACACTGTCTTGTAATGCCAAAATACACATCTTTTGAATTAATCATGAATTTTGGATTAATAGAAATAATTATTCTCTATTTATGCATGTGTTCCTTTGTAAATTAATAAACCAAGTTCAGTAGAGGTTCCATGTAAGCATGCTGGTTCTTTAGACTTGTTTAGGACCGGAGAGCTTGCATAAGAAAGTTTGGATCATTTTGAGGCTTATTTATTTTTATATGCATTTACTTTGAATCACTAGCTAGCTTTGTTATTTTCCATAATATTTAATTTCCTAGCATCCAACACTTACATGTGGGTCCAATGGACCAGGATAGGTGCTAGTAGGCTTAAGAAACAATCATGTAATTTTGGTAATTTAATTGATTTATAAAAAGCTTAAATGCCCTTTTAATATTAAAGGGGAATTAAATAAAGAAAAACCCTTAATTAAATCTTTTTCCTTTTTTGAAAAGTATTATTTAATATAATTGAAAGATAATTAATTATCATCACTGATAAGGAATTAATGCATAGATAAAAATATTAATTACACCTTGTCGGTAAAGATAAAAGGAAATGAAGCTTTCAAATGAAATGATAAGCTTATTAAAAACCTTTATTCAAATGTGGAATGAAAGAGTAACCCATGTACAACCAATAACCTTCCTAAAAGAGAAACCTTAGATAAATGTTTGTTAAGGTGAATATGACCAACTAAAGTTGGATAAGACAACAAACTATCACATCACCTAAAGTGCATTGCATTCCGTGTAGATCTTCCGGACGGAGATTACTCCCTTGTCCCGAAAACGAGAAAGGAGGAGCGGAAGCGTCGCGCAAAGACGTGGAAGTACTCGACACCGAGGGTGCCCAAGCTAACCTAGCCGACGAAGGCAAGCTCCGGTGCATCTAACCTAGTTTTTCAAATTCTTTATTCAATTATCTATGAATGATTGTGCATTTACGTTCGAGAATTGAATGAAACCCTAGATGCATGATCCATAGGTACCTTTGTCCTTACTAGTATGATAGGTCGATAGTCGCTAAGCTATAGGACCGTTACAAGTAAGGTGATGACCTCACTCGCGAGAATAGGTTCCTAGATAGGAATCACAATGTATCCTTAAATGGATTGCTCACGTGGTAAGAGCATGGGATCTGGGCTCCGGTCCAGTGGTTATGTGGGTTAAGTTTTTGAACGTACTAAGCACATGCCGGTTATGGGGCCGGTAAGCCTAGTACCTTAATGAGGCGGCGAGGGATCCTACTATTACTACTCTTGGGATTCGCTCTCACGGCTAGCTACCGTGGTGTATGGTGACTCCGGGTATCTCGCGGGGTATGCCGGATAGCCTGCACCAAAGACTGTAAGATTCGATCCCGACCCGAGGATTTCTGGGGACGGCCTGGGAAAGTTGTCCTCGAGGGGACAGCCTACCGTGTGTTTGGGTCTACCTTGCAAGGTTTAAATCAATCGATTGTCGGCCTCTCACCGTTATCCGAGACTACTTACTCCACTAGTCATGAGATCCCTAATGATGGAAGTTGATGAATATTATGTTTGATTAATTGTATTGTACAACCTTGTTTGTACTAGATGGCTAATGTAGTAAAGATTAAACCTACTAGAACTTGTGCTAAAATCTTGAAAATAAGGACCTACTCTTTGTTACTTTTTAGCAAAAGCAACCCAGTAGCCAAAAAGCCTTTCACGGTCTAGATTGATGAAGTAGATATCACCGACGGGTAAGTCTTGCTGAGTATTAGTATACTCGGCCTTGCTATAATGTGTTGATCCGGGTAATGCCTTCGGTGATGTGTGGCCGGAGAGATCCCGCCCGGCCGGGAGGCCGGAGTGGGTGGAGGACGACTACTGAAAGCATCATGGATGGCCTCCCGTGGTGTCTTCGCTTCCGTTAATTAAATTCTGCTGCTTTTCAAAAACTCTGAACTATTTCATCGTTGCAAAAACTATGGTTTGTAATAATTAAACCCCTCGGGGTACGAATTTGGATATGAATGTTGTTGTATCTCTGGACTCGCCTTCGAGTGAGTTTTAATGCATATATTCGATCCTTGTGCTCTTCAAGTGATTTACCGGGCGTTAACCGGCAACTTACGACAGGATGGTACTTTATTATTGCTTAATGACCAAAGTGGATCGGTCGCGATAGTACGGTACTTTCCTGGGCGGGTTGTCACAAGGGCCCAGGTTGACCATGATTTGACCACTGTCAGCTGGGTTGACCTGCTGTTAGGGTTAATTTGAAAACCTGGGGCGTCACACTGGTTGGGAGGTAGCTTCCGTCCCCTGCTTCATCCGGAGGTTGGCGTACCCGATTGTCGTCGGGATCTGTCCGTCCTTCAGGCAGGCGAACTTGAAGAAGTATCGGAAGATGCATCAGTGGGCACCCACTCCCATGTACCCCTTGCACAGCATCTCGAACGCAACCATCTGTTAGATGCTATTCGGGTTGAGGTGCTACAGTTGCAACCCATACTCGAAGAGCACGGCGCGGATGAACCGCCCGGCGGGGACGGACAAGCCGCGCTCGTGGAACGCCACGAGCAAAACAACATAGCCCTTTGACGGGCACGACACGTACTCGTCCTTGGGCACCCTCCACTCCACAGCATCCGTGAGTGTGGGCAGTTGCCCGACGGCGACGAGACGGTGGAGGGTCGAGCGAGAGACGTTGGAACGGGACCAGTTCGACATGGTCTCGCCAACTTCCCGAACGCGGAGTGGGTGGAAAGAGCAGCGGCGGTGCAGTGGGCGTAAAAAGCAGAGGAGCGGACAGTGCTAACGATGGTAGAGATTGGGAAGCAAACAGTTCGAGACCTCAACTAATGCATGGTAAAAAAAGGGAAGATGTGGGTGCCGGCCTTAAATGTCGGCCCGACCACGCTGAAAAGGCGCCTGCTCGGCACGCGTGTCCCGGTATAACTAGTACCGGTTTGCGCGACGTTTCAACTCTCGGTGGGCCCGCGAATCTAACCAACTGTGCGCCGTCACCTCAACCTGTCCTGTTCGCCACGTCGGCCACAGCCTACACAAGGGACACGTCACCCACGACCCCCATGACCGCCGCGACCAGAGATTCCAAAGAAACGGCAACATTTTCGAGATTAAAACCCCACGAGCGAGTCTATAACTCACTAGTGGGGTCGAGGGCTACATCCGGCAGATGCGCTCGCGCGCACCCACCGGGAAAACCAAAGGAAAAACCACCACAACACTTCTCCTCTGAACATGTGAGTGAGTCTTCGACTCCCACCCCAGGTTAGGGGGCTACTGACGAGGGCCTGGATTAGGGCCCCTTAAGCGGCAAGATAATCACTCTTGAGGTAGAGTCACCTGACACTATTGACAGCGTCAAGGTCAAGATCCAGGACAGGGAAGATGCAGATCTTCGTCAAGACCATCAGTGGCAAGACATCTCACCTCCGACTAGTAGGAGACTTCCCCAACAAGTCTCTGCCTCGCACGAGGAGTTTCCGTCTCGCCCGACAAATCTCCGCCTCGCACGAGGAGTCTCCGCCTCGCACGAGGAGTCTTCGTCTCGCCCGGCAAGTCTCCACCTCGCACGAGGAGTCTCCAGCTCGTAAGACAAGTTTCTATCCCGCATGAGGAGCCTCCGCCTCACACGAGGACTTTCCGCCTCACCTCCGACAACTTGATCGCACAAGGAGTCTCCGCCTCCGACTACTTGTTCGCACGAGTAGTTTGCGTCTCTAAGTAGGGCGAGGCCCACACATGGAGGTCAGAGCGTGGGATCCAGGGCCCACTAAACGTGGCGCTGTGTGACGCCCCAGTTTTTCAGCCCGGTTTATTAACCCTAATGATCCGTCAACCGAGTTGACTTTGGTCCAACGACGGTCAACCTGGGCCATCACCTCGAAAACATCATCGACAACCCCTAATGACCCCTTTGGTCAACCTTGGTCAACCTTTGGTCAAAACCCCTTGAACACCCCTTAGACCCTCCTATGTCGACCGGAACTTTTGTCGCGTTCTCCAAATTTCACCTAAACACTTCAAAATATCCCAATGTAAAAGTTGTGTATTTTGTCGAGGGACACAACTTTCATGTTGAGTGGCATTGGAGATTCGGAGTGGAAATGCGTGAAAAAGCTCGGTCAATGCACCTGAGTACTATTCACTGGCGCCCAGAAAACAACCAACTTGGCATGCCTTTTGTGCACAAATGATTGAGAAAAAGGCCATACACCCTTTCTAGGAATTGTAGGGGATTAAGAGATATACAACTTTACTTATTACCCCTTGGTCCACTACAGTTCAATTTTTTGGAGAAAAATCTGGTCAAAGCGGGCTAGGCTGAATTGGTTTTGGCCTCTTGGCGCTCCAGAGCGCGTCGGCCGCGCCGCGGCCTCGCCGGGCTCGCACGCCGAGACCGGCCTTGGTCCGCTGAGTCCGCGCGCGCGTGGGACCCCGTTGAGGACCATGTGTGGTTCGAGGACCGGTGGATGGTCGCTCCCTTGTGTGATGAGTGATTGACAACGTTGTGTGGACCGATTCTTGGCTAAGTATTGCAGGTGCGGGTTGCGGCTTGACTCGTGTTGGTGCGGGTGAAGAACAAGCGCGAAAGGTCGTTGCGGTGAGGCCTCCGGGTGTGGAGAAGACAAGTAGGCTTCGTTCGAGGGACCCGGTGGCCGGCGGGGTCAAGTGCGGGCTGCATGGTGGCATGAACAAGCAAGATGAAGTCGTGGACGGTTTCTTGGTATTATTGGCGGAGGCTACACCGAGTTCGCGGGGTTTGCGGTGGTTCACCGAGAGAACCACCGGGTTACCTCGGTTGAGCCACAAAACCGAGGCCGAAGACTCGACGAGGAGGTGCGGCCACCCGGGCGGTTCAACCGCCCGGGAGGGGCGGTCGGGACCGCCCGGGGCCGGTCGGATCCACCGGGCCGGCCTAACCGCCCCGGCGGGGCGGTCCGACCGCCCGCCGCCGGCGCCGAGAAGCTTCGAAGCGGAGGACACGCGTCGGGATCGCAAGGCGTGCGTCGAGGCTACGCGAGGTGCGGTCGCGGGGCATCCGTCCGATGGTGAAGACATCAAGAATTCCAAATCCGCCCTTGAGGGGCTTGTATCCCTAGTTAGTAGAGAGGGGCATTTTAGACATTCGGTTGCCGCCTATATAACCCAAGAGGTGAGAGGTTGGCAGCCAACCCTTGGAACCCTAGCTCATTTGGTTTTTCCATTTTCGTTCTCCATTTTTCCTTAGGTTTTTAGAGGACTAGCTTGAGAGCTTCATGTGAGATCTAGAGAGAGGGATGGATGTTTGGGTGGCAAGCTAGACCATGTACGAACCTTTCATGGCATGTATAGATGGTTCGGCGTTGTTCATCACGGTGGTTTTCCCGTCTCTTTTGTGTTGATTTTCGGAGCTCTTTGTTGGCGGTGTTTTGAGGACGATTTCTTGGGGTTTTTGGTGGGTGTCACGTATGAGGTTTTTGTGCCTCTTTGGCTGGTGACTTTGCCCCCAAATCTTCTTTGAATCGGACTCGATTTGGTGGTTTTCGTTGGAACTCGAGTTCTTGAGGTTTGGTCACGAGATTTGCGATTCCCCATGATTGAGAGCGTTTCGGTGCAATTCCTTTGAGGGAGAGGTCGTCCATGAGGTGACCCAGGCATCCCCAAAGTTTCGCTGCAATCCGTTGGGTGAATCGGGAGATCGGGTGATGCAAAGTTGAGGGTTGACCCGCGGTTCCCCTTTTCCCGTTCTGTCTGGGGAGGGCGGTCTAACCGCGTAGGAGGGGCGGTCTAACCGCCCCGGGCTCGTCCGGAGAAAGTTTTGATTTTGGCCGAGATCTTCTGGTAGCATGTTGGCCTTGACCAGGGGATTGTATGGTTGAAATCTTGGAGCGTTTCGAGTCCGTTTGCTTGGGTTTTCACTCGGATCTTTGTGCTCGGAGGAGGGAGGTCTAACCGCCCCCGGCACCGGGTTTAACCGCCCTAGGCCTTTCCGAAGAAAGTTTGATTTTGCTGGACCTTTCTCTGTGAGTTTGTTCACCTTGATCGGAGGAGCGTTCTGGTGAAATCTTGGCTCGTTTTAGTGTAGTTTGCTAGGTGTTCTTGGTCGGGGTTCGTTCTTCGGGTACGGGAGGTTAGGATCGCCCGGTGTAGCCGGTCTAACCGCCCCTAGGCCCTTGGGTGAAGTTTTGGTTTTCGCCAAGATTTTCCGGTAGCTAGCATGGCCTTGACCGGAGATCTCTGTTGGTGAAACCGTGGTGTGTTTTGGTGCTCGGAAGAGGCGTTTCGAGAGGATTTCTTGGTTGCCGGGTGGAGGCGGTCTAACCGCCCCCTATACCCGGTCTAACCGCCCCCTGCGGTTAGCCGGCTTTCGAGTTGTTTCCGCCGTTGTCGGTCTGCGTGTGTGTTGTGGTTGCCGATAGAGTTTGTTCCTAGGACCGGTAGCACTCCGGTGGCTACGTGGTTTTGGCAAACGGGGAGGTAGAAGTGCGGAGCGTGTGATTTCGGGGGTTCGACCGAGCTAGTTCGTCTTGTCGGAGTTTCAATCTCCCTCGAGAAGAATTTTTATCGGCTCCCATTCACTCCCCCCCCCCCCCTCTGCGGTCGCCTTATCGGTCCTTCAAGTGGTATCGAGCCGGTTCGGGTCTTTGTTGACTCTAACCGGGTCTAAGATCCAAGGATGGCGTACCGGGAACGGGGTTCGGGTCCTCCACACTTCGATGGCAAGAACTACCGGATGTGGAGCAAGCGGATGGGTGCGTTCCTCCGCGGAAAGGGTCGGCTGCTTTGGGATGTCACGGTGGACACAGGGCTATGTCCGGCCGATGGATTTCCTTGCTCCGGGGTCGAGGGGACGATTCGACGCCAACAATAAGGCGGTCGACTACTTGTTTCGTGCTTTGTGTCGACCGAGTTCGATCGGGTGCACACCGAGCACTTGGCTTGTAGGATTTGGGCGGTGTTGAAGGAGGCTCATGTTGGGAACGCCCGAGGTTCGGGCACGGTTGTATGCGACCTACCGGAGAGAGTACGAGAACTTCACTCATCTCCCCGGTGAGTCCATCGATGCCTTGTTTCGAGAGGTTCACGGTGGTGGTGAACAACATGAGGGCCAATGTGGACGTGCTCCCGTACGATGATCATGATAGAGCGGTCAAGCTCTTACACTCTTTGGATCGTACGATATGGGGCGGAAAGTTCGAGGCCATAGTCGAGTCGGAGAGGTATGATACTCTGACGGTGAACGAGCTGTTCTCGAAGCTCAAGTCGGCTGAGGTGGATAGGGGCATGACAGCCAAGATCGAGGGCCCGACTGACTCTCATAGTCTCGCCCTCGTCGGTGGTTTGAAAGGAAAGGCTAATACTAACCCATCCACCGGGATGTTTTCTTTGTCCTCTTTGATGTCTATGCCAGATGAGGAGTTCGACGTGCTTGGAGAGGACGAGCTGGCGCTCCTGACGAGGCGGTTCGAGAGGTTGCACGAGAACCGCGTGAACATGAGGAGGAACACGAGGACCTTGCTTCAAGTGCGGCAAGACTGGACACTATTTCGCCGAGTGTCCGAAGGTGAACAACCACGACAAGCACAAGTTCAAGGACAAGAGGAAGAAGTCCAAGAAGAAGGATCATGAACATGGGAAGAAGGCACGGTCTCGAGAGAAGATGAAGAGATCAAGCGACATCGAGTCTGATTCCGAGGACACGTCTTCAAGCTCGAGTGATGAAGACGAAGAGGATGAGAAGAAGAGGAAGAAGAAGAAGAACCTTGGCAAGTATCTCAACGGCCTTTGTGTGACGGGCCTAAGCCTCAAGGACGACTTCTGCGGCATGGCTCGCAGTTCGAGTAGCAAGAGAAGCCAGAAGGACGCCTCGGACTTGGATTCCAAGGATGAGGTATGTGATGAGCTATCTTCTTTGCGCAAGGAGAATGAGGAGTTGGTTGACTTGCTTGATAATCGCGATCACATGCTTAGAGAGGCTAAGAAGCTTAGGAAGGAGCTTAGATCTTTGCTCGAGGACGCTAGGACTAGAGTGGGCCGAGCTAGAAACACGAGGTTCTTGATAGCAAGCTTGAAATTGATTCGCTTAAGGCTAGCCCCCGTTGTTTCGATGAAAATGATTGTGCTGATTGCTCTGCTTTCCTAGCCGACTTGGTCGATCTTAGGGAGAAGTATGCCTCCAAGTGTGAGGAACTAGATGTGCTTAGGGTTGAATTGGCTGAGCTACAATCTAGACCCACTTTGCTTGGTGCTTGCACTTCTTGCCCTGGTTTGCATGAGAAAATTGTTGAGCTTCGTTCTCGCATTGGTTCGCTAGAGGCTGATTTGAAAGTGCCTATTCCTACTTCTTGTTCTACATGTGAGTTGCATGCTATGAAGAATTTGGATATTGCAAAATGTGTTGGTCGCTTGCAAGATGAGAATGATAAGTTGCGTGAAGCGCTGAGTTGGTTGTCGAGTCAAGAACCTCAGCTTGGTATGATGATTGCTAGCCGTAAGCGCTTTGATGGTTGGGCCTTGGGATTGGATAAGGTTGGTGAGGGCGGTGGTGAGAGAGAAAGGAAATTTGGGAATGTTTCGGCTCCACCACAACCCACACCCAAAGACAAGTTAGCATCCAAGCCAAACCAACCTAGTGAAAAGCCTAGTGAGAAACCAAGTGAAGAGTCTCACCCCAAGCCTAAGCCCAAACCAATCCTTTTCCATTGTGAGTTTTGTGGGAAGGATGGTCACAAGAGAGAGTTTTGCTATAAGAGAAAGAGAGAGGCGAGAATGGCTAAAGAGTGGGCGAACAAGGACGGTACCACCCTTCTCATGGTGTGCCCGAGTCTCGTATGCCACCGCCTAAGGGAAAGGGCTTTGTGCGTAAGGATCCGGCATGGGGATATGAGAAATCCCGTAGCCGCGGTGGTGGTCCGGAGAGGGCGGTCGGACCGGCCGGCTAGGCGGTCGGACCGGCCCCCCGCCCGAGGAAGGGCGGTCGACCGGTCCGGCTAGGCGGTCGAGCCGGCGGCCCTCCCCGCATTTCGGCGTTCTGTTTTCGAGGTCGTGATGCTTGGTGGTTTCAGTTCCCTTGGTCATGGTGCAGATGGTAGACACTTTGAGTCTAGTGGCGTTGAGTTTGCTGGACGTTCTCCACCTCGTGATCAATACGAGTTTGGGAGAGGTCGCAGTTTTGAGTCTCAGAGGGGCTACAGACCATGCTTTCCCTTTCGTGGTACTCGTGCTCCTCCAGTGAGACGGGAGTGGTGTTCCCATGGTGGTTCCAGGTTTGATAGGTTTGACAGGATGGATCGCTGTATTGATAGGCAGGGTAGGATGAATGTTGCTAACCCTACTTTTGAGGAAATGGCCCGACACTGGTTTCACACTTTTGGGACTAACCCCAGTGTTGAGTCATTTGCTGGTTCTCGCTCTTGGTTTTGAGTTGCAGGTGGGAGGCCCGGAGAACATTTGGTTGATATCGGGGGTGGTTCTTCGGCCTCATACCCCGGGGGTGACATGTAGGTGCATCACTTTCGGGGATGGTGGACAAGGATGAGTGAATTGTGAAGAAATGATAAAGGTAAGTGCTTTGTGACCTTCGAGTGTGTGGCCTTGGTCAAGACACTTGGTTTGTTTTGCTCCTTCTCTATATCATGTGTGTAGGGTGAGCTTTGTATGCTCTTTGGCCCTAGTGCATGTGTTTAGGGGGAGCTTGTGAGTTTTGTGCTCCTTTGCTCTTTTGCGGTGGTGTCGAGCCCTTTTTGCCTCCCCTCGAGGAGCCGGTCTTTTGTGAGCTTTGTGTGTGTGGTTGGTTTCCTAAGTTGGTGGTGAAGCTCCTTGTGTAGCATATGTATAGCTTTCCTTTGTGCATTTATTGCATTTGGCATGGCATATGTAACATGATGTATAGGCATCCTTGTATCTTAGATTGCATGCATTTTGTATCATATGCATTGGATAGGAAAAGCTTCTCCTATATACATTGTTCACCATGGGTTGCTATATATGTTCTTGTGAGCTCGTTTGGTATGCTACGGGTAGTTTGGCTTAGCTCTTGATGATCTTGTCGAATGATCCATGGTTGATGGCTATTTGTTTTGAAAGATGTCACATATATGCTCTCTCATGTGTAAATGCCTTTATATGATCTTGACATATTTTAGTGGCTTGGCTATACTTAATTTGTGGTTGGATAGCTAGTTTATTGATCATATGGGGCCAAAGGCTCATTTGCCATCATGAATGTTTAGCCCTCTTGCTTCATCTTGTGGAGGGGCATAAGTTCCTTTTTGTCGCAAAGACATTTCATGTACCATCTACAAATCTGAAAATGAAATGAAAAATGCTTGGAAAATATGTTCCTATGTCATATGTCTTGAAATTAATTTGCTTTGGGTGCTAAACCGTTGCATGATGCCTACCAATGAGAAGTCTCATACATAGAAGTAGGCACATGGCTCGGTGGCTTTGACATGACATGAGGTGCTTTTGGGTGTTTATGATGGTCTTATGATTAGAATGGCTGTCCTAGCATGAAATTTGAGTGGCTTTGCCATTTTGATATGTTTTGCTCATGTTTAGGTATTTGCTTATGAGAGAGTAACTTTTCGCAAAATTACTCAAATCCTTTTTAGCCTTGTCCAATGATTGTGAAACTTGGTGATCATGTAGTTAAGGTCATTACGAACCCGTCGAGTATCTAACTTGCTCATTTGGACTTGTGTAGCTTCTTGTGATGAATTTTGTATATTTGAGAAGCTACATGTTGAAAGTTTTTGCATTTTGCCTTGATTCATGCATTGTCAACAAGGGGGAGAAGTGTGTGCATGATTTGGGCACCTGGGAGCTTATGGAAGGTGTCCAAAGTGGTTCGACAATTTTCGGAGAAGTTTTTGCAGGGCGGTCACATGGGGCGGTCTAACCTCCCCAGGGGCGGTCACATGACCAGGGGCGGTTTAACCGGCCCGTGCTTGGTTTGCTCTTTGTCATGCATTTCCAAGTGACCTTCTTGCATGCATTGGTTCAGGGGGAGTTTGCATATGTGCAGGGGGAGCTCTTGTGTGAGTTTTTGGCTCGTGGCCTTGTGTGCTTTTGGTGGTTTTTGCTCTTTGTTTGAGCATGGTTTTGTCTCGGATGTGTCGAGCCGTTGCCCTTGCCTAAGGGGTCCGAGACTTGTTCTCTTCAAGTGATCTTGTTCTTTGCCTTTCTTTGGCTTTTGATCACTTGTTGGAGTTTTTCTTTTAGTAGTTTCTTTTCTTTTCTTTTTATCTTTGGTTACAAATCATGTGTGTTGTCAATGCACTCATCAAGGGGGAGATTGAGGACCATGTGTGGTTCGAGGACCGGTGGATGGTCGCTCCCTTGTGTGATGAGTGATTGACAACGTTGTGTGGACCGATTCTTGGCTAAGTATTGCGGGTGCGAGGTTGCGGCTTGACTCGTGTTGGTGCGGGTGAAGAACAAGCGCGAAAGGTCGTTGCGGTGAGGCCTCCGGGTGTGGAGAAGACAAGTAGGCTTCGTTCGAGGGACCCGGTGGCCGGCGGGGGTCAAGTGCGGGCCGCATGGTGGCATGAACAAGCAAGATGAAGTCGTGGACGGTTTCTTGGTAGAGCCTCAAAACCAAGGTCGAGCCGGGACTACGTGGGAGCCGAGTCATGAGTGGAGATTGGCGGAGGCTACACCGAGTTCGCGGGGGTTTGCGGTGGTTCACCGGAAAACCACGCGGGTTACTCGGTTGAGCCACAAAACCGAGGCCGAAGACTCGACGAGGAGGTGCGGCCACCCGGGCGGTTCAACCGCCCGGGAGGGGCGGTCGGACCGCCCGGGGCCGGTCGATCCACCGGGCCGGTCTAACCGCCCCGGGGGGGCGGTCCGACCGCCCGGCCGCCGGCGCCGAGAAGCTTCGAAGCGGAGGACACGCGTCGGGATCGCAAGGCGTGCGTCGAGGCTACGCGAGGTGCGGTCGCCGGCATCCGTCCGATGGTGAAGACATCAAGAATTCCAAATTCACCCTTGAGGGGCTTGTATCCCTAGTTAGTAGAGTGGGGCATTTTAGACATTCGGTTGCCGCCTATATAACCCAAGAGGTGAGAGGTTGGCAGCCAACCCTTGGAACCCTAGCTCATTTGGTTTTTCCATTTTCGTTCTCCATTTTTCCTTAGGTTTTTAGAGGACTAGCTTGAGAGCTTCATGTGAGATCTAGAGAGAGGGATGGATGTTTGGGTGGCAAGCTAGACCATGTACGAACCTTTCATGGCATGTATAGATGGTTCGGCGTTGTTCATCACGGTGGTTTTCCCGTCTCTTTTGTGTTGATTTTCGGAGCTCTTTGTTGGCGGTGTTTTGAGGACGATTTCTTGGGGTTTTTGGTGGGTGTCACGTATGAGGTTTTTGTGCCTCTTTGGCTGGTGACTTTGCCCCCAAATCTTCTTTGAATCGGACTCGATTTGGTGGTTTTCGTTGGAACTCGAGTTCTTGAGGTTTGGTCACGAGATTTGCGATTCCCCATGATTGAGAGCGTTTCGGTGCAATTCCTTTGAGGGAGAGGTCGTCCATGAGGTGACCCAGGCATCCCCAAAGTTTCGCTGCAATCCGTTGGGTGAATCGGGAGATCGGGTGATGCAAAGTTGAGGGTTGACCCGCGGTTCCCCTTTTTCCCGTTCTGTCTGGGGAGGGCGGTCTAACCGCGTAGGAGGGGCGGTCTAACCGCCCCGGGCTCGTCCGGAGAAAGTTTTGATTTTGGCCGAGATCTTCTGGTAGCATGTTGGCCTTGACCAGGGGATTGTATGGTTGAAATCTTGGAGCGTTTCGAGTCCGTTTGCTTGGGTTTTCACTCGGATCTTTGTGCTCGGGGGAGGGAGGTCTAACCGCCCCTGGCACCAGGTTTAACCGCCCTAGGCCTTTCCGAAGAAAGTTTGATTTTGCTGGACCTTTCTCTGTGAGTTTGTTCACCTTGATCAGAGGAGCGTTCTGGTGAAATCTTGGCTCGTTTTAGTGTAGTTTGCTAGGTGTTCTTGGTCGGGGTTCGTTGCTGGGTACAGGAGGTTAGACCGCCCCAGGTAGCCGGTCTAACCGCCCCTAGGCCCTTGGGTGAAGTTTTGGTTTTCGCCAAGATTTTCTGGTAGCTAGCATGGCCTTGACCAGAGATCTCTGTTGGTGAAACAGTGGTGTGTTTTGGTGCTCGGAAGAGGCGTTTCGGAGGATTTCTTGGTTGCCTGGTGGAGGCGGTCTAACCGCCCCCTATACCCGGTCTAACCGCCCCCTCTGGTTAGCCGGCTTTCGAGTTGTTTCCGCTGTCGGTGCTGCGTGTGTGTTGTGGTTGCTGATAGAGTTTGTTCCTAGGACCAGTAGCACTCCAGTGGCTACGTGGTTTTGGCAAACGGGAGGTAGAAGTGCGGAGCGTGTGATTTCGGGGGTTCGACCGAGCTAGTTCGTCTTGTCGGAGTTTCAATCTCCCTCGAGAAGAATTTTTATCGGCTCCCATTCACCCCCCCCCTCTCCGGTCGCCTTATCGGTCCTTCACCCGTCCCCCCGGCGCCGCACCGCCATCCCCGCCCCATCTCCATGCCCCACGTGTCGCGCGTGCCGTGGCCACACCGTGCCGACCTTGCGCCGCCCGGCCAACCGCAAGCCGTCGTACGCATCGCACGCAGCGCGCCCATGCCGGTGTCCATGCCGCGACCACTGTGGATTTCGTGCGCGCCAAGTCGTCGACCACTATAAGAAGCTCGAGTTTCCCCCTCGCGCGCACATGCTTCCCGCCGTCGGCTCGGTCCGCCACCGTGCGCTAGTTGCGCCCACGGAGAGCACCCCCTTCCGGTCGTCGTAACCGCCAACCTGTACTGCTTTTACCTCCACTAGGACCCCCCGTAGCTCCCCCATCCTGGTGTTGCCCTGTCCGAACCGCAGGCTCGCCGGAGCCCAAGCTCCAGCGGCACTCGCCGCCGGCCTCCGCCGTGCCGCTCACCGGCGGTCTTTTCGGCCCCAAACCAACACCCAGATCGGTCGCCTGTGACCCCTAGACCACTCTCCTCCCCTTCCCCGGCCCTCTCCGGCGAGCACCTCGCCGGATTTCACCGAGTCGCGCCGCCCCAAGCCCCCGAGGACCGCATTGCATGAACTTCTTGAGTTCCAGGGGTTTTTGTGCGAACTAAGGGTATAGTTGTGAACCTTCTCGTCTTTCCAGGGGTCCTTGTGCAAAAAGATTCTTTCCTTTCCTTTGTGATTTGCCAGCAACTTGTTAAATCCATATAAAATTGTAGAACAATCCAAAAATTGCAAAACCAATTTCGTTGTGCTCTATGTGACTAGAACTACAACTTTTGCAAACCTTGTATATACTTTTGAGCTTTATTTTTTACATGAAAAATAGAAATCACTTTTACCTAGATTTATTGTTCTGCAAAATCCATACATGTTCTTGAGCTGATTTTTGGATATGTTGTGAGTACTAGCATGTGTAGGTCATGTGCAAAACTTTGCACAAAGTTACTGAAGGAATATGTTATTATGATTTATCTTGTATTTAAGCCTTTTCTGCCTAGATGATTTTTGTAGTAAAAAGGTAAAAAGCTTTTTGAGCTAAACTTCTGGGAATAGTCATGAAATGTCCAAATGCACCTTTAATGAATTAATCATGATTTTTGGACTGATATAAATATTTATCCCTGATTTATGCTTATTTTTAATCATAAATGTGTAGATCAAGATCTATAATGGCTATAGATGTGTTTGTTGGTTTCCTAAGCTTGTTTTAGACCAGAGAATGTGTAGGAGAAAGTTTGAATCCATAAGTGTTACATTTATTTTTGTGTGCATTTATCTTGTTTGTGGTTAATAAAAATGCTATATTTGATGTATTTATTTTTATTGCTTAAGCAAGTGTGCATGTGTGAGCAGTGGCTTGCATTGAACTTGATGAGCTCAGTGAGTAAAACACTTGGTGTTTTATGAATTATTTTGTTGCTTAAAGGTGAAAGAACCTTTGTAGGTTTAATATTGAAATTAATTGGGAAAATCACTTGGTGTAATATGAATTATTTTGTTGCTTAAAGGTGAAAGAACCTTTGTAGGTTTAATATTGAAATTAATTGGGAAAATCACAAACCACACCTAAGGACCTCATGTTTGTGTTGTAAAACTTGCTAACAAGTTTATAACCAACCCCTTGCTGTTTTGTGAGAATTAGATTAATTTACTTGTATATATATGTACACAGTCACTATTAAAAAGTTTAGATAATAAAGCATCACATATTGTTCCTTTATAGGAAGAGTATGTTGAATGTATTATTATCTAGGTGAATGTGGTCAACCATGCACCCATGGTTGCCATAAGTTGTTTTGAAATTAATTAAATAAATTTGTCAATTAAGTCTTGCATTTGCATCCTCCGTGTAGAAGTTCCCGACGGTAGCTACACGCACGTGCCAGTGGACGTGAACGAGGGAACACGAGGAGAAGTGCTCTACGTCACCGTAGAGCAAGACCCGGACCAAAGTGTTGGGGGGTTACCCGAAAAATTCGGATGATTCCCCTAACACGAGAGAGAGAGAGAGAGTTCTTAACACGTTCAAACACAAAGTAAGAGCGCTGAGAGACTGTGATTCCCTCCGCAGATTGCACAAGTTCCCAAAAATCTGAATCCGTTTACACGTGCCCTCGTGCCCCCTTTTATAGGGAGATGAAGGGACTTTTACATTCCTAAAACACCCTCAAGCTCAGAGAATATTTCTAGTGTGAACGCATACAAGAATGTCTTTATCGTCTAACACATTTACAAGTCTGCCACTAGTTCACACTCAAAACCCGGACTTTTTGGGACAACAACTTTGACTTTGCTTCTTCGTCGGTTCGTGAATGTCTTCGCGTGTGACTCCAGAACTGGGTCCCCAACAGATTCCCGAATCAGCCTTTGCTTCTTCGTCGGTTCATGAATGTCTTCACGCATGACTTCCGAACTGGGTCCCCGACAGATTCCCGAATCAGCCGCCCTTCGAAGTTCGTGCCACCGCCAGCTCGAGGTTCCGGGCTTCCGCATGTTCGCGACTCCACGTCTTCACCGAATCACGATCCCCGAACTTCACATATTCGCGAATCCGAGGCTTCGCAGGTTCCAGGCATCCGAAAATTGTGAGTTCCCTGTTCCTGAAAAACATGTCTCAAGAACATTGTCAAACCTAACGTTGCGAGGGTGACGGGTTTTCCTGAATTCCCCAACACTAGCCCCTCGGGGAAGCGGGTTGACTCCGACGATCCGATTCCACGAATATTTCGGAAATTTAGTAAAAAACGTCACCCTCGGAACGTCGGAGGGGACACGCGTCGCCCGGAAACCCTAGAACGGTTAGATCGAGGCAGGTTTCGCGGAACTACCCCTCCCCGCCCCTATAAATAGGAGGCTCCCGCTGTTAAAAAATTTTACAGCTCTCCTACTTTTTTACAATTTGTGAATCTTTCTGCTCGCAGATTCTCGTCTTCTACTTAAAAGTTCGCGAACTTCCGGTTTTCTTCGGATCTCTCTAAGGTATTATTTATTTCTCTCTTTCAATTCTTACTTGTCATTTTTGCTGCAATGGTATTTTTGTTCTGTGGACTTCATTCTCGGATGTTGTTCTAATTCCTTCGTACGTGTAACTCTGTTGGTTAGGTGGCTCGATTCAAAAGCACCACGAGACCCATGACTACCGAAGAACTTATCGCAGCTGGTCTCCCAGTTGACCCAATTGTCGAAGGTGTTGAGAATGCTGCACCAGCTGAAGATGCAGGCTCTCCTAGTGGCTCCAGGAGTGGCGAGGATGGGGAGGTTCAAACAGATGACGACGAAGATATCGGGGACGTGGACGTCGGCGTCGGTGATCTGGTTAAAGCAAAGACTGCAGGACCGCTGCCACCCTCTCTTGTCTTCAGAGAATCCAAAGTCACGACCAATCTAATTCGAGAATATTAAAAAGCCGGGTTCTTCCCTCCGGACGCTGGGCGAGCCCCTCTTGACGAACAAATCCCCACCCCTGAGGATGGAGAGGTTGTTGTCTTTCGTGATTTCTTCATCTGTGGACTCAGATTCCCCTACGACCCTATTTTGCCGGCGATTTTGGATGCCTTTTCGGTGAAAATCCACCAGCTTTCGCCGATGTCTTTTCTTGAGATGTCGAAATTCATTTGGATCATGAAGACCTTTGGCTGTAACCTCAGTGTTGACGCCTTTGCCAGATTCTACGAACTGGTAATTATTCCCGAGGTTATCAAGGTCGGCGACGGGCAGTTCTACCAAGCTCAACATGCGTGCCGCACCTTCAACACCCGGGCGCCGAACACCCGAAAAGGGATCACTCGAATCCGGATTGCTCCCCGCCGCAAGACCAACCTCACCGACGACCGGAACTCTTATTGGTTCTATTTGAAGGTCAACATGTCCGAAGTTTCGGCTACACGGGCCCGGCTCACCCCTTGTGCCGCCCCTATCGCGCCCCCGATCGCGGTGAACACCGCCGAATTCAATCACCGGCGGTGGGGATTAGAAACCGCGAGAGTGCTTTTCATCTCGCCGCACTATACTTGGGGGCCGCGACATCATTGAAGAGTTCGTTTCGTTGCCCGGACCGGCCGATTTCCGGCGGGCCGGGCTCCCATTGTGATCGTGTACTTCAACGTCAATTGGGCGGCTCGAGAAGTGCCTTTCCCGAAGTTCGGGATTAAGCTTCGTGAAAATCGCAGCACCGATGCCTTCATGATCGAGATAGAAAAGAGGGTGAATGTCATGATAGGCGAATATACCATGAACGAATACAAGGCGTACAATGCTCTTGTGAAACACAAGAAGAGGATCAATCGCGTGTTCACCGAGGTCTGTGGAGACAAGTCTTTCAGTTCTCGAAGTCCGGGTCCCAAGCTGAAGGTTCCCGCGGTTGCAGTGGCTAGTTGTTCGGCTGCCCCTATCAATGCCCCACGAATAAGATCTTCGAAGCGAGGCTCATCGGCTGTCAGTGAAAGCACTTCCTCTGGGGTTAAGCCTTCTAGGAAAAGATCTTTGGAGTCGTCGAAGCGTAAGCGCAAGACCTCTGAACGAACTTCGGACGCTGAGCTTCAGGCGGCTTCCAGCCTAGCCCAGATGAGTCACAAGAAGTTGAAGAAGGCGGTTGTTGACGGATAAAAGACGTATCCCTCTATGATCCGCAAGCGTACGGACCCCACACCTTTTTCACCACGGGATTCCCAAGGTTCTTGTCAATCCGTGGAGCAAGGGGATTACTAGCGCTTAACAAAGTACTAATCTAGTTGAATAAGAAAACCTTTAAAGAGAGTATTAATCTAAAAGTAAAGACAATCTAACCTAAGTTAATCTAAGTTAAGTTGATCAAACAAATCTAGGGTTAAACTAGATGGTAAAGGGTGAACACAAGAGAGTGAGCAAGAAAGATAAGCGTTCCCTCCCTAGGATCTAGGATAACATGGTATGCATCTACTACACGAAAGCGGTAAACCAATCTACCGGGGGTTGTGACCACGGTTTCGCCCTTTCCCTCCTCTCGTATCGTCACTACGCGAAGGTATTCGTGACTAGACCTATGATGGACACGGTATGTTGATGGAATCTATGGGAGTAGCGGATATCATACGCCCGAAAAACACGGTGGCCTACCTTAATCATCAAAGCATCATCAACATGAAAACAATAGATTGAAACCACGAATCAAGTAGCGATCACATAGCATGTATCCATCTAATCCTAGGGATGAACGGAGACATTACCCCCATCATCTTACACGGATTGAAGCACATAGGGGTGATGGAGACTCCGGAGAACATCGTCGATGAAGATGGCGGCGATGGAGCTTGGGAACACCCCTAGGCCAGCGGCTTGGAGTCCTCCTCTTGCTTCCTTCTCTCCGCCGGCGTTAATCCTTGCGACGAGCTCATCTAACTCTCTCCCTCATCTTGCGGCGGCGGTGTTCGGTGATTGGCGTCGGTAAGATGATTTCTTCGATGTGGCGGCCGACGGCGGCGGAGGCAATAAATAGACAAACACCTAGGGCAAAGGAGGGACCGAACCGACCCCGGAGTGGGCTGGGCCGGCCGGCCCAGGCCCACTTCGGCCCGGTTCGGCCCCGGTTTCCTCCCCGGTTGCTTCTCGCATGATCCCTTATTCGTGTGCACTTGCATGTGGGCCTTTGACGTCGTTTCCTTCACGGTTAAGGCTTGAATCCTTGCTATGCAAGCTTCGCTGTTTTCTGGTTGAGTCCCTGAAGACTTGCACATTGACGCTTCGGTCCTTGGGTCATTTGGAGTCATGTTCATCGCGTGTCTTGACTCTTGTCGGGCTTCATGATCTTCTTCCAAAGTGCTTGGTGAACTTATCCCGAAAGTCTCCTCATTAGCGTAGATTTCCCTGCGTAAACAACAAACTCCAAAATCGACATGCAAGTGTGAACTTGTTACATCATTAGTATGCCTAGTGGCGGGTTAGTTGCAAATCATAATCGAAACCAATGTATAACAAGTACTCTAGGTTGACGGAAATTCACCGTCAACATCTCCCCCATGCTTAAACCTTGCTCGTCCTCGAGTAAGTAATCCTTGCTTAAAAGGGAAATCAATGTTGCCTTCCAACGTTGTCCCCGCACTTAATCATTCATGACGAGACAAATTGCTCTCTCTTCAATTTATTTTTAAAGTTCAAGTTGTGACCGGCTTCTTTTTCATTATGGAAGATAGACTAACAATAAAGAACAAGCCACATTTAATAAACATGATGCTCTCAAACTTAAGTGAACTTCAAACCATTACCTTGTCACATGGAAGATTTTCAAAAAGATGCATATCCAACATAAGTGAAAATCTCTTGCAAAAGCTCATGGAACACTCATCTCATCAAGTCACTCAAGCCTATACTAGATTATTTTCAACCTACTCTACTCATATGTGATAGTGGAAGGCTTATGTGGAGCTTGGAAGGTTAAAAACAATCCTAGCAAAACATACATCCGAAATATTGTCAAATTAAGAGAGAGGTCTATTGGAATTACCGAGACTCGTCAAAAAGGCAATGGAAAATAAATGTTGGAAAGAGAGAGGGATGAAACACACACATTTAGATAAGTGGACATGTGCAAGTGGCAAATGGATGATCCCGAGGCACGAGTGAAGTCCTCGTTATCGGATTGCACATGGTTGGAAGATTTGAGTATGGATGTGTCATCAAGGCACTTGAGAACTTATGAAGCAAAAAGATCCGAGGAGCATCTTTATTTTTTTCTTTATTTTATTTCCTTCTCATTTTTCTCTCTTTCTTTTTTTTCACTTTATTCTTCCTATTTTTCTTACTTTTCTTTTCTTCTTATCATATTTTTTTTCATTTTTCATTTTTTTCTTTTTTTTCTTTTGCTCCTCAAAACTTTTTGCAACATAATACTTACATAGCATTTGTGTCAGAGAATGACTCCTCCCCCATGCTTGAACGATGCTCGTCCTCGAGCATAAAAGATAGGGGAAATGACTGCTGAAGTAAGTATAAATTCCATAATATTGCGGAATATTTGAATCTCCATCGAGAATTTTACTCCATACTCCAATTGGGTTGTGGACAAGGAGGTGTTCACAAAAAAGATGTTTTTGGTTTAGGGTGGATGCCCGGTGAAGTTTGTGAAATTTTCGACGTGAAAACCCACAATGCATGGACAAAAGGCTAGTATGAAAAAGTTACACAAAGGAATGACCAGCTTCTTAGTATCGAACCATAGAAATCAATCCTAATCCAACTCATCAAAACATATGTTTGCAATCTACGGGTTTTGTTATCATAAAACATATATGTATATGGCGTTGGTAGGTAGAACTTTGCAAGAGCATCACAAATATGTAGATAGCATAAAATTTAAGTTTTCATAAAAACAACAAGTTATCCGGCTATCCATAAACTTAAATCAAAGAGCAAAGATATGTATGTGGGTCTAGAGCATAGTCATTTCACCTCCACAAATAAAAGAGCCGGTATTTAAATTAATTTCAGATCATATTATAGAGAGCAATTAGCCAAGACATGTATAACTTCATGTAGGTAAAACAAAGCGGCAACTTTCATCATCTTTTCGTAAGCATAGGCAATATAGAACATTGAGGTGAACACATGGTCATGCTTATCTATTGAAAGTAAAAAGAAACCTAGGTTGTCCTCCTAGTAGCGATGTTATTGTTTGAAGAGAAAAACAAAAGGTTGCACCTAGTTGAGGTTGAAGGCATACTTACAAGCATTTGTGTTTGGAAAAGAGAAGGTCCATGGAGATGTTACCATCCTTTGTAATTCTTCGTTGCCTTCTTCCGACATCTCCATGTATCGATGTGACTTTTGCTTTTGTCTTGATTTATTAATGCTCCTAAACTTCTGAATTTGATCTTGTATGCTTAATGGAGTCATTGGTCACCCTTCTCTTCAATGTTGTCATCACCATCTCCTCTTTCTTGTTCTCATCATCTCCTTGCTGTCTCTTTTTCATGGATTTCCCCCTCTGTCCAGAACAGAAAATATATCGAAATATAGCTTTATTGAAAAGTTTATGAAATTACCTTTCCAACGTGTGGTCATTCATCAAAAACGGAGTTCAAACAAGGGGGCTATGTCCGTTTTACTTCAGCGTTGCGTGCTGTCCAAAACTGATTTCAGGACGTGTTGCACTCGGTGATTCGGGCATAACCGCTTGTAGGAACCTCCGATTGTCTTGATTCTTGATTTGTTGGAATCGTAACTTCATGGGGCTTCTAAATATCCAAAAATATCCAGTGTTTTCCCTTTGAGACCATGCAGAATTTTGATGAGATTGGTGGCTTCTTGCGCATTGATCCGGAGATGTTAACGATCTTTATCATTCTATCTTCTAGAGTGTCATGTTGCACTTCCGTGTTGAAGATTCAGGGTCTCCCCCATGCTTAGCATTTTGCTAGTCATGGAAGAAGAAGACAAAGCATTTTTATCTTAGCCATCCTTCAATTTCCTTGTAGTGAGAGTCTTTATCTTGCCTGTAAGACGTTTTAAACGCACATTCTACCCCCAAGGTGACGGTTGGGAGTAGATAGAATTGCCAATAATCCAACAATGTCTCCTAAGATTCTTAACTTGTGGCATAATTAGTCTAATGAGGAATAAAAACCTAATGAGTGTACGTGGTGCAAGGTGTGTATGCACATGATAGGAAACCATATAAACAACGACAATGTTTTCACCTAGTTTTAAACACCATGTTTACAACTAGGTTGCCGAATTTCTCCAGAGCCATAAAGGTTTATTTTTCAAGGGTTAAAACAACATGTCTATCCCTAAATCAATAACTCTTATAGCACAAGAAAAATTAAGCGCATTGCAAAGCTTATAAACTGACCAAAGCAACATGAAAACATATGAAAAGCTAGCTAGGTTTATCGAACTTAACGATGATGGTCCGCAATCATGTTTAAACACCACGTTTACACAAGATCACAAAAGGAAAATACCCATAGGGCCCTATGAAGCATTAACATGGAAACTGAAGCATACATCATTAAGTATATAAAACAACCAAGCCAACTATGTGCAAAACATGTACATGCAAAGAAACATCACGTTGATAACGAAATGCAATGCATGCAAATAAATAAATATGAGCATGAACATGATGGTGGTTCTAAAAAGAAAACTAAACTTAGATTAATAACCACAAGTTGATCATCATAAGATGGTGTTATTCTTTATTCTCTCTAAGAAAGGAATAAAAACATAAAGAAACGGGTTGCCTCCCGAAAAGCGCTTCATTTAAAGTCATAGAGCTCGACTTTCTCACATACCTTCTTTTCGTTGCATAGCCATGGCCCTTCATGCAAGAATAAAAGGTACCAATGCAGCTTTAATTTACTTCCCATGTTGTGCTTGATCACTTATAGAAGACTTGCCCAAAGCATCCTTTTGTTTCATCGTTATCTCCTTCTTTATCATCCTTCGGTGCTGCCTTCACTTCATGAAATTTTTTTTTAATGTCCAGAACAGAGAGTATACTCAATCTCTACTCCATTGCACAGTGCACAAAATTTCCTTTCCAAGGAGTCTTTATTTGCTCAAATCGGACTCCGGACAAGAGAGTTACGTCCGTTTTACTTCGGCGATGAAATCTGTCCTGAAATTTCAGAACGCGCAACGCTCAATGTTTTCTCCATAACTCCTTGCACGGGTCTTCAAACTTGTTGGTTCTTGATGCGTTGGAATGGTAATTTGATGGAGCTTCTGAATATCTCATTTTCTTCATTTGTACACCTCTGAACAAGCTCTCAAATTGATGAAGACAGCAGCATCCATCGCGGGATTCGGAGAGGTTGATGATTTATCTTGCAACTCTTTTAGGCATGACTTCTTTTTTCCATTATTCAAGCCTTGTCTACATGGTTAGTGAAAATCGGGCCTTTCCCGACATATGATTCTTTAAGGTCATTAGCTTGACCAAGCGCAAAGCATGATCGAGATTTACAAAACTTATTGTAAACATACGCGTCCATAATTAACACCACATGTGAATTGTAGCAACAAGTCAAGGTGTAAATAAAAGAAGCATATGTTTCATGCATAGCACTTAGCTCATCATTAGGCAAAGGTTGTTTAGGTGTGAGATTAATTGGATCAAAAATAAATGTTTCCTCTTTTTCATTCTCAAGAAAATCTAGCCTATCAACATGATCACTATTGGAACAAGGCATAGACATTAAACTATCATTCATACTATTGGTTGAGCATGAGTATTTGAATTTATCAACATCAATACCAATAATATCTTGAGATTTCAGCGCGTACCTTGGCCTTAGAGATTTTTCAACAAGAGTGATATTTGTTTCATCAAGCGGTGTTGAAGGAGAATCGATCTCAACAAGTGTAGTTGCCTCTTCATCACCATCTTGCAATTTCTTCAACTCATCATGTGGAACATGTAATCCTTCAACTATGTACGCATTCATCTCTTCTTTGAAGACTTCTTTATCAACCAGATCTTCATCTTCAAAGACTTGTATGTTGCTTTCTTTATCTTCCATGTACCACATGTCGTCAAGATCGCTCATTGTTGATTCACTCTTTCCTTCATCCTTGAGTACTTCCATGTCTTGATTTGCTAGTGTGTAGGCTTCGATAGCACACAAGCTATCATCTAGCTTGAGTCCTATCTCCTCCCATTTATCCTTTGAGTCACTAGGCTCATCACGGTTGTACTCTTCTCTTCCTTCATCATAAATCTTTGAGTTGTCAAACCGGTCGATCCATCCTTCATCTCCTTCTTCTCTTTCTTCTTCAAACATCTTTTGGATCGACTCTCCACTCATCTCTTGATCAAATATATCTTCAGTTAGTTTGGCAACGTGTCGGCGTTCCTCCTTCCTTCGGTAGTTAATTAGTGGGGCGAAATCAACTTGAACCCAACCGGATTGAATGAACTCCGCCAATGGTCTAGCATTCCACATACTTCGGCCTACATTCATGTTAGTTTCAACATTTTTAACATCCGAAATGACTTCTCTTACCTTGGGAAGTGGATCTTCACTTTCTTGTATGGTCGGTTCATCTTCCTTGACCTTCGGTTCATCTTTTTCAGAAATTTCAGCAAGCACCTTGGGCTTGATTTTGTCATTTTGCTCCTCTCGACAACATCTTTGCCAATCTCGTATTGTTCTTTGTCCATTGCTTATCCTTTGTAAGATTTGTGCGGCTTCACTAATTGTTTTATCCACTATATCACCGCCCGCACACATGCTTACAAAACGAGACGAGTTAGGGGTTAGTGAAAAATAAAAGGTATGCAACATCAAGTCACCGGAAAATCCCAAGTTCGGGCCTCGCTCAAGTAGTTCATTAAAACGGTCCCATGCTTCATCAATTCCTTCATCCTCTCCTTGCTTGAAAGTGAGCACTTGTCTCCTTAAGTCTTGGACCTTGCTTATGGGAAGAACTTCAAAAGAAACTTCTTCACTAGCTCATCCCAATTTCCTTTTGCTTCAACGGGCGCAAGTGTGTACCATCTTCGCGCTTCATCTTCGAGAGAGAACGGAAAAAGATTCCACTTGAACCAAGCGGCCGGAACTCCTTTTTGTTGCACCGTGTTGCATAACATCGTGAATTCCTTAATGTGTCTATATGGGTTGTCATCCTCCAATCCTCTAAATGGTTTTGTCGCCACTAACTTGATGATTCCAGGCTTCACTTCATAGTGGGTTGTAGCAAACGTCAAATCTGATTTTTGCATCTCAATGTCTTCCATTGACGGCACCGCTAGCTCCCTTAGCGACATCTCTTCGTCTTCCAATGATGAGGTGAACAAATCCATCTAGGCACAAGAAAAGTAGAAAGAAAAACAAAAAAGATTTTTTTTTTTTTTAGAAAATAAGGGTTAGGTGTTAGTAATCAACAAAATTAATACTAGATTAAACATAGCAAATCGGCTTGCTCCCCGGCAACGGCGCCAGAAAAAGGGGGCTTGTTGACGGATAAAAGAAGTATCCCTCTACGATCCGCAAGCGTACGGACCCCACACCTTTTTCACCACGGGATTCCCAAGGTTCTTGTCAATCCGCGGAGCAAGGGGATTACTAGCGCTTAACAAAGTACTAATCTAGTTGACTAAGGAAACCTTTAAAGAGAGCATTAATCTAAAAGTAAAGACAATCTAACCTAAGTTAATCTAAATTAAGTTGATCAAACAAATTTAGGGTTAAACTAGATGGTAAAGGGTGAACACAAGAGAGTGAGCAAGAAAGATAAGCGTTCCCTCCCTAGGATCTAGGATAACATGGTATGCATCTACTACACGAAAGCGGTAAACCAATCTACCGGGGGTTGTGACCACGGTTTCGCCCTTTCCCTCCTCTCGTACTGTCACTACGCGAAGGTATTCGTGACTAGACCTATGATGGACACGGTATGTTGATGGAATCTATGGGAGTAGCGGATATCATACGCCCGAAAAACACGGTGGCCTACCTTAATCATCAAAGCATCATCAACATGGAAACAATAGATTGAAACCACGAATCAAGTAGCGATCACATAGCATGTATCCATCTAATCCTAGGGATGAACGGAGACATTACCCCATCATCTTACACGGATTGAAGCACATAGGGGTGATGGAGACTCTGGAGAACGTCGTCGATGAAGATGGCGGCAATGGAGCTTGGGAACACCCTTAGGCCGGCGGCTTGGAGTCCTCCTCTTGCTTCCTTCTCTCCACCGGCATTGATCCTTGCGACGAGCTCATCTAACTCTCTCCCTCATCTTGCGGTGGTGGTGTTCGGTGATTGGCGTCGGTAGGATGATTTGTTTGATGTGGCGGCCGACGGCGGCGGAGGCAATAAATAGACAAACACCTAGGGCAAAGGAGGGACCGAACCGACCCCGAGTGGGCCGGGACCGGTCGGCCCGGAGCCGGCCGGCCCGGGCCCACTTCGGCCCGGTTCGGCCCCGCTTTCCTCCCCGCTTGCTTCTCGCGTGATCCCTTATTCGTGTGCACTTGCATGTGGGCCTTTGACGTCGTTTCCTTCATGGTTAAGGCTTGAATCCTTGCTATGCAAGCTTCGCTGTCTTCTAGTTGAGTTCCCGAAGACTTGCACGTTGACGCTTCCGTCCTTGGGTCATTTGGAGTCATGTTCATCGCGTGTCTTGACTCTTGTCGGGCTTCATGATCTTCTTCCAAAGTGCTTGGTGAACTTATCCCGAAAGTCTCCTCATTAGCGTAGATTTCCGCGTAAACAACAAACTCCAAAATCGACATGCAAGTGTGAACTTGTTACATCATTAGTATGCCTAGTGGCGGGTTAGTTGCAAATCATAATCGAAACCAATGTATAACAAGTACTCTAGGTTGACGGAAATTCACCGTCAACGGCGGTGAAGAAGGTTTCTTCTTCCGGGGTTCGGCGAGTTTGAGGACCATGTGTGGTTCGAGGACCGGTGGATGGTCGCTTCCTTGTGTGATGAGTGATTGACAACGTTGTGTGGACCGATTCTTGGCCGAGTATTGCGGGTGCGGGTTGCGGCTTGACTCGTGTTGGTGCGGGTGAAGAACAAGCGCGAAAGGTCGTTGCGGTGAGGCCTCCGGGTGTGGAGAAGACAAGTAGGCTTCGTTTCGAGGGACCCGGTGGCCGGCGGGGTCAAGTGCGGGCCGCATGGTGGCATGAACAAGCAAGATGAAGTCGTGGACGGTTTCTTGGTAGAGCCTCAAAACCAAGGTCGAGCCGGGACTACGTGGGAGCCGAGTCATGAGTGGAGATTGGCGGAGGCTACACCGAGTTCGCGGGGTTTGCGGTGGTTCACCGAAAACCACCGGGGTTACTCGGTTGAGCCACAAAACCGAGGCCGAAGACTCGACGAGGAGGTGCGGCCACCCGGGCGGTTCAACCGCCCGGGAGGGGCGGTCGGACCGCCCGGGGGTCGGTCGCTTCCCGGGGCCGGCCTAACCGCCCTGTGGGGGGCGGTCCGACCGCCCCGGCCGCCGCGCCGAGAAGCTTCGAAGCGGAGGACACGCGTCGGGATCGCAAGGCGTGCGTCGAGGCTACGCGAGGTGCGGTCGCCGGCATCCGTCCGATGGTGAAGACATCAAGAATTCCAAATTCGCCCTTGAGGGGCATGTATCCCTAGTTATTAGTGAAGGGCGTTTTAGTCTTTTGGGTGCCTCCATATATACTCATTAGAGGGGTGGATGGCAGCCAACTCTTGGAACCCTAGCTCATTTCGTTTTTCCATTTTCGTTCTCTATTTTCCCTAGGTTTTTAGAAGGCTAGTTTGAGAGCTTCATGTGAGATCTAGAGAGAGGGATGGATGTTTGGGTGGCAAACTAGACCTTGTACGAACCATTCATGGCATGTATAGAAGGTTCGGCGTGGTTCTTCATGGTGGTTTTCCCGTCTCTTTGATGTTGATTTTCGGAGCTCTTTTTGGCGGTGTTTTGAGAACGATTTCTTGGGGCTTTTGGTGGGTGTCACGTATGAGGTTCTTGTGCCTCTTTGGTGGTGACTTTGCCCCCAAATCTCCTTTGAATCGGACTCGATTTGGTGGTTTTCGTTGGAACTCGAGTTCTTGACCTAGAAAAGCGATTTCTTCGATTCCTTTTGATTGTGAGCGTTTCGGGTCGATTCCTTTGAGGTAGAGGTTGCCCAGAGGTAACCCAGCCTATCCCCGAAGTTTGGCCGCAATCCGTGGAGTGATTCGGGAGATCGAGCGCGAGGAAGTTGAGGTTTGACCCGCGGGTTCTTGTTCTCGGAAGGGGCGGTCTAACCGCCTACGGGGGGCGGTCTAACCGCCCGGGGTATTTCCGGTCAAAGTTCTCGTTTCGCCGGATTTTCCTCCGTGAGTTTGTTCGCTTTGATCGGAGGAGTGTCCGGGTGAAATTTGGGGTCGTTCTCGTGCGCTTGCTAGGTGTTCTTGGTTGGAGTTCGTTGCTTGGGTACGGGAGGTTAGACCGCCCCTGTAGCCGGTCTAACCGCCCCTAGGCCCTTGGGTGAAGTTTTGGTTTTCGCCAAGATTTTCCGGTAGCTAGCATGGCCTTGACCAGAGATCTCCGTAGGTGAAACCGTGGTGTGTTTTGGTGCTCGGAAGAGGCGTTTCGGAGGATTTCTTGGTTGCCGGTGGAGGCGGTCTAACCGCCCCCTATACCCGGTCTAACCGCCCCCTCCGGTTAGCCGGCTTTCGAGTTGTTTCCGCCGTCGGTGCTTGCGTGTGTGTTGTGATTACTCGGTAGAGTTTGTTCCTAGGACCCGTAGCACTTCGGTGGCTACGTGGTTTTGGCAAACGGGAGGTAGAAGTGCGGAGCGTGTGATTTCGGGGGTTCGACCGAGCTAGTTCGTCTTGTCGGGGTTTTCAATCTCCCTCGAGAAGAATTTTTATCGGCTCCCATTCACTCCCCCCTCTCCGGTCGCCTTATCGGTCCTTCAAGTGGTATCGAGCCGGTTCGGGTCTTTGTTGACTCTAACCGGTCTAAGATCCAAGGATGGCGTACCGAGAACGGGGTTCGGGTCCTCCACACTTCAATGGAAAGAACTACCGGATGTGGAGCAAGCGGATGGGTGCGTTCCTCCGCGGAAAGGGTCGGACTCGTGGGATGTCACGGTGGACACGGGATATGTCCGGCCGATGGATTTCCTTGCTCCGGGGTCGAGGGACGGATTCGACACCAACAATAAGGCGGTCGACTACTTGTTTCGTGCTTTGTGTCGGACCGAGTTCGATCGGGTGCACACCGAGCACTTGGCTTGTAGGATTTGGGCGGTGTTGAAGGAGGCTCATGTTGGGAACGCCCGGGTTCGGGCACGGTTGTACGCGACCTACGGAGAGAGTACGAGAACTTCACTCATCTCCCCGGTGAGTCCATCGATGCCTTGTTCCGAGGTTCACGGTGGTTGTGAACAACATGAGGGCCAATGTGGACGTGCTCCCGTACGATGATCATGATAGAGCGGTCAAGCTCTTACACTCTTTGGATCGTACGATATGGGGCGGAAAGTTCGAGGCCATAGTCGAGTCGGAGAGGTACGATACTCGACGGTGAACGAGCCGTTCTCGAAGCTCAAGTCGGGCCGAGGTGGATAGGGGCATGATCGCCAAGCTCGAGGGACCGATCGATTCCCATAGTCTTGCCCTCGTTGGTGGTTCCAAAGGAAAGACTAACTCTAACCCATCCACCGAGATGTTCTCGTTTTCCTCCTCTCGATGTCTATGCCGGATGAGGAGTTTGATGACCTTGGAGAGGACGAGCCGGCGCCGTTGATGAGGCGGTTCGAGAGGCCGCACGAGAACCGCGTGAACATGAGGAGGAACACGAGGACTCGCTTCCGGTGCGGCAAGCCGGGACACTTCGTCGCCGACCGCCCGAGAAGACCGAGAGCAAGGACAGCTACAAGCACAAGCCGAGGAAGAACGACGACAAGTACCGTTCGAGGCGCAACCACAAGAGCAAGCGAGAAGAACAAGTACAAGGACGAGCGACGATCGAGGAAGAAGGAGGGCCGAGGCAAGGCCCGAGCGATGGTTGGAGCGAGCGACGTCGACTCCGGTTCCGCGTACTCCACCTCGAGCTCGAGCGGCGCCGAAGACGAGGGAGATCGCCACAAGAACAAGAGGTCGTCCAAGAACCCGAGCGGGGCCGAGCCGCTTCGCGAGAGACGGCTTCGCACCATGGCGCCGAGCTCCCGGCAGCAAGAAGAGCACACGGAGCGACTCGGACTGCGTGTCCGACGACGAGGTGCGTGATGAACTTCCTTTCTTGCGCCGGGAGAATGAGAGGCTTGGCTCTTTGCTTGATAACCGTGATGACATGCTTAGAGAGGCCAAGAAAATGAGGAAAGAGCTTAGGGCTTCACTCGAGGATGCTAGGACTAGAGTGGCCGAGCTAGAGACACAGGTGCTTGATAGCAAGCTTGAGATTGATTCGCTTAAGGCTAGCCCCGTTGTTGCCGATGAAAATGATTGTGCCGATTGCTCCATATTCCTTGCCGATCTTGCTTTGTTTAAGGAGAAGCATGCCTCCAAGTGTGAGGAACTAGATGTGCTTAGGGTTGAAGTGGCCGAGCTTAAGTCTAGACTCGCTTTGCTAGGTGCTTGCACTTCTTGCCCTGTTTTGCATGCTAAGATTGATGAGTTGCATGCTTACACTAGTTCGCTCGAGGCTAAATTGAAGGAACCCATGCCTACATCCTGCTCTACTTGTGAAATGCATGCATTGAAAAATTTGGAGCTTGCACATTATGTTGATCGCTTGCAGGATGAGAATGATGACTTGAGGAAGTTGATGGGTTGGTTGTCGGTCATGAGCCTCAGTTGAGGATGATGATCGAGGCCTTTAAGAGGCAAGATGGTGAGGGGCTTGGGGCAAACAAGGTTGGTGAAGGAAGTGGAGAGAATATCCCGGAGCCACCAAAAACCCACCACAAAAATGATTTCCCTCCAAAACCCAACCATCTTAGGAACCGACTAGACACAACCCCGCCTCCACCTATATTTCCTACACCCACAAATGATCTCCAAAAGCCCATCAAGTTTGTGAGCACTTCGGGGAAAGTGTTCTTTGGGAAAGTGAGAGAGAAGGCAAGTGAGGAGAAATCGGTGGAGGAGTTGAGTGGAGAGAAACCTAGCGAGCAGCCCCAATCCAAGCCAAAACCTAAGCTTGTGAGGTTCCGTTGTGGCCATTGTGGGAAGGAGGGTCACAAGGATGAGTTTTGCTTCAAGAGGAAGCGGGAAGAGAGGATGGCAAAGGAGTGGGCGAACAAGGATAGGTACAACCCTTCCCATGGTGTACCTAAGCCTCGTATGCCACTACCCAGGGGTAAGGCTGTGGTGAGAAGTGTTCGGCATGGGGAGATGCGAGTTCCCGCGGCCGAGGAGCCGTTCGGGAGGGGGCGGTCGAGGCCGGCCCGGCTAGGCGGTCGACCGGCCCAGCCCGCAGGGGGGGCGGTTAGACCGGCCCGGCTAGGCGGTTTAACCGCCCCCCCCCCCCCCCCTGCCGGGGCGGAGTGGTTTTCGAGGTGGTGAGTCGAGAGGTTTCGGTGTCCGGAGGTGGAGTTGCCGGTGGTTGGTCCGGAAAGACAAGCAGTGGTCAGTTTGCTAGGCATTCTCCCCCTCGAGGTCACTACGGGGATGGGAGGAGTCGTAGCTTTGAGAAGGAGAGGAGGGACGCTCCACGGGTTGTCTTCCGTGGTTTTGGTCCTCCTCCAGGCAGTGAGGGGTGGTTCCCTCGGAGTGGTTACCGAGGTGGTGTTCGTGGTGGTAGCTTTGGTAGGAGAGATGCTTTGGTTGGTGCTAACCCCACTTTCGAGCAAATGGCTTGGCACCGGTTTTCCTCTTTTGGTATTAACCCGGTCTTGAGTCGTTTGTTCGCTCACGTGCTTGTTTTTGAATTTCGGGTGGGAGACTTGAAGAACATTTGGTTGATTGACTCCGGTTGTTCGAGGCATATGACCGGAGACAGGGGGTGGTTCTCAAGTCTCGTCCCGGTGGTGACGAAGAGGTACATCACTTTTGGGGACAATGGGCGTGGGCGTGTGCTTTCGAAGGTGAGATAAAAGTGAGTGACAAGATCACTCTGAGGCGTGTTGCTCTTGTTCAATCGCTGGGGTACAATTTGCTTTCGTGTCTCGGTTGTTGGATGAGGGTTTTGAGGTGTTGTTTCGGCCGGGTGGTTCTCGGATTGTGGACTCTCGAGGGGACCTTGTTTGTATGGTCGTTCCCGAGGGTCGTGTTTCGTGCCGATTTTTCTCAGTCTTCGGGTGTTGAGCGTTGTTTCTTGGCTGGTTCTTCGAGTGAGTTGTGGAGGTGGCATAGGAAGTTGGGTCACTTGAGCTTTGACCTTCGTCTCGCTTGAGTAAACTCAATTTGGTCCGAGGATTGCCACGGTTGAAGCTTGAGAAAGAGTTGGTTTGTGCTCCGTGTAGGCATGCCAAGATGGTGGCCTCTTCTCACCCGCCTCTCACCGATGTGATGACCGAGCGTCCATGCGAGCCGCTCCATATGGACCTTGTTGGCCCGGCTCGTGTGCGATCTCGCGGTGGGAAGTGGTATGTCCTTGTTGTGGTGGACGACTTTTCTCGGAATGCGTGGGTGTTCTTTCTTGAGGAGAAGGGGGAGACGTTTGGTTTTGTTCGAGATCTAGTCTTGAGGTTGAGGAACGAGAGGCACGGAGATGCCATACGAGCTATCCGCAAAGGATAATGGCTCGGAATTCGGGAACTCTCGTTTTGAAACCTTTTGTCATGACTTGGGTCTTGAGCACCCGTTTTCGAGTCCGTATACGCCTCCCCGAATGGTGTTGTGGAAAGGAAGAACAGACCTTGTGCGAGATGGCTCGGACGATGCTTGATGAGCATAGGACTCCGAGGAGGTATTGGGCCGAGGCGGTGAATACCGCATGCTATGTGTCGAACGAGATATACCTCGGAGTGCACAAGAAGAAGACATGCTATGAGTTGATGCATGGTCGCACACCCAAAGTGAGTCACTTCCATGTCTTTGGTTGCAAGTGTTTTATTCTGAAGAAGGGCAGGAAGTTGGATAAGTTTGAGGCTAGGTCTGTTGATGGCATTTTCTTTGGTTATGCATCTCATTCTAGAGCATATCGTGTGCTTAATCTTGAAACTAACCAAATCGTGGAGACTTGCGAGGTAACCTTCAACGAGACAGAGCCACGTAGTCAGCTTGTCTTTGAGTGTGCAGGTGATGATGAGCTTGGTGAGGAGATCTTTCAGGAGGAGGAGCATGAACATGGTGATGATGAAGATGGCGGTGCGGTGCCCCCGGCTGGACATGTACCCACTACTTCGACTACGATGATGGATGGACCCTCTGCTACACCTACGACGACAAACCAAGAACGAGGAGAAGGCGATGTTGAGGGGGAGGTAGCTTCGAGGCAAGAACCTCCCCGGCGAGTTCAAGTGGATCACCCAGGCTTCGAGGATCATCGGCGACATGAATGAACGCACTACACGGTCGAGGGTTCGAAACAATTCCCATTTTGCTCATGCTGCATTTGTTGCTTCTTTTGAGCCCAAAGACATTGGACACGCACTATCTGATCACAATTGGGTTAACTCGATGCATGAGGAGTTGGAGAACTTTGAGAGGAATCAGGTGTGGGAGTTGGTTGACCCTCCCCCGGGGTGTAAGCCGATTGGTACAAAGTGGGTGTGGAAAAACAAAGAGGGAGAGAAGGGTGAGGTTGTGAGGAACAAGTCGAGACTTGTTGCTCGGGGGTTCGATCGAAGGAGGGGATTGACTACGAGGAGACCTTTGCTCCCCGTAGCCCGTTTGGAGGCGATTAGGATCCTTCTAGCCTTTTCCGTGGCTAAAGGGTTCAAGTTGCACCAAATGGATGTGAAGAGTGCTTTTCCGAATGGTGTGCCGGAGGAAGAAGTGTATGTGAGGCGACCTCCGGGTTTGAGAGTGAGAAGTACCCCCACCGGGTGTACAAGTTGAGGAAGGCGCCGTATGGGTTGAAGCGGCGCCTAGAGCTTGGTATGGCGAGGTTGAGGGGGTTCTTGTTTGAGAGAGGTTTTGAGATGGGGAAGGTCGATCGGACCTTGTTTTTGCCGAGGCAGGGGAGATATCCCGATTGTGCGGTGTACGTGGATGATATTGTCTTTGGTGGCTCGTCTAACTCTCTTGTTGCGAGGTTTGCGGATGATATGAGCGGGGAGTTCGAGATGAGCATGATGGGTGAGTTACGGTTCTTCCTCGGGCACAAATCAAGCAATCAAAGGAAGGAACATTTGTGCACCAGAGCTAAGTACACCAAGGACATTGTGAGAAAGTTCAAGATGGAGGACTCCAAGGCTATGACGACGCCGATGAGTACGACTACGGCTCTTGATGCGGACGAGGAAGGTGAACACGTGGACCGAAGGAGTACCGAAGCATGATCGGGTCACTCCTCTACTTGACGGCGACGAGGCCGGACATACGCTTCTCGGTGTGTCCGTGCGCTCGTTTTCAAGCGTCTCCGAGGACTTCGCATCGGCAAGCGGTGAAGCGAATTTTCGGTACTTGCGTCACACTCCCGACTTCGGCCTTTGGTACTCCGCGTCCTCTTCTTTGGCGCTTCATGGCTTTTCGTACGCGGATTTTGCCGGGTGTCGGTTGGATAGGAAGTCCACTTCGGGACTTGCCGCTTTTGGGTTCTTCGTTGGTGTCTTGGTCTTCTCGTAAGCGGTCGAGTGTTGCTCAATCCACGACCGAAGCCGAGTATGTTGCCGCCGCTAGTTGTTGCTCTCGGCTCCTTTGGATCACCTACACCATGAGTGACTTTGGTGAGGAGTATACCCATGTCCCACTTCATTGTGATAGCACCGGTGCCATAAGCGTTGCAAAGAACCCGGTGCTCCATTCCAAAACCAAACACATAGAAGTGAGGTATCATTTCCGAGAGACAACGTAGAGAAAGGGAAGATAGCCTTGATCCATGTACCCACACATGACCAACTAGCCGATATTTTCACCAAACCCCTAGATCAAGCAACTTTCACTCGTTTGCGGGGGGAACTTGGTGTGTGTTTGATTTCTTGAGTTGGGTGTGTGGGGGCTTTCTTTTGCCGGTGGTGTCGAGCCCGTTTTGCCTCCCCTCGAGGAACCGGTTTGTAGCATATGTATAGCTTTCCTTTGTGCATTTCTTGCATTTGGCATGGCATATGTAACATGATGTATAGGCATCCTTGTATCTTAGATTGCATGCATTTTGTATCATATGCATCGGATAGGAAAAGCTTCTCCTATATACAATGTTTACCATGGGTTGCTATATATGTTCTTGTGAGCTTGTTTGATATGCTACGGTTAGTTTGACTTAGCTCTTGATGATCTTGATGAATGATCCATGGTTGATGGCTAATTTTTGAAAAATGTCACATACATGCTCTCTCATGTGTAAATGCCTATATATGATCTTGACATGTTTTAGTGGCTTTGCTATGCTTACTTTGTGGTTGGATAGCTAGTTTATTGATCATATGGAGCCAAAGGCTCACTTGCCATCATGAATGTTTAGCCCTCTTGCTTAATCTTGTGGAGGGGCATAAGTTCCTTTTTGTCGCAAAGACATTTCATGTACCATCTACAAATCTGAAAATGAAATGAAAAATGTTTGGAAAATATGTTCCCATGTCATATGTGCTGAATTTAATTTGCTTTGGGTGCTAAACCGTTGCATGATGCCTACCAATGAGAAGTCTCATACATAGAAGTAGGCACATGGCTCGGTGGCTTTGACATGACATGAGTTGCTTTTGGGTGTTTATGATGGTCTTATGATTAGAATGGCTGTTCTAGCATGAAGTTTGAGTGGCTTTGCCATTTTGATATGTTTTGCTCATGTTTAGGTATTTGCTTGTGAGAGAGTAACTTTTCGCAAAATTACTAAAATCCTTTTTAGCCTTGTCCAATGGTTGTGAAACTTGGTGATCATGTAGTTAAGGTCTTTACGAACACCGTCGAGTATCTAACTTGCTCATTTGGGCTTGTGTAGCTCCTTGTGATGAATTTTGTATATTCGAGAAGCTATATGTTGCAAGTTTTCACATTTTGCCTTGATTCATGCATTGTCAACAAGGGGGAGAAGTTTGTGCATGTTTTGGGCACACGGGAGTGTTTGGAAGGTGTTCCAATTGTTTCGGGCAATTTTTGAGCAAGGTGTGGTGCGGGGCCGGTTTCTTTGGGCGGTCTAACCGCCCCCCGTGCGGTCGGTTCAAGCGAGGCGGTCTAACCGCCCGGGCGGCGGTCTAACCGCCCCGGGCGTGTGAGCGTGCTTTTGCTCTTTGTTGCATTCCCGAGTTGCATTGATGCATGTGTTCGGGGGGAGTGTCGTTGTGGCTCGGGGGGAGCTTGCATTTGTGCGGGGGGAGCTCTTTGTGGTGTTCGAGTTTTGCTTTGGTGGTTTGCGCTCTTTGCTTGAGCCGTGTTTTGTCTCGGATGTGTCGAGCCGTTGCCCTTGCCTAAGGGGTCCGAGACTTGTCTTCTTCAAGTGATCTTGCTCTTTGCCTTTCTTTGGCTTTCGATCGCTTGTTGGGGTTTCTTTTTATTTTGTTTCTTTTCTTTTCCTTTTCTCTTGTGTTACTTCATTTGAGTGTGTTGTCAATGCACTCATCAAGGGGGAGATTGAGGACCATGTGTGGTTCGAGGACCGGTGGATGGTCGCTTCCTTGTGTGATGAGTGATTGACAACGTTGTGTGGACCGATTCTTGGCCGAGTATTGCGGGTGCGGGTTGCGGCTTGACTCGTGTTGGTGCGGGTGAAGAACAAGCGCGAAAGGTCGTTGCGGTGAGGCCTCCGGGTGTGGAGAAGACAAGTAGGCTTCGTTTCGAGGGACCGGTGGCCGGCGGGGTCAAGTGCGGGCCGCATGGTGGCATGAACAAGCAAGATGAAGTCGTGGACGGTTTCTTGGTAGACCCTCAAAACCAAGGTCGAGCCGGGACTACGTGGGAGCCGAGTCATGAGTGGAGATTGGCGGAGGCTACACCGAGTTCGCGGGGTTTGCGGTGGTTCACCGAAAACCACCGGGTTACTCGGTTGAGCCACAAAACCGAGGCCGAAGACTCGACGAGGAGGTGCGGCCACCCAGCCGGTTCAACCGCCCGGGAGGGGCGGTCGACCGCCCGGGGTCGGTCGGTTCCCGGGGCCGGCCTAACCGCCCGTGGGGGGGCGGTCCGACCGCCCGGCCGCCGCGCGCCGAGAAGCTTCGAAGCGGAGGACACGCGTCGGGATCGCAAGGCGTGCGTCGAGGCTACGCGGGGTGCGGTCGCCGGCATCCGTCCGATGGTGAAGACATCAAGAATTCCAAATTCGCCCTTGAGGGGCATGTATCCCTAGTTATTAGTGAAGGGCGTTTTAGTCTTTTGGGTGCCTCCATATATACTCATTAGAGGGGTGGATGGCGACCAACTCTTGGAACCCTAGCTCATTTCGTTTTTCCATTTTCGTTCTCTATTTTCCCTAGGTTTTTAGAAGGCTAGTTTGAGAGCTTCATGTGAGATCTAGAGAGAGGGATGGATGTTTGGGTGGCAAACTAGACCTTGTACGAACCATTCATGGCATGTATAGAAGGTTCGGCGTGGTTCTTCATGGTGGTTTTCCCGTCTCTTTGATGTTGATTTTCGGAGCTCTTTTTGGCGGTGTTTTGAGAACGATTTCTTGGGGCTTTTGGTGGGTGTCACGTATGAGGTTCTTGTGCCTCTTTGGTGGTGACTTTGCCCCCAAATCTCCTTTGAATCGGACTCGATTTGGTGGTTTTCGTTGGAACTCGAGTTCTTGACCTAGAAAAGCGATTTCTTCGATTCCTTTTGATTGTGAGCGTTTCGGGTCGATTCCTTTGAGGTAGAGGTTGCCCGGAGGTAACCCGGCTATCCCCGAAGTTTGGCTGCAATCCGTGGAGTGATTCGGGAAATCGAGCGCGAGGAAGTTGAGGTTTGACCCGCGGGTTCTTGTTCGGGAAGGGGCGGTCTAACCGCCTACGGGGGGGCGGTCTAACCGCCCGGGTATTTCCGGGTCAAAGTTCTGTTTCGCCGGATTTTCCTCCGTGAGTTTGTTCGCTTTGATCGGAGGAGTGTCCGGGGTGAAATTTGGGGTCGTTCTCGTGCGGCTTGCTAGGTGTTCTTGGTTGGAGTTCGTTGCTCGGGTACGGGAGGTTAGACCGCCCCGGTAGCCGGTCTAACCGCCCCTAGGCCCTTGGGTGAAGTTTTGGTTTTCGCCAAGATTTTCCGGTAGCTAGCATGGCCTTGACCAGAGATCTCCGTAGGTGAAACCGTGGTGTGTTTTGGTGCTCGGAAGAGGCGTTTCGGAGGATTTCTTGGTTGCCGGGGTGGAGGCGGTCTAACCGCCCCCTATACCCGGTCTAACCGCCCCCTCCGGTTAGCCGGCTTTCGAGTTGTTTCCGCCTGTCGGTCTTGCGTGTGTGTTGTGATTGCGTTGGTAGAGTTTGTTCCTAGGACCCGTAGCACTTCGGTGGCTACGTGGTTTTGGCAAACGGGAGGTAGAAGTGCGGAGCGTGTGATTTCGGGGGTTCGACCGAGCTAGTTCGTCTTGTCGGGGTTTTCAATCTCCCTCGAGAAGAATTTTTATCGGCTCCCATTCACTCCCCCCTCTCTCGGTCGCCTTATCGGTCCTTCGAGTTCCATCTCGCCTTCGACGACGATGTCTTCGTGGGGAGCGGATAGCCGAAAGGTTTTTGCTTCTGGCCTCTGTTGAGATTTAACTTTCGAGACAATTGTCCGTCGAGTTCTGAGAATGAGTTCGTGGATATTGATTCTTTTTCAGATGCTACTCCTGAAGTTCGGAAAGAGGATGTACTTGCCGTTGCCGTTGAGACCACCGTTGCTGCTGAAGTTACTGCCCCTGTTGAAGTCCCCGCTGCTGCCGACGCCCTTGCTGTCGATGTTTCTCTGCCCGCTCCCTCCCGTGACGAGGCTTCCCCCGAATTCACCAAGGAACTTGAACTCACCATTCAAATGGGGGAGGATCCTGTCGAACGTGCTCTCTTGCTCGAAGTTCGGGAGGTTGCTCCCGAAGATCAGGCCCCCTCTCCTTCTTTGGCTGGTTTTAACAAGAGTTTTGGTACGTCTCATCGCGGCGAACTATTAAGTGTTGGTTTCAAGACAACTAGCGTTGGGAGCAAGACGTCCAAGATTTTAACACTATGGGAATCGCCTGTACTTGTTGATGAAACAGGAGGGGAGAGCTCGGAACAACCCGGAGGAGCTGCTCGGGACTCTGAGAAGGGGCCTCACCCTGCTCCCGAAGCCACCCCTTCGTCTCAGGGTAAGGCTTCTTCTGGCTCGACAAAAAAGGTCACCATGCAGCACTTCAGCAAACAAGGTTCGTTTCTTTTCATTACTTTTTCGCGCTTTTTCTGATTCTCGAATTTTCGATCTGAAACTTTGATCACGAATTTTTCAGAATTCAAGGATCTTCTCTGTTCTTACCCTCCGTCGAAGTTGGCGCGTTTTCAAGAAGACTACGCCCTTAAGCATTCTATGCTCGGGAAAGTTGCTGTTGAGCGGCTTGCTGAACAGGAGAAGGCAAACAAGCAACTTTCTCAGGAGTCCAAGGAACTCAAGCGCAGCTTCGCCCTCGCTCAGTCCGCGAACATCGATCTTGAGAAAAAGGTGGCTGAACTGGCGGAGGCCTTGAAGACCAGTCAAGACGAAAAGAAGATTGCTGAGCCAGCACTCGAGCAGTCCAAGAAGGAGTTGGAAAAGGTAAAAAAGGCTCACGAAGACGATCTTAGTTTGATCGAAAATCTTCGAGAGAAACACGAGAGGGCTGCAAAAACTGCCGAAGGTCTCCGCGTTAACAATGCCAGTCTCGCCAAGTCTTTGAGCATGAAAGATTGAAAAATTCTGGATCTTGAGAAAGCGCTGGCGGAGCAGGATGAAACCTCAAAGAAGAACATGTTCGAAATTCTGGAGAAGCTGAAGCTCCTATTTGGGAAATACAAGAAATCGCTGAACGAGTTTGGCGTTCGTCCTGCTCCTCTTCCGGCTGATATTGGAATTCCCGAATTTATGGACTGGATGGAGACTGAATTCGAGGCCCTCTCTGAGGTAATCTCCGGCGCCAGCGACTTCGCAGCTGCCTTCTCTGTGGAGAGCATACTGAATATTCTTCATGATTTCGACTGCGCCGATCTGGAGAAGTTCCGCGAGAAGATCTCTCAATTCCCCAACGCCACGAGCACTTCGATAATTCGAGCTAATGAAGATGTTCAGGCCATTAAGAACAAATTCGCGAGGGAATTCTGGTTTGCCAGTGGAAAGGAGACCGTCAAGGTCATCGCACGTGCTAAACTTGCTGAGGTAAATTTTTTTACGATTTCGTCGCTTGGACTGGCTATTGATGTTTCAGTTTCTTGAGTTCCCTTTACATTTGCTTCCCTATCCTTATCAGCTGAACGAGGAAGAAGATCGTGAGAATGTCGCTGCGTCCCCTGAAGGGTCTACTTCCGGTGAAGATTCTAGCGATTCGGGCGAAGGGGGTTCGGGCGGCAGCAGCAGCAGCAGCGATGAGGGCGGCAACAATGGTCAAGCTTCTGGGCGCGATGATAGTTCTCCGAAGGTGGACGTCACGGATTAGATGTTTTTATCCGAACCATGCACACCCTCAAGGATGTCTGTATATTTTTGTACATTCACTTAGCTTTTCTGAACAATTGTTTTGTAAACTTTAACCTACGCAGGACCTGCAAGCTGGGCCTGCGCAGGACGTGATGCCACTGCGAATTCATCGGGATAGGATGTTTGTTAGCGGCGAAGCGTGGCGTGTGTTCAAACAAGCTCATCCCGAACAATACTTCTCTGATTTTTGGCTCAAAACCTCGCTTAAATTTTCTATGGGCTGTTCCGATCTTTCTTCCTTTTTCTTGTTTTGTAAGAAGGAAAGTTCTGCATCCGCTACTTCGTGCTCCGCGAATATTCCGAAGACGGAGCCCCTTAGCCCCTTAGCAGACGCGTCCGATTTCGCTTACGCTAGCGATGTTGCTGAAAACAATAGCTGTAAACCAGGACATATTGTCGAACTTTCATTCTAGATTTTTGCACTAACTGTTGTAATCGTTGATGAACTATTTCGAAGTTTTTATGCAAATAAGGCAATGAATATGTTTTTTCTTGAAAAAACGTCACCCTTCCCCACCTTGCCGTTTTGCATGAAAAATTGAAGGCAAGTTGACGAAGTTTACTATTCGAGTATTTTGATCGAGCATACTTTCAGGAGAAATCTTCGTTAGTTTTTGAAAATTTCAACTGTCATTGCGCAAGTCGACAAAATTTGTTTTCGAATTTTGTAGACTTGATCCGATTGGCGGACTTGTCTTGGTTGATACTGCAACCCTCAGTTGCTTCAACCATGACTTTCTACGAATTTCCTCACGAGCCCCTTGCTCTTTTATTACAACAATGTTATCACGAAAAACTTTTCAGCAATTTGCGCTAAAGAAAAATCTGTAAGCAACTCCTTACACATTCACTTGATCGAAATCATCATGCAAACTTTTTCGGTGGAAATCCCTTCGTGGATGGGATTCTAGGCCACAACTTATTGTTGTCTCGGGCCTTTTGGTGGGAATCCCTTCGTGGATGGGATTTTAGGCCACAACTTGTTGTTGTCTCGGGCCTTTTTCGGTGGGAATCCCTTCGTGGATGGGATTTTTAGGCCACAACTTGTTGTTGTCTCGGGCCTCTTTTTTCACGATGGAATTCAGGCTATCACGAAGCCTTTCTCATAAACTTTTTCCTTTTTCACGATGGAACTCTGGCTATCACGAAGCCTTTCTCACAAACTTTTTTCTTTTTTCACGATGGAACTCTGGCTATCACGAAGCCTTTCTCACGAACTTTTTTCTTTTTTCACGATGGAATTCTGGCTATCACGAAGCCTTTCTCACGAACTTTTTTCTTTTTTCACGATGGAATTCTGGCTATCACAAAGCCTTTCTCACGAACTTTTTTTTCTTTTTTCACGATGGAATTCTGGCTATCGCGATTTGGGGGAAGACTCTTTTCATATATATCACAAAGAGTATTTACATAGGATCCGCCTCGTTAAAAACCTTGCCTCTTGATTTAGGGCCCCCTTTGCAAGGAAAAGAGTACGGTCCTTGTTATTCTAATACAACTAGAAAAGAAAAGCTAATGTTTTTTCCTGAAATCACTTATAGACACGTGATTCAGATTTTTAAGTTTTTTAGAATACAAACTTGCGAAAATTGAAAACTCGTTATATATTACATCTAGCTACAACTCGGGGCTTTCATGGGTAATACCTTTTTAGGTCACGTCGGCATTCCACGAATACGGCAACGCTTCGCTAGTTTGCTCCATTAGGCGAAAAGCCCTTGGCATGTCTGTTTCCCTGGCGATGTAAGGCCCTTCCCAAGACTCATGAAGTTTTCCTGGGTTCTCCCAATTTTTCTTACTTTTTAACACAAGATCACCAGTTTTGATGTCCTTTCGGACCACCTTCTTGTCTCTCCAAGCCCTTGTCTCTCTTTGGTATTTCTCGATGTTTTCTGCAGCTTCAAGGATCGTCAGCTCAATCATGTCCTTTTCCACTTTCTTATCAATTTCCTCTATCTCTTTTCCTTTCAAGACTCTCATGCTTTCGTTCTTAATCTCCTCCGGTGTCATAGCCTCAGTGCCGAAAAGTAGGCGAAAAGGTGTGAAACCTGTTGCTCTCGACACTGTGGTGTTGTGAGACCAGATCACCTTCGGTAATTCATCTACCCACTTTCCCTTCTTCTGGTCGAACAAGCATTTTTTGATTCCCGAAAAAATCAGGCCATTGGCTCTTTCAACTGCTCCGTTGGACTGCGGGTGATATACTGACGAAAATTTCGCCTGAGTGCCCACGGTTTTGCAATACTCTTTGAAGATGTAGCAGTCGAACTGTTTGCCATTGTCAACAGTTAGTTCTCTAGGAACCCCGAACCTGAAGACTCTGTTCTGCCAAAAGAATTTCTGAACTGTTGTTGCTTTGATGTTCGCAAGTGGTTTTTGCCTCCACCCACTTTGTGAAATAATCAACTGCAACAGCTGCGAATCGGCAATTGCCCTGAGCCGTTGGCAACGGGCCCACTAGGTCCATTCCCCACCTTTGCAGAGGCCAAGTCGGTGGAATTAAGTGAACTGGCATTGAAGGCAAATTCTGTTGATTCGCCGTTTTCTGGCATGCTTCACACTGCCGAACTAATGTCTTGGCATCAATGTTTATGGTGGGCCAATAGAATCCCTGCTTTATTGCCTTTCCGGCCAAAGCCCTGGTGCCTATGTGCGCCCCACAGAATCCACTGTGAATTTCCTTTAGAAGCTCCTGACCTTTTTCGGAGGTGATGCACCGCGGCCCAAGGTTCGGTGATTCCGATTTGTACAGGTTCTCCATTCACTACTTCGTATAGCCCCGTGCCCTTTGCTTCAATCTTTTCTCTTCTAACTCATCTTGTGGTTCATAATGTCCTCTCAGATAAGCCATGATTTCTGCTCTCCAATCGGGAGTCTCCACTACATTCACGATTTTGGCCCTCGAATCCTTGATGGACGGTTCTCTGATGATTTTGAAGAACACATCCGGGGGTAGTTCTTGATTTCTGGCTGTGTTGACGGTGTATTTTGGTACACCTAGCATGTTCATTACACTTTGGTTTGGATTTGATTATGGAACTAACCCGCCACTAGGCACACTAATCATATAACAAGTTCATCTTTGTGCATGCATTTGGAAGTGTTGTGTTTATGTAGGAAAACATGGACATAAAGGACGGATTCGCAACAAGTTCAAAGGAGCATTTACGGAGTCTTTTTCGTGTTCATGAGCTTGATGAAATCACTTCCAATGGTGGCAAGGACCGAAGTGCTACGAGGAACACCCCCGGGGATTGAAGCGTAAAAGATCGAACTTCATGCGAAGAGAACCTCCATCTTGAACGCGAGGATAACATCATCAAAATCATGCAAGTGGAGAGGCAAAGTACATAAGTGCATAAGGACCCACGGAGCAAAAGGGGCGACCGAACCGGGCCGAAGTGGGCCCGGAGCCCGGTCGGCCCAGGCCGGCCGGCCCGGCCCCGGTTCCGGCACCGGTTCGGTCCCGTTTTCCTTGCACTCGAAGGTTCTTCAACCCTAAAAGCCCCGAGGCGCCGCCAACACCGAGGAGGGAGTCATTCGCACCAGAAGGCCATCCACAAGCTAGAGAGAGAGGAGGATCTCCGGAGGGAGATCAACCACCTCGAAGGAAGCACCCTCTCGTGGAGAAGAAGGAAGACACCGTCGGAAGGGAAACCATGATCAACGGTGCCATGATCAGCACCTTGATGGGGTAATCTTCTCATTCGTCCATGGGTTGTAATCGATCTTGAGATGTAATCGCACTTTGTCGATTATCTATCTATCATCTTGTGTTGAATATACTTTCATGCTTAAGGTTAGCTACCATGCCGTAAAGGGAGTATATGTGACAACCCGCCCAGAAAATACCGTACTATCGCCTAAGACCGATCCACTTTGGTCATTAAGCAATAGTAAAGTATCATCCTGTCGTTGGTTGCTGGGTTAACGCCCGGTAAATCACTTGGACATCAAACAGAGGATCGACACATGCATTAAAACTCACGCGAAGGCGAGTCCAGTACAACATGAATTAAACATTTTATTACAAACCATTGTTCATGGCATGGAGTAAAGGTTCGAGTTCGAAAATACAGCGGAAATAATTAAACTAGCGCAACGATGAACATCACGGGAAGCCATCCGTGATGTCCTTACTTGTTGTCACCCATCCGGTCAATCACACCTCGCAACAACAATTTTTAAATCAAGGCCGAGTATACTAATACTTAGCAAGACTTAACCGTCGGGTGATAACTACATCACCAACCTCTAGGCATGAAAGGCTTTTGGCCGGTGGAGTTTCTTTTGCCGAACAGCCTACTAAGAGTAGATCCTTATTTTCAATCTTTTAGCACAAGTTCTAGTTGATTACCATTTCTAGATGTGCCATCTAATTCAATCAAGAATGGGGCAAGCAATTAATTCATACAACAATATTCCTCGAGTTCCATCATTATGGGATATCATGGCCGTTGATTAAGCGATCTCGGATAACGGTGAGAGGCCGACAATCGATTGATTTAAACCTTGCAAGGTAAACCCAAACACACGGTAGGCTGCCCCCGAAAGGACAACTTTCCTAGGCCGTTCCCGTCGATCTTCGCTCGGGAGCGGAACCCACATTCCTTGGTACAAGGTTTTACCGGATCGCTCCCACACGAACGTCCGGACTCACGCGAGTACCACACCTGTTGTGAGCGAGAGGGACACAAGTACCCCGGGTTTTGTCGGTGCGGAATATGGTCCCGACACTAACCAAGTAGATAACGCCTAAGTCTATCCCTCAATGGTCGATGCCAAACAACAAATGACACAAGGTTTATCCCGGTTCGGCCGAGGGGGCCGTACGTCCAGCAGTGGTGTGCTCGTGGCACTATATTGCTCGGCACCGGGGCGCTTGTAGTGGGGCAAGTACAAGCAAGGTGGGAGAAGAAGCGTGGCTTCCAAGTCCCTGGTGAGTGGCTGGAGATGTTATGGGAGAGTAAGAGAGTGAGTGCACAATGCGTTGTGTTCCTCCGGATTCGTCCGAACTCGTCCTCCTCTGCCTCCCCCGCGGCTGGGGGCTCGCCTCCCCTTTTATAGGCCAAGGGGGCGGCGAGTTACATGCACGCCGCGCTGCCTAGCTACGTGAGGGAGCACGTCGCGCTATGGTGTAGAGTGGGCGGCCGTCCGGTCGATCTTCGCTGCGATCCGGCCATGATGGCCTACCTTGTACCCGAACAGTGGCGGTTCGAGGGTAGGAGGCGGCGCAGATGGCGATGGCGTTCTCTCGGTAGGCTTCGAGGGAGGTGCGATGATGTCCGGTACGGGGTACGGGGAGCGGGCGAACGGCGTTCCTTCCCAATGAGCTCGCGGTGGCGGAGTGGTTGCCGCGGTGCTCGGGCGTGCGCCGCGGAGTCGGGCGTGCGCCCGCGCGCGTGGGTACGGCGGCCGCGCGCGCTGCGTGGCCGGGATGGCCGCCCACCGCCTAGCGCCCCTTACCTAACCCGCAAGATCACGGGAAAATGGAATCGAGGGTGCGCCCGCCCCCTTTCGAGGGTCGGGCGCGTTAGCCGCATACGGCGGCGTGCGCACGGTGTCACGGGACCGACACCGGCCGTACCGCACGGTCCATCCCACGGTGGCGGGGATGGGCTCCTTCCCCGGGGAGTTGGTGCGGCGGCACGGGCGTGAGCCCCGGCGCATGATGGCGCCGCCCGCGGCGTCGGGGCGTTAAATGCCCAAGTACGGGGCCGGCGCACGCGTGCGGGGGCGCCGTGAGCGTGGCGGGCCCCGGCCGAGGGCGGAGCGAACCCTCGAGCGAGGCGAGGCACCGCTCGAGGGGGGGGGAGCGGGCCCTCGAGCGGGGCGGGACCACTCGAGGGAAGGGTCGCCCCTCGAACGGGGCGGAACCCGTTCGAGGAGGGGGTTGCCCCTCGGCGGGGGCGGAGCCCGTTCGAGGAGGAGCGTACCCTCGGGCGAGGCGGGGCCTCGCTCGAGGGGTCTCGCGGTCGGGCTATCTTGGCGGGGCCTCCGAAGTCCTGCTGCGTGGGCCACGTCCTGCATGGTTAGTTCCCTGCATGGTTAGGCCCAGTTCATTTGATGCAAGAATTTAAGTGAGGGTTCCCCCATCGTTTGAGGGGACCCCTAGGGCGGTCCCCGACAGTAGCCCCCGAGCATCTGCGGGTTTGCCATTGAGGCTCCCGCGTGCCGGAACCTACTGATAGGACGTTCTTCCCTCCTTGTTTGCGAACGCTTTCCGTGGGGCCGCGCTAGCGGACCCGCGGGTCTAGCCCCCGAAGCCCTGCGGAGAGTGTGGGCTCTCCGCGAGGGGGGGTTAACCGCGAGCAATTCGGTCGAAAGGCGTGGCACATATGCCAACCGGCATCGGCGGTATTTCGGCGGCATCGGGGGTGCACGCTCCCCCGTCCTTGTCTCGGGCGGGTGCAATTCCAAGGAGGTGTAGCCGTGCGTCAAGCCCCCGAGCCTTGGCACTGTTCGAGGCGATCGGGTCGAGCTCGACGACTTGTTTTTTATCACGCCCTCGCCGTCCCTCCGCGGGTCGGGAGGTGAGGTTTCCACGACTCCCATCGAGCGGGTCGCGAATCGCGGATTCCTCTTCGAGCCGCTAGCGGGTGGTTCAAGTGGACGTCCATGCCCCGTTCGATAAGGGTAGGCCGCGCGGTCGGAGACACGTCCATGGAAGCGCTTGCGTGGGTTTGCTAGGTGGGGCTCGGTCCCGTTCGCTAGGGACCGAGGGCGCGGAAGCTCTCCCTCGGTGGGATCCCCCCGCTAGCCGCCCTCGCCGGCTCTCGAACACGACATGTGGGGCACCCTCGAGCCGACGGGCTCGAGGAACGGCTCGAATGCGCGTGCCCTCGTCGTCCCTAACTCGTGATGCGGGGCGCCCGTTCGAACCCGTCGAGGGTCGGGCTTCGAACCTCGATCGGTAAGGCCGTGCGGGGCCGTGCCTAGGCCGGCCCCGTCTTTTCGCGTTTGCGGCCGTCGAGGGGTCTGGGCGTGCCGACCCTCGAGGTGCTGGTTGGTGGCATGGCGCGGTATGAGTGCTTTCGGTGTCGCTCTATTTCAAGCGTGACCCGGGCGATCCTCTTACGCGCGTGCACGCTTTAGGGGGTTGACGTCGTCTCGAGTTGGGGGTCATGCCGCTCGAGGGTCCCACGTGGCATGGGTGCTCGCGGTGGCCTCGCTCTACATCGAGCAGGTCCCGGCGACCTTCTCACGCCGATATCCCGTCGAGGGTCGCCCGTTTCGAGTTGGGGGTCATGCCGCTCGAGGGGCCCACGTGGCATGGGTGCCCGCGGTGGCCTCGCTCTACATCGAGCAGTCCCGGCGACCTTCTCACGCTGATATCCCATCGAGGGTCACCCTTGTCTCGAGCCGAGGATTCGCCTCGCTCGAGGGCTCTCCTTGCTTGGCAAGGGGCCGGGCATTTAATTGCCTTGCGGTCGTGGCCGCGGTTTTGCAGCGCGCCGGCGCGCTTTTTAGGCGCTGCGGTTGCGCGCGCGCGCGTAGTGGGCGGCGCTGCCGGCGGATGTGACGGTTTCGCCTCGGTCGCCGCCGGTCTCGCCGTAATGATGACCCGCCTGCAGTGTTAGAGTTGCTGCAGTCGTGGTGGGGCCCGCCCGTCGACGCGATGGAAAGATTCCTGCAGTTACTGTTGGCGAGGCGTGCGCTCCGGAGAACTCGCCGGTTGCCTATAAAACTGCGGTGAGGAAGGGACGGTGGTTTTTTACCTTGGCTCCTCACCGTTTTCAGTCCTCCGTCCCTTCGCCTTCGTTCTGCTCTCGCCACCGCGCGGTTTCGCTCGCTAGAGCTTTTCTTTCTCGCTTCCTTGTCCTCCGACCTCGCACTCGTTCGTCCTCCCTTATGGCGCCGCCTCGCCCTTCCGATTAGGGTCCCGGAGCCGTACGCATGGGAGAGGTCGACGCGTGACCCGGCTCGCCCGGGCGAGCTGGTCGCCGCCGGCCGGCTCTCGGCCAACGAAGAAGGGCGCCGGCGGAGTGGATCGTGCCGCCATCGTCGCACCTTGAGCCCAATCCGCCGGAGGGTTACGTGGTGAGCTTCCTCCGCTACCACGAGCGCGGCTTCAATGCGCCGGCGAGCACGTTCATGCGGGCGTTGTGCTACCACTACGGGGGTGGAGCCGCACAACTTCGCCCCCAACGCTATCTCGCAGGCGGCCACATTCGTGGGCGTCTGCGAAGGGTACCTGGGGATCCCAGTCAATTGGGAGCTACGGGTACACCTCTTCCGCGGGGAGCTGATCACGCAGCCCACGTCGGAGCCGAGGACCCGCGCGCGGTGCGCGCCGGCGGGATGTCGCTTGCCCGGCGGGGGCGGCCTCAAGAACTTCTACATCCCCCCGCACCATGACGACGAACAACGCCGGGCGGGGAGCGGGGATGGTTTTATCCGCGCAACGCCGAGCCCGGCCTCCCTCCCTACACCGGGCGGGTGTTCAAGGAGAGGCCGGACCGCCGGGGCTACGGGTTGCCTACGGCCAACCACCGGCGCGCCAGAGTCCGTTCTTGCCGCCTGCCGGCGGCCGGGCGAGGGAAGGGCTCAACGCGATGGGCGTCCTCGCCTTTCTTCATCACCGGCGAGTCGTGCCGTTGATGGAGAGGCCCCTCTCGCATCTTCGAGATGACGGAGGCGGCCAACCCCGTCGACCCGGCGAGGTCGCGGATGCTCCCCGACGCCGCCGGGAGCGGCCGTACGCGCTCACCCGGGCGCGGAGCGCCGTCGACACCGGACGCGGGCGCCGCGGGTCGGACCCCGTGGGATATCGAGATGCTTCCCACCGGCCCGTTGGTGAGTGTGGTTTTCTACTCGTTTTGGTCCTTGTTCTTGATTCCGTTTCCCCGATGTGCCGCCGTTGCTCTCGTGCGCGGGCGGGTGCGTTCAATGCCGCCAAGTCCGTTCCACCCACCCCCCCGACTCCCGTGCGCTCGGCCGGGCGGCGCGGCGGGAGCGGCGAGGAGCGGGCGGCGCGCGGAGGGAGCACGCAAGGCGGCGCCAAGCGCGTCGCGACGCACGGTCCGCCGAGTGCACGGCGGCGGGAGGAGCCGGAGCTCTCCTCCCCCGACATCGAGGAGCCCTCGTCCTCGGATCGGGGACGAAGAGGAAGAGTCCGAGGGGGGAGGGCCCCTCGGACGTGGTGGGCGGCCGCGCCCCCGTCGCCGGATCTCGCACCGGCGTCGGGGGCGGCTTCGTCGGGGCGCGGGCGCGTCGGCGTCCGCCGCCGGGCGGTCGTCGTCGGGGGGCGGCACGCGCCGCGGGGGGAGGCCGGCGCGCGCGCGCGCGGCGCGCGCGGCGGACGTGCTCGCGCGCGCGCGCGTCGAGCGTGCCCGCACGCGGCGGGGAGTGCGTCCGCACGAGCGGCGTCGTCGTCGAGGGGCGCGTCGGGAGGCGTGCCCGCGCGCGGGACAAGCGTGCCCCCGCGCAGCGTGGCGCCGTCGGGGGGTGCGGCGTCGGGTGCGCCCGCGCACGGGGGCGGCGTGCCCGCGCGTGCGGCGGCGCCATCGGGGAGGCGCTGCGTCGGGGCGCGACCGCTACGCCGGCCCCCGTCCGAGGCCCTCGAGGAAAAGGAAGCGGGCCTTTTCCTCCGCGAGGTACGTAGCCTCGCCTTCCTCCGTGTGGCTTTGGTGTGCTGGGTGGTTAGATGTTCTAACTCTCCGTTCGTGATTGTGCGGGGCGGTGCCGACCGTTCCTCCTCTTGCACCGGCCAAGGTGCTCGAGGACCCGACGCGCCGATCCCCACCGGCGGCGCTCGTCGAGGGGGTCGCGCCGGGGAACGAGCGCGGCGGCGGGCACGAGCTCGCAAGGCCCGGCCGAGGCCTCGGGGGGCCGGCCGGCGGATCAACCCGCCGCGGCGCGGCCGGGAGGGGTTGCGGGGGGGGCGACCGGCGCCGGTCGCCACGGAGGCGCGGCCGCGGCGGCGGTTACGGTGGAGGTGCCGCCGCGGTGGCGGCCACCGCGGAGGAGGCGGAGCGGGGCGCGGCCTGCGGGAGCGCCCGCGGATGTGACCGGCGCGGATGGTGGTGGCGGCCACGGCGCCACGACGGGCGCCCGTGGTCGCGGAGGCGCGGTGGAGGCGCCGGCGGAGGCGCGCGGCGGCCTCGCCCGCCGGCGGTCCCCGGGCGGAGGTGGTGGAGCTCTCGGATGACTCCCCGCCGCCCGGGTGGAACCGGTGGGCCGGCGGCCCGCGAACTCCCCCGAGCCTCGGGGAGGGGGCCCTCGTGAGGCGGCACGAGGGTCGCATGACGGCGGGGGGCCGAGGGCACGATGCCGAGGCCTCGTCCTCCCCGCGCCGGCCGCCCCGCCCGGGGTGGGGGGGCCGTGGAGGATCCCCCGGCGTTTGCCGACGCTCGGGGGGGGAGCGAGAGCTGCGGGGCGAGCTCCGGGCCATGGCGCCACGCTCAACCGCGCGTTGAACGAAGCGCCGCGGGTCCACGGCGGCCGGCCCGGACCGTCTTCCGGGTGAGCCACGGTTGCTCGTTTCCCTTCCTTTTTCCGTTTTCGCGTGCGCACCCAAACTTTGGCGCTTACGGGATTCGATGTGTGTTATGCCGGGAGCTCGAGCGCCGCGCTCGCGAAAAGTATAGCGCGTTCGACCGGGGCGAACGCCGAGGCCCGCCGGCTCCGGGAGCGATGCGGCGCTTACGACGCGCTTGCGGATGCCCTCGAACGCCGGGCACGGGGGGCGGTGTACGGGCGATGGCGTGGTGCGACGTGCTTCCTGAGAGCTCAGGGCAGGACGCGGCGCGTGACCCGAGCCTCGGGCGGATCCGCGCAGCCCCTCGTCGATCGTGACGAGGCGCCGTGGAACGCGCGCGAGGACCCGGAGAAGACGCGGACGTTGGCCGCCACACGGGAGGCGGAGGTGGCCACGCGCCGCGCGCGAGGCCCGGGAGCTCCGCACGTCGCTCGAGGGAGCGCGGGCGCGGCAGCCGCCGGGCGAGAGCGGGCGCGCGGGCTGGAGCGGAGCGCGCCAAGGAGGCCGATGACCCGAAGGCCGCCCTCGACGTGAAGGCCGCGGCTCTCGTCGCCGGCGAGGGGGCAGCTCCGGCGAGGAGCGCATCGCCGCGCCGGGGGCCGAGGGGCGGCTTCGGCGGGGAGCGAGGGCGCCCTTGGTGACGCCGGACGGCGCCGGAGCGGGAACGCGTCGCGCGCGAGACCGGCGGAGAGGTCGGCCCGGAGGAGCGGAACGCCGCATTCTCCGAGGTTGAGGATGAGGCGCGGCGCTCGGCATCGGCAATGCCGCCCAAGAGATGGCCCTCGTCGAGCAAGGCGAGACCGTCCCGGCGTCTCGGCGGCGCTCGAGTCCGCGCGCCGCGACCTCGATCCGGAGAAGAGGCAAGTCGAGGGTAAGTTCTTGTCGACCCTCGCTTGTTAGTTTTTGCTTTTAGAGGGTTCGTTTCCCCCTTTCGATTTCTTGTCGTCTTGTCGCTTCCGGTGCCTGCGCACGGCTTTGGGGCACGGCGGTGGGCGGGCCGAGGCCCTGCGAGCCTCCTACAACTCCTCCGAGCGGGAGCTGCGGGGAGGGCGCGGGACGCGGCCCTCGAGACCCGTCACGTCGTCGAGGAAGGCGATGTCCGGGCGGCGGCTCGGCGGCCGGCCGCGCGCGCGCTCGGTGGCCACGTCACGGAGCGGGTGCGCCGGGCGTTGCACACGGGCGTGCAGAAGGCCCTCGGAGTGGTGCGATCCCACTACGAGGTCAACCTCGAGGCGGTGGCGGAAGGCTACATCGTGCCCGTGGGCGTCGAGGACGAGGTGGCCATGGAGCGCGCGGACGCGCTTGTTGCTGACGCCGCCGGAACGCTCGCCGAGGCCTTCGAGGAATTCCTCTTCCGGACGCCGCCGACGCCGCCGCTCCCTCTACCTCGAAAGCATGCGGGCGCTAGGCCCGTTTTTTTTGTTTATGTGTATCAGAACTCTGGCCTCGTGGCCTCTTGTAAATAAACAAGTAGTTTCGTGAACATGGTCAGTTTGTAAATGAAATCGCTTGCTTATCGCGCTTTTTGCTTCTTCTTCTTCCTGAGTAGATTCTAGTTAGGGAAGTCCGCCTTTCGCAGGGGCCCGCTGGGTTGGAGGCGAGAGAGACGGGCCGTAGCCACGCGGCGTAGGCTGTCTCTGGCTCGCGCGCTCCTTCCGCTGTGCCGCCTACGCCCTGTTCAAATCGTGGCTCGTGGTTGAAGTAGGAAACAAACTTAGCGCGTGTTATTACGTTTTTTGCAGAAAAAATGGGACCATTTGGGGGGGGGGTGCCCCCCCGCAGTAGCCCCCGAGGGTAACTTGGGTTTCAGGGGAAAGCCGAGTTGCCCTTTTATTGGATTCGGAGTATTTACATAGGTGACGCCAGGCGGGGGCGTTGGCCGTGCGTTTTTACAACGTAAAATACTTGGAAATCCTAGCTAAGGGTAGAAGCGACGTAGGCGTTGGATGTTCCAAGCGTTGGTGAGTTCTTCGCCGTCCTCGTTGGCAAGCTTGTACGTGCCCGGTTTGAGCACCTTCACCACGACGTAGGGTCCCTCCCATGGGGGCGATAGCTTGTGGCGCCCTCGGTTGTCTTGGCGTAGCCTTAGGACCAAATCCCCCTCGCCGAAATCCCCGCGACGTATCTTGCGCGCTTGGTAGCGTCGTAGGGACCGTTGATACCTTGCGGAGTGCATCAACGCCACGAGGCGTACTTCGTCTAGGCGATCCGGTGAGTCCTCGCGGGCTCGCCGGTTAGCGTCCTCGTTGTAGCCCCGAACTTTGGGTGAACCGTATTCCGGATCCGTGGGGAGGATGGCCTCCGCGCCATGGACTAGGAAAAACGGGGTGAACCGGTGGCTCTGCTGGGGTAGTCCTTAGGCTCCACACGGCCGGCGGCGAGTTCTTGGAGCCATTTTCGCCGGATTTGTTGAGCCGGTCGAAAATTCTCGGGTTTGAGGCCTTGTAGAATCATGCCGTTGGCACGTTCCACTTGGCCGTTAGTCTGCGGGTGCGCCACGGTGCCCGGTCCACTCGGATGTGGAACTTGTCGCGAGAACTCCAAGAACTTCCGCCCGTGAACTGGGACCCGTTGTCTGTGATGATGGAGTTTGGCACTCCGAAGCGGTAGACGATGTCGGTGAAGAACGTAACTGCCTGCTCGGCCCTCAAATTCGTAATGGGGCGCACCTCCACCCACTTGGAGAACTTGTCGATTGCGACGAGCAGGTGGGTGAAGCCCCCGGGCGCCTTCCGCAGGGGCCCGACGATGTCCAACCCCCACACGGCGAACGGCCATGTGACGGGGGATTGTTTGTAAGGCGTGAGCGGGCAGGTTGGTCTTGCGGGCGTAGAACTGGCACCCTTCGCGGTGCGCACGATTTCGTTGGCGTCCGCGACCGCGGTAGGCCAATAGAAGCCCTGGCGGAACGCGTTGCCAACGAGAGTGCGTGGCGCGGCGTGGTGACCACGGATTCCCGCGTGTATGTCCCGCGGGGAGCTCGCGCCCCTCGGGGATTGGTATACACCGCCGGAGGATGCCCGACGCGGCGCGCTTGTACGGCTCGCCGTCGACGAAGGTGAATGACTTGGCCATCCTGGCGACACGCCGGGCGTGGCCGGTGCGCGGGGAGCTCCCCTCGAGCAATCCGGGCGATGTACTTCTCCCGCCGGTCCGCCCGGACGGGGAGCCGGCTCGATGTCCATTGCGACGACCTCGTGGGAGCCGTACCCCTCGAGAAGGGAGAGTACGTACGCCTCGTTCGAGGGGTCCTCTTCCATGGGGTCCGCACCCGCCGGATTCGAGGGAGCCCCCGAGGGTCCGTCGTCGCTCGAGGGGTAAGGCTCGAAGGTTACCGAGGGGGCGCGCGACGTCGCGCGCGCGCGTTCGGGGGGAACGGTGATCCGCCGGACGCTATCTTTGCCGGCTCGTGCGCCTCCTCGTTGTACCGGCGGGGTACATGATTGAGCTCGATGCCGTAGAATTTGTCTTCGAGGGCCCGCACGGCCTTGCGGTAGGCCTCCATCTTGTCGTCGTGGCGGCTCGCGTTCTTCATGACTTGGTCGATCACGAGCCGCGAATCCCCTCGCACGTCGAGGCGCTTGATGCCCAACTCAATGGCGATCTTGAGGCCGCGAGAGGAGGGCCTCGTATTCCGCCATATTGTTAGACGCGGGGAAGTGGAGGGCGCCTTGCGTAGCGCATGTGCTCCCCGAGGGGTGACACGAAGAGCGAGCCCGCGCCCGCTCCCCCTGTCTTCATCACCGAGCCGTCGAAGAACAGAGTCCAGCACTCTGCTTGGATGCGAGGGGGTGGCGGTGCGTGTCCGTCCACTCCGCGACGAAATCGGCAAGGATTTGTGATTTGATGGCCTTGCGCGGGGCGTAGGCGAGCGTTTCGCCCATCAACTCCACGGACCACTTGGCACCCCCTGCCGCCGCGTCGGGGTTGCGAATGATCTCTCCTAACGGGAAGGAAGAGACCACCGTGGACCGGGTGGGCCTCGAAGTAGTGGCGGAGCTTGCGCCGCGCGAGGACTACCGCATACAACAACGCTTCGGACACGGGGGGGTAGCGCGTCTTCGTGTCCGACGGGACCTCGCCGATATAGTAGACCGGCCTCTCGCACGGGCAAGGCATGCCCTTCTTCCGTGCGCTCCACGACGATCACGGCGCTGACCACCTGGGTGGTCGCGGCCACGTAGAGTTGGAGGGGTTCGCCGTCTCGCGGCGGCGTAAGGATTGGGGCGTGCGTCAGCGATGCCTTCAGCTTGTCGAGCGCTTCCTGGGCCTCGGCGGTCCAAGAGAAGCGCTCGTGCTTCTTGAGCAGCCGGTAGAGGGGCAGGCCCCTCTCACCGAGCCTCGAGATGAAGCGGCTCAAGGCGGCGAGGCACCCCAACACTTTCTGCACTCCTTTGAGGTCCCGAATTGGACCCATTCGCTCGAGGGCCGCGACCTTTTCAGGGTTGGCCTCGATCCCCCGCTGGGAGACGATGTATCCTAGGAGCATGCCCCGCGGCACTCCAAAGACACATTTTTCGGGGTTGAGCTTGACCCCGTTGGCCCGCGAGCGACTGAATGCGATGCCAAGATTGCCGACCGGGTCGTCCGCCTTCTGGTTTTGACGACGATGTCGTCTACGTAAGCCTCGACCGTCCGCCCGATATGGTCCCCAAAAACGTGCGCATGCGCCGATATGTTGCGCCCGCGTTTACGAGGCCAAAAGGCATCGTGACGTAACGAACGTCCCGAACGGTGTGATGAACGAAGTCGCGAGCTGGTCGGACTCCTTCATTTTTATTTGATGATATCCCGAATAGGCATCAAGGAAACGGAGTAGTTCACACCGGCGGTGGAATCAATGATCGATCTATGCGCGGCAAAGGAAAAGGAACTTTTGGACATGCTTTATTGAGACCGGTGTAGTCAATACACATCCTCCACTTCCCATTTTTCTTTTTTACAAGCACGGGATTAGCTAACCATGTCGGGTGGAACACTTCCTTGATGAATCCGGCCTCGAGGAGCTTCCGCGGCCTCCACTCCGATCGCCCGTCGCCGTTCCTCGTCGAAGCGGCGCGGCCGGCGCCGAACGAGCCGCGAGCATTAGGCGGGATATCAAGGGAGTGCTCGGCGACCTCCCTCGGAATGCCTGGCATGTCCGAGGGGCTCCACGCGAAAACGTCGGCGTTGGCGCGGAGGAAGTCGACGAGCCCTGCTTCCTATTTAGGATCGAGGGTCGTGCTGACCCTCAATGCTTTGCCCTCGGGGGCCGATGGGTCGAGAGGGACCCCTTTGGTTTGCTCGGCGGCCTCGAACGTGCCGACGTGCTTGGTGGCGGAGCTGAGGTCGTCGTTGACCATCTTCTCCGGGCGCGTTTACCGGCGCTTCATCCGGCGCTAGCGCCTCCGCATGTTCCACGCACTCGACATCGCGATCGAATGCATGCTCGATCGATGACCCGACGGTGATGACGCCGTTTGGACCGGCATCTTCATCTTCGGTACGTGTAGTTGGGGACCGCCATGAACTTGGCATAGCATGGTCGCCCAAGGATGGCATGGTAGGCCCCTTTGAATCCCACCACCTCGAAGGTGAGGGTTTCCTTGCGGAAATTCTTGGGGGTCCCGAACCGGACGGGCGGCATCGATCCGCCCAAGGGGTTGAACCCGCTTTCGGGCGCGATGCGGTGAAACGGCTTCGTGCTCGGGCCGCGGCCCGGTCCGGCCCAATCCCCATCGGGGCGCAATGTGTGCGCGAAGAGGATATTGAGGCTACCGCCTCCGTCCATAAGGACCTTCGAAAACCGGGCGTTCCCAATGATGGGATCGACCACCGGGGGGTACCGGCCGGGTTCGGGATGCGGTTTGGGTGATCATCCCGGCTAAAGGTGATGGCATCTTTCGACCGGTTGAGAAAGGCCGGAGGTGCCCTCTGCGGCGAGGACTTCGTGCCGCTCCTTCTTCTTGCCGCCGGGTTGACATGTCGACGGTGGGTCCCCCAAAGATGAGGAACACATTTTCGACAGCGGGGAAACCACCCGCGTCGCCATCGCCCCCATCCTTCTTGGCCTCTGCCTCCTTCGCGGCGGCACGGCCGTAGAATTTCTTGAGCATGTCGCCTTCGCTCAAGAGTATGATTCACGGGGGTCTTGTGGTAGGGGCATGGCTTCTTCATCATGTCATCGAACACCCCCGGGCCTCGAGGAGCCGGTCGAGGGCCCCGTCGGGCCGGGTCAGCGGCGAGGGCCTCGGCGTTGCCGCCGTTGCGCCCCGCTCGCGCGCCTCGCGCGCGCGGCTTCTTCCCCTTCTTGCCCCGCTTGTCGTTGCGGCGCGGCTCCTTGGACCCGCGCCCTCCGCGGGCGTGTCCTCGGAGCGCTTGCCCTTCTTGCCATCGAAAATTGCCCCCACGGCCTCCTCTCCGGAGGCGAAGGCGGGTGGCAATGTCGAACGGCTCGTTCGAGTCCGTGGGCGGGCTGCGTCCCGGCTCGCGCACAAGGTCCCGGCACGTGGTGCCCTCGAGGAACGCGTGCACGATCTCGGATTGTGCCACGGCGGGGAGCTCCGTGCGGCGCTTGGAGAAGCGCCGTATGAAGTCCCGCGGCGGTCGCCCGGCCTCGCGTGCGGGGAGCGCGGATCCCGGGAGTTCCCGGGGGCGCACGTATGTGCCCCCGGAAGTTGCCCACAAAGGTGTGGACCGGATCGTCCCGGTTGTGGATGCGGGCCGGCGGGCAAGTGCTCGAGCCATGTCCGGGCCGCGTCGCCCGGATGCGGGGGCAAGTTGCGGATGATTACTTCGTCGTTGGTGGCCCCGCCCGAGCGACGGAGCCGGGCGGTAATCGTTGAGCCAAACACGAGGGTCCGTCTCCCCGTTGTATTTGATGATCGTCGAGGGCCGACGGAAACGGCGGGGGGGGAACGCCGCCGTGCGGATCTCCCCGCCGAACACGCGGGTGCCGGGGGGCTCCGGCGTTGGGGAGCGATCCTCACCGCCGTCGTAGCGTCCACCCCTTCGAGGGTGGTAGCCCCCGGCCGCTCGCGCGTCCGCCTTGCCGGGTGCGCCTGGCGTTGATGACGTTGCGGGCGTCACCATCCGGCGCCCGCGTGTGTCGAGGAGGCGTTCCTTGGCCGGCGTGCGTCCACGGGTCGGCGGGGTCGACCCGCATGCACCGAGGGTTCGCCCCCCGGTGCGGGATCATCACCCCCGCGCGTCCCCCCGTTGGCGGATGCGTGAGGCCGAGCTTTCGGCTGGCCGGACGGCCGCTTGCTCAAGGAGGGTCTGCACCTCGCGGTGCATGTCTCGAGCCTCGGGGGTCGAGGGTGCCGGCATGGCGCGCAGCAGTGTTGCGGCGGCGATTAGCTTTTGGCTCGCCCGCGGCGGAGTATCCGCGTTGTCGACGTTGGGGACGGGGTTGAGGCGGTCTCGGACTGTCGGCCCGGCTCCGCGCGCGCGTTCGCCGCGCGCGAGGCCTCTCCCGCCATCGAGGCGCGGAGCGGCCCGCCACGGTCCGTACTCCTGCGCCGGCTTGGCCTCGAGCTCGCGAGCTTGGGCCGGCCGCGCATCGACGTCGGCCCCGGGGCGGGGAGCGCTTGGCCCCGCGGCCGGGCGCGTGGCGATCCCGGGGGCCGGCGTGACCTCCCCATCTCCGGCGCCCGCCGCACCGGCGGCGTTGGCGGGTCGTTGGTGATGACGGCGCGGCATTCCCGCGTGGGGTCGTAGCTCCCGTGCTGGAGTCGTCGGAGCGGCCGAACCGCAGGGTCCGTGGCGTCGAGGAAGCGCCCGAACGCGGCGGGTCCGGCACACCGAGAGAAGTCCCACTCCGCGTACCCATGGCGGGCGGCGGGTGGCATCGTGTCGACGGAGCCCGGGGACGACTCGTCCGCTGGCCGAAGTGCGGGATCCCCGGCGACGAAGATGTGCCGACCGGGCGGAACCCCGCGCATTGTAGTGTTGACGTTGGCGTTGTAGGCCGTAGTGGCGCCACGCAACCCGATGGGGACGCGTGGTCGGAGACCGCACGCGGTCCCGCCGGGGCGGTGGCGGTCGTCGTGGCGGTGGACGCACCGCGTTGGGCGGCGGTGCGCTCGGCCCGCCGCCGCTCGGACCGCGCCCGACGCGAGCGCGGCCCGGAGCGACGACGGCGTCGCGGTGTCGACGGTCCCGCGGCGTCCGTGCTGCGGGGTGCCGCGCCGGTGTCGTGCGTGCGGCGGTGACCGAGCGGACCCCGGCCTCCCGCCGCGCGCGTAGCTCCTCACGGTTGGTGAGGCGCATGAGATAGCCATTCCCCGTGGCCCGGAAGTTCAAGTCCCCGAAGCGGATCTCGAACCCGGCGGAAGGGGGTCCGAGCTACCCATGTTGTAGCGGGTGCTACGGTACTCGGTGCGAATCACCATGGAGGGAGTCGGCGAAATGACCTTAGGCGCTCGTTTGCCCCACGGTGGGCGCCAAGCGTCGGTGCGGAATATGGTCCCGACACTAACCAAGTAGATAACGCCTAAGTCTATCCCTCAATGGTCGATGCCAAACAACAAATGACACAAGGTTTATCCCGGTTCCCGCCGAGGGGGCCGTACGTCCCGGCGGTGGTGTGCTCGTGGCACTATATTGCTCGGCACCGGGGCGCTTGTAGTGGGGCAAGTACAAGCAAGGTGGGAGAAGAAGCGTGGCTTCCAAGTCCCTGGTGAGTGGCTGGAGATGTTATGGGAGAGTAAGAGAGTGAGTGCACAATGCGTTGTGTTCCTCCGGATTCGTCCGAACTCGTCCTCCTCTGCCTCCCCCGCGGCTGGGGGCTCGCCTCCCCTTTTATAGGCCAAGGGGGCGGCGAGTTACATGCACGCCGCGCCGCCCTAGCTACGTGAGGGAGCACGTCGCGCTATGGTGTAGAGTGGGCGGCCGTCGGTCGATCTTCGCTGCGATCCGGCCATGATGGCCTACCTTGTACCCGAACAGTGGCGGTTCGAGGGTAGGAGGCGGCAGATGGCGATGGCGTTCTCCGGTAGGCTTCGAGGGAGGTGTCGATGATGTCCCGGTACGGGGTACGGGAGCGGGCGAACGGCGTTCCTTCCCAATGAGCTGCGGTGGCGGAGTGGTTGCGTTGCGGTGCTCGGGCGTGCGCCGCGGAGTCGGGCGTGCGCTCGCGCGCGTGGGTACGGCGGCCGCGCCGTTACGGTGGCCGGGATGGCCGCCCACCGGCCTAGCGCCCCTTACCCCTAACCGCAAGGTCACGGGGAAAATGGAATCGAGGGTGCGCCGGCCCCCTTTCGAGGGTCGGGCGCGTTAGCCGTACGGCGGCGTGCGCACGGTGTCACGGGACGACACCGGCCGTACCGCACGGTCCATCCCACGGTGGCGGGGATGGGCTCCTTCCCCGGGGAGTTGGTGCGGCGGCACCGGGCGTGAGCCCCGGGCGCATGATGGCGCCGCCCGCGGCGTCGGGGCGTTAAATGCCCAAGTACGGGGCCGGCGCACGCGTGCGGGCGCCCGTGAGCGTGGCGGGCCCCGGCCGAGGGCGGAGCGAACCCTCGAGCGAGGCGAGGCCCTGCTCGAGGGGGAGCGGGCCCTCGAGCGGGGGCGGGACCGCTCGAGGGAAGGGTCGCCCCTCGAACGGGGCGGAACCCGTTCGAGGAGGGGGTTGCCCCTCGAGCGGGGGCGGAGCCCGTTCGAGGAGGAGCGTACCCTCGGGCGGGCGGGGCTCGCTCGAGGGGTCTCGCGGTCGGGCTATCTTGGCGGGGCCTCCGAAGTCTGGTTGCGTGGGCCACGTCCCGCATGGTTAGTTCCCCGCATGGTTAGGCCCGAGTTCATTTGATGCGGGAATTTAAGTGAGGGTTCCCCCATCGTTTGAGGGGACCCCTAGGGCGGTCCCCGACGGGTTTAGTAAGGAAAGGTTCCCTTACCGCGTCAATCGGGTACTAGGCTTACCGGTCCCATTCCCGCATATGTTTAGTACGTTCAAAAGCTTAGCCCACGAAAGCCACTGGACCGGAGCCCAAATCCCATGCTCTTACCACATGAGCAATCCATTTAAGGATATCTTATGATTCCTATCTAGGAACCTAATCTCGCGAGTGACGAACATCACTCGACTTCTACCGGGTCCTATAGCATAGCAGCTATCGACCTAGCATACTAGTGATAGAGCATAGGTACCTAAGGATCATGCATCTAGGGTTTCATTTAACTCCTGAACGTAAATGCACAATCATCCATAGATAATTGAAGAAAGAATTTAAAAGCGGGTTAGATGCACCGGGGCTTGCCTTCGTCGGCTAGGTCGGCTTGGGCACCCTCGGTGTCGAGTACTTCCACGTCTTGCGGCGACGCTTCCGCTCCTCCTTCCTTGGTTTCGGGACAAGGGAGTAATCTCCGTCCGGAAGATCTACACGGAATGCAATGCACTTTAGGTGATGTGATAGTTTGTTGTCTTATCCAACTGCGGGTTGGTCATATTCACCTTAACAAGCATTCATCTAATGTTTCTCTTTTAGGAAGGTTATTGGTTGTACATGGGTTACTCTTTTATTCCACATTTGAATAAAGGTTTTTATTAGGCTTATCATTTCATGTGAAAGCTTCCTTTCCTTTTATCTTCACCAACAAAGGTGTAATTAATATTTTTATCCATGAATTACTTTCTGATCAGTGATGATATTTAATTATCTTTTAATTATATTAAATAATATCTTCAAAAAGGAAAAAGAATTAATTAGGGATTTTTCTTTATTTAATTTCCCTTTAATATTAAAAGGGCATTTAAGCTTTTTATTAAACAATTAAATCACCAAAAATTAAATGAGTGTTTCTTAAGCCTACTAGTACCTATCCTGGTCCATTGGACCCACATGTAAGAGTTGGATGCTAGGAAATTAAATGTTATGGAAAATATCAAAGGCTAGCTAGTGATTCCATTTTAAATGCATAAAAAAAATAATTAAGCATCAAAATGACCCAAACTTTCTTGTGCATGCTCTCTGGTCCTAAACAAGCCTAGAGAACCAGCATGTTCACATGGAATCTCTACTGAACTTGGTTTATTAATTTACAAAGGAAAACATGCATAAATCGAATAAATATTTATGTTAATCCAAAAATCATGATTAATTCACAAGATGTGCATTTTGGTATTACAAGACAGTGTGCACAAGTTGGGCTTAAGAACATGAATATTTTTAACAAGAAAAATCATTTATGAAGTTCTACCAAAATAAAAAACATTTTTATAAAAAGATTTACATTATAACTTTGTGCAATATTTGGCATAGGATCTAGTCATGACCTAACACACAACATATCCAAAAATTAGCTACAGAGGATTTATGGTTTTTGAGATATTGCAGATCTAGGGTTTTCACATTCGTATTTTTCATGCAAAAACTAAAAGGAATTAGCTCAGGCCAGAATAACAAAAGTTGTAGTATATTTTACCAAGAATCCAACAAAATTTGTTTCACATTTTTCTGATTTTTATGTGATTTTCTACGCAATTTACAAGAATCAGTCACTCACTTTTACTATTGGAGTTGCACTTTTGCGGGGAGGCCCTCGGGAAGAATCTGCGTTTTGCAATGTGGTCCTGGGCGCGGGCTGGCCGGCGCGGGTGGGCCAAATTCCGGCGAACCTCGCCGGGGTTTGGCCGGGGGAGGGCTGGGGAAGGGCCTAGGGGTGCTAAGGGTTTGATTTTGGGGGCCGCAGGTGGGGAGGAGTGGCCGGGGAACGGCGGCCGGCGGCGCTGCGGGAAGCTGGCCGCGGCGGCCTTCGGCCTGGCGTCGCCCCGGCCTGGCAGGGAGGGCGCGGTGGTGCTGGGTGGTTGGGAGGCCGTGGGGAGCGGTTAGACTGCCCTGGACCGTGGCCAATGCGCTAGAGGAGGGGGGCGCTCGGGAGCGGCGCGTGCACGGGCAGGACGCCGGCGTGCTGTCCGCGCGCGGACGGTCGAGCACGGCCCTTTTAAGGCGGGCGTGGCAGCGGGAGCACTGTGAAGGGCAGCGCGGGCATGGCACGAGGACAGCCGGGCAGCGGTCGTACCGCGCCGGGCGCAGGGAGGGAGTACGGCGGCGCGACGTTCTAGGCGCGGGCGGGGGGGGGGTGGCGGCGCGAACTCCGTGGCGTTCCCGGCGTTCGAGGCGCCTTGGGGCACGGGCGTCCCGAGAAACATGCGAGGCGGTCCGGGGAACGTGCGCCGGCGGGGCCGGAAGCCGAGGCGCGGGCGGCCGGCGCGGCCTAGCGCGCGGCGCGCGCGCGGTGGCGCGCGCGCGCGCGCGCGCGACGTCGCGCTCCGGCAAGATTTTGCTCGGACCGCCTCTGTTCGAATTAGTTTTTCTCCAAAATTTTGAACTGAAGTGCAACATGTGGTCAACAGGAAAGTTGTAGATCTAACTACCCTCTACAACTTTTGTAAAGGCCGTCCAGTGTTTTTCTCAACGGATTTTGCGGAGAATGTCGTGCCAACATCGAATGCGGCCCGTCCGGAAAACGGGGAGGTACGTCGGTCGATCAAGTTTTTCGCTAATTTCCACTCAAAATTTGAAATGCCAATCTACATGAAAGTTGTGTCCCTCAACAAGATGGACAACTTTCATAAAGGTAGATTTTGAATTGTTTAGGTGAATTTTGGAGAACGCGGCAAAAGTTCGGACGACATTCGCCGACGTCAACGGTTAAGCCGATTTTGACCGTGTCTTTGGCCAAGAGTCCATTACGGGTGTGTGTAGACTTGGTCAAGGGGTTCATTAGGGTTCATTGGCGAGGTTTTCGGGGTGATGACCCAGGTTGACCTAGGTTTGACCAGGGTCAACAGGTTTGACTCGGCTGATCCGGTCGTTAGCATTAATGGCGGTAATTAAAAATCCTGGGGCGTCACAGCCTACCCCCCTTAAGAAGAATCTCGTCCCGAGATTCGAAATTCCAAGGACAAGATAGAGAAACAAGGAAGTGGTCCTCTCAGATTTTCTGAAATTACTCTGAGGAAGCAACACGATGGGATTAGGGGGCAAGAGCATAACCACCATCGGTTCAAGATTAGCCCGTAAGAGTAGTCAAAGACGGTAGGTAATGGAAAGCTTTGGCACGGAGTTTACTTGCGGATGCAATCGGAAAGTATGGAGGGATAAATTGGTATAGGATCTTCCGAACGATCTTGCTCACGTGTTATTTAGTTTGCAACCTTATGTGGCATGGCCGTGCCACTATGATGCAATGCTTTTCAAAAAGTGATGTGATGAACATGTTTATGGAGACACGATGCATATGCTCATGTAGTAGGTGCCTACGATGCATGTTAGCATGACTCAGTTTTCCACAAGACGGGTTAGTGATTGAGAGGACAATCACAGGTTGAGAAGGGGTGTGTGTGTGGCGAGTCGCATTGTCACAACCAAGATACCTAGTGCGCCCCTAGTGGCAATCATGTGGCTGCAGCGCACATGACGCCCTAGGTTCCGTCACGGCACCTTTAGTTATGGGATAACAACATTACCAAACATAAAGGGTAGTGTGGGAGATATTGAAAACATTCCAAGCGTATGCATGTTAGTTCACCCAAGGTTCCCAATGCACATGCTATGCAAAAGCATGCTCAAGAAGAGACATAATTATTTATTTATTTATTTTTCAAAAGGTTGTGAGCAAGACCACGGGGAAATAAGCTCATGATTGCATGTTCGAAGTAACCACGACAAGGATATCAATACGAAGAATACCCTAGTGCTTCAACATGTCTGAGGACAAGGGATTGAAAGGAAAATACAAGTCGACGGAAATGACATGATGATAGGAGAATCACCATTGAGATTGAATTCTAAGATCAAGACATTCCCACTGACATAGCAGAATAGCATAAGTTCTTTCTCCGCTGAGCATTCTTCGGGCATTCATGTGCACAAAGGCACAGTCGTATGTCAGAACTCGAAGCGAGCTCACATACATAACGACATAAAGTTCTGGCAATTACAAACAAAAATTTATAACTTAACCCAGAGCTCCAAAAATTCCCAACTTTTGGATGGTAACTCATCAAGGTTAGAGATGTATTTTTGGTACTCAAAGGTTGAGCTAGAAGGCTAGGAAGGTTGCTCAATTAAGCAAGGTTTTAGATCTAGTTCCGGGAAATACAACAGGACAGAGGTTGATCACACCGAGCATAACTTGAGATAAACAAAAGTTATGACTGTGAAATCTGTGAGCAGAAACTAGATTAGATTCAGAGCATTTTTGTCTAACACACCTATTTTAGTTACTCCTAGAACATGGTGCAAAGACAAGACGAACAAACTTTTAACAATTTTGGGCAGCATAACAGCTAAGCACGAGAGAAACTCTAGTTTATAAGAAGCACACACTAGCAAAATCTTCCTTAGAGAGCATATGAAAGTTCTGTTTTGGGTCCATTTTAGTTGCTTCGATTTTTAACATGCATGCAAGACGTCCTATCCGACCTCACATGGCAATCAAGCCAAAAATCGAAGTTAGTGCCGGTGGCAAGGCTTTTATTCGTCTCTCCCTATAATATCTAGTCGAGAGCTATACGGTACTCGCTTAACGACTAACGAAGCGCCGTTATGTACCGCGGAAAACGAACCTTTCGTGCCGGCCACGTCACGAAAGCGTCCACATACATTACCGTTCACTATAGAAACGGCACCATGTGTTAAGCCACCGCATGGACGGCGTCCAACCTCGGACACCCTCCGTTTGAATGGAGTGTATCCTTGCCTCGCATGAGTGACATGCGGAATTCACACGTATGAAACTCGTGGCGACACACAACTCATAAACGAGACACGAAGATGGGATCCGTGGAATGGATCACTCCATCGACCCTCGCAATTCCCGTGATGCGGAACAGCACACGTATAAAACACGTGGCTCATCTAGTTTGGTTGTGCAAGAAGGTAAGTCTGACATAAAGTAAAATGTGCTGGAAGTTAGCAAAATAAACCATAGATTACTAGGCCACCTGAAAGAACCCAAAAATTCCCTCTAGGGCCTCTCGGTCTATTTCCATCCTTAACGATCCAACGCATTTTGCAAACACAACAAATCTTTGGCATGTTTTATTCAAAAACCAGTGATTAAGGTTGTTAATTAAACTCTGGTGCATGTAATCACTCTGATACCAGCTGTGACAACCCGCTTAGGAAAATACCGTACTATCGCCTAAGACCGATCCACTTTGGCCATTAAGCAATAGTAAAGTATCATCCTGTCGTTAGTTGCCGGGTTAACGCCCAGTAAATCACTTGGACATCGAACAGAGGATCGACGCATGCATTAAAACTCACGCGAAGGCGAGTCCAGAGTACAACATGAATTAAACATTTATTTCCAAACCATTGTTCATGGCATGGAGTAAAGGTTCGGAGTTCGAAAATACAGCGGAAATAATTAAACTAGCGCAACGATGAACATCACGGGAGGCCATCCGTGATGTCCTTACTTGTCGTCACCCATCCAGGTCAATCACACACTCGCAACAACAATTTTTAAAGCAAGGCTGAGTATACTAATACTCAGCAAGACTTAACCGTCAGGTGATAACTACATCACCAACCTCTAGACATGAAAGGCTTTTGGCCGGTGGAGTTTCTTTTGCCGAACAACTACTAAGAGTAGATCCTTATTTTCAATCTTTTAGCACAAGTTCTAGTTTATTACCATTTCTAGATGTGCCATCTAATTCAATCAAGAATGGGGCAAGCAATTAATTCATACAACAATATTCCTCGAGTTCCATCATTATGGGATATCATGGCCGATTGATTAAGCGAGTCTCGGATAACGGTGAGAGGCCGACAATCGATTGATTTAAACCTTGCAAGGTAAACCCAAACACACGGTAGGCTGCCCCCGAAAGGACAACTTTGCCGGGCCGTTCCCGTCGATCTTCGGCTCGGGAGCGGAACCTACATTCCTTGGTACAAGGTTTCTTTGGATCGCTCCCACACGAACGTCCGGACTCATGCGGGTACCACATGTTGTGAGCGAGGGCACAAGTGCCCCGGCTACGATACCACTGTGACAACCCGCCCAGGAAAATACCGTACTATCGCCTAAGACCGATCCACTTTGGTCGTTAAGCAATAGTAAAGTATCATCCTGTCGTTGGTTGCGGGTTAACGCCAGGTAAATCACTTGGACATCGAACAGAGGATCGACACATGCATTAAAACTCACGCGAAGGCGAGTCCAGAGTACAACATGAATTAAACAATTTATTACAAACCATTGTTCATGGCATGGAGTAAAGGTCCAGAGTTCGAAAATACAGCGGAAATAATTAAACTAGCGCAACGATGAACATCACAGGAGGCCATCCGTGATGTCCTTACTTGTCGTCACCCATCCGGCCAATCACACCGCAACAACATTTTCTAAAGAAAGGCTGAGTATACTAATACTCAAGCAAGACTTAACCGTCGGGTGATAACTACATCACCAACCTCTAGACATGAAAGGCTTTTGGCGGTGGAGTTTCTTTTGCCGAACGACTACTAAGAGTAGATCCTTATTTTCAATCTTTTAGCACAAGTTCTAGTTGATTACCATTTCTAGATGTGCCATCTAATTCAATCAAGAATGGGGCAAGCAATTAATTCATACAACAATATTCCTCGAGTTCCATCATTATGGGATATCATGGCCGATTGATTAAGCGATCTCGGATAATGGTGAGAGGCCGACAATCGATTGATTTAAACCTTGCAAGGTAAACCCAAACACACGGTAGGCTGCCCCCGAAAGGACAACTTTCCCGGTCGTTCTGTCGATCTTCGGCTCGGGAGCGGAACCTACATTCCTTGGTACAAGGTTTTATTGGATCGCTCCCACACGAACGTCCGGACTCACGCGGGTACCACCTTTGTTGTGAGCGAGGGGGGACACAAGTGCCCCAGGTTTAGTAGGGAAAGGTTCCCTTACCGCGTCAATCGGGTACTAGGCTTACCGGTCCCATTCCCGGCATATGTTTAGTATGTTCAAAAGCTTAGCCCACGAAAGCCACTGGACCGGAGCCCAAATCCCATGCTCTTACCACATGAGCAATCCATTTAAGGATATCTTATGATTCCTATCTAGGAACCTAATCTCGCGAGTGACGAACATCACTCGACTTCTACCGGGTCCTATAGCATAGCAGCTATCGACCTAGCATACTAGTGATAGAGCATAAGTGCCTAAGGATCATGCATCTAGGGTTTCATTTACCTCCGAACGTAAATGCACAATCATTCATAGATAATTGAAGAAAGAATTTAAAAAGCGGGTTAGATGCACCGGGGCTTGCCTTCGTCGGCTAGGTCGGCTTGGGCACCCTCGGTGTCGAGTACTTCCACGTCTTGCGGCGACGCTTCCGCTCCTCCTTCCTTGGTTTCGGGACAAGGGAGTAATCTCCGTCCGGAAGATCTACACGGAATGCAATGCACTTTAGGTGATGTGATAGTTTGTTGTCTTATCCAACTCTGGGTTGGTCATATTCACCTTAACAAGCATTCATCTAATGTTTCTCTTTTAGGAAGGTTATTGGTTGTACATGGGTTACTCTTTTATTCCACATTTGAATAAAGGTTTTTATTAGGCTTATCATTTCATGTGAAAGCTTCCTTTCCTTTTATCTTCACCAACAAAGGTGTAATTAATATTTTTATCCATGAATTACTTTCTGATCAGTGATGATATTTAATTATCTTTTAATTATATTAAATAATATCCTCAAAAAGGAAAAAGAATTAATTAGGGATTTTTCTTTATTTAATTTCCCTTTAATATTAAAAGGGCATTTAAGCTTTTTATTAAACAATTAAATCACCAAAAATTAAATGAGTGTTTCTTAAGACTACTAGTACCTATCCTGATCCATTGGACCCACATGTAAGAGCTGGATGCTAGGAAATTAAATGTTATGGAAAATATCAAAGGCTAGCTAGTGATTCTATTTTAAACGCATATAAAAAATAATTAAGCATCAAAATGACCCAAACTTTCTTGTGCATTCTCTCTGGTCCTAAGCAAGCCTAGAGAACCAGCATGTTCACATGGAATCTCTACTGAACTTGGTTTATTAATTTACAAAGGAAAACATGCATAAATCAAGAATAATTATTTCTGTTTATCCAAAAATCATTATTAATTCACAAGATGTGCATTTTGGTATTACAAGACAGTGTGCACAAGTTGGTCTCAAAAACATGAATATTTTTAACAAGAACAATCATTTATGCAGTTCTGCCAGAAATAGAAAAACATTTTTATAAAAAGATTTACATGATAACTTTATGCAGTTTTTCTCATAGGAGCTATCCATGACCTAACACACAACATATCCAAAAATTAGCTACAGAGGATTTATTGTTTTTGAGATATTTCAGATCTAGGGTTTTCACATTCGTATTTTTCATGCCAAAAATAAAAGGAATTAGCTCAGGCTAGAATAACAAAAGTTGTAGTATATTTCACCATGAATCCAACAAAATTGGTTTCACATTTTTCTGATTTTTCTGTGATTTTCTACGCAATTTACAAGAATCAGCCACTCACTTTTACTATTGGAGTTGCACTTTTGCGGGGAGGCCCTCGGGAAGAATCTGCGTTTTGCAATGTGGTCCTGGGCGCGGCCGGCCGGCGCGGGTGGGCCAAATTCCGGCGAACCTCGCCGGGGGTTTGGCCGGGGGGAGGGCCGGGGAAGGGCCTAGGGGTGCTAAGGGTTTGATTTTGGGGGCCGCGGGTGGGGAGGGAGCGGCCGGGGAACGGCGGCCGGCGGCGCTCCGGGGCCGGCCGCGGCGGCCTTCGGCTGGCGTCGCCCCGGCCTGGCGGGGAGGGCGCGGTGGTGTTGGGTGGTTGGGAGGCCGTGGGGAGCGGTTAGGCGCCCGGACCGTGGCCAATGCGCTAGAGGAGGGGGGCGCTCGGGAGCGGCGCGTGCACGGGCGGGGACGCGGGCGTGCGGTCCGCGCGCGCGGCCGGTCGAGCACGGCCCTTTTATGGCGGGCGTGGCGGTGGGAGCACGGCGAAGGGCAGCACGGGCGGGGCACGAGGACGGCCGGGCGGCGGTCGTGCGCGCCGGGCGGGGAGGAGTACGGCGGCACGACGTTCTGGGCGTGGGCGGCGGGGGTGGCGGCGCGGACTCCGTGGCGTTCCCGTGTTCGAGGGCGCCTTGGGACACGCGCGTCCGGGAAACATGCGAGGCGGTCCGGGGAACGTGCGCCGGCGGGGCCGAAAGCCGAGGCGCGGGCGGCCGGCGCGGCCCGGGCGCGCGGCGCGCGCGCGGTGGCACGGCGCGCGCGCGCGCGCGCGCGGCACGACGTCGCGCTCCGGCGAGATTTTGCTCGGACCGCCTCTCGTTCGAATTAGTTTTTCTCCAAAATTTTGAACCGAAGTGCAACATGTGGTCAACATGAAAGTTGTAGATCTAACTACCCTCTACAACTTTTGTAAAGGTCGTCCAGTTGTTTTTCTCAACGGATTTTGCGGGGAATGTCGTGCCAACATCGAATGCCGGCTGTCCGGAAAACGAGGAGGTACGTCGGTCGATCAAGTTTTTCGCTACTTTCCACTCAAAATTTGAAATGCCAATCTACATGAAAGTTGTGTCCCTTAACAAGATTGACAACTTTCATAAAGGTAGATTTTGAAGTGTTTAGGTGAATTTTGGAGAACGCGGCAAAAGTTCGGACGACATTCGCCGACGTCAACGGTTAAGCCGGTTTTGACCGTGTCTTTGACCAAGGGTCCACTACGGGTGTGTGTAGGCTTGGTCAAGGGGTTCATTAGGGTTCATTGGTGAGGTTTTCGGGGTGATGACCCGGGTTGACCTAGGTTTGACCGGGGTCGATAGGTTTGACTCGGCCGATCCGATCGTTAGCATTAATGGCGGTAATTAAAAATCCGGGGCGTCACGGGATAGGCCTCGATGCTTCCTTGGATCCATTCAATACGCCGTGTCCATCATAGGTCTAGTCATGAATACCTTCGCGTAGTGACAAGACAAGAGGAGGGAAAGGGCGAAACCGTGGTCACAACCCCGATAGATTAGATTGGTTTTCATGTCTTTAAGCGATTGCATGCTCTAGTATCGTAGACCCGTGGGCGAGTGTCTTTTATCTTGATATCTTAATCATTCTCTCTAGTGTAGTTTAGTTGTTTTCTAGCATAATAATAGTTAGGGTTTTAGTAGCTAGTGTGTCGTTGTAGATCGAACGCTTGTAATCCCCTTGCTCCGCTGATTGACAAGAACCTTGGGAATCCCGCGGTGAAAAAGGTGTGGGGTCCGTACGCTTGCGGATCGTAGAGGGATACGTCTTTTATCCGTCAACAGGCTGCTGCTTTCGCCAGCTTATCTGCCTCATTGTTGTCATCCCTTGGGATATGCTGGACTGAATAGCCTTTGAAGTGTTTTTCCATTTCCCTTACTTTTTCTAGATACTTCATGAGAACGGGATTTCTTGCTTCGCTTTCTTTCTCGATATGTTCTTGGATCACTTTCGAATCCGTTCTGATTATGAAGGTCTGCTGCCCCAAGGCTCTCATTTTCCTTAATGCCGGCGGAAGAGCTTCGTATTCCGTTGTGTTATTCGTGGAATGTTCATTGTTCGCGAATACGAGCCGAGCTGCGTAGCTTATGACTACGCCGTCGGGGACGTCCCGACGGCCCGAAATTCCGACCCCCTTGTAACACCGGGCCCCGTCGCACTCGTACTATCCGGGGTTCGGGTGCATTTTCCTCGAAGTTCGAGTAGGTGAAGTCCGATCCACGACAAAATCTGCGCGAACTTGCAATTTTATTGCACTTCTTCTCTCAAAGTCTACCACATACTCGGAGAGAGTTCGGCGCCCACTTGATGATTCGGGTGGATGCCTCTCTATTTGCGAACGGATCCTTCGGTGGCTGGTTGGTGATGACTCTTATCCTGTGACCCTCGAAGTAGTGCCTTAGCTTCCTTGCTGCCATAATGACCGCATATGCGATTTTTTCCAGTTCGGAATAGAAGATCTTGGAGCCAGACAAAGCTTCAGAAGCAAAGTAAACAGGAATTTGTTTGAGCTTTCCTTCCTCTTCCTTTTCTTGCACTAGCACCGCACTTACTGCCGAATTTGATGCAGACACATATAGCAGAAGTGGTGATTTTGGTTCGGGAGGATAGAGCTTGGTCATATTGGACAAGTAATCTTTCAATTCTTGGAAGGCTCGTTTCTGAGGTTCGAACCACTGGAAATTCTTGGCACTTCAGAGAATTTGGAAGAATGGTAAGCTTCTTTCTGCAGCCTTGGGAATGAATCTGTTAACGGCAGCCACTCTCCCTGTCAGCTTCTGCACATCCTTCACTGAAACTGGGTCTTGCATTTCCACCAAAGCCCTGATCTTGTCGGGATTCGCCTCTATGCCCTTTGTTGAAACTAGACATCCGAGAACTTTCCCCCTGTGAATGCCGAATACACACTTCTCCGGGTTCAACTTCAGGTTCGCCGCTCTCATATTCGCGAATGTTTCCGCCAAATCACTGATGTGATCTTTTCTCTGAACACTTTTGACGACTATATCGTCCACATACGCCAAGATGTTCCTCCGTAGCTGGGGATGAAGTACTATTGCTATCATTCTTGAGAATGTACATCCTGCGTTCTTTAGCCCCTCTGGCATTCTCACGAAACAAAATGTTCCGAATGGGGTGATGAAACTTGTCTTTTCTTCGTCCTCTTTACGGACCCTTATCTGATGATACCCAGAGAACATGTCCAGGAGTGATAGCATTTCATTGTTGGCTGCATCATCTACGATTTTGTCTATCCTTTCCAAGGGGAAATCATCTTTTTTGCATGTCTTGTTCAAATCTGTGAAGTCCACGCACATTCTCCACTTTCCATTTTTCTTCTTTTCGATGCTTGTGTTGGCTAGCCGGATCGGGTACTTCACTTCTCCGATCACTTGCGCGTCTTGCAATCTACGAACTTCGGCTTCCACTTGCTTTCACTTTTTCTTCGTACATTTTCCGAAGTTTCTACTTCTTGGGAGGTATTTTTTCGTCGTCTCTCGGAGCATGTTCGATGATGTCCCTGTCCACACCTTGCAGGTCCTTAGCTGAACATGCGAAAACATCTTTGTTTTTGTTCAGGAATTGTACGAGATCTCTGTCCTCTTCGGCACTGAGGTGCGCCCCTATTGTGACTGCTCTATCAGGCATGTCGTCCAGATAGACATTCTTGGTTTCGCCATCTGCAGCTATTTCAATTTTTTCTTTATCCCGCTTGGCCTCTTCGTAAGTTTCCTTCTTCTCGTCAGCTATTTTCAACTGGTACACGTTCGTTTGGCCAGGCGTGTGGCCTTTTTCTATGTTTCTGGCCTCTTGTTGATTGCCGAACACCGTGATGACCCCTTTGGGCGCAGGCATTTTTATGCATAAGAACTGCTGCCTTATGACTGCGTCAAACTTGTTCATGAAACCTCTGCCGAAAATCGCGAGATACGGGTGGTAAATGTCAACCACATCGAAAGTGAGACTCTCCGTTCTGGCATTTTCGAGATCTCCGAAGGAAACCGGGAGTGATATCTTTCCAACCGGCTTGATGGGCTTTCCTCCGAACCCTTGCAGCGGGTACTCTGGGGGGTCCAACATGTCTTCGGCTCAAATTCATCTTTTCGAAAGTCTTCAAGAACAAGATATCCGCCGAACTTCCATTGTCAACTAGGACTTTTCCTATGACCCACCCGACTATGTTCACCTCAATGACCATGGCATCATTGTGAATCGCGGATTTCGGCCGAAGTCTTCTTCGTGAAAGTGATTGGCACCTTTGCCCACTCCGGACGTGCGAGTGGGCCGTCATTGATGATGGTGTTTGCGGACACGAAGTAATTGCTTCTTTGCTTCTTGGTCTCGAATTCCATAGCCGACCCGCTTTGTGATTGGCATGATAGTCCCGAACGATGGCAATGCTTTGGAGTTCGAGGTCCCGAACTTTACCGAGGCCTTGACGAACTTTCTGGAGGTGGTGGCAAGATTTCCCGAATGGGTTGTGGTTGCTGGATTGACTGGATTGCTTGCGATTGAGGGAAAAATTGATGCGACGGCCGCCACGGCGGCGTGGTACGGGAATTGCTGAACTGGGACAGAACTTGACTGTGAGTTCGCGAATTGCGGCTGCCAAAAATTCGGGCGAAATTGGCTTGGCATTGAGGATGCGATGCTCATTAGCGCCTTCTCTTGCTGAATTCTTGCCATGTTCTTCTTCGTTTTTGAGCACCCTTCGGTGCTATGACCCCTCCCATGATACTGGCAATAGAAGTAAGGATCTTTTGGGTTATGGTTCGTGAGTCTCGGGGGTCCTCTTCCTCTCCCCTTCCTCTGGGATTTAACCCTCCCCTGGTGCTTGGCCTGTTGCTTTGTTCAGGTTGTGGATTTCCGACGTTGTTGACATTTCGTGGATGTTGGGGTGGTGCTCTCCATGTCATCTCTCTGTTGCCCTGTCTTGCCTCGTTCTGCTCGGCTACTCTCTTGCGATGGTCATCATCAGACAAAATGTACTCTTCCAATTCGCGAAAAAGTTCCTCAACCGACTTGGGTTTCTTTCTTGTGAGATGCAAAGCTATTGGCCCTGGAGTGAGGCCCTTGATTAATGCATTGATTGTTGTTTTTTCATCAGCTTCGGGGATTTGAGATCTTTGTTGCATGAACCTTCTCACGAAGTTCCGCAGTGGCTCTTTGTCTTTCTGCTTGCAGTTGTACAAATCTGATGCTTCCGCAGTTGTGTCGTGGAATATCTGAAATGCTTGCATGAACTTTGTCTTCGAGTCTACCCGAGTACCGTAGAGCGAGTGTGGAGGCAAAGCGGTGAGTACCAATTCGATGATTGGTCCTTCGCAAGCAATGATGAAGGATTTGGTCAGTGCAACATCATCCCCTCCTGCCGAATTCACAGTTGATTCATATCTCATGAGGAATTGCCTAGAGTTTCCGAAGCCATTGTATTTGGGGAGAGAGACAGGCTTAAACTTCGGCGGCCAAGGTGCTGTTTGCAGCCCAATAGACAGCGGCGATTCGGAATCCACGAAGTGTGAGATTCCGTTTCCCACGAAGAAGTTTTCTTTCGGGGGTTCTCTTGCCTGCCCGAGTTCGGTGCGGTGATTCCTAAAACAGGGAACTATTCTCTTGTTCTTTCATCTCATCGATTTCTCTCTGTATCACTTCGATTTGCTCTTTTGCTTTGTTTAGTTGCTCTAGCTTTTCAGAGATTTTTCTCTTCGCTTGCAATTGACTTGCGAACTTTTCCTTGTCTTTCTGCAGCTGCTGTATCTTTTGCTGAACCCTTTCTAGCTCCCTGTCTATGGTGTCATCATCATCATCATCAACATTCTCAAATTCTTGCTGTTCAGCAGGTTGTTCTTGGGTGTGAGCCGTTTTTTCTGCTCTTGCCTTCATCAGAGCTTCGAGCTTTGCTCTCCGCTCTTGGTCTGCTGTGTTAGAAGGTTCAGGAATGAAAGAGGTTTCATTGCTTCGAGGAGGAAGGTGATCATCTCGATTCGCTTCTGCCGGAACGTTCTTCTTGGATTTCTTCTGAGGTGGCATCGTGAGCTTTTGTTCGGCTGAAACACGGTGGGCGCCAATGTCTGTGGGGGGTTACCCGAAAAATTCGGATGATTCCCCTAACATGAGAGAGAGAGTTCTTAACACGTTCAAACACAAAGTAAGAGCGCTGAGAGACTGTGATTCCCTCCGCAGATTGCACAAGTTCCCAAAAATCTGAATCCGTTTACACGTTCCCTCGCGCCCCCTTTTATAGGGAGATGAAGGGACTTTTACATTCCTAAAACACCCTCAAGCTCGAGAGAATATTCCTAATGTGAACGCGTACAAGAATGTCTTTCTCGTCTAACACATTTACAAGTCCGCCACTAGTTCACACTCAAAACCGGACTTTTTGGGACAACAACTTTGACTTTGCTTCTTCGTCGGTTCGTGAATGTCTTCGCGCATGACTCCCGAACTGGGTCCCCAACAGATTCCCGAATCAGCCTTTGCTTCTTCGTCGGTTCGTGAATATCTTCACGCATGACTTCCTAACTGGGTCCCCGACAGATTCCCGAATCAGCCGCCCTTCGAAGTTCGCGCCACCGCCAGCTCGAGGTTCCGGGCTTCCGCATGTTCGCGACTCCACGTCTTCACCAAATCCCGATCCCCGAACTTCACATATTCGCGAATCCGAGGCTTCGCAGGTTCCAGGCATCCGAAAATCATGAGTTCCCTGTTCCTGAAAAACATGTCTCAAGAACTTTGTCAAACCTAACGTTGCGAGGGTGACGGGTTTTCCTGAATTCCCTAACACAAAGTCCGGAAGTTTGTGTAACTGCTTGTGCCAACGAAGGCAAGCCCTGGTTTATCATTAACCCATGTTTTATTTAAATTATGCAACTATCTTTGTTATTCTATGTGCATTTACGTTCAGGAATTGAATGAAACTCTAGTTGCATGATCCGTAGGTGCCTATGTTCTTTTACTGGTATGCTAAGTCATTAGATGCTATGCTCTAAGGACCCGGTAAAAGTCGAGTGATGTTTGTCACTCGCGAGAATAGGATGTCCTTTTCGGAATCACCCCATTTATAAATGAATTGCTCATGTGGTAAGAGCATGAGATTTGGGCTCTGGTCTAGTGGCTTCATGGGCTAAGCTTTTGAACGTACTAAGCACTTGTCGGGAATGGGACCGGTAAACCTAGTACCTTAATGAGACGGCACGGGATTTTACTACTACTACTCTTGATTCGTCTCATGCCCGGCTTGCAACCGGGAGGAGGGTACATGTGTGAGGCTGGGTGTACTAGGTGGGGCATGCCAGATAGCCTTGTACCCGGGACTGTAAGCTATTATCCCAACCCGAGGATTGTTGGGAACCGTTTGGTCGGTGTCAGCTCTGTTGGGGCAACGCTCCGTGTGTTTAGGTCTACCTTGCAAGGTTTTGAATCAATCGAGTGTCAGCCTCTCACCGTTATCCGAGACTGCTTAATCAACTGGCCATGATATCCCTTAATGATGGAACTATGTGAAATCTCCTGCGTGTATTAAATGTAGTGTACAATTCTTGATTGCATTAGTTGCTCACTATAGTAATGGTAATCTTACTAGAATCTGAGCTAAAATATTGAAAGTAAGGATCCATGATCCTAGTTGCTTTTTGGCAAAACAAACCAACAGCCAACCTACATGTCTAGCGGTAACTTTTGTCGGGTAAGTCTTGCTGAGTATTAGTATACTCAGCCTTGCTTTAATTGTTGCTTTCAGGCGAAGTTGTTTGGCCTGGTGAGATTGCACCCGGCTGGGAGCTGGAATGGGTGTGGATGATGACGCCGAGTGATGGCATCACGGATGGCCTCTTGTGATGTCATATCGTATCGTTATTAGTACTTCTGCTATTTTAATAAAACTTTGAACCATTTACTTTCATGTCAAAGTACCATGCTTTGTAATAATGGACCCTACGGGGGGATTGGCATTAACTTGTAAGGCACTCTGGACTCTCCTTCGTGGGAGTTTTAATGCATACGTTCGATCCTCTCTGTGTTTTCAAGTGATTTACCGGGTGTAAACCCGACAACACTCAACGGGATGATTTTTTATTATCGCTTAATGACCAAATGGAGTGGTTTAGGCGATAGTACGAAATTATCTCGGATGGGGCTGTCACACGCCGTCCCGATGCTCAAGCTCTCCTGCAACGACACTCAAGGGACCAGTCCTCCACGCCATGCAAACACTCCAGCTGGCGGCACGCGCGAGCAGCCGACTCTGACAGAAGCCGTAATGCTGCACTGTTCGGCCGCGCAGCCCCCAACGTGCCGTTCCGTCCAACCTCTGCGACACGCCAACCCCATCAGAAGCACTCAAGCACCCTCTACGGGCGGCGCCTATATACTTTTAGGTCGTAACATGGCGGTCCTAATCCACAGTCAAGAGAGATGAGTCACTCATGGAAGAACTCACAGAAGGCGCCAAGTACCCGGAATAAATAGTGCCTCCTGGACACACGACGACCACAGGCTCCACCACAGCGCAACGCCCTTCAATGCCTCCTGGCAGACAACGACGTGGGAGAAGACCTCCCAACTACGTAGGACTGTAGCATATATTTGTTTTCCTCTTTTGCCCCTCACCCTTGAGACTATAAAAGGGAAAGTAGGGCAACCGTCACAAGGGCTGACGAACTGAACACTCTACACCACAGGGACTTGGGCTCGATACCCTTCCCGACTAGTTTGTAACCCCTACTACAAACGTTCCTAGCGCAAGAACACAGCCGCTCGACACTGGACATAGGGTATTACTCCTCGGAGGCCCTAACCAGTATAAATACATGTGTCTCTCGTGCTAACCATCCGGGTCGCACACACGATCCGATACAAATTTATTGCCGGCGGTAGAGAACCCCGACAAGGCCATCCCAGCTAGGCGGGCCCAATTGAGAACGATCATCTACAGCTGCGGGCAGATCATCAACTCTCCATCCTAGCCGTTAATCACGCTCTGGCCCACATGTCATTTTTCATCAACCAAGCTTAAGTGCTTGCCTCCTTATTAGTCAAGGATGCAACGGTACGACCTTACTTGAACAGGATAGCTAATTCGTTCCCCGTGAGAAGGAAAACAAACTATGTAATTGTCGGGGTTCTCTACCGCCGAACAGTAAATTTGTATTGATCGTGTGTTCGACCCAGATGGTTAGCACGAGAGACGCCGGGATTTAGACTAGTTCGGGCCTCTGAGGAGTAATGCCCTACGTCCATTATCTAGCTGTCGTGTTCTTGTGCTAGGGTTGTTTGTAGTAGGGGTTACAAACTTGTCGAGAGAGGGTGTCGAGCCCAAGTCCCTAGGGTGTGAGAGTTCAGTTCGTTAGCCCTTTGTGATGCTTGCCCTCATCTCCCTTTTATAGATGCAAGGGGGAGGGACAAAAAAGGGAAATCAAGTAAAAGCTATAGTCCTAGCGGCTGGGAATCGCACGTCACTGTCCGTTAGGGCACATTTAAGAGGAGTCGAACTGCATTGTCATCGAGGTCGCCTTGTGGCCGGGCGGGGCTGTTTATTTTGGGCACCTGGCGCCTCCTTCGAGCTCTTTGATGCTGACTCAACCCGTGTGAGCACGGGATGAGCTCACCACGTTAGGGCCTAATCGTAGGGGGCACTCGAGTGCTTCTGTCGGAGTTGGCGTGCTGCAGGGTCGGATGGGACGACACGTCGAGGGCTGTCCGGCCGAACATTGCCGCATTTAGGCTCTCGTCAGAGCCGACAGCCCGCGTGTGCCGACAGCTGGCGTATTTGCATGGCGTGGGGAATTGGCGCCCCACGCGTCGTTGCGGGGAAGTTCGCGCGTCGGGGTGGCGCCACGTTCCCGTGGGCCGCGTCTTGGTCAGAGACAGAAACTACTCGTGCGAACGAGTAGGTTGTCGGAGGTGAGGCGGAGACTCCTCGTGTGAGGCGGAGGCTCCTCGTGCGGGACAGAGACTTGTCGTGTGAGGCGGAGGCTCCTTGTGCGAGGCGGAAACTCCTCGTGCGGGACGGAGACTTGTCATGCGAGGCGTAAACTCCTCGTGTGGGACGGAGACTTGTCGGAGAAGCCTTCTTTTAGCATGAGATTTGTCGAGGAAGCTTCCATCTGGTCGGAAACAAGACGTCTTGCTAGTGATGGTCTTGACAGGGATTCTCAGTCCTCCTTATACTGAATCTTGATCTTCCCATTGTCAATAGTGTCATAAGACTCCATCTCGAAAGTGATTATCTCACCATCAAAGGGGGCCTAATTTGGACCCGGTCATTAATGAAACGTTGATGATTGCCTGCATGAAATGGCTAACTGCTTAAAAGTTAAAACCACCCTTCCTTCTCTTTGGAGGAGCTATTTGGCCAATATTTCCTTTTTTAACTGGATTTTTTTTACCACGACGCTAACTTTACAGGGCAGGTCAACCAAAGTACAAAAGGCTACTTAAAAAGTTCAGGTCCAATTCTCTCAAGCAGTCAGTCAGTCAGTCCGCATTGGCCCGGCGGCCTTTCGTGTTTCTCGGTATGAGCTCCCTACCTGCTGCATGCCAGCATTGACGGGTGCTGCAAGTTTTACACTGTCCCTTTTCAGCTGCTCTCTGAAACTCGATCAGTTGCCTTTCCCATTTCCTTTTGCAAGTACCACACACTACAAACTTGTTCTTGCAATCCTGCGTACTGGTGGCCTAGTACGTACTAGTTTTAATCTCCACAGTACTTTATTTAGTACGTGTATTAGATTGTCTATTGTTTTTTTTGGAGGCAACAGAAATTAAATAGTATATAGGAGTATTTTACAAGAAAGAACAGGGAGCGAAAGCGAAAAGGCACTTTGTATTGCTGTCAGTGGATTGCTGGGTACTAGGCACAAGCTGACATTAGTTCGGCTTCTTTTCAAAAACAAAAAACATTAGTTCGGCTGATGTAGCTGCGGCCTCGACGTGTGTGTTGGCTGTCATTGGGAGGTGGTTGCACCGATGTGGTGGTGTAGTGTCTTGTTGCGTGCGTTGTTCGCGTGTGTTGTTTGTGTGTGGTGTTGTTCGCTTCGGCGCGTGATGTACAATTGCTCTCATTCTTAAATGGTATAGCAGTGCTCCTGCTTTCCTTAAAAAAAAACAGTTGTGCTCTTCTTTTAATCTGATAGCGTCGGTTATTTGTGCACGTCGTCTAGCACCGGCCAGTCGAGTTTCTGCTCGTGCGCAGCCAGAAGCCCAGAACCAGTGTGGATCTGTCATTTGTCTGTGACCAAACAAGTGGAGAGCAGGGCCGGCTTAGAGGGGGGGACAGGCAGGGCGACCGCCGTGGGCCCATGGAGCTGAGGGGCCCAAGAATAATTAGGTAATTAGTATACATAATTTAATATTTGGCATAACAAGCCTTTGAAAGTGACTGCATACAAGCGTATAGACCAGCCGCAGGGAAGTCAAATATCATCGAGAGGAGCTAGCGCAGACACTATTCGACATCTCGTTTTGGTTGTTTGCCGCCGCCGCAACCCCCGACACCCCCGCCTGCCTATGGACGCACGACGTCGACGCCTATTAGGTTCTAGACGATGCCTGTCTAACGACGCACGACCCCGGTCTGATCAATTTCCTCGACGCCTGGCTACCGGCAACTGCAAGAACCACGAACAATAGATGTGCATGCGGTCACATTAAGCAACACACCAACACCCGGCCCATGATCCTTAATATTTTCCTAATTTTCTTCTTCTTTGTTTTGTGTATGTATGTCATATACGCTATTTACGATGCTAGGTTTATGAATTTATAATTCAATGTACTTCTTTAAACTTTATATAGATGTTGCCTAAAAATTATATGTCTTGTGCTCAGAGAAAAACAAATATCTGTATTTATTTACTTATTATACTACTCCCTCCCTTCTCGTTTATAAGGCGTATGACTTTTTTTCACTTTTGCCAAATTTATAATGCGCCTCCACATTCCAATGACCGCATTAACTCGTGGGGAGGAAAACAAGGATTTGCATGCATGCGTGATTGGTTAACCGTTCCCCTTTTCCCTCTTATACTGCATGCAGCCATGCAAATCTGCTACGATCAATGCAAAATTTACTTTTGTGCATCTTTTTCTCTCCCACATTGGTCTTTGGAGCAGCACTCCACACGTCTAATAAACGAGAAAGGAGGGAGTATTGTTATGTTTTATGGATATACATATGAAAAATAACTTTTATTATCCACTATAATTTTGATATTAAAAATAATTTCAATAGACCCTTATTTTCTTACTTGCCCATGAGCCTTCAAAATTTTTTTATAGCAATTCTTCCCTGAGCTTTCTGTTCGTGCCGGTAACCAATTTTTTATTTTGAAGTGGATCCAATGCGGGCTTGGATTACTTTAAGGCCCGCACAACCACGGGAAACAGTTTGTGCGACGCGACGTTTACGTGCTGCCGCTTTGTCCGGCCGCTCCGCCCGCGTTGACGAAGGGAAGGCCGTGGAGCCCGCCGCCGGCCCGCGGCGCGACGGCGACCGCTGCCGCGCTGCTCCTCTGCGGCCACGGCGCGCTTGCTGCCCCCTCCGTGTGGCCTCCCCGGCCGTCTCCACGGTCACCGGGGAAACACGGACGCACTCGTAGCAGCAGAGAGCAGGGAGGGGCACGGGACGCGCGGGCGGGGGTGGTGGGCTGGTGGCGCAGAAGGGCCGCGCGGGCAGCGGCGGCTAGGCTGGGTGGGGACGGCCGGCGGCGTGGAGCGCGCGCGGCGGGAGTGGGCGGGGCTAGCTAGCAAAGCATGCAGAGCCTGGGCGCCCCCGTGCCGGCCCTGCGCGGGACAGGCCCTGACCTCGTCACGTCTCCTCCACTTGTTCGCCCCGGTCCCCGAGCACGAGCAGAGCCAGCAGCCCTGTGACTGCGAGCCGAGCGATCGAGCGGACACTGGCACACTGCCCGGCTCGCCACACGGCCTGGGCCTGGACAAGCGACTTGACGCGACCGCCTGCCTGTGCCGCGTGACCTGGGCTCGTGGCGCGGCCGCCTCATCTCTGTCCGTCTTGTGTTGATGATGTCGCATGTACAGTCAGTATGCACGTTCGTATAGCTAGAGATCCACGGCACGCATTGCAGTGGTGTCAGCGTACTACGTGCCACCACTAGCAGCGCCATCGAGCTCGGCCATTGAATGCGCGGGCCGGGGCAGATCGACAACGTTGCATGGAGGCCGCCGGGACAGGCCCGCCGCTCACGTCGCTGCATGGATCGCGTCAGTCGGATGGATCGGAGAGCAGGGCGAGGGAGGGATCGAAATCAAAGCAGATCCAGCCAGCTAGTAGCTCCTCTGTACTACGTACTGTACGTCAATTCAAGGCGAGTGCATGTCTCGAGTGACGCACGTACTACTCGTACTAGCTCCTGAATTACATGCAGTCGAGTCGAGTTGTGAAATCAATAAAACAGTCAAAGTTTCCTTCTGATCTGAATTACAGAGTGCAGAATGATAATTATACTACCACCATATTCCAAATGGTAGGCTATCTTGATTTTTCTAAATACATATATTTTTATAGTAAATTATTTATTTTTCTGGGTACATGGATTTTATAGCAAAATCAATCTGTGTATATATCTTCAAATAAAATCTAAAATAACATTCATTTTAAATGGAGGCAGTATTGAAAGAAATCAAATTAAATCATGTTCTTAATCCTCAAGACGCCATCATTTCAAAAAAGATGTCCAATAATGTCGATATATACACTACTGGTCTCCAGGAAAATATAGCCAAGGACCCGATCAATCTCGTTTCACATCCAAGCAAATCCTATGGCCGGCCAACACAATCGCTTTCTCGGTTGCCTACGGGAGAGGGAACGAGCTTGAGTCCATGGCGTATTGAAATCGTGAAATACAATATCTTTCTCTGCCCACACTGCCTTGACGCAGCGGATCTGACGACCCACACCCCCACGCCAGGCCACAGTCCAGCACTCCCCAGTTCGTCCTTGACGCTAGCTTTGGACAGCGCTACGACGGGCCGGCATTCTACGACGTACACGTACTCCACTGAATACGTCACACACGCATGTCTCCCACTCAATTTGCAAGCTATTTCCACTCCTTCACTGCCGATTTGAAATTTCGGACTGCCATGGTACCAAACTTCTGAAAAAGGAAAAGTTAAACCTCACTCAAATTTTAGAATCTCAGAATTTGGTTCTATCCTTTTCACAATGGCTTCTCCAATAATGTCGCAACTTTGATTACTGTAGTTTTAGGATTTGGAGGTATAGGGGCGGTGTGGAAAGGTGGTGGCGCTGCTGTAGTCATATGCGATGTATTCACATCTAAATGTTCTTGCAGTGGGGGGAGGCGATGGAACTCCTAGTTGGTGGAGACGCATGCATGGTTAGGTCGGATCTACAAGGGGGAGATATAAGAGACAAAGAAATTCACATTTTTTTAACCCCAAAACAACGGGGATGAGAGAAATTTTAAGGTGCTTCTTTTTTTTATGAGCCGTCCATCCGAGATGGAAGTATAAGAAAGTTGCTATGGGGAAGTATTAGAAAATATTAGGATGTTGCTTCGGAGAAGGATGTTTTACTGAGAAACATACAAGATTATCAAAATGCCCTTTTAAAAAATTTAATTAATTTTTCAATTATTTAGATGGTGGGAATATCAAAATACTTGATACTTCCCAGTACTTCTCAATACTTCCGAATACTACAAATGCACCGTAAAAAACCTCTCGGGATGATGGATAGCTTAACCCTTTGTAGAAGACAAGAAATAAATCTGATATTATTCTTACAAAATCTTCTTGGTGGTGGTGGTCGGTGAAAATCACACACCAATTTAAATGTGTCAGGCATAACAAGTCACATAACTTTTTTCTTTAAAAAGGAAAACCGCCAGAGATGGATGGCTTTACTAATTAATAGATCGTCAGGAGAGTTAAACAAACCCTAGATCCAAAGCGGAAAGAAAGGAAGTGTAAATTAAAGCTGTACATGTAATACTCCTTCCGTTCCAAAATGCAAGTCCCAAAATGTAAGTCGTTTTGATTTTGAAGGTTCATAGATATAATTATGCGCTTAGACATACATTATATCTTGATGCATAATAATATACACCAAAATTTAGTCATCTATCAGCGTGGTCGCTCTCAGAATCAGTTATTATGCACTTATACATAGTACACTATATCTAGATGCATAATAATATATATGAATTTAGAAAAGTCAAAACGACCTACAATTTATAATGGATGGAGTATACACCAAAAAATTGTCATCTATCACCGTGATCGCTCTCAGAATCAGTAAGTTTGTATATGAATTTTCTTGTCGTACAAATAAATTTGTTATATGAGCTAACTTTTAATTCAGCTGTGCACTTTGTAGAATAATGTTGAATACATTTTACGACATGGATCAAATAGCAAAACTGAGCCGGCTGGGTGAGTGGGTGAGAACGAAACATGATTTTTTCACCAACTTTCCGGGACCTCCATTTGCTAAGTGTTGGATATCGCTAACTGTAAACATAAAGCTGGGCCACGCTTGGACCGGGTTCAGCTCAGCTTTTCATCACGTTGTTCATGAAAGGCCACGTCATTTTTTGCTGGTTTTGTTTTGCCGATCCTCTTCCTCTGTCCCTCCCCATTCCCCAATTCTGACCCCTAAAATGCAATGATTTCACTTATGATGATAGCGCCCTCTCTCTCTACCCCACCTCTTTATAGATGCCAACAGACCACCGTCCTCGCCAGCTCTGGCCTCTGGCGTCTCCCTCCTTGAAACAAGCCGAGTCATGCGGGGGGGAGAACAGGAGGAGAGAGAGAGGAAGACGAAGAAGAAGAAGGAATCGCAACAGATCGGAAGAAAAAGGAGGGAGCTTTCTTACTTTGAGGGGAATGTTGTCTGGCTCGAGGTGCGCGGAAACCTCTGGTCGAGATCTCATCTCGATCTAGATTGGTTGATCTCGGACCAGGCTTCATTCCCCTCAAGTAGAGCTCCCCGTTCCGCGCGCGTCGATCCCTCCTGTGTTCTTCCCTTGCCTCCCATGGTGATTGGTGAGTTTTTCTTGGGCTTCGATCTAGCGATTCTATATATCTCTTTTGGCCGGTTTGAACATCTGCTGCTCGCGGTCTAGGTTGTGATGCCCGCCGCCGCTAGAACAACCATGCATGATTAGGATATGATTATCGCGGCGAATGTTTCCGCGTTGTGTTGGGTTTCGTGCGGTATAGGATCTGCAGCAGATTGGTGCAATCATGAGGATTCTTGACTCTGATTTCCGAATACCTGCATGGTTTCTCCCCTCTTTTCTTTAGACTATGGCATGGCATCATCTCGGTTGCAGATTTGTGGCCTTCTCCCCTACCCACTTTTTCCGATCTCTAATCTGACAGGAGAAAGACGGGGAAAAAGTTTGTGTATCATTGGCGACGCCTTTTACACGAAGGATCTTCTTATCTTCTCTTTTGATCCGTACTATAGCATATTAGCATCTTTACCTCTCTCTCTCTTAGACTAGCTAATCTCTCTTTTCATCTCGAGATTTTTCGTCAAAATCCCATCATATCTAACGATAGTCATATTACATCGATCTGTATATATAGCTTACTGCTTACCATCTCCTGGATATCTAAAGTTAATTAGTTATCTTATAAATTGAATCGATCGACAAGTACTTCTAGTTCCCAAAGTTATTTTCTGAGTGGGGAAGACGAAGGAGCATACACCTTGTTCACCTTTTTACCTGATCTTGTATGTTTTCTTGATGCAAATAAATACTGACATCTATGGTGGATTTGTTTCTTTTGAAGGCCAGTCCAAAAATTAACGTATACTAGAGGTGTGGTTCTTGAGTAGTTGTCTCCTTCCCTTTGTTTCCTCATACATCAAAGCAAGACACATGCTGCTGATCATCCTGTCCGCATGCATGGGGCCGGGGTAGCTCCACACAGCTGTAACTTTACAATTCTACCAACATCCATGTGCTCAGTCTTCCAAATATATGCAAAGTTACTATGAAACATTCCATGAATGTGTAGTGGTAGAGCCTACATTCGACTATATAAAGGTAGAGCCTATATACAACTATATATACAATGGGATATTGATGTGCAACTATACTACGGGCTATTGTGTATCAGCGAGTGCTCTCCTATATCACTTATATTGTTAGTAGGAATTTATAACGACGATCTTGCATGTGACATCGCATGCATTATCTGGATGATGGCTTATTGAGATCTTTAAAGTGGATTTGTTTCCTACAACTTCTTTGAAACCTGGAAGGGCTTAATAAATCGCTTTCCTGATTACTCACTTATATGATACGTATGTACAAAATGTCCAAAACACATGTTCATGAGTCATGACGGCACCCTAGCTATAAATGGTTTTTTTCTTAAAAATCCTCTTATTCTATGTATATATCTGAGCAGTTACTGTTCTTGTGCAGCTGTGCTTAATTACACATGTTGGTACATATATGCACATGGCTGGTAAATCCACAAATAAAGGAGGCAGTATATATATACTTTTTTTAATATCTGCAGCTGGCTGCTGGTGCAGGTTAATGCACAAAGGATCGGAGGCAGATTTTATATATGCAGGTAACTTGTTGTAACTTGTAAGGCACAACCAGCTGTTAACTTTTTTTTACAGGTCAGGACTAAGTACGTTTGAAGAGTTGAACAAATTCATGTGCAATGTTTTTACAGGTCAGGACTAGCCAGTGGTGTCCTTTTTTTAAGAAGGGACAGGTAATGCTGCAGTCTTATGCAGATCACTAATTAATGTCACAAACTGTTGGAGATTTTGTCTGTGCATGCGAAAGAAGTGCAAGCAATATGCACGATCACCAGTCCATACAAGATTTGTATTCTCATATCACTGTTTTAGTATTTTAGCTGGCGTCAACGACTTCTCAAGTTGTAAAGCGCATGTGATGTCCACACGCACGGTACTACAAGTGTATAGATCGAGTACTCATGCAGCCAAATGACAAAAACTGAAGACGGAAATGGTCGCATCATTAGGCAAAAAGAAAACATGAAATCAAATAGCCAGTGGATGAGATGGTTCTTGTTTATTTGTCTGGATACGCAATATTCTAATTTTCTTTTGAGATGACACCCGCAGCTTTATAGGCGGGTTTTGGAAAGTTGAAAGTTCCTTGTAGAGGCTACGAACCAAAAGGGCAACAACAATCGGATAGTATAGAAGGCTAGAAGCAGTTGAGCAAGACAGCCACGTGCATGCATGCGATGGAATTATATATATCCTTTTTAATTGTGTGCGTCGAGTACACTATCATGTGGGAGGATGTGACTTGGGGCTACCAAAACCCTAAAGTGGAGTTGGGCATAGCAATGAGATGGTTTAGGTGTCCTTGGGTACTCCGATCCTCAGTGGAATATATGCATGGGAGCTTCAGGGCCTCGTCCAGTTAACTTCCACTCCATTCATGCCGATTTTTTTTATATCATGTACTTGTTGGAACTTTGAAGCAAATATGTTCCGAACTCTGATTTAAATGGAAAATAGAATCAAAGCTCTAATGGGTTGAGAAAGTATATCACTATCCTTGCCTACGTACGTGCTCTACTGATACTTTTTATGAGAGGTTTAGGTCTCTCTTACATGGCTAGCACTTCTGTGAAGACACGGCAAAGTTGTCTCTCTCATCGATCATATATTATACTGTGAGGAGATAAAACAAGAATAAAAACATGATGTGAAGACACGGCGGCATGGCACTGGGCACTGTCATACCAGCATTTGCCAGGGGAAGTTCTTCACCACACTGCACACGACAGCTCGGTTCACAGGCATCTGCTAGCTATCGGTGTCGGTAGTACTACACCTGCACACACTACTCCAAAGAAAACTCCAAAGACAAGTGGGGAAGGGTATATGTATGTACAGCATGTCTTGCTTCACGACACGCCACGGCTGTTCGTCCTTCTACAGTTCTACTTTTGCGGGAAAGATTTTTTTTCGAAAAAAAAACTTTTGCGGGAAAGCATGGGTCATATATATTGCTGCAGTTCCAGTTCGATCAGTGCGCCTGATACCCCTACGCACTGCACCGCACCTAATCCCCTTGACTCTTTTTAACCAAACCAAAAGGAGACCGTGGCTCCTCTCAAAAAAAGGAGACCGTGGCTTGTGCGCCGCCGCTGCTGCTGCTACTTCTCCAATCACACGTAGCTGCGGAAAGGCAGGTCGATCGATGGAAGCAAAATTCCAAAGAATGACCACACAACTCCCTCCTACTCGGCTACTCTCCCATCGAAACCATTCTTTCTTGCGTGTCCCTCTCAAGCTTTCACCTCGCCTCGCCTACTGCCTGCTACTGTTTCCTTTGCTCCCGGGGCCGTCCGGGAACGGCGAAAACAAGGAGCTAGCCAGCTTTTGTTTGCGCGCGGCAGCTCTGTGCTACCTGTTTGCCCTTTGCTTTGGCCGTCCCCTGTGCCGCCGCTGGACCACCCGCTTTGCCTCGCTGCAGATGCATGGTCGATCAATGCCCACTCCGTGCGAAAAGCCAGTAATTTGACAGTTCAGCATGGTCATGGCGTAGTACCACACTCCTGAGTCCTGATCGATCCGTGTCCATCCCTCACTATGGGAAAAACGATGATTGCCGTGCGTTTCCATCTTTGCCGTGCGCATATTTTCGGGCGCGCGCAAAGAGAGAGCTTTTGCCGTGCGCATTTTCAACGGCGCGGTAATAAAAAACGTCCGGCAAAAAATAGTTTGCGTGCGTTTTTATGTTGCGCGCGCGGCAAACAAATAGTTTGCGTGCGTTTTCATTGTGACGTACGGCAAACATTTTTTTCCCTAGTGGAACGTTAACCCCGTTAGGTTGTTCATCGCCTTTGCCGTGCGTTAGGGTAAGACGCACGGCAAAGCCATTCCCTTTGCCGTGCGCCGTCCAAAAACGCACGGCAAACATATACGTTTGCCGTGCGTTTTCACACAGCGCACGGCAAAGTATTTCTAAAAAAATTGTATTTTGTACTTCTTTTAATTTCTCCACTACAAAAACATTATTTTGTACTTTATATTCCAAATTCATACATGTCTTGATTAATTTACTAATTTTAAAAATTATGTGTCACTTAAAGAATTTTTGTCGTATAAGTCAAATTTGAGCTCGCAAGTGCATAAAGTAATGTAGTAAAGTTTGTGGAAAAATCATATTCATGTAATTGAATCATTTTTAAGACATTAACCATGAAAATGGATGAAATTTTGATCATTTTGTTCGCGAATCATGAAAACCCACGTGCGGTTATTGTTTTTTAATTGTATAAAATGCAAATAAAGTTTGAGAATCATGAGATTCGTCGAGGGCTCATGGTATCCTATGTGAAGCTTGTGATAAATCATATAGAGTGTTTTGAGCAAGTTGTCATAGACGGTGCTTAGAAACCAAAGTATCTCGCTAGAAGTTTCAGAGTCTTGTGACACACTTGATTCAGTTTGTAGCCATAATAAAATTCAAATTTGAATTTGAATTCAAAATTTTTTATTTAGGTAATATACAACTTATATTGTCACATTTTAATTTATGGTAATTTTTTGGATACGTTTGATAATTTTAGTACATTAACACTAATTATGAGGTTGAAATGAAGATAAATGAAAAAGGCCTTTGCCATCCGTTTTTATATAGCGCACGACAAAGTTTTTTCCCCAATGTATGTCCTCCTAAGTCCCAAATCCAATTGCCTACAACATGTGATACTTTATGATAAATTTTGGTAGTTTTTTATTTATTTCTATATTAAACTAATCATTTGCATTCAAGTAAATTCTTCAAAGAAGCCAAATTTGAACTACAAGTGATTTAAATTATAGAATAAAACGAGTGAAAAATGATCTATGTAAAATTTTGGTTGATTTGAAATCATTTGATAATTTTAAAATATCAAACGCAATAAAAAATTTTAATGATGCAAAAAAAATGTTTGCCGTGCGTTTTATTATGTGGCGCACGGCAAAATAAATGTTTGCCGTGCGTTTTTATATTGGGGCGCACGGCAAAGCCCACTTGAAACCGGCCCAAATTCACCCGCTCGCTGTGAGCCGTCGATCGCGATCTGACGGTATACGACACACATATATAAACAAACCCCTAACCCTAACTAACCCACACCCGCAGCCCACTTCCCCCAGCTCCTCTTGCACGTCGCCGCCCCTTCCTCCTCCAGCCCGACCTCCTCCTCCCATGGCACCGCAAGCCGCAGCCCCCCTCCTCCTCCATGTCGTGCCCCTCCTCCGGCCCCCCCCCCGCCGCGTCGTTCCGCCGCCGCCGCCGCCCGCCGGCGCGGCGGAGGATTGAGCCGGTTCCGCGCCGTCGCCACCTCTCTCATTCCGCCGGACTGCGTGTGGCGCCCGAGGATGGGGCTCGGGCGGCGGAGGCGACCACCTTCCACCGGATCCGCACGCGACGGCCCCGAGGACGGGTCTCCCGGCGACCCCGCTTCCCCCCCCCGGCGCGGCGGTCACCCCCCATCCCGACGACCCCGGCACGGCGGCCACCCCTACCGCGGCGACCCGGCGCGGCGGCCACCCCCCCCCCACCCTTGTGCGGCGGTCTCCCCCACCCCGCCGCCGCCTCCCCCACTCCCGGCGCGGCCTCCTCCCCCCACGGCCCCACCTCGCGCGCGGCGACCTCTTCCATCCCGGCGCGGCGGCCTCTCCCTACGGCATGGCGTCCTCTCCCCATCCCCTCCATCTACTTGCACACGGATATAGCCAATGCATATTATAGTTTTTCTTTAATTTTCTATTTTCCAAATCAAACTGTGTTATGGATATACACAAAGATGTGTGTTTATGATTTTAGATTTAGAAACTTGCTGTTAATTTTGTAGTTAAAGATAGGTGGTATGTGGGTAGTTCCTTCGAATTTTAAGATACATGACTTTGGACACTACGAGAAAAGTGTTTGTGAGAAGATAACAAGGCAACTATGAGTTTCGAGATAGGCTTTTCGTCTAATTCATATTGATCTTGTAAAATTTTTATGAGCGAGACTATAAAATGTAGCCTACTAGCACTAATTTCAATTCATTTTTCGCATAGCCGCATACCTACAGTTTGTATGGTATAGCATTTTTACTTTTTCAGTTTAAAATAAGCAATTTATTTGTTATCCTTTTCTATTTTTCTATTAGTTTTTTACATCCTACCCTTGCTTATGAACGCGAAGGAAAGCGGTGTCGGGGAAGCCCTAGTAAGGAATAACCGTTGTTGACTTCCTTTCAAGTAGCGATAGTTTGCTCTGTTTCACTCACTCGCCGTTGATGTTGATATCATAAATGCAATTAGGCACAATAATGTAACTCATTAGGCAATAATATGCTCATGAATTCAACAAAACAATATACTAGGCAATACTATGGTTCTAGATTAGGCAAAGTTATGTACTTCATTAGGCAATTAAATGTTTGTCTAGCAAGCGGTTTACTTTTTAATGCCCCTTTTATTAGTTATCTTTCCCTTTTATTAGTTATCTTCATTAGTGGATCACTTTAAAACTAACAGAACTATAAGTACTTGTAATTATGTTCTTAACACGATTGTGCAGATATCCTCAATGCCTAAAAAATGATTCTCAAGTAGGCAATAATTTGTTTTGGTAGGCACTATTCATTGTTATAAGCCATCAATTACAGTCTTACACACATACCAAAAATGGTAGTGTTTGTTGTCCCCAGACAATCACCAAATGGTAGTATCTACATTAACTATTGAGTACCAAGTCATTTATACCAATTGACTTGGCAACTTAGCATTTCGATTTGACCAATTCGGTTGCCAATCACCGTAAAACAATGTAATTCATGAGTAAAAATATGCTATGTAGGCAAACCAAGTATACTTTACTAGGTAATAATATGGTTCTGAATTAGCAAGAATATGGTATATGTTTTGCATCTATTCTATATTAGACAAAAATATTGTTTTGCTAGGTTTTTGCTTCGGATAAATTTTATACTTCGTTACTAAATGTAATAAGTCATGGTGATATATTACTGTTAATATCAATTGCACTTGCTACTATTTCACCCATCTATACTTCCCTTTTTCTCTTTCAGCGAACCTACTTGCAAATTTCAGGTTCTAAGCCGGATCGAATTTGCTTTGGCTTGGTAAGTTATTTCTCCGATTCGGTTTCCAGCCACGGCTTGTGTTGATTTTTAGTTCGGGTAGGTAAGCAACACATGAGGTGTGGCTTTGCTTATCGAGTATATGTGTTGTTTCGATAAATAGTGATCCGGCTTTGTTTATGCATCACATTTATACCTGAACACACTCCATTACGACCCCTACTATACAATATCTCCGATCAGCTCTATACAAAAAGCATCACAAAGATGACTTAGCAGGATTCACTTACCCCCACACACTAGTGGATGTTTTTTTCTTTGGTAAAAAACAGTACTGATTGTTGTTCACCTGCCCTGCACCTAACACACATGCCAAGAAGTTAATCATCCGCACGGTTATTAATTTGTATATGTTCTGCGCTAAGTTTTTGTCTATTCTGTTTATGGCTCCATATATTGTTTCAACTGTACTTATGAGATTCATGATCTTTACTTGTTTAGAAAGATTAGCACGATAATAAATTTGCATGTCATTTAACATTGTAGCAATTATTCGGATTGCATGACAAGCTAGGTTCTTTGCAGTATATTGAGATTTGGATAATTGTTTGACTAAAGTTATATCTTTTAAGCTAAAGCTAGTTGAGGCAGTTTATTGGGGAGATTTATATGTACTGATGCTGCCCATGTAGATTTGACTCGGCAGATTTCTAGATCTATCACTTTGCATGTATATCCGGATTGATCTTGTTGTAATGGTTCTGTATGTTCTATGTAACTATACTTGTAGATACCTGTCACAAAAACAGCGAACCAAAGGTGGCGAATTGCTAGTTTTATTTTTTTTTGTAATTTTGTTTCGTCTGTTAGGGTTGTCCGAATCCCGAACTTTCGGGCAAGTCTATTATGTTCATTATTACAAGAGATGGTTTAAAGTGGGGTTTGTGTGATATCTTTTGATTTCATATTCACTTTTGATATATTATTGAAATATCTCTAGCTCTTGCTGATTCGACAGATTAAATGGACCTCATATGTGCATATAAGATGAGAGGTTGAGATCATTTATGATATTACATGGAATCAGTAGACAAACAATGTGATATGTGCCGTAATTGTTTGCTCTTTTTTTAATTTGTATATACAGTGATAAGTGCAAGCATGTCAACATGCCCCTCCGAACAGGGGCTTTGGGGTTTTTTTTATTTTTTTAGAAAATGTTTGCCGTGCGTTTTTAGGCAGGCGCACGGCAAACAACCTATGTTTGCCGTGCGTTTTTCCGTAGGCGCACGGCAAACAACCCCCGTTTGCCGTGCGTTTTGATCTCGGCGCACGGCAAAGGTTGTCCCCACGCCGTTTGGCACCGGTGCCGTTAGTTGCTTTTGTTTGCCGTGCGTCGTGAAAAAACGCACGGCAAAGATTTTCTACCGTGCGTTGTCAGATGCGGCGCACGGCAAAGGTGCTTCGCCGTGCAAAATGCTACCGTGCGCCCTTTGCCGTGCGCCCCGACAAAAAACGCACGGCAAAGGGTTTGCCGTGCGTTTTAAGGCCTTTGCCGTGCGCTCGGGGCACACGGCAAAGCCCCCTGTTTCCCGTAGTGCCTGGACGAGATAACGAGAGCCCTGGGGAAACTATGCCCTCGTTTGACTGCATGTCAGACAGTACAGTTAGTTGGCGCCGAAGGTATGCATACAGTGCTTTACATGCTGAGTTTAATTTTATCCTTCATTTTCCTGTTATTATTCTAGGAACTATGGCCACGTGATTCTGAGTTTACATTCAGGCCCAAAGTAAGTAATTAGGTCTTAGCCCATTTATAGAATGAAGTGTTCCCAACTTTCTAGCCCACCAAGGAGCGGTTGCAGGAAAAGGGAAATCCTATATATTTATCTTCCGGAAGGTGAGAATAGATTGCAACTTTTAGTGTTTGAGATTCGTGTTACAGCCTTTGGTGAAATATGGTAGAAGTGAATAGTGGGTGAATAGTGGAAAGTTGAAGTTGAGATGAAAATAGTGGGATGCAATGGAAGAATAGTGCATTGAGCGGCATGCTGTGAGAGGGGGTGCGATGGATAAAATGATGGTGAATAGTGAAAAGTTGAAGTTGAGATGTTTATTAGTTTGACAAAAATAGTGAGAATACGATGGAATGAAGAGTGAATTGGAAGGAAAATTCGGTGAACTCCCTGGTTGCGTTCGGCAGGTCTTTTAGAGGAGAAGTCGACATATTTGTTGTGAGAAGAAAATACGTACTGATTAAGTTGGCTGATTTGTTGTGAGAGACTCATGTATTGTTCCTTCTAGCCTTGTCTTGTTTTTTTTTTGAGGAAGCTTTGTCGAGTTTTGTTGGGTGTGCATACTAGTAGATTGAATTGATTGGTCAATGGCATGATGGCAGTCCAATGGCATGATGGGAGTCCAAGTTTTCGCATACGAGTTTTAGACAGTGAAATGCGCAAAAAGCAGCTAGCCGAGCCCCGATTCGACTGTTTTCAGCAATAACTTCAGTCACCTTAGTAAAGCGAAAAATGAGCTTTATGTCAAGCGAGTAAGCCTGCCACTGGGGAGGGTATGGATAAATCCACTCTTGTTGATACCCAAATCCAAATAATTATTATCCACTTCTTACCCTCCTCAATCCCACCCATACCCAATGGATAATTAGTTTTGTACTAGATTATATACATACCCAATGGATTATTTATACCCTCCCCGCACCCACCCTACCCATTTCTTCAATGGATAATTATTTTCTACCTATACCCTCCCCGTTTGAGATAGGTGTGGATTTGAATATGGATATCGGATAAAAACAACAGGCCTACAAGCGAGGTCAGGTGAGAAAGGCTCTGCGTCCTGACAACATCCCACTCCACATCGATCAGCGGACGTGATCTGTCGTTTACGAATTGGTTCCGCGCGTACTGAACATGATATTGACAACACCACTGGTGGAGAGCGAGATTTTTGTTCGGGCCTTTAGTCCCGGTTCAACTTTGGAGCCGGAACTATAGGTCTTTCGTCGACGTGGCCCGAAATGCCCGCTGGAGACACCCCCTTTAGTCCCGGTTGGTACAACCAACCGTGACTAAAGGGGGGTGTCCCAACGGCATTTTCCCGCAATGATTGACGCGGGCTTTTAGCACCGGGTGGAATTACCAACCGAGACTAAAGGTGTACCCTTTAATCTCGGTTGGTAATTCCACCCGGTGCTAATTCTTTAGTCCCGGGTGGAGTTACCAACCGGGACTAAAGTGTGCCCTTTAGTCTCGGTTGGTAACTCCAACCGGGACAAATAGTCGGCGCTCTATAAATCCAGCTTCTTCTTCCCCTTTCTCCTCCTCCATGGCGCCTCAACCTTAGAAAGGTGTTGCTAAATTTTTTCTTCATGTATTTATGAAGATTTCTCTCCTCTAAAGTGTTTCCGAGGTTTGATTCTTCTTCCTCCCATCATTTGTTGTGATTAACTGTTTTGATATATTTTAGAGATGGAGAAAATAGAAATCTTAAATCCTAGGTGGGAGGAGGTATTGAGAGATGAGGTTATTATCTATATACTTTAGATTGAGAAAAATGTGGTTGGCTAAACACTAGCATTGTCTTGTTATCTTTTATATTGAGGTAGAGAAAATTGAATTTTACATTTTGATATAATGACACATAGAACTAATTATGATTTGAAATTTAGCTAATTTTATAGAAGTTAGTTTATATTATAACGGAATAACGGAATACATCATCGAATTCACCCTTCTTCATCTTTCTCTTTGTTAATTTACTTTTTAATATAACGAAACATAGAACTAATCTTAATTTTGCATTTAGCTAATTTTATTGAAGTTAGTTTATAAAAAGTATGGTCACTGATAATGGAGATCAAAATGGCCATCAAGTGACCTCTGTATGTCATTGTATCACAAGTCCCTAAGCTAAAAACTAGTCAGCTTCTAGCTTTTGAACCTCTGCTTCAAACACATTTATGAATTCATGTATTGTGTTGAGATGATCAACATGTTAAGGAATAATGTAGGTAGGCCTCCAGTTCTCATCATCTAGTTCATAACGGAATACATCATCGAATTCATCCTTCTTCATCTTTCTCTTTGTTAATTTACTTTTTAATATAACAGAAAATAGAACTAATCTAAATTTTGCATTTAGCTAATTTTATTGAAGTTAGTTTATAAAAAGTATGGTCACTGATAATGGAGATCAAAATGGCCATCAAGTCACCTCTGTATGTCATTGTATCACAAGTCCCCAAGCTAAAAACTAGTCAGCTTATAGCTTTTGAACCTATGCTTCAAACACATTTATGAATTCACGTATTGTGTTGAGATGATCAACATGTTAAGGAAGAATGTCGGTAGGCCTCCAATTCTCATCATCCAGTTCATAACGGAATACATTATTGAATTCACCCTTCTTCATCTTTCTCTTTGTTTACTTTTCACTGATAAAAAATGGACTTAATATGATGCAGATGAATCGGCAATGAATGAATGCCGACAGACGATCCCCGGAGTACATTGCTGGCATGCAAGCTTTTCTTGAAGTGGCCAAAGCCAACAAGAACCAAAAGGGATTCATGTGTTGTCCATGCTCTTTGTGCAGAAACAACAAAGACTACTCTGACTGGGGGACTCTTCACCTCCACTTGATTAAAAACGGATTCATGGCGAACTATGTGCTTTGGACTAGGCACGGTGAAAGAGGTGTTGTGATGGAAGAGAAAGAAGATGAGGAGGATGATAATAACATTCCTGACTGGGCCGCGGGGCAAGATTTTGTGGATACTTTAATGGAAGATGTTGACGAAGAAGAGATACCAGAAGACGACCATGTTGATGATCTTGGTCATGTTCTAAAAGATGCACAAAGGGACTATGAAAATGATAATGAAAAGGCAAAGTTGCGTCGTATGATAGAAGATCATAGAAAACTATTGTACCTAGATTGCAAACAGGGTTACAAAAAGCTTGGTACTACACTTGAAATGTTGCAATAGAAGGCAAAATATGGTGTGTCTGATAAAGCATTTGAGGGGATGCTAAAAATTGTGAAGGACAAGCTTCCCGAGAACAATGAATTACCGTCGACAACATATGAAGCGAAACAGACTATGTGCCCTCTCGGGTTGGAGGTTCAGAAGATCCATGCCTGCCCTAATGATTGCATCCTATATCGAGGCATGGAACACGAAAATTTGGAAGCTTATCCTGTGTGCAACGCGCTGCGTTATAAGATCCGGAGAGATGACGATCCTGGTGCTCCCGAGGGGACACCTCCCAAGATGACGAAAGTACCGGTGAAGGTTATGTGGTATTTTCCTATAATACCACATTTGAAGCGTTTGTTCAGGAACAAAGAAAATGCTAAGTTGATGACATGGCACAAAAGCGATCGTAAGCAAGACCACATGCTGAGACATCCGACAGATGGGTCTCAATGGAGAAAGATTGATAGAAAATACAAAGATTTTGCTGGGGAAGCAAGAAACATAAGATTTAGTTTAAGCACAGATGGTTTCAATCCATTTGGTGAGTTTATCAGTGGTCATAGCACTTGGCCTGTGGCACTATGCATGATCAACCTTCCTGGTTGGATGTGCATGAAGCGAAAGTTCATTATTATGCCGGTGCTAATCCAAGGTCCAAAACAACCTGGCAACGACATTGATGTGTACCTAAGACTATTGGTTGATGAACTATTACTGCTATGGAAGAAAGAAGGTGTACGTGTGTGGGATGAGAATAAGCAAGAGAACTTCAACCTACGAGCATTGTTATTCATTACCATCAACGACTGGCCTGCTTTAAGTAACCTATCTGGACACTCAAACAAGGGATACCGGGCCTGCACCCACTGTTTACATAAAACAGACGGTATTCATCTAAAAAATTGTAAGAAGGTTGTGTATATGGGTCACCGTCGCTTTCTTCCTGAGAAGCATCCCTTAAGGAAGAAAAGTTTGCATTGGAAAGGAAAGGCTGATCATCGTACAAAGCCCCCCCCCCCATTTTAAAGGTGATGAGATATTTGAGATGGTAAAGGATCTAAGGGCTGTCTTTGGAAAGGGTGATGGTAGTGAACCTATTCCACATGATGCTAATGGGTGTGCACCAATGTGAAAGAAGAAATCTATATTTTGGGAGTTACCTTATTGGGAAATTCTTGAGCTCTGAAATGCTATTGATGTGATGCACTTGACAAAGAATCTTTGTCTGAATGTCCTAGGCTTCTTGGGTTGTTACAAGAACTCTAAGGATACATTGGAAGCACGACGGGACCTAAAAAATATCCATAGGAAGAGACACCGTACTTACATCACGACCATGACCAAGGAACTTTCGTCAAGAAAAAAACTTCAATACTGTACTGTAATGATTAATGTTCAAATCATTTGTGTAATGTTCTATGAGTGTATTCCTTTAGTTATTTGAACTGAAACTTGTTAAAGCCTTTCAGATGCCCTGTGAGAAGTAACCACAAAGTTTGACATTTTTCTTATGTTCTAGGAGACAAATATTGTCGAGTCCGAAAAGAAAGTAATTATTTCAACTATTAAATTATTTTTTTATATTGGAAAGTTAACGCTGTTAACACTTAACTAAATATAATTTTGCATGGTTCAAATATTAAACTTACCATTTTAAAAAATGTTGCAAAGAGAAAGATTGAGAAAATGAGGAGGGAAATGGGAAAAGAATTAAAGTCCCGATCCAAATGCACCTTTTGTCACGGTTCATGTAATCACCCGGGACTAAAGAGGGAAATTTTTCCCTTTAGACACTCCCGCGCGTAATCACCCTTTAGTCCCGGGTGGTATCACCAACCGTGACAAAAGACTCCCCTTTTGTCACGGTTCGTGACACGACCCGAGACTAAAGGTGTGTCTATATATAAAACAGCGACCCCCCTCCAGCACTTGGCCACTTTTTCGTCCCAGATCCGCCGCCATTGTCGTCGTCGTGTCCTCCTCCTCCGCCGCCGCTGTCATCCTCCCCGACCACCGCCTTCCGCGGCGCCCCCCGTCCTTTGCCCCACGGGATTCTCCACCGCCGCCGGCCTCCCAGAATCCGCCGACGCCCTCGGCCCCCGCCACGCCATCGTCCGCCGCCGTCGGCCCCCGAACGTGGGCGGCTTCCTCCTCGACCCGCCCCGGCCTCCCCTCGCTTCGGGGCTCCGCCGCCGCCGCCCGCCTTGCCGCCGGCCGTCCTGAGCATTGTCGCCTCGTCCTGCACAGTTGTCCTCCCCAACGCCGGTAGTGCCCCCCGGACACCGCGATCCAGCCCCGGCTCACAGTTGTTCTCCCAAACTGGGACTTGCTGACGCAAGCAAATTAATTATTTGCGTCAGCATTTTTTTAATTCCTTTTAAAGAATTAATTTATGTATAAAAATTGTACCAAATATGTCTATAATAATTCTAATTAAATTTGCTTCTCCCCAGCATCGTCGACCACCATCTCACCCCGGCTCCCCACTGCCTCCCTCGACGCAGCCAAGATCCCGCCGTCGTCTCGCCCCGACTCCCCACGCACCCAAGATCCCGCCGTCGTCTCGCCCAGGCTCCCCACTGCCTCCCTCGACGCACCCAAGATCCCGTCGCCGTCTCGCCCCGGCTCCCCACTGCCTCCCTCGACACACCCTAGGATGCTGGCTACCCTTCTCCTCGCCGGCTGCAGTAGGCGACACTATTGTATATTCCCCTTCTCGTAGAAATACATAGAAATTATTGTATATTCTCATAAATTCGTGTAGATCCATAGAAAATTAGTGTATATTCTACATGGATACTAGAAATACATATAAATTATTGTATATTCTCATAAATTTGTGTCGATTCATAGAAAATTAGTGTATACATGGATACTAGAAATACATAGAAATTATTGTATATTCTCATAAATTCGTGTCGATTCATAGAAAATTTTTGTTAATTCTACATGGATACTAGAAATACATAGAAATTATTGTATATTCTCATAGATTCGTGTCGATTCATAGAAAATTTCTGTTAATTCTACGTGGATACTAGAAATACATAGAAATTATTGTATATTCTCATAAATTCGTGTCGATTCATAGAAAATTTCTGTTAATTCTAGATGGATAACAGTGACAACGATGAAAGGATTATGGAGGAGATTATTGCTGGCGGTGCAAATGCCTTTGCATCCTACACGGATAAGGAAATTATTCTAAATATGATTGGTCAAGGAGGCGTCGCCGCCGATGACTTTGCAAATAATGAGGAAGACATAGCCGCCGACTCAGAAAATAATGACGACCTTGAGGATGCTAATGCAGAAGGTTCCAACAAGGTATGCATATCATGCATTAAGTTCATTACTATTAATTCGATAACCCCATTTCTTGTATATTCTCATAAATTTATGTCGATTCATGGACCCATCAAAAGTCAATGAGTTTGATGTCAAGCATCAACCAGACACAACAATCGCGACAATCTATATGACCTTGTCTAGATTTCATGATAAGGATCTCATACTACTACCTTACAGCTGCGAGTATGTGCAATTGCCATCGAATTGTCTTTGCTAATTCTATTTAGTTCTAATTTGTATGACTATTATGACCATGTATGTACAGTTTCCACTGGATTCTTATGATCATTCAAGTCGACAATAGCAGCGTCATGGTGTGGGATTCATTGAGAAAAAAACCCTGCAAGTTACCAAAACCTTCAAGATATGTTTCAAGTGTAATAATTCTACCTAAGACATTCTTTTAAATGCAATATTTATTATATACTTATATATATATATATTCTTTTACCTGCAAGTTACCAAAACCTTCATTAGTTGTTTCAAGATATGCTTTTACTAACACATCATCTCTCATTAATTTTCCTCAGAGCTTGGCAAAAATTCATTGCAGAGAAAGAAGGTGAATTTAACCCAACAATTACATTCTATACCGATTATCTGGTACGTAATCCAAATAACAACTTCAGATTTTAGAAAATTTAAATTTATCACACTTATATTTCATAACATTTTCTCTTATCCACTTTAGTGTTTGCGACAGGAACAAGGAAATAATTTATGTGGATACTATGTCTGGGAACACATACGATGTTTGGCAAGTGCAAAGTCCAGAAATTATGATGTAAGTTAATTAAATAAACCTATTAATAATACATCATTTTCTAATATATTAACATATTTGCACATTATACAGATGCTTCTATATATTAAATTGTTGGGTGCAATATATTAACATATTTGCACATTATACAAACGGATATGGTTAAGGACGAGGTCATTCAGAAGGATCGTCTTTCGGCGATTCAAGAAAGTCTCTTGGGATTCATCCATGAGGAGGTGGTTATTCCAACATGAAAACATTATTATGATGCATCCAAAAAAATCTAATAGAGACTAGAAATTTGAAGTGAACAATATTTTGATGTATAAATACTATCTATTTTGATGTGTATATTTCTAAGTTTATGTAAGTTTATATATATGTCTAACTTCAAAAACTTTATATATAAGTCTAACTGCATATATGGTATATATAGACACTACTAGGAATGTGCTAATTGATGACCCTCATCCTTCGTCATTGAAGATGCCAAATTGGTCATGCACACTAATCTTTGACGTATTTTTGACGAATTCGATATCGTCAAATAGGTCGCGTCACATTGTGTAATGAGTGACGAAATATCAATTTTCGTCACAGAAAGGGCTTCCAATCCATGACCAAACGTTTGCGGTCATAGAAAGCTATACATCTATGACCATTCGCTTTGGTCATTGTTATGCCTCCATATTCGTCAGAACTCGCCGTCTGCCAGGCGCCGTTACCGCCGTTTATGCATATGACGTGGCGCTTGACGTGGCGCGTGACGTGGCATGTTTTCGTATCCCCACTTGGACCATTTATTGAAGGATCAGATGGCGACTAGAGAGGGGGGAGTGAATAGGAGCCGGTAAAAATTCTTCTCAAAGAACCCGGCCTATACCCTAGTCAAACCCCGGTCACACACGAGCGATGGATCGAATCACTCACCAATCGCCAAGACCACAAGGTTATGGATCAACCTCTAGCCCTAGGAACGATTCCTTGAAGCACACGCGGAAGCACGAGAAAGGAAGGGAGGAATCGAACCAAGAAGCAAAGCTCACGGGCTCGGCGGACCGTCCCGGCCGGGGAGAGGGGCAGATCGTCCGCACGAGCCTCGCGGACCGTCCGAGCCTAAAGCCGCGGACCATCCGCGCCAACACCGCGGGACCGTCCGGCCCTACGCCGCGGACCGTCCGTTAAATCACACGAACCAACGGGGACGCACCCGAGCCACGGACGGTTCGCGGGGAGCACGCGGACCGTCCGCCAGGCACCCGCGGACCGTCCGCCCTCTGCTGCGGATCGTCCGAAACTCCGTCCAACCGAAACTCAAAACTGCGACGGATCGAAACGAAAGGCGAGCAAGAACATGAAGAACACGGGACGAACCCTACCCGCGCGGACCGTCCGCCGGCCCCCGCGGATCGTCCGCGTGTGTGCGGAGCGTAAAACGCCCGACCCCGAAAGTCAACTCCCCCAAATCATCATCGGATTTCCCAAACGGTTGAAGCTATGGAGACAAGGGTTTGGGGACTTGAAAAGCGTCACACAAGGATGCTATAGCCCAAAAATCTTGCTTCCTAACTCCCTAAATCACCGGGAATCGCGAATCCTTTGAGCACCACCAAAAGCTAGAGCACCGAACGAAAAACTTCGAATCCAAGTGGTTTCCCGGCGTTTGAGGGCACAAGATCAATCACAAAGATGCACGAGACATCTATCCATGTATCCCTCAAAGAAATCCGGGGAGAAACCCACTCAAATCCACGGAATCACACCGAGAACAAAGGCACGAAAACAAGCACAAAAGACCACGAGAAACACAACTCCGAATCTTCTATACAAACCAGGAAAGATTCACAAGGTCTAGCATGCCGCCCTAGCATCCATCCCTCTCAACAAATCTCTCATGAAGCTCTCATGCTAGCCTAGAGAAAATGGAAGAAAAATAGCTACGAAAATGAGAAAGAGGAGAGGAGAAATGAAACCCTAAGTCTCAGAGAGAGAGCCATCCACACACACTCATGGCTTATATATCAGGTCCCGCCGGAGTGGTAAATGACTCGACTACCCCTAACTCAACTACTTGCGATACAACCCACGTAGGGGTATTTAGGTAATGTTTGTGGGTCTTGCCATCGGACGGCCACGCCTTTGCCGCACCCGCGTCCTCCCGACGCAAGCCATGCGATCCCGCCGCGTGTCCTCCGCCTCGAAGCTTCCCGACACGCCCGGATCCCGTCTCCGTCGTGTTGGGCCCTCGAACTTGGTTTTGAGGCCCAAACCAAGAAACCGTCCGCCGATGGTTTTGTGGGCAAACCACCAAACCTCGCGTGCTCGGTCCGGCCTCCCGCCAAACCACTTGACTCGACCGCCACCGTGCACCGGCTCGATTGTCCATGACTTCGTCTCGCTCGTGTGTGGCCCGCACCTAGTCCCGCTGTCCACCGGTCCCTCGAACCGAGCCTACTTGTCTCTCCATCTCCCGAGGCCCCTCAAGGCCGAAGACCTTTCGCGCCCGTTCTTCACCCGCAACAACGCGAACTAGGTCGCAGCCTACACCTGCGCACTAAGCCAAGAGTCAGTCCAACACCCGTTGTCAATCACTCATCACTGAGGAGCGGTCATCCATCGACCACTGGGACGCTCCTGGTCCTCAATCTCCCCCTTGATGAGTGCATTGACAACACACAACGCGAAATGAAATTCGGAGAAAGAAAGAAAGGAAGAAGAAAGAAAAACAAAGAAGCTCAACTCATGACCAAAACCGAAGAAAGGCAAAGAAAGGTCACAAGCCAAGCAAAGCACAAACTCCACACTGAAAACAGCAAGAAAGCTCCCCCTGAACATGTGGATGCAAACTTCCAAACTTTAGCTCACCTCTTCGAATTTTCATTAAGCTCACCTCTTCTCCCCCTTGTTGACAATGTATGAATCAAGGTGAAAATGCAGAAATGAAAAACAAAGCATAGAAACATCTACATGAGCTTCTCAAATAGGCCAAATCTAGTGTCAAAGGCTAAAAATGAGACAAAGATCACACATATGAATCATAGCATAGTCAAAGCATCGCCACAAGTAATATATGAAAATACAAGCATGTGACAAAGCAAAATTTTCGGATTTAAGCAGCTTTACCAAAAGAAGGCTCGCTTCACATGTAAAAGCCTATCCATGTCACACTTGAGCCACAAACATGCATACCATTCAAAGATCATACAAGGATATCAAATTCTCAAGCAAAAGATCATGGCAAACACCCATAAAGCAAAGCATGTCATGTCAAAGCTCATGAGCCATGTGTCCACTTCGGGGAGACTTCTCCACCGGTGAACATCATGCAACATGTTTTGCACCCATATGTGAAAGATAAGACATTTTAAGCATAGACATGATGGATGGAGCATTTTTCAAGCATTATACACTTATTTTCAAGATTAAATCATTTCATGGTACATGAAGTGCCTTTGCGGCAAAAAGAAGCTTATGCTCCCCCATGAATGCAACATAGGCTAAACATTCACAATGATATTCGGCCTTTGGCCCAAATGCAAGAACAAGGCATCCAAGCACAATCTAAGCATGAAAAGCACATTTAGACCAAACTGTGACATGGATACACAACTACACACGAGTGGAGCATATTGCATCAAAAATTAGTCAAGATTAGCATTTATTTCAAAAAGGGCTATCTCACCACACATATATCTCAAATATTCCAAGAGCATAGCCTCACATCACCATTTCTCCACACATATGACCAATATCTCACAAATAGCCAAAGAAACTCACATATGGCATATGAAAGAAGCTCATCATCCTAAAATGCAATATGATACAAGTGCAACATGATATATGACAAGATGGCTATCCTACCATGGTTTATACATCAAGCAAAGCATGTATATACATCAAAGTAAAACATGGTATGATACATATGATACAAAAGGAAATCCCCCAAGAGTCAACTAGAAAGGGCAACAAACCCCAAGTTCCCCCCGCAAGCGCACAAATGTAGCTTGGTCGAGAGGCTTTGTAAAGATGTCTGCAAGCTGATCTTGGGTAGGGACATGGCTCAACACAATGGTTCCTTTTCCACATTGTCCCTCAAGAAATGATACCTCACTTCTATGTGTTTGGTTCTGGAGTGAAGCACTGGGTTTTTGGCTACGCTTATGGCACTGGTGCTATCACAAAGAAGTGGGATGCGGGTGCACTCCTCACCAAAGTCTCTCAAAGTGTATGAAATCCACAACAGTCGGGAACAAAGACAACTCGCGGCAAAGCAACATACTCCGCCTCGGTGGTAGACCGAGCTACACTAGACTCGCTTGCGGGAAGACCATGAGACCAACGAAGACCCAAGAAACCGGCAAGTACCGAAGTAGACTTCCTCTCGACTCGACAACCAAAGCAAAATCCGCATCGGAAAAACCATGAAGAGAAAGAGTCGAGTAGGACGAATACCAAAGGCCAAGACCGGGGGCGGATCGTAGGTACCGAAAATCCTCTTGACGGCCCGTCGATGTGATGTCCTCGGCGAAGCTCGAAAACGAGCGCACGGACACACGGTGGAACGCGTATGTCCGGCCTCGTCGCCGTCAAGTAGAGGAGGGAGCCGATCATGCTCCCGTACTCCCGCCGGTCCACCGGTTCTCCGTCCTCGTCCGCATCCAAAGTGGCCGTACTCCCCATGGGAGTCGACATCGGCTTCACATCTTGCATCCGGAACTTCTTCGCATGTCTTTCGTGTACTTGGTCCGGTGCACGAATGTTCCATCCTTCACTTGCTTGATCTCGCAGCCCCGAGAAAATACTGCAACTCGCCCATCATGCTCATCTCGAACTCCCCGCTCATCTCATCTGCAAACTTGGCAACAAGGTTATGTGACGAGCCACCAAAGACAATATCATCCACGTATATCTGCACAATCAACAAGTCATTTCCATGCTTGAGAAGAAACAAGGTCCTATCCACGGTACCCATCACAAACCCTCTCGCTCAACCGAAAACCTCTCAATCTCCCATACCAAGCACGGGGCGCCCGTTTCAACCCATACGAGCCCTTTTCAACCCGTACACCCCGTGTGGGTACAACTCGCTCTCAAACCCGGTGTGGTCGCTTCACATACACCTCCTCCTCTATGACCCCATTCGAAAAGCACTCTTTACGTCCATCCGAAACAACTTGAACCCTTTAGCCACGACAAAGGCTAGAAGGATTCGAATTGCCTCAAGACGGGCCACGGGGAGCAAAGGTCTCCTCATAGTCGATCCCCTCCTTCGACTAAACCCCCGAGCAACAAGTCCGGACTTGTTCCTCACAACCATCCCATTCTCTCCCTCTTTGTTCTTCCAAACCCACTTGGTTCCTATGGGATGGCAATTTGGAGGTGGTTCAACTAACTCCCACACCCGGTTCCTCTCAAAGTTTTCCAACTCCTCATGCATAGAATTGACCGAGTTTGCATCGGATAAAGCATGTCCAATGTCCTTGGGCTCAAAAGTGGCAACAAAAGCAGCATGAGCAAAATGAGAGGAATTCCTGGACCTTGACCGTGTAGTGCGTTCGTCGATGTTCCCAATGATCTTCGACAGGGGGTGCACTTCTTGAATTCGCCGGGGAGCCTCGCGCCTCGAGACTACCTCCCCCTCAACTTCAGCTTCTCTCGCCTGGTCCTCTTGTTGCACCGTCGTTGTCCATGAAGTAGACGGTCCATGCTCCATAGTGGTCGTAGGGGAAGTAGTGGGTACACACTCAGCTTCAGGCGCATGGTTCTCTCCATCATCATCTCCAGCTTCATCCTTCTCTTCTTCAAAGAGGTCCTCGGCCATCTCTTCATCACCTGCACATTCAAAGCCAAGAGAGGTACATGGCATTGTCTCGTCGAAGGTTACCTCGCAAGTCTCCACGATTTTGTTAGTCTCAAGGTTAAGCACCCTATAGGCTCTAGAGTGGTTAGCATATCCAAAGAAAATACCATCACTAGACCTAGCCTCAAACTTGTCGAGTTTTCCCTTCTTCGAATAAAGCATTTGCAGCCAAAGACTCGGAAATGACTCACCTTGGGTGCCCGACCATGCATCGACTCATAACGAGTCTTCTTCTTGAAAGCTCGCAATAAAATCTCGTTGGAGACATGACAAGCCGTATTGACCGCCTCAGCCCAATACCTCCTAGGAGTCCTGTGCTCATCGAGCATCGTTCTAGCCATCTCACAAAGAGTCCGATTTTTCCTTTCCTCGACTCCATTTTGAGGGGGCACATAAGGGGTCGAATACTGATGTTCAAGACCTAGATCACGACAAAAGGCATCAAAACGAGAGTTCTTGAACTCGCAGCCATTATCACCGCGGATAGCTCGAATAGCATTCCCATGCCTCTCGTTTTTCAACCTCACGATCAGATCTCGAACAAAACCAAATGTCTCACTCTTATCTTCCAAGAAAAACACCCAGGCATAGCAAGAGTAATCGTCCACCACAACAAGGACATACCACTTCCCACCCACCGAGCGAACTCGAGCTGGCCCAACAAGGTCCATATGCAACGGCTACGTCGGACGCTCGGTCATGACATCGGTCAGGGGTGGATGGGGAGTGGCTACCATCTTGCCATGCCTACAAGGAGCACAAACCAAATCCTTCTCAAGCTTCAACCTAGGCAATCCTCGGACAAGGTCAAGACCACTCAAGCGGGAAACCAAATCAAAGCTCAAGTGTCCCAACCGCCTATGCCATTTCCACAAATCGAAGAAGGATCGGCCATCAAACAAGGCGAGCAGACCCAAAGAACGAGAGAAATCAGCCCTGAAAATCTGACCCTCGGGGATGATCATACAGACAAGATCACCTCGAGAATCAAGCAAACGAGACTCGCCAGACTTGAAACGCACCTCAAAACCCTCATCAAGCAACTGAGAAACCGAAAGCAAATTGAAACCCACAGACTTCACAAGAGCCACTCTCTTCAACGTTACCTTGTCACTTACATGCACAACACCCTCCAAAAGCACCCTTCCTCGTCCATTGTCCCCAAAAGTGATGTACATCTTTTCCTTCACTGGGGTGAGGCTGGAGAACCACTTCTTATCTCCGGTCATGTGTCGAGAACACGCGGAGTCGATCAACCAAATGTTCTCCAAGCCTCCCGCCCGTAGTCGAAATAAGAACGAGAGTGAGCCGGCGACTCGACACCGGGGTTAGCACAAAGAAAGTTAAACCGGTGTCGAGCCATCCGCTCAAAAGAGGGGTTAGCAAACATCATTCCCTTGCCACCAAACTTCCCATGTCCCATGGGAGGAGTACGAGCACCACGAGGGGGAAAACGTGGTCCGTAGTTCCTCTGGAACCCAAAGCTGCGATCATCTCCCCTAAACCCGTATTGAGGACGAGTAGGGGGACGTCCAGCGAAGCCACCACGAGCCCGACCAAACCTCTCACCAGCACGCACACCATCATCTCTCCTAGCAAACCTCTCACCACCACCTCTCTGTGGGAACCTACCAACACTCCTCACACTTCCCACACCCCGTGGAAGTGGCACTCTAGGCTCAGGAATACCATGAGACTGGCGATACCTGTCCTGGTTTGCTTGCTCCCTAGCAAGCCTCTCATCCCTCTTCCTCTTGTAGCAAAACTCTGCAAGATGCCTCTCCTTGCCACAATACTTACACCTGAAGGGGATGGGTTTTGATTTTGGCTCTGGCTTCTCTCTAGGCTTCTCACCCTTCTCACCCAAAAACTTCACCTAGGTTTCTCGGAAGTCATTTGTCTTAGGTGGGAATTTGGGTGGATCTTGGGTTGTGTCAAGCTTGTTGCAAAGGTGGTTGGGCTTTGGTGTGAAAGAGTTCTTCGGTGCTTTTGGGAGTGGGACTTGGATGTCTCCGATCACCTCAAACTCGGGGTTAGACTCAACACACTTCTCATACACACTCTCCCCACTGTTCTCTCCCACTTTCTCACCCAACTTCTCAAAACCCAAACCACGACCATCCGCTCTCTTGAACTCCTCAATCATGATTTTCAATTGAGGTTCCTGCCCAGACAACTAACCCAACACCTTCCTCAAATAGTCATTCTCCTCATAGATGACATCCAAACGGGAAGTAAGTTCAAGATTGCGCAAAGTAACTTCATCACAGCTAGTGCATGCATTGACAACAGGAGATTTCAAAGAAGCTTCCAAAGAACTAATGGTAGAACGAGCATCAACAAGCTTAGCATGCATAGTAGGACATGATTTACAAGCACCAAGCAAAGTGGGTCTCGCCTTAAGCTCATCATATTCAGTCCTAAGAGCATCTAGTTTAGCCAAAGTGGAAGCATTCTTCTCATTAAGCAACTTAATCTCATTCAACCATGCATCACATTCAAGACACTCAACATCATCAGGAGTAGTAGGAGCAAGTTTCAAAGAGTCATTCTCAAGTTTCAATTTAAGCAATTTCGACTCTAGCTCTCCTACTTTCTCACTAGCATTCTCAAGTTGAGCCCTAAGATCTTTCCTCATCTTTTTGGCATCTCTTAGAACACTATCACGATTGTCAATCAAGCCATTCAACCTAGCGATCTCAGCAAGCAAAGAGTCGGGGTCACGATTTACCTCATCCTCCGAGTCGGAGTTGCTGTCTTCCTTCTCGCTCTTCTTGCTGCTTGAGCTATGGGCCATGCCACAAAAGCCCTCAAGCGCCACACGGCCTCAACCCGCCGAGGTTCCGCTTGCACTCTTCTTGCCCTTGCGCCTCCCGGCGTCTTCATCTTCGCCGCTTGAGCTTGATCGCTCCTCGCTTGAGCTTGAGTCAACGTCGCTCGCACCGGCCACCATCGCTCTTGCCTTGTTCTTCTTGTAGCCGCTCTTGCTCGGTCGCCGCTTGTCCTTGTCCTTGCTCTTGGACTTGTTGAAGTGCTTGCCCTTGGAGGAGTACTTGTCTTCACGCCTCGGGTGCGCCTTGTACTCGTTCACCTTGTACTTGTTCTCCTCCGCTTCCGGCACTCGGCGATGAAGTGTCCACGCTTGCCACACTTGTAGCACGTCCCTGAGCTCCGCCTTGTGTTCCTCCGACTCTCGTGTAGTCGATCAAACCTCCTTGAGAGCAAGGCCGGCTCCTCCTCGCCCAAAGCACATCAAACTCCTCATCCGGAATGGACATAAGAGAAGACAAGGAAAACTCGTCGACGGAAGGGTTAGATTTGCCCTTTGATCCGCCCACAAGAGCAAGACTATGGTCGGCCGAGCCCTCATGCTTGGATTACAACTTCCTGTAAACCTCAGCCGACTTGAGCTTAGAAAAGAGGTCATCCAACTCAATAGTCAAGTACTGCCCAGACTCCTTGATGGCCTCAACCTTAGCACCCCAAACATTTGGGTCCAAGGCATGCAAGAGCTTCAAAGCTTTATCATGCTCTGTGTAAGGAAAATCCTCAACATTAGCTTTCATGTTGTTCACGATGGCGGTGAACCTCTGAAACATCGCATCGATGTCCTCACCGGGAAGTGGAGTGAAATTCTCATATTGCATCCGGTAAGAGACAAAGAGGCGAGCCTTCACATGGTTATCACCCCCGTGAGCAACCAACAACTTTTCCCAAATTTGCCAAGCAATATTCAAATGGCGAACACGCTCAAACTCAGGATCACACAAGCTCCGGACCAAGTGATCAACGGCTTTTGCATTAGCCTCATACTTGGCCTTAGAACCGGCATCGGTCACCATAAGAGTATGGATGTTGACCGGAATAGCATAGGTCTTGTCAAGCACAATGAAATCCAACAACTTCCCACGAAGAAAAATCATCATACGAGCCGCCCACTTGTGGTAACCCTTGCCATCGAAGTGCGGCGGACCGCCCCGCTCAACATACGCCATCTTAGGATTCGAGATTTGTCAAAGTCGCAAAGAATCCGGCACCAAGCTCTGATACCAATTGAAGGATCAGATGGCGACTAGAGAGGGGGGAGTGAATAGGAGCCAGTAAAAATTCTTCTCAAAGAACCCGGCCTATACCCTAGTCAAACCCCGGTCACACACGAGTGATGGATCGAATCACTCACCAATCGCCAAGACCACGAGGTTATGGATCAACCTCTAGCCCTAGGAACGATTCCTTGAAGCACACGCGGAAGCACGAGAAAGGAAGGGAGGAATCGAACCAAGAAGCAAAGCTCACGAGCTCGGCGACCGTCCGGCCGGAGAGGGGCGACCGTCCGCACAGGCCTCGCGGACTGTCCGACCTAAAGCCGCGGACCGTCCGCGCCAACACCGCGGACCGTCCGGCCCTACGCCGCGGACCGTCCGTTAAATCACACGAACCAACGAGGACGCACCCGAGCCACGGACCGTCCGCGGGGAGCACGCGGACCGTCCGCTGTGCACCCGCGGACCGTCCGCCCTCTGCTGCGGACCGTCCGAAACTCCGTCCAACCGAAACTCAAAACCGCGACGGATCGAAGCGAAAGGCGAGCAAGAACACGAAGAACACGGGACGAACCCTACCCGCACGGACCGTCCGCCAGCACCCCACGGACTGTCCGCCAGGTGCGGACAGAGCAGAAAACGCCCGACCCCGAAAGTCAACTCCCCCAAATCATCATCGGATTTCCCAAACGGTTGAAGCTATGGAGACAAGGGTTTGGGGACTTGAAAAGCGTCACACAAGGATGCTATAGCCCAAAAATCTTGCTTCCTAACTCCCTAAATCACCGGGAATCGCGAATCCTTTGAGCACCACCAAAAGCTAGAGCACCGAACGAAAAACTTCGAATCCAAGTGGTTTCCGGCGTTTGAGGGCACAAGATCAATCACAAAGATGCACGAGACATCTATCCATGTATCCCTCAAAGAAATCCGGGAGAAACCCACTCAAATCCGCGGAATCACACCGAGAACAAAGGCACGAAAACAAGCACAAAAGACCACGAGAAACACAACTCCGAATCTTCTATACAAACCAGGAAAGATTCACAAGGTCTAGCATGCCGCCCTAGCATCCATCCCTCTCAACAAATCTCTCATGAAGCTCTCATGCTAGCCTAGAGAAAATGGAAGAAAAATAGCTACGAAAATGAGAAAGAGGAGGGGAGAAATGAAACCCTAAGTCTCAGAGAGAGAGAGCCATCCACACACACTCATGGCTTATATATCAGGTCCCGCCGGAGTGGTAAATGACTCGACTACCCCTAACTCAACTACTGGCGATACAACCCACGTAGGGGTATTTAGGTAATGTTTGTGGGTCTTGCCATCGGACGGCCACGCCTTTGCCGCACCCCCGCGTCCTCCCGACGCAAGCCATGCGATCCCGCCGCGTGTCCTCCGCCTCGAAGCTTCCCGACACGCCCGGATCCCGTCTCCGTCGTGTTGGGCCCTCGACTTGGTTTTGAGGCCCAAACCAAGAAACCGTCCGCCGATGGTTTTGTGGGCAAACCACCAAACCCCTCGTGCTCGGCCCCGCCTCCCGCCAAACCACTTGACTCGACCGCCACCGTGCACCGGCTCGATTGTCCATGACTTCGTCTCGCTCGTGTCGCCACCATGTGGCCCGCACCTAGTCCCGCCGTCCACCGGTCCCTCGAACCGAGCCTACTTGTCTCTCCATCTCCCGAGGCCCCTCAAGGCTGAAGACCTTTCGCGCCCGTTCTTCACCTGCAACAACGCGAACTAGGCCGCAGCCTACACCTGCGCACTAAGCCAAGAGTCAGTCCAACACCCGTTGTCAATCACTCATCACTGAGGAGCGGTCATCCATCGACCACTGGGACGCTCCTGGTCCTCATTTATGAGCTACCACGTGGCTTTTGAACTTTGGTCACAGATTTTATTCACAAAATCGTCAACAAAGACTCAAACTTTTTGGTCACAAACGTCATGTCAGAATCGTCAACAGATACAGCATAATTTGGTCACAGAAATCAGGTAAACCATATAATTGCAATTGAAAGTTGCAATACCACATAATTCCTTGTTCTAAATATAGAGCAAGACTCAACCGAGCATAGAACTCGGTGCACAAGCACCACCACTAGTTCACAAGCACACATAAAACTTTGTTCACAAGACACATAAGAAACAAATTCTAAAAAAGTTGCTTGCCACAAGCAACTTAAGTTTCGAGAAGCCAAAATAAAACCATAACACGGCAAAGACACTTCATGTCGAAGAAGAAGGAGCATAGATCCTCAGTAGCCCCTTGAGGAGCGCCCTGTTCTCGTCCATCTCCTTTTCTTGCCTCACCATCCTTTCCTCAGCTTCTGCACTTTTCTTCTTGTACTCCTACAGCTCTTTTTCTTGCCTCTCCATCCTTTCCTCAGCTTCTGCACTTTTCTTCTTGAGCTCGTCAACTTCACCTTGAACAGCAGCTTTTGCCTCAGCCGCAAGTTGTTCTCGAAGCTCGTTTTCATTTGTTGATGATGACTTGGACGATGTCGGTGTTGCGAGGCCAACACTCTTGAGGAATTGTTCGTAGCCGCCCTTGGGGAGCACACCGGACAACACGATCACACGTTCTCGTGTTGTATAACCCGCATCCTCAAGGTCCTTGCTCATAGCTTCCATTTCGATACCGAAAAAACATGGGCGTAAAAACGATTACATGAGTTTTATCTAAAACTCGCTATAAAATATAACTTCAAGATTATAGCAAATAAAAAGGACTATCATATCCATAGTTTTATTCTTTTCATATCCAAGTGTCAAGGGAAAACAATTGATCTTAACAGAGCTTGTTTTGCCTTTTCACTTAGGCCATGTTTAGAGCCGGTATGGCGAGGTCTTGAAGGCCTCCACCGCATCTAATTCATCATCCTCTTCTAAGCTGGGTTCTTCCCTTGCTCTCTTTTGCTTCTGTTTTGTGGATATACAGTCACAACACATTCAACATGAGAAGCTGTTTGAAATGTTCAGGTAGGATAAGATGGGATTGTAAACTTACATATGCATGTAGATGAGCCACATAGGGGCGAGAACCTGTCGCCTGATGGTATTGGACCTGCATGCGGTTATGCTTGTTCTTTTCACATGTTTCCTACAAGAATAACAAGGTATCAAAATCAAACCATACAATGTTCAATATGAGATCATTTGCAAACTTTTAGAGAAATTAGGGAACATGAAAAAAGAATGTACCATGTTCTTTGGATCAGACCAGAATGCCACTAGTTCCCTCCACTCTACATCAGTCATAAAATCCACAGGAGAAGTTCTCATAATCTCATTAGCAGGAACACCATTGAAGTATTGTTTTTTAGCTTGTAACGCTGGTTTTTTACGAGCGAGCGCATCACATCGGTGCAAGCTGTTGCTGTTGGGTTGTGTTCTTTATTGACGGACAAGCGGCCCTATGTACATGTGGAATGCATAGTTAGATGGTTAATTCAGGTTAGACACTGCAATATTTCAACATACTAACCAAAATTCACTTACATTGAGCTCTGCCACAAAGGTGTCGAAGTATTTTTTGGTATCTGCCTTGTATTTCTTCCAATGAGTAAGGATAGGTATCTTTTCCCGAATGATTATGCCAGCTTCTGATGCAAACTTGGCAGAATGAACAGGATCATGTGGCCTTTTATTGCCTTCTTGAACATGTATGGGCAACCTCTTTCGCAATGCTTTAGTCATCTTGTCCAACTCTTTTCCCTTAGTTGGACACCTAGGTTTCCTTGGTGCTCGCTCTGCAAGACCTACAAAACTCAAGTCAGATTGTATTAAATAATGGACTAGTTTCATGCAAGATAAGCAAAAGATGTTTGGTAATTGAAATTACAAGATAAATACAACTTGTCTTCCTCTGCAGATACATTGTCATCATCAGCATGTACACTATCAGTGGCACCAAATCCATTCTCTTCCCCTGCTGATGCACTGTCATGGCCAACACCTATTGAGTCTGCTTGGGCAGTGTCATGAGCAGCAGAGGAATTGTTTTCTTGCACTTGGGATGGTATGGCAGAATCAGCAGCTTCAGGATGCTCATTATTGTCCCCTCCTTTGTCTTGAGATTGAAGCCTTTTTGAAGCTCTTAGTGGGGCCGAAGCAGTCGCTCCTCCGTTCCTTCGGATGCCCTCACTCTCTTGTCTCTACCTACCGGAGCCTTCTTAGTATTCATACTCTTCTTTGAAACGATGATTTTCTTCCTACCTCCCGGAAACCGTTCACAACAAAATGAATCAATGATAAATAGTAAGCAATACCATATATTAAATAACGGAACTAGAGGTATGAAATAAGATAGATGAATCTAAATGCAAGCATCATCGATTATAGATCGAACTAAATGCATTGCAGTCAATTCCCATGGACTACCTGCAGTGCTAATGGTTCTGGCTTCTCAACAGATTCAGAGTCATCATCATCACTATCTCCCTGATCATCTTCTTCAAGGAGATACTCAGATGTTTCTGAATCTGAACTACTTGTGTTCTTGTTTCCTGATTTTTTCCCCTTTGTAGGTGGTGGTAAAGAGTTATTAAATTCAGTAGCTAATTTCTTCAGTCCCATTGCTTTCAGCTTCTCATTATTCTCCACCACATGTTTATCCCGGAGTCTCTCATAATTGGTTATTGGAGGTTGTGGTACTTGCAAGATAAATAGAGGAAATAGGTAAGAGGTGATAGGGTAAAGTTTTTAACTAAGAAACAGAAGAGGTCAGTTCAGTTTTAAGCATGCATCTAAAATGAAACATTTAACAAAGGTTCAGGTAACAAATACTGAATGTCCAACACATCAGGGACTAGTTTCAGATTAGGTGGTCTCTATCTAATGGTCCGATTAGTTTCAGATCAGACCACCGCAAAGATTTATGTTTCATTTTATTTTATTAAGCTGAATGCATCTACCTAAGAATTGGTATTGCGTATACAAGAATACACAGACTAAGAATCTAATCTATGATATCAGATAATAAAGTGCCAATGAAAAGGCAAGAGGTGCTCATAAAACAGTTCTAGGGGCCTAAAAAAGATGTAGGATTGTAGAATATCACTTTGATGTTCTTAGAATTGTGGAGAAGGAACCCTGATTTCCTATAACTTGTTGAGTGCTTCTCTCACCCGAGACGACGAACCTCAAATTTGTCATAAAGAAGCACATTGTATCCTATTTTGAATTGTAATGTGTGTAACATTGAGGCTACCTATTACTTCGCTATAATAAAATTATCTGGGAATACCAGGTGACAACCAACTTCAAACAATTACAAGATAAAGTAATGAAAAAAGGCAAAAGATGCATTGGGACGCTAGGATACTTTAAAGAGGGTTTGGCGTGTACCTTCTTCTTCTTGTGCAGTTTGCTTACTTCTTTGCCCCCCTTGTTGCCACCATCGACGTCGCCAAAAGAGGATCAAGACCTTGTGCAACCAGAATGAGTTAGGGTTAGTAGAAAGAAAGAGAAAGGCACGAGAACGGTGATTGGGGCGAGCGAAATGACGATGCCGATGAGTAGCCCTGTTCATGGATCCTCTACTCCATGTCGGCCGCCTCCTCTCTCCCCACCCCGCGACAGCACCCATCCCCCAGATCATCCGCCACCACGGCGGCCGCCATCTCTATCCTCCCGTTGCACCCCCACCACGGTGAGCAATCCCCGTGCTTCACCGTCGTCCTGACCCAAAAACACCCAAATCGACCCAATCCATATCCCTGATCTGATCCCCTTTCCTCCTCTCGCCGCCACTGCCTCCATGGAAGCTAGTCGACGGCGTGGTCTACGAAGGAGGTGGGCGATGATGTACCTGGTCGGCGGCGTGGTCGACGACGGAGCTCCTCGATAGCGGTTTTGCCCTGGTGGCCCTGGCGGCTAGGGATGGAGAAATGGGGGGAGAATGGGGGGAGAAGGGGAGAGGGGGCCGATAAAGAGAGTGGGGGAGAGGTTTCACCGGGGATTTAGGATAGATTGCAAAGTTTTTTCGGGAATAGGCCAGTTTTGCCGCTTTTTTTCTTTGTTTTTGGGCTGGCGCCACTTTTGGCGCTTTTTTTTCACAACCAATTCAAATGCAGTAAAATAAAATTGGATAATTTGTTATTGGTTTTTAGTATAATATAAAAGAGGTAGGACAAATTTGTTAGGATATGCATCACAAACTTTCTTGGAAAAAGTTCAAATTTTTTTCACAACATTAAGAAGCAAAATCAAGTGTCCCCACCAGTTTTCAGAATTTTCTAGGTAACATATGGTATTTTGACATTTATTCGTGGGTAAAACAAAAAATAACTACAGTAAATGGAAAACTTGGTCTAAAAATTGTGCGGATGCACACGCCATATTTGTTGAGCTCCATGAACACCCCAAAAATGTTTCGCAATATTTTGAGATTGTCGTACTACACGTCCAGTAAACGGATGAGTCCCATTCACTAAGTGACAAGAACATCTATGAGAGAGGAATGCCTTTTGAGCATATGCATCACAAACTTTCTCAAAATCATTTGAATTTTTTTTCACACCATTATTAACCAAAATGAAGTGGCTGTGCAAGTTTTTGGATTTTTGTAGCTTCCATTAATTTTTTTACATTTATTCTTTAGTAAAAGAATAAATAATTACAAAAAATAGAAAACTTGGTCTAAAAATTTGGGAAATGCACACATCATCATTGTAGAGCTCCATTGACACCCAAAAAAAAGTTTCAAATGATTTTGAGAATGTGGTAATATACATCTCTCACAAGGTTCCACATCTCATAAAGTGATACGAACAATTGTGCGTGATCGGTGAGTGTATGATGATGGGCATCACAAACTTTCTCAAAATCATTTGAAATTTTTTTCACACCATTGTTAACCAAAATGAAGTGGATGTGCAAGTTTTTGGATTTTTGTAGCTACCATTACTTTTTTTTACATTTATTCTTTAGTTAAAGAATAAATAATTACAAAAAATAGAAAACTTGGTCTAAAAATTTGGAAAATGCACACATCATCATTGTAGAGCTCCATTGACACCCACAAAAAAGTTTCAAATGATTTTGAGAATGTGGTAACATACATCTCTCACAAGGTTCCACATCTCATAAAGTGATACGAACAGTTGTGCGTGATCGGTGAGTGTATGATGATGGGCATCACAAACTTTCTCAAAATCATTTGAAATTTTTTTCACACCATTTTTAACCAAAATGAAGTGGATGTGCAAGTTTTTGGATTTTTATAGCTACCATTACTTTTTTTACATTTATTCTTTAGTAAAAGAATAAATAATTACAAAAAATAGAAAACTTGGTCTAAAAATTTGGAAAATGCACACATCATCATTGTAGAGCTCCATTGACACCCACAAAAAAGTTTCAAATGATTTTGAGAATGTGGTAACATACATCTCTCACAAGGTTCCACATCTCATAAAGTGATACGAACAATTGTGTGTGATCGGTGAGTGTATGATGATGAGCAAGTTTTTGGAATTTTGTAGGTACCATAGGGCTTTTTGTAATGGCAATAAGATAAAAAAAGGATAAAAAATGATAAAAAGGATAAAAAAATTGTGCCTCCACCGAGGTTCGAACACGGGAGGAGTTGTTGGCAACGAGCAGAGCTTACCATTGGGCTATGGAGTGAAGTTCGACCTTAGTTGATCGGCATTCTATTTAACTGAGTCTACTACCTACCATTGCGCTAAAAAAGAAAAAAAATGCTGAGAATTTTAAAAATATGTGCCTCCCAAGTGATTCGAACCCGGGAGGTTCTGCTGAGAACGAGCGGTGTTTACCAGTAGGCTATCGAGTGATGTTCGGCATGAAGTAAGCGCTATTCTATTTAACTGTTACTTACCACTGCGCTAAACCCATCTAATAATCCGTCCTAAATACTAATCCCCCCATTCCGCCCGTACGCCACCGCATCGCCTACCACTGCCCAGCCGCCGCCGGATCGCCTCGCACTGCCACTCCGCCGCCGCCTCGCACTGCCACTCCGCCGCAGTGTTAATTGGATGGTAACAACTCCATGATTGGAAAATATCTTATTTATAATTAACATCCCAGTAACTAGCCCACAAACACAAATTTCCCTGCTTTCAGTTGAAGCACCTTGTAGTATCTCAAGTATCACACTTTACAGAAGATAATCTGTACAATTAAATAAGGTCATGCATTGTATGAAATTTCAGGTCATGTCTGACAATTTGACTTGCTGCATTGTATGAAATTTCAGGTCATGCATAGAGTGAGCGTGTTGGAGAGTCATGTGTTAACTCTGGAAATGATGTTAGAAAAGGAAAGGAAGCTGGAGGAGGAGAAGAACATGTCCTGGAGCTCCTACGCCGACAGCTGTGACACCGTAGAGAAGGATGTGAGAATCTACATTGTGTTGATCTAGAATTATGTGTTCGGGCATCAACTTACTAAAATGTTATTTCCATGTTTGCAGCCTTGCAGTGACTGTGCAGCAAGAAAGGAAGAGCTCAAAGACTTGTATGCCAGTTTGCAGAAGAAGAACAAGGTGATCAACAAGCTGAAAGCTAGGGTGAAGGAACTGACCAAGTAAGGAGGTGCTGGAGCAGAAGCATATATATGTAGATATATTATAAATCTTAGTAGGATGCTTAGTTATGCCAACTTGGACGTCATGTAGATATCCAGTTATGCCAACTTGGATGGATTTTGAACCAAGGAGCTATAGCAGCTCAAGTTTAGTAAAATATATGGATGTCTTTTGGATGGTTTGTGAACCCAGGAGCTCTAAGAGCTCAAGTTTATTAATATATATGTGCCATGTTCATCTTGGACCTAAATTACTGTGATGGTTTGTTGTTTTTTTCAAACTGTTTGATAATTCTGTGCAACCTGCAACACCAGAAGACCGAGGGGATGTTGCTGCTGTGCAGCTAATTTTCTGTGAAATGACTGTATTCTCAACTGAACTACAATTAGTGTCATGTTATCTTCCTGTTATGCCTGTAGCCAATGAATCTCAATTAAAATCTTCCTATTATTCCATTTCTGAACTACAATCGTGTGAAAAAATATATGATGACAAACACAAATATGTGATGGAAAATATTTCTGTGATGCCAAAGAATCTCAACTACAAATATTTGAAAAAAATACATTAACTCAAATGGCTAAAAAAGTCTCTAATTTAATATCGATCCTAGAAATCTTCATCGTCCATGTCATCATTGTTATCATCGCCACCATCACTACAATACTGCATTATTGTATCATCCTCCTATTCATCATCACTATCTTCTAGATTAGAGTCTACCTGCTTCTTGTTTCTTATAAGTTCATCTAAATTGCCTTCAAATATAGTTGCTTCTCCACCTTCAACATTTGGCAGCACTTCACTAACATCACCTTCTTCTACTGCATGCCCAGTATCTGATCCATATTCATCCTGGTGCACCTCATGACTGCCCTCATCTGCCTCAGCAACATCATATACAGCCCTATGTTTGAATTTCTGGACAACTCGCCAATCTTTACCTTGTGAAGATGTGTCTTGCAGATAAAAGACCTTTTTCGATTGCTCTGCTAAGATGAAAGGATCATTCTTGTACCAAAATGAATGAACATTGATGGATTTGAAATGTTTGTCAACTCGAAGGCCCACAGTCTTGCCTACTTGGTTGAACCAATCGCATCGAAACAACACAACAGTCCGACGAACTTGATGATTCGAGTTATATTGCAACTCAATTACCTCTTGAAGGACACCAAAAAAGTCTGTTTTCTTCCCAGCATGTGAACTTTCAGTCATTACACCACTGTTTTGTGTTTGTAGGAACTTTTCACGATCCACCGTGTTGTATCGGACTCCATTAATCTTGCAAGTGGCACTAATCTTAACTCGCTTAGCTGGGCCACATGACAGCGCCCAAACTCCTTCGCTAACTGATTCTGGATCCTCCTTGCGCTTCATCTCAATCTGTTGAAAGTAGTCAGGTCACCATTTATAGAACCATACTAATGCGTGTACAAAGCAAATAAATAAAATGTGTGGTGACTTACATGCCTCCTAAGCCAATTTGCAAATCCTTGTTCAACCATTCCATCAACAGTATTTGCACATGCACCTTGCTGGAGGAGCTCAGCCTTGTACAATTTGCATGCCAAACTCTAATATCATTACACCAAAATATATATTATAAAGGAATAAAAAATGAATCTCAAACAATTAATCGATACTTACTCAATATATTGCTCTGCTTCACAAGCATTATTTAGCACATACCAAATTAACTTTTTCATGAAATCATCATCAATGTACTTGGTTGTAACAGCTCCAACAAGACTAGCACCATGCTTAAAAACAGAGACGTCATCTGGCAATGGCATCTCTGTAGCACTATCATCATCCTGGTTAAATCTAGTCTGAATATCCTCCATGTACCTAGAACAAAAGGTCAATGTGTCGCCGGCCACATATGCCTCAGGCAATTGATCCTTCCGGTCTAGCCCTATTCCTTACAAAATTCTTCGAGTGCCTAGTCGCCTTTCTATCGGGTACATCCATCCATACCGAACATGTACTCTAAGCAATGCCTCATCGGGAAGATGAACACACAAGTGCACCATGACATCAAAGAAGGTGGTGGAAAGATTTTCTCAAGCTTGCATAGGATCACCGGAATTTCGGCTTTCGGTCGTTTGACAACATCTTTTCTTAGATTTCGCCGCATAGTTCCCCGAAGAAGGCTCCAAGCTCGCAATTGCTTCATATACATCCTTCCTAACCAGACCTCTAAGGCCAGCGGGTATGATTCTTTGTAGGAGTATGTGGCAAGAATGTGTTTTCATCTTCCCAACCACCGTTGCACCATCTTCACTTATGTATCTTGCTAGATTAGCCGCATATCCATCAGGGAACTTGATATCTCCGAGGAACTTGCAAACCGCACTTTCGATCCTTCCCAAGCACATATGGAGAAGGTGGAGCCTTTCGGGCTTTGTTACCATTGGGTTGCAAGTGCGGTTCGAGTCTTATGCCCATGTCATACAAATCTAGCCTTGCATTATGTGTGTCCTTGGTCTTGCCTAGTATATTAAGTAGGGTGCAGAGAATATTTTCACACACATTTTTCTCTATGTGCATCACATCGAGATTATGTGGAACCTTCAAATATTGCCAATATGGCAATCTCCACAACCCAGATTTGCGGCTATAAATCTTTGGACCGTCGCTCCGCTTCCTTTTTTTCCCAGTAATGTCAGTCTTACCTGGCCTAACATCTTTCACCTTTTCTAGATGCTCTAGCACCTCCTTCACAGTAAACTTGCCTGGCTTATCTCTTTTTTCAACCCTACCATCAAAAGCCAAGCTTTTTCGCCACTCGTGTGTCTTTGGGAGGTATCAACGGTGTCCAATATAGCAAATCTTACCCCTTATTTTTCGAGACAACGGGTTCTTGTCACAATGAATACATGCATAATATCCTTTTGTTGTTCGCCCAGATAAGGTGGACAGGGCTGGATAATCATGTATACACCGGGAGAACAAGAAAGACGAAGGTTGAACTTCTTACGAGAACATGCATCGTACGTACTGACACCCTTCCATAGCTCCATAAGCTCTTCAATTAGGGGCTCAAGGAACACATCAAAGTTCTTTCCTGGACATTTTGGACCAGGGATGAGTAATGCCATAAAGCAGTTTGATGGATTCACGCATTCCCATGGTGGGAGATTCAGTGGTGTCAGAAGCACTGGCCACATACTGTACTGGTTACTCATGGTGCCAAATGGATTGAAGCCATCTGTAGCTAAAGCAAGCCTCAGGTTCCTCGAATCTTCTGCAAAATCTCGAAACGTCTTGTCAAAATCCTGCCATGCTTCACCGTCAGCTGGATGGCTCATCACATTGTCGACTGGCTTCCTCACTTTCTTGTGCCATTGTGTTTCCTCAAAAGTCTGTTTTGCATGAAAAATTCTTTTCAATCTTGGCAAGAGTGGAAAATGCCTCAAAACCTTATGTGGAACCTGCTTCTTCCCGGTTTCATCTTTCCATCTAAACTCCTTGCAGACTGGACATGCATTCAATTTAGCATACTTTGATGATTTCGTGTCACGAAACAACACACAATTGTTCTTGCACACATGGATGCTTTCATATCCAAGCCCCAATTCATTCAGATACTTCCTCGCCTCATCATATGATTTTGACAAACCACTCTCAGGGTATGAATCTGAAATCAGCATCATCATTGTGGTAAATGCTGTATTGCAGATTCGATAACGAGACTTCATATACAACAGCCTCACCATAAAAGAAAATTTTGAATGCTTAGAACCAAGGCTCAGTGCCTTCTTCGCATCTTCAAGAACCTTTGCAAACCTTGGCTTCTCTCCATCTGCCTCTGCCGCTGCATATAGTTCTCCTAACATCTCTGGTACTCCATGACCATCATCATTAACATCATCGTCCACGTCCGCTGGCACCCCAAAGTCATTATCATGTCCTCCTTCCTCCTCCTGCTCAATTCCCTCAACTGCGTTATCTGCCGCCTCACTGTGACGAATCCAATTGGTGTATGTAGGTGTCATTCCATATACGTGTATAAGGTTTTCTACTTCAGTCTGAGGATGCATCACTCGATTATGACAATTCCTGCATGGACAACGAATGTGTGCGTCTTCGGGGTATCTCTGACTAACAAATTCCATGAACCCTTCAACTCCTTTCATGTATGCAGTTGTGAATTGTTTCCCAAAAACCCAACTTCTATCCATCTGAGATCATAAAACGATAAAAACAATTGAAAAGCAAATCCTACACATGCATATTACGTACAAAAGTCCATGATGATCAAGTACCTTCGGCACGTACGCGTCCCTGGCGTGTGCCCTCAATACGACGCACGTATGAGTCCCTGATGTGCGATGATGCTGTGCTCGACGCGTGATCACTGCTCGTCGTGGAGGACGCCGGACGCCAATGCCGCCGCGTGTGTTAGGCCGCGCGTCCCTGGCGTGTGATCGATCAGGGTCGGGGTCGGGGACGTCGAGTTGAGCCTTGTCGTCGCGATCCACCAGCCTCAGCCGCCGCGATCTGTGTTAGGTCGACGTACGTATTCGGCAACGTGTTTAGTGGGCCACCGATACATCCAAATAAGGGTCCACGACCCAGATATCGGACCGGCCTTTGCATGCTTCCCTCATAAACCGATCTACGCCGCCTCCCACAACCCTTAACCTCTCATTCTCTCGCCACCACCTCCCCTAATCTCTCTTCAACTTGCGCCGCAACCTCCTTCAACCCGAAACCCCCGACCTCGCCGCGTCCTTGAAGATGGTCAATGACGAAGCCAACTTCGCCGGCATGGGGGGCATCGACGGCGTGGCCCAGACGTCGGCCATCAGCATTGGGTGCAGCGACGACGTTGTGCCGTCGTTGAAGAAGATGAAGGACCTCCACGTCTCCCCCGATGCCTCCCATCCAGATGTGAGATTCCGCTGCACCTGAGATAGGGTAGTACCATATTTTTTGTTCGTGAAAAAACTTAATTGATTAATCGATGTCTAAATGCCTTAATGTAATGCCTTTTAACCTAGTCTAGTGATGAATCAAAAGACATTATATTAATCTGGTAATAAATTTGGGAATTGTCACGATATAGAACTATTTTTGAGATATAATTACCAAATTGCTTGATATTTCAATTTATTTCTGTTTTGCTCCTTTGCATATGTGATAGTATGCACAGATGAGTATTTTATAAACCCCAAGTGTAGACTAGTTGGTTAATATATGTGATCCAAACTGTTTGAATTGTGGGAAAGCAATGGGTTGTGGTCCTATATCTATATATGAATAACTTAACTATGTGTACTCCCCTGATCTGCCATATGTATTTGTGCTCCTTCTGATTTACTAAACCTTTTATACATATCATTATTACGTTGTTTTTATTTCTGTTATGATTTCACTGTTTATCATCAACTCTTTTGTTATGAATTCAGGAATGTATCTGCTACAATAATACCATCAATGCTGAGAACAGGATGATGGAGTTGTACTTGAAGCACAACAACAGAATCATGCATCTGGAGACCAACTACGCTGACTGTGCTAAGAATAATAAATTTCTGCAGATTGTTGTGGGCGATCAGGATGCAAAGATGGTTAGGAGGGTGGAATCGTTGAGTGGCGCCGCACTTGGCACGCATTGCTCGTAAAGAGCTGCAGGAAGCACTGAAGCAGACAAATGATCTTGTCCAAAAGTATGACATGAAGGCCTCCATAGCTGAAATTTGTTTCAAGGAGAAGGACAAGGTCATCTCAGATTTGAAGGAGCAGATGGAGGAAATGAAGAAGAAGATGAACTAGGGGCCAACAACACTACTTGATTCAGTTCCTTTCTATTTATAATAAATGTAATTGATAAAAATTAGCACTAAAGTTTGGTATGGTGACATGTTGGTGATATGGTCTTCCCTGGGTTGTGATATCCCAGGAGCTTAATAAGTAATATATTACTTGATATGGTGCCAATCTGTGATATTTACTTCTATTTTGAATCTGTCACTTCTATATTTTGAATATGTAATATTACTTGCCATGATAGTTGAATCTCTGACTTATATTTTGAAACTGTGATATTACTTGCTATGATAATTGAATCTGTCAATTCAATTTTGGCGCAAATGGAAAACTAAAATGTATCCCACTTCGTAAATATTAGACAAGTTACTAATGACGAAACCAAAACTATATGTGACCAAGTTGTTTGGTCACTAGGTGTACCGAACGAGAGCACATAGCAACACATATTTTATGACCAACTCCTCTATCTATTCTGTGACCTTTCTGTGAGCATCGTCACCAATAATCAATCCTAAACTTCGTCAGCACAGAACAATGACCAAAATGGACATTTCGTCATAGATGATGTATCCTTCTGTGACCAAAACGGGTTGCGTCACGAGAAAAACGTCACTAATGATCAATTTTCCAGTAGTGAGACAGGTATATACCTATATACATGTTCAAATACGTATACGTGCATATATGGGTCAGACAACAATTAGAATATTCGCTGAAATTGAAAACCAAAAAAAAGAGAAACGAGACCCTTTAGTCTCGGTTGGTATTACCAACTGAGACTAAAAGGGGTGGGCGCAGGTGCTAGTGTGCCCCCCTTTAGTCTCGGTTCGTAATACCAACCGAGACTATTTTACGAATTTATATAAATGTTACTGCTAAGGATAACTATAATATTATATTTTTTGACGGGAATAACCATATTATATTTACCTTTCCCTATTCTAACATTATATTTGAAATACACTCTCTTCGTCTCAATTTAGTATTCGTTTTAGTTTTACACATATTTTAATATACATCTATAATATACCTATACTTATTATGTAGGGACGAATAATATCTAAGATACATAAAGTGATAAATCCCAAAAAATCAAAACAAATAGTAATTTTGTATGGAGAGAGTAGATGTGTAATTATATTTACTCTGTTGTGATAGTTTTTATTACTACCATATACACATTTTTATCCCTATTCATATTTTTTTATCGGGCACCTTCATGCATACCTGATATGTGCTTAATTGTGGCACAAGAAGGAGCCTCACAGGTTACGTTTGTTAGTGTCAGGATAGTCCAAGGGTTCGAGGATTTTTTTTAACTTGCGTGAGAATGCTATGCGATGCCCGTGAGGCGGCTTGCCCCTAGCTGGTCGAGTTTTTTTATGTGCTTAATTGTACTTTAGTTGAAGCTATGTGTTTAGTATGAAGTTGCCCCTAGCTGGTCGAGTTTTTTTATGTGCTTAATTGTACTTTAGTTGAAGCTATGTGTTTAGTATGAAGGTTAGTATGCTCCATAGATGCATGCATGGTTTACATGATGACATAGTGCATATATATAGCTTAAATTACTACATTATTTTGTATTAACAATAACATAAATAGCTGATTTGCATCAAATAGTGGTGTACTTTCGGATATCTTTTGTATTAATGGAACTAGCAAGTTGGCCCGCGCTAATAGCACGGCTAGATTTGATAAACCATATTTTTAAAATGCTATCTTAGCATTGTATTTTCTTTATCCATCTTAATTCATTATCCATCCTTTTGAAATCATCAATACCGTAAATATTGGAGCTCAAAATTCAGAACTGATATTGATACACTTGAATCTTGTTATTTCGATGGTGTTTTAATTGGTGGATGAAACCCGAATGTCATTCGACGCTCTGTTGCACCCCTGCAAACATTGTCAACCTCTGAGCTTTGCATTGGACAGAAATTGTTGTTCAACCTCTCATCACTTAGTCTCCACCTCAACTGACTGAGCCTCTTACTCCCTACTCTCAATGGTCAAACTCTACCTTGTTGATTCTATGGCTACCGAGTTTGGCTCAGTTGTTGACCTCACGTAGAGTCAGGGTTCTCTACTTTCTGATGTGCAGATCCAATTCCTCCAGCGAGCTCGTCGTACCTCGTGGCACCGTTGGTTGTCGACATAGGTGACCTTCAAGCTTGATCTGGGGTGGGCTCAAGCAACGATAGCGTAGGTTCTCCTCTCTTTCCATATGGGTGCACCTCCTTCTTCATCTCATCCAATGGTACTGTTGACGGCTAAATAACACGTCAAGTTACGATCCGCAAGCACAAGGGTCGGTTGTAGCTTTTCCCTTAGAGTATTCCCCCAAGGTTAACCAATCCGTGGAACAAGTGGATTGCTATGCTCAACTAAGCACTAATGTTGTTGATTTAAAACTCTTTATCAAATATGTGTAAGTAAGGAACTTAATCTAATTTAATCTAGGTCAAAGAAGACAAAGTGGAGAGTGATGGAAAGGAGATCTCAAGAACGTAGAACGCTTGTCCAAGGGATCTAGGATCACTTGAAGATGTAACCACCTAGCAAGAACAACCCGATCTAATCTATCAAAGGTAAAAGTGCACAGAGTCCAACCCTTTCCCTCTCACATATTAGTCACTACACGAGGGTAATCCGTGATCGAACACCAAGTGCACAAGACGTTGATGTGTTCTAGGCATGCACGATCAAAGGTGTGAACCAAGTTCATTATGTTTTCCCTCGCGCGCACTGTCACTACACGACGGTAATCGCATAAAGAACAAAAGGAACACGATAGCAAAGCTACGAGCGATGCATCCCCAAAGCAAGCCGGCCGACCAATAATATTAAAGCACCATCAACATGAACATGAATATGATAGCAAAAGATTCAAAACATAGGTTCGGTGATTACAACTCAAGATCCCCCTTCAACCCCTAGGACAAACAAGGACTTTACCCCATAATGTTACTCATTGTAGCGTTGATCATGGTGTAGAATCCCCCGAAGTAAATGAAGGCCACGAGTGCTCCCTTCGCGATCCAATCTGCTTCTTGTTCTCGGTCTTGTGGCGGCGGATGACGAATAGAGGTTGGTAGAATGATTGGATCTGAATGGAAACCTCTCCTTGGGTGCCTAGGGGGTTATATTTATGCCTTTGGGGAGTCTTGGGGCGTGCTCCACCTTTCCTTCCACGAGATCTTCCTTGGGAAGGAAGTGAACTTGGTTTCCATAAAATCAGCCTCGTCCAGATATTCCTGATTCACAGCCCTTCCTTGCCGGTGCCATGTCTCCCACGTACAAACTCCAAATAATGCAAATTCGGTGTCCAGGTTGCGTGCCACGAAATTGTGTTCAACTTTGGTATTCATTTGTTTCCTTGGAAACGATGATAAGATCTCCAAATAGGCCTTGGAAGATAACTTGTTCTGATTTCGGACTGACTGCGCAGCAGGGATTTCGGGGGCCTTATCTCCTCCTAGCTCCCTTATCCGAATTGGGCCTTCCACACGTCCAAATCGAAGGTATCGTCGAGGCCCACAACTTTGGTTGTCAAACTTTTGCCATTAAAGGCCGTTTAAGTCTCTGAATCTGCACCGAAAGATCATGTTGTCCTGGGCTGCGAGAATATCTCTCGGGCTGAGTTGATCTCGTTGGTAAACATCCAAGTCCCAGGAGTTTTGCGCGTTGATGCTTCGGTCCTTGGGTTGTTTGTAGTCATGTTCACTTCGTGTCTTGACTTGTGATGGGCTTCATGATCTTCTCTTGAAGTGCTTGATGAACTTATCCCGAAAGTCTCCTCTTTAATGTCAATTTCCTGCGTATACAACAAACTCCAAAATCGACATGCAAGTGTGAACTTGTTACATCATTAGTATGCCTAGTGGCGGGTTAGTTGCAAATCATAATTGAAACCAATGTATAACAAGTACTCTAGGTTGACGGAAATTCACCGTCAACAGGTACCTTCTTCCTCTCGTCCGGAAGTCTCTCTTCCTTACGATCGATGGTCAATGCCCCTTCCTTTTCTTTTCCAACTCATCGATGGCCCTTCCATCGTTGATGGTGCATGGCGGTCGGTTCTCTCTCTTCTAACTTGCGATCCTGACAAATACATAAAATGTTTCATATATATACATATTGTATCATATCTCCTAGGATATATATTTATTGCTTGAAATGTTGTGTCCTTAGTCGGTTGTTGAATATACCTTATGTCTCCTAAAATGTAACCATTATGTTTGACAATACTTTTATAACTGCCAAGATAACTACTGATCATCAATAGTAGGTAACATTATCATTATGGGCATACTTGTGTTCATTATCATGTCCTTTATGTTGTTTGGTTCTTCAGCATCACATACCAATCTAATTTCAAAATTTTCTAAAATATTAGAAGATATACAACAAACCAACTTGATCTCATCACTTTCATTCTTGTCTAGAAGCTTACTATGCTTATAGATATGTGTAGTCGAAAAATTGTTCCTCTTTATTTATTATAAAGGATCCCACATCACTAGCATGTGGCCTATTCGCATGCAAGCCCATGTTCTAAGGATACAAAGACCCTCTACTGCAGAGCATGCTTATCCTAAATGGTGACATCATACTGATAATTCAATTTATCTCCCTCATGTATATTGTGCAAGATAAATATTTGCATTGGGTAGCTTAAATTTCTCCGTACATCGTGCTAGCATCTCGGATGTATCACAATATTTGTTCATATCACAATGCTTACATTTTCTCTTGTTGTCACAAGCATTTTGCCAATTTGTTTTAGCCATTTATGACCACCTGCTTTGTCCACTATTGTTGTCTACTATCTCAGTTCTTCTCTGACCAAAGAAGTCGTATCGCGTTGGTCGCTATCTAGGAAGCCATTGTCTCGCTTTTGGTCTCGAAACCCCATATGGTTGATGCCAAACCACACTTAGCATCTTCTTTGTCAAATTATCGCTATGCAAACCTACATGAATTGTAACATCCTTGAAATTGCTTGATTGTAAAAATGGTGGATTTCAAAAACTTGCTTTGTATTTGTGTGTTCAAGAAATCATATAAGGGTGTCTTCCTTTTTCCCTTCCCTTATTTCTAGATTTAATTTAAGTCAATCAATAACTTTAGGACTTATAAAGTGCTAGTGTGAGAAGTTGGATTTTCATTTGGATTTATTTGGATTTGTTTGAGTGGATTCAAATTTGAATTGGTATTCAAATTAGAATCATATAGTAAATAGAGTTAGGAAAATAGGAAAACCTTTTACCCTTGCGTGGGCCGGCAGCCAACCAACAAGCCACCAGCCCTTTCGGCCCATGTGCGGCCTGCTAACCCGTCGGCCGCTCGCCACCTACCTCTCCCGCACCGAGCCGCTGCCAACCAGGTCCCACCGTGACGACGTAGTGACGTCGCCGTCGTCACCCTCCTCCTTTTCCCCTTTAGCTGACGCCGGTGCCAAGGCGCGACCGCGCTGCTCATGGCCGCCGTCGCGACGCGCCCCGCGGCCACCCGGTGCATCCCGGCCATCCACGTGCCTTGGGTTGTTTGTAGTCATGTTCACTTCGTGTCTTGACTTGTGATGGGCTTCATGATCTTCTCTTGAAGTGCTTGATGAACTTATCCCGAAAGTCTCCTCTTTAATGTCAATTTCCTGCGTATACAACAAACTCCAAAATCAACATGCAAGTGTGAACTTGTTACATCATTAGTATGCCTAGTGGCGGGTTAGTTGCAAATCATAATCGAAACCAATGTATAACAAGTACTCTAGGTTGACGGAAATTCACCGTCAACATGTACCTTCTTCCTCTCGTCCGGAAGTTACGATCGATGGTCAATGCCCCTTCCTTTTCTTTTCCAACTCATCGATGGCCCTTCCTTCGTTGATGGTGCATGGCGGTCGGTTCTCTCTCTTCTAACTTGCGATCCTGACAAATACATAAAATGTTTCATATATATACATATTGTATCATATCTCCTAGGATATATATTTATTGCTTGAAATGATGTGTTCTTAGTCGGTTGTTGAATATACCTTATGTCTCCTAAAATGTAACCATTATGTTTGACAATACTTTTATAACTGCCAAGATAACTACTGATCATCAATAGTAGGTAACATTATCATTATGGGCATACTTGTGTTCATTATCATGTCCTTTATGTTGTTTGGTTCTTCAGCATCACATACCAATCTAATTTCAAAATTTTCTAAAATATTAGAAGATATACAACAAACCAACTTGATCTCATCACTTTCATTCTTGTCTAGAAGCTTACTATGCTTATAGATATGTGTAGTCGAAAATTTGTTCCTCTTTATTTATTATAAAGGATCCCACATCACTAGCATGTGGCCTATTCGCATGCAAGCCCATGTTCTAAGGATACAAAGACCCTCTACTACAGAGCATGCTTATCCTAAATGGTGACATCATACTGATAATTCAATTTATCTCCCTCATGTATATTGTGCAAGATAAATATTTACATTGGGTAGCTTAAATTTCTCCGTACATCGTGCTAGCATCTTGGATGTATCACAATATTTGTTCATATCACAATGCTTACATTTTCTCTTGTTGTCACAAGCATTTTGCCAATTTGTTTTAGCCATTTATGACCACCTGCTTTGTCCACTATTGTTGTCTACTATCTCAGTTCTTCTCTTACCAAAGAAGTCGTATCGCGTTGGTCGCTATCTAGGAAGCCATTGTCTCGCTTTTGGTCTCGAAACCCCATATGGTTGATGCCAAACCACACTTAGCATCTTCTTTGTCAAATTACTGCTATGCAAACCTACATGAATTGTAACATCCTTGAAATTGCTTGATTGTAAAAATGGTGGATTTCAAAAACTTGCTTTGTATTTGTGTGTTCAAGAAATCATATAAGGGTGTCTTCCTTTTTCCCTTCCCTTATTTCTAGATTTAATTTAAGTCAATCAATAATTTTAGGACTTATAAAGTGCTAGTGTGAGAAGTTGGATTTTCATTTGGATTTATTTGGATTTGTTTGAGTGGATTCAAATTTGAATTGGTATTCAAATTAGAATCATATAGTAAATAGAGTTACGAAAATAGGAAAACCTTTTACCCTTGCGTGGGCCGGCAGCCAACCAACCAGCCCACGGCCCTTTCGGCCCATGCGCGGCCTGCTAACCCGTCGGCCGCTCGCCACCTACCTCTCCCGCACCGAGCCACTGCCAACCAGGTCCCACCGTGACAATGTAGTGATGTCGCCGTCATCACCCTCCTCCTTTTCCCCTTTAGCTGACGCCGGTGCCAAAGCGCGACCGTGCCGCTCACGGCTGCCGCCGCGACGCGCCCCGCGGCCACCCGGTGCATCCCGGCCATCCACGTGCCCCCGCGCCGCTCATAGCCTATTACAGGCCGCCGCCGCAACCTCTTGGGGCTCCCAACCCTAGCCGCCTCGGGGGAGCCCGTCCCCTGTCCACACCGCCTACCCGCCGGAGGAGAAGGATAAGGGGGGAGAGAGAAGAAGAACGGAGGCCACCCGTGGGAGCGCCGCCCGGCGCGAAGACCGGAGCCGCTCGTGAGGAGGAGTCAGACCCGCAGTAGCTGAGCACCCCTGCGACCTCTACATCCTCGTCTTCCTCTGCTCCGAGCCGATCTTCACCGCGTCACGCTTTTCTTCGCCGACGTCTTCTCCACCGGGTCCCCCTTGGACCATTGGCGAGCACCGCATACCCCAGTCCCCTTGTGGTGCCTGGCCTTCGAGCCAAGGTCGCATTTTGAGCTCTGCGTTCTCTCGGTCGCATCGCACCGTCGCGCCGTCGTCGCTGGTGAAGCCGGCCTTCGTGCTGTGCTGGGATGCCTTCTTGCAGGTGCCGCAGTCGTCATCGCCGTGCGCGCAGCCCGCTAGCCGTTCATCCCTCTCTCTGTTCGTTTACCGGCCGCCAAGTCGCCGCCGCCGTTCCGACCGCCATCGATGGTCTTGACGCCGACGTGCGCACGCACACGCCTTCCTTCACGTTCACGCATCCGTGCTCCCAAGCGCTCGTGCCCGCCTAGAGGGGTCAAGGTCGGGCCTTTAGCTCCCTTGCTTGTGCCGGACCTCGTTAGTACGTTTATCCGCTGCCGCGCGTCAAAGTGTCACCGTCGGGTTAAGCCTTTCGCCCCGGGAGTGCGAGCGCCAGGTCGACGATGATCTTGCACACTCGTTCGTGTGCGCGCCCGCGCAGACCCTTGTCAGCATCGACCACCCCAGTCAGTCAGTCACGCCGCCAATGCCCAGTCCTTTCCGCCGTCGGGCGCTGCGCGACACGCGCAAGTCCGCCTTTTCACGCACACCATTGAGCCGCACGAGCGCACCTCGCTCGCTCTCACACAGCGCATGGGTGCCACCGCACCGGCATAGGCCACCCCAGCCGCGCTGCTGGTGACCCCTGTTCCCCGCCGTCGCGGTCTTGTCGCCGCGGGTCGAATCCCGGCCAAAGGGGCACTCCTTTCTTCGCCCCAAGGAAACCTGTGGACCACCTGAGCCTCGCCGTGAAGCTTGCGGACCACCGCTGTTGACCCTCACTGCCGGCGAGGTCTTGTCGAGCTGCCGCCTCTTAGAGGCTTTTCCTCGAACACGTGCGGCGGCGCTATAAAATCCTAGGGGGATTTTCTTCCGCATGCCGGCGCACACGCAGCGGAGGCCGCAGCGGATCTCTTGGATCTCGTGCACCCGTCCACTCCTGTCCCTTGGCGCACGAACGCACGCACCGAGCCGTGCCGCAAAAGATCCCGCCGAGACCCCGTGTGAGCGACCACGCCTGCTGCCATGTGGGCAGCAGCTGGCTTTAAGCTGCTCACGTGGTCACCACGTCGGCACCAGCAGCCGGCCTGCAGCCACCTTGTAGCTAGATTTAAGACCCCTAGAGTCGGTCTGTAGCTAGCTTAAAGACATTGTTATTGTGTATGCGTATTTTATTTCCAGAAAACTATTTTATCTTTGGAAAATCCTAGAAAATACATTTTTGCTCTGAAAAATAAAAAAACCTTTTCCAGAAATTCTCTAAAATCTTAAACTCTGAGTTAGGCTAGTGTTTGCTCTCTTTTGGCTCTTAATTGCTATTCTTTTGGAGTTAATCGCATTAGGACCGCAGTTTATTTTCTTTTACGTGTTAACAGGAGCAGCTGGAGCCGGGGAGCTGATCCCGGAGTATGACTATGCTGCGAGGGACTACCAGACCCCAGGTTCACGCCTGACTGACTTTGAAAACCTATTAGACATTGCAATATAGAATGCTAGTGCTTTACTTTATATGCATGTTGATGAACCTTGCACTGCCTACTTTAAATATCCGGTCCTTGATTGTCCTACTACTATATATGTTTATAAGTGTGTATATACACTGCGCTTCGTGATGCATGTGTGGGGATGGGAATAGTGGTTCTTGGCGTGAGTGGGATAAAACCGGCTGGAGAAGGCGTTTTGTGTACTTTGACGGGGTGAGCTCGAAACAACCGATCTGGGATCAGAGATGGGGGTGCACTCCTCAGTGTATCCCCACTTTTACGGTTTTCGGAGCCTAGGTGTTGGGGTTTTACTTGCGCTTGGAGGTTATGAGCTCGCCCCGGTCTGACAGACCTTTTCACGTGACCTTTCGTACACACCACCCCACCGAGCGTGGGGTTAGGGCTGAGTTGAGCTCGGCAAGTGCGGAACCATACGTGCCAGCAGGATAGAGGATATCAGTGGGGGAGAGGTGGGATTGAGACCACCTTCTCTCAGTGCGTCGCCCTTGTGGCCACACGGGGGCATTTCACAGTTCCGGTGCAATTCCCTTTGCGAGGGGGATCGCTTTGAGGGCCGAATGCAGGATGAGACCGTAACTACCGAGAGTTCGCACGGTAGGATGGGCTCGGTCGGTCGTACACCGGCCGGGTGCCATTCCAGGTTGGGTTCAAGTTTACACGCTCTGCAGAGTTGTTCGATCTATAGCTATAGTCACGTCCTCGGTTATGGACATGTCCCCTGGTAGCTTTGTTCTCATGTTTTGGGATTTCTACCTTCCCCCTATAGATGAGAGTGTGGTGAGCCGTGGTTGCAGTCGGGGAGAGGAGAGTGGCTCCCTCTACCTCGCAGATCTGATTGCAATCATTGAGGTGCGAGGAGAGGAAGTTCTCACATCGACCCTAGATGGGAGTAGGTTGTAGAGACAGGGCCCTGGGTGACCAGGTTGTTCCGAGCTGTGTTGAGAGCTTTGGGTTGGGAACTTGTTGGAGATATCTTGTTTCACTCTACTACTGCTGCATAGGAAACCCGAGCACTACCTTGTCTCTTTTCCTTCCCTCACTACTAGGAATTGACCCTTAGAGCACCAATTTTTTTGCAACACCATGTATTTGGTTGCAATATTTGGGTTTATAGCAACCAGCGTATTAATGGGTTGCGATATCTGGATGTATGGCAACCAAAAATGTGGGTTGCGTCAGTTGAAACAATCGTTGCAACAGGTTGGTGTTAATGCCAAAATGGTGGTTGCCTTTATGGGTAGCTATTGCCACAACTAATCGTGCATTGCGATAGTATCGATTTAGTGTTGTGATAGATGTGTGTTTCTTGCCACGACTAGTTATTTGGTTGTGAATAGGCATGTTTGTGGCCACGATGAAAGAACGTTGTCTACAACTTAACTTTTGTTGCGACAGCTCATGTGCCTATTGCATCCAGAAAATCATTGATTGCGTTTGATGTGTGTCTATTGCCACGAACGTTTAGTTGGTTGCAAATGGGCATGCTTGTGCCCACGATGAAATAACGTTGTCAAAAATAAAACCTTTGTTGCGATAGCTCATGTGCTTGTTGCATCCAGAAAAACAGTTGCTTTAATCTAGTTCCTGGTTGCGATAGATCAGGATATAATGCATCGATAAAAATAGTATGTTGCATAAGTTAGATTTTATTACCACCAATGAATTATGTGATTTCATTAGCATATTTTAGGTTGTGTTAGAAGAAAAAACTGATGACATTACCGGCGCATCAGAAAGAAAAAAGGAAAAGAAAAACAGCTATGGTGCACATCACAATGCAAGCGTGGTGCTCGGAGAGGTCCGTAGGCTACCGTCGCTTGCGCAACAATGGTTCGTAGGCTTTGCGGGCCTCCACTTCCTACAACCGTTGACCCGCAAGCACCCACTAGGCCAAGTGCTTAGCCCAAAGAGGGCCTGCAATGCTTTTTCTTTATTTACTAGAGTTAACACTAATGTCAACAATGGAAACAAGCTATAAACACAAAAGTTAAAAGATTGCCGACCACATAATAGCTCCACACCTAAGAGCATACAGTTTACACTTGTTTACACTCCATGATGATTGTACATAACAATTTACAGATTTCTGGCATAAAGTTATTATTGAATAACATTCTAAATAGGGGGGAAAACATAGGTACAACAAGTGGAAAGCCTTGTTTTTTAAGTGCATTCATCTTGTCCATCGGGTAGTACTGACTTGTCCAAGATCTTGATTTCTTTGTTGTTTGGCGATTACTGAACAAAAAATGGAAAACCACATCAAGATAATAGTTCAAGAAAATAGTTGATAGCTAATTAGAAGAAAGGCATGTGAAAGTGTAATCTATAGTACATGTGCAAGATAACAGTGCCACCCACACTAAGTTCAAGGATGACAAGCAAAGCCAAGTTCCTGCTCATAACAACCAGGTCACTATTCATGGACTGGAGGGCAATTACATGATGAACAAAACCAAGTGGCCCAAACTAATCCTAGTTGAAGAGATCTATACCAGTCAGGGTAGCCTTGGAGTTCTCACTCAAGATGATTAGATTCATGGTAAATCTCAAGACCCAATTGTAAAACAGCCCTCTACGCTCATTGCAACCAAGGCAGTTCAAAGGACTAAGGCTAAAATTTCGGGTATTTCGTCCCCATAAACCCATTTCTTGTTCTCAATAATGATTCTATGACATCCGTTGATTTACCTCCGGCCTTTTGCGCTTTGTTCCGAACCATAAACCCATTTACGGTTTGGCCTTTTGCGCTTTGGTCCGAAAGGGGAGGTCGCCGATGAGCACCCAACTTTGTATGGTCAAGACTCTGACAGAACATTTGACTTGCGAAGCTGCAGTACAAGAGGGGAAAATTAATATACATGGAACACATGGTAAAAGGTACAAAATAGTTCAAGATATAATTAAAAACTAAACTAATAACTATACTGAACTTAAATATGAAGTCTACATACTCTGAAACTAGCTTCTCGGCACAAAGTCAAGATCATCAATTACTCAAATCATATTGGTCCCCTTCCCACCCATGAGTTTGGATTGATATCTGATACATTTCTAGCCTTTGACAATTTAAAGAAAAAATAATTTACTCACAAGTATGTATATATATATAGGAAGAGAAAGATCAGACAATGGAAAGACATGTACATTGACATGTACAGGTCAATTAATATTCCCAGATGCAGTGATACACTATGCGACTACCATCATGACAACTGACCACTGACATTTTTCTCAACCTGTAGAATCATATTAATATTGCCAACTTCCTGATATTTTGTGCACCATTTACCCAACTCATTTATCTGGTTGGAGGATCATGACATGTGAGTTTGTCGGTGTTTTAGACCGGCAACCTACTAAGGGGAGTACCCGAAGTAGATGAATGTGGCCTCGCCGAGATCGGTAACTCGAAGGAAGAGACACGTGGCACACAATTTAGACAGGTTCGGGCCGTGAGGTGCGTAATACCCTACGTCCTGTATGCTGCGTAGCTCTGGATTGATTGGGCACGATTACAAGATGGTGCAATGGTGCGCCGTGAGTTGTATGAGATGTCTTGTTAGAGAACGGTCCCTACCTCGCCTTATATAGTCCGGGAGGCAGGGTTACAAGTCGGAGTAGGGAGAGAGTACTAGTTGAGTACGTCTAGGAGTCTTCCATACAGTGCGGGACATGTACAGCTTCCTAACCGAGTACTTCTCCTCCGCAGTCCTTGTGCTCCACGCCTTCAGGTGCCGTGTAGCGCAAGCCGGGTAGTCCTAGGGGCCCACCGAGTAGTCGGTCCTGGTACCCACCGAGGTAGTGGGCCCAGGGAGGTCCATACGACAAGCCCCCGAGTCCTTTGTAGTCGAGAAGGATAGCTTCAAGTAGTCTTGACGGCCTCAACGAGTAGTACCCAAGCGTCCCTGAGTACTACAAGTCAAAAGTCCTCAAGAGTAGTCGAAGCATCCCGAGGCTGGAATGTACTCCAGCTGATGTTTGAGCAATCTTGAAGTCTTCTCGAGTAGTCCCAAGCGTCCTCGAGCGCTGCCCTCGAAGGTCTTCAAAAAATGCCCGTCTTGTCTTGAAGCTGGAGCTGATATGGAGGTGCGATTGCAAAATCACACTCCATATGGAGTAGCCCCCGAGCCTTAGGTTGAGCCGCAGGCTCTGGCTGAGGGTCCATCTGAAGTCTTGGCAAGAAAATCCCGAAAAATCTGGAGAGAAAAAACCGAAGGACACGTGGCACGGAGCCCCCGAGCCTTGAGTCGAGTACTTCCTCTCGAATTGAAGGGTCATCTTGTAGAATGTGTCCTGAGATGCTCCTGAGTCTTGTCGCTTCCCAGGTAGTCGAGTAGAAGTAGCCGAGCCCCCAAGGTGAGGCGCGTCGACTAGTTGAATGCGAAGGGTCACGCGCGGCCGCTGAGTCAGCCGAGCGCGGACTTATCGATCTGGCTGTTGGAGGGCCGGTTTGACTTATAAATAGAAGCCAAAACCCTTAGGGTTTTTTACCCATTTGTGTTGTAGTCATTTCGATTCCATCTGAGGTAGATCCACTTCCAGCGCACGCCGCCGCCGTAGTAGATCCAAGTGCGCCGCCACCCAGAGCTTCCAGCGTAGCCCCCGAGCGGATGCGCGTGAAGACGCCTTGTACTTGGAGAATGAAGCCTTCACCGTCCAAGTCTGCAAAGGTCGCCGGGAAGAAGAGGGGCCGCGAAGAGGCCGCCGCGGCGGCCGCCACCGGAGCAAGCCGCCGCCGATGTCTCCACCGCGAGCAGATCCAAGCCGCGAGTGGAAGAAGTCAAAGGTGAAGACCGAAGATCTATTGGCCCTTCTGAACAGCGGATTTATCCAGGAGAAGGAAGTTGATATGTGGAGGGCCGCCGCCGGAGATCCGTATTGTCACACCCGATTTTCCGTAGAAAACCGAATGCATCTCATATGTGTGCCGGGATCACAATTTCACACATATGATAGACTCATGAGTGTAATATCACAAGACATTGCTCAAAACGTACGTAAAAGGTTTATTAACTTTTATTACACTCACGATGGTAGACACGAAGGTCTTTACACGAACAACGATAACTATGAAGACGCGACTCCATCTTCATCTTCCACAGCATCCGACCGGTTGATCGCATCCTCGAACTCCTCGTAGTCGGTGAAGTACTCCACTCCGGGATTCTTCTCTCGAACGAGCGTAAGCAAGGATGAGTACACTTATGGTTGGTACTCGGCAAGGCCACGAAATAACCGAAAGCAATATTAATCCATCTTTAAGTTCAATTAATCATGTGAGGGTCCGAGCCGCTCTTGACCGTGAGCACACTCGATCGATCGGTTTAACACTCGCGGAGGTTGCACACTTTTCCCACGGTCCGCGTAAATGTCCCGAAGAACTTTGAACCCAACCACGCATGTGCCGATCGTGCACAATACCACACTTCCGAGGTGTGATTGCATAGGGACGCTACGAAGCCTTTACAAAGATATGCAAAAGCATCAACAACCCACGACGATTCTGACTCGGGGCGGACCATAACCCTCCCTAGTGGTCGCACCTTAGCAAAGGTCGCTACCCCAAAAGAACCGGGCTATACCCCCCGCAACCCGGAGCCCCCGTGTTCCTTTCGGATAGGGTCGTCAATACAATCGCACACCTAATTAATTGGCTAAGCCGCAGCCATATGGACTGTGGTTGCACCGTTTTCCGGGTGGTTCTCCATGTTCCGATTAATTTATAGTAATCTTGATTAAAGCATAGGTAGAAGGGTGGTTAGGGTCACTTGCCTTTCTCCAACGATAAGCTACTTTCCTTATCTGCAAAGCTCTGCACTTGAACTTCCTCGAACGGCGTGTTGGCTACGATCATGCAAGAAAACATGCAATAAATAAAACAATACATCAAACATTACCAAAAGACTAAAACAAGCTTTTAGAAATGACGGGCTCGGAGAGACGATCGCGTGGACATCAAGAACGCGTAAAACGGAGCTAGGATGGAAAAGATATGGCTGAAACAAGGTTCAGGGACTAAATTGTGAATATCTGAAAGTTTTAGGGGTTTTTCTGCAAGATTTCAGGGACCTAAACATAAATATGTGTAAAAGTAGAAGGTTTTAGATGCAAAAGGACAAAGCTTGGACCTCGGATGGAAAACCTAAGGAGCTCAAGGGCTTAACCGAGAAAAACTGGACCTAACTGCAAGGGTTTTTGGAGGTGGAAGGGTATTTATGTAAATTCTGGAAATGGGAGGGGTTTATTTGCAAAACTGTCAAGGCAGCCGGCGAGTGAGCCATGGGAGCGACACGTGGCGGGCGCTATTGGCCGTGCCGACGCGGTGGTGACGCAAGCGTGTGGACCGGCGCTCGTGGACCCGGTCCACCCGGTCCACCGTGGACCAAACCAAGGGTTACGAATCCCTTTTAATCCGGGCCGCGGATTTCCATCGGACGGCCGTGGCGGCATGTGGGCGACGGGCGGCGCGACGGGCGGCGCGCGGCGGCAACGGGCGGCGCCCCGCCGGAACATCGCCGGCGACCGCCTAAACGGGTGCTCAGTGCGCCAAATCTCACGGGACAAGGACCAAAAGAGAGAGGGGAACACAAGGAACTCACCGAGGGGTTTGGACCGGAGGAAGCCTCGCCGGAGAAGGAGATCGGGCGGCGCGGTGGAGCTCCGGCGGTGGGCTCGGCGGCGGCGGCGGCGCGGTGAGGGAGGAGAGGAAGGGAGCGGTGTGGTTTGGAGAGGGAGCTCGTGCTTCTTATATAGGGCCGAGAGAGGAGCCGAGGGGGCGCGGTGAGGCGGTGGCGTGGGAGCTCGCCGGTGCGCCATTAATGGCGGCGGCGGGCGGCTCGGTGGAGGGCGGTTACGGGGGAGGGGAAAAGCCGGGAGGCGGTGGGTGAGTGGCGGCGGAGCCTTAATGGCTAAGAGGAGGAGGTGGAGGGGCGCGGGGAGGCGGCGCCGGGGACGGGGAGACCGGCGGCGGCGCGGGGAAAGATGGGGGGGGGCGGCGGTCCCGAGGAGGGAGGAGAACCCGACAGGTGGGCCCCACCCGTCGGCGAGAGGGAGAGAGAGGAGAGGAGAGAGGAGGCGGCGGAGTGGGCCGCGTGGGCCTAATGCGGAGGCCGGGCCGCGGGGTGGGCCGGGCCGGTAGGTTAGTTTTTTTTTTTTTCTTTTTTCTTTTCCTTTTCTTTTCAAATCCATTTTCAAACCTATTTCAAACCTTTTAAATTCAAATCTTTTTCATGTTTTCAAACTCAAAATTTAACACAAATTTACTCAATTATTTTAAGACTTTTAGAAAACCTTTTAAACGACTTTTCAAACATTAAATTCAAACTTTCATCATTTTTTTTATTTCAAACTTTTACACCAATTTCACAATAAATTTTTTTAAGACTTTTCACAAATGCTTTTTTTAAGACTTTTAAAATCACACCACAAACAAAATTCATGCATTTCAACATGATGCACAATCACTTGTTTGATTCTAATTATTAAATGATGTTTAATTTAATTAAAGGCAAATTTATTTATTCCAAATTTATTAAATCCTTAGAAAATAAAACTAAACCATGTTGCTAACAATATTTTATTGTGATGGAATTTTCAGGTGTTACAAATCCTACCCCCTTAAAAAAGAATCTCGTCCCGAGATTCGGAGGGATCGGGAAACAAGAGGAGGGGATACAAGACGATCTTGAAAGATGATGGTTTACTATCACAGAGCTTGTTCACTTCTCCTTCTTCTTCGGGCTTGTAGCGGCAAACTCAATCCTATCTCCTTGCGGGGTAGTTAAGAGCACCGACTTCTTGGCACACAAAATGATTCCATCATGCCCGCTTAACCAATCCATACCAAGGATCACATCTATTCCACTGGATGTTAGGATCACTAAGTCTGCTTCAAAATCTATCTCTCCGATCTTAAGATTGACCTGTGGGCATACATAGGTGGATTTCATTTCACCGTTTGGGGAACCGATTAGCAAATGTGTCTTCATGGAACTCCGGGTACATCATGCTTTGTCACGAATCGTTCGGTAATAAATGAATGCGATGCCCCGGAATCAAATAAAACTATTGCGGGTACGAGTTGATAAGAAACGTACCAAGCACAACATCTTTGTCTCCTTGAGCTTCTTCGACCGTCACATGGTTCACCCTACCATGCATATTGTTCGTTGACCTCTCGTTATCTCTCTCGGGATGTCCGCATATTGCGCCGAGGGCAAATGCGGCATAGTGTCCCAATTCTCCGCAGTTGAAGCATCCACTGGGGTGAACTGGAGTAGTGTTCCTTACTGGTGCACCTGAGCGGTTCTGATGAGGATTTGGAGCCTGTGGTGTCATTGGGTTGGATTCTTCGGGTTCATCAAACGAACGATAGAATGGTTGATTCTGTCCATGGCTTCTGCCTTGTGTGCTAGAACGAAACTGAGAGTCTTGCGATGAGTTGTAACGAGGGCGGGTGTTACTGCTAGATTGACCTTGAGGTTGAAACTTGCGCTTCTGTTCACGGAGTTCCTTGCGTTTATTTTCCAAGCCTATAGCCTTATTGAGTAACATCTGAAAGTTAAGAAATGTGTGGCTCGCAACCGATAGTTAAGTGGACCTATCAAACCATCGAGAAATCGTTCTTGTCTCTTGGCATCCGTGTTGACTTCATCCGGTGCATAGCGGGACAAATGAGTAAACCGATCCGGATACTCACTAACCGTCATGTTGCCTTGCTTTAGAGCTAGAAATTCCTTCTTCTTCAGCCTTCTTCACACCGAGTTGGAATGTGATGTGTACGAAAACTCTCCCGGAACTCCTGCCAAGTAATGGTGTCGGCGGCAAGATGTGCGACGGTGTAAGCATCCCACCAATCAGAGGCTGCACCTTCCAGACGTCCCGAGGCATACAAAACCTTCTCACGATCATTACATTGGGTGATATTCAGCATCTTGTTGATGGTCTTGAGCCAATCATCGGCATCGAGGGGATCTACAGAATGAGAGTAAGTGGGCGGGTTGTGGCTCATGAATTCTCTATGCTTGTTCACTGGTGGTGGAGGTGGTGGGGGTCCTTGTGGTGGTGGCTGGTTCTGCTGTGCCTGTAGATTCTGGACAGTGGCGGTGAGGTTCTGAATTAATTGCATCTGTTCCGTAAAGAACTGCTGCATCGTGGGATCCATCGCTAATTCTTGTGAAGGAGGGAACTTGATTCAGCTGATTGATGACGAACGGAATATCCTGTCCAGCTCCTGACCTGATGTTTACCATTTGTTAGGAAAAGGTATTTTCGATAAGATATTGAATTGATAAAGATGAAGAGAAAAGGGGCTAAGATTCAAATTTTTAACTTTAATTATTTTATTGATGTATTTGTGGCCATCACTCCACAAAAACATTTCAATCATGTCAAAGATCCAAATCATGCATGTTTACAATCAACAATCATTCACATCGCACGTCCTCACAAGAACGGCTCTATCGAAACGAAACGCGGTAGAAGGGGTAGGCAACTTAAGAAACTATCCTATAAAACACGTGTGGTAGTTCAAGGTGGAAGATCAAGAATCGGATTCGGTGTAGAATAAAACAAAAGATTTGATTTTGATAAAGAATAAAGAATAAAATATATATTTTTTAAGCGTAAATAAGATATTTTGAATGCTGGAAAGGCTTTCTAGATAAAGAATCCTTAATATCGACCATTTCTATCTGAGGCTGCGTCCTACAGTCAGCAATGCTCTGATACCACTCTGTCACACCCGATTTTCCGTAGAAAACCGAATGCATCTCATATGTGTGCCAGGATCACAATTTCACACGTATGATAGACTTATGAGTGTAATATCACAAGACATTGCTCAAAACGTACGTAAAAGGTTTATTAACTTTTATTACACTCACGATGGTAGACACGAAGGTCTTTACACGAACAACGATAACTATGAAGACGCGACTCCATCTTCATCTTCCACGGAGCATCCGAGCGGTTGATCGCATCCTCGAACTCCTCGTAGTCGGTGAAGTACTCCACTCACGGGATTCTTCTCTCGAACGAGCCGTAAGCAAGGATGAGTACACTTATGGTTGGTACTCGGCAAGGCCACGTAAATAACCTAGGAAAGCAATATTAATCCATCTTTAAGTTCAATTAATCATGTGAGGGTCCGGGCCGCTCTTGACCGTGAGCACGGCCGATCGATCGCTTTAACACTCTGCGAGAGGTTGCACACTTTTCCCACGGTTCGCGTAAAAGTCCCGAAGAACTTTGAACCCAACCACGCATGTGCCGATCGTGCACAATACCACACTTCCGAGGTGTGATTGCATAGGGACGCTACGAAGCCTTTACAAAGATATGCAAAAGCATCAACAACCCACGACGATTCTGACTCGGGGCGGACCATAACCCTCCCTAGTGGTCGGCACCTTAGCAAAGGCCGCTACCCCAAAAGAACCGGGCTATACCCCCGCAACCCGAGCCCCCCCGTGTTCCTTTCGGATAGGGTCGTCAATACAATCGCACACCTAATTAATTGGCTAAGCCGGAGCCATATGGACCGTGGTTGCACCGTTTTCCGGGTGGTTCTCCATGTTCCGATTAATTTATAGTAATCTTGATTAAAGCATAGGTAGAAGGGTGGTTAGGGTCACTTGCCTTTCTCCAACGATAAGCTACTTTCCTTATCTGCAAAGCTCTGCACTTGAACTTCCTCGAACGGCGTGTTGGCTACGATCATGCAAGAAAACATGCAATAAATAAAACAATACACCAAACATTACCAAAAGACTAAAACAAGCTTTTAGAAATGACGGGCTCGGAGAGACGATCGCGTGGACACCAAGAACGCGTAAAACGGAGCTAGGATGGAAAAGATATGGCTGAAACAAGGTTCAGGGACTAAATTGTGAATATCTGAAAGTTTTAGGGGTTTTTCTGCAAGATTTCAGGGACCTAAACATAAATATGTGTAAAAGTAGAAGGTTTTAGATGCAAAAGGACAAAGCTTGGACCTCGGATGGAAAACCTAAGGAGCTCAAGGGCTTAACCGAGAAAAACTGGACCTAACTGCAAGGGTTTTTGGAGGTGGAAGGGTATTTATGTAAATTCTGGAAATGGGAGGGGTTTATTTGCAAAACTGTCAAGGCGGCCGGCGGGTGAGCCATGGGAGCGACACGTGGCGGGCTGCTATTGGCCGTGCCGACGCGGTGGTGACGCAAGCGTGTGGACCGGCGCTCGTGGACCGGTCCACGGTCCACCGTGGACCAAACCAAGGGTTACGAATCCCTTTTAATCCGGGGCCGCGATTTCCATCGGACGGCCGTGGCGGCATGTGGGCGACGGGCGGCGGCGTACAGGCGCGCGCGCGGCGGCGGCGGGCGGCGCCCGCCGGGAACATCGCCGGCGACCGCCTAAACGGGTGCTCGGTGCGCCAAATCTCACGGGACAAGGACCAAAAGAGAGAGGGGAACACAAGGAACTCACCGAGGGGTTTGGACCGGAGGAAGGCTCGCCGGGAGAAGGAGATCGGGCGGCGCGGTGGAGCTCGGCGGTGGGCTCCGGCGGCGGCGGCGGCTCGCGGTGAGGGAGGAGAGGAAGGGAGCGGTGTGGTTTGGAGAGGGAGCTCGTGCTTCTTATATAGGGCCGAGAGAGGAGCCGAGGGGGCGCGGTGAGGCGGTGGCGTGGGAGCTCGCCGGTGCGCCATTAATGGCGGCGGCGGGCGGCTCGGTGGAGGGCGGTTACGGGGAGGGGAAAAGTCGGGAGGCGGTGGGTGAGTGGCGGCGGAGCCTTAATGGCTAAGAGGAGGAGGTGGAGGGGCGCGGGGAGCCGGGGAGGCGGCGCGGGGACGGGGGAGATCGGCGGCGGCGCGGGGAAAGAAGGGGGGGCGGCGGTCCGAGGAGTGAGGAGAACCCGACGGGTGGGCCCCCCCGTCGGCGAGAGGGAGAGAGAGGAGAGGAGAGAGGAGGCGGCGGAGTGGGCCGCGTGGGCCTAATGTGGAGCCGGGCCGCGGGGTGGGCCGGCCGGTAGGTTAGTTTAGTTTTTTTTTCTTTTTTTCTTTTCCTTTTCTTTTCAAATCCATTTTCAAACCTATTTCAAACCTTTTAAATTCAAATCTTTTTCATGTTTTCAAACTCAAAATTTAACACAAATTTACTCAATTATTTTAAGACTTTTAGAAAACCTTTTAAACCACTTTTCAAACATTAAATTCAAACTTTCATCATTTTTTTTATTTCAAACTTTTACACCAATTTCACAATAATTTTTTTTTAAGACTTCGTTCACAAATGCTTTTTTTAAGACTTTTAAAATCACACCACAAACAAAATTCATGCATTTCAACATGATGCACAATCACTTGTTTGATTCTAATTATTAAATGATGTTTAATTTAATTAAAGGCAAATTTATTTATTCAAAATTTATTAAATCCTTAGAAAATAAAACTAAACCATGTTGCTAACAATATTTTATTGTGATGGAATTTTCGGGTGTTACACGTATCCAATGGAGAAAGCCGAAGATGAGATCCCAATGTTTGCGCGTTTCGTGGAGCGCGGACTCGCGCTTCCGGCTAGTGATTTCTTCAAGGGCCTCCTCGGGTACTACGGAGTTGAGTACCTCAATCTGAACCCTAAAGGCATTTTCCATGTCGCGGTCTTCGTTCATTTTTGTGAAGCATTCCTTGGGATCAAGCCGCACTGGATCCTCTTCCGGAAGTTCTTCCGGGTGAAGCCGCAGCCGAGCGCCAACAATCCAAGAGTAGTCGGGGGGCTGGCATCCAGATGAGAGAAGACGCCGCTGAGTAGTACCTGGCGTACAAACTCATTGATTCCAACGCCGATTGGAAAGCGGGTGGTTCTACATCACGAACCACCACCCCGGCCTGCCGAAGCCGAGTGGAAGGCAGCCCAGGCACCGCGACTGGTGGAACACGGAGCCCACAATGCAGGAGGGGATCCAGCTCCCCGAGCTGCTGGCACGCATCAAGGTGCTCGAGAGAAAGCCGGACCGAGGGCCGAGCACGTGGCCTTCGGTTTCATGAAGCGGAGGGTGCGACCACCGATGGCCCGCGACACCTTGGGCTTCGAGTACACCGGCGACGACGACACGTCGCGGATGCCCGGAGGCGAGATGGACGACGACGACATCATCGAGAGGTTGACGCGGGTCTTCAAGGATATGCCGCCGTACACGGCGTGCCCCGTCTAGGAGTACTCCGCCGCGCGCCCGCCAAAGGAGGTAAGTAGTCGTACTCCCCTAGTCGAGTAGTCCTTGCTTGGAGTAGTCGCGCTGATGTCTTGTGTCTTGCAGGATGACTTGAAAGTGTTCGTCTCCGAGCCGCAGCCACCCCCTCAAGGGATCGAGATCCCGAAGGAAGGGAAAGCCAAAGCCAAGGAGCGGCGAGACGTCGGCGAAGGCGATGACACCGTCATCGTGGAGGACACCACCGACGACGACGACGACGACGAGGAGGAGACGTTGCAGGACCGCTTTCAGCTGCGGTCGAGGTTTAGCCGTCCAGGCTTGCCTCATGTACCTCTTGTGCAAGACCCGCCGACTAGCCTGGAGGCTAGTCTGGCTGCGCCGCCACGGAAGCCGCGCAACCCCGCCCGCAAGCGGGTAACGAAGAAGCTGAGGGTCTCAGAGACCACGCCTCAAGAGGTAAGTTGTCTTGACTATAGTAGTCGAGTACCCGTCGTACGAGTACGCTTGCTGACGATTGATCTCCCTTGAATGCAGGAGGTGCCGCCGGCAGAGCCCGTCGAGGAGGGTGATGACGTCGAGTGGGACACAGTGGGGGAGCCGACTGGGAGTCGTAGCCCAACCCCCACTGTTGAAGAACTCCTGGCAGGGCCACATCCATATTTGTTTGTGTGTATGTGATATCATTAGACTGCTAGCTGAGGTGCTGCATATCTGTACTATAGTATTCAGATTTACTAGCACAAATAGAATAATTAATAATGAAGAATGTGCACATTTATTGCTAAATACAATTCTTGGTCATTTGACGGAGCACAACTTTGCCCCCTGACCATGATAGGAAACACTGAACATCCTATGCTTTTTTATTTAGAAATTAAACACTCAACTCGGGATTGATCCTACTTTTTTCCCGTAAGCTTGTTTTTTCTTTGAGTTTAGTAAAGGTATCCGGTTCTATTGCATCTTAGTTGTTACCCGTTTCTCGGAATTGACTTGGTCCAGGTTATTAGGGGGATGTTTGGCTTCCGCCGTGGGCCGCCCACGCAAGGAGGCACGCCGATCCGTGGCGGGGAAAAGGTGCGCCACGGCCTCCCGCCGGTTTTTCCATTGACCGTAGTGTGGCGGAGTAGAGTTGTTGTGTGGGTCACCGTGCGGTGGCGAGTGATGGCGGGGAACCGGACATCCCTAGGTGTGCGGAGTTCATATCTCGGCATGCCCGTTAGCTTCTAAGCAAGATGCGCGGGTTATACCTTTTCTAGAATTGTTGTAGTGATGTATAAAAATGGAAGGAACACTTTGACATAGTAAGCATGTAGGCTCCTTGTTGTTCCTATCTTGCAAAGCAATGTTCTTCTACACTAACTTACTTGTTAATTAGTTCATTTTCTTGAAATCGAAGCATGAAAATTGTTGCTTGTACAAGAAACTTGAAACAATAAAATGCCTATTTTCTTGAATTTGTAAATTAAAATATTGAGTAGAATATTTCTAGTTTAGAGAGTGTATAGTCAATGTGCTTTCTCTGTGAAAACAAATGTTAGACTATTATATTGGACTGCCACATGCTGCCATGCACCAACTGAAATTGTTAACTAAGAGGGATTACATGCACCAAGCATTGCAATTGTTAACTAAGAGGGATTACATGTACCAAGCATTGCAGCTAACAGTAGCTAAGCATCGATTTAGTTTTGTCATTGAGTTCTATTTGTTTTTCATCATTGACTCGTAAGCTAAGTTGATTTTAATGTGTTTGGAATTGTCTGATCTAGGGCTGAATGTGCTTGGAATTGTTTGATCTTAATTGTTGTTGTTCTGTGATTGCTAATTACTCTATGAATTTAATTATATATGTTTTCATGAATCGCAGAGAACCTCGAACAACCAAAGCAATTAGAGAAAGCTTCTATGGCTTGTGTTAGTTCCAATCAGCTATTAAGGACTCGTAATCGTAAAAAGAATCAACATGTATGAATAATGTCTTAACTAAATCGCACTCGATGTTTACCATGTAATTTCTTGATTTTTTCCTATGGTTTGTGTTCGCATGCCCTCGAGTAAAGAAACAAGTGATGTTCACCAATTTATTTACCGACTACGGTTAAACTTGACATTTAATATGATTGAAGAACCGATCCGGTGTATGTCGAAACATATAATTTTTTGTTGCTATTGGTTCTGTTTAATGTGTGGGAATAAATAAACTATATTTCACATCTTTAGTGTCCCATTGGATTCTCACATGATTTATTTACAGATTGAATTGTTAAACTATTTCCCCTGAAGTGAACAAACACAGTTGTTCTTCTAGGGCTGAATGTGATTCGAAATGTTTCATCTCAATTGCTCTTGTTCTATGATTGCTAATTACTCCATGAATTTAATTATATATTTTTTTCATTAAACACAGAGAAACTCGGACAGCGAAAACAATTAGACAAAGCTTCTATGGCTTGAAGTTGATGACCGACACCAACAAGAATGATGGTGTAGCTGATGGGCGATGGAGCAGCCAACAAACTCTTTTTTAGATTAATTTATTACATGCTAAACAATGTTATGAGCTCAGTTAAATGTCACTCTGTGTAACTTTGGTTTGAGACGACATTTTAGTAATGAATGTATCGGTTATTATATGTGATGTGCATGTTGTGAAAAAAACTACTATTCAAATTCCCTCGTTGCGTTAGAATAATAGGCAACCATTAATTTTGGTTGCAATATGCATTATTGCGATAAATTTTATGTGTTGCATTATCATGTCATCTATTGCCACCAACAATTGTTTGTTGCCTGTGCCCACTATTACCACCGACTCAAATTCGTTGCAAGTTCCATATATTACCACGAAGACTAGTTCGTTGCATTACCATAGCATCTATTGCCACCATATCTGATATGTTGCAAAAGCATTATAATGCAATGGATCACAATTCGTGGTAATACGGCCATATGCCCACGTAGCTTTGGAGTGGCAATACTATTCTATTGCAACACATTTGTTTGTGGCAATCATGAAATATTGCATCCTAGTGTTTGGTCGCAATAAAACCTTAGGCAACCAATGTAATCGTTGCAAGGACTTTTCAAACTTAGCGAATTGAAACATCTGAGTTCGCTATCCTTTTTCTTTTTAGAGCTCTTTTTAATTTGAATGGAAGAAAAGTAATGAACCTGCTGGCGCTTAAGCTCAGCATTTAATCTTGCAACCAAAAATAGGTTGCATTTCCTTTTTTGTTCATTGTCATATTTGTTATTACAACCAAGTATTGGTTGCATTAGGCTTTTTTGCATTGCAATATTTTTTCTAGCAACCAACTATTGGTTGCAGTAGGGTTTTTTTTGTCATTGCATTAGCAAAATTTGTTGCAACACAACATCTTATGGTTGCCTCAGGCTATTGCACCGTTCCAATTGCAACCATCTGTCGACCACCAGACTTCGATGCAACTGATTCCAGATGCAACCAAAACAGTCATATTGCAACCATATATAGGCGTTGGCCAAGGCCTGATTCCTAGTAGTGCCTTTAGAAGTTAGGCCACTTAAAGCTGCATACAGTTGGTGACGTGGACCTATCCATTCCTTGGGAATAGACTTTCGGTGTGTAGGGTACGAGTCTGAGTACGACAACAACGGCGATGGATGGTACGACTGAGGGATGTGTCGCTTCACTCAAGGATGCCTGTGGCGAGAAGAATAAAAGATGGAGACCCTTCTGAGAAGTTAGCTATCGTTGCGTCGAATTTCACTCTAATTCAGCCAAGCGGCTTATAATGATGTACTCCATAATGGGCATGTAATAAATTATGTACTATTGCTTATGTGTGATGCGATATATGACTTTGTTTTACTATCTGTAAGACGTTCCGTACGCAATAACCACTGATCCAGGGACTATCACGATGGTACAGGGATTCGGGTTTTCTATGGAAATCTGGGGTTTTACATGAATTGCTCATCAAATCTATCTTACCTTATTATCTCCTGTGGCATTCGAGTTTTATTGTCTCCATCATGGTTGTAGGTTTGTATGTGCCAGAATCAAGTATTTCCTCTCCCTAGCCTTCTACCCGTGTTGTATTTTTCAGTGCCTATCTCCAAAAAAATCAAAGAGACTTAGAGCGTGCTTGGTACACTTGTTGCCGTTTGTATGCCTTGTTTTCTTGCCTCGCATTGCTAGGCAAATCAAGGTGAGCTCCCATGGGAGTGCTTTATTTCCTTGTTGTTGTTCGCCTTGTAGCTCGATCCAGCAGTGTCATAGACTCTCGATCGATAACAGCAAAGGTCCATCCGACCATGATGGAGGTTAATCCAACAACAGTGGAGGTCGAATCAACAACATTAGATGTTCAATTGACAGTAGTGGAGAACGATTTAGTGGCTGAAGAGTTTGATTCAATAGCTAAAGAGCTTAATTTGGTTCTCGTGCACCTGAAGTTTACAACGACAGAGCTTGTTTCGGCAGATGCGGTGTTGATTTGATTGTCAGTCCACGTCAGTTACAATGTGAAGTATATCTAAATTGGATTACAAACAATATGTCGTGATATTAGAACTGATTGGTGTTGTGTTTGGTGTCTTGACTTTTGCACGCTAAATCTCCTGTTGTCTCAGGCTCGCTTGCAAGGATGGGTGGACCCACCTCAAGACTTAACTTCAACCCTTTGAACAAATTTCCCCATCTTCGTGTCCCTGAGCATCGGCCCAGTTAAATAATGGCTAATGTGCAATTGACTATCTATATAAACAAAATTCTCCATCTTCGTCTTCTTGAGCGATTGCATGGTCTCTTGTCACTATCTCTCCATACCCATGGTTGCTTTCTCTAACTAATAGTCTACCTAGTTTGTGTTGTAAACACATCTTGTCGTGCTTTATGCTCTTCTTGTGTCATCTTCTCTGACTTCCGGCATTGAGTGAATTAAACTACTAGATGAAAATAATAAACAAAGCAGTACATCAATTACGCTCTGTCCTCTTTTTCGCATGAGGATGCTACCGATTAGATTATTTGATCGCCTTCTCAAGGGCACCACACTATATCCAACTCTCGTATTTATTTTCATCCAGCGTTTTTTACATATATGAGTGGTTTTCTACGAAGTACAATTTAGAGAAGAGCTTTTTGGTTGTCGCTAACGTCATCATGAGGCCAAACTTAGGGGTCACGGTTCCTCCCTTCTTTATTTGAGAAACAATTTTATTTCCATCTCATATATATATTAGAGTGAGGCTCAACAAAGAGATTAATTTTTATTTCCTAAGAGAAATTTATTTTCATCATGTCTCGTGTCTTATCAATGCTGGCATTTAGAGACTTGCAAGGCTACATGCCTATGTGGATAAAGATTTCATAAGCTTCCAAATTAGTACTTTAACAAGGACAGAAAACTAATTAATGCTCATCGTGTGAAATTTTCTAAATTATAATTGTATTTGTTATTTACTCTTCAGTTAGTTTTTTTCTTTCCCAATATGTGTAAACATTAACTACTATTTTTGTTATTTTTAATTCTGAATATATGTATTTATTAATTGTATTTGTATTGAATATGGACATTTTGGATTTCCTTATTTTGATTCTGAATTTATGTATTCTTTGGATTAATCTAGACTTTCAGATCTTCATAAAATTCAATGGTGTATATTCTTCTCTTTTTGGGATTAACATGGGAATTTCTAGACCCTCTCGACGAACGTGGTGGCTTCTTTTAACACTCAAGTATAAGGATTTCATAAGCTTCCTAATTAGTACTTCAGCAGGGGCAAAGAACTAATTTAATGTCCATCGTGTGAAACTTTCTAAATTATAATTGTGTTTGTTATTTTACTCTTCATTTAGTTATTTTTTCTTTCCCAATCTGCATAAACATTAACTACTATTTTTCTTATTTTTAATTCTGAATTTATGTATTTATTAATTGTATTTGTATTAAATATGGACTCTTTGGATTTCCTTATTTTAATTCTGAATTTGTGTATTCTTCGGATTAATCTAGACCTTCAAATCTTCATAAAATCCAACTGTGTATATTCTTCTCCTTTTTGGATTAACGTGGGAATTTCTAGACCTTCTAGGCCTTCTCGGCGAACGTGGTGGCTTGTTTTAACACTCAAGTATAAAGGATTTCATAAGCTTCCTAATTAGTACTTTTCAGCAGTGACAGAGAACTAATTTAATGCCCATTGTGTGAAACTTTTAAAATTATAATTATATTTGTTATTTTACTCTTCAGTTAGTTATTTTTTCCTTCCCAAACTACGTAAACATTAACTACTATGTTTCATATTTTTAGTTCTGAATTTATGTATTTATTAATTGTATTTGTATTGAATATGGACTCTTTGAATTTCCTTAGTTTAGTTACAAATTTATGTGTTATTTGGATTAATCTAGACCTTCGGATCTTGATAAAATCCAACGGTGTATATTCTTCTCTTTTTTGTTTAACGTGAGAATTTCTGGACCCTCTCGACGAACGTGGTGGCTTCTTTTAACACTCAAGTATATACATAATAGATATCCACGCTATTTGGATTTAGGGGTTACTTTGGCTTATTTTAATAACTATATATTTGGATAATATAGATGAAAATAATGTATTTAATGCTAATTTATTATCATTACATATCTTAGATTGTAGTAACAATAAAAATATAATACAGTTTTGTGTATATGATGTTATCTATTAATCACCCTCACAACATTTTTAACTTAAAGTTCCATTTCTTGCATTTATAGAGTTGATACGTTAATGAGCACAGTTACAAGGATTTAACCGATTGTATATGATACTCAAATGACATACATTTAGAATCAAGGAACGAAGTGGACAAAAAAAGGAGAAGACCCCTAGCGACATGCCATATATAACAATAGCCCAAAACTTTATACCATTCTCACGTTATGCTATTTAGTCCCCGCATACTTTATTTATCTCATAATCTTCTTCGATGAAATGCTATATACTTGCCAAGTGTACGTTTTGAAGCCTTTCGCCGCCCATTTTTAGCTCAAGGATGAATGTCGTCATCCGCTTTGTTCCCAACTCCGGTGAAGTCTTCGATAAGATTAGGTAGCGCAGTTTTGTGGTTAAGCTTTGGGTGAATGTCTGATAGAGTCAACAAGCGGGTTTAATTTTCACCAAATATTCACCAACTACCCATCACATCAATATTCTTTTCATTAATTCGGAGTATTAAATGTAGATTAATGACAAAACTCATTCCACGATCCCTACCTTTATTTTCGAGACGAATCTAACGTCGTGCTATAGTAACCAATCTCTAATGACGGATTAATTAGACTTAATGGATTCATTTCGCAATTTTCAGTCCATTCGTGTAATTATTTTGTAAATAATCTACGTTCAATGCACCTAATAGACCTTGAAAGGAGACCCAAAAGGAAACTTGTTTGGTATCCCTCCTTCCCAAATAAATGCAATTTTAGGATTTAAATTTTGTCTCATAAAGATTATAACTTTGAATAACAAACTACAAAAGACAAGAAGACAAGAAGTTCAAGCTTCTCACACAAAAGGCAAGCTAATGCCTAGACCTTTCTCATAAAAGGCAAGGTAATTTGGTCATTTTATATCTTACATTGGTTTGTATGCTCGGTTCTAGAATCTTGTATGAGGAGAGAAAAAAGTGCACTCAAAGGAATCTTGTATGCATGGAGTACTAAATGAAGTCAATTTGCAAAACCTTCACATATGAGTGTAACTTTGCGTGACGACTCTAATGAGTATAATTAATCTATGATTTGCTACAGTAGATGGCAGTGGCGGCTTCCACACAGGTTGTTGTAAATGGTGACGCTCTAAGGCCGGTCTCAATGGATTTTCATGCATTAAACTTGGTTGATGTGGCAATGGGAGAGAATGAGAAAGTTTCATGGGATGTGAGGAGAGTGTCATCCCCATGAAACTCAATTAGCACGATTACCTAGTTTTCAGTCTAGATAAATGTGCAATGAAACTTGAGAGACATGGGTACCCATGGGTCCCCACCGACCAGGGTCTCAGCCTCCATGTCGGTGTTTAAACCTCTCGACCTCCATGGGAGGTACCCGCAGCAAGGTAGAAGGTGAGGATCGCCATGATCTGGAACCCGAAGGTACGCGCGAGGACACGAGACACGAGATTTATACAGGTTCGGGTAGCCGGAGTAGCTACCCTACGTCCTGTTTAGAGTATTGCGCGGAGTAGTAAGCCAGCTTGGAATTCGCATGTTGAGTTCGAATCGGACTGTGCCTCCTATCTTGATGTGTGTCAGGACAGCTGTGGCAAGCTTGATCATGTTTCCACGATGGAATCAGCTTGGTCTTCGAGCTCGCCTTGGAATCGGCCTGGCGCACCAAGCTGCTGATGTAGCAATTTCAAACGCGCACGCCAAGCAGATTGAACTTGATGATAGTGTGGTCCTTCGAATTCTCCCAGTGATCATGTCGACGGCCCCACGGTGGGCGCCAGCTGTCGGTGTTTAAACCTCTCAACCTCCATGGGAGGTACCCGCAGCAAGGTAGAAGGTGAGGATCGCCATGATCTGGAACCCGAAGGTACGCGCGAGGACACGAGACACGAGATTTATACAGGTTCGGGTAGCTGGAGTAGCTACCCTACATCCTGTTTAGAGTATTGCGCCCTACGCTTGGATGTTGATCCCCGGAGGGATTGTGGATGTCCTCCTAGGTACCCGGCCCTCCTTTATATAGTCCAGGGGGCGGATTCCTAGTCGGTTACAAGGCAGGAGTCCTAGTAGGATTACACAGAGCGAGTCCTAGTAGGAGTACAGGGGAATTCTAGTAGGAGTTCGTCTTCTACTTTTCTTCCTTCCTTGCATGAGTACTCGGGGTGTATGCCCGACACAGCCGTCCCCTATAGGCGGGCCCGACCTGCCAGAAGCCCCGCCGACCTGCAAGTGGGCCCGGAGACCTTATCCACAACCTCGACGACCTTGGAATACTTCATAAGACCTTACCCAGATCCCGGAGGACCCGCCGGGCTTGGAGCGCAAGGCGAGCTACCAGATCGCGGCTCGGTGCCGCCAGTAGGTCCACAGATCGCGAGATTCACCCTATAATCAAGGAAGATGACCTTACTAATTTGTAACCGACCCCGTTGAGGGTCCACCGACCTCGAATGGAAGCCCTAGCCCGTTGACCATATAAGGCAGACTAGAGCTCCATTCGAGGGGATTTCCCTTTCACACATAATTCCACCCCACACTGAACGTAGGGTTTCACTCTTCAGAGACCCGGACCAGTCTAAACCCTTGTGTCCATCACCATTCTTGCTGTGTTCCGAGTTCCACACATGAACTACCACCTGCGCTCTTAGTTCTCGATCCCCTCCAATTAACCGACAACCGCTTGAGTTGACCCCTTGCGGATCTGTCCAGGCTTCACCCCTGACAAGGGGGATGACAATGACAAGTTTACGGACGACCGTAGGGAGCGCTCCCTAGAGTCGATCCCTGACCACTGGCCCCTCCCCCGCGTGCGTGCACACATGTCGTCGTGTCGAAGAACAGACAAAACACCAAACACAAATTAAAAAAAAGTACCAGAGAGAATGTCAAAAAAAAATTAGACAAAGATCTAGAAAAACATTAGAGAACAAAATTTGAAATGAAATTTTGAAAGAAATAGTTTTGGGAAAAACTTTTAAGAAAACGTTTGACAAAAAAATTGTTAAATTTTTTGAAACAAGAATTTATCACACAAAATTTAGAACAAAATTCGAAGACAAAAAAGTTTTAAGTAAAACTTACGGAAAAATAGAAAGTTTCAAGAAAAATATTTTTAAGGAAAAAATGGAGATAAAAAGTTTCAAAAAAACTTTAGCAAGAAGAAAAATATGGAAATTTTTTGAAACAAAATTTATGAACAAAAATTCTGAAAAAATAGAAAAAACTTTTGGACAAAAATTATGCAGCAAAATTTATAGCAAAAAATGAAAAAATAAAAAGAAAAATCTCGGGCTCCGTGGATCGCCGGCGTGAACTCCTCAATCAGGATGCTTCAACCTATCTGCGTAGGGGCCTGACCGGTCCAACGTTGGTTGCCGCCCCCGCTGCGGCTGGAGCTCGCCGGGAACCTACTCCGCTCCGCCATGGCTGGAGCTCGACGGGGCCCTTCCGTGCCGGTCGTGGCTGGAGCTTCGCCGGGGCCAGAGTGCGTTGCTGCCTCCCGATGGAGGACGAGCGGCGGTTGTGGCTCTGCGGATCCACCGCGCGCATCGCCTGCGGGTGACGAGCGCTGTCGCGGCCTTGAGTTCAGCCGGTGATGAGCCGACGCCGAAGGATGTGAAGAAGAGAGGAAAGAGAAAGGGGGCAGCGTGTGTGGTCATTGGTGAAGAAGGAAAGAAAAAATATGTACGATTGCGGGGCCCACACTCCATGTGCTGCGAGGAATTTCGAAATTGAACCCTATCTTCGCAGGCCTCACGCGAGATAACCCTCAGGTCGCAAGCCTTTCGAAATTTAACCCCGAGACACGCAAATTCTTCTATTTGGGGGTCTTCCACTCTTTTCCGTGATTTCACGATTTTCTTTCCTCTTTTCCATCTCCAAACCAACTGAATTGACAGTTTTACCCATGTATTTATCCCCTCCTCCACCACCCACATGTGGGACCCACATTTTTGGTCATCTTCAACCTTTGGTCTGGGCGCTAGCCGGAGGCGGCGCTGCCTGGAGATGCGCCGGCAACCATGGGTGCGACTGTTGTGGGCCGGTCCCCGGCGCCGCCCGGCGGAGTTCGCCCTCCCCGCACCATCCGGTGGCCGGTGGCCATGGCGCCCATGGGAGGAACCGAAGGAGCTCCGGTGCGGCCACCGCAGACCGCCCGTGGTGGAGCAGGACCTCCGTGGCACTCGCCGGAGAACCATCGCCGCGTGGTGCGCGAGGGCGCGTCGCCCGCGCTCGCCGCCGGCTCCGCCCGCATCGTCGCTCCTAGCCAAGTTCCGCGAGCGGCGCCAGGAGCTGTGCAAGATCCACAGCATTGTGGTCGTGCTCTTCGGCATCACGGGAAGCGGCAACTCCCAGGCAATCGAGCAGACTGTGTTCGTCATCAACTGGATTTGCTCAGAGAGCAACGAATTGGCATTGGAAGCAATGTCGGGGACAGCCACGAGGGTCCCCTAAATAACTAGGGGAAACCCGCTTAAAACCCGCAAAAAATGCAAATCGCGGACTAACCGACGAATCTAAAGCACACACACGACACGATCACGACCCTGGTGGCCCCCGCGGCCCGCCAGGGTGGCACGACGAATGGCCCCTCGGGCGGGGTTCGCCTCGCTCAAGGGTTAGATGTTCCCTCGAGCGTAGTCCGCCTCGTTCGAGACCTCGATGCCCCCTCGGCGAGGACCGCCTCGCTCGAGGGCACCTGCACGCACGTTGCCCGCGCTCCTGCCCCTGTGTACAGGCATTTAATGCTCTGACACCGCAGGACGCACGCCACGACCCTGGCACACCCGAGAATCGCGTCCCGGCGCTGTTCCACCAACTCCCTGGGGGAGGCCATCCCCGCCGCTGTGTAGCACTGTGCGATGAGGCCGGTGTCAGCTCCGTGATGCTGTGCCGCCTACCCCCGTACGGCTCACACGCCGAGCCCTCGAAGGGGGGCCGGCGTCACCCTCAAATGCATTTTCCATGACTATGCAGGACCACGCCGTGACGTTAGGCCGGCGGGATCGGTCATCCCCGTCGCTGTCAACCCTGTGCGGCCATCCCGCCACTGCCGCTCCACGCCGGGAACTATGACGACATCCCGATGCTGTTGGAGTGCGCGGGGACAAGACGTCGCCACGACTGCCACTGTGCCGTGTACGGGCCCCCCGTCAACGGCACCCTCGAATCGGCCCACGGACGGCGGCCGGACGGCCAACCACTACGCCGCCACCCTCGAAACCGCTCATGTACGAGCACAGGACGCACCACGACGCCCCGGCAGGGGGAGGATTCGCCAGGACGGCCGTCAGCTCCGTGGCACTGCTCGTCATGCCTCCACACGTAGGGAAATAGTGTGGCACACATGTAAACTGCTCCCTCCTTGGCCTATAAAAGGAGGGGCAGTCCCCCAGCCGCGGGGACACGGGACGACGGACAACGATCATCCACACGCTCTCCGCCTTCTCCACGATATTGGCACTTGCCTCAATCAATACCTCTGGGACTTGGAGGCCAGGCCTCCTTTCCTACCACGCTTGTAGCCCCCATCTACGAGCACCACGGTGCGAAGCAATACAGTGCCCCGAGCACACCACTGCTGGATGTACGGCCCTGGCCGGAACCAGGATAAACCTAGTGTCATTAGTTGCTAGCACCGGCCCATCGAGAGGCAGATCTCAGCGCTCATTACTAGTTAGTGTCGGGACTACATTCCGTACCGACAAGCAATAAAGCTAGGAGCTTTCCAGCTCTGTGAGAACCTGGTGAACAACGACAACTGCAAGATCGCCAAAACGCGCTTGAATTCGCCCTGCACTTGCCCGGCAACACCCCTGGCGGCCGCACCCATGGTCGCCGGCGGCGCCCCTCCCGGTAGACAGGAAGAGAAGGGAGGTTGAAGAAGACCCCGTACGTGGGACCCACATGTCAATGTGGAGAGGAGAGAAGGGCAGGGGCAAAACAATCTGTTCAGTTGAGTTGGAGAGGGAAAAGGTGAGGGAAAATCCCAAAATGCCAAAAAAATGTTGAAAAATCCCGGAATAGAAGAGTTCGCGTGCCTCGGGGTTAAATTTCGAAAGGCTTGCGAACTGAGGGTCACCTCGCATGAGGCCTGCGAAGATATGGTTAAATTTCGAAATTCCTCATGTGCTGTTCGGAGTGAATTGATCGCGTGGATGAAAAATCACGGTTGAATGTATACTTAACATTGCGGAAACTTGCACTGAGACCGCGGGCTTGAGGCTTGCATTAGGTCAATGGAAGTAGTAGAAGAGGCATTAATCAGCGATTGAGATTTGAGAGGACGAGGGAAAAAATAAATATGTATGAGGGCATTTTGGATCCCTGCAAACGGCCACCAAAATCCAACTGCGGATGAGTTTGTTGTTTCTACCTTCACGAAGCACGGCAGCAGTCCGTATTCTTCCGTCTCTATACGTGCAGTCCTGCACCTCCCGAGCAGTCCGTATGTGAGGTGGCAACCGAAAAATTCGCCGACGGGTATTATTCCCGGGAAACTCGTCGGAACATTTGCGTACCTGCGATTCGCTCCGGCGTCGCTTTCGTGCCCGGCGAGTCGTTTCGACCACCCATTTGGCCTCCGGGCCACGCATCCAGAACGTTCCTAAATTCTCGCCGCCACCACCTCGTCCTCTCCCCGCGACAGCTCCGGCGCATCTTCTTTTCCTTTTTCGCCTCCCGCCTTTGCGCCCTCGCGCAACAGCGGCCGGGAACGACGACGACGACGAAGGGAGGCGTGACACGACGAGCGGATCGGCTGCTACCTTCCAGAGGAGCGACAAGGAAATCCGAATCATCTCCTGTGCCGCCGACGGAGACCCTGTCCCCCGGCCCGGCCGGCGAGCGCGACGCCTTCCTCGTCCCCGCCCAGCGCGTGTACGACGTACGAATACGACGACGAACGTGAGGGACGATGGGTCGATGGCCTACATGCGACGTCGACGAGCAGATCAAGGAACGACGTCTAGAACATACGAGCGCAGCCAGCAACAGCATCAGCACGCAGAGACCACGTCTGACATCTCTCTCACTGAGTCACGAACATGCATGAATCCTAAAGGTGCTGAACGCTTAATTTTGTCGGAATCAGAATCCCGGTCTGCCCAGTTTCCTGTGTTAGAGTGATAATCTCATCAGTGGGCCCAACGGCCCACCGGGCCCCTTAGTCACGCGCCCGATCGGGGCGCCCAACCCTGGACCGGTTGGCGGGCGCCCCGTCACACCGCGCTATATAAAGGAGGTGGGGGCCACCGGCTCGACGTACGAGGTTCGCCGCCGCCCACAACCCCCACCTACATTCCCTACCCGATCTACGAGGACGCGCAGCGATGACGGGAACCGCCGCCGCCGCCGCCTCTTCCCCAACCGTCGCCGCCGTGCGCGCATCCGCACCCCCGCGTCGCCGCCCTCGCGCGGCATCTCCTACATGGCTAGCGGTTCCGGCAGCCGCCCCCGCCGGAGACTCGTACACCCCTCTCCCCTCCCTCTCTCTCTCTCTCCGTTGTTCATGCATCACACGTTTGTACACACACACGGTGAAGGTTTATACCCGAGTAGATCCGCACCTAATAGATCTTAAATCCTATCAATGGTATCGAGCCTTCTAGGCGCCCGCCGGCGGCGCGATGGCCCGCCGGCGGCCGGCGGCGGCCGGCCGCCAACTACGGCGACGAAGCGGCGCGCCGCACGGCCCATGGCCGCCGGCGGCTCCTCCTTTCTCTCTATGCTTTTCTCTTCCTCCCTTGGTTCCCTAGCCCCCAAAAAAAACGAGAGCACCGGGGATATGCCCGCCCATGGCGGCCGGAGGAGAAGACGGCGGCGGCGCCGCCGCCGCCGCCCCCTCGCCGCGCGCGCGCGCTCCCCGCTCGGGTGAGCGCGCCGCCGTCGAGCGGCTCGGCGGTGGTGCCAAAACCCGCACGGCGGTGGGGCCCAACACCCCCTCAACGCCTCCCCCTCGCGGCGCGCGCGCGCCCCCCCCGGGTGAGCGCGCGCGCCGTCGAGCGGCTCGGCGGTGGTGCCAAAACCCGCACGGCGGTGGGGGCCCAACACCCCCTCAACGCCTCGTCCGCGCGGTGCGCGCCCAGGGCGGCACCGGCGGCGGTGGTGACGGTGAGGTAGGGGTCCAACGCATCCCCTCCCGCGTCCTTTTCCTTTTAGATCTAGGGTTAGGATTAGGGTTTCGGTTTGATTTGCCTTTTTCGATTCGAGATCGATGCTTTCTCCTTTTCTCGTCTACTCCGACGCTAGATCTACAACCTAAAACCGGCTCGGTACCATTGATAGGATTTAAGATCTATTAGGTGCGGATCTACTCGGGTATAAACCCGTTGACGCAAAATATGCACTCGGCGCCAATCACACAAAGCAAGCCGAAAAGCTTAGCTTCGCACGCGCGAGAGAGAAAGTGACGTGCCGCCCAATTTTTCCCGAAAATTAACAAAAGGGAAAACAGTTAAATACCAAAACTTGGAACCCACGGGTGGTACCAGCTGCTTCCATATTTACGGCTAAGAAGCCAAGCAAGACGACATGTAGCTATGCGAAGCTACCCGTCAAAGAACCACGACGATTCGGGTAAACGCAAAGGAAAAAAGAACATTGCCGAATGGATGACGTAAGCATGACAACGATCGATCTTTGAATAAACGTGGATGCATGTGCAAAGCCATGACCGATCCTCAATGAAGATTAACATTAAATAAAGCAAAGCACGAACATGATCATGTATTAAAATGAGCATGCATAGATCCAAAGCATTAGTCTACCGCATGTCTAATCACTTTAAGATCCGTCGGGCACGACATCAAGCAAATCTATCCACCGCATGATACAACTTGCATGAAAGGACGCACCACTTTCCACAAATAGATCTATCCACCGCATGATACAACCCAAATATGGAAAGCTAGAAGCACACGTCTTTTAAAACATAAATGACGCACGTGATCTACTCGTGAAGATATAACCGAACGCGGCTGAACAACCGATTCGGGGTCCATGAAGAAGGAACAAACATTACCACGTGAATAAATCTATCAAGCTGAATTGGAAATCTAATCCACCTGATGACTAGCTCCAAAGCAACCCAAAAACCTGCATCTACCGCATGATACCCGGTTCTTTCAAGATTTATACTAACAAAGCAAGCTTGAACCCGCAACACGTAACAACCTAGATCGGTTCGGTTTCGGCTATCGGAGAGCACGAGATCCACGCGTCAAAACACGAAACCTGCTTTTGCACGAATCTTAAAAGGAAAAGAGCCGATCCAAACCCACCTAGATTGGGCAAAAGTGTGTTACATGAATCAAAACATAAAGCAAAACTCATGATAACACGGGGTAACTTAATGAATCTATTGGATCTTGCCAAAATCCAATAGAGCCGATAACTAGCTTCGAGCCGTGACCTTAGCCCACCGCATGGCTCATGATCTAACAAGAAACCCTCTTGAACCAAGCTTGAATCTACCGCATGACACGAAGCATGGTAACAAGACTACTTGCATCGATCTAAATCCACCGCATGATACTAGACATGATACAAGGTTGCCGGTACTCACGGAGGTCGACGGATCGATTGGCCCTCTCGAAGAACTCGACGACACGACAAGGGACTCTAGGGTTTGGCGTAAGGCCGGTATGTATTGAGGAATGAACGCGTGTTTTTACATACATCCGGGGGTCGTATTTATACCCCGCCGATTACAACCGCGAATGGATACATTGCCTAACTAAGCTTGATCGCCCGTCCATCCATTCGCTCCCTCTCGATCGAGCCACGTCACCGTCCAATCCCGCAAAATCAGCTCTCTGTTCCTTTTGCCGAACCGGGAGCGGATAGCCGACCGCGGATCCTTCGCCGAAAATCTCCGAAGATGCCTTTCCTTCCACCGGACGGACTCTTTTCCGAATTGGACCCACATGTCATACTCCTTACCAAATTTTGGTGTTAACACATGCCCCTTCAATTGTGGGATAAAAGTAATTTTGTTCCACAATTGACTCCAGCCCACGAATCCTTGAGCCAAACCTCGTCAACACTCGTTCTTCGCAATCCGCCGGATTCTTTGTTCAGATCCAACCCTAGATCCCCTTTGTTCCGAGCTCGAATCTCCAATGGCAACTCAGCACCAAGCTGCTCAGGTAATTTCACCCCTCCAAACCTTTGTTCGGCATTAGGTTTTCAATTTTACCTGAGATTTTCTTCTTCCGCTTTCTTCCGAGAACCATCTATCGCCCTTCCGATTCCTATTGAGGCCAATTCGCAGCCTTATTATCTTGGTCCCGAAGGGAATCCCGACCCTCGAGATTTCATTGCCGCCGAATCTCGGAGAATCCCTTTCAAGGTAGCTTTATCTCCACCTCCTCAATGGCAAGATGCGTTCAAGAACCGGCCTTTGCCCCCAATCGCGGCCGGAAGACTTGGTACCGTAGGATTCTTGCGGATAAGAGTGGACCGACCAATCTGGATACCCTCCGCATCGCTCAATGTTTGGAGTTGTCCGTAGCCGAGATGCCCAAGAATGAAGATCTTTCGATAGCCGCGTGCCACTTCGGTCCAATGGCGTCAATGCCTTCCCCGTTTGGGCATGGCCCAATGTCTCCAACTTTGGCCGATGTGTACATGATCACCGGCCTTGACATCACCGGTCCGTTCGGCCTTGGAATTTCAAGAACTCCTCACGCCAAACGGGGGTAAAGCCGGGGAATGGCTACAAGAATTATATTTTGAAACATATGAGAGATAATCCCCTTGGCGAAGTTGAATACGAGCCTTCTTGAACATGTGGTTATGCAGGTTTGTCTTCCGTGGCAAGGCCAATGAACCCACTCGAATCATATCGCAATGGCGATCCATCCGGCCGGCGGCAACCGCCTTCCTCTCGGGAAAATTCCTCTTGGGCGGTGTATACCATATGCTTCATCGACAGTTACCCAAATGTATACTAGCCGAGAGGATAACGTGCGTCAATGGCCCTTGGTGGTTTGTTCGGATTTGGCCGCAGCCTTCACATGCACCGGATCGTAGGCGTCGACTTGAGCTCCGTGTTCTTCCCCCGGCCCAATCCCCCCGAAGGAGAGCTTCAAGTCACCGAGAGGATGCCAAAGCTATGGAGAAGCGACTTCAATCGTTATCGTTCAGCGAGACATCACCCAACTCTTCGAGTTGTTCTTCAAAGGCTTCCCCAATCCTCTTTGGCTTCCTTATATAGGCTATGACACTCGACCTTTCCGTCGAGTTCTCCTTTGAGCCCGGCCATCAAGATGGGAGATTCCCGGAAATCTTTAATATCATAATCCGCCCATGTATATTACCGGCCGAGTTTAATGGAGGGAGGCGTAATGCCGCACTTATGAGTACTACCGGCCTAACATCATGGCCGGACAACTTGGATGTGGCCACCGCCCCCAAGATTGTTTCGCATGAATTCCTCAAGCCCGGGGAGGAAATCAAAGAATCGATGCAGGTGCGACAGAGTTTTCAACTATGTGTGCGGCCCCACCGTCTACACATGTCCCTTTGTGCCTCGCAATCATAGCTCACCCTACCTTCAACTCATGGTGGCAAGAATTCCACGACCACATCTTCAGTGAACCCGTTCATGTGTTCTGTGCAGAACTGGTGCCTGATTTTCTGCCGAATTCAGAGGTAACACACTGAGCCCCTTGATCAGACTTTTACTCATGGTCCTGACCTCCATCTTCTGTCCACAGAACACAGTTCCTGCCCCTCGAGCCAGGGTAATAACTTATAATGCCGAAGGCCCGATTTCAGCATTGGGGTTTAAATCCACAACCCTGCGCCAACTGATGGACAGGTATGCTACCACCGATCCCAGCCTCTCTAGCCTTGCTGCCGACGAGAGGCAAGGATTGCATCCGGTTCCCCCCTCCGAGCGCTAAAAGGAGGAGAACCGTCAAGAAAGTACTAGTTGAGGTAAACTCCTTTACCTTCTTGATTACTTGGGCCACTTTGTTCTTGATGGATCATATCATTGTGTATTTCGGACCGAGCCCAACATTCTTCGTAACCAATACCGCCGATGCCCCATCCACCGGTATGGCTTTTGTCGTTCTTTCTCAAGGATGAGCACCGGCACTTATCCCTTCAATTGAACATTTGCGGAAGAAACCGTTGGAGAACCACTTGTAGATGTCCCGGTGGTTCAACAAAGCGAGCCCTTCCAGGGTTGAATTGCCCATCCCAAGAGAGGTTTCATCTTCATCACCTTCGCGGAAGCGAAGACGCTCTCCGAGAGATGAATCCCTCAACTCAACCGGAGCCGCCAAGTTCTCCCAGATGCCATCGCCTATCGCCCAAGCAACAATGGCCAACCCAACAGAGGAAGATCCGATTCTTCCCCGCCGAAACTCACGAGTCGCCGATTGCCGCACCAGGCATCTCCCGACTTGGACGTTTCGGCTCTACTCGGGACGCCTCCTCCGTCTCGCGATTGCTCCCGCTCAAGATACCATTCATGAGGTACTTGGTTCCGCTCTTAATCTTGATACCTTGATGCTAGCATTCTCACATCGGCAGAGTGTTGTTTTCGGGATCACGCCCCGTCATCATCGAGCCTCGCCATCGGAGGGCCCGTCACCGCCGATGTGATGAAAGAAGTAAACCGGCCCGTTGCCCGACGAGGTATTGCTCAAACTCAAAGAAATCGCGGCCCGGCTAGAGAAGAACGTCCGAGATCGGCTCAATGATCTCTCGTCATTTTGAAGAGATGTTTGAGCCCATTAGTCGCAAACTTCCCGATGACATCGTAGCTTTTCTCGTCGTCCATCTACGACTTAGAGCCCTTCTATGTTCCCTTGAGGCGTACTTGGAGGAAATTGCGCTCCCGTTCGGCCATTGAAAAGGAAAAACCGATGCCGAACAAAGCCATGAACGGGATACAATCCCAAGCAAAAAGCCATAAGGATGCCTTGGTCGACCCGCAAGCCTCTTACGATCCGAAAGTCGCCGAAAGGCCGCTCTAGAGGCGGAATTGAAAAGCCCGTCGGCGGAAATGGAGATTGACCGTAAGAAAATAGCCGATCTCCCCGGATTGATAGCAAAGACCGAAGCGGAGGCGGAATCGGCCGTTACCGCAGTAAAGCAAAGTGCGATGCGTAGCTTATCGACTTATCTCGATGCCCAAAAGGACTATCGGGAGATCTTGGATAACTCCCACTTGATAGTATCCAATGTTCGTCACGCACTTGCAAAACTCCTTAACGCTTGAATGTTCTTATTGATGTATACCGGATCGGTCGTTCTTGTAATATTTCCTTTGCAATTTGTTTCCTTTCCTTGGCGTGCTTTGAGATGTGATGCCGAACGACCCATTCGGTAGTGAAACGCTAATCGCCGAACGACACCTTGAATTCCTTTAGCCGAAACCATCGACCCACGCGCGTTTCGGCTTAGAACTCCAAACGACCCGCCGGCGGGTTGGTCAAGGAAATCTCTCCGCCTTCCGATTTTATTGGGACGTGCGCCACGATCCACGCCCACGATTCGAAGCCACAATTACCTTGCCGTGCCTATAAATGTTGCCATAGGTGCCCCTAGCTCTCCACCGGGCCTTCTAGCTCTCGAATCCTTGCCAATCTCTCGGCCCTCTTGCAAACAAGGCACATCCCCAAACCGCAATGGTGCGCCGTCTCAACCGCCGCCGCGCCTCCGACGAGGCCGAGGGAAGCGGCGCCAATGCGCGCGAGCGGTGATGATCATCAATTTCTCCTTGTCGATCTTCCTTTTGATCTTCCTTTGCCTTGACAATCATCTCCCTTTTTTCGGCTTGATTCGGTGGAATCCGCCCGCGCGCGGCCAATCGGCCCCTTCCCGATGACTCTTCGGAGTCCGATGGCCACTCCCCGTGCCGCACGGGGAAGCAGACGCTATTCGCTTCAAGGAGGAGCTAGAAGCGTCTCGTCTTGAGCCGGGAGGCCGTCTCCAAAAAAGCGGGCGTGGCCGAACTAGAGTGGGAGGACCGGCGGAAACAACCGCCGGAAGCCATCGACGGTATGGTTCGATTCTTGATTTAGTCCGGCCTTTGATGCTAATCCCTTCTTATTTGCCCTTCGCAGCTCGTGATGCCGAGCTCAACCGCCTAAAAGCGCCGGTGGAGCACCGGCGGAGAAGGTGAACGCTCACGGCGACACGCCGGCGGAGCGCCCGGCCGCGGTGGAGCGCCGTATTGACGAGGTGGCCGTCCATGGTGTTCGTCCGGGCACCACCTTGGGCCCGGCCGCGATGGCGACGCATACGGACGTCGACTATTCCACCGGGCCGCGTGGCTTCCTGTGGCGGCGCGCCGGAAGATATCGACGAGATCGAGCTCATCCGGGAGCGCCTCGACGGCCACGGCGACGCCATTGCCGAATTTACCCATCCCCGTCCGTGCCGAACGTACTTTTTGATTAGATTGTACTAGGGATGTGTAAATGTCGGCAATATATGATGAACTTTTGGAATCTCGCATTTGTTCCGTGATATTTCCCTTCGCATTTACATCCGTGAATTTGTCCTCTTTGAATGCACACGGGAACCGTCTTTAGCCGAACGCTCGCAAACAATCGCCCCTTGGCGCAAGATCCACAAAGGATCCCAATTCGGCAATCCGTAAATATCGTTCAAAGAAAACCCTTCGCACTTGGTGGAAAACCCCGCCGCTTGGTATTCCAACAAAGGTGTACCGCCGCATCATCACTCCCAATGCGCCTCCTTGGTCAATAAAATAGCCCGTGGGGTGCTCGCAATTCCACTCGCACACTCCTCTATCACTTCTCGTCTCTTCTTCTCGTCGCTAGAAGAAAAAACCCCAACGCCATGGACAAGGGTAAACAACCTCGGGGGAGCGGCTCGTCAAGGAAGCGTACGATTCGGAAGTGAGTTCTTTCTTGATCTCGCTCCTCATCCTTCTCGCTTGATCTTGCGCTTCATGTCTTTCCTCCGCCTCTTTCGGCCTTGATTTGCTTCTCGAAGAAATCATCGGAACCGAAGATGTTCCCGAGTACATCTCCTCCGATTCTTCTCTTGAGGCGGAGGATGCTACGCCCGAGCAAAGGGTCATCCATCACCGCGCCGCCGTGTCCGGCACCCGGAGCGTGACCTCGGGGACATGTCCGTCCGCTCGTCAAGCCGAACGCGAGCGTCGTATGGCGCTGGAAGCGCTAGTAGGGGGTAAACGCCTCTGCCCCCCTTCATGTTTGCATCCGGATTTCTTGCCCCTAACCTTGATTCTTTTGCTCCGTATGTCTCTCGACGGGTACGGCAACCTCGAAGGCGGCTCGGGATAGCTTGGTAGAGGCCGCCAATCGTGGTCATCCTCGTGCGTTCCAAGTCGCCGTCACGGTGGTCCCGGAACAACCGAAGAGGGAGCAAAGACGGCCCGAAGAAGCAAAGAAAAGATTGAACCATACTTTCGCTTCTTACTCCACGCCTTCGCTTCCCTCCCTTAGGGGACTTGGCCTTCGTGGTCGCTATGTGTAATCCCGCAAGAAACCGGTTGTAGTGTAGTATTGAGCTAAGGGCAATGCATCGCACCGGCCATTTTCTTTTGTTCATGGATTTTTGTTCTAAAGGCGGCCTCATCCCCGAGCGCCCGGCCGTTTCGTGTCGATGTGTATAATCATCGATCGATTTCAATGCTAGGATAATACTTCTTCGTGTATCTTCCATTTATTGCGGCGGAAAACTCCTCTCCTAGCAAAGTTTTCAATATGTATGCATTACCGGGAACGCATCCGACCACACGAAAAGGCCCCTCCCGCTAGGGGACCATTTGCCGAATTCACCGTATTTAGTTCCAATCGGCGGTAGCGCTTTCCAAACTAGATCGCCTTCGTGAATTGCTTTACTTTTACTTTCTTGTTATAGTATTTGGCGACCCGCGCCTTGTTTTTCTCGATGTTCTCCGTGGCCCCGAGACGGATCATATGCAAATCTTCTAACTCATCCATCATTAGGCCACCGTAATCCTTGGAGCTCAAATCGTTTTGCGCACTACTCTCCTCGATTCTCGATTGCATTTCCCGGGTGATCGCGTGATGCCCGTAAACCAACTCGTAAGGAGAAGTCTTTGTAGCTCCATGGGGGGCCATTCGGTAAGCCCACGCCGCTTCACCGAGTACCGAATGCCATCTCCTCGGCTTCGGTCGATCTTCTTCTCGTATAAGCTTGATCATGATCTTGTTAGAAGCCTCTCGCTTGACCATTAGCTTGGGCATAGTATGGGGAAGAATTAAACAGTTTAATTCCCATGCTTTCGGCAAAATCTCTGAATTCCAACGACACGAATTGTGCCCCTTGGTCAGTGGTAATCGTCTGAGGAATCCCAAATCGATAGATGATGTGTTCCTTGACGAATTCGATCATGTTTTCTGACGTCACCTTTTTGAGTGGGATTGCCTCGACCCATTTGGTGAAGTAATCGTAGCCAAAAGCACGAACTTATGCCCCTTGCTAGATGGTGGATTAATTTGGCCAATCAAGTCTATACCCCGCCCCCGAATGGCCATGGCTTGATGATGGGATTTAGTGCCGATGCGGGGACTCTTTGAATATTCCCGAACTTCGGCGGCTCTTGACACCCCTTGTAATACTCAAAGCGGTCCTCTAATATCGTCGGCCAAAAGCATCCACCGCCTAATAACCCATTTCATGCGATAGGCCGATTGGTGCGCTCCACATATCCCATCGTGTACCTCGCTCATCATGTTCTTGGCTTCTTCCGGACCTGTGCATCGCAACAAGACTCCATCTAATGATTTATAGAATAAATTGTCATCCGGAAGAACGAACTTGATTGCCTTGTACCCGAGCTTCCTAGAGACTTTCCCGGATGGATCTCTCAAATAGTCAACGATCTCTTTCCTCCAATCATCTTCTCGTGAGTTCCATCCCCGTGCGCTCACCTCTCGCGGCAAATGCTTCTTGACTCTCTTTATAACCGGAGGCGCTCCGAGCCCCCCGTTTGCCTCCTCGTTATGCTCTCTAGGAATGTGCGTCGTAAGGTTACCAGTGGAAAGCCCTTCAAGATTTCTCTCGCATTCCTCGTAGTAACTCCTCGGCGCCTCGCTTCTCGCACTCGTACCGGCCGTTCAATTGCTTGATGACCAACTCGAATCTCCATAAATTTCAACGGAAACGGCCCCGCTTCTCTCAAATATTGAAGCCCTCGAAGCAAGTGCCTCGTACTCGGCCCTCGGTTATTTGTGACGGTGGGTTGTATAGGAATGGCGAATTCGAACATCTCACCTGCGGGAGAAATTAGTAGGATCCCTACTCCCCCACCTCTCGCCACATGATGACCCGTCAAAGAATAGAGCCCATGGGGTAATTTCAAGCGCATCAATCGAAGGGTCACGGTGTTCGGCTATAAAATCGGCAATGACTTGACCTTTGATGGCTTTTGCCGATTCGAACTTCAACTCGAATTCTGATAGAGCTAAAATCCATTTGCCAACCCGACCATTCAAAATTGGCATAGATAACATATGTTTTATCACATCAAACTTCGAGTATACAGTGCATTCGGCATTCAACAAGTAGTGCCGAAACTTTGTACACGAGTAGTATACGCAAAGACATAATCTTTCTATAGCCGAATACCTCGGTTTCGGGATCAAGTAGTTTTCGGCTAAGATAAGCTACTACCCGTTCCTTCCCTTCGAACTCTTGAATAAGGGCCGATCCAATAGTTTGGGTATCGGCCGCCACGTACAACTTGAAAGGCTTGTTCACCGAGGAGGAACCAAGACCGGTGGCTCCTTCATGTATTGCTTGATTTCCTCGAAAGCCTTTTGTTGTTCGTCACCCCATGTGAACTTCGATCCTTCTTTAGCTTCAAGAACGGAGAGAACGGCAACACCTTCGTGATAAATTTGAGATGAACCTTCTCACAAAGTTGATCTTGCCGAGCAAGTTGATTGCAACTCCTTGAGGTTGGTTGGAGGAACGACTTCATCAATGGCTTTCATGCTCTTTTTGCCAACTTCAATCCCTCCTTCGTGGACCAAAAACCCCAAGAACTCTCCACCGACACCCCAAATGCACACTTGTTTGGATTCATCTTCGGACCATGCTTCCGGTGCATTCCGGGGTTTTCTTCACATCCTCCGGATGGGAGTCATGGCTTAAGGACTTGATCACTACGTCGTCAATGTAGATTTCCACGGTCTTGCCGATCAACTCATGAAAAATGTAATTCATGGCCCGCCGATAGGTTGCACCGGCATTTTTCAATCCAAATGTCATGACGATCCACTCAAACAGAGCCTATGTGACCAGGACATCTAAAGGCCGTCTTCGAGATATCTTCTATTGCCATAAAGATCCGATTGTACCCGCGTTGCCATCCATGAAGCTAATCACCTTGTGCCCAACGGCGGCGTCAATCAAGCAAATCGGCAATAGGCATTGGGTATCCGTCCATGGGAGTAGCTCGTTTAGGTCCCCGAAGTCTATGCAAACTCTCATTTTTCCATTTTTCTTGTACACGGGGACGATGTTGGAAATCCACTCCGCATATCTGCCAGTGGCCGAACGAAGTTTGCGTCAAGTAATCTTTCGATTTCCTTCTTCACATCGGCCAATACTTCATCCTTGTAGATTTTCCGGGGCGGTTGCTTATATGGCTTGAAACCAGGCTTGATTGGCAACCGGTGCTCGACGATGGATCGATCCAATCCAGGCATCTCCGAGTAATCCCAGGCGAAGCAATCTTTATATTCTTTGAGAAGCTTGATTAAGTTTCCCCTGAAGTCTGGTTGCAAACCTACACTGATGAACGTCGGCCTTGGTTTATCACCGTTTCCAATGTCAACTTCCTCCAGCTTATCGGCCGACATGAATCCTCGTCCCAGCTTGCCATCAGTGCCATCCACGGGGTTCTCCATTAAAAATTACTGTAAGAGCCGACTGCTTGAATCGGCTGTTGGTCACCGCTGACAGGTTCAACAGGACCTTCTCCCCAGTCCTTCCCTGAGAAGCAATCGATGCCTTGGTATTCCCGTAAGGCCGGTTCCATGTTAGCCACGCTCACGGAGTCGTCCGCCCGCACGACCTCAATTTCATCGTCCACCCACCGGATCGACCGTTGATGCATAGTGGATGGGACGCGGCAGCTTGGCGTGGATCCGGCCCCGCCCAAGCAGCAGGCTGTAGGCTCCCTTCCCTTCGATGACGAAGAAGGTGGTGAGCGAGCGTCTTGGACCCGATCATCAAGTCCACGTGAGCGCATCCTTTGGTGTCCGAGGGGTTCCCGCGAAGTCGTTCGGGATGATGCTTGTTGGTGTCAAATCGCTCGGGGTCATGCCAAGCTTCCGAAGGTGGTGTACGGCATCACGTTAACCGCCGCGCCACCGTCGACGAACATCTTGGTCAATGGCTTGCCATTGACGTACCCCCTCAAGTACGCCGGCCTCATGTGGCGATTCTTGGCCGGCTTGTCGAAGATGGCCTCGCTTGGCAAGCACCGGGCCGCGCCATCATCTCCTCGGGCCGCTCGTCGTCAAAGGAAGCTTCCTCCCCGCATCACCTCGGTTAGCGGGAGCCATGAACTCGTTTGGCGGGAAGTACACCATGCATGCGGGGGCTTGACGCTTTGATCCTTCCGGCCGGTCCTTGGGGCGCCACTTCGTCTCGTCCGGACCCCCGCTTGCTTCATCTCGCGGTTCCTCAAGCGTTGGACCCGCCTCTTCCGGCTCTTGCGTAGACCGGGTGGGCACCATTGCCCCTTCTCGCCGCACGTAGACCTCCTCGTCCTCCTCGTGGTCGCCCCGCCCGAGATCGGCTCGGCGCTTCGGGATGATCAATGATTTCAATTTTTTGCCGCCGATCCCCATTCGGGTGGATCCTTCCAAGTCTTTCGTGGACGGATCGGCGATTGGCGCTTTCTCGCCCGTACTCGCGCATATCCGTCGCCGCATTCGGGACGCTTCCTTAATGTGGGTAGTTTCGTGCCTTCATTCCGGCGGTGCCCGAAAAAGGCGCACCCCCGGGGGCGCGCCGCTCGCTCGCGCGTGTATCGTTCCCCGATTCCATCCGCGCGCTTCCTCCTCGCCCCGCGTTGCTCCTCCTCGTGACGACGCTCCCGGTAGCGTTCCTTCTCCATCTCGGCGCTGCCATTTATTAAGGAGGATGCGCGACGTCACCCCGGGTTTGGGCTTGGACGACTCCCCGATCTCGATGTGGCTCTTGAGAACGCGGGGGCGTCGCCCGGGACTTGCTCTATGGTCACCCGGCGCTTCGGTCAACCGATCCATCTTGCTTGGACCGGGCCGAGGTCGGGACCTTGACTTTCCCTTTCTCTTCGGCCGTTATCGCATTGACGGAAAAGCCGAGCATGTTCTCGCGGGAAGGGGTGGCCATCCACCTTCATCTTGTTATCGAATTTGAGGTGCCCTTCCCGGATAGCCTTTTGGATCCTCATCCCGAAGACCCTGCAGCCGTTGATGGAATGGGAGTCCCCGTCATGAAAGCCGCAAGTAACGTTTCGCTTTGACTCCATCGAGCCGAAGCATAGAGTGCCCTTCGGTGCAGCCTTGATTCGGCCTTCTTTTACCAAGAGCTCAAACAACTTGTCGGCCTTTGTGATGTCGAAGTCATAGGTTCCTTTGGTCCGTCCGACCCAACGCCGATTCATTGTGAGAGGCTCTTTACCCCACATGATTTCTCGCCGCAGCCTATCTCCGCTCGTCGTCGAATCCTCGAACAAATCCGCCTTTGTCCAAGAATTGATTGTAGATATCGGCGATGTCGTGTCGCTTGCCAAACTTGGGGTCCTTCTTGAGGCCATATGCCCGATTGCTCATCAAGGATAATTTCTCGTGACAGCTTGGCCCAAGTTTTCAAACTCCATCCTAGTAGAGCTGATTTTGCGGGATTGGACGGTGACGTGGCTCGATCGGGGGAAGCGAATGGATGGACGGGCGATCAAGTTTAGTTAGGCAATGAATCCATTCGCAATTGTAATCGCGGGGTATAAATATGATCCCTGGATGTATGTAAAGCGGACGTTCATTCCTCAATACACACCGGCCTTACGCCAAACCCTAGAGTCCCTTGTCGTGTCGTCGAGTTCTTCGAGAGGACCAATCGATCCGTCGACCTCCGTGAGTACCGGCAACCTTGTATCATGTCTAGTATCATGCGGTGGATTTAGATCGATGCAAGTAGTCTTGTTACCATGCTTCGTGTCATGCGGTAGATTCAAGCTTGGTTCAAGAGGGTTTCTGTTAGATCACGAGCCATGCGGTAGGCTAAGGTCTAGCTCGAAGCTAGTTATCGGCTCTATTGGGTTTTGGCAAGATCCAATAGATTCATTAAGTTACTCCGTGTTATCATGAGTTTTGCATTATGTTTTAATTCATGTAACACTCTTTTGCCCAATCTAGATGGGTTTGGATCGGCTCTTTTCCTTTTAAGATCCGTGCAAGAGTAGGTTTCGTGTTTTGACGCGTGGATCTCGTGCTCTTCGATAGCCGAAACCGAATCGATCTAGGTTGTTACGTGTTGCGGGTTCAAGCTTGCTTTGTTAGTATAAATCTTGAAAGAGCGTCGACCTCCATGGGAGTACCGGCAACCTTGTATCATGTCTAGTATCATGCGGTGGATTTAGATCGATGCAAGTAGTCTTGTTACCATGCTTCGTGTCATGCGGTAGATTCAAGCTTGGTTCAAGAGGGTTTCTGTTAGATCACGAGCCATGCGGTAGGCTAAGGTCTAGCTCGAAGCTAGTTATCGGCTCTATTGGGTTTTGGCAAGATCCAATAGATTCATTAAGTTACCCTGTGTTATCATGAGTTTTGCATTATGTTTTAATTCATGTAACACTCTTTTGCCCAATCTAGATGGGTTTGGATCGGCTCTTTTCCTTTTAAGATCCGTGCAAGAGTAGGTTTCGTGTTTTGACGCGTGGATCTCGTGCTCTTCGATAGCCGAAACCGAATCGATCTAGGTTGTTACGTGTTGCGGGTTCAAGCTTGCTTTGTTAGTATAAATCTTGAAAGAGCGGGTATCATGCGGTAGATGCGAGGTTTTTGGGTTGCTTTGGAGCTAGTCATCGGGTGGATTAGATTTCCAATTCGGCTTGATAGATTTATTCACGTGGTAACGTTTGTTCCTTCTTCATGGACCCCGAATCGGTTGTTCGACCGCATTCGGTTATACTTTCACGAGTAGATCACGTGCGTTGTTTATGTTTTAAAAGACGTGTGCTTCTAGCTTTCCATATTTAGGTTGTATCATGCGGTGGATAGATCTATTTGTGGAAAGTGGTGCGTCCTTTCATGCAAGTTGTATCATGCGGTGGATAGATTTGCTTGATGTCGTGCCCGACGGATCTTAAAGTGATTAGACATGCGGTAGACTAATGCTTTGGATCTATGCATGCTTATTTTAATACATGATCATGTTCGTGCTTTGCTTTATTTAATGTTAATCTTCATTGAGGATCGGTCATGGCTTTGTACATGCATCCATGTTTATTCAAAGACCGATCGTTGTCATGCTTACGTCATCCATTCGGCAATGTTCTTTTTTCCTTCATGATTACCCGAATGGTTTGCGGTTCTTTGACGGGTAGCTTCACATAGCTACATGTCGTCTTGCTTGGCTTCTTAGCCGTAAATATGGGCACTCTGGTACCACCGTGGGTTCCAAGTTTTGGTATTTAACTTGTTTTTCCCTTTTGTTAATTTTCGGGAAAAATTGAGCGGCACGTCACTTTCTCTGCGCGTGCGAAGCTAAGCTTTTTCGGCTTGCTTTGTGTGATTGGCGGCGGAGTGCATATTCCGCGTCAACACACTTTTTGGCACGCCCGGTGGGACCAAACAGGCGGGTGGTTCAGGATGCCGAGATCACAGACCTCCTGGATGTCAGCATTGAGGAGCTTTCTCCAGAGCAGCATCAGCAGCTCGTAGACGCGCGTGAATCAGTTTCAACAGAAGTGTCTCATGTCATTCAAGAAGAATCGAAGTGGTGTACCATATTTGAAGAATGGCACCATGAGTCTTTGTTGCCGGGAGAAACCGACGCAACGACCCAACAAGAAAAGGAAGAATGCGCGCGGATCTTCCAAGAGTCAATGGACGACGTGCTCACCAAGCACAACCAAGCTTTCCTTGGGTCGCTCCAACGAGATGATGGTGGCTCTCTTCGGTCGGGGGCGCGGGGCAAGCGTTCGGAAAGGCGTACGCGGAAGAGCACCGTGGAGGCCGGGTGAATCAAGCTCTCGGCCGCCACCGCGGGCCGGTGCGGCGGCCCCCCTCCTCGAGCTCCCGGGGAGCCAAGCGTTCCAACCTCCTCCACGGGGAGGGCGGGGGCGGCGACCGGTTCGGCCTCCGCCGCAAGCTTCGGGGAAGTCAACCAATCCTGCCGCCACCACAGAGCAGCACGGGTCAGCCCGCGCAACGAGCCGAATCCGTGCCGGCCTACGTACGGAGACTTAGCGTTCGGCTCATGCGGGGCCCCACTCGATCCCCGGTCGAAGAATAGCTCCGTCCACCAAGCGGCTCCCGAGAGGGGGAGGGAGGAATTTATACGGCGGCGGCTATCATGAAGTGGGGAATTACGGAGCGTTCGACGCCTTCCCGCACCCGGGTACGCGCCGGTTGCGGGCGCTCGGGGAGGAAGATGCCCTAGCTCGCAAGATGGCCGAGTTGATGCGAGAATCGGTTCGGCCTCAAGCCAAGGATGCGGGGCCCCACCTACGGGCCGCCGTTCCCGGGTGGTACTATAACGTGCTCCTACCGCCAAGGGTAAAACCACCGACGGAATTCACAAAGTTCTGCGGGCGGGGACGAGACAAGCACGGTCGAGCATATCGCTCGTTATCTCATGCGGGGGGGGGGAATGTTCGGCCGAAGAGACATTCGGGGTTCGCTACTTCCCCGCCTCGGCCGGCGGGTCCCGGCTTTTCGGTGGTTCTCATCCTTGCCGCACGAGTCGGTGGCCGGGTGGAAGGATTTGGAGCGTAAATTCCACGCTCACTACTTCGGCGGCGATTACGAGAAAAAGTTGATCGATCTCGCCACACGGGAAGCAAAGGCACGATCGAAACACCGCCGGAGTTTACGAGAAGATTCGAGAGGAGTCAAGGGCATGTGCTTCTCATTGAACTTGCCGGACGATCGGCTAGCCGATATGGCCGTCGCGGGGATGTTACCGGCCGTGCGCGAAAAGCTCTTTGGGATGGAGTTTGAAAACTTGGGCCAACCGTCACGAAATTATCCTTGATGAGCAATCGGGCATATGGCCTCAAGAAGGACCCCAAGTTTGGCAAGCGACACGACATCGCCGATATCTACAATCAATTCTTGGACAAAGCTGATTTGTTCGAGGATTCGACGACGAAGCGGAGATAGGCTGCGGCGAAATCATGTGGGGTAAAGAGCCTCTCACAATGAATCGGCGTTGGGTCGGACGGACCAAAGGAACCTATGACTTTGACATCACAAAGGGCGACAAGCTGTTTGAGCTCTTGGTAAAAGAAGGCCGAATCAAGGCCCGAAGGGCACTCTATGCTTCGGCTTGATGGAGTCAAAGCGAAACGTTCTTGCGGCTTTCATGACGGGGACTCCCATTCCATCAACGACGCACGGGGTCTTCGGGATGAGGATCCAAAAGGCTATCCGGGAAGGGCACCTCAAATTCGATAACAAGATGAAGGCTGGATGGCCACCCCTTCCCGCGAGAACATGCTCGGCTTTTCCGTCAATGCGATAACGGCGAAGAGAAAGGGAAAGTCAAGGTCCGACCTCGGCCGAGGTCCAAGCAAGATGGATCGGTTGACCCGAAGCGCCGAGGTTACCATAGAGCAAGTCCGGGCGACGCCCCGCGTTCTCAAGAGCCACATCGAGATCGGGGAGTCGTCCAAGCCCAAACCCAAGGTGACGTCGCGCATCCTCCTTAATAAATGGCAGCGCCGGATGGAGAAGGAACGCTACCGGGGAGCGTCGTCACGAGGGAGGAGCAACGCGGGGCCGAAGAGGAAGCGCGCGAGATGGAATCGGGAACGAGACGCGCGCGCGGCGGGGGCGCGCCCAGCGGGGGTGCGCCTTTTTCGGGGCACCGCTGGAACGAAGGCCCGAAACTACCCACATTAAGGAAGCGTCACGAATGCGGCGACGGATATGCTGAGTACGGAGCGGGAAAGCGCCAATCGCCGATCCGTCCACGAAAGACTTGGAAGGATCCACCCGAATGGGGGATCGGCGGCAAAAAATTGAAATCATTGATCATCCCGGGAAGCGCCGAGCTGATCTCGGGGTGGGGCGACCACGAGGAGGACGAGGAGGTCTACGTGCGGCGAAGGGGCAATGGTGCCCACCCGGTCTACGCAAGAGCCGAAGAGGCGGGTCCAACGCTTGAGGAACCGCGAGATGAAGCAAGCGGGGGTCCGGAGCGAGACGGAGGTGGCGCCCCAAGGACCGGCGGAAGGATCAAAGCGTCAAGCCCCCGCATGCATGGTATACTTCCGCCAAACGAGTTCATGGCTCCCGCTAACCGGGTGATGCGGGGGAGGAAGGCGCCTTTGGACGACGAGCGGCCGAGGAGATGATGGCGCGGTCGGTGCTTGCCAAGCGGGGCCATCTTCGACAAGCCGGCCAAGAATCGCCACATGAGGCCGCCGTACTTGAGGGGGTACGTCAATGGCAAGCCATTGACCAAGATGTTCGTCGACGGTGGCGCGGCGATTAACGTGATGCCGTACACCACCTTCGGGAAGCTTGGCATGACCCCGAGCGATTTGACACCAACAAGCATCATCCTCAACGACTTCGCGGGAACCCCTCGGATACCAAAGGATGCGCTCACGTGGACTTGATGATCGGGTCCAAGACGCCGCTCACCACCTTCTTCGTCATCGAAGGGAAGGGAGCCTACGACTGTCGCTTGGGCGGGCCCGGATCCACGCCAAGCGCTTGCGTCCCATCCACTATGCATCAACAGTGATTCGGTGGGTGGACGATGAAATTGAGGTCGTGCGGGCGGACGACTCCGTGAGCGTGGCTAACATGGAACCGGCCTTGCGGGAATACCAAGGCATCGATTGCTTCTCGGGGAAGGAGGCGGGGAGAAGGTCCCGTTGAACCCGTCGGCGGTGACCAACGGCCCGATTCAAGCGGTCGGCTCTTACGATAATTTTTAATGGAGAACCCCGTGGATGGCACCGATGGCAAGGCCGGGACGAGGATTCATGTCGGCCGATAAGGCGGGAGGAAGTTGACATTGGAAACGGTGATAGACCAAGGCCGACGTTCATCGGTGCGGGTTTGCAACCGGACTTCGGGGGGGAAACTTGATCAAGCTTCTCAAAGAATATAAAGATTGCTTCGCACGGGATTACTCGGAGATGCTCGGATTGGATCGATCCATCGTCGAGCACCGGTTGCCAATCAAGCCGGGATTCAAGCCATATAAGCAACCGCCCCGGAAAATCTACAAGGATGAAGTATTGGCCGATGTGAAGAAGGAAATCGAAAGATTACTTGATGCAAACTTCGTTCGGCCTCTGAGATATGCGGAGTGGATTTCTAACATCGTCCTCGTGTACAAGAAAAATGGGAAAATGAGAGTTTGCATAGACTTCGGGGACCTAAACGAGCTACTCCCATGGATGGATACCCAATGCCTATTGCCGATTTGCTAATTGACGCCGTCTGCGGGACACAAGGTGATTAGCTTCATGGATGGCAACGCGGGGTACAATCAAATCTTTATGGCAATAGAAGACATCTCAAAGACGGCCTTTAGGTGTCCTGGTCATATAGGCCTATTTGAATGGATCGTCATGACATTTGGGTTGAAAAATGCCGGTGCAACCTACCAGCGGGCCATGAACTACATTTTTCATGAGTTGATCGGCAAGACCGTGGAAATCTACATTGACGACGTGGTGATCAAGTCCTTAAGCCATGACTCCCATCCGGAAGATGTGAAGAAAACCACGGAATGCACCGGAAGCATGGTGCGAAGATGAATCCAAACAAGTGTGCATTTGGGGTGTCGGTGGAGAGTTCTTGGGGTTTTTGGTCCACGAAGGAGGGATTGAAGTTGGCAAAAAGAGCATGAAAGCCATTGATGAAGTCGTTCCTCCAACCAACCTCAAGGAGTTACAATCATGCTCGGCAAGATCAACTTTGTGAGAAGGTTTATCTCAAATTTATCACGAAGGTGTTGCCATTCTCTCCGTTCTTTGAAGCTAAAGAAGGATCAGAAGTTCACATGGGGTGACGAACAACAAAAGGCTTTCGAGGAAATCAAGCAATACATGAAGGAGCCACGGTCTTTGGTTCCTCCTCGACTGAACAAGCCTTTCAAGTTGTACGTGGCGGCCGATACCCAAACTATTGGATCGGCCCTTATTCAAGAATTCGAAGGGAAGGAACGGGTAGTAGCTTATCTTAGCCGAAAACTACTTGATCCCGAAACCGGGTATTCGGCTATAGAAAGATTATGTCTTTGCGTATACTACTCGTGTACAAAGTTTCGGCACTACTTGTTGAATGCCGAATGCACTGTATACTCGAAGTTTGATGTGATAAAACATATGTTATCCATGCCAATTTTGAATGGTCGGGTTGGCAAATGGATTTTAGCTCTATCAGAGTTCGAGTTAAGGTTCGAATCGGCAAAAGCCATCAAAGGTCAGGTCATTGCCGATTTTATAGCGAACACCGTGACCCTTCGATTGATACGCTTGAAATTACCCCATGGGCTCTATTCTTTGACGGGTCATCATGTGGCAAAGGTGGAGGAGTAGGGATCCTACTAATTTCTCCCGAGAGGTGAGATGTTCGAATTCGCCATTCCTATACAACCCACCGTCACAAATAACCGGGCGAGTACGAGGCACGCTTCCGAGGGCTCCAATATTTGAGAGAAGCGGGGCCGTTTCGGTTGAAATTTATGGAGATTCGGAGTTGGTCATCAAGCAATTGAACGGCCGTACGAGTGCGGAAGCGAGGGCGAGGGAGTTACTACGAGGAATGCGAGAGAAATCTTAAAGAGCTTTCCCATGGTAACTTTACGAGCACATTCCTAGAGAGCATAACGAAGAAGCAAACGAGGCGGCTCGGAGCGCCTGCGGTTATAAAGAAAATCAAGAAGCATTCGGCTGCAGAGGTGAGCGCACTAGGGACGGATCTTACGAGAAGATGATTGGAGGAAAGAGATCGTTGATTATTTGAGAGAGCCATCCCGAAAAGTCTCCGGGGAAGCTCGGGTACAAGGCAATCAAGTTCGTTCTTCCGGATAACAATTTATTCTATAAGTCATTAGATGGAGTACGCTACGATGCCTGGGTTCGAGAAGAAGCCAAGAACATGATGAGCGAGGTGCACGATGGGATATGTGGAGCGCACCAATCGGCCTATCGCATGAAATGGGTTATTAGGCGGGTGGATGCTTTTGGCCGACGATATTAGAGGAACTCGCTTTGAGTATTACAAGGGGTGTCAAGATTGCCGGAGGTTTGGGAATATTCAAAGAGTCCCTGCATCGGCATTAAATCCCATCATCAAGCCATGGCCATTCGAGGGGGGGGGGTATAGACTTGATTGGCCAAATTAATCCACCATCTAGCAAGGGGCATAAGTTCGTGCTTTTGGCTACGATTACTTCACCAAATGGGTCGAGGCAATCCCACTCAAAAAGGTGACGTCGAGAAAACATGATTGAGTTCGTCGGGGGAGCACATCATCTATCGATTTGGGATTCCTCGGACGATTACCACCGACCAAGGGGCACAATTCGTGTCATTGGAATTCGGGAGATTTTGCCGAAAGCATGGGAATCAAAGCTTGTTTAATTCTTCTCCATATTATGCCCAAGCTAATGGTCAAGCGAGAGGCTTCTAACAAGATCATGATCAAGCTTATACGAGAAGAAGATCGACCGGAAGCCGAGGAGATGGCATTCGGTACTCGGTGAAGCGCCGTGGGCTTACCGAATGGCCCCCCATGGAGCTACAAAGACTTCTCCTTACGAGTTGGTTTACGGGCATCACGCGATCTTGCCCCGGGAAATGCAATCGAGAATCAAGGAGAGTAGTGCTTTGCAAAACGATTTGAGCTCCAAGGATTACGGTGGCCTAATGATGGATGAGTTAGAAGATTTGCATATGATCCGTCTCGGGGCCACGGAGAACATCGAGAAAAACAAGGCTGCGGGTCGCCAAATACTATAACAAGAAAGTAAAAGTAAAGCAATTCACGAAGGCGATCTAGTTTGGAAAGCGCTACTGCCGATTGGAACTAAATACAGTGAATTCGGCAAATGGTCCCCTAACTGGGAGGGGCCTTTTCGCGTGGTCAGATGCGTTCCTGGTAATGCATACATATTGAAAACTTTGCTAGGAGAGGAGTTTTCCGCCGCAATAAATGGAAGATACCTGAAGAAGTATTATCCTAGCATTGAAATCGATCGATGATTATACACATCTGACACAGAAACAGCCGGCGCTCAAGGATGAGGCCGCCTTTAGAACAAAAAATCCATGAACAAAAGAAAATGGCCAGTGCCCGATGCATTGCCCTTAGATCAATACTACACTACAACTGGTTTCTTGCAGGATTACACATAGCAGCCCTGAAGGCCAAGTCCCCTAAGGGAGGGAAGCAGAAGGCGTGGAGTAAGAAGCGAAAGTATGGTTCAATCTTTTCTTTGCTTCTTCGGGCTGCTGCTCCCTCTTTAGTTGTTCCGGGACCACCGTGACGGCGACTTGGAACGCACGAGGATGACCACGATTGGCGGCCTCTACCAAGCTATCCCGAGCCGCCTTCGGGGTTGCCGTACCGTCGAGAGACATGCGGAGCAAAAGAATCAAGGTTAGGGGCAAGAAATCCGGATTGCAAACATGAAGGGGGGCGGAGGCGTTTACCCCCTACTAGCGCTTCCGGCGCCATACGACGCTCGCGTTCGGCTTGACAACGGACGGACACGTCCCCGAGGTCACGCTCCGGGTGCGGACACGGCGGCGCGGCCCCGATGGATGACCCTTTGCTCGGGCGTAGCATCCTCCGCCTCAAGAGAAGAATCGGAGGAGATGTACTCGGGAACATCTTCGGTTCCGATGATTTCTTCGAGAAGCAAATCAAGGCTGAAAGAGGCGGAGGAAAAACATGAAGCGCAAGATCAAGCGGGGAAGGATGAGGAGCGAGATCAAGAAAGAACTCACTTCCGAATCGTACGCTTCCTTGACGAGCCGCTCCCCCGAGGTTGTTTACCCTTGTCCATGGCGTTGGGGTTTTCTCTTCTAGCGAGAAGAAGAGACGAGAAGTGATGGAGGAGTGTGCGAGTGGAATTGCGAGAGCACCCCACGGGCTATTTTATTGACCAAGGAGGCGCATTGGGAGTGATGATGCGGCGGTACACCTTTGTTGGAATACCAAGTGGCGGGGTTTTCCACCAAGTGCGAAGGGTTTTCTTTGAACGGTATTTACGGATTGCCGAATTGGGATCCTTTGTGGATCTTGCGCCAAGGGGCGAGTTGTTTGCGAGCGTTCGGCTAAAGACAATTCCCGGATGCATTCAAAGAGGACAAATTCACGGATGTAAATGCGAAGGGAAATAGCACGGAACAAATGCGAGATTCCAAAAGTTCATCATATATTGCCGACATTTACACATCCCTAGTACAATCTAATCAAAAAGTCCGTTCGGCACGGAGCGGGGATGGGTAATTTCGGCAATAGCGTCGCCGTGGCCGTCGAGGCGCTCCAGGATGAGCTCGATCTCGTCGATATCCTCCGGCGCGCCGCCCTGGAAGCCACGCGGCCTGGTGGAATAGTCGACGTCCGTATGCGTCGCCATCGCAGCCAGGCCCAAGGTGGTGCCCAGACGAACACCATGGACGGCCACCTCGTCAATGCGGCGCTCCACCGCGGCCAGGCGCTCCGCCGGCGTGTCGCCGTGAGCGTTCACCTTCTCCGCCAGCTGCTCCACCAGCGCTTTTAGCTGGTTGAGCTCAGCATCACGAGCTGCGAAGGGCAAACAAGAAGGGATTAGCATCAAAGGCTGGACTAAATCAAGAATCAGAACCATACCATCGATGGCTTCCAGCAGTTGTTTCCGCTGGTCCTCCCACTCTAGTTCGGCCACGCCCGCTTTTTTGGAGACGGCCTCCAGCTCAAGACGAGACGCTTCTAGCTCCTCCTTGAAGCGAATAGCGTCTGCTTCCCCGTACGGCACGGGGGGAGTGGCGGGTCGGACTCGAAGAGTCATCGGGGAAGGGGCTGATTGGCCGGCGCGCGCGGGCGGATTCCACCGAATCAAACCGAAAAAAAGGGAGATGATTGTCAAGGCAAAGGAAGATCAAAAGGAAGATCGACAAGGAGAAGTTGATGATCATCACCGCCTGCGCGCGCATTGGCGCGCTTCCCTCGGCCTCGTCGGAGGCGCGGCGGCGGTTGAGACGGCGCACCATTGCGGTTTGGGGATGTGCACTTGTTTACAAGAGGGCCGGAGATTGGCAAAGATTCGAGAGCTAGAAGGCCTGGTGGAGAGCTAGGGGCACCTATGGCAACATTTATAGGCCCGGCAAGGTAATTGTGGCTTCGAATCGTGGCTATGGATCGTGGTGCACGTCCCAATAAAATCGGAAGGCGGAGAGATTTCCTTGACCAACCCGCCGGCGGATCGTTTGGAGTTCTAAGCCGAAACGCGCGTGGGTCGATGGTTTCGGCTAAAGGAATTCAAGGTGTCGTTCGGCGGATTAGCGTTTCACTACCGAACGGGTCGTTCGGCATCACATCTCAAAGCACGCCAAGGAAAGGAAACAAATTGCAAAGGAAATATTACAAGAACGACCGGTCCGGTATACATCAATAAGAACATTCAAGCGTTAAGGAGTTTTGCAAGTGCGTGACGAACATTGGATACTATCAAGTGGGAGTTATCCAAGATCTCCGATAGTCCTTTTGGGCATCGGATAAGTCGATAAGCTCGCATCGCCTTTGCTTTACTGCGAGTAACGACTCGATTCGCCTCCGCTTCGGTTTTTGCTATCAATCCGGGGAGATCGGCTATTTTCTTCGGTCAATCTCCATTTCCGCCGACGGGCTTTTCAATTCCGCCTCTAGAGCGGCCTTTACGGCGACTTTCGGATCGTAAGAGGCTTGCGGGTCGGCCAAGGCATCCTTATGGCTTTTTGCTTGGGATTGTATCCCGTTCATGGCTTCGTTCGGCATCGCTTTTTTTCCTTTTCAATGGCCGAACGGGAGCGCAATTTCCTCCAAGTACGCCTCAAGGGAACATAGAAGGGCTCTAAGTCGTAGATGGACGACGGAGAAAAGCTCGATGTCATCGGGAAGTTTGCGACTAATGGGCTCGAACATCTCTTCGAAATGGCGAGAGATCATTGAGGCGATCCCTGGACGTTCTTCTCTAGCCGGGGCCGCGATTTCTTTGAGCTTGAGCAATACCTCGTCGGGCAACGGGCGGTTTACTTCTTTCATCACATCGGCGGTGACGGGCCCTGCGATGGCAAGCTCGATGATGACGGGGCGTGATCCCGAAAACAACACCGCCAAGGTGAGAATGCTAGCATCAAGGTATCGGGATTAAGAGCGGAACCAAGTACCTCATGAATGGTATCTTGAGCGGGAGCAATCGCAGACGGAGGAGGCGTCCCGAGTAGAGCCGAAACGTCCAAGTCGGGGAGATGCTGGTGCAGCAATCAGCGACTCGTGAGTTTCTGGCTGGAGAAGAATCGGATCTTCCTCTGTTGGGTTGGCCATTGCTGCTTGGCCGACGGGCGATGGCATCTGGGGAGAACTTGGCGGCTCCGGTTGAGTTGAGGGATTCATCTGCGGAGAGCGTGCCGATTCTACGCAGAAGGTGATGAAGATGAAACCTCTATCGGGATGGGCAATGCAACCCTGGAAGGGCTTGCACTTGTTGAGCCACCGGAACATCTACAAGTGGTTCTCCAACGGCTTTCTTCCGCAAATGTCCAAATGAAGAGATAAGTGCCGGTGCTCATCCTTGAGAAAGAACAAGCAAAAGGTCATACCAATAGATGGAGCATCGGCGGGGTATTGGTTACGAAGAAGGTTGGGCTGCGGTCCGAAATACACAATGATATATCAAGAACGAGTGACCCAAAGAATCGGGAAGGTAAAGGAGTTTACCTCAACCGGTACTTTCTTGACGGTTCTCCTCCTTTTAGCGCTCGGAGGGGGAACCGGATGCAATCCTTGCCTCCCCGTCAACGGCAAGGCTGGAAAGGCCGGGATCGGTGGTAGCGTACTCTGTCCATCAGTTGGCGCAGGGTTGTAGATTTAAACCCCAATGCTGAAATCGGGCCTTCGGCATTATAAGTGATTACCCTGGCTCGAGGGGCAGGTACTGTGTTCGTGGACAAAAGATGGAGGTCAGGACCATGAGTAAAAGTCTGATCAAGGGGCTCAGTGTGTTACCTCTGAATTCGGCAGAAAATCAGGCACCAGTTCTGCACAGAACACATGAACGGGTTCACTGAAGATGTGGTCGTGGAATTCTTGCCACCATGAGTTGAAGGTAGGGTGAGCTATGATTGCAGGCACAAAAGGACATGTGTAGACAGTGGGACTGCACACATAGTTGAAAACTCTGCTGCACTGCATCGATTCTTTGATTTCCTCTGCGGGCTTGAGGAATTCACGCGAAACAATCTTGGGGGCAGCTGGCCACATCCAAGTTGTCGGCCATGATGTTAGGCCGATAGTACTCATAAGTGCGGCATTCTCGCTCCCTCCATTGAATTCGGCCGGTAATATGCATGGGCGGATTATAACATTGAAGATTTCCAAGAATCTCCCATCTTGATGGCCGGGCTCAAAGGAAAACTCGATAGGGAAGGTCAGAGTGTCACAGCCTAGATAAGGGAGCCAAAGAGGATCGGGGAAGCCTTTGAAGAACAGCTCGAAGAGTTGGGTGATGTCCTCTTCGAACAACAACGATTGAAGCTGCTTCTCCATAGCTACGGCATCCTCTCGGTGACTTGAAGCTCTCCTTCAGGGGGATTGGACCAGGGGAAGGACCTGGAGTTCAAGTCGACGCCTACGATCTGGTGCATGTGAAGCTGCAGCCAAATCTGAACAAACCACCAAGGGCCATTGACGCACGTTATCCTCTGGCTGGTATACATTTGGGTAACTGTCTGATGAAGCATATGGTATACACTGCCCAAAAGGAATTTTCCCAGAGGAAGGCGGTTGCCGCTGGCCAGATGGATCGCCATTGCGATATGATTCAGAGTGGGTTCATTGGCCTTGCCACAGAAGACAAACCTGCATAACCACATGTTCAAGAAGGCTCTGTATTCAACTTCGCCAAGGGGATTGTCTTTCATGTGCCTCGAAATATATTGCTTGTAGCCATTCCCTGGCTTTACCCCTGTCTGGCGTGAGGAATTTTTGAAATTCCAAGGCTGAACAGACCCGGTGATGTCAAGGCCGGTGATCATGTACACATCGGCCAAAGTTGGAGACATTGGGCCATGCCCAAAAAGGAAGGCATTGACGCCATTGGACCAGAAGTGGCACGCGGCTATCAGAAGATCTTCATTCTTGGGCATCTCAGCTACAGATAACTCCAAACATTGAGCAATGCGGAGAGTATCCAGATTGGTCAATCCGCTCTTATCCGCGAGAATCCTACGGTACCAAGTCTTCCAGCCCGCGATTGGGGGCAAAGGCCAGTTCTTGAACGCATCTTGCCACTGAGGAGGTGGAGATAAAGCTACCTTGAAAGGAATTCTCCGAGATTCAGCGGCAATGAAATCTCGAGGGTCAGGATTCCCTTCAGGACCGAGATAATAGGATTGCGAATTGGCCTCAATGGGAATCGGAAGGGGCGTAGATGGTTCTCCGGAAGAGAGCGGAAGAAGAAAATCTTAGGTAAAATTGAAAACCTAATGCCGAACAAAGGTTTGGAGGGGTGAAGTTACCGAGTAGCTTGGTACCGAGTTGCCATTGGAGATTCGAGCTCGGAACAAAGGGGATCTAGGGTTGGATCCGAACGAAGAATCCGGCGGATTGCGAAGAACAGGTGTTGACGAGTTTGGCTCAAGGATTCGTGGTCGGAGTCAATTGTGGAACAAAATTACTTTTATCCCACAATTGAAGGGGCATGTGTTAACACCAAAATTTGGTAAGGAGTATGACATGTGGTCCCGATTCGGAAAAGAGTCCGTCGGTGGAAGGAAAGATATCTTCGAGAGATTTTCGGCGAGAAGGATGCGCGGTCGGCTATCCGCTCCGAGTTCGGCAAAGGAATAGTAGAGCTGATTTTGCGGGATTGGACGGTGACGTGGCTCGATCGGGGGGAAGCGAATGGATGGACGGGCGATCAAGTTTAGTTAGGCAATGAATCCATTCGCAATTGTAATCGGCGAGGGTATAAATATGATCCCTGGATGTATGTAAAGCAGACGTTCATTCCTCAATACACACCGGCCTTACGCCAAACCCTAGAGTCCCTTGTCGTGTCGTCGAGTTCTTCGAGAGGACCAATCGATCCGTCGACCTCCGTGAGTACCGGCAACCTTGTATCATGTCTAGTATCATGCGGTGGATTTAGATCGATGCAAGTAGTCTTGTTACCATGCTTCGTGTCATGCGGTAGATTCAAGCTTGGTTCAAGAGGGTTTCTGTTAGATCACGAGCCATGCGGTAGGCTAAGGTCTAGCTCGAAGCTAGTTATCGGCTCTATTGGGTTTTGGCAAGATCCAATAGATTCATTAAGTTACCCTGTGTTATCATGAGTTTTGCATTATGTTTTAATTCATGTAACACTCTTTTGCCCAATCTAGATGGGTTTGGATCGGCTCTTTTCCTTTTAAGATCCGTGCAAGAGTAGGTTTCGTGTTTTGACGCGTGGATCTCGTGCTCTTCGATAGCCGAAACCGAATCGATCTAGGTTGTTACGTGTTGCGGGTTCAAGCTTGCTTTGTTAGTATAAATCTTGAAAGAGCCGGGTATCATGCGGTAGATGCGGTTTTTGGGTTGCTTTGGAGCTAGTCATCGGGTGGATTAGATTTCCAATTCAGCTTGATAGATTTATTCACGTGGTAACGTTTGTTCCTTCTTCATGGACCCCGAATCGGTTGTTCACCGCATTCGGTTATACTTTCACGAGTAGATCACGTGCGTTGTTTATGTTTTAAAAGACGTGTGCTTCTAGCTTTCCATATTTAGGTTGTATCATGCGGTGGATAGATCTATTTGTGGAAAGTGGTGCGTCCTTTCATGCAAGTTGTATCATGCGGTGGATAGATTTGCTTGATGTCGTGCCCGACGGATCTTAAAGTGATTAGACATGCGGTAGACTAATGCTTTGGATCTATGCATGCTTATTTTAATACATGATCATGTTCGTGCTTTGCTTTATTTAATGTTAATCTTCATTGAGGATCGGTCATGGCTTTGTACATGCATCCATGTTTATTCAAAGACCGATCGTTGTCATGCTTACGTCATCCATTCGGCAATGTTCTTTTTTCCTTCATGATTACCCGAATGGTTTGCGGTTCTTTGACGGGTAGCTTCACATAGCTACATGTCGTCTTGCTTGGCTTCTTAGCCGTAAATATGGAACGCACGGTACCACCGTAGGTTCCAAGTTTTGGTATTTAACTGTTTTTCCCTTTTGTTAATTTTCGGGAAAAATTGAGCGGCACGTCACTTTCTCTCTCGCGCGCGTGCGAAGCTAAGCTTTTCGGCTTGCCTTTGTGTGATTGGCGCCGAGTGCATATTCTGCGTCAACGAGAGGGTGATCCCGTTTCATATGAAGAGGCCATGAGAAGTGCTCAATCATCGAAGTGGTTGGAGGCCATGGAGGATGAGATGAAATCGATGAGTTCCAACGATGTGTGGGACTTGGTAGAAATTCCTAAAGGAGCCAAAACGGTAAGTAGGGCCGTAAATGGGTCTATAAGATTAAACGTGACTCCGGAGCGAATATAGAAAAGTACAAGGCACGACTCGTGGCTAAAGGCTATACACGGATAGAAGGAGTAGACTACAATGAGACATTTTCTCCCAGTCTCATGTAAAGATTCCTTCAGAATAATTATGGCATTAGTGGCACATTTTAATTTAGAGTTGCATCAGATGGATGTAAAGACAACTTTTCTAAATGGAGATTTGGAAGAAGACGTTTACATGAAACAACCGAAAGGTTTTGTTGTAAACGGAAAAGAACATATGGGATGCCGCTTAAAGAAATCCATTTATGGATTAAAGCAAGCATCCAGACAGTGGAATCTAAAGTTTGATGATACGATTAAAAGATTTGGGTTTGAACCGAATATAGAGGACAACTGCGTTTATGCAAAGTTTAAAAGTGGGAAATATGTTTTCCTAATCTTGTATGTGGATGATATTTTGCTTGCTAGCAATGATGTCAACATGCTACGAGAAACAAAGAAGTTTTTGTCCTCGAATTTCGATATGAAAGATCTTGGTGAAGCCTCTTATGTTTTGGGCATAGAAATTCATCGAGATAGAAAGAATGGGGTTTTAGGATTATCTCAAAATGCATATTTGGAAAAGATTCTAAAGAAGTACAATATGCATACGAGTAAAGCAACACCTGCTCCTATAGTAAAGGGCGATAGTTTTGGTGAATTCCAATGTCCCGGGAATCAATATGAGCGCGATCAAATGAAAGCGGTACCGTATGCTTCGTTACCGTTGGAAGCTTACGGTATGCACAAGTGTGCACTCGCCCGATTTAGCGTTTATCACCGGGGTGCTCGGTAGATATCAAGATAATCCAGGCATAGAGCAACCGGAAGATGGTAAAGAAAGCAATGCGTTATGTGCAAGGCACAAAGCATTACATGCTAACATACGAAGCTCGTTCGCCTAGAGATAAAGGGGTATTCGGATGCGACTATGCGGGAGATAAAGATGGAAGAAAATCCACATCCGGATATTTATTCACTCTCGCGGGGGAGCTATTTCGTGGAGAAGCTCCAAACAAAAGTTAGTTGCATCATCCACGATGCACGCGAGTTTATAGCATGTCATGATACTATTGGACGGAGTGATATGGTTAAAGAAATTTGTACCCGACTTGAGAGTGGTAGATTGTATTCATAAACCACTAAAGATGTCTTGCGACAATCGCCGGCGGTATACTATGCTCACAACAACAAGTCGAGTAATGCTTCCAAACCTATTGAGGTAAAGTTTTATGTTGTGAAGGATAGAATCCGGGATAAAACCATAAGTCTCGAGCATATAGGGACAAAGGATATGGTTGCGGATCCGCTTACGAAAGGCTTACCACCCAATGTGTTTCGAAACACTTAGCCGGCATGGGGTTAACGGAAAGCCTATAAATCCTGGATTAAGAAGTGGCCCAAAGTAAATAGAATTTATTCCGAACGGAGAAGTATATTGTGGTGTTTGAGTCTATCGGCAATCGAGCCGTGACGATGAAGCATGCTCCATGTGCCTATCCGTGATGGAACGAATAAAGTGGAAAAGTTAAAGTTAAAAGTACGTGATGAGATCAAGGGGGAGAATGTTAGAGTGATAATCTCATCGGTGGGCCCAACGCCCACCGGGCCCCTTAGTCACGCGCCACGATCGGGGGCGCCCAACCCTAGGCCGGTTGGCGGGCCCCTGTCACACTACGCTATATAAAGGAGGTGGGGGCCACCGGCTCGATGTACGAGGTTCGCCGCCGGCCACAACCCCCACCTACATTCCCTACCCGATCTACGGGGACGCGCGGCGATGACGGGAAGCGCCGCCGCCGCCGCCTCTTCCCCAACCGTCGGCCGCCGTGCGCGGCACCCCCCCGCGTCGGCGCCCTCGCGCGGATCTCCTACATGGCTAGCGGTTCCGGCGCGCGCCCTGCCGGAGACGGTACACCCCCTCTCCCCTCCTCTCTCTCTCTCCGTTGTTCATGCATCACACGTTTGTACACACACGGTGAAGGTTTATACCCGAGTAGATCCGCACCTAATAGATCTTAAATCCTATCATCCTGTTCTGTTCTGATCCCGTCGATGTCTCCCCGGATCACTTGCTACTCTATTAGCTACAAGTGCAACATGAATCCACTGGTACGCTATTATACAGAGACATTGAGTACACGGATACTACAATATCCTCCGATCCTGCTGCATCGTGGGGAGCCGCCGGGTTCATGCTACGGCGTTCCACTCCAGCAGCGGCCATGTGTCCCACAGGTCCGGCGTGGTGCAGAAGGGATCGGGCAGCCCCCCGTACGCGGCGTGGTCGTCGTAGCAGTACTCGCCGGTCGCCGCTGCCGCCGATTCCTCCGAGACGTCCACCGCGGGCGTCACGGCGCCGTCGTCCTCCACCACGCAGCTGGCGCTGTTAGTGTTTCTCCTGTCATCGGCCACCTCCGCGCCGGTGACCTCGCAGCTGCCGCTCTGCTGCTGCTGCTGGTGGTGGTCTTGCCGCTCGTTCAGCCTCCCCTTCAGCTCGTCCAACTGCGCGCATCATCAATCAATCGAGAAAACACCGTCAGCAATCAGTCAGTCAGAAACTCAGAACCGATTGGCGCGTGCGAGGATCGTCGAAGTAGGTGGGAGTAAATTAGTACCTGGGCGGCGAGAGCGACCTTCTCCTGCCGAAGCGACTCGACGCGGGCGTGGAGGGCGTCGTACTGCGAACGGAGCGCGGCGTAGTCGTGCTCGAGCTGCTTGGAGCGCCACCGGGCGCGCTTGTTCTGGAACCAGATGGCCACCTGGCGCGGCTGCAGGCCCAGCTCCCGCGCCAGCTCCGCTTTCTCCCGGGGCTCCAGCTTGGCGCGCCGCGCGTGGAACGTCGTCTCCAGCGACCGCACCTGCTCCTCCGTGAACCGCCGCTTCCTCTCCCCGCCGACGCCGCCGCCTCCTCTCCCCGCGCCGGCGCGGTCGTCGTGGTCCCCGGACACCATCAGCTGGTGGTGCATGACGAACTGGCCGCCGCCGCCGCCGTCCTCGTAGTGGTGCCGCTGCGGCACCACCACGAACTGGCAGTCGCGCTCCATGCCGTCCTCTCGACCGAACGCGCCCGGCCGATCGATCGCTGTCGCTGGTCGCTGCTCGCCCAAGCCTTGCCAATCTGGCTCTGTTAAAGTTACTTCTGGAGTTCTACGAGGCGGCGCGGTCGTAGTAGCAGTGGAGTGGCGCTCGGGGCACGGCGCGGCGGCGCTTTATACCGTGCTCCGCGGCCGGGTCCGGCCGGCGCGATGCTCACACGTGGCGCCAGTCCTGGCGGTCGAAAACATGTAGGGTCCCCCGGTGGCTTGGCGCCGCGTCCAGGTGTTGCGCATCGGGGCGGTCGCCTCGCGCCACCCCGTCCCCGTCGCCCCCCGATGGCCCGATCGATCAATCACACCCCCCGCATGCACGGACGGAATGGTTATCCGTCTCGAGGCGGGGGGACACGTGGTGCTCCGACAGAGGCTGTAGTGCGCGAGCTTCCATTGGCATGGTGACGGCCAGGTTTCCGGCAACGGGGGGACGCGAGTGCGAAGCGCGTACGTGCCTAGGTGGACTGGGTCGGGCAGCGGCGTCGACGTCGTCGGCGATGGGGACCGCGGGGCGGCGGGGAGCTTCACCGGAACGGGACGCCGAGGTGGCACGGCGCGGCAGGGCAGTGGCAGGGTACTCTTTTTCGTCACGTTGCGTGACAGCGTGAGCGCGCGGTGGCTCGCGTGGAAGGGCTGCCGCCATCGTTACGGAGCATGTCTGGGTGAGGGGTCGCTGTACTCCTTCCAGCCGGAGCCCGGCCGGTGGCGGGAGCCCAACACGTCGCTGTTGGGTGTTCAGTTCCGAACGCTCCTCCTCCTCCTTGCTCATCCCTCCTCCTCGGGGCCGTTGAAAGTCAGATGAGCTTATCGGCGTGCTGTGTTTACGTGTCCCGCGAGCCGCTCCGCGTGCAACAGATGGTCGAACCGCCGGCGCGCCCGTGCTCTAGCTCGCTCTCCGGTTTCCGGCAGTCCCTGTACCCGTGCAGCTGTTTTCGCTCTGGCTCGTGACGTGAAGCCCTCGGCTGTTTTCAGTACGTGCCCAGGAGCAATTCGACGGATCCGGAGCTGATGGTCACGGTGTGGACTAGTACGGTAAGGAAATCCATATAGTAAGAACGAGCCGAATGCGTAGCGCACGCCTAGCTCCATGGCAGAGAAAAAAAAAGAACTACCGAGTTCATAATTTCTCGATCACGACTTCGAGAATAAGAACTGGTGCACGTGGCAGGCGTTCATGTGCTTGTTGTTGCACACTCCCATCGATTTTTCGTCAGCAAGAAGAGGCTTGAACCGGCCTTCTGGAGTTCCGGCACGTGATTCGCGCACCGGTCATCGCTCACGTTAGCGCTCGGGTTAAAAACTTAAAATAAGAACACACCGGCTCTACCCTTTGTCGTCGCCGGAGCCACAAATTTCCAGGCGACGCAACGGCAGCCACAGCCCACAACGCCACCACCAGACCGCACCAGCAGCCCGACCTGCTGCCAGCCACCACCCAACGAGGGAGAGCATCTCCCGGAGTCTCGTAGTTTTTTTTTAGAAAAAAAACTAATCAAGCAAGTAAACGAACGAACGCAAGCATGATGCGGCCCGGCCTCAGGCGTATAAAATTTTCGACGTACGATGCCTTGCGCGACCGAGCTTGTAGCCCCGCACGCCGCGGCGCCGACACCTGTGCCGCCTCCGAGGTCACGGTTCACGAGCAACCTGAGCCGTTAAGGATGACCTGTCTCCGGTGAGCCAATGGCTGGCGCCGATGATTTTAGCTTACTGCTCCAGTCCACTCGATTAAGTATCCGGGCAACCGCCGCCGGGGCCCGCGCGCGGAAGGCGGCGACGACGTCGATGGGCCGCGGCACACGCGGCCGCGCGCGAGTGGCGAGGGAGGCCCGCGTCAACGTCGAGCGCGCGCCCCTCGTGCGTGGTGGGGGTGGGGGTGCGGGTGCTGGTGCGCTCGTCGACGGCGGCCGGGGAGCCCTGGGAGAGCGGCGCGTGGACGGAAGCTTTTTTGTCACGGCTCGGCTTTCGCATGGCTTTCCCGTTCTTCCTTTTGGGCAAGTGGTAAGCTTCCAACCAGCACTCGGCTGGGTGCGCGCACTTCGGGGGAGGATCATAATCTGCACGATCATTGGGAGAAGTTGCAGCACGCATCTTGCCAAAGCATATCTCTTCTTGATATAAAATGTGATATATTGATTACACGGTTGCGCATATCGTCAGTTGTCTTGGAGATCTGGTGTCAGTGCGTCTGAATGTCTGATAACACGGATTGCTGCCTGCATTGGGGAATCGTAAAACCTCCACGCTACGTAATAGGACAATGTACAGTAAGCAAATATAAGGTAAAGTTCAGGTTTGCTGACGAAAATACTTCAATTGAATCGTCTTGAATCCATGTAACAGACTAACAGTAGCTTAATGCAGCAATAATGCAATATGTATGGCAAATGAGGCTCCCTTCGACCGGGGAAAAAAATCTTTCGTTTCCAATGGAGTCTCAGCGTTGATTCTTTGAGCCAACACTTGAGGAATAAATATTGTTTCCAGACCTCTGAACCACAGCCATCTTCCTTTTTTAAATACACAAATCTCGCAACACAATAGACGTGACCTGCACAAGCAGAATAGGCAGAGTTAAGGTGTAAATTAATGATAGAAAACCATCAAATACAAATTTCGATCAAAATTACAAGAAGTACCTCTGTCATCGAAGAGACATATAGCAATCCCACCAGTAGAATAAACAAGCCAAATAACCTAACTATTTGCATAATATAAGATACATAGACGATGGGAGCATTCTGAGAAGTGAGAAGGGGCATAGTACTATCTTTGTACATGCACGGTTAGATGGGGTGCTGATGCCTCTGAAACACCCTGCTGCTCAAAGGATATGTCATTTTTGGTACTGGAGTTCTTTTCGTTCTGAAGATATTCTAGATATTCCATCACAATTGGGTCAGTCCAAGGACACCCAAATGGAGCTTCATCACCCGCTACCCATCCAAGATGGCCACCCTTCGGTGTTATTATAAGTAGGCAGTTCGGATTTGCCTGAAATAATAGGGAACAATACTCCTTTAGTTGATTTTAGTTATATAATGAAGCACCAAACAAGGAACCAGTTGATAGAACAATTACAGCTACCAGCTTGAATTGTGACATGTAATTTCTCCAATCTTTTTTTAAGATACGATAGCAAAAAAAAAAAGAGCCGGCCCGCTCGCGTCGCCCCCGCGCGGCGACTGAGTGGCCTAACCCTAGCGCCGCCGCTCCCGTCGTCCTCCACCAGAGCTGCTGCGCCGCCCGAGGGCGCCTCGGATGGCCGCGAGGGCCCCATGAAGGTGGTGGTGTGGCCCTATTTCCCCTCCACGGGGTCTCTACGGCGGGCGCGGCCGCTCGGGCTCGGTGGGCCTCGCCGATGGCGGAGGTATCTCCGGCGGCAGCGGCGACGGCGGGGGGCCACGGATCTGGGCAGCCCCCGACCGGATCTGGTGGCCTGCGCGGTCGGGGGCGCGTTTCTCGGTGATATGAAGAAGGGGAGCGAGGGAAGTCGGCAACGGGCGGTTTGCGGCGGTCACGCGCGGCGGCCACGTGTGGCGGTCGGCGGTGGCCTCGGGCAGCGGCTGCAGCGGCACGGGCGACGGCCTCGGGCGGCTGTGGCCTCGGACGGCTGCGTCGGTGGCGGTTGTGGCGGCCACGGCCAACGTCGGCGGCTGCGGCGAACGATTGTGGCGGGGGTCGGCTCCGGCGGCGGGCGCGGACGTTGATGGCGGCGGTCGGCGCTTGGTCCTCCTTCGTCGATGTGGCTGGGCTGGCGTTGTCATGGTGGTGACGCTGGGAGGCGATATGGGGCTTCCTGCAGCACCGTGGTGGTGCTTCAGGTTGCGTCGGATCCCTTCTTCTGGTGGATTTGCGGAGGTGACGAGGAGCTGGCTTCTTCCTTGGCCATGAGCGGGCGGCGGGAATAGTGCAATTGGGCGAAAGCTTTCACCGGGCGGTGGGCATGATGCCGACGCCACTAGGGGCGTCGGACTCCTTGCTGTGGGCATCATGGCAAGGCACTTGGTCCCCGTCGTGTGGACTCTCTTGGTGAAAACCTCATCCTTCTGGACGTGCGACGGCAGCGTCTTGGCGTCATGACCTTGGAGGCATCGCATTTGACGTCCCGACGCTTGTGTGGTCGTCGAGGTCGTCTGGAGGTGTTGCGGGGAGAACGCTTGGTCTGTGTTGCTGTCAAGGTGCGGAGGGTCCATGGGTGCTTGAGGTCTCAAGCTGTCGTGCAGGTTGCAGTTGTGAACTCGGTGACGGTTGGGCGGAGGAGATGCTCTCGATGCGGTCTTAGATCTTTGAGTCCTTGGCAGAGGAGTGAGGCGGTGGATGTGGCGAGGCCCCCACGCAGTGAGGCCAGGATCAGTGGTTGTCCCTGGAACCGAGATGAGAGTGTTTGCTAAAGCTTATCTGGTGCAGAGGGATCGGCGAGCGTGTTTGGACAGTTGGAGGGGGACGGCCCCATGGTGGAGGAGCTCAGGGGCTGTTCAAACCTGCAGCGGGTTGCGGCTTCGCCGTGACGCAGCGTTGGTGACGACGGCGCAGGTGTTGGCGGCTTCCTGTGATCTTCTCTCCCATTTGGTTGAGGATGGTGGTGTTTGTTGTGTTGAGTGCGTTTGTTCATGTTCTGGGGTCTGTTCGTGTGGTGGTGTGTGCTTCGGCCCGTTATGTAACATTGATGTTTCTTCTTATATGACATAGCAGTGCTCCTACTTTTATTTCAAAAAAAATTCTCCAATTTTGGCACACACTGTGAACAGGTCATTCTACTTCCATTAAAGCTCATTAGCCCCATGACAGTTGTTAAAAGACGAAGGATATGGATTCTGGATTATCGAACATACCTCAATCAACCTGATGTTATCCTAGGTCCAACATTAGTCATGTTACTTATAATGACCTTTGAACCGACATTATTTGTTATGGTTAATCTGACACCAAACTACCAAAGCCAATCACTAATCTTTTGTCAATGAACAGACATTTCCGTATCAGATCTCCTAGATCCCATCTATAGTTCTCCCTTTAGCCACAAAATAAAGCACGGAAATGTGCATTAAACAAAAGAAGAAGAAATATAAATACATGAGTGACAAAGTTGCACAAGGACACATGCAGTATGCCTGCAATTTGTTGATTCAAATGAACTCAAGGGGCTATATCTCATGGGTTAGAGTGATATATATGTAGGGCTTATTCAACATATCAACAATGAGTCATTGACGAAAAAAAAGGTGTTGACAACAGTAAGTACCTTGATATCTTCTCTGGGAATTCCTCTAGATGGTGCAATTGGGTCATTATCCGCCTGCACATAATTTAATTATTATTGAAGTTTATAACATAAAAGACACAATTTTACTTTCACAATGCATCAAATAGACATTCACCATTGAAATGGTTAAATCCCCTCCTTGCTACAAAACATTATCATGCCCACTGAATTGTTGGGTTATGAGGACATTTTTACCATAAAGTCAACAAACTTTATATCAATCAGGCTTCTAAATATGAAAGACAGATTTCTCAAGGTTTTATTTCAATAGTAGATCCAAAAGGACATAAATTAAATTGCACTACAATATTCTTAATTTATATTGTTTAATAACTTTGAAACTTGAAATTGTGGTACTATGTAAATCACATGATCTTAAACAAAGCAATGAAGTAAATCTGACAATTCACTGTTTCTGATGTTCTTAATGTAATATTGCCTAGTGAGGCACACAAAATTGAAAGAGTGAACGTTTCACCTGTATGCATAATAAGGGTATGCGAACATTCTTGATGGAATCAGAGCTGCTAGAATTGGAGTAATAATCATCCACTGACTTGAAACCAAAAGAAACTGCAAAATGAAAATGATTGGAATGTGCTTTTAGTGCGGGCCCGAGCATAAGGTAATTAATGAAATTACAAATGCTGCAGTTCAGGTAGATGCTACTGCAAACCTCGGGTTAGCCCCTCATCAAAATCTCTAACAGTCTTTGCATTAGCTGCTTTGGGTATATCATATTCACCCTCCATATCTTCGAAAAGGAGTGCATGCCTAAAATTTGATCAGACCCCTAAAAATCAGCTGTTAGAGTTCGTAAAAGTAGTGCAAATGTCATCAAGATTTGAGGAGATGTGAACAAAAGTTGTACTTCTTAAATATAGTTCTGAGAGCATTCGCTAATGCTCTATCATAGACGTTATTAAACCCTTTGTGGAAATCTTCATCTGCAATTACCAAGTTAAATGGATTGCACAAGGAGACTGCACCAGATAAAGGGCACTTATCAGTTTCCTGAAAAAATAAGCATAGAAAGTAAGTTAAATGGTGGCAAACTGGCAATACATATTTGCGATCCAATCTACATAGTTCTATATGAGAGAAACACAGAGAAAGTATCAGGGTACAAAATGGGGCTGATGCATATGAGAGAGAACTATCAATATTTTTCCGTTATGCTCAAAGCAAATATGTGCATATGTGAACTAATCATTTTTCAAGACAGATGTGCATGATGCATAGACTGCTTAAATATGATAACACAAAGACTTGTCGTAGACTGCTTAACAAATTAACATTGGGCAAAGAACTCACCTCGCCAAGGTAACGCACAAGAATATTTGCTCCAAGAGACCAACCAACAGCATAAACATTAGATTGGGGATAGCGGCCCAAAACAAGATCAATTACTTGGCGGAGATCCCCAGTAAATGAAGCAGAATAGAACTGTGATAACAGAAGTGTCAGTCAATATATGTTGAAAAAGCATAAAGTTATAATATAGTTTCAGGTCCTTTGTTTGATTTGCTACTTTCCTCAAGAAAGTTTATCCACTGGAGTTTGACCAAGGCCCTATGGTAATAGTGCTGATTGACAATATGCATACTACCGCTTTATTTTTTATGCATCATGGTGGAGCTTAGAATGTTATGCCAGTCAAATAGGTTCAACATCATAAGGTGGCCTATTTTGCTAGGGTAGTGAGCAGAAACAAAATGAAACGTAAGTACGTAACCCATCAATATTGAGCTACAATGTAAGTTACTGTAATCATATAATTCAGTGTCATACTGTCATTTATCATTTTTCTACTTTTCAGTTTGAAACCCCCACCATGCCAGGTTTATGGTAAGTTAGTTCACTCCCCATGTAGTTTCTAGCTTCACCCCCAACCATCAACAAAAGAGTACACAGAAGCAATGAAGACTACAATTATCACACCAGAACATCAGATGCAGTGAGATCTGAACACTTCTCCTACACTAGTGCCAAAAGGAAAGACATGGTTGATGGATACCTTTGATTTGATGTATGGATTATGGGAGCTACATGATATGATAAAGTAAAAAATGATAAGGTTTTTGAAGTACCTGGGGTGTAGTCACAGGACTGTCTGCACATCCCCGGCTATTAAATACCACAACACGCCATCCCTTGCTTCTAGCTCTCATAAGCATATGCCTTACATATGTATCATCACTTCCCCCTGTTAGACCAGGCTGCAAAGGCAAAGAACTTACATTAGTCTGTAAGCTAAACGAAAATGACAAGAGAACTTTTCAGCCACACATCCTTTTGCTTGCTTCAGGAGAAAGTTATCTTTTGGATCATTTAATTTCATTTGCATCTTATAATGAAATATAATCATAACTCAATTCCAAACAATTATGGCAAGTAGTACCCTCATGTCCTTAACAGGAAGAAACCTGCTGCTCGTATGCCAAGACTCCACATTAGAAACAGACAATGCAATTATTCTAAAAAAAAACAGACTATGCAATTGAAAACTAATGAACCTATTAGATCATAACAGTACTACATTTTTCAGATCCATATTTCCATGTACTACAGCAGTAGAGCATGTCTCATCCTATTTCAGTGAACAACTTAAACATGTACTTCGTCCGTATCGAAATATTTGTCGTCGTTGACTTTTCCTTACAACTTTGATCATTCGTCTTATTCAAAAAATAGTTGCAAATATGTAAAAAGGTAAGTCAAGCTTAAAATACCTATAATAGTAAAGCATGTAGCAAACAAAATAGATGGTACTTGCATAATTTTTTGAATAAGACGAATGGTCAAAGTTGTAGAAAAAGTCAATGACGACAAGTATTTCGATACGAAGGGAGTACAAATTAGTTATGTCAAAAATTACTCGAAATCTAACTGTTCTGATTTGCTCCCTGAAACTCAATACTACGATTGTGCAGTAACAGCAACATCTGATGTCAACTAAGACATTGCTAACATACTAGTCATGAGCTGTCAGACAATAAGATATCATCATAAACTCGGTGAACTCATTTTACATCCCTTTAATGAAATGTGCAGTAGATCTCTTGCAGCTCCTTCCACAAAATATACCCTAACCACAGAGAAATATTGGTTTTAGCTACATTACGCGTTACTGTTAATTCAAAAGTATGTCTACATTTGTAACTCTTCAAATGCTCGTTAGCTCAATTCCAAATGATCCTAGTCTGAAATCACAGTGTAGTGGGCTCCTGGCGCACTTCCAGTGTGTCCAGTGAGGCAATGCGCAACGACGCGAGCGGGTAAGGAGCACCGTACCAAGAGTATGAGCACCGGCGCATCCCTCGGTAGCGCGCGGTCGTCGCCGCAGACCCAGTCGAGAGCGACGGCGCCGTCGTCGGGGGCCCGTAGGCACTCGCGCCGCAGCTTGACGGCGGGGAGCGACCGCGTGAGCGCGGCGAAGATGGTCTCGACGTGTCGGTTCGACGCGAGCACGGGGAAGGCGCGGTACGGGGCGCGGAGGCTGGCGAAGCCGGAGAGGAGGCCCCGGCGCGCCCCCGCGATCTCGAGGGTCGAGTGCGGCAGCGGAGGCGCCTGGGCATCCTCCCCGGCGCCCGAGCTCGGGTTCGGGGCGGAGGCGGCGGTGGAGGACATGGCGGCGGCGGGTAGGAGGGAGCGGAGGCGAGGGGCGAAGCGGCGGGTGGAGGCGACGAATGGGGATGGCGTGGGCGCGGCGGCGGCCATCCGGTTCGTTTCCTCTCTACACCTCGGGGGGCTTTGGACATTTGGATTCCTCTGCTTTTCGAGCTGTCTCGAGAGTGTGTGGCAGTGTGGGACAGGTAGGAGCCACTAGGATTGGTGATTGGGTCATCGCCACGTGGCAGAAGATAGAGGTGTTGTGTGTTTGTCGTCATCTCTACACAACGAAATCCCAACCAAAAGACTTTGTAGGGTCACGTCACGCGCAGCCGCGACTGTTGGATCACACCTATCGACGGCCCAGATCAAGTGAGATGTGGCAATTTTGCAAAAGACCCCTCAAATCTCACTGAAATCCCAACCGCCATCCTCCTCGACGCCTGCTCCTCCCTTCTCCACCGTGTCGTTCAACTCCTCCTCATCGGTGGCAAGCGACCTCTAGCGGAGGTGGCGCCTCCCCGAGCTCCAGCAGTGCGCGGATAGCCTAGCCTTCCCGCACGCAGACAACGACCGGAAGTGGCGCGGGGAACAACCCGGTCTCAGCAGCGCTACGGAGCAGTCTCCAGCGGTGGCGGCGGCCTCCCCGACCTCCTACGGCGCGCGGAGAGCCCGACCACGTTGGCCAGAGATAGCACGCGGTGGCCCGCCTCCCCCCGCAAGAGGTAGTGCAAGGGGCCCTCCTCGAGCTCCGCCAGTCACATTGCATCCACGCGCGCGCAGGCACAGTTGTTGCCCGCGCCTTTCTGGGCGGCCGGGCGGCAGTGCGAGCGCGACCTCGTCTTTTCCCGCCGACGCTCTCTCCCTCGCTGCATCTCGTATGTTCCATGGCCTTTCATGCTTCTGCTCTCCAATGCACAATTGAGCTACTCTATCTTCTATGACAATTTTTTGATTAGAAGATGGGCGAGGGGATTGCAGTGAGAGAAGTAGAGGCGTGATGCTCAGTATGTGCTCGACGATTTTTCTGTGAGACCCGATGTTACTGATTCTCGTCCCCATGTTGTGCAGCAAGCCAGCAAATGCAAAAGCGAGCCTGATTATGTGCTAGCAGTGCCACATCAAAGTTCAGCTTGGGTTCAAGCAAAGTTGTAGGGTGTTCTGCCTTCTGTGTGCCTTTCTCAATCCGCTGGTCCCACGCCATCGACCTCAGTGCCCTCTGCCCTGCCTTCTCGGACACCAAACATTGTTGATATCTCTTTACCACGGCTTTCCCTTCCTCTACCGCTAGCAGCCTAGCACCATGGTACCCATCGCTAAGTTGGCGAGCGGAAGCACGATCGACCCACGTTTGTACATGCTAGAAGCAACAGCAGCGAGCTGGCACCAGAGCCTAAAGGTATAGCCTGTTGAAGGGATCATAGACAGTAACATCATGTAACTCCAGGCAACAAGGTCAGCAAGCTACTGTAATTCACTGCAACCATATCATCTTCGTCGTAAGGATCAAATGCAATTGTCGCATATCCTTGAGTATGTGCTGCAGCAGATGAACTTATAATGTGTATCTGTGCAGGCACCTGGTGTCCAGGAGAAGAAAGTGGCGAGCTCAGGAGATCCTCAAGAACATGTAGTTCTCTTTGCGAAGGATCAGGTAACCAATTAAATTAATCGACGCTAGCAGTTCATTCAGGTCCAAACAATGTGCAGAAGAAAAGAGCAAAGGTTAGTTCGACAATTTAAGAGCTATCAAAAAGCCACAATCTCAAGCTAAGATCAATAAGAACAAATATGGTATGTAGCAACGGGACTCGCCTGTCGTTGGCCCTCTGGCGTTGAGCCACTGCCATGTGGGGTCGGGCCCACCTGCCAGTGACCCAACGGCAGAGGGACCAAAGGCAGAGGATTCGATTCTGGTATGTAGTTTGTACATTGATCGCTCATTTCCTCATGTCTTCTTTTCCATCATGTTCTAGGTGTGTCTAGAATCTTGATTTCAAGGTGAGATGGCAAGTCTTAAATTTAAAATAACAAACTCCATAGGTTTTGGAATAAACTTGCAACTAAGTCTAATCTTGTTTCTTTCCTGCTGTTATCTCAAGTTAGGGTAACCACATAATGCTCAACTGCTGCTACATTTTTTGTTTTATATCATCGGAGAACAATATAAAATGATTTCCATTAGTGCTCAACTCAACAGGATCAAAGTCTGCAAGTGGTAAATCTCTACACTTAGCATAGTACTATTCTTGGAACACTCAGTTGTTGCATTAATTTGTTTTTCTACAACTGGTTTACTAAACCAAAAACTACTCCTGATCACGCGGACTAGAAACCCAGGCGAATGTCGCGCCCAGCAATAAGCCTAAGTGCTGGCCAGCGTAGTTGAAGGTGAGTACTCTACTGTGGTTGAGGTGCCTTCATAGAGTAGTCGTAGTCGCCATGTTGACTGATACACTTGTCTTCTTGTCGGCAGGTGCTGAGGCCGAAAGGAGCGATATCCCGTCGGTGGTGCCCGTAGTAGACGTGGCACCGAAGACTCAGGAGGCAGTCGTAGAAGCCTCTGAGCCGATGGCGGTGGTCGCCGGGGAAGCCGCCGCGATGGCTGGAGGAGAGGAGGCCGCCACACTACCAGAACCTGCTCTGGAGGTGGCCGTCCGCTCGCCGGAGATCCAAGACGTGGAGCCAATCCGCTCGGCGCCGATGACCGAAGCCGCGACGAGTAGTCGTGGCGGGATCGAGTTGTTGGCGGACGACTTGGTCGATCCGGCAACGGTGGCAGAGTAGTCAATCCTTTAGCGTTGAGTACCCATCTGATGTATGTTGTCTGCGCAGGACGTCGCTGAGAGGTCCCGCGAGAAGTCCAGCATGCTACAACGCTTCGGCGACGCTGTGCTCCGGGCAGAAGCTTTGGAAGAAGAACTGGCGAAGTCCGGAAGCAAACTGTCGCCATGCAGTCGAAGCTGGACACCGCCTTCGCCAAGTACCACAATGACATCCAGGAGATGCAGGCGAAGAGCGACGACTTGGTGCGGAAGAACAAGTCGCTTCGCAACAAGAACAAAGGTATACCACTTGTCTTGTTGAGTACTTGTTGGAGGTCGAGAGGTAGTCAATCCCGCTGTGCCTTGTTGTTTGCAGAGCTTGAGACTCGGGTAGAGCAGCTGAAGACTTCAGAGACTGATCTGAAGAATCTCTTCTACCGGGAGCAGGAGGCCCGCCAGGTACTGGAGTTAGATTATAAGGAGCTTGCTTACGAGTGCGAGAAGCACATGGAGCTCCGTATTGCATCAGAACGTGACCTCGTCAACTGCTACAAATCATTGCAGAAGCTGAACGAGGATTACGAGAAGCTGCGGGGCCCAACTCAAGGAGCTTGAAGAAGCCACGCTCCACATCACGAGGCTGCTGGTGCCTCATCCTGGCGGTCCCAAGATAGCGCCGCTGGTGGATCGGTTGAAGGAAGCCCCCAGCCGGCTGGCGGCCTACGTGAAGCACTTGGCGAAGTCAATCCCGAACCAGGTGCTGGCCTTCATGAAATCATACTTCCCGAAGGCTCCCGTAGACGTAGTCGCTGGTGGACTAGCCGCCAATTGCACCGACGAGCAGTATGCGGAGCTGCTGGAGCAGATGGCGCCCATTGCAGATCAAGTCGCCGAAAAACTTAATCTCCAGTAGTCCTGTAATAGTTAGCTCGTAGCAATAGTTGTACAAAAACAATTGTAATTGTTTAAGTATTAATGAAGAAAAATTTCCATCAATGAGTACTCGTTGTCGCGATCTCAAAGTGCGGAGTCCCATCGTGGAGTTGTCGCGAGTAGTGGTACTCGACAATAGTCCCGCAGAGGGAAGAAGACAGTAAAGCAGTTGATGAACAATCAAAATTTATTACTGAAGAAGTACACCTGGGTGGCCAGGGCCGTAGTTACAGAGTAGTCGCCAGGACCCGGAGGCCGCCTACGGCTAAGTAGTGCTAGGGCGAGTAGCCGCTTACAACAGTAGATCCGTAATTAGTCGTATAGGCTGGATCTAGGAGTACATGGTCTCTCCGTAGACCGCTGCTAGAGTCCTTTGTCGCTCGTCGCAGCCCAGGATCCGTAGGTAGCCGCATGGTCTGGATTCTGGAGGGGAGTGGTTCGGAGACTGGTGCCTGGACCCGGAGGCCGCTTACAGCAAAGAAGTAGTCCGAAGACTAGTGCCCGGACCCGGGGGCCGCTTACGGCGGAGGGGTCTTGATGTAGTCACGTAGACTTGAGCCCCAGGGTAGTCGTGTAGACTAGGCGTAGAACCGACAGAGCTGGTCGACGTTCCACGAGTTGCTGACGTCTTCGCCTTCAAGTGTCTGGAGGCGGTAGGAGCCCGGCTCGGTCACCTTTGCGACTGTGAAGGGACCTTCCTAGGGGGAGCTGAGCTTGTGTAGTCCTTCCGTGTTCTGGATGCGACGGAGGACGAGATCGCCAACGTTGAAGGAACGTTCCTTGACGTTGCGGTCGTGGTAGCGTCGGATACCTTCCAGGTACCTTGCTGATTGGATGAGGGCGGCGCAGCGAGCTTCTTCGAGCCCGTCGATGTCAACTCGTCTACTGTCTTCAGAGACGCCTTCGTCATAGTGCTCCTCTTCGCCGGTGAATCCCATATGACATCGGCGGGGAGGATTGCTTCGGAGCCGTAGACCGGGGAAGTAAGGGGATTGCCCCGTTGGCTTGGAAAGCCGAGTACGTAGCCCCCGAGTGCATTGGGTAGTTCCTTAATCCACTTTCCTCCTTTAGAGTTAGCGGCGTCGTGTAGCCGCTTCTTGAGAGCGTCGAGCACCATCCCGTTGGCGCGCTCGACTTGTCCGTTGGCCCGAGGATGGGCAAGCGAGACGTATCGGACGTCGATCCCGCTTGTTCTCACGGTACTCCCGAAGCGGTGGTTGTTGAAGTTGGAGCCCAGGTCTGTGATGATGCGGTGGGGTAGTCCGTAGCGATGCACGAGTTCATCCAGGAAGTCGAGTACTCTGTCGGCCTTGGGGCATGTGACCGGCGTGACCTCGATCCACTTGGTGAACTTGTCGATGGCCACCAATACTCTGTTGAATCCACCTGGCGCAGTTGGTAGTGGCCCAATCATGTCGAGCCCCCAGCAAGCGAAAGGCCAGGTTGGCGGTATAGTGACTAGCTTGTAGGCTGGGACATGTTGCTGCTTGGCAAAGTACTGGCACCCTTGGCACCTTCTGACGAGTTCTTCAGCATCGCCCAAAGCTGTGGGCCAGTAGAAAGCTCGTCGAAAGGCCTTGCTGACCAGCGTGTGAGAGGACGCGTGGTTGCCGCAGACGTCCTTGTGGATCTCCTCCAAGATGCCCTTGCCTTCTTGTCTGGGGATGCACTTCATGACTACTCCAGAAGATGCGCCCCGTCTGTAAAGCTTGTCTCCGACGAGGACATAGAACTTGGCGCGGCGGATGAGCTGCTCGGCCAAGTTCTTGTCCGAGGGAATCTTCTGCTCGCTGAGGTAGTCGATGAAGGGTTGCCTCCAGTCCACGTCAATCATCATGACCTCCTGGCCAGCCGGCGGATGCGCTGGGACAGTGGTCGGTGGCGCCGACTCTGGGATGGATGGCGCGTGAATCTCGTGGACGAAGACACCCGCTGATACTTGGGCGCGAGTAGAGCCAAGCTTCGACAGGACGTCCGCTACAACGTTGTTGTCACGGACGATGTGATGGAACTCGAGACCATAGAACTTGTTCTCGAGCTTGCGGACTTCTAGGCAGTAGGCGTCCATGTTCTCCTTGTTGCGGTCCCAGGACTTGTTGACTTGGTTGATGACCACTGCGGAGTCGCCGTAGACTAGTAGCCGCTTGATGCCCAGTGAAGCCGCGAGGCGGAGCCCATGTAGTAGAGCTTCGTACTCGGCTTCGTTGTTTGAGACCTTCCAGAAGATCTGCAGGACGTACTTGAGTTGTTCGCCCGTTGGAGAGATCAGGAGTACCCCTGCACCTGCGCCCTCGAGGTTGAGTGAGCCGTCGAAGTACATCACCCAATGCTCTGGTCGCTCGGTTGGAGTAGGTAGCTGATTCTCCCGCCACTCCGCCATGAAGTCGACTAGTGCTTGCGACTTGATGGCTGTGCGTGGCTTGAAGTTGATGGTTAGGGCACCGAGTTCGACTGCCCACTTGGAGATTCTTCCAGTAGCATCTTGGTTCCGCAGGATGTCGCCGAGCGGGTAGTCGGTGACAACGGAGATCGAGTACTCCTGGAAGTAGTGTCGTAGCTTCCGCGAGGTGATGAGTATTGCGTACAGGAGCTTCTCGCACAGGCGATAGCGTGCCTTGGACTGCCAAGACCTCGCCGACGAAGTAGACCGGGCGCCGGCCCGGGTAGGCGTGGTCGTCTTTCGCCGCTCGACGATGATGGCAGATGCGACCACATGAGTAGTCGCGGCGAGGTAGAGCAAGTTGCTCGCCTTTGCGAGGAGCCGTGAGGATCGGTGGCTTCGATAGGAAGTCCTTGAGCCGGGCAAGGGCTTGGTCCACCTCTCGGAGTCCACACGAACTTCTCTTGGTGCTTGAGTAGTTTGAAGAAGGGGAGCCCCCGTTCTCCAAGCTTCGAGATGAATCTCAGTTCGGGCCGCCATGCACCGGTCGGCTCTCGGACATCTTTGATGCACATGGGAGCTTTCATCTTTGGTGATGGCGGAGATCTTCTCGGGGTTGGCTTCGATGCCGCGCCGGGTCGATGATGAATCTGAGTAGTTTGCCCGAAGGTACGCTGAAGATGCACTTGTTCGGGTTGATCTTCCAGTGGTACTCGCGCAGGGATGCGAAAGTCTCTTCAAGATCGTCGATGAGGGTATTGGAGTTTCTGGTCTTGACGACCACGTCATCCACGTAGGCTTCGACGTTCTTGTTGAGTTGCCTCTTGAAGCAGTGCCTGGATAGCTCGTTGATATGTGGCGCGGCGTTCTTCAACCCGAAGGACATGGTCGTGTAGCAAGACACGCCAAACGGGGTGATGAACGCGGTCTTCTCCGGTCTTCTTCCTTGATCGCGATCCGGTGGTACCGGAGTAGCGATCGAGGAAGCGAGCGAGTCGCGGCCGCCGTGGAGTCGATGACTTGATCAATCCGCGGCAACCCGAAGGGGTCCTTGGGGCGGTGCTTGTTGAGATCGGTGTAGTCGACGCACATCCTCCACTCGTTCGAGTTCTTCTTGCGGACGAGGACGGGGTTGGCGAGTCACTCGGGGATGGAAGACTTCTCGATGAAGCCGGCCGCGAGTAGTTTGGCGAGTTCCTTCTTGATGGCATCCCGTCGTCGTCGGCGAAACGGCGGAGGTGTTGTCGCTTGGGGGTAGCTTTAGGATCGATGTTGAGGCAGGTGCTCAATCAACTCCCGGGCACTCCCGGCATGTCCGCCGGCTTCCACACGAAGATGTCGCGGTTAGCCGGAGGGAAGTTGATGAGCGCGTCTTCCTATTTGGGGTCGAGGCCGGCCCCGATGGTGGTGGTCTTGCTTTGCGCGTCGCGTCGTGTCCCGAGGTCAATCGTCTTGACAAGAACCTCCTCAGCTGGCTGAGGCTTGTTGGCTTTGTCTGACTTCTCGGGGATGTCGAGTTCACTTGGAGCAAGCTTCTTCGACGCGGTGTAGACCTCCATCATTGCGTTGGGTACTTGATTTGTGGAGGCGATCTCCACGGCTTCAGTGTCGCAGTTGTGCGAGATCTTCAAGTCCCCTTGGAGCGAGAGTACACCTGCTGGGCTTGGCATCTTGAGTACCAAGTAGGTGCAGTGGGGTACCGCCATGAACTTGGCGATAGCTGGTCTACCGAGGATGGCATGGTAGGACGTCTCAAAGTTCGCGACCTCGAACTTGACGTACTCGGTACGGTAGTTGTCCTGAGATTCCCCAAAGGTAACTGGCAGGACCACTGAGCCCAGTGGGATAGCCGTGTTCTCGGGGACGATGCCGTAGAAGGGCGAGGTGCTCTTGGTGAGCATGTGGGTGATGTCGAGCTTCATCTTCTTCAAGGTCTTGGTGAAAAGGACGTTGAGCCCGCTTCCACCATCGATGAGGACCTTGTTGAGCCTGGAGCCCGCGACCACCGGCTTCAGGACGAGGGGGAACCACCCTGGTTCGGAGAAGCAGGTCCATTGATCCGTGCGGGAGAAGGTGATGGGTACCTCCGACCACCTGAGAGGGGTCGGAACCGCTGGTTCAATACTCATGACTTCTCGACGGGTAGCCTTTTGTTCCCGTCTGCTAAGTAGTCCGCCGAAGAGGACGTTGACAGTCTTGTTGGGTTCTTGGAAGTCGTCGTTGCCTCCGTCGTTCTTCTTCTTGCCTTTCTTGTCATGAGGGTGCGGTGGCTCTGGAGTACTCTTGAGTGCTCGCCTGAGTTGGTAGCACTGCTCGGTGGTATGGTTGCCGTCCAGATGCCACGAGCACTTCTCCTTCAGCAAGTCTTTGAAGCCGCCAGAGGTCTTCTTCGAGTTTTCCTTCGCAGGGCGCTGGATAGCCGCGACAGTGTTGTCTGGCTTGCGCTTGCGGTTGGGACCCGAGTAGTTGTTGTTGTTGTTGGGACCGCCTTGGTTCCCGTTGTTGCCGCTGCCGCCGCCCGCGTTCTGCTTGCTTTTGCCACGGATGGCATCGTACTTGGCGTTAGCTTTGTCTTCTTCATCCGCCCAGGACGTGATCATGTCCTTGAGATGGGGGATGGACTTGGGGCGACGGTGACTGAAGTCTTCAAAGGTGCGGCGGTGGTAGAGGTCGTCTTGGAAGAGGTCGATGACCTCCTTGTCGGTGACGTCGACTACGGTGGCGCGCTTGTCGAAGAAGCGGAGCATGTACTTGCGGAGGGTCTCGCCTTGTTCCTGCTTGACCATGGCCAGGTCCATGCGAGTACCCGATCGGCCCATGGCACCCGCGAAGTTGCTGGTGAACTGCTCCTTCAGCTGGTCCCACTTGTCGATCAAGTGCTTGTCTAGCGACTCGAGCCATGTGAGTGGAGCTTGGTCCAGGCAGAAGGGGAAGTAGAGGCACTTGGTGCCGTTGTTGCCGCCAACGTTCTCGATGGAGAGGGCGTAGCACCTGAGCCACTGGATGGGGTCCTACTTGGCGTCGTACTTGGCGATCCCCAAAGGCTTGAACTTGTCGGGGAGGAGCAAGTTGTGAAGTCGAGGTGAGAAGGCGGGGAAGCCGTCGTTGTCGCCTGCAGTAGTGGACTTCTTCCCCGGCAGCTCTTCAATCTTCTGGCGGGCGTCGTAGCCACCCTGTGAGGCTCCGGAGGCGTGGCTGTTCGCGTGGTCACGACCGCCACGACTGCCCCCGCCGTCAGCCCTCCTGTTTGCCTCGTGGTTGGAGCTTCCGCCGTCGCTACCGCCACCGCCGGGGGGTCGCGGCCGCCGCCGTCGGGGGCCGCGGTGAGGGATGAGCTCACGGTTCTTCGTTGCCACCCCGTGAGGGTCCGCCGGGTGTTTGCGCGAGTACGGTTGGGCCGAGCGCGGCTCGGCTCGAGTACGGTTGCGGCCGAGGTCAGCGCTGCGACTTGTAGCTTCGTTGTCGCGGTTCCTGGAGGGGGGAGGCTGGGTGACCCTGTTGTCGACCCGCATGAAGTAAGCGTCTTCAGTGAGCTTGGCGATGACTTCTCCAGCGCGTATCCCCTGAGCTTGGCGTGCGATCGCTGTGATCGACATGAGGCATTGCTCGGGGGTAGTGTGTACCCTACTCTCGACAGCCTCGAGAGCTTCTGCGAGGTTGCAGATGGGAAGGTTGTCTCGGAGACGCCGGCGCCATTCGTTGCACTTTCTGTTACGCTCACGTTGAGCGTCCCTGTTGGCGCCGGTCTCATCCGCGGGTGCTTCAGCAGACAGCTCGTCTACGGAGATGCCTTCAAGGTACTTGTCTTGAGCCATCCCTGAAGGTCCCGGCGTGTCGCCGGCAGCCATGAAGACTTGGCGATCAGGGTTGCCAAGACTGGATTCAGAGCTCGCCACCTCAGTTGGAGTGTACGAGTCAGCTCGGGCAAGTGGTGTTCCCTCCTGGAACGGGAGCGAGTCGAGGTAGGCGACATAGCGTGAGTCCCCGCTTATTAGGTCAGCGGGCTTGCGATCTGGCCAGTAGACGAATCTCCCAGCCGGTGTGGACGTTATAACCAGCCCGGAAGCCGGCCCTGATAAGGGTTGCTCAGTAGTGTTGTCTTCGGACTCGGGATCCTCAGGGTCCGACCCGAAGTCGAACTCGTACGGGGCGTCCGAGTAGAAGCCGGAGAGGGGGTTGGAGTCCGAGGCGTGGCCGGGGGCGGTCTCGGAGTCTGAGTTGTACTCGGGTATGGGCTCCTTGCCGGCCCGGCGCGAAGAGGGAGCCTCCGTGCGAGCCCTGCTGAGGACGCGGGGGCCACGCGTGGAGCGCTCACAGGGTGGTGAAACCACATGCGATGGCTGAGCAGCCAGCTCGCAAGTGATAGCCCACAGAGACATCGAGTTCGAGTTGGAAGCGGACCCGAGCTCGAAGTCGGCATGATGGTCGGAAAGCGAAATTTTGCCGAACTTGCCAGCGAGTTCGCCCGTGACAACTTCAGGAAGCGTCACGAAGCCGGTCTCCGGGTTGGGCAGCATGGTGAGGCGGTGTTGGAAGGATCCCGCGCCACCAGCAGTGCAGACCCAAGCGCTGAAAACGAAGGTGTCGCCGCGGTTGAAGGCGACGGTCAGCTTGATGTAGACAGGAGCCGTCGAGTTCGCCATGTGATCTCGGGCGAGAACCCCTACCCGGCGCGCCAGCTGTCGGTGTTTTAGACCGACAACCTACTAAGGGGAGTACCCGAAGTAGATGAATGTGGCCTCGCCGAGATCGGTAACTCGAAGGAAGAGACACGTGGCACACAATTTAGACAGAGTTCGGGCCGCGAGATGCATAATACCCTACGTCCCGTATGTCTTTGCGTAGCTCTGGATTGATTGGGTGCGATTACAAGATGATGCAATCTTACGCCGTGAGATGAGATGATGAGAGAGGGGTCCCTGCCTCACCTTATATAGTCCGGGAGGCAGGGTTACAAGTCGGTTCAGGGAGAGAGTACTAGTCGAGTACGTCTAGGAGTCCTCTATACAGTGCGGGACACGTACAGCTTCCTAACCGAGTACTCCTCCTCTGTAGTCCTTGTGCTTCACGCCATCAGGTACCGTGTAGCGCAAGTCGGGTAGTCCCAGGGGCCCACCGAGTAGTCGGTCCTGGTACCCACCGAGGTAGTGGGCCCAGGGAGGTCCATACGACAGGAATACCGCACCGCCGAGCCGCCATTGCCGCCCATCGGTGCTCACGGTGAACTCAACCCTTCGGCCGCTTGAACCGCCAACGCGTGTTGCTCCCGCCCGCCCTAGGGTCCCCAGTAGCTCCCCCGTTCACTTGTTGTTCTGCCCGAGTCGCCAGCTCGCCGGAATCCGGGCTCCCGCGGCCGCCGCAGGGAAGCCTCTACCGAACTCGTGCCTCCGCCTGCTCTCCAAGCCAATGGGCCCTCGTAGCATCTCCTCTAGGTCACACTGAACCTCTGTGCGCCGCGTATTGCTCAGTCGGGCCTTTCCCCTCGCCGAACTTCGCGCCGCGCGCGCTCGTGCGCCCGGTGCCGCCGCCGCTCGCCGGCGACCGCTCCGGTCGAGCTACCACCGGCAATCACTCAATGGTGAGCCCAATCGCTTTCCCCGTCGCTTGTTTGCCTACCCGTGCACGCCCTCCCCGCCGGCGAGCTCGCCGTCGCCGTCGGGTCCAAGGGGGGGGAGTGAGGACCTGATTGTAAAAGCTTTAAAACTTTCAAGGGCCTAAGTGTGTAAAGATTCTATCCCCTTTACTTGTGTTGGCTGAGATTTGTAAATTCAATATCAATTTGTATAAAAATCCAAAAATAGCAAACTCAGTTTTGCTGTGCTCAGTGTAACTAGAACTACAACTTTCCCAAAGCATGTATATACTTTTGAGCTACAGTTTTTGCTTGAAAAATTGAAATGTGAAATACCTAGATCTGTGATTCTGCAAAATCCATACATGATCTTGAGTTGGATTTTGGATATGTTGTGAGTACCAGTATGTATAGGTCCTATGCCAAAAATTGCACAAAGTTACTAAAGAAATCTTTTTATAAAAATTATTTGGTGAAATTGACAAATCTGCCTGGATGATTTTTGTAGCTTAAAATATAGTTATTCTTGAGCCCAACTTCTGGATATTGTCATATTATACCAAAATGCATCCTTGGTGAATTTACCATGATTTTATCGCTGTTATAAGTATTATTTCCTCATTTATGCTTGTTTTTAATCATAAATGTGTAGAGCAAGATCTATAAAGGTTATAGATGTGTTTGTTGGTTCTTTAGGCTTGTTTTGGACCAAAGCATGTGTACGAGAAAGTTTGGATTCATTTCTGTTGTATTTATTTTGTTATGTATTAATCCTCTTTTTGCTAGCTAGAAATGCTTTTGCTTATGTGCATTTAAATTCAAGAGTGCAAACCAATTGCTTGCTGTCCAGAGGTGTGCCTCTTGGTCATTAGGACTAGTGGGTACTGCTGGATAAGTTTTATATGTTTTTGGTTGTTTAAAAGAGTGCAAACTAGATTAATCTAGTAAAGGGAAAGATGGGGGAAATGCATTCTCTTGTGTATAAGTTAAGGAAATGAGTTAGGCAAGTAAAATGGTGGTACCAAAATTAATTCCTTGCTGATTGTGTGTAAATTTAATATTCTTTTATAGATGTGTACGCAATTACCATCATGAGAGTGTCGTATAGCCTTGGTGTTTACTTTAAATAAGTAAATGTTTAAATGCTTCTTTTAAAGTAAATATGACCAACCCTATACAACTTGTAGCTGTTGTTACTATTTGATTGTGTGAATTAAATTAATTCCTTTAAATATATATGTACACAGTCACTATTAAAAAGTCTAGATAATAAAGTGACACATATTGTTCCTTATAGGAAGAGTATGCTGAATGTATTGTTATCTAGGTGAATGTGTTGAAACATGCACCCCATGGTTGTCATGTGTTGTTGTGATTAATTAAATCAATTGGTCACTCAAGTCTTGCATTTGCATCCTCCGTGTAGAAGTTCCCGACGGTAGCTACACGCTCGTGCCAGTGGACGTGAACGAGGGAGCTGGAGGAGACGTGCACTACGTCACCGTAGAGCAAGACCCGAGCCAAGTCCGGAAGATTGTTTAACTGCTTGTGCTAACGAAGGCAAGCCCCAGTTCTATCATTAACCCATGTTTTATTTAAATTATGCAACTATCTTTGTTATTCTTTGTGCATTTACATTCAGGAATTGGATGGAACCCTAGTTGCATGATACCTAGGTGCCTATGTTCTTTTACTAGTATGCTAGGTCGTTAGATGCTACGCTCTAAGGACCCGGTAAAAGTCGAGTGATGTTCGTCACTCGCGAGAATAGGTTTTCCTTTTTGGAATCACCCCTTTTGCAAATGAATTGCTCATGTGGTAAGAGCATGGGATTTGGGCTCTGGTCGAGTGGCTTCGTGGGCTAAGCTTTTGAACGTACTAAGCACTTGTCGGGAATGGGACTGGTAAGCCTAGTACCTTAATGAGATGGCATGGGATTGTACTACTACTACTCTCGATTCGTCTCCTGCCCGGCTTGCAACCGGGAGGAGGGTACTTGTGTGAGGCTGGGTGTACTAGGTGGGGCACGCCAGATAGCCTTGTACCCGGGACTGTAGGCTATCATCCAAACCCGAGGATTTTTGGGAACCGTTTGGTCAGTGTCAGCTCTGTGGGGCACCGCTCCGTGTGTTTAGGTTACCTTGCAAGGGTTATGAATCAATCGATTGTCGGCCTCTCACCATTATCCGAGACTGCTTAATCAGCTGGCCATGATATCCCTTACTGATGGAACTATGTGAAAGCTCCTGCGTGAATTAATTGTAATGTACAATCCTTGATTGTATTAGTTGCTCATCGTAGTATGATAATCTCACTAGAAACTGAGCTAAAATATTTAAAGTAAGGATCCATGATTCTAGTTGCTTTTTGGCAAAACAAACCCACCAGCCAAAAGCCTACATGTCTAGAGGTAACTTTTGTCGGGTAAGTCTTGCTGAGTATACTCAGCCTTGCTATATCGTTGTTTTCAGGTGAAGTTGTTTGTCCTGGTGAGGTTCCACCCGGCTGGGAGCTGGAATGGGTGGATGATGACGCCGAGTAATGACATCACGGATGGCCTCTAATGGTGTCATATCGTATCGCTATTAGTACTTCCGCTGTTTTTAATAAAACTCTGAACCATTTACTTCTACGTCAAGAACTATGTTTGTAATAATGGACCCTACGGGGAATTTGGTATTAATTTGTAAGGCACTCTAGACTCTCCTTCGTGGGAGTTTAATGCATACGTTCGATCCTCTCTGTGTTTCCAAGTGATTTACCGGGTGTAAACCCGACAACACTCAACAGGATGATTCTTTACTGTCGCTTAATGACCAAATGGAGTGGTTTAGGCGATAGTACGGAATTATCTCGGATGGGGTTGTCACAGCTGGTATCAGAGCATCTGTATGCACCGGAGTGATTAGATTAATACTAATCACATGGTTTACTATAAAACTTGCCAAGATTGATTGGATTTTGAAAATCCGTTGGATCGTTAAGGAATGATCTAGTTCGAGAGGCCCTAGAGGGAATTTTGGGTTCTTTAAGGTGGCATAAGATTCTATAGTTTATTTTGTTAACTTCCAGCACTTTATTTTATGCCAGACTTACTTTGTTGCACAACCATACTAGATGAGCCACGTGTTTAATACGTGTGCTGTTCCGCATCACGGGAATTGCGAGGGTTGATGGAGTGATCCCTTCCACGGATCCCATCTTCGCGTCTAGATATGTGTTGTGGTGTCGCCACGTGTTTCATACGTGTGCATTCCGCATGTCGATCATGCGAGGCAAGGATACACTCCATTCAAATGGAGGGTGTCCGAGGTTGGACGCTGTCCATGCAGCGGCTTGACGCATGGATACCGTTTCTATAAGTGAACGGTAATGTATGTGGACGCTTTCATGGCGTGCTGGCACGAAAGGTTCATTTTCTGCAGGTACACTAACAACGTTCGTAAGTTGTAAGTGCGAATCGAGTAGCTCCGACTAGTTATTATAAGGAGAGCCGATTATAAGCTTGCCACCGGCACTAACTACGTCTTTTGGATCTAGTTGTGTAAGGTCGTTTAAGGTGTGTGCATTCATGATTAAAATCTTGTTGAACCTAAAATTGATAATTGCTTGTTGGGATAAATTTTTCTAGGGAGATTGCTTGATCTTAGATAAGGTTTTCCTCTCTTTTGAGCTTAGAAAATTTCTGGCAGATTCTGTCTCTGTCATTTATCATTTTTTGTAGCCAAATCTGTAAGGAATCTGACTAGACATCCTTTAGGAAAGTTGTTTCTTATCAAGTTGAGCATCTACTGGGAATTTTTCAGGATTTTAGAAATTTTCTGCAGAGAGTTATGCTCGGTTTAGTGAGTCTCTGTTCTGCTGTATTTCAGAGCAGTACCCCTCTACAAATGAAATTTTTTCGATCATGTTCCAATCCAATCTAGATCTACCTTTGAATACCAAAAAGGTTCATCATAATCTCACTGAGTTTCTACCAAAATTTAATAATTTTTGGGGTCACGGGTTCTGAGTTATGAATTTTGATTCACGACCTTTCGAACCTTACGCCATGATTTTATGCGTACTCGCTTCAAGTTCCGACATATCTTGCACCTTGTGCTCTTGGATGCCATAAATTTCACCAAATTGAGGATCAAACTTACACTTTTTACTCTTTGAAATCTTGTGTAAAGTTTGAAACCTTTAGTAGTGGTCTGTGTATGCGACATTCCTTTGTAGCCGTGAGAACTTAACTTGGTGTGTTCGCATCGGGTTCTGACATTTGTCACTTATTCCATATGTCTGCCTTCGGATCCATGACCGTTGATGCGCAGGGGTGGACTCACTTGAACTGCCTCGAGGAGGGTGGTTTTCCTACACTTTTGTGGGACACCCTAAAGGACTTTGGGTACACGGCGTATCCCGAGTACTCGACACGTGAGCTCATGACCACAGGCCAACTGCTTCGTTGGGAAGTGAAGGTGATTATCCCCGTGTGCCCGACACATCCTACTTGGGAAGAGTGGGAGGTGAAGGCACAAGGGTGGAAATTGGCTGGCACTGTGCAAAAGGCTGCGTTGGAAGCACTCACAACTTTTTGTGAGAAGCATGCCGATTTGGTAGCTAGCACTGCAGCCAAGGTGATTCCTTTACCTAAGCAACGTTCCGGACATGGGATTGAGCGCGAAGCCTTTCTCTCCGATCAGGGCAATCCTCAATATAGTCCTGAACTTGACACCTCAGTCCGTTTCTCCAAAGCTATGTTTGACACCTATCAAGTGATGGTTGGAGAAAGCATGTTCTATAGACACCAAGTTTATAGACAATAAGTTAATGGAGTAGAAGCTATCACCCAAGAGTTGAAGGAAGCTCGAGCAACGATAGCCCGTCTTAAGAAGAGAAGACGCAAGGATAAAACAACAATACAAGAATTGAGTGAAGTCATTCATGAACAGAATTTCTTGTTGCAGCATAATGATCAATATATGCTTGACCTAGAGAACCAACTAGAAGCTGTAGCAGCTCCACCTCCTAATCCCGAAGAGGAAGAAGATCCCGAAGAGATCCAAGGAGAATCTGGAGTAGAGACTGGACCTGCTTCACCTTAAGTGAACCTAGGCTAGGGTGTTATCTAGTTGGTGTTGATTACGCTTTCAATAAAATAAGGTGTTGTAGGAGAGTTGTCGCAGAATGGATTTTGTAATGGCGTTGGTTGTGATCAACTTGGGACCATGTGTTGAGTATCAAGTTGTGTGAGATGTCGTGGAGATCATGCTCAATGATTTTATCATGTTTGCATATGCGTATCGAGAGTTATGGTAATTTTCGCGCACCTCAGCCTTCTGTGAAAACAGCTAGGCAGAATCTCGGTTACGGAATTTTTCGGGCATGATAATGTTGGAAATTGACTCAGAGTTAAATACCAACATTGGAGCGCATGAAATCCTACATCCACTGACCAAAAATGGGAATTTTTCAGTGTATAAGCAAGGGTTTATGAATTTTATGTTTATGACCGCCATGCTGTCCGATTCCGAAAGTTTGCCAGGATTGAATTTTCGTCGTGCATATTCTACTTGTTAATTTATGTGAGCAAGCTTATGAATATGTGTTTAATGAGAACTCAACTTTTCAGATGGTCGGATCGACACGTAGCACCCCCAACGGTTTGGCGCGTTGGGTAGTGGTGATCTACCACCGCCACCGCCCATGACACCGGTGGAGACCTTCATGGCCGCTCAGACCGAAGTGTTGCGCCAGATATTGCAGACGCAACAGCAAATCACGCAACAGATGCACCAGAGACCTCCAATGAGAGCTAATCACGATGGACCACAAATGGTTACCACCTATTCCCAGTTTATCGGGATGAAGCCCCCGACCTTCACTAAAGCAGAAGAGCCCCTTGATGCTGACGCATGGGTTAGGGCCATTGAGGCCAAATTCTCTGCATTTGTCCTACCTTGTTCTGATGAGCACAAGACTAGATTTGCAGCCTTGCAGCTTCGTGGAGAAGCTTTAATGTGGTGGGAGCACTTTAAGACCTGCAACCTGCTGGACATGAAATTACTTGGACCGAGTTCAAAAGAGCTTTCAAGGATCACCACATCCCAAAAGGACTCATGGTTAGGAAGATGAAAGAGTTGCTTGTGCTTAAGCAAGGTGATGACACCGAATATGCACAAAAATTAAATAGTCTTTGCCAATATGGAGAACATCACGTAGACACCGATGCCAAAAAGATGGAACGTTTCCGTGATGGTCTTAGGAGTGAATTGTATGAAAGACTAAACCTACTAGAGCCAACCAAATATCATGAGTTAGTGAACAAAGCTATCTCTCAAAAGGATGCCATGATGAAGGTACAGAAGGAGAAGAAGAGACAGAACGACTTTGCTTCGGGAAATGGATCGGGCAAGAAATTTCGTTTCGTCAAGAAGAATGTGCATGGTTCTTCCCAATCATCTGCATCAGGCCATTGGAGAATGACTCCGTCCCAGCATAAGCCTTCGAGAAATTTTCAGTACCGCCAGGCTCAGCCGCAAGTCTCCAAGCCAAAGGAACTTCAACCCCGTGTTTGCTACAATTGTAGGCAACCAGGGCATTTTGCAAATGAGTGCCCAAACCCTAGGAGGATCAAGACCGAGCAACAGGCTCCGAACCCCGGAGTAGCCAAGGGCAATCGTGACAAGAAGCCCATGGTTCAAGTGAAGCAAGGTCAGCTTAACTTCACGGGTAACCTTTCTATCTGAGAGCATGCCTCCTTACTGTTACTTTTGACGATGGAAGTCTACTCCATCCTCACATTTTAGATGCTTCAAGAACTAAAACCAGGGATCTCGGTGAGCAAATGTAATGGCACATTTGTTTACTAGCCTTCCATTTATTCATAGAAATCTTTATGGTAATCACCACTCTCAACTTGGTCTTTCCACCGAATCTCCAACCTCTTAGATTCAAACCAAGTGACCGGCTAAATTGAAAGAGCAGGATCAAAGATTTCTTGAGAAGTCCCGGTCAGATCTTCGGACCGTTGGACCCCATTCGTTTCAGTGCCACGATGGTACGACGCCGTAGCGTCGCCCTGCCATCTCTTTTCCCGCGACCACGATCACGTCGCCGAGACCTCACGAGCCGACCATTATCGAGCCCCGTGTGGCAACCGCCGAATCGCTCCGCTAGCCCTACCTCAGTCGGTTAGGATGACCGTTTCGTTCCGTTGGACTATAAAAAGGGAAACCCTTTCGCAGGGATTGCCATTGCCAAGTCTCGCCTGCCTTCGAGCTCGACATTGCCGCCGCTCTTGTCTTTCCCTCCGGCTAGTTTTTGGCCAACCTACCCCTAGTCATCTCAGCCTATGTTACACGGATACTTCAAGAGGGGTGACGTATCTGTATCCAATACTCATCGGATACGCGGATACGGATACTCAGATACACCATTTTAGTGGATTTTCTTTTGACGAAGTGCATATCCGCGTATCTGATACGTATTGTATCGGATACCTGTACCCGTACTCGTGTAACATAGATCTCAGCTGTTGCTTCGCCCACACATCGAGCAAGCTGCTTCACCGTCCTCGTCGACAACCTCTAGAAGAAGCTTGGAAGGAGGCCGCGAGAAGAACCCCAGCTCCATCGTCGACCATGCCTCAGTTCGCGGAGATGTTCGAGTCCCTCCATTGGACGCTTGCAGCGATGTACCTCTGCATCATCGGCTGAGTTTGCCTTCTTTTAGTTTTCCATGTACACATCCATCGCCCGCTCCCTCATGAACTGCGTTGAGGCAGCAAGGAGAGCACCATGTATCTTTGCTCTATATGAGTTCTCGCTACCTAGAAATGTAAGCAAGTATATCTTCCATCTTGTAACCCTTATCTTGTTAGAAAGAGTTGCTCTAATCTTGTTGTCGAATCTCGAGTCGAGATTCTGTTTAAGGGGGTAGGCTGTGACGCCCCAGGTTTTCGGTCGGGTTAATTAACCCCAATGATCCGGTCAACAGTGTTGACTTCAGTCAAACGATGGTCAACCTTGGCCATCACCTCAAAAACATCACCAACAATCCCTAATGACACCCCTTGGTCAACCATAGTCAAGGTTTGGTCAAAACCCTAGTCAAACCCCTTGAACCCCTTTTTACCCGCCAGTGTCAGCCGGTACTTTTGCCGCGTTCTCCAAATTTCACCTAAACACTTCAAAATCTCCCAATGTAAAAGTTGTGTGTTTTGTCGAGGGACACAACTTTCATGTTGAGTGGCATTTGAAATTTGGAGTGGAAAGGTGAGAAAAACTCAAGTCGACGCCCTGGGTTACTATTCACAGGCGCCCAGAAAACAGCTAGCTTGGCATCCAATTTGTGCAAAAATGGTTGAGAAAAAGGCCATACGCCCTTTGTGAAAGTGGTAGAGGATTAGGAGATCTACAACTTTGTTGTTGATCACTCGGCCCACGGACCGCGTGTCGCGCACTGACTCGCCGCCGTACCGCACGCCGAGACCGACCTCGGTCCACCGGTCCGTGCGCCGTGGCCCCTCCCACTTGCGCCGCACCGACCTCGTTTCCCCCGTCCGCGCTCGCCGCGTGTCCCCGCCGCGCCACCCGGCACGTGGCCGCGCCGCCGTACCCTGGCCGGCGCCCACGCACATCGCGGCCGCGTCACCGCCCACGCCCCACTTGTACCGCCTCGCCTCCTCACCTTGGTGTGCAAGGAAACACCCAACCGCCTCGAAGCTTGCCTATAAGAGCATCTCACCGTCCTTCGCGCGAGGGAACACCGCACCGCCGAGCCGCCATTGCCTCCCATCGGTGCTCACGGTGAACTCAACCCTCCGGCCGCTTGAACCGCCAACGTGTGTTGGTTCCGCCTGCCCTAGGGTCCCCAGTAGCTCCCCCGTTCGCTTGTTGTTCTGCCCGAGCCGCCAGCTCGCCGGAATCCGGGCTCCCGCGGCCGCCGCCGGGCAGCCTCTGCCGAACTCGTGCCTCCGCCTGCTCTCCAAGCCAATGGGCCCTCGTAGCATCTCCTCTAGGTCACACTTAAGCTCCGTGCGCCGCGTATTGCTCGGTCGAGACTTTCCCCTCGCCGGACTTCGCGCCGCCACAAATGTGTTGCCCGGTGCCGCCGCCGCCGCTCGCCGGCGACCGCTCCGGCCGAGCTACCACCGGCAATCACTCAGTGGTGAGCCCAATCGCTTTCCCCATCGCTTGTTTGCCTACCCGTGCACGCCCTCGCCGCCGGCGAGCTCGCCGTCGCCGTCGGGTCCAAGGGGGGAAGTGAGGACCTGATTGTAAAAGCTTTAAAACTTTCAAGGGCCTAAGTGTGTTAAGATTATATCCCCTTTACTTGTGTTGGCTGAGATTTGTAAATTCAATATCAATTTGTAGAAAAATCCAAAAATAGCAAACTCAATTTTGTTGTGCTCAGTGTAACTAGAACTACAACTTTCCCAAAGCATGTATATACTTTTGAGCTACAGTTTTTGCTTGAAAAATTGAAATGTGAAATACCTAGGTCTGTGATTCTGCAAAATCCATACCTGATCTTGAGTTGGATTTTGGATATGTTGTGAGTACTAGTATGTATAGGTCCTGTGCCAAAAATTGCACAAAGTTACTATATTGTTGTTTTCAGGAGAAGTTGTTTGGCCTTGTGAGGTTCCACCCGACTGGGAGCTGGAATGGGTGGATGATGATGCCGAGTAATGACATCACGGATGGCCTCCAATGATGTCATATCGTATCGCTATTAGTACTTCTACTGTTTTTAATAAAACTCTAAACCATTTACTTCTACGTCAAGAACTATGTTTGTAATAATGGACCCTACTGGGAATTTGGTATTAATTTGTAAGGCACTCTGGACTCTCCTTCGTGGGAGTTTAATGCATACGTTCGACCCTCTCTGTGTTTCCAAGTGATTTACCGGGTGTAAACCCGGCAACACTCAACGGGATGATTCTTTATTGTCGCTTAATGACCAAATGGAGTGGTTTAGGCGATAGTACGGAATTATCTCGGATGGGGTTGTCACAGCCCGCAAGCACATCACGTGGGGTCGCGGCTAGAGGCAGGGTCACAGCTATAGAATTCCAAATGGGTCGGGCACGATTGGCTACATGAGGCACGACCCTAAAAAGCACGACACTAGCCCGGCCCTAGGCACGATCAATAGGGCTTAGTGCGGGCCCGGCCCGATGGCCTTTTAGTGCTTGGTCCGCAACCCCAACACGGCGGGCCGGCCCGAAGCACGGCCCGAAATTAGGCGGCTTGATAGCGGCCCAATACCAGGCACTAAAGTGGCCCGGCCTACTAACGGCCCACCGCCCACCCCCCAAACCCTACCCCCGCGCCCCCCATAACTATTGATGCGACGCCTCCCGACCGTTGGATCCTCCCGTTGGGAGGCGCCGCATATAAGCCACGACCGGGGCGCCCCTCCCCTCCCCCAAACCCTAGTCCCATTCCCCTCCTCTCTCGTGCCGCATCGCAGTCACAACTGCCTCTCCCTCTCCACTCTGGCCACTCTACTCCTCTGTGTTCTACCGCTCAGATCTACGAGCTCATTGACTCGGCCTCCGTTCGGGGGCACCACTGGTCGCTCTTCTGTCTCGCCGAGTCGTCGTCTCTCCATCTCTAGTCCTCTTGCTCCGCCGCTCCGGCTCTAGATCTACGAGCTCGTCATCTCGGCCTCTGTCCGTGGTCATCAACGGCCGATCCTCTGTTGCTGGCTCACCTCGTCGTCCGCTCCGGTGCTCCGGATTCGCAGGTAAGCCCAATCCCTAACCCTAGATCTAGTCGTCTCCTTGAGTCATCTGCTTTTGTTTACTTCTTCTTCTCTTCTACAGGTCATCGGCCACCACGGTGCCGTTGAGGAACCGGTGATCTCACTGGTGCTTCGGTTCGCAGGAGGTAAGATAGGTCTCCCACTCTCCCTGTCCGGCTGTCCCTGTCTCACTCTCGATCTCACTCTCGATCTCTCTGTCTCACTCTCTCTTCTCCTTTGCTTCTTGTGTGCAGGTCGTCAGCCCCGGGATCCGTTGAGGGACCAGAGCTCCAACGATGTCGAGCGACGACGAGGACTAGGGTCACTCCATCAACAATGACTACCATATGGCAGGCTTGCGTGGAGATGACGAGAGTGACCTCGAAGCAGATGCAGAAGAGCTGCTCGACTCTCGTGCAGCTCTTATCGAGGTTGCTGATGTCGTTGCTGATGGTGCTACTGGCGCTGCCGCCAGTAATGGTGCTGGTGCTGCTGGCGCTGCCGCCGGTGATGGTGCCGCTGGTGCTGTTGCCGGTGATGGTGCCGCCCCTGGTGCTAGTAATCCAACTACTGTAGCCATTAACACTGGGAAGAGGAAGCGAAATGCTACCTCTAAAGCCTGGCTCGACTTCGAGAAGCTCTTCTCCGTCATCAATGGTAAGAAGGTAAGAACTGGCGCCAAATGCAATCATTGTGGTCATGAATATGCTAGTCGTTCTGCTATTGGTACTGACCATTTGTTACGACATCTTAAGGTTTGTGAAAAGAGAAAGGAGAACACCCATCTATCTCAGTCTTTGCTTTCGTTTAGTTCTGATGGTAGTGTTCGTCACTGGGAGTTTAGTGCCGAACGAGCTCGTACTGGTTTATGTCATTTGATTGCTCGTACTGATCTTGCTCTTTGTATTGGTGCACATCCTATTTTTGAGGAGCACATTAGGGATTTTAATAACCCTAGATTTACACATGTCTCTGCACAAACCACAGCTAGAGATCTAATCAAGTATCATAATGGTTTGCGTGATAACCTTATTGCATCTTTTGCTGGTGTTACATCTGTTTCTCTTACTTCTGATATTTGGTCTGGCAATGCTAAAGAGGATTACCTTAGTGTTGTTTCACTATGTTAATCCTGATTGGCAATTGGAGAAGAGGGTAATTGGCTTTAGGCCGATTGATGAATCTCATTCTGGTGATAACATTGCTGAGCGAGTTTATGCTGTCTTAGATGAATATGGTTTAACTGCTAAGGTTTTTTCTATCACTTTGGACAATGCTTCTGCTAATAACAAAGCCATTGAAACATTAGCTCCTGAACTTTCCTCTTATGTTGGCACTGTTGATTCTGATTTTGTTGGCACAATTGATTCTCTACAGCCTAAACATTCTGGTTATGTTGGCACTCTTTTTTGCATCAGAGGTGTGCTTGTCACATAATAAACCTAATGGTTAAAAGTTATTTGGATGTGATCAAGCACTACCTTGATGACATTCGCTCTGCTATATCTTTTTTAAATTCTTCTAACCAACGCATTGCAAACTTTAAGAGGTATTGTGTTGCTGTTGAGATTCGCCCTTGAAAATTTGGTTTGGATATGGATGTGAGGTGGAACTCTACATATCTAATGCTTAAGCATTTGCTCCCTTACAAGCATAATTTTTCTGTCTTCATAAATAGCAACTATGAGCGTGTGCTTTTACCTGATGATCATTGGACAATTGCTCAGAGTATGTTTCAATTCCTTCAACTGTTTCACTCTGCTACTGTTGCACTTTCTGGTGTTTATTATCCTACTTCCCCACTTATGTTGCATCATATGCTTAAGCTTTGCAAGCACTTGAAGGAGTATGAGAATGATGCTTTGCTTAGGTCTGTTGTTTCTCGCATGAAAGATGTGTATTTGAAGTACTGTAAGGATATTCCCATGCTTTACTCTTTTGCATTCATATTGGATCCTAGAAATAAATTGAAGGGTTTTAGTAGGGTTCTCAGGTTGGTAGGTAAGTTGATTGGTGTTGACTATCATCTTACTTAACTGAGGTAAGGGCTCAACTTAATATCATTTATAAGAGATATGATGACAAGTTTGGTGCAACTAAGAGGAAAGCTTGTCCACAAGCACCCACTGCTGATAAGAAAAACAGTGCTTGGGATGACATTTTTGCAGATGATGAAGATGATGATGTTGATATGTTTGGAACTCCTGGATCTGGTAACTCTTTCTGTACCCCTACTCTCACTATGTCCAGAAGGACTAGTGCTTCTGCCTTGCTGCATGCAGCATGCACTAGTGCTTCTCCTTCCGCTGGATCTTCTATGGGTGTTGGTAATGAGCTATCTAGCTACTCAGACAGTGATAATGTCTCTCACACTGATGATAAGTTCAACATCATTAGCTGGTGGCATGAGCTCAAACTTTCTTATCTTGTTGTTTCAATATTAGCTAGAGATGTTTTGTCTGTCCCTGTTTCTACTGTGTCTTCAGAATCTGTTTTCAGTACTACTGGCAGGATCCTTGAGGAGCGTAGGCGACGATTGAGCCCGGACATGGTGGAGATCCTCACCTGTGTGAAGGATCGGGAGGCTGCAGAAGCTAGGATTCAACAATAGGTGAAATAGCCACTGTGCCGCTTAGGGCCGGGCCAAATAGGGCTAGGGCCGGGCTAGGGTCGGGCGGCCCGTTTGGAATTCTATAGTCGCAGCTCACCAACTCGTAGGGAAGCGACGAAGGCCAACGCAGGTCGAGCGAGACGACGCTCCGGAAGACTCTAGACATGCTATGGGCTAAGCTCGCATTTGAACCGTCTGATCAGGATCCAGCACGCAGAAAATGGAGGTGACGTGGCCTAGTCGCGTGTGTGAGCTTGGACCTAGGATTCAGTTTTTAGAGATATGATGGCTAGGAGGAAATGGATGCTCTGCAATACTGCACTCCAGAGTTGCGTCACTAGCGTGCGGATCCGAATAGTGACTCAACCTGTAGGGGTAGTATTATGAGCAAGTCTCATTGGGCTCGAAACATGTCACAGGCCGAGGCGGAGCTGGGCCACATCGAAGCCTTAGACCACTTAGTAGAAGTATTGAGCTAGCTATACTTAGACCTTACTATATACAGTGTTACAGTGTGAGAAACGTCTAGGGTCGAGGCCTTAGTGGCCTTACCCTCTCCTCTGCCACTGGTCACAGGGAACTTGTGTTGGTATTTTCTTATCACAACAAATTTAACGTAAAAAACTGTATGCGGCATTTTACTATTACAACAAATCTAACATGCAAATTTGCTAAAGATCTATTGAACACACACTAGAGTGCGCATTTTGCTCACGACGTGTCACGAACATGGAGTCATGTCACGACTCACGCTTGGTGAGTTTCGTCACGCAGGCTGCGCATTTTGTTTCTTTATACTAGGATCGTGTCAGTACGTTGCTACGGACATCAAACATTTGTGTTGCACTACACAAATTATTAAACAAAACAACAATAATGTAAAACCACAAATATTAAATAAGTATTTAATCCAAGAACTTCATTTCATATTGAGAACCCACAATTAAGACATAACCAGAATGTAATGACATCGCATAATTGAAATGAGTTTGGATATTTAAACTCAAAGAATGAAAACCAACAGTACTATTTCAGCATTTCAGGTTAACTGACGAACAGATCCTAAGAATTCAGAGAAAGATCGAATTTTCAGAGAATTAAATCTCCAAAATCGTGGGCACAAAAAAGTGCTATCTATCACATGTAGCTGATTCCATCCTCTCCAACTTTGGTTAAAGGCTCCGGGCAAGTTAATGAACTGGTGGGTCGAATTTTATCAAGGAACATGCTCGTTTTCCACTTAAGTGTTGCCCTATTACCGACTTTAGTCAGCAGTTCGGCTGTCTTCTTGCCGGCAACACCACTACTTTACATCGCCTCACCACCATTAGTAAAATATTACAAATTATGGCAGTTATTCCTATAGGCACCATTAAGCTAGATAAATGTTTTTGTATTAGAGGAACTTGGTATGTGATGAGGCAGCATGTGCAGTCCATCATTCTTTTCAAAAGAATTGTGCACTGCAAAAAAAAACCATCAGCCCACAGTTACCTGGAGGAGTGGACGTGCCCCCTAATTTGAGTAGTTGAAATGATAAAGGATGAAAGCATCACATTTTTCTTCACCTGGAGCTCGTAGTCTCTAACCACCCCTGCGAATTATCCTCTATCTACTCACCTCTATGAAATCTTCATGTTGGGTATAGCTTTGCTTCTTGCATCCACCCTTAAAATGTCACATCTTCTCGTAAACAACAAAATCAGAAATCTGTGCAAGAATTTGCTTCCTTACCAACAAAATCTTGGCCTCACTCCAAGTCTGTTCCTGATGGAGGGTGCCTGTTCTATCAAATCAAAACAATAAAATTGAAATGTTCAAACTAAAAATAACAAGAGTCATATGGGGTCACCTTAATTAGCACTTGTGTTTTTAGCATTAGAGCAAACAAACTTGTGTGTCAAAAAGCCAGGTAAGGAACACCTCAATTAGCATCGACTTTCTCTTACAAATTTATGGAGCTAAAATATAATAGGAGGCTCTTAAACCGCATTCTTTGTGTAAATGAAGTTCTACGCGAGTTCAACCGTGCAATTTATCAGTGTACTCAGCATTCAGGTTCTGAATTTCTGGAACAGTAATATTTGCATCAAATTGTGTAAAACTAACAAGATAAACTATCAATGAAGTGCATCTATCGTGATTTCTATAAGGCATCAATCCAGAATCAATCAACATCTTTTTTCCTATTCATCTGTATGTACGAGCTTGCTTACCTTTCAGTAGGTGCGGACTCGCTAACTACAATAATGGACAGTGTGCAAAATATTATATCATGAGCTTAAATCGTGACTGAATCCTCCCTGCCTATGGACAATCTGCATTTAGAGACAAAGACCAGGATATGGGGCATTCCTTTCACAGGCATATAAACACACTTTTAGATTATAGATAGTGCTCAGCAATAAGGTCACTATCTGGTGCTCAGAAAAATTGATTAGTTCGATCACTAACCTTTGTACAATGAAATGCCATAATATTTAGGACGAAACTGTGCTGCAATGGCTTTGTTTTTCTACAGAAGCAAACAACACCTGATGGTAAAATACACAGATCATTCAACCATACAATAGCATGAAATAAAGCACAAACATATAAACAATCAATTTCTACGACCAATGGGATCATACATACAGTAATTCTCAGTATTTGACATATTTTTCAAGTATGTAACCAGTTTGCGTAATAGCAGCAATAAGCAGACTCTCAACGATATTACGAGAGCGAGAAGACTTTTTTTAGTTTTGTCCAGCGATATTAGGATATCAACTCGACGATATATTAGATTAAAAAATACAGATCAAATAAGTTATTGTCGACTGCGCTAAAAGTTCTTGTTGGGTGCTCAAGTCGTGAGGCTAGCGTGCGGAGAGCATCTGCCCCGCTTGTAGCCCAGGCCCACGTTATTGGCCTTTTCCAGCCAATTCAATGAAACATGAACAATGCATCTAGACTGAAGCCTACTTATGAACAATTTATCATGATGGACGAATCACTTACCTTTGAAGATCTCAAGTGCAACAAATTTTGTTTGAGAATGAACTCCTTGTCAAACCTTCATGAAATCCATTCCGGATAGATGCAAGCACTTACAAAAAAGCATCAGTCTGACAACAAGCTGTTTATTAGTAGGATGACATGCAGAGCCATAACGTGAGTACACAACAACTCAATTACCTGATTGTTGGTAATTTTTTCAATGCAGCATGATGACCCACAATGTTCTCCAAAAATTGCTGCAACAACAAAGATCTTTTTTAGATAATGGAAAAATATATGGCTTGCTTCACACTTCTCGAAACAAAAAGGAATCAGTTCCAAATTATTACAAAACCACTCCAAAGATACCGAGGAAAAAACTTATCACTTCTTGCCAGTGCCACAAGTGAGTTGGACAGGGAAAGACAAAGGAAAGACAAAGTGTAGATTGATGGTCACCTTGTGGGCTCAGTGGTTGCAGCAATCTGTCACTCTCCTCGTAACTTATTTTTCTTCATTAATCCAAATTATGTAGAAAATAAAGACAGGGGAATGTTGGCAAATGAAATCCTCAAAAATGCCTAAATGATGACAGATCTAATCTCAAGTACACACTAACTATTTTCATTTGATGGTGCACGCATGGAGGCAACATTGTTAAGAAAATTTGAAATCTAGATATATGTAACTTATCAGAATGAAGGGTTATGTTTTTGATGTCCTATTGATCTAGCTCTACACTGGCATGTTCATACTAATGCAGGCAGCTCCTCTAATACTCAAGATTTTAGTATGATGTTGTGGTGATGCCATAAATACCATTAATTATACCCAATCTTGCAGCTCCACACAGTAAATATCACGCTGCACATGTCACTGGTCTGAGATGTGAATAAAGTCATAAACCATGCATCACTTCATTACAATGACATTGCAGGCTTGCAACCTAATGGAGCAAATCAAGCAACCCAATAAAAAAATGTATACCTTTATTTTCTTTTGATGGGTGTTGTGCACAATGATCATGAAGCACACATCATCCACAAAAATTGCAGCTGATGGGAATGTCAGATTCGTCTAGAGCAATGTCAGAGACACCTATACCAACCACACCAGGGTTCAACAAATGAACATGAATGATAGATAAAAAGCTATTCAGTATTCAATAGCCAAAATTCAGAAAAGTCAACTATGAATGCTTTCTAAAGTATCGATAACTTTGGATAGACAGAGAAATTCAAATAACACTATATATAATCTCATGTATTACTCCTACCCAATCACATAATCTGAAGACAATTGTAGAAGAAATCTTAATATTGTGACGATTTAGTGGTTTTCTAATTACATATAAATAAATGGTGTGCATAATTGATCACACAAAAACAATCCTTATAAAAGGGAAATAAGATTAGCATACCTCGACATAATTCAACCTTCGATCCTCCATACTTGAAAAATATTCTAGCATGCAACAAACAAGTTCTGGTAGATGAGTTCGAAGGGCAGGACCTGCACCCTCAAGACATTAGGAAGTCATAAACTAATGATATCCTCTGTAGTTGATTATTAGGTGATGGTAGCTACATGAGCATAGTATATTAACATTTAAAATGAATACAGAAAATGGATAGTGATCAAATATAGTAAAATACCAAGTGTATTCCATATTATTTATTTAGTTAGTTTTCTCTCAATTATTTCCAACTATTAAATAATAAAGGGAGCAGCAGAGATAGTTGCATTGTCATGGCTAAATGAAAGATTGAGTGAAGAAATAGATCTCGTACCTCTGGATCTGATGATAAAGCAAAATATCTAGGTAACCATCCTTCAAATGCATCCATGAGTTCGCAACCTATAATTAGATCGGAATCAGAGAGGAAAAATAAGTTTGAGTGACAGGCTTACCAGGATGAGGTCCAAGAATTTTCCTATTGTTCAACCGACCAATTACCCGGGCAATGGCGGATGGGATCGCCGACGGATGTGTCTGGAGGTAAAGACGGCGTCCACAGAGGAGAGAAATGAGCAGCCGCCGCCGCGTCATGGAGGAGGGTCCAGGGTTAGGGTTTGCATGGAGAAGGTGGAAGGGGACGTGGAGGCGACTGGGGGAGAAGGCGAGGGTGGAGGGGCGAGGCCGCCCTGCGTGCTCCCCACGCCGCACAGAGGAGGCGACGAAGGGTGTGAAGGCGGATCAGGATTGAGGAGAGATGGGGAAGGTTGGAGGTGGTGCTGAGGGGGAGGCGGCGACGCTGGGAGAGAAGGAGGAGGGGGCGTGACGGCGTCGCGGGGAGAGGAGGAGGACTGGAGGAGGGGCGGATGGCGGCGCACTGGAGGAGAGGGACACGGAGGCACGATGGGAAAGCGGTGGTAGAGATGTCGATCCCCTCGTGCGTGGGACAGTGGAGACAGACCCGCGCGAGCGGATGGAAAGGAGAACGGGATTTTTCTCCTCTTCATTCTTTTTAGTAGTAGAGATTGCTCGTGGGCTGGTTGAACCCGAGTCGATGTTTTAAGTTTATCTTTTTTTAAGAAGCAACAGGAAGCGAAGCCCGCCCACATGAACGATTCATTCAAAGTCAGGTTGGAGCCGTTATTTTGTTTTACAGGTTACATCTCCTCTTTTGAAAGGGCATATAACAAGGAGAGGAGGAGGTGAGACGCACGATAACTATGTTACAGTGAGAGTTGTGCACGAGGTTTCTAGGGGTAGGGTGTCGAGGCGACGGGGAGCGCGGTGCACCCGGAGGGTGGTGCTCCTTCACAACTAGTGTGTAAATTGGCCATATTGCATTATGACGTTTGTATCATGTTTTTATAAAAATATTCTTCTCCTAAGCCCTCCACTGTACACTTAATAAGAGATAGTGTAATGTACATGCCCTCTAATAATTAGAGTCAACGGTTAACCACAATCTCTTATGTCTATATACATAGTCCCACGTGTCAGGCCATATGATTTAGGAATACATATACGAGAGGCTATATCTTGAATGAGAGACATCTCTTTTTCTCTCTATTATTATTGCATGTGGATAAAATTCTGATGTGTGGTACTCATGAGTTAGCTGAGTTCAGTGGCGGACAGAAATAATTTTGACGCCTAGGGTCATTTGCCAAAGTGACTAGACTACCAAAGCCCTCTCACATGACAATATAATAGTAATACAGTACGATAGCGCACAAAGACAACTAAAACCATGATTTCGAGTATGTCTCAGTTCAAAGTTGAATCATAAAATGAAATTTATAAAAAAATTGTAGAAAAGTAACACATTACCTAAGTAGTTCCAATTTGGTTAATCCTCGTCCTCGTCTACCATTTCTTCATCAATAGTAGGAAACAAAATTGAGCATACACAAGTAGAAAAGACATTCCAAAGAAAATTAGGTAAGAAATATAAAAATAAAATAGTAAACAAATGATAAATGACAATGCAACATACCACTATCACAACAACTATTCCAAGGCCTTGGAAGCTGTTTTTCATGACTTGCAAAAAACATCTCTTTCAATAACATCTCAATTAACATGCGTAGCCCAGTATCTCACCTGATGAAATTACCAGAGTAGGCACCAGAGAAAAGAAAGATGTTAGCATTCTGCATCTCTTCTTACTCTGACCCTTCGTCGTGTCCTCTGCTCTACCGCACCTCTTTCGTTCTTCGGCTCCTCCGCCTCTTTGCGCTCTTCTGGCCCTTCTTCTTCCGGGCTCCACCGACCGCAGTGCAGGCGCGCAGCGCAGCAGGTGTGGTGGGGCGCCCGGCGAGCGACGGCACGGGCGTGGTGGGGCGCACGGCGGGCGGGCGGCGGCCTGGTAGGGTTAGGTAGCGGTCGGGCGGGAGCTTAGGGAGTCGGGGCTGGCGAACGACTCGGGGCAGGGGAAGAGTGAGGGAGAGATGCGTCTGAGCCAAGGACGTGAGGACTGGAGAGTGGGAGAGATGGCACTGGCTGCTGGGCCGAGCGAACTTGGGTTGAGGACTGGTGCCAATTCAGATAAAACATAGTTGGGTCAAGGAAAATTGAAGACAATACAAAGGGTTTTTTTTGCCACGCCTAGGGCCGTGGCCCTAGGCCTGTATCCGCCCATGACTGGTGAAGGTTGATAGTTAAAACACATGAGTAGCACCTATTAGTCTCTGGTTAGGACTCTGTGGGAGTAATTAATTGTTCATGAAATAAAAATATTTAAAATAGATTGGTGTTTCTCTCAACAAAATCTTGTCAAACAAAATATAAGTAGTTCTGCTTATTATTTTTGCATGGCTTTTATAGTGCAAACAACTTAAATAAAATGTTGCATTTTATTCAATACTCCTACGTTAGTGTAGGTTTTACACACTGAAAACCAGTAAGGTTTAGCGTCTGACCTTATTCATTTATAATTTTCTATATTTAGCTAATGAACAGAAATAAAAAAGGAATATTTGAAGAAGTTCACACCAATCTAGCTACGCTCAAACCGTGGTCCTAGCCAAATAATAGACGAATCATCATTGAACCATTATAAAAGCAAATATTTTTTAAAACATAATATTAGATGCCTAGCTACACTCTCATATAACCTGTTCTCATGAACATCTAATATGGCTAATATTTTGAGATGGATTTAGTCACATCGTTATTGATAGGCATGTTGTTTAGTGTTTATCGTTAAAAAGGATAGTTTTCTGAAATATAAGTACCTATGGTAGATTGACGATTCATCAAACTTAACTGGAAAAGGGTTTAGAAAAACTAAACAACTAGTTCAGCAGGAGCAAATACAGAATAAATTAACAAACTTCAATTGCAATAGGATAAGCGCTCTTATCTCATCTCAGTTCTATAACTAAACAATATTCTTATTTGATTGAAATTTCAAAGATGCCTCCTTATAAAAGTGGCTGGCGAGAGCATGGTTTGATTTAGCTTCAAATCAAAGGCAAAAGTTACCTTAGACTCAGTCCAATAATGTGCTTTGTATGACCTAAATTTGTACATCATGTCGTTGAACATTTTTTATTAACCCGTGCACCCATGGTCTACATCCTTACACAGTTACACCATATTATAGGCAGATATACCATTCAAAATGCAAGACCGGTCTAGTCTAGAAACAATGAGCAATCATTGAAGCATGCTCCACGAGTAAAAACCAACAATATTTATATCTATAGTTTGTATGTTGAAATCAAAGCCTTGAAACTACTGTGACTCAAAACATCCCAACCAAACAACTTTGATGCCATAATCCAGCTCCAACAAATATTAGAGCTACAAACAGATCCTATAATGGTTGAATTTGTGTTATAAAATCTTTGAAATCACGTATGCGTATTGAAACTTAAAATCAAAGTGACTCCTAGGCGATCTATTTTTTTTTTCTGTTTTTTTGGGTGTTCTGCAAGATTGAGTCTAGACTACGTACGATGTAAGTACGTATACGAGCAAAGTGGACCATGGGTGACAAAGAGAGGTGTACACTAGGGCAACGGGAGTAAAAATCTACAACCAATCTAAAATTCACTCGTTCTCTTCCAGATCGGAATTAAATCCAATAATTTTTGTTGGCTGCAGGGAGATACGCCCAAACTCCGTTGCCGTCGTCCATTGTTTCTGTGGACATCACAAACTCGACGCGCTGCGCCATCCGACGCGCCAAATATCTCGAGTGGCCCACCTTCTGACAGACACGCCCCACTCTCACTGACAACTCGGTGGGCCACAGTTCGTCCCCACCAATCCCGTTACCCCGGCGCCGCGGCTCCGTGCGATATCTCAAACCAAACGGATAAGCCCAATGCCCCACGGACCACGGTGAAACCCGCAACCAAGGAAAGCGTCCGCTGACGGTGGGCCTGATCCCAGCTTTACTCCCGCGGGACCCATATGTCAGCAACAAATAAGTATTGGGGCGTAGGTTTCGGAGACGGAGTTTCCTAACAACCCGGAGTGACGGCGTGATACGTGACTAACGGCCACACCCTTCCCTCCCGTCTCGTCTCGTCTCGTCTCGGCCTCTTCCTTCCTCTGTTCCTCATCTGTCTCCCCCGTCGTCTCCTCACCCCGACCCCCGCCCACCGATTCCTCCACGCCACGCGCGCAACGGCGGTGGAGCTGGACGGCGGTGCTTCTCGCTCAACACGTACGCTTCCAAGCCTAGGGTTCAGGTCGGAGCTCCCTTCCTCCCCGCATGGCGCCCGCCGCCGCGGAAACCCTCGCCTCGTTCCCAATCGCATCCCCGTCACGCTCGCTCCTCCGGCCCATCCCCCGGCGACCCCCCGCCGCCTCCGGGAGAGGCGCCCTATCGGTACGGATATCCGCCGTGCCTCCGCGGGGCCTCGGGGTGGCGCTCGTGCACCGCCGGGGGCGGAGGTGCCCGCCGGCGGCGCGCGCGAACGTCGAACGCGACGGCGACGGAGCCGGCGCCTCCGGGAATGGCGAGGCTTCCTCTGCCGGAGATGGTGACCGCGACGCGTCTGCGGAGCCAGGGGCCGACAGCACCAGCACCAGCACCACGAGCGCGGCCGCGACGCCGCCCCAGCAGCCATCGTCGAAGAGAGGGGAGGATAAGTGGCGGCGGAAGGTGCTTAAGGGAGGCGGCGTTGGGCGGTGGCTGTGGGAGCCCATAGTGCAGGGGCGGGAGATGGGGTTCCTCCTGCTCCAGCTCGGCTTCGCCATATTCGCACTCCGCATGCTGAGGCCGGAGATCGCCCTGCCTGGTTCGGAGCCCCGGCCACAGACTACCTATGTCAGTGTACCGTACAGCGACTTTCTGGCGAGCATAGACAAGGACCAGGTGAAGAAAGTCGAGGTGGATGGTGTTCACATCATGTTCCGGCTCCGGCCAGAAGTTGAGGCCCGTGCGGTGGAGCAGATACCATTGCAGCGTCGATCAGATGCTGTCACTGATAATGCTGGAGATTCCAGGAGAATTGTATTCATGACAACCCGACCAGTGGATATAAAAACACCATACGAGAAGATGGTGGAGAACATGGTTGAATTTGGGTCACCAGACAGGAGGTCTGGCGGCATGCTCAATTCTGCCCTGGTAAGGCACTTGTGCTGAAAGATATTTCTGATTGAAATGCAAACTTTGTGGCTTGAAATCAATATGTAGGAGTAGGAATAGTATTAGTGTCACCAGATTAGGAGCTTGAAAGTGTGTCTAAGCGTGTATGATGACAGAGATCTGAAACTCAAATATGTTTTGAACATTGAAATTGATAGATGATTTGATAATGAATGGTCTTTGAAGAGTTTATTCAGTAGGCCCAGTTTGTGCGAGGTTTTTACATGTACAATGTGAGGCAGAACATTGGATGTGGTAAGCTGGTTTGTAATAACTAATAATAAAACTGCTGAGAGGCTCGCTGTATATGTAGGGTTATATTTTTATTGACTAGAGTCCATGTGATTTCAACAGACGCAACATAACCATATTTTCTGCCTTATTTTGTTCTTGGGTTACTCAGGAAATAACATGTTCAGTTGATCATATTGTCAGCAATATGATCAGATTCAGTGTTTGGATTGTAGATAAAATGTAATTTATAATCTTTGCATATGTTAAGTAACATCTCGCTGACACGTAAAGTGGTAGCCATTTTGACTCTATTTTGTGTTAGCAGCAGTGCATCAGCCTTTTTATATTTCTTCTTTATTGCTACATGTTAGGTTTTTGACATGCATGACTCATGCAGACATTTTTTATACCTTTGTTATACACAAAATTCAAATTAGTAGTAGAAGTTTAAATATTAAGGCCTATATCCATTTACCATGTGCCATCGTCATTTTTTAACTCATCAATGCTCTCATTGTGCAACCATCAATCTGTTATAATACTTTATTCAGTAACCTTGTACCATATTTTGGACAGCCAGCCAAAAAACTTCTGGTTGGGCATTAGATGAAAGCTTACTTGCAAAGTACGTTCTACAATTACATACGAATTGTAGTTTTAACATCTCCATGATTCATGAACTAAAAAGTAGAATGAAAAAAAACTAAACTCAAGGTCTGATCTTGGAACCTACAAACGAAAATGCATGAAATCTTATTTGATCAAATATGGGAATGTGGAAGCTTAATTGTGAGTTGTAAATAAGGATTTGGTGTCATGAAAATTTAGGGAACTGGACTCTCGATCTGATCTTCAAACGTATAAAGAAAAGGAACGAAGTCTCCTTTTTTAACCTAATATCAGAACATGTAACCTTATTGTTTGGTTCACGTGAAAAACTAAGAATTAAGAAACTAAACTGCCAGTCTGATTTGGAACTAACAAATGAAACACATGAGGTTTTCTGTGACCTTGTACAGGAGATAGAATCCTGATTGAGGACTGCGAATAGGAATTTGACAGGACTGAAATTACATCGTTACCAGCACACTTTATTTTTATACATGCTTGCATTTGTCTGTATAATAAATAGGACTGTATTATTCACATTTAGATGTGTAGCTCTCTCTTCAGTTGGTACCTTTCGTTCTAACTACCTTATATTTTGCAGGTGGCTCTTATTTATGTTGTATTGATTGCAGTAGTTTTGCAGCGGTTGCCGATAAGCTTTTCTCAGGTACAGCACGACTTAAATCAATCAGCACGAACACTTATTTAGGCTCCTTTCATTTGTAAGTATCTAATTTTTTCTGCAAACTCAGCATTCAGCAGGTCAGCTGAGGAATAGGAAGAAGTTAAACTCCAACGGAGCAAAAGTTTCCGAAAGTACAGATATAGTTACATTTGCTGATGTGGCTGGAGTAGATGAGGCAAAAGAAGAGCTCGAAGAAATTGTGGTATGGATCCTACAGTTTGTTGGTAATACATGCAGCAATTATATGATCTATCAAATTGAAGGGAAATAAGCTGGTCCCATACGCACTTTTTGTTCAGGAGTTTTTAAGGAACCCAGACAGATATATTCGTCTTGGTGCTCGTCCTCCTCGTGGTGTCTTATTGGTTAGTTCTGCAATTGCTTTTAGTAATAGAGGCTACTGTTTCACAATTGTGTTTGTTATTATAATGTAATTCTTTATCTACAGGTGGGTCTTCCAGGGACTGGAAAGACACTTCTTGCAAAAGCCGTAGCAGGGGAAGCTGAAGTCCCATTCATAAGTTGTTCAGCTAGTGAATTTGTGGAGCTATATGTAGGCATGGGAGCAGCTCGAGTACGTGACCTATTTGCTAGAGCTAAAAAGGAATCACCGTCGATTATTTTTATCGATGAGGTACCTGCACATCCAAGATTCGATCTAGCTTCCATGTGCTGAAACGTATGCTAATCCCTTTCTGTTTGGCTCGTCTTTGTAGATTGATGCTGTTGCAAAAAGCCGTGATGGTCGATATCGTGTTGTCAGTAATGATGAACGTGAGCAGACACTAAACCAATTGCTCACGGTAGGACAGTGCTCTTTCTTATTTCTTGAGTATTCACTAAATTAGCTGCATTTCAAGTTGGAACCCAATTAAAATTTATTCTCATACCGAAGCAATTGTACTACCGGAAAAACTGAAAAGCAGAACTTAAGCATATTAAGAGATTTTGATCCACACTACTTCGCCACTTAGAATACTGCTTGTTCGTGCAATATGGATTTGTAGAACTAGAAAGAGTAGAAATACTTATCATTATTGGTTTAGCTGCTCTTAATTTTTGGGTTTCCCCAGGAAATGGATGGATTTGACACCAACTCAGCTGTCATTGTACTGGGGGCAACAAACCGAGCTGATGTTTTGGATCCTGCCCTTCGGCGCCCTGGGAGATTTGACCGTGTGGTTACGGTTAGTTTCCCTTCACAAGAAGATATACTGGTATTGTATTCATATCTTTGTCTGATGTCATTAATGTTTAAATGACAGGTTGAAGCTCCTGATAGGTTTGGAAGAGAATCAATTCTCAAAGTTCATGTGAACAGAAGAGAGCTTCCGCTTAGTAAAGATGTGGATCTAGCCAATATTGCTGCAATGACAACTGGTTTTACTGGGTAAAGCATATTCTACTGATTTCTGCATCTTAACCTTGTAGAGCTTTCAAATTGTCATGTTAGATATTTCTTATCCTATACAGAGCAGACCTTGCAAACTTAGTAAATGAAGCTGCTTTGTTGGCTGGGAGATTAAATAAAGAAATAGTGGAAAAGATTGACTTCATTCGTGCGGTTGAGCGCTCTATAGCTGTACGTTGTTTTTCTGTCTCATCTTTTTTCGATCATTTTTTTTACATAAAGCACTTGTCTATGGAATTTGAAATTTTCTGTCAGGGCTGTATTAATACAATATTCTTCTTCCTCCTGTCTTTATTAAATCATGCCATGCGCAGAGTTCTGCTCTGCAACATGTTTACCATATGGAAAAAACATTCATGCCTTTTTGTTTACTTCTCTGCATATGCCATTTGTTATGTCAACATGCAATTCATGTTCAGGAATTTTTTTTGAAGGGATCATCTTTCTGTTGATGCCCTATCTTTTCCATGGCGTAGTTCTTCATGTTGTCGTGCTGGAAGCTAATTTTGAAGCTTGTATTATCAGGGAATAGAGAAAAAACATGCAAAATTGAAGGGCAGTGAAAAAGCTGTTGTTGCACGGCATGAAGTTGGCCATGCACTCGTTGGAACTGCTGTAGCAAATCTTCTGCCTGGGCAGCCACGTGTGGAGGTTTGAACTTGTGCAACTTCTGATAGGAACAGTCTAACAAAAAGATTAATGACTAACTTTTTTTTTACAGAAACTGAGTATATTGCCAAGATCAGGAGGGGCATTAGGCTTCACATACACCCCTCCCACCACAGAGGATAGATATTTGCTCTTTGTTGATGAACTACGTGGCCGCCTAGTAACACTTCTGGGCGGGCGGGCAGCAGAGGAAATTGTTTTAGCAGGACGAGTTTCTACTGGTGCACTTGATGACATAAGGCGCGCTACTGACATGGCGTACAAAGCTGTAGCAGAGTATGGTCTTAATCAGCGCATTGGCCCAATATCAGTTACTACACTGTCAAATGGTGGACTAGATGACTCCGGGGGCTCTCCATGGGGAAGGGATCAGGTTTGCCTCAATTCTTTTCCCGTGCCTACAAGTCAAACTGGTAAGCTACCATTTTCAAGTACTGAGCTCAAACTTGAAAACTAATGGCAGGGTCATCTAGTTGATCTCGTCCAGCGGGAAGTAAAAATGCTTTTACAATCGGCACTTGAAGTAGCTCTTTCAGTTATTCGTGCTAATCCTGCAGTTTTGGAAGGTCTCGGAGCATATTTAGAAGGTAATTTGCCCAGTTATCTGGATGACCCTACATTACAGAGCTCTCCTTTATGCCATTTGATTTGCCTCATCAGATAAAAATTAAAACTGTTTACTGTGTAACTGCTGGTTATGATACCTCTTTCAGAGAATGAAAAGGTTGAAGGCGAGGAGCTTCAAGAGTGGCTTAAGTCAGTTGTTGCACCAAAAGAGTTGACCTCTTTTATCAGAGGGCAACAAGAGCAAGTTCTTCAGTTGGAACTGGAACCAGGCTCATAGCATCAGGAATACATGTTGGACTCCAAAAATTAATTACTTAACAAAACTAGCTCCACGATTAAAACATACATCCTGTGTTCCAAGATATACAATGAAAAACATACATGCTGGGAACGGACCTGTGGCCTTGTGGTTGTGGTGGGCTGTTTGACCTCTCACAGTCCCAACTGGCTCGGATGCCCTCATATTCAGCCAATCTAAGCTTCAGGACAATTTTCACAAAAGGAAATCTACAGGTCCAAGTGATGATGTGTATATCTATGGACCCTGACTACAAAAGATTCAAGAAATTATTCATATTGAGTTGTAATGCTGTAACATCAACCTTCAGAATACTGTAAGTGATTCAGTTTCACATGTTCATAGAGTAGGTGGGTGTTACACATGTATAAGATTTCCCCCCTAGGTGCGTACCAAAAGATTTTTTTTTGTTCTTCACATTACCATTTTAGAAAACATCAGTAGGGTATATGGACTATGGTTCCTGTATTGGTATACTTGTTTCGAATATACTGAGATATAACACATGTTTTCCACATTCTGCATAATAGACACCATAGGAAAAATCTCTTTACAAGTGATTTTATTTTGAACAAACAGAAATGTGAATGGCCAACGTAGAGCTTGTTTTTGAAATCGCGAAGAACAGCAAAAACTTAACCACGAGCACGTAATTAGCAGAATAGCAGTACACATCCTGTTCGATATACTTCGTCACAATACGCAGCAATTTAAATTGACCAAAACGCAGCGGTCGAGGCGAACACATCGTCACTTTCAGATGCTTCCAAGAAGCTGCGGCTATGCGGCTTCAGCGGAATCACCGACGGCATCTTGTGCCTCCCATCTACTCTGCCTTGGCCTTGCCGTAGCTCTGCATCGCCAAAGCCAGTACCAGCAGCAGGACGGGGACGGCAAGCCGCAGGAGCATCGCCCTGGCGCCGGTCGCGCTCGTCGCGGCCTTCTCGGGGCTCGCGTCTCCGGCGTAGGCGTAGGTGAGCTTTGCCGGAACGGTGGTGGCGTCGACCTCGCCGATGCAGTACTGCGGCATCATCTCCTTGGCGGAGTCGCTGTGGCCGATGTCAAGGAAGTCGGCCGTCGCGTCCTTGCCTGCGCGAAACGAGGACCGCGGCGGCGGCGACCGGCGGGTGAGTGAATTTTCCTGGGAGAACACATCAGCTATACCGGCTGGAAAGCGGAAACTGGAAGAGGGTTATTTACCGGTGCAGGCCAGCAGGACCTCGTCGCCGCCGGGGTGCTCCTCCATGAACGCCGTGACGTCGTACACCTGGCGAGATTAACATGGCCGGTCAAAACCAGGGATCATGCTTAATTTTGCTCCTTTGTTCGACCGATTGGCAAGGGAGATCGATCGATCACGTACCTTGCCGGCGATGATGAGCCAGCAATCCTTCCGGTCGCTGTGCTTCCTCACGTCCTCAAACGAGTACAGCTTCCCTGCCGCCATCGCGACGTCCCGAGATCACCCGATCGAGGAACCCTCCCTGACCGAGAAAGCTTTTCGCTCCCGAGTCCTGAGGATCGAACGGAAGCAGTTCAGGAAACTGGCGATGGTGCGCCGTGTGGCCGGCTGCAGCGCGGCGCCGGTGCTGACTAGATATAGCCGTCGCGGCGGCGGTCACCTCACGTGTTGGCGCGGTGCGGTTTGGTGTTGACCTGGGTGGGGTCGTGGCAGGTCGCAGGTTCCGCTGCAAGGCTCACACGTGTCAAGGCCTTCGTGGCCGGGCACGCGATCGAGTTCGGTGAAGAGCACCCCAAGGGCCACCCGATCGAACTGGGACGGTAAGGGCACGTACAACGTCGTCGAGTGTGTCGTCTACGTCCTGTGATTTTTACACAAAACACTCTGATATGGCGAAGAGACGGTGGCCTCGTCGTCTCACGAGACGACGGCATGGACTCGTGCTCCAATAAGAAATCGACAGTGAAACTACCGTTGTATGACATCGTTGCCGGCCAACAACGCCTCCGTCGGATCAGCTGCGGACTGCACGCGCGACATCGAACGGATGGCGCCAAAATCGGTTACACACAGGCCAACGCTCCGAGCTCTTGCGCCGGTGACGCGGACCGCGTGGTACCGCTGCGACTACGATGGTGGGTGGTGGTACGCCGCCGCTCCGAGCTCGAGGGCACATGATGGTTGGTGTTGCACGCCAGCCGTGTGTCGAGTCACTGCTCCTCGCTGTGGCTCCGCTGCTGGATCTTGCTCCTGCCGATGTTCATGAGAGAGAGGGGAGGAGATAGATGAGAGAGACGAGCTCAGATCTCACGATAGGGCAGGGAAGGGATAAGATTTGTGAGGGCATTGTGGTCTTTTCATCTGGTTTTCCCTTCTGTACGAATAGTTATGTTTCATAATAAACTTATTTGATCTTCTTCGTGCGGTGTGATCAACATATTTATGCAAGATTATAATTTAATATTTTGATTATAATGCATATATTTCTGTATGTCGGTTATAATTTAATATCATGCATTATTTCAATTGAGCACAAAAATAGCTACAAAGAACCAATGTTCACTTGATCACCATAATTTATGTGCCAAATGATAAATTAAATGTGCTGTAGACAAAATAGACGACTCATTGTACAAGCTGTCTGTTTAGACGTCTCTATATGTCAAATAGACAACGACTATCTATACTGTTTTACTTGCCCTAAGTTCCCCGCCGGCGGCCGGCACCACCACCACAGTCGTGGTCTGACCTATCATGGCGTGAAAATGGCAAAAAGGTGACCCGACCGGCTTTGGGATGGAAAATGGGCTTTGAGAGGACGACCCCATGGCCGGGTCGCACACGGTCTTCGTCCGGCGCGAGGTGTTTCCACCACGGCCGGCGAAGTGGTTTGACAGTGGCGGCGAGGAGGACGGCACCGTCCGTCGGTCCGTCTCCTAAAGTTGCGAGTCGCGTCATGCGATGTGAGCGACAGCCAACGGTGCGCACCATGAACATGGATGGTAACGACAGACCTCCGTCCGATTGGGCGCCGTAACTCACGGTCTCGCCTTTACGAATTGAATACGCGGCGGAGCCGAGGTCGGTAGCAGCGTCGTCGCGGACTCGCCCGCGGGCCGCGGGGGGGAAATGGCCGGGCAATGCGAACGAGGTTCGCCCGGAAAGCGACCGGGCAATGCACCGGGAAAAATCTCGCCCGCCTTGTGTAGCACGGCGGCGCGAAAACCAGGGGCCAGGGCGCGGTTTGCTTGCACGAACCAAGGGGCGGGACCCCGACTGGCCGACTCCACCGCACACCGCTGCGGCGCTGAGGTCGACGCGCGGCACGGGAGCGTGGCACTGGCGCAAGGTAGTCGTGCTCGTGCACGGACGGCAGACTGACTGGTATCGATCGGGATGGATGGATTGATGGGCTTTCATGAACAGTTTTCAGTAGTGGCGCTGTGGTCACACACACTTACTGGAGGAGCAAAAAAACTTGTGAGCTCTAAGATTTCTGGTCCGAAATGTGTGAATGCATTGCGAGATTGCGCTACTCTCTAAATGCTGCACATGTTACCAACGGAAAATTGATTTAACACAGCGCAACTGGCACTGGCAGACAGTGGCTGCCATCTGTTTAAGGTCTGCCCTCCCCCGCTGAAAACACGAACATGAGGTTCAGCTTCATGCGACAACAGGACACCGCCTCGCTCGCGCCGATGCATCGCTCTAGCCGTTTCCGATCACCCTAGCTCCCAGGCGTGAACTTCATGCAGATCGGCGGCTTCACCTTGGCGAGGGACAGCAAGGAGGACGGGAACGTCCATATCCCGTCCCCGCATATGAAGCCCGACGCGACCGCCGGCACCAGCTGCTGCGCCGCCTCCTCGCCGTCGCCGACCTTGCGCAAGGCGAACACCACCAGGGTCCCCACGCACATGTCGATGGCGATGTTGGCGCCGACGAGGAACGGCACAGCCATCGCCGTCGGCAGGGGCACGCACTCCCCGTACCTCCGCGGCAGCAGGTCCCTCGCGACGTTGGCGAGCACCGCGAACGCGAAGAAGCCGACCGACAGCTCGAGGCAGTGCGCCGGCAGCGCCGAGATACCCTCCACGCCGAGGAGGGCCATGTTGCGGAAGATCAGCGCGTAGGGGGCCTTCCAGTACCCGTCCGGGTTCCCGATGTCGAACGCTCTGAAGAAGAGCATGAAGGTGAGCGGCGAGATGACGCAGCCCATGGCAGTGCCGATCACCTGCCCCACGAGCATGGATCGCGGCGATGTCAGTGTCAGGTGGCCAGTCTTGAAGTCGTGCATCAGCTCGGCGGAGACCTGCACGAGCTGCTTCACTATCCCGCAGCCGACGAGGCCGGCGATGACGCCGTTGTCCTTCCCTCCCCAGGCTGCGAAGATGAAGAGAGCGATCTTGCCGTAGTTGTAGCTCATGTTCATGTCTGTGAGCCCGGTTCCGTAGGCGTTGGAGAACCCCAGCACGGGAGCAACAACATAGGCTACGATCACATAATACCACTTCACCTGTCGGAACATTATTGGTATGGCAACTATTGCAATGATGCTTAGTAAGGCATATCCAGTGTATGCTAGCCAGTTTGGGATGGAGTCCATGTTGAAGACCTCATCATGCTTTGTCATGTCATTTACTGCAATTGTATCCTCATTTTTCACTGCAATTCACTCGCTCAGTATCAGATGGGGTTTTTGCAATGAAAGGTGGGAATGTTTGGCTTTCTCAATGCACATTGTACTGTACCTTTCTTAATATTATTTACAGTGATAACCGTGACTTTGATGAAGTGGTACAGACCATCTCCCATAATCAGAGCTACACAGAGGAAGGACTGCACAAACATAAAAGTAGTCTGTAAATACTTGGAACAAGTCTGATTTGAATGAGCGGTAAAAATTATCAAGCAGACCTTGTAACCAAGCAAGCTTGTCATGCTGCTCTCTGGTACATTTGCTGGGTACCAGTTTCCCTTTTGTTTGCTGATGAGTGGCCACAGTATCCCCCAAGAAAGTATAGCACCAAACAGGGTTGAAAGGTTGACAAGGTGTGAGCAGATCATCCCCGCACCAACGTATGTGAGGCTGAAATCGAAGAAAAACCTGACAGCCAAATAATTCAAATTTTAGGAGATTCCGATACGGGTGGTGAATCAGTCAGAAGTGCCGAAGCAGTACTACAATCGATGAATCGATAGAGTAACAATTGGGTATACGTTTGTTTCCAAGCCTTTAGGCCAAAAGTAGGGAATTGAAGAAATCCACAACCCTCGCCACCTGCGTAAAACCATTGAACGAAGCTCCATAGGAGGCTGACCGCAAAGCACCTCAGGAATCCATTGACTTGCTTCCTAACATGGAAGGTAAAAGGATATAATACCAGTTCTGAATTCATAACTTTTCTTTTTCTCAAATATTGGCTGGACCTCAGCTTATTGGCTTAGGGAATGAATCAACTGGTAGTTAGCACAAGTAAATTCAGTTACATACTTTGCATTCTCTTCTCCTTTAGGTGTGTGGAATCCGTTTATAAGGACAGCAGTTGCAGTCCCACTTGGATAAGTCAATTTGTAGTCTATAACCAGAGCCTGAAATGTTACGCAAATCACGATATGCAACATACAAATGAAAGAAACACAGAGGTTTGTGATCATTGGGTGGGCAAACCCAGCCTTAAGATGAGTAGGGGCATTGCTTAGTGACAGGGCCTCCACATCTTTCCCAAAAAGAGCCCAAGTCGTTTGAAAACAAGAATTTAAGTGGTGCATGTGCTGCCACTGGACCATTACTCCGTCCACAAATCTAGGCAATGAAGTTGTATTGTAGGGCACAGTAAGGGAGACCAAAGTTGCAAATTACGAAATGATGCTAGAGAATGGAACAAGGAAGTGGTCCTCTTATTTGCAAAATTGCAAGGTACTATGTCTGGTCTATCATTCCAAAAATGACACTTACGCTTATTCATGTCCTGATATCCAATAAATGGGCATTCCTAGAACAGAGACAGTATCCGTCCACAAACTATGAAGTATCAGCAATACCACAACATGTGCAGCTAATCTAATATTAGAAGCTGCAGATCTGGTTGGGCCATGCTCTTTGCAAACTATGAACCATATTAGTTGCCTTTCACTATCCTTTTAACTCTGTGAAATCTAAGTTCTCCCAAATGATGGCTCCTTGTTGTGTTCATTTTATTTTAATAGATAACTGGCTCCTTGTTGCGTCTCAAACAAGAGGGCTCTAAGTTCTCCCAATTGATGGCAACTTGTTGGCTTGTTGCGTCTCAAACAAGAGGGCTCTAAGTTCTCCTGTTGTTTTAACCTGTTTTATCAACAAAATAATGTACTACCAATTCTTCTGCTACTAGAAAGCTAATCTGGAGAGAAAAGGTTGGCAATGTACTTATTGTAACGATCCATTTAAATTTGGGCAACATTTATGGTGAAGAAGAAGAACAAAGGAGGCACCTTTCTGAGCGGGAGCAAGCTGAGCAGCCCAACGAAGCTAATCGCGAGGAGGAATCCTGTCATCCACCCGATGCCGGGCTCCTTGTAGCTCCCCGGCGCGTTGCCCGGAGTGTTCACCCCGGCCAGCTCGTACGTCTTCTTGTCCAGAGCCAGCAGCGACGATCCAAACCCACCTGTATAGTACAGCACCAAACCCATTTTTTTATATGCAGCTTTGCAAGCATCAACAAGAATGGACACGTGAATTTATTAATAAAGACTCGGCGTGGCTAATTAAAGAAGAAGATAAGTGACGTAATTGGGATGGGAGCGCACCGCCGAACGCCATGGTGTAGCACGCGACGGCGCAGGTCTGGACGACGGTGTTCTCCTGGCGGGTGAAGGGGCGCGGCGTGCCGCCGCCGAGGCCGAGCCGGGGGAGGAGGCGGCCGAGCGCGCGCGTCCAGCCCCGGAGCGTCAGGAAGGCGAGCAGCGCGGCGGAGACGTTGAGCGTGGGGACGATGCCCGTGGTGAGCGCCACCTTGAGGACGATCACGGTGTAGACGAACCCAATCAGCAGCGCGGCCACCAGGCCGCGCAACGTCACCTGCTCCCGCCACGGCGGCACGCGCTCCTCCCCACCCCGATCCGCCGCCGCTACGGGCTCCGACGACTCCAAGTCCTCGGTGTCGGCGACGCACCTCTCGATCTCCAGCGGCGACAGCGCCTCGCCCCGCGAGGGAGAGGCGGCCATTGCTGCCGGTGGTGGGGAAGAAGCGGAACTATCGAAGCAGTAGCCTGTAGTTTCGCCCCTTTCTATGCAACGAGTCAACGAGTAAGCATCTCCAGGATGGCTTTGCCGAAGTTAGAACATCTTCACGATTTTTTTTATTTTTTCTTTGAAAAACATCATGTTCTCTAACTTTCAAAAAGATATTAGGAAGAAAAAAGTTCATCTCCAATACTGGCAGTGTCAGGATTCAGGAAAATGCCAACGGCGGCGCGGCTCTCAGCAGAGGCTACCAACCTGCGGAGCTATACAATGCGACTTGCTTGGGATTCCAGCAAAACAACGACACTGCATCAAGCGTCGTCCTTGGAACATTACGATTACGTCTTTACGTATGTGCCGCTACACTATCTTAGAACAGGCACCACGTTCTGCTCGTAGTCACTTAGAACAGGCACCACGTTCTGCTCGTAGTCACTGCCAATCAGTGAGATAAATCCAAATATTTTAGTGATGCTGGGAATGTATACTCCCTCCTGTTCCATATTAGAAGTCGTTTAGGACAATGACACGGTCATCAAAGACAACTTTCACTTCTCTTTTCTATACAAACCTTTATTAGAAAGTTATATATGTATATTCTTATGAAAGTAATTTTCAAGACAAATCTATTTATATGATTTTCACATTTTCAAACTCAACAACTTTAAAGTTATTCAAGATTTATATTCCCAATGTTTGACTCAAACCTTGTCAAAACGACTTCTAATAGGGAACCGGAGGGAGCAGACCCGGCTACTTTAGGGCAGTCTCAATGGAGGTTTCTACAGTGCAGATTCCAAGAGCAATTAATGTTTATTGAAACTATCCTTCCTAACCCATAGTTTCTATAGCATTGTTTCGACTGAAGGTTTTTTAATGCAAACACAAAAATAGATTGATCAAATGTGGCAGCTATGTTTGCAGCAAAACACTTCCAGAGCCACACGCTGCCACATTCATCCATATTATTTTGGATCAAACACCACATGTTTCCACATTCCAGAACCATACAGTAACAAATATATGAACTTCAGGAACTAGCACACGAACTTCAGGAACCAAAATATGTTTGAACCAAAATATATTTGATAATAATCCAAGAATAGAAGAATCGATACCTATGTGTCAGGAATAAAGATAATAGGTAGAAATGGATAAGAACTAACAAGTACATAAGAACCGAAATTCATGATAGACATAGTAAAATAATAAAGTTCACAAGTCTAGACAACCCATGCAACATGTCTTGCCAAGATACAAAGATAGCACATCCAGGAATAAAGCAATCCATAAATAAAGATAATAGGTAGTATAGTAAAATAATAAGGTGGAAGCATCCATCTCTCTTATGGCCTCATGGGAAGACCAACATCAGGTCATACAAACACTCCATCAGGTCACACCGCACTCCAGAGACCAACATCTGCAAGGACAAAACAAATTCAGCTACTATGCAGTAAACAAATGAATATTAAAAACATTATTCAGTAATATTTGCACACAAAGCTGCATTAGCATGAGGTACCTAATTATTTTGGCTATATGTATGACCAAACTTTTGCCAAATATGATCAATCAAATCATCTTAGAGTTGTTTATGTGCTTGGCGATCACGTAAGGCAATATTTCTGTTTAATTACTTCTTCCACCTCTGGGTTATGTCCTTGGGATATTTACCTTCCACTACTGAACTGCACACAAACAATTTAATCTAGTGTTAATTATAATATTGACAGCTTATACATGCATGCATATAGTATAGTGGACCATCACAAGATCAGACCTGGCTACTCATGCACCACTACATAGCTACCTAGGACTCCAAAATCCCAACTATTATCTGACAATAGAGAACTAACGAGCACATGCATCATTCGAACCCTTGTAAAGAGTAAACCGACAAACAACACAAGCTCAATTTAGGTGCTATTTACAGGTGCATAGCTAAAATCATATATACGAGTGTCTAAAATATATATACGAGTGCTATTTAGGTGTCTAATATCATATACATTTAGAAAAAAGAAAGAACGTGTTACTAGGTATTATCGGTGACGCTAGATCGACTCGACGGTGTCGCTTTCAGCTATATCAAGATTTTGGTGGCAAACAAATTACTAGTGGACACAAGCTTGACAGTGCACATGACTAGGAAAAGGAAATAGAAATGCATGGTGGTAGAGCCCGACCTGAATTTCCAATATAGTATCTATCTATCTCGATCAAGTGAGACAAGAAACTTTTACACTACATTTATCAAAATAATGAAAGCTCGTTTGGATTGGGTTGCTAAATTAAGTTCCAATAAGTCCCTTTGACATGGGAATGCATCCACACACAGAACAATATATGTAGTTTTCATACTTATCATTGTTTTCAGAAGGTCATAACTTTGGCCAACATATCTTTTCACAATTGACAACTTCTGATACAAGAAACATTAGCATATTTGAAGTATTTTTTCTGATACACAGGACTTCTATGGACTAACAGAATTCCTGATATCATGAACCTATATGGAATTATGGCTATTATCGCAAAACCAATTGCTACTCCAAAAAGAAATATCAACATGCCTAAAAGGTGCCTTGTATTGTGATTCGATCTATGACAGTCACAATTTTGCTAAAATTTGCAGTCAAAATAACATGACAATCGCAATGTAATCTATTTAAACAATGGCTCAATAATTCAATGTCGAATATATCAACCCAACAGAAGCTAAAATATGCACAAAGAAAATACGGTGCCAATCTCAAAGTAAATTTGCTCAAACATACCATGTATTGGAGCCAATCAGAGAAGAACTAGTCAACCACACAGGCTGGGCGGTGGGAGCCGGGTGCATCCATCAGTAGGTGCGGCGGAAGCACCGGTGGCACCGACACCAGCAGATCGAGCGGTGGGGGCGGTGGGAGCACCTGTGCCTTGCCCTGCACTGCCATGCGTGGAACTTGAAGAAGGTGGCCGCATTGGATTCATCCCCGCACAGACTTGGGATGGATTGGGGCAGATGGATTGGATTATTTCCAATTGGGGATCGATGGCTAGGGTTTGGGGGCAGCAGTGGATTTGGGGGGGCAACAGAGGAGAGCAACAAAGGGAGGGCGCGGGAGCGAGCGCGCGGTGGCGCGAAGGAATTGGGCGCGACGCGGGAAAGCAAGCGCGCGCGCGGGGAGGGCGACGCGGGAAGGCGAGCGCAGGGGAGGGTGGCGGCGGCATACGGATCTGCTCGCCGTCGCTGGAACATGTGCCGTTTCTCCCTAGTGCGGCCGGAGTCATTTCTACGTGCCTCGATACTAGGGTAGACGTCGTTTCCTGAGTAGGAAACCGTTTCTATGTTTTCATCTCTCTCTTCTTTAATTCCTTTGCCACATCAGCAAATAGATGAGCTGTCCACAAAATTAATGCATATAGAAATCACATTAAATTCTCCATTGGGACTGCCCTTACTGATCTAATGCTGAAGTATAGTATTTAGAATGAAAAGTTATTGCATTGGATCGCGTGCACGTACATCCTCCCTCCGTCCTACAATAAGTGCACATCTCGTACTTCGAGAAGTCAAACACTTAAAAATTTTACAAGATATATATTTAAAAATATTAATAATTATGATATTAAATAAATATTATTAGATTAATCACGCAACATATTTTCATGACATATTTGCTTAGAGGCACAAATGTTAATATTATTTTATATATATTCAGTCAAATTTAAAACTTGTTGACTCTTACAATACGAGATGATCACTTATTTTGGGACGGAGGGAGTAAAGAAGATGTGACTCGATGTGACGAGTGAATAGTTTGATGTGACGAATGAATAGTTGATATTTGGTAATCTGTCGCATTCTGTAGGTGGCTGACATGTGTTTTGAAAATCTATTAAGTAGGTAGGAGATGTCACTTGAAGGTGTGACAATGTGACATACAACATTTCGATTTTTGAGCAAGGTTTTAGGAAAAAAAGAGAATGCACGTCAGTGTAACTGTAATGCAGACGTCTAACATGAAAGAGAACATTTGATAAGCTATTAGAAACAAGCGATGGAGCAGTGACCTAAATGTAGTTCTTTTTTTTAAGTTTTCTACAGAGGGGGAGACAATCCCCTCTCCCCCACCTAATTCATTCAAATGGCACATATCAGCCCGCATGATAGTGTTTTACCAATGTTTACACTTATGATTTACGATGCCATAGAAAATAATTTACACCATTCATCACACATTACAACTTCTGAAGTTTTCAATCTGCAGCGCCACAACGTTGCACCTTCCTTGCATGCCAACAACAACTGTTAAAGGCTGAGCTGTTCATCTCTGAAAATGACCCCGTTCCTTTGTTTCTAGAGCTGCCAGCAACATAACAGGATCAAAGTTTCGAAGTGTAGGTTGGGACATGTGCTGGAAGAAGCAACTCGTCAAGCGTGGTTGTGGTGATGTTCGTCGAAAGCTGGAACTAGAGTGCATGCCAGAAAGCCACTGCAAAGTGGCACTCAAAGATAATGTGTGTTCAGTTTCCTCCGCCGCTCCACAGACTACACAATTCGCCTCGGTGACCACATGCTTCTTCAGTAGATTGGTACTTGCACTCTGTTTTGTACAAGCAGTCAAGCAGACAATCTCCCCAAGCCAGAAATCATGCAAAAAAGAGGGGACTTTTACGGTGGACCATACCACCCTATACCACTGTTAGAAAAGGACCGTTATGAAAGGATCCGACGGCTGATATTAATTATATACCACCCTCCAAGTGTTGATTGTTGAGGGTGACGTATCAATCAGTGATCTCGGCCTCACAAGCAAGCATGAGGCCTTGTTTCTAGAACACATCGAAGAATATAGCATGTGTGTTAGCATGTTAATCCATCGAATGGCTAGTTGAAAAAAGGCTAAATTCTTTTATGTAGCTTGCCTGAAGCCCTGTGCTTTTTACATGTTTTATGCTATCATGTATACAATGTATACATATGCATGATTGATCCTTTTGAAAGAGCCCATATGTGCAGTGCTTCTGTAGTATATGTTGGTGTCTATGCCGTGTTAATGATGGAAGTTTGAGGTCCTGTTTGTGCGATGTCCCTTGTTGATTCATGCAATCATGTGTAAATAATGAAACATGTTAGGTGTCAGGATTATTCTTTGGTGTTTGACAATTTAGAGATGCTCATTTTGACGCATGTCAGTATTCTCAGAAGATTTCTTAGTTCTTTGCTAAAATTTCCATGTCTTGCTACTTTTTCAATGAGGTGCAAGAATGCAAATCATTACATAATGATTTTGATAAATAATACAACATACAAAAGCGACACCTTGGAATGGAAAATAACAATACAACAGGTGCCTATAGGTTCTATTTATGCTTGATATCCCAGTACACAACTTTTATACGAGGTTGACTTCATTTGACAATCATTCAAGTTTGAAACCGTGTCTAAATAAAAACCTGACCAATATATAACTAGCACCTGACAACCAATATCTAACTAGCACCTGATGACCAGTTCAACAAAAATCGAAGGGGTCGAGATCACTGATTGATACGTCACCCTCATCAATCAACACTGGGAGGCACAACACTCTGGATGAGGGCTAACTGCATACAAGTGAGAACGATTTTAAAATTTCGATATGCAGATAACAATCCAATATGCTGGTGAGAAGCATGCAGGCTAACTCCAAAAGGGCTACCAAAGATGAAAAACAACACATCCTTTTCTCTCAGGGGATGCAGATAATAATTAGCTGGTTACAAGTTACTACTCAACAACATAATTTTACATGACCACAATTTTTTTTCTAGAGACAACAAATGATAACAGATCAGGGCATCATGCTAGCTACTTTTAGCATTCTTCTTGGTCCAATCTAACTCCATAACACTAGGACACTAATCACCCAATAATTGTCCATTTAAAAAAGAACCACATTACTCTATGAAACACCACATATTTACATCTAGGCATGAAGCTGAAAATTTCATCATACATTGCATTTATAGACCCCAAAAATGCAACATGAATTCCACCTAGACATTGCAAATATAGAGCAAGCTTCAATCAAGAACAATCCAGGGCAACACATTGTCACAAAAAATGATTCCAACATCCACAACCAATTTGTTCTGAAGTGTAGAAAGGGAAATCAAACTAAAGTCTCATGGTTGCCACTAATCCAATAAAATTAACCATTATGAACAAAGAAATGTGATAACCTCAAGCTTGTACTGGAGGCACAAGGGGGCAGTGACAGGCTGCTGAAGAGACGAAGAGGTACACCACCCCGCCACCACCGCCCTAGATCAGTGGAGGAGAACCCATGCGTCGGCCCCGGGGCACTATACACTGGAATGGAGAGGATGTGGACCACCGCGGCCACAGGCACAATGGGGAAGGAGGAGACAACATGGACAGTGATGACGGTGGCATCCCGGTAGAGGGAGGAGGGTTAGGGGTGAAGGCAGCCACGAATGGGGCGGCGAAGCAGGGAAACGAAGGGGCCGACCATGATACGGTGGAGGCGGAGGCGGCCATGAACGGCGGAGGCGGCGGCGGCCATGAACGAAGGTGGCGGCGAATCCGGGAAATTGCGGGGGTGGCTAATCATTGAAAATGCGGCGGCACAGATGTGGGGGGGGGGGGGGGTGACGGGGACGCGTAGGGTCAGGTCGCGTGCGGAGGGGAACGACTGAACAGATGGGGGTGGAATCAGGAGGTTACCAAAATTGAAAAATTTACAACAATTACCTATGTACCCTTACCAAAAATAGAACCATACTGCATACCACCACTTGGTGATATGGTCCACCATAAAAGAGAAAAAATGTTATTCCCATCGCGCGGTATAAGGGCAGCAGTTCTCGTATACCATCCCAGTGACATCCTGTAATATCTTCTTCCAAGTTTGCAATGTTGACATGCTGTTGCACCCAAGTTGACGATAACGATCCCTGCGGATGGTGTAGCCGGTGCAGGAGCTTGAGGAGGACGCAAGAATTCTGCATGCTTAGGTTCTTGACGCCGAGGCCCCTGATCACGCTTTTAGTGTAGGTAATCTAACATTATTGTTTTTTGGCTTGTACACTAACTGACCTATCTCATTTTTTGAATCAATGGTGTGATGAATCAAGAGTAGGTGAGGAGCGCATCGGGTAGATATTGGATCAACAATTGGATGAAGAAAAATCAACGGTTGAGATAAACACGTGGTCACATGTATATGTGATTTTGCCTTTTCCATGTATACCCTTATCCATCATCTTTTCTTGGTGCTTACGAGCTCAGTGGCGTTTCTTTTTGCTGAACACACAAAGAAACAAAAATGCAAAACAAATTTTGGTGTCAATATGGATGCAAGAATACTTTCAATCCGAGAGCCCATGTTCACCTTCGAAGCATTCTTCATGCACACTAATCTGGATGCATGATGAATGCTAGCAAACAATGGTCATGTTTGGATCTTTCTTAAAAAATGTCATGTTTGGATGTATGGGTTAGAGTTAATTTGAGTTAGTTGAGGCTTAACTAGTTCTAAAGGATCCAAACAACAGAGTTAGATTGGAGTTAATTGCATCTAACCCAAAAAAAAACTATCCCCTCCATCATCACATGCTAAGCTGTTGAGCATACAAAAAGTGGATTTTCTCTCTCTCCCTCCACTCACACCTAATGATTAAGAAAATACATCTAATGTCATTCTAATCATTCCATCCAAACACCTATTTGGCTAGAATTTGAATTAAAAATTAACTCTAACTCTATCTAAGGTCCCCTTCGGTGCTGCTCCACAAACAGCTCCCGGAGCTATTTTGGTCGGAGCTGTACCAAAAACCTCTGCACGTGAAGCGGTTCTGCTAGGCTAAATAGGAGAGGGGGAGCTGTTTTGCATAGCCAACAGAAGGAGCCTGCGGAGCTTAAAAAAAAGCAACTCTGCCTGCTTCAGCTCCAGCTCCGCCCGTGTGAGGAGCGCGGCCAAACAAGCCCTATGTTAGGATATCCAAACAAAGCCTTTTGTATTTTTTTTAAAAAAAAACAGAGCCTTTTGTGGTAAAGACAAATTCATCCACTGGGGAGCATTTTGGAAAATTACTTTGTGAGCATAGGGGCATATGCCCACCCTATCTCTCAGCCATCGGATCGACATCGCAGGGCTGAGATTGAGCCACGTCATCCCAGTCTAGAAGTGACGTGGCAAATTCTCAGCCCTGCGATGCCGATCCAAGGGCTGAGAGTGCACCACGTTATAGGGTGGGCATATGCCCCTATGCTCATAAAATTCACTCTCGAGCATTTTTCCTTCACAACTTGATAAGTACGTACCCTCCAACATTTCCTTCATATTCCAGTCACTTTTAAATCAACACCCAAACATCATCGACGCATAACAAGGAGTCCATTTGGCTAGCTTCCAGGTGTGAATTTCATACAGATCGGTGGTTTGATCTTGGCAAGAGAAAGCAGCGACGAAGGGAACGTCCATATGCCGTCGCCGCAGATGAGGCCTGATGCGACCGCCGGCACCAGCAACGTGGCCTCGTTGGCGTCAATCCGGTGCCAGGTAAAGACCACCACGGTCCCCACCACCATGTCGACGGCGAAGCTGGCGCCGACGAGGAACGGCACGGCCATCGCCGTCGGCATCGGCACGAACCTCCCGTACCGTGGGGGCAGGACGTCCCTCGCCACGTTGGTGAGCACGGCGAGCGCGAAGAAACCCACGGACAGCGACAGGCAGTGCCTGGGCAGCGCCGAGAAGCCCTGGGCTCCCAGGAGCGCCATGTTGCGGTAGATGAGCGCGTACGGCGCCTTCCAGTACCCGTCCGGGTCGCCGACGTCGAACGCCCTGTAGAAGAGGAGGAAGGTGAGCGGCGTGACGACGCAGCCCATGGCCGTCCCGACGGCCTGCGCGGCGAGCATGGACCGCGGCGACGTCATGGTCAGGTGCGCCGTCTTGAAGTCGTGCATGAGGTCGGCGGAGATGAGCACGAGCTGCTTGACCAGGCCGCAGCCGACGAGGCCGGCCACCACGCCGTCGTCGCGCCCAGCCCAGGCCGCGAGGACGAAGAGCGCGAGCTTGCCGTAGCTGTAGCCCATGTTGATGTCCGTGAGCCCGGCGCCGTAGGAGTTGGAGAAGCCAAGCACGGGCGCGAGAGCGTACGCGACCACCACGTAGTACCACCTCACCTGCCGGAACATCATCGGGATGGTGACCACCGCGACGACGCTCATCATGGCGTACCCGGCGTACGCGAGCCACGCCGGGATGGAGTCCCGGTTGAAGACCTCGTCCCGCCGCAGCTCGTCGATCGCCGCCGCGTTGTCCATGTCGGTCACTGCTGCATGCATCTCGTTTAACCATCAAACACTTCGATTCACAAAGTAATTTCGATGGTTAGGAATTGTATTTTTCTTTTTTGGCAGTCTCCATTTCTTCTACCTCGACCGTTGCTGCGTCTGAGTTTCGATAGTTCGAGTATGTTCTTGGCAGTAATGCCGAGGACCTTGACGAAGTGGTAGATGCCATCGCCCATGATCAGAGCAATGCAGAGGAATGACTGCACGGGAGAGCAACCAAAATGGTAAGATGTTCTGCAACATATCAGCACTGCGTATTCCCTGCTTACTCGCTTGAAGAATTCAGGTGAACTGGTGAAGTAGTATCAAGCAGCAAACCTTGTAACCATACAAGCTGGTCATGCTGCTCTCCGGCACGTCGGCCGGGTACCAATCCCCCTTTCGTTTGCTGATGATTGGCCACAGGATCCCCCAGGAGAGGATCGCGCCGAGGAATGCGGAGACGTTCACCAGGTGCGGGCAGATCATCCCGGCGCCGACGTACGTCATGCTGAAGTCGAAGAAGAACCTGATCACAGGTCACATCCGACGAACGACAGAGTTCAGAGAGGGATCGTCATTTTTGTTTGATGTGAGCATCACAGGATAGAAGGCTATTACGATTGCTTCCAGGCCTGGAGGCCAAACGTAGGGAACTGAGCGAACCCGCAGAGACTGCCACCAGTGTAGAACCATTGGAAGAAGCTCCACAGGAAGCTGATGCTGAAATACTTCAGAAATGAACGGACTTGCTTCCTGCAGTTGAGTGTCAGTCAAATCATACAGAATTTCGAATCATTTCTTCCACACAGATGCATACTAATCAGCCCCGTGACACCGATTTAAGCATCGAAACAGAGAGAATCTCCACACGTACTCTGCATTCTTGTCTCCTTGAGGGGTGTGGAACCCGTTTATAAGAACAGCCGTTGCAGTCCCGCTTGGGTACGTTAGTTTGTAGTCGATGACCAAGACCTGAATCGAATACATTTTCAGCAGTCACATTCTTTTCAGAGTAGGATTCCATAGTCTTTGTCTTCGAAATGAAGCACCTTTCTGAGGGGAACCAAGGTGAGGAGACCGCCGAAGCTGCTCGCGACGAGGAACCCAGTTATCCACCCGACCCCTGGCTCCTTGACGCTCCCCGGCACGTTCCCCGGCGTGTTCACCCCGGCCGCCTCGTACGTCCTCCTGTTCAGGCCCAGCATGAACGACCCGAACCCTGCGCATTCACACCACCGCCCACACCGCCCACACCGGTCACGACACGTCACAAAGCGGCAATGACGCGCGCGCGCGCGTCCAAGCGTCTATGGCAGAGCAGGCCAAGCGGATCGAGCGCAAGATGAGCTGGTGGCAGTTTTTTTTTGCACGTACCGCAGAGGCCGAGGGAGTAGCACGCGACGGCGCAGGTCTGGACGACGGTGTTCTCCTGGCGCGTGAAGGGCCTGGCGGCGGAGGGGCGGACGCCAAGGCGGGCAAGCGCGGCCGTCCACCCGCGGAGCGCGAGGAACGCGAGCAGCGCGGCGGAGACGTTCATGGTTGGGACGAACCCCGTGGTGAGGTTCAGCTTCATGACGATGACGGTGTACATGGAGCCGATGAGCGCCGCGGCCACCAGGCCCCGCACCGTCAGCTGCTCGCGCCACGGCTGCTGGTGCTCGAGCGCCGCTGTGGCAGCGGACGGCGCAGTCGCGGCCAGCTCGGGCTCGGGCTCAGGCCTCGCCTCGCCGCTGATCTCACCCGAGTGATCGACCTCCATGGGAGAGCGGTGAGAAGAAGATATATGAAGTGGTTGTGGCCGAGGCCGGTGTCGAGGTGTTACCTTACATAAATGCGCAGTCCTTTCGGTCCTCGGCATTTGCAAAGTTTATTGTTGGGGAAGAGATGATTTAGAAGCATATCTATCTATCTTAGGGCACCCCCCGTGGTCGTAGAGAGCACGCTCTCTATAACATAACATGTACAACTCAGCTATAAACACAAATATAGATACCACACCCAACAGATTATTTTAACATTTATTCTAGTGGGTCTTGCATCCATCTTCTTCCTCCATCTATCTGTATCTCTTGCTCATCTTCCTCGAGCTGACAGGGGCTCCTCCCCGGCCGCACCCCTCCTCCGCGGCTATGGTGGGGTTCAATGGCGTGTCGTCCACCGCAGCTCGACACCAGCAGTCCGCCGGGCTTTACCTTTATCATCATCTTCCTATCTCCTCTCCCCTTTCTCTGTCTTCCCTTCTTCCCCATTTCCCCCACACCAGCACTCCGGCTAGCCAGCCCACTTCGCAGCACAGGCAGTCGCCTCCCATCACCCTACGCCGGCTGATAGTAGTGTTATGCAGCACGGGCCGCCACATCCCGTTCTCCCCTGCGCGACCTCGTCCCCATGTTGGCGGTCGCGGCCGCGGCCCGGTCTTCCCGCTCTACGCCAGCATACGCAGCTCAGCCTTCGTGCCCCACACACCGGCGGCCTCACCAGCGACCTGACAGTTGCGCTCCACCCATATCGAGCACCGAACTCCTCCACTCTGATCCCCTTCCTCATCTTACTCCCCAATCTCATCAGGTAGTCGCACACTCGCACCCCGCCTCACCTCAGGCCGGCGTCCGTGGCCCCTCACAACTCCGCTAGTACCTCATCCTGCTCCCGACCAACGCATCGCCGGTCTTGTCTTGCTAGGCTGCCTCCGCCCAGCGCTGTGACAACCCGCCCAAGAAAATACCGTACTATCGCCTAAGCCAATCCACTTTGGTCATTAAGCAATAATAAAGTATCATCCTGTCGTTAGTTGCTGGGTTAACGCCCGGTGAAATCACTTTCATAGCAACAAAGGATCGACACATATGCATTAAAACTCACGCGAAGGCGAGTCCAAAGTACAACACATGATTAAAATCCAAATCTGCCCCGAAGGGTTTAATTATTACAAACCGACGTGCTTGACATGATAAGGAAGTTCGGAGTTTTGAAAACATCAGAATTAAACTAAACGGCGCGGGGAGCATCACAAGAGGCCTGTCATGATGCCTCCATTCATCGTCCTCCACCCACTCCAGCTCCTAGCTAGGCGGGATCTCTCCAGGCCACACATCACTAAAAGCATTACCTGAAATCAACAAATTACAGCAAGACTGAGTATGCTAATACTCAGCAAGACTTACCCATAGGTCACAACTACATCACCAACTCTAGACATGAAAGACTTTTTGGCTAGTGGGGTACTTTTGCTGAAAAGCAACAAAGAGTAGGTCCTTACTTTCAAGACTTTAGCTCAGATTCTAGTTGATCACTCTTCACTAATTGATTTGCACGACTTATGCTTGCAATAGCTTGCTCATGTAGTACCGATGACACCGATGACGTCCTCGTTGTCGGATTGCACATGGTTGGAAAAAGAATGAAAGTTTCGTCTCTCAACAACAACGTGACATCCTTCCTTGCACTTTATTTATCCTTCACTTGATTCATCCTCTTCATAACTTTCTTGCTATTCCTCTTTCTTTCTTTCTTTCTTTCTTTCTTTCTTTCTTTCTTTCTTTTTCTTTTCTCTTTCTTTTCTTTTCCATACACATATTTTTTTCTTTACCTCTCTCTCTCTTTTGACACCTTTCCCTCTCTTTCAAAGCTCTTTACTCATCTCATCTTTCATGAACACAATTTGAATTTAAAATAAAAACCATGCTAGAGACGAGACGAAACTTCGAACATAGGTTGTGTTCAAGGAATACGATGCGCAAAAGATATATAATGGTTTGGGTATGGAATTCGGCGATGTACGGGACTTTCAATGTGAGAGTCTCGTTACCGAATGCACGACGAGGCTAGCAATAAAAGATAAACACAAGGACATGATCATTGCTCGAAATTAAAACTTCCAAGAGAGAAAGATCCTAGCCCAACTCATTATGCTAACCGCACTTATGGTGGAGCGAAAATTAAATTGGCTTCGTATAGGATTTTTCTTAGACTCTCAACTTGGAAAAAGAGAATTCGCTAACCTTTATTACATGGGGTTTTCAATAATTTTCAGAATTACATACCTCCAATTTTAGTATCAAACTTAGCACAACCAAAATGAAGTTCTAGATCAAAGCATGATGCGGGTAATTTTAGAGGTAGAAACTCCACTAAACACCACGGTAAACGTTTGACGAGGGCCCGGATTAGGGCCCCCTTTGACGGTGAGATAATCTTTCAAGGTGAAGTCTTCTGATGCCATTGACAATGTGAAGGCCAAGATTGAAGACGAGGAGGACCGAGGACCCCTGTCAAGACCATCACTGGCAAGACGTCATGTTCCCGACCAGTTGCCCACTAGAGGGACCGCCTCCGAGTAGTCTCCGCCTCACACGACAAGTCTCTGCCTCGCACGAGCAGTCTCCGCATTGCACGATAAGTCTCCGCCTCACACGACGAGTCTTCACCCCGCACGACAAGCTGCTCGTTCGCACGAGCAGTTTCCACCTCCGACTAAGGTGCGGGCCATGCCACGCGACACGATCCCGAGACGCAAACACCTTCACCGCGACGCGTGGGGGAACGATTCCCCGTGCCATGCAAACACACCAGCTGGCGGCCGGAGCGGGCAGCTGGCCCCGACAGGGGTCTTAATACGGCCCTGCTCGGCTGCGCAATCGTCAAATCGCCATCATCTCCAACCCTGTAGCACACAAGCTCCGCCCGAGACACTCGAGCACCCCCTACGATGAGCTCAGGCCTACGGTTAGGCCTTAACGTGGTGGGCTTGTCCAGTGCTCGGACGGACTAAGTCGCCGCCAAACTACTCAGAAGGAGCACCAGGCGTCCCGGAGTGAACAGCCCCGCCCGACCACGCGACGACCTCTACGACAATGCAACACGACTCTACTTCAATGCATCCCTATGGACAGCGACGCGTGAGAGGACATCTCAGCGATCGACACTGTAACACTTCTTTTGTTTCCCTCTTTGCCCCTCCCCTTGCGTCTATAAAAGGGGGAGGAGGTCAACAGTCACAAGGGTTAGCCGACGAACCGAACACCCATTCCGACTGACTTGGGCTCGACACCCTCTCCTGACCAGTTTGTAACCCCTACTACAAACAACCCTGCACGGGAACATGACAGCTCGACACTAGACGTAGGGTATTACTCCCCAGAGGCCCGAACCAGTATAAATCCTGTTGTCTCTTATGCTAACCATCTGAGCCCTACACACGATCGATAGAAATTTACTACCGACGGTAGAGAACCTCGATAGTTGGCGCGCCAGGTAGGGGCACATCATGTGTCTCGACGAACTTCACCAGCGGATCAGATGGAGGGCCGCAGGGTTCCGTTGACCCCTGGGGCCACTTTACGCTCCTGCTCCCTCGGCTTCGTCTACACCGGGCCGACGGAGTCCGTCGCCGAGCGTACCTTCGCCTGGCCACCCCATCCTAACGTCCTGGCAGGGGCAGCGGGACATGCAACGTTCGTCTGAGGCTTCTCGGATGAGACGATCATGGCCATGTTGGGGCCAAACCCAACACATGAGCGTTTTAGGCTCACCGCCTACTACCTCACTGACCTCGCCTTCCAGGTGAGCGGAGCCGAGCCGCTCGCTTGGGGGAGTTCATGGAGCGGTACACCGCCATGTACCGATAAACATGAGCCTCTAACTTATGAACAAACACCAAAAACATGTATAATTCACTCGTCAACTGGATCGAAAGGCCTAGTTCATCAAGAACAGGAGCCTCTAAATGATGAACGAGTGAAGAACACATGAACAAATCACCCATGTATAGAAGCACAACTTTATATGAAATAGCTGGATAACTGAAGTAGATCAAAGTCATATAATAAAATAAAGATACAAGAGGACTCATACCTAGATCCTAAAGTAGACTTGGAACCTGAAGTAGAACTCCTCTAGGCTACCTCCTAGCCTTGGAAACCTAAAGTGAGAGAGGAGGAGTAAAGTGTGTTGGTAAGAAATGAACCCCCTCCCCTTCTATTTATAGGCCAGAGCACCGGCGCAAGAAGGAGTGAAACACCCTGGGGATGGCCTCTAGGACCAATGGACAAGCACCACGTGAAGGCCCTGGATCAACCGACCCAAGGTCAGCCGACCCCAAGTAGGCCCCACTCGGGGTGTGCTTCATCGGGGTGGCTGTCCTGTGGGCCCTTAAGTCAGTCCATGGTGTACACGTGTTCTTGAAGCGGTTTAGGCGCTCTGGTGGGCCCATGGATCCATGTGAAGTCCACGTGTCACGTTCTGATTTGTCGGGGCTTGCCTCCCTTGGATTGGTGACATGGCATGCATGTGTGGCACCTAAGGTGTCTTAGCTTGCATGCATGACACTTGAGGTGGCAGCCACTCCTTGAGGTGATGTGGCATGAATCATACAAGGTGAGTTTGCCACTTCTTTTAAGCTTATTTTCCTGCAATCACATAATCTCCAAGGACAAGTGGAATTATTCTTAACCGAAATATGTGTAAGAAATGCCTCTTGCTCCTTTATTCATGAGTAAATTGACAGCTAAAGTAGGCACTTAACAGCCGTCAACACTTAGGTGCATAGGCATATTTGTGAAAAGTTTTTGGTGGAGCTTGGATATCACCAATCTTCTCTCCTCCCTCACCACTGCACTCTCCAATCTTATCCGACCCAAGCGCTTGCCCACCATAGCACTTGTATGCCTCTATCATCATCCTAAGATGTGGATCATGACCCGACAACCAACCCATCATTTTCCTCAAGTCATCGTTTTCATCCTGCAAGCGATCAACATAATGTGCAAGTTCCAGATTCTTTACAGCATGTAGTTCACAAGTAGAGTAAGAAGTGGGAATATGTGCTTTCAACTCAGCCTCAAGGGAAATAATGTAAGCATGCATCTCATCAATCTTTCTATGCAAAACAGGGCAAGAAGTGCAAGCACCTAGCAAAGCAGGTCTAGACTTAAGCTCAGCCACTTCAACCCTAAGCACATCTAGTTCCTCACACTTGGAGGCATGCTTTTCCGTAAGAGCAGTAAGATCGGCTAGGAAAACCGAGCAATCACCACAATCAACCTCATCAGAAACAACAGGTGAAGCCTTAAGCGAATCTATCTCAAGCTTAGCATCAAGGTTACGTGTTTCTAGCTCAGCTACTCGGTTCCTAGCATTTTCTAGTGAGGCCCTAAGCTCTTTCCTCATCTTCTTTTCCTCTTTAAGCATATCATCACGGTTATCAAGCAACTTGCCAAGCTGCTCATTCTCCTCACGCAAGAAGTAAAACTCGTCACATACCTCACCCTCCGAGTCGGAGTCCGAGTTGCTCTCGTGACTCTTCTTGCTGCTCATTCTACTCAGCCCGCTCAAGTTCTCGGATGACTTCTTGCTCTTGTACCGATCACCTTCATCTTCGCTGCTACTGGAGCTCAAGGAAGAGTAGGCGGAGCTGGAATCAACATCGCTTGCTCCGACCACTGCTTGGGCCTTCTTGCCATGGCTGCCCTTCTTCCTCGATCGTCGCTCGTCCTTGTGCTTGAGCTTGTGATCACACCTTGATCGGTACTTGTTGTCCATCCTCGACCGGTGCTTGTAGATATCCTTGTTCTCCACCTTCTCCGGACAGTCGGCGACGAAGTGTCCTGGCTTGCTGCACTAAAAGCATGTCTGTATGGTCTTCCTTGTGTTCACCTAGTTCTCGTGCAACCTCTCGAACCTCCTAGTCAGCAACGCCAGCTCGTCCTCTCCAAGCACGTCGAACTCCTCATCTAGCAAAGTGTTGATGGTTGAAACGTGTAACGAACTTCGATCCGCAAGCGTACAGACCACTAGCCTTTTTCACCACAGGGTGATTCCCTAGGTTCTTGTCAATCTGCGAAGCAAGGGGATCACTAGCGTTCGATATAGCACTAATCTAGTTGATGCAAACCTTTAGATAAAAGATTAATCTATAAACTAAAGACAATCTAATCTCTGAACTAAGGAAAGTCAAAACCAATCTAACCTAGGTCAAATGAGAGACGTGAGATACATAAGTTATGGAGAATGTTTGCCCATGGAGGCTAGGGTACTTGAAGATGCAATCACCTAAACATGATAAAACCGATCTAATCTATCTAAATATGTGACCACGATTTAGCATTTTCCCTCCCCATGTACTATCACTAAGCGAAGGTAATCTTTGCTAAACCTTTGATGATCACGGTATGTTGACATGGTCCATGGGAGCGACTCGAAAAGCATGGTGGCCAAACCTTTAGCATTAAGCATCATCAACAAATGAACAATAGATTACGATTTAAACGAGAGTTGGTGACTACATATCAAGATCCATTACAACTCCAGGGACAAATAATGAATCTACTCCATCAAGATGCTAAGCATGGTACCGTTGAATGCGGTAGATGCATCCGATGAAGATCAATCCTCGCCGTCCTCCAACTCCGACAGCGCCGCGGCAAGGCCTCGGCGTCCTCCTCCTTGTGGTGATCTCCGACGGATCTCCGATGAATGGATGTCAATAGGGTAACCATCTTGGGGTGCCTAGGGGGTTGTATTTATGTCCTTGGGGTGCCTTGGGGCGTGCTCCACCTTGCCTTGCACGAGATCCTCCTTGGGAGAGAAGCAAACTTGGTTTCCATAAAATCAACCCCATCCAGATTTTCCTGATTCGCAGCCCTTCCTTGCCGGCGCCACATCTCCCACGTACGGACTCCAAATAATGCAAATTCAGTGTCCAGGTTGTGTGCCACGAAATTATCTTCAATTTTAGTATTCATTGCTTTCCTTGGAAACGAAGATAAGATCCCCAAAACAGCCTCAGAAGATAATCTGTTTGATTTCGGATTTGTCTGCACAGCTGGCATTTCGGGGGCCATATCTCCTGGCTCCTTGACCCGAATTGGGCCTTACATATGTCCAAATCAAAGCTATCATCGAGGCCCACAACTTTGATAGTCAAACTTTTGCCATTAGAAGCCGTTTAAGTCTCCGAATCTGCAAAGAAAAATCATGCTGTTCTGGGCTGTGAGAATATCTCTCGGGCTGAGTTGATCTCGTTGGTAAACCTTCTAGTCCCCGGAGTTTTACGTGTTGATACTTCGATCCTTGGGTCATTTGGAGTTGTGTTCACTTCATGTCTTGACTTGTGATGGTCTTCATGATCTTCTCATAAAATGCTTGATGAACTTATCCCGAAAGTCTCCTCTTTAACGTTGATTTTCTGCGTAAATAATAAACTCCAAAAGCCACATGTAAGTGTGAACTTGTTACATCATTAGTATGCCTAGTGGTGGGTTAGTTATAATTCAAAGCTCAAACCAAAATGTAACAAGTGCTCTTGATTGACGGAAATCGACTGTCAACACAAAGACATCATGGAAGACAAAGAGTACATCCGGGGGATGCGTTAGCGTTAGACTTAGCACCTGAGGCACCGATGAGAGAAAGACTATGGGAGTCAGTCGAGCTCTCAAGACGGGCTGTCACACCGCAATTCACCTCAGCTGACTTGAGCTTTGAGAACAACTCGCTCACCGTCAGGGTGTCATACTTCTCGGACTCAAGAATAGCCTCCACCTTTCCATCCCATATTGTACGATCCAACGAGTGCAAGAGCTTTACAACTCTGTCATGATCATCGTACGGGAGCACAGCCACATTGGCTCTCATGTTGTTCACAACAACCATAAACTACTGGAACAAGACATCAATTGACTCACCGGGAGATGAGTGAAGTTCTCATACTCTCTCCTGTAAGTCGCAAACAGCCGGGCCTGAACCTGAGCATTTCCAACGTGAGCATCCTTCAATTGCTCCCAACCTACAAGCTAGGTCCTCTGTCTGAACCTGATCGAATTCAGATTGACACAGAGCACTAAACAAGTAGTCGAACGCCTTATTGTTGGCACCGTGCATGTCCCTCGATCCTGGAGCAAGGAAGTTAATCGGATGAACATAAGATGTGTTCACCGTAATGTCCCAAAGGATTTGTCCCTTACCGCGGAAGAACGCAGCCATCCACTTCTGCCACATCTGGTAATTTGAAGGACCGATTAGGCGACCAGAGAGGGGGGGGAGTGAATGGGAGCTGCTTCTCGAAGGAGATCGAGACTCCAACAAGATGAACTAACTCGGTCGGACACCCAAAATTACACGCTCCGTACTTCTACCTTCCGTTTGCGGAAACCACGTAGCCACAAGAGTGCTACTAGTCCTAGGAACAAACACTACCAGCAAACTCGACTCCTACATGCTCATGGCAACGGAAACAACACGGGAGCCGGCGGGACCGGAGGGGCGGTCTGACCGGGTATGGGGGCGGTTAAACCGCCTCCACCTAGGGACCAAGGGAACCTCCAAAATGCCTCTTCCGAGCACCAAAATGCCTCACGGTTTCACTAGCAGAAATCTTTGATCAAGGCCAAGATGGCTATCAGGAAATCTTGGTGAAAACCAAAACTTCACCCAGGGATTGCAGCGAAACTTCGGGAATAGCTGGGTTACCTCCTGGGCAACCTCTACCTCAAAGGAATCGACCCGAATCGCTCACAATCAAGAGGAATAGAAGATTTCAGCTCTCTAGGGCAAGAACTCGAGCAACTTGAAAAACCACCAAATCGAGTCCGATTGAAGGGAAATTTGGGGGTAAAGTCACCAGCCAAAGAGGCACAAAGTCCTCATACGTGACACCCAACAAAATCCCCAAGAAATCGTCCTCAAAACTCCGCCACCAAAATCACAACAAAGAGCTCCGAAAATCACCACAAAGAAGGACGGGAAAAACAACACACAATCTTGAGGAACCACGTCGAACCATCTATACATGTCATGAAGGTTCATACAAGGTCTAGCTTGCCACCCATACATCCATCCCTCTCTCTAGATCTCACATGAAGCACTCAAGCTAGTCCTAAGAAAAACTTGGTAAAATGAGAACGGAAATGGAAAAACAAATGAGCTAGAGTTCAAAGAGTTAGCTACCATCCATCCCCTCAATGAGTAAATATGGAGGCACCCAAAAGACCAAACTACCCTTACTTAATAACTAGGGATACAAGCCCCTCAAGGGCGAATTTGGAAGTCTTAAGATTTTCTTCATCGGACGGATGCCCAGCGACCGCAACCTGCTTAGCCTTGACGCAAGCCTTGCGATCCCGACGCGTGTCCTCCGCTTCGAAGCTTCTCGGCAGCTGCGACCCGGGCGGTCAGACCCCCCTGGGCGGTTAGACCGGCCTGGGTGGCCGCACCTCCTCGTCGAGTCTTCGACGACGGTTTTGTGGCTCAACCGAGTAACCCAGTGGTTTTCTGGTGAAGCACCGCAAACCCTGCGAACTCGGTGTAGCCTCCGCCAATCGCCACTCATGACTCAGCTCTCACGTAGTCCCGACTCGACCTTGGTTTTGAGGCTCAACTAAGAAACTGTCCACGACTTCGTCCTGCTGTTCTTGCCACCATGCGGCCTGCACTTGACTCCGCTGGCCATCGGGTCCCTCAACCAAGCCTACTTGTCTTCTTCACACCTGGAGGCCTCACCTGCGACGACCTTTCGCACTTGTTCTTCACCTGCACCAACACCAGTCAAGCCACAACCTGCACCTGCAATACTTAGCATAGAGTCAGTCCACACAATGTTGTCAATCACTCATCACACCAGGAAGCGACCATCCACCGGTCCTCGAACCACACATGGTCCTTAATCTCCCCCTTGATGAGTGCATTGACAACACACAAGATTTGGTAACCAGAGAGAAAAGAAAAAGCAAAAATGAATAAAAAGAAACTTCAACAAGCGATCGAAAGCCAAAGAAAAGGCAAAGAGCAAGATCACTTGAAGAAGACAAGTCTCGGACCCCTTAGGCAGGGGCAAAAGCTCGACACATCCGAGACAAAACCATGCTCAAGCAAAGAGCACAAACCATCAATCCAAAGCTCGAACAACACAAAAAGCTCCCCCTGCACATATGCAAGCCCCCCCTGAGCCAAAGCACACTCCCACTGAACCAATGCAGCAATGCAACACGGGAATGCAACAAAGAGCAAAATTCTGCTCACTTTGCCCAGGGTGGTTAGACCGCCTGTCCTGGGCAGTTAGACCGCCTTCCTGAAATCTGACCGCCTGGGGGGTGGTTAGACCGCCCCATGAGACCGGCTCTGCACCAAACTTTTCAAAAACTGCCATAACCAATTGGAACACCTTCCAAAAGCTCCCAGGTGCCCAAAGCTTGCACAAACTTCTCCCGCTTGTTGACAATGCATGAATCAAGGCAAAATGCGAAAAGTTTCAACATATAACTTCTCAAATATACAAAATTCATCACAAGGTGCTACACATGTCCAAATGAGAAAATTAGATACTCTACAGGTTCGTAATGACCTCAACTACATGATCACCAAGTTTCACAACCATTGGACAAGGCTAAAAAGGATTTGAGCAATTTTGCGAAAATTTACCCTCTCATGAGCAAAGTCCTAGATATGAGCAAACCATGTCAAAATAGCAAAGCTACACAAACTTCATGCCAGGACAACCATTCTAATCATAAGACCATCACAAACACCCGCAAACACCTTATGTCATGTCAAAGCCACCGAGCCATGTGCCTAATTCTATATATGAGACTTCTCATTGGTAGGCATCATGCAACGGTTTAGCACCCAAAGCAAATTTAAATTAAGCACATATGACATGGGAGCACTTTTTCCCAAGCATTTTACATTTCATTTTCAGATTCTTATTTGGTACATGAAATGTCTTTGCGACAAAAAGGAACTTATGCCCCTTCACAAGATAAAGCAAGAGGGCTAAACATTCATGATGGCAAATGAGTCTTTGTCCCCATATGATCAAAATTAGCTATCCAACCACAAATTAAGCATAACCAAGCCACCAAAGCATGTCAAGATCATATAAAGGCATTTACACATAAGAGAGCATACATGTGACATTTTTCAAAAACATATCCATCAACCATGGATTATAAATCAAGATCATCAAGAGCTAAGCCAAACTAACCATATCATACTAAACTAGCTCACACGATCATATATAGCACATCATGGTGAACAATGTATATAGGAGAAGCTTTTCCTAACAAATGCATATGATACAAAATGCATGCAACCTAAGATACAAAGATGCCTATACATCATGTTACATATGCCATGCCAAATGCAAGAAATGCATAAAAGAAAGATATACATATGCTACAAAGGAGCTCCCACACCCCAACTCAAGAAATTAAACAAACACCAAGCTCCCCCCGCAAACGAGTGAAAGTTGCTTGATCTAGGGGTTTGGTGAAAATATCAGCTAGTTGGTCATGTGTGGGTACATGGATCAAGGTTATCTTCCCTTTCTCTACATTGTCTCTCAGAAAATGGTATCTCACTTCTATGTGCTTGGTTTTGGAATGGAGCACTGGGTTCTTTGCAACGCTTATGGCAATGGTGTTGTAACATTGAAGTGGGACATGGGTATACTCCTCACCAAAATCACTCATGGTGTATGTGATCCAAAGGAGCTGAGAGCAACAATTAGCAACGGCAACCTACTCTGCCACGGTAGTGGATTGAGCAACACTCGACTGTTTGCGGGAAGACCAAGACACCAAAGAAGATCCCCAAAACTGGCAAGTCCCAGAAGTGGACTTCCTATCCAACCGACACCCGGCAAAATCCGCGTCTGAAAAACCATGAAGCGCCAAAGAAGAGGACGCAGAGTACCAAAGGCCAAAGTCCAGAGTGTGACGCAAGTACCTGAACATGCGCTTCACTGCTTGCCGATGCGAAGTCCTTGGAGACGCTTGAAAACGAGCGCACAGACATACCGAGAACTGGATGTCCAGCCTCGTCGCCGTCAAGTGGAGGAATGACCCGATCATGCTTCGGTACTCCTTCTGGTCCACGTGTTCACCTTGCTCATCCGCATCAAGAGCTGTAGTCATACTCATAGGCGTCGCCATGGACTTGGAATCCTCCATTCACAATGTCCTTGGTGTACTTAGCTTGGTGCACAAATGTTCCTTCCTTTGATTGCTTGATTTGTAGCCCGAGGAAGAACTGCAACTCACCCATCATGCTCATCTCAAATTCCCTGCTCATATCCTCTGCAAACCTTGCAACAAGAGAGCTAGACGAGCCACCAAAGACAATATCATCCACGTACACCTGCACAATCATGATATCTCTGGCCTGCCTAAGTAAAAACAAGGTCTGGTCGACCATTCCCATCTCAAACCCTCGCTCAAACAGGAACCCCCTTAACCTACCATACCAAGCTCTAGGCACCTGCTTCAACCCATACAGCGCCTTCCTCAACTTGTACACTCGGTGGGGGTACTTCTCACTCTCAAACCCCGGTGGTTGCCTCACATACACTTCTTCCTCCAACACACCATTCAAGAAGGCACTCTTCACATCCATTTGGTGCAACTTGAACCCTTTAGCCACGGAAATGGCTAGAAGGATCCTAATCGCCTCCAAACGAGCTATGAGAGCAAAGGTCTCCTCATAGTCAATCCCCTCCTTCTGACTGAACCCCTGAGCAACAAGCCTTGACTTGTTTCTCACCACTTCAGCTTTCTCTCCCTCTTCGTTCTTCCACACCCATTTTGTACCAATCGGCTTACACCCTGGGGGAGGGTCAACCAGTTCCCACACCTGATTTCTCTCAAAGTTCTCCAACTCCTCATGCATAGAATTAACCCAATTATGATCAGATAGTGCATGTCCAATGTCTTTGGGCTCAAAGGTGGCAACAAATGCAGCATGAGCGAAATGAGAATTGTTCCGAACCCTCGATCGTGTAGTACATTCATTCATGTCGCTGATGATCCTTGAAGCTGGGTGATCCACTTGTACTCTCCGGGGACGTTCTTGCCTTGATGCTACCTCCCCCTCAACAGCAGCTTCTCCTTGATCTTGGTTTGTCGTCGTAGGTGTGGGAGAGGGGCCGTTCATCATCGTAGTCAAAGTAGTAGGTACATGCTTAGCCGCGGGCACCACACCGCCATCTTCATCGTCTCCATGTTCATGCTCCTCCTCCCGAAAGATCTCCCCGCCAAATTCATCATCACCTGCACACTCAAAGACAAGCTGACTACATGGTTGTCTCTCGTCGGAGGTTACCTCGCAAGTCTCCACGATTTAATTAGTTTCAAGATTGAGCACACGATATGCTCTAGAGTGAGATGCATAACCAAAGAAAATACCATCGACCGACCTAGCCTCAAACTTGTGCAACTTCTTCCCTTTCTTTAGAATAAAGCACTTGCAACCAAAGACATGAAAGTGACTCACCTTGGGTGTACGACCATGCATGAAATCATAGCAGGTTTTCTTCTTATGCACTCTGAGGTAGATCCTGTTCGAAACATAACACGCGGTATTCACCGCTTCAGCCCAGAATCTTCTCAGAGTCCTATGCTCATCAAGCATCGTCTGAGCCATCTCACACAAGGTTCTGTTTTTCCTTTCCACAACACCATTCTGGGGAGGCGTATACGGACTTGAAAAATGGTGTTCAAGACCCAAGTCATGGCAAAAGGTTTCAAAATGAGAGTTTCTGAATTCTGCGCCATTGTCACTGCGGATTGCTCGTATGGCATCTCTATGCCTCACATTCCTCAACCTCAAGACAAGATACCGAACAAAACCAAACGTCTCCCCTTTCTCCACAAGAAAGAACACCCACACATACCGAGAGTAGTCGTCCACCACAACAAGGACATACCACTTCCCACCCGCGGATCGCACACGAGCTGGGCCAACAAGGTCTATATGGAGCAGCTCGCATGGACGCTCAGTCATCACATCGGTGAGAGGCGGGTAAGAAGAGGCTACCATCTTGGCATGCCTACACGGCGCACAAACCAACTCTTTCTCAAACCTCAACCGTGGCAATCCTCGGACCAAATTGAGTTTAGTCAAGTGAGACAAAAGATCAAAGCTCAAGTGACCCAACTTCCTATGCGACTTCCACAACTCACTCAAAGAACCAGCCAAGAAACAACACTCAACACCAGCAGACTGAGAAAAATCCGCTCGAAACACCTAACCCTCGGGAACGACTATACAAACAAGGTCTCCTCAAGAGTCCAGAATCTGAGAACCACCAGGCCAAAACAACACCTCAAAACCCTCATCCAATAGCTGGGACACAGAAAGGAAATTGTATCCAAGCGATTGAACAAGAGCAACACGCCTGAGAGTGATCTTGTCACTCACCTTAATCTCACCTTCTGACAATACACGCCCACGCCCATTGTCCCCAAAGGTGATGTACCACTTTGTCACCACCGGGATGAGACTTAAGACCCTTGTCTCCGATCATATGCCTCGAGCAACCGGAGTCAATCAACCAAATGTTCTTCAATTCTCCCACCTGAAATTCAAAAACGAGCACATGAGTAACAAACGACTCAGCACTGGGGTTAGTACCAAAAGAGTAAAACCAGTGCCGAGCCATTTTCTCAAAAGTGGGGTTAGCACAATCCAAAACATCTTTCCTACCAAAATTACCTCCACGAACACCACCACGGTAACCACTACGAGGGAACCATCCCTCTCTAACTGGAGGAGGACCAAAACCACGAAAGGACGACCGTGGACCGTCCCTCCTCTCCATCTCAAAGCTACGACTCCTCTCTTCCCTGTATTGAGCACGAGGGGGAGAACGCCTAGCAAACTGATCACCTGCAGACTCTCCAGACCAACCACCAGCACCACGACCTCCAGAACTGAAACCACTCGACTCACCACCTCGAAAACCTCTCGCGCGCGAGTGGGGGGGGGGGGGGGTTGAACCCCCTAGCTCGGCCGGTCTAACCGCCCCCTCTGGGCAGGGTCGGTCTGACCGCCTGGCCAGGCCGGTCTGACTGCCCTCTCTAGAAAAACCCATTGGCTATGGGAACTCGCATCTCCCCATGCCGGAATGCTCCTCACAATAGCTTTGCCCCTGGGCAGTGGCATATGAGGCTTAGGTACACCATGGGAAGGGTTGTACCTATTCTTGTTCGCCCACTCCTTTGCCATCCTCTCCTCACGCTTCCTCTTGAAGCAAAACTCATCCTTGTGACCATCTTTCCCGCAATAGCCACAATGAAAGTTTATGGGCTTAGGATGGGGCTGCTCACTTGGTTTCTCTCCACTCGGCTTCTCAACCAGTTTTTCCTCACGAGGTTTCTCAATCGGTTCCTCCCCACTTGCCTTCTCATTCTCTTTCCCAAAGAACACTTTCCCCAAAGTGCTCACAAACTTGATAGTCTTTTGGAAATCATTTGTTTGTGGAGGAAACACGAGTGGAGCTGGGGTTGTGTCTAGTCGGTTCCTAAGATGGTTCAGTTTAGGAGGGAAAGCATTTTTGTGGTGGGTTTTTGGTGGCTCTGGGATATTCTTTCCACTTCCCTCACCAAGTCCCTCACCATCCTGCCTCTTGTATGTCTCGATCATTATTCTCAACTGAGGCTCATGACCAGACAACCAACCCATCAACTTTCTCAACTCATCATTTTCATCCTGCAAACGTTCAACATAATGTGCAAGTTCCAGATTTTTCAAAGCATGCAATTCATAGGTAGAGCAAGATGTAGGAATTAGTTCTTTCAACTTAGCCTCAAGAGAAACAGTGTAAGCATGCATCTCATCAATTTTTTCATGCAAAGCAGGGCAAGAAGTGCAAGCACCTAGCAACGCAGGTCTAGACTTAAGCTCAGCCACTTCAACCCTAAGGATATCTAGTTCCTCACACTTGGAGGCATGCTTTTCCTTAAACATAGCAAGATCAGCAAGGAAAATAGGACAATCAACACATTCAACTTCATCAGAAACAATAGGTGAAGCTTTAAGAGAGTCAATTTCAAGCTTAGCATCCAAGTTCTGTGTTTCTAACTCAGCCACTCTAGTCCTAGCATCCTCAAGCGAAGCCCTAAGCTCTTTCCTCATTTTTTAGCCTCTCTAAGCATGTCATCATGATTATCAAGCAACAAGCCAAGACGTTCATTCTCTTGACGCAAGAAGGAAAGTTCATCACACACCTCGTCGTCGGAGTCCGAGTCACTCTGTGTGCTCTTCTTGCTGCCGGAGCTCAGCGCCATGGTGCAGAAGCCGTCTCTAGCGAAGCAGCTCAGCCCGCTCAGGTTCCTGGACGACTTCCTGTCCTTGCGACGATCACCTTCATCTTCACTGCTGCTCGAGCTCGAGGTGGAGTATGCGGAACTGGAGTCGACGTCGCTCGCTCCAACCATCGCTCGGGCCTTACCTCGTCTCTCCTTCTTCCTCGATCGTCGCTTGTCCTTGCGCTTGCCCTTGTGCTTGCTCTTGTGGTCGCGCCTCGTCCAGTACTTGCCATCCGTTTTCTACTTGTGCTTGTAGTTGTCCCTGTCCTTGACCTTCTCCGGGTAGTCGGCGACGAAGTGTCCCGGCTTGCCGCACTGGAAGCATATCCTCGTGTTCTTCCTCATGTTCACTCGGTTCTCATGTAGCCTCTCGAACCGCCTTGTCAGTAGCGCCAGCTCATCCTCTCCAAGCACGTTGAACTCCTCATCTGGCATAGACATCAAAGAGGACAAGGAGAACATCCTGGTGGATGGGTTAGCGTTAGCCTTTCCTTTCAAACCACTGATGAGGGCGAGACTATGGGAATCAGTCCAACCCTCAATCTTGGCTGTCATGCCCCGATCCACCTCAGTCGACTTGACCTTCGAGAACCGCTCGTTCACGGTCAGGTTATCATACTTCTCAGACTCAACTATGGCCTCGAACTTTCCACCCCAAACCGTACGATCCAATGAGTGTAAGAGCTTGACGGCTCTATCATGATCATCGTACGGGAGCACATCCACATTGGCCCTCATGTTGTTCACCACAACCGTGAACATCTGAAACAAGGCATTGATTGACTCACCGGGGAGATGAGTGAAATTCTCGTACTCTCTCCTATAAGTCGCATACATACGAACCTGAACCTGGGCATTCTCAATATGAGCTTCCTTCAACATCGACCAGATTCTACAAGCCAAGTGCTCGGTATGCACCCGATTGAATTCGGATTGACACAGAGCATGAAACAAGTAGTCGTCCGCCTTGTTGTTGGCGTTGAACATGTCCCTTGATCCTGGAGCAAGGAAGTCCATCGGCTGGACATAACCTGTGTCCACCGTGACATCCCAAAGGATCTGACCCTTTCCGCGGAGAAACGCTGCCATCCGCTTACTCCACATCTGGTAGTTCTTCCCATCGAAGTGTGGAGGTCCCGAACCCCATTCCTGGTACACCATCTTTGGATCTTAGACTGGCTAGAGTCAATAAAGACCAGAACCGGCTCTGATACCAATTGATGGACCGATTAGGCGACCAGAGAGTGGGGGGGAGTGAATGGGAGCCAATAAAAATTCTTCTCGAAGGAGATCAAGACTCCAACAAGATGAAGTAGCTCAATCGGACATCCAAAATCACACGCTCCGCACTTCTACCTTTCGTTTGCCAAAACCATGTAGCCACTGGAGTGCTACTGGTCCTAGGAACAAACACTACCAGCAAACTCGACTCCTACACGCTCACAGCAATGGAAACAACACGGGAGCCGGCAGACTGGAGGGGCGGTCTGACCGGGTATGGGGGTGGTTAAACCGCCTCCACCTAGGGACCAAGAGAACCTCCGAAAAGCCTCTTCCGAGCACCAAAACGCCTCACGGTTTCACTAGCAGAAATCTCTGATCAAGGCCAAGATGGCTATCAGAAAATCTTGGTGAAAACCAAAACTTCACCCAAGGGCCTAGGGGCGGTTAGACCGGCTACCGGGGGCGGTCTAACCTCCTGTACCCAGCAAGAAACTCCGAGCAAGAACTCCTAGCAAACAACATGAAAACAACCCGAGATTTCACCTGAACACTCCTCTGATCAAGGCGAAGAAACTCACAGAGGAAAATCCGGCCAAATCAAAACTTTCACCTGGAAGGCCCAGGGCAGTTAGACGGCCCCCCTAGGCGGTTAGACCGCCCCTTCCAGAAAACCTACCCGCGGGTCAACCCTCAACTTCCCATCGCCCGATCTCCCGAATCACTCCAGGGATTGCAGCAAAACTTCGGGAATAGCTGGGTTACCTCCTGGGCAACCTCTACCTCAAAGGAATCGACTTGAATCGCTCACAATCAAGATGAATAGAATATTTCGGCTCTCTAGGGCAAGAACTCGAGCAACTCAAAAAACCACCAAATCGAGTCAGATTCAAGGGAAATTTGTGGCAAAGTCACCAGCCAAAGAGGCACAAAGTCCTCATACGTGACACCCAACAAAATCCCCAAGAAATCGTTCTCAAAACTCCGCCACGAAAATCACAACAAAGAGCTCCGAAAATCACCACAAAGAAGGACGAGAAAAACAACACACAACCTTGAGGAACCACGCCAAACCATCTATACATGTCATGAAGGTTCATACAAGGTCTAGCTTGCCACCCATACATCCATCCCTCTCTCTAGATCTCACATGAAGCACTCAAGCTAGTCCTAAGAAAAACTAGGGAAAATGAGAATGAAAAATGGAAAAACAAATGAGCTAGAGTTCAAAGAGTTGGCTTCCATCCATCCCCTCAATGAGTATATATGGAGGCACCCAAAAGACCAAACTACCTGTCGTATGGACCTCCCTGGGCCCACTACCTCGGTGGGTACCAGGACCGACTACTCGGTGGGCCCCTGGGACTACTCGACTTGTGCTGCACGGCCCCTGATGGCGTGGAGCGTAATGACTATGGTGGAGGAGTACTCAGATAGGAAGCTATGCATGTTCGGATCCATGTAAAGAACTCCTAGACGTACACGACTAGTACTCTCTCCTCAAACTGACTTGTAACCCTGCCTCTCGGACTATATAAGGCGAGGCAGGGACCCTATCTCTCTCATACGCACCATCTTGTAAACACACCCAATCAATCTAGAGCTACGTATCACACAGGACGTAGGGTATTATGCACCTCGCGGCCCGAACCTGTCTAAATTGTGTGCCACGTGTCTCTTCCTTCGAGTTACCGATCTCGGTGAGGCCACATTCATCTACCTCGGGTACTCCCCTTGGTAGGTTGCCGATCTAAAACACCGACAGCTGGGGCGCCAGGTAGGGGCTCTCGCCGAAGATCTCATGGCGAACTCGACGACTTCAATCTTCATCAAGCCAACTGTCGCCTTCAACCGCGGCGACGCCTTCGTCTTCGGGTCCTGGGTCTGCACCGTTGACGGTGCTGGATCTTTCCAACGCCGCCTCACCATGACACCCGACCCGAGAACTGGGCTCGTGACTCTTCCCGAGGTGATCACGGGCAACCTCACCAGAAAATTCGGCGAAATTTCACTCTACAACCAACATGCCGACTTCGAGTCCGGAGCCGCCTCCAACTCGAACTCGACGTCCCCATGGGCCATTGCATGCGAACCGGCTACTGAGCCATCGTGTGCTGACATCCCGCTCCATGAGCACTTCCCATATGGCCTTTGCAATGCTAGCAGGGCCCATGCGGAGGCTCTCGTTGCGCGCCGGGCCGGCAAGGAGATCGTCTCCGACTACTCTTCGGACTCCAACCCCGCCTCCGGCTACCACTCGGACTCTTCCTACGAGTTCGACTTCAGATCGGACCCTGATGAGCCCGAGTACGAGAACTCTACGACTGAGCAACCACTGTCAGGACCAGCTACTAGTCTGGTTATAACATCTACACCCGCCGGGAGATTCGTCTACTGGCCAGATCGCAAGCCTGCAGACCTGACAGGCGGGAACTCACGTTGCGTCGCCTACCTCAACTCGCTTCCCTCCCAGGAGGGAACACCCCTAGCTCCAACAGAGGAGCACACTCCAACAGAGGTGGCGACTACTGACTCCGGTCTCGGCACCCCTGATCGCCAAGTCTTCATGGCTACTGGTGAGATGCCAGGACCTTCAGGGACCCGACCCAACCGGTACTTCGAAGATATCTCAGCAGACGAGTTGTCTGCCAATGCACCCGCTGATGAAACCAACGACGACAAGAACGCCCGACGTGAGCGCAACAGGAAGCGAAACGAACGGTGCAGACGTCTCCGTGAAACCCTCCCCATACGGAGCCTCGCAGAGACCCTCGACCAAGTCGCCGACTGGGTGCACACAACCCCCGAACTGTGCCTCATGTCTATCACCATGATAGCGCGTCAGGCTCAGGGGATATGCGCGGGTGAAGTCATCGCAAAGCTCGCGGAGGATGCCTACTTCATGAGAGTCGACAACAGAGTCACTCAAATACCTCCCCTCAGAACTCGTGAACACGAGAACCATGAAGCCATAAGTCACATTCCAGCAAGTAATGGACGCAACCGTACTCGAGGAGAACAGCCACAGAACCCCAACCATACTAGGGCATCAGCTGGAGGACCTTCTCAGGGCGGTAACAGTGCTGGCGGCGCCGGTGGTAGTCGCAGCGCTGCTGATCATGGTGATGCTGGTGGCAGAGGTAGCGGCGGCGGGAGCTCCTCACACGGGGATGGCAGGAGAGCCGGCGGCGGAGGCGATCGCGGAGGTCGAGGCCATGCAGACAACCACATCACCGGCGCCTCACACGGCGGCTACGATGTCCGCCGCAGAATTGAAGAAATACGCCGCAAGAAGTCCTCCACGACAGGCGACAACGACGGCTTCCCCGCCTTCTCTGCTCGACTTCGCAATCTGCTTCTCCCAAAGAAATTCAAACCTCTGTGGATCACTAAGTATGACGCGAAGCAAGACCCAGTCCAATGGCTCAGATGCTACGCCCTCTCCATCGAAAATGCTGGTGGCAACAACAACACAAACTGCCTCTACTTTCCCTTCTGTCTGGACCAAGCACCACTTACCTGGCTCGAGTCGCTCGACAAGAACTTGATCGACAAGTGGGACCAGCTCAAGGATCAGTTCACCAGCAACTTCGCAGGCACCATGGGACGCTCGGGTACTTGCATGGTCCTGGCAATGGTGAAGCAGGAATAAGGCGAGATGCTACGCAAGTACATGCGACGCTTTTTCGACAAGTGCGCTACTATAGTCGATGTTACCGACAAGGAGGTCATCGACCTTTTCCAAGACGGTCTCTACCACCGTCGCACCTTCGAAGACTTCGGTCTCCACCGTCCGAGTTCCATCACTAAGCTCAAGGACATGATCACCTCATGGGCCGACGAAGAAGACAAGGCAAACGCCAAGTACGACGCCATTTGCGGCAAGAGCAAGAAAACTCGGGCAGCAGCAACAACAACACCAGGGATCAAGGGGGTCGCAACAACAACTACTCGGGTCCTAACCGCAAGCGCAAGCCAGACAATACAGTCGCGGCTATCCAGCGCCCTACGAAAGACAACTCGAAGAAGACCTCTGGCAGCTTCAAAGACTTGCTGAAAAAGAAGTGCCTATGGCACCTGGAGGGCAATCACACCACCAAGCAGTGCTACCAACTCCGGAGAGCACTCAAGGATTCTCCAGGCCCACGGCCTCCTCACGACAAGAAGGGCAAGAAAAAAGCCGACGAGGGCAACGACGATTTCCAAGAACCCGATAAGACGGTGAATGTCCTCTTTGGCGGACTACCCACCAGACGGTCTCAAAAGGCCACCAGGCGGGAAGTCTTGAACATTGAACCAGCGGTCCCGACCCCTCTCAGGTGGTCAGAGGTACCCATCACCTTCTCCCGCGCGGATCAATGGACAAGCTAAGCCGCAACCTGCACCTGTAATACTTAGCCAAGAGTCAGTCCACACCACATTGTCAATCACTCATCACACCAGGAATCGATCATCCACCGATCCTCGAATCACACAGGTCCTTAATGGCCGCAATACCACAAGTCCACAACCCAACATTACCACCAAACCTAGTCTCTAAAGTTCGTTGATACACAATGATACGTTAGTCGTTAAAGTGTCATTGCAAAGCGCCAATTAACATCGGGGGGCTTTGCCCCCACGGTGTTCTGCTAAAAAAAGTGCCAATTAGCATATCAGGATTTTCCTAGTAAGTGGCCATCGGTAAGGCCTGATTGTTTTGACGGGGAGGGTGGGACTGGGGTGACAAATAGGGGTGGCATGACATGTTGCGGTTGGGTGCTAAAGAAGCGCACCATGCCCAAGCTTAGCCCTATGAAAAGAAGATAGTGGCAGATGCCAGGTTCAACAAGGAAGAGATTGAGGTATACTCTAGAGAGAACCCAAGCCTGACGAAGAGAAGATGAGGGTGGCGAACTATGCATGGCTAGGAGGAAGAAGATAAAGACGGTGAGGTTGAGAAAGGACTAAGAGATCCTAGTGGACATGAAGAACAACACATCCCTAGCTGCAATCTCTTGCTCGTCAACATCCTTGAAGGTGTAGTTGAGTACACGAGGCTGCGCTTGAGTTACACACTTATACCTTCTTCCATTACAGCGTCAAGGGGCACATGGAGTTCTAATGGGAGACGATGGACGATGAGGAAGGCGAGGTGTAGAATTATGTGTTTGGCTACGACCGGTGGTTTTGACTCGCAATGTAGAAGGCAGAGTTGCTCTTGACTTTGTCAAACTGAAATTTAGATTTTTGACACTTCAAACATGTGACTGCACACATTTGACACCATTAAGATGGGAAGATGGGCTTCGGAAATTTGACACCCAAATTATTGGCACATTGGTTTACTTCATTTTGCCTCTTCAATGATTTTATTAACCTCTTTGCATTTACATTTTGACGTTGCTTAAAATGGAAACCCAATTAGTAGAAGGGAAGGAGAGATTTGATTAAGCTAATAATGCAAAAAATATTTCGTAATGTATTTGGTGTCAATACTAATACGCATATAAATCCTTTCAGAAGTATCACTTCATAAATGTCAAACATTACGTAAATATAATATTCACCCACGATATCACACATGCATGGTTACAAAGCACAAGTACACAACCGAATCAATTAGAAATTTAGAATGGTTAGCTGCACTACAATCGTCACCCCTTCAAAACACAACCGTGGATCATGCACAACAACACATAAGATCTAGTATTCTTGAGTTATGTAGCTTTGGAAAACGTCGACTAGTGCTGCAATCACCAAAATTTGGCTTGAGAAATTTACTGCATTAGAATTCACAAATTCTCCACGGATCCATGTGTTGTATCTCTTAATTGTTCACCATTGCTTGATTATTTTGCCCAAATTCTTTAGCTTCTAGGTGTGAACTTCATGCATATTGGTGGCTTGATCTTGGCAAGGGCAAGAAGGGATGACGGGAAGGTCCATATGCCATCTCCACAGATCAATCCAGATGCCATTGCAGGCACCATGAAGGCTGCTTCCTTCTTGTCCATCTTGTTCCAAACGAAGACTATTAGACTTCCAACGCACATATCGATCGCAAAGCTCCCACCAACAAGGAATGGCACTGCCATCGCCATTGGGAGGGGCACAAGTCTTCCATATTTGTGCGGTAGGATATCCCTAGCAACACTGAAGATGAATGCAAAAGCGAAGAACCCCGCGGAGAGTGTAAGGCAATGCTTCGGCAACGCGGAGAAGCCCTCCACGCCAAGGACAGCCATGTTCCGGTAGATCAGCCCGTATGGGGCCTTCCAATAACCGTTGGGGTTCCCGATGTCGAACGCATTGTAGAAGAGCAAGAACGTGAGAGGCGCAACTATGCAGCCCATGGCCGTCCCAATGAACTGTGCCACGAGCAAGGATCTTGGCGATGTCATGGTCAAGTGCCCCGTTTTGAAATCATGCATCAGATCGGCAGAGGCCATCACCAGCTGCTTAACCAGCGTGCCACCAGCGAGGCCAGCGATGACACCGTTGTCCTTGCCAGCCCAAGCGGCGAAGACGAAGAGCGCGATCTTGCCGTAGTTGTAGGCCATGTTGATGTCAGTGAGCCCTGTTCCGTAGGAATTGGCGAAACCAAGAAGAGGGGCGATGATGTAGGCCACAATGACGTAGTACCACTTGATCTGCCGAAACATGAACGGAATGGTGATCACTGCAATGACGCTTAGCCCTGCGTATCCGGCATAAGCTGCCCAAGCAGGGAAAGAACCATCCTTGAAGACCTCGTCACGTTGCAGGTCGTCAAGTGATACCATCTCCTCCCCATTTCCATTTGCCACTGTTCATTCAATCAACAACGGAAGGTCATTTTCAGAAGTGATGAAACATTTCAAAACTCATGCATCATGATCGTGTTTGCCGGATTCCCCTTTTCTCACCTTTGTTGCTAGCACGTTTCCGGTTTAGTCGTTCGTGCAGGCTCTTAACTGTGACTCCAAGGACTTTAAAGAAGTGGTAGAGACCATCTCCCATGATCAGAGCTATGCAGAGGAAGGCCTGGAAGGAATAAAGTTGACAACTATTCAGTTGCTTATAAGCTTTTTAAGAGGACAACAAAGGCATAAACACTCACACCACGATCACGCATGCAGCAAAGCAAAATGAAATTATTGGTGAGAAAAGAGAGACCTTGTAACCGTATAGGCTCTTCATGCTGCTTTCTGGTACATTTGCAGGGTACCACTCCCCTTTCTGTTTGCTGATGAGTGGCCACAGTATTCCCCATGATAGGATCGCACCAAGGAGGGTGGAGATGTTCACAAGGTGCGAACAAATCATCCCCGCACCAACATATGTCATGCTAAAATCAAAGAAGAACCTGAAACCAGCAGAAATTGAGAATCATCCATATGCTAAAATTTTGGAGATATTTAATGAACAATTAGCAAAGTATGTATATTTACGTTTGTTTCCAGGCCTTGAGACCAAATGTAGGGAACTGAACAAAGCCGCAGATATCACCACCTGTGAAGAACCATTGGAAAAAACTCCATATGAAGCTGAGCCCGAAATACTTCAGAAACCCACGAACTTGCATCCTGTCGTTTGACAAGTAAAATAATCCATTTGGATCGGTTAGTCATCTAGTGATGCTTGAGCTAACAGAAGCCTAAAAATGAACCTATGAAAGGTGTGGGGGCGATGAAATTCATACTTCGCATTCTTATCTCCTTGCTTGGTGTGGAAACCGTTTATGAGAACAGCAGTTGCAGTTCCACTCGGGTAAGTTAACTTGTAGTCAATGACTAAAACCTGAAAATGTCATGTAAAATGAGTGACACTATTGATAACAAAAATTCACCCAGTCCCCACCCAAAAAAAAAACAAATCATGGCCAAGAATTGGCGGCAAAGTTTGACCTGGGTAGCAAATTCGGTATGGAACAAATACCATATTCCTTAGAAATGTACACCATTTATAACTTGAGGTTAGCACCTCTTCAATAATAATGACGCAAAATCTTGAAAATTATATAGGGGCATCCAACGTTGCTCCAACTGAGCCCACTGCATACCTGTGTCCTCTATTGACAAATATGTCACCTTAGTCGCTGAAAGGCTTAATAGTGATCTGAAGGAGGAAAAAACTCCTTTGGAAAACTCTCCTTCCATTCTCTTTGAAGGTAGACCAAAGAAAATGACTACAAAACTCCTCAGTACTACTGTATGATCTAAAGACTATTCGATGAACGCATGTAGATCCATTTGTGAGAGAAATTAACCTTTCTGAGGGGAATCAAGCTCAGGAGTCCCGAGAAGCTGATTGCTGCCATGAACCCGGCCATCCAGCCGAATCCAGGGTCCTTGTAACTACCCGGCACGTTGGCCGGGGAGTTCCCGGACAGCTCGTACGTCTTCTTGTCCATGCCCAGCAGCGTTGAGCCGAACCCTCCTGCAAGCGCACGCGCGAATCTTATCAGTCATCACCTCATTCCTGCTCGATCGGGCGCCAGCGCAGAGGATGCTGAGCAGAGCAGCTGACCGCCGAAGGCGATGGTGTAGCAGGCGACGGCGCAGGTCTCGATGACGCAGTTCTCCTGGCGCGTGAAGGGTCGGTGCGCGATGCCGAGGCGCTCCAGCACGCGCGTCCACCCGCGGAGCGCAAGGAAGGCGATGAGCGCCGCGGAGACGTTCAGGGTGGGCACGAGCCCCGTGGTGAGCGCGATCTTCATCACGATCACCGAGAACATGAACCCGATCAGCAGCGCCGCCACCATGCCGCGGAGGGTCACCTGCTCGCGCCACGGTAGCACGTGCTCCTTCTCGCGCGCCGCCGCCGGGTCCGACTCCATGTCCTCGGGCACGAGCTCGTGCTTCTCGATCTCGTCGCCGCCACCGTTGCGCGCGCGGTCCACGGCATCGACGTCCATGGCCCCGGCTTGCTGCTTTGCCTTGCCTACCTCCCTGGCAGCAGGAAGCCACCAACCGAGGAGCGAGGAGAAGCGCAGAGGCTGGTGATCTACAGAAGTTTAGCGAATTTACACTATCAGACGGATGAGAACGGGATGTCAATAGTATCGGAGCTTTATATAGGGAAATCTTTGATAAAATGTCAACTCCTTTGAAAAATATGTTCCAAAATCATCTGTCGAAGTAGTTTAATGAATGGTTCAGGCAAAGCCTGTCCACTCTTCTTCACGCAGGTCATACTGATACTGTTCGTCTCGTCAGAAGATACTCAAATGGGCAGTTCTTCCGTATAATCTCGGTCATCTCACTTGCAATCCCTAATCGAAACCCAGAATTTTTTGGTCGCAGAAAAACGTATCCAGAACATTTCAAGTCGTCGCATAATTAGCTGTCGACAGAGTTGTTGGGGGAGGGTGAAAGGGACTTGCGCGAGTATGACCATTCAGTGGCAGCATTTTTCTCGCCGTCTTGTCTGCATATAATTCATATTGGAGAATGATGAATCATGATCTTTTGAACGCAGAGCTGATATTTTTCAGAGAAATGTCCTATTCCTGATAGGCCTGTAGTCATGCAGTTACAGTAACTCATAAGTGCTCTGTGATCTGCAAATGAAATTTGCATTTTGCAGCGGGCATCCCACGGTAACTCCAGTAACTTATGAGTTACTAGGTGCATGCCCGTGCGTTGCTACGGGCATCTAATTATCTATAAGGCAACACACAAAATACAATAAAAATTTCTCAATTGTAGGCATCACATCCGAAGAACGACTTAAAGTTCAACGCACAGTTTGATATGTTAATGCGGTAATTTGCCTAAGTGACTATGAAAATACACCCAAAATGACACACTACGTCTATTCAAAATTTATGTCGTGATGCACCGAAGTTATTGTTTACAATGCTTGGTAGACACTTTCTCCAAGAATTTGCTTCATGCGCCACAAGATCGACGAAGAAATTATGTCGCATAGCAAGACCATCCTGAAACATTTGAATATTTTTTGCTTAAAGTCAAAACACGACATGTAACATATCTTTTGCATATTTTAAGATCATGAAAAAGTAACATTTAATAAAGTATATTTACTCACTATACAGATGTCAACTTTTTATGACTTTTCCAGCTTGTCATGTATTGCAAAATGAGCCATCCAGTTACCTATTCATTTCAACGAGAAACAATATATATTCAGCTCCGGCCACCAAAGATAGAATGAATATCTCATGAGCCCAAATAATATGCTAAGAACAAACTTTTCGTTTATGCAAGAAACAATGCATTTTAGTAGTCCCTAAACCCTAAACTAAAAAAATGAATTTTAGTAATCCATCATTATTAAATGGCCCCACATGATGTCATTGCCAATCATCTCCACACCGTCATCCACATGCTTAAAAATAAAAGCGGTACTTCACACCCCACACGTAAGGAGCATCACTTACGAGATGCATGCACATTGTTCTGTTGCCGCCTCTCACGTCTCTTCCTATTCAGCTCGTCTTTCTTCTCTTGTGACATAGTTGCATACCGTTCTTTGTCCTTCCATCTCTTACGTTCTTTAGAATCCTCTCCGTCGGGCGCCTCATTTGGGACTCCTGGTGCATGGTTACAACAAGTGACTCGCAATTTACTACACATAAGTGACCTTGTAGGAAAGAGTACCTCTGGTACTTGTGTTTGTGACATCCACAAGAGGCGTCCTACTCCTAATCGATCTTGACTGTTGGTTCATAACTTAAATCCGAATGTGTACAACAAAAAAATGTCGATGAATGTCTAATCGCAAAATCGAACCACGAGAGGTTGTTTCAATGTTAGGACATAAAAATATTTGCATATGAAATATTCGAAACTTCAACAAAAATAATCCTCATCACTATTTCGGACTTAACCATTTTGCGAGTCGCTGTTAATTGAAAACAGCCCAATAGCATTTTGGTACTTCCAATAAAATTAGAAATCTTTAAAGTTGCACTCATTGTGCTCGTTATGTCATGCCGAATGTTACATTTTGTCAATATCACTTTAACGGGAGGAAGGTACCTTGTGGGTGACGCAATTCTATGCTAGAGGACCTCCTCGGCTATTGTAGATGACGCACACAGACCCGAGACAAGCAACCTTTAAACGAGAATGACAGGGATCCAGACATATATAATGCCCATTAATAAGGTCTCGAAGCACATGTTCCCTTTGAAGTTGAAGCAATCAGAATGAATGGATCTCGTCAGATGTCATCGCTGATGAAGCAAAAGCAGCCCAGTTATCAGTAAAGAATAACATGAACTTGCAGTCTACAGAACTGATCACAAAGCATAAAACGAGCTTTCGGTTTATCATTCGAAGTTCATTTCCCGATTAAATTTATTCTTTCTCTTATCCTTATAAGCCTAATTCTTCACTACTGCTACATATTTTGATTAGCCTATTTAGAGACTGCGAAAAATCTAAACCTACGAAGCGCTATGTTGTGTTGAATGCCGAGTAAAATTGAATGCATTTAGAATTCAATAACTATCCCGTCAAAAAAAAGAATTCAATTACTAATTATATACGAGAGACCCGATATCAATAACACGACCATTTGATGATCCGGAGATAAATCAACATAATGCCACCCAAAGATATCCCATACGGGTAAATACATGGCGGTGGCAACCTGATAGGAGTCTCAACTTACATACTCTTCATATAAAATCTGTACATTTTAGAAGCCGAGAAAAAAAGAGATATATTCACTAAAGTCAACTTACTTCTTCGAATTATACCTTCCCAATCAGTTTATATAGAAGCAAGAGTGTAGTTAAAATCCAAACAAGTACAACGGACAATCATATATTCCTATCACAAAATGGAAACTAAGTAGAAAAAAGAAAGGAAATGGGACGTTAGAGAACACAATGATACATATACATTTAGAATTCAACTACTATCCCGTGAAAAAAAAGAATTCAATTACTAATTATATAGAGGAAAATAAGGTAGGGTTGAGTTCTTCCAATAGTAAGCGGCAGGCTAATCATATGTATTGTGATGGATAAGGGCATCACAAACCCAGGGTGTATCTCAAGAAATAAACCTAGAGAACTTGAGCTACTATGCTCATCCTGTTACTATTCGGAAAACAAGCAACCTAGAGTGTGCGTCACCTGCTGAAAACAAAAGCTCACCATCATGTTTGATGAATCTCATTTGCTTTCGGCTCGCATTTAGAAAAGAACTGTTTTGTAACAATCTATATACTCCTGGTGTTATGACCTGCAAGCACAATTAAAAATGTGTCGGTATCTTAGTGGAAGGGTTAAAACAGGTGTTACCAAATAAATATCTAATGTGTGAAAAAATGAAACAGTAAAAGCAAAATCATCAACTCTACTTAATTGGCCAAAGCAAACCAACATACGAGTGGTGGACATACGATCGGGTATATGAACCCTCATCAATTTGCACTATAAAAATGTACTACTTACCCAAGGGTCGTTATTTCGTGACAATAAGATGTCCTGAACTTTATAACTACTTTTTGCATTCGGATAATAATTGATCACCATGGACCATAACTACTTTATAACTTCACGCCTACCAGATTTTTCTTGGGTGAAAATTTTTTTAACCTCAACCAAACACGTTCTTGACATGGTTAATGATCATAACGGGGGCAAGTCAACTCGCCTTCAAGAGTTCAAGGGTTTTCTTCTTCGTCGTGCTGCATGTGGATGCACATGCACTCGCTTGGGTACCAGCGAAATTTCAAAAGAGCTACGAAAATATACAAAGGATTAACCAACCCACCACCGGCCTCATGATTGATGGATAAATATACAAATGAGCTTATTTTTTCAGATTTTGGTACACGAGATATATCATTTTTCAGTACTTGCAAGTAAAAAAACTATATGTAAAATTGTCACATGATAGTCCCGAGAGTGGTGTAGGAAAAGAGACGGAGCATAGTTCATACTACCTCGTTAGGCAAAGGACACGAGCCAATAATGCTCGCTCTCTGCCTCTCCAAGCCGAAAACGAGTTGCCATTTTGCCGGATCACCTCGTTGACGCAACTAACCGAAGCGGAAGCGATTGAATGGAACGGCACCCGAAGCGTCGAGAGCTCCTGCACAAACGCACGGCCAACGGCGATGCATAATGGATGCGGGATGGGGACGGGATCGAAAGTTGTGAGGGTAAGGACGCTCGGAGAAAGAATTGCGGAGATCCGAAACGATCCGAGAGACGTATGTGGGCGGGGAGAGATGGAGCGGGGCGACGAGGATGCGGTGGGCGGGTCCGAGGTCTTCATCTCCCGACGCCGACGGTGGCGTGGATGGGGCGGATGCCAAGAAGCGTGAGGTGGCCGCGAGGTAGGCGCCCACGGCGCGCGCCGGGCTGTTGTGGCGGCGGCGGCGGCCTCGGACAAAAGTAGAGGTCGGGTCGCGGGGAGGGACGAGAAGAGGGGGCGGGCGGGCGCACGTACCGTGGGTGGGGGCGCGTAGTCGACGGCGGCGCCCGGCTCGGATCGTTGGACGGCGGCATCTGGCTTCAATAGTTGGACGGCAGCGAGGACTTGTTGGTTCTCCTGCGGCGAGACCGGCGGATCGTCGCCCGGGAGGCCGGATTTTGGGCGAGATCGACGACGATGTGCTGGATGGACGGTACGATGGGGGAGCGAGACGTGCGCGGCGAGGTGGACGAGTTGTGCGGGAGCGGGGTGGAGCGGAAGGAGGCGGGGGCACGAGGAAAAAAACCGTGCGGAGGAGGCGAGCCGCTCGGTAGAGCCACGTTTTTTACGTACCGAGGTTTTGTTCTCCTTTTCATTCTTTTTTAGAGTAGAGATACCGTATTTGCATTTTACGGTAACTCCAGCAGTTACCCTCTCCGCATCTGCAAAATCCTGCCATATGCAGCACGGGAGAGGGGAAATCCCACGCGCAAAAGCAAGTCGCTCCAGCAGCAATCGCGCAACCTTCGCGCATCCGCGGGGGCAGTTGCCTCCCGCCAGGAGGGAGAAGGCCGTGGGCGTCGCCGGCCACCAGCTCGTTGGCGGCGGCCCTGCTCCTTGCTCCTCCGCCGCGGAGAGGATGCGCATGCGGAGGTGCTTGGCAGGGGCGTGGGGTGTGGAGGGCAGGGCGTGGCAGCGACGGCTTGGAGGCGGATTCGTCGGGGGCGAGGCGGCGGCCCTCCCCCGCCCTTCTTCGTCGGCCGGCCGCGTCTCGCTCCACCTCGCCGGGGGAGCGGGGGAGGAGGCGGTGCCGCCGTCGGGGCCCGAATCGAGCTCCGCCGGGGAGCTTCACCTCCGAGTTCGAGGTCGCGCCGCGGAGGGACGGCGGAGGGAGCGGCCGCCGCGCCTGAATCTTCAGCTCATCGTCGGCCAGCAAGTCAACGCCCGCAGATCCGGGCCGATGGAGAGAATAGAGAGGTCGCCGCCATTCCGGAGGACCGCCGTCGCGGTGGCGCATGAAGAGGAGACGGCGGCCGTGCGGGCGGAGGAGAGGGTGGGGCTGTGGGCCAGGCGAAGCAGGAGGGAGAAGCGGGGAGGGGACCATGGCAGAGGAAGAGCGGTTGGAGAAGGGAAAGGAGAGAAAAATCCCAGGAAAGAGGAAGGAGCGGGTCACGGAAGGGGGCATCTGCAGTTTGCGGCAAGCGATGCAGCAGCTGTTGGAGCGTGAATAGTGATGGTCGCATCTTCATTTTGAGGTTGAGGGAAGAGTTAGGGACACTGCTGGAGACAGTCTAACGAATCTCAATTTATACAAGGTTTATACAAGATTTATGCATCCTTTACTTTTCTAAGTTTTCTTTGTAAGTTTCGCACACTTTGGTTTCACTAGTGGAGTTATTTTGTAAAAGCATCTTCAAGAGTGTCTAATTTTTTCCTCCTAAAAAATGGAATTTTACAACTTCTAAAAAAGTATTAGAAAGAATAAAGAAGGTCACGTCTAAGAGTCTCTAATAATCAACTCCTAAAATATAGAAGACAATTTTACATCATGAATCCTATATTATTTCTAAATTATTCTAACCACTTTATTTTTTCTCTATTGTACATTTACATCAGGAACCCTTATCTACTCTTTAATTTTTCTGTACCCTTCCACCTTTTGATTAGTCACGAACTCCGCGCGAAAGTTACATCGATGAGGTGTTTTTTCAGAATTATAATCTTTTAGAGGAAGTATTAGGAGTTGTTGGAGAGAGATTTTTTTCTCATCTTACTAAAAATCAAGGATTAGCAAAATATTTAGGATACAGATGCTCTAAGGAGCCCTTCTACACGATCGTAGTTAGAAAGAGTAAGGTGGAAACCTAAAAACTGGTTGGCTGCGTCGCCTTGATGCAACTGAAAACCCTGTTTCAGAATCCCCAACAAGGGAAACCTCATTTGATGGGAAAAAAATGTTGCGTGTTGATACCACATTAACCACAACCACCGCTTGAGAAATGAGAAGTTCGTGCAATGTTTATGTCCCCCGGTATAAAAATAGACTAGAGCAACGGGCCTACTTCATGCCGCTTTGCTACCTTGGATCGCTGACTTTGCATACCAAATATTGCAGCAAGGCAATCAGTGCTTTAATCCGTTGACTTCACCCAAGTAACGATAGAAAAAACAGTATCGTTCCAGCTTAAGCAACTGGAGAGAACTCATGTGCCACTGTTACACAGAAACAGTTTAAGAAAGAAAGCATTACTGCCAAGGGAGTATAGATAATTGGGAATAATTTACGATCAATTTGCATCATTGTTTGATGCTAGGGAACTGGTCATGTCTCCACGTTCGGGCCATCTGCCAAGTCCATGATGTTGGATGTTAGGGTGAAGTGCCGTCTCCGAGGAGGGGCCAATACTATCTCGCCAACTAGAGAATAAATGAAAAGTAGCAAACACCACTGAAGCGAAACTACCTTTGGGCGAGCCAATGAATGGCCGTCTGATCCCCTTTCCATTACTTAGGTTCCCTTTTTATAGGATCGTAACATTTACACTTTACAACTCTTATCCTTCTTTTTGACAATATGTGAAGCATCTCAAGGGTATTTTGATAATCTTACATGACCCGTACAACTCTTTCTTTACAACTCATCACTTTTTCTGATTAAGGAATAAAATCCAAGCCTCTATATCCGCAAGTGGATATACGGAGAGTACTTAGACTCTAAACCTCTCACCGAGGTAAACCAAGAAACAAGAAGAAAAATTCACCTTGTGCTTTATACACCTTTACAATGTGTCCACCCTCGTGGCGTGCCTCGCTGGCCCGGACCTTCGCATTTCGGCCTTGTGCTTCGCTCCTCTCGTAATCTTGCGCCCCATATTCATGCCGATCCTCGTGCTCTCGCATTCCGCCCGGCTCGGCTGCACCTCCCGAAGTCTTTCCTCTTCACTATGCTTCCCCATGTTGCGGTACCTTGGGATCTCGTCCGGGGCAACCTTCGAAGGGAAACGGGGTGGCTACGCTAGCGCAAAACAAAATTTTCCCCGCAAAACAGGAATTGTTGCTGTCGAGAGATCACGGGATTACCACTAGACGCGCGGATGCGGCGGAACCGTCTCGATGTAGACGAACGCGTCGAGGGTAGCGGGCGGTGCGGTTGCTCACATCCTTCTTGACTTGCACGTGCGGCTCGTCCGATCCAAGTGCTCCGGATGCGAAGCACCTCCAAGGTATCCACACGTACGGAGAAGGAAGCGACGCACGCCGGATCGCTAGGTCCGCGAGTGCGACGAGGAGAGAGCGTTGACGGCGCGGCGCTACTTCGGAAAGTTGTGTCTTTTCAGGAGGGGTGTGGTCCATATTTATTGGGAGGAAACCCCCCCACACCATCATCCATTAGCAATACGGGACTAATAGATGGTGTACCCCTTCCAATACTAATGGGCTTTACAACATTTGTGGCCCATTAGGACTTTTACACCATAATGGATCAAATCCATCTGAGCCCACTAGTGGATCAAATCCAGTTGACTCTAGGGCATATTTCCAACGAGTCTCCCACTTGCACTAGAGTCAACTATGCAAGTATATTCATCCTCATTCGGCTTCCAACCCCTTAAGTGTGTGACCCTATAGATTCACGTACACATAGACTTGACCCGAGTACATTACTCGATCAATAGTTGATAGCGACCTCTAGCAAGACGTGTCAACTCCTATGCATACGTATTGATCTTATCAGACAAACTATCACAACAATTCATACATGCTATTCCCTTTGCCTCACGATATTTGGTCTAGCTCCAAGCTGACCTCTCTTTCTCGACACCGTGATTCGGATCATGAAAAGGGGGTTAACCCTTAACCCAAAGACGGCCATGCATTTCTTGATCCGATCACTCGAGGGGCCCGAGAGATATCTCTCTCAAGTAGAGGGGCAAATTCTATCTTGATTGACCATGCCTCACGGCATTCTTCCCGACAAACCCGAAAGCCATCTTTATGACTACCCGATTACGGAGTAGCGGTTGATGGCCCCTAAGTAGGTCAATTCACATCTTGAGTACATGCGACAATCTCAAGTCTAAGGACATAGCGTATACGTTGTGTAAACGAGAGAACAAGGTCTCAAATTGGGTCGGTCCGGCCCCATGTCATACATGTGCCCACATTATTAGTTATACATCTCCATGTTCATGACTTGTGAAACATAGTCATCAACTAATTCATGTGCTAGTCATTAACTCATACTAGGGACAACTTTTAAATAACCATACAAGTAAAAGAGTTTCACAAACAATTCACATAATTGCCAATCAAATACAAGTCGCCTTTCATGGATATTCAATAAAAGAACCAAGTGACATGGATATAATGAAATATAATCATCTCTATAATTCCTTATAGGACATATTTCTAACATTCTTCCACTTGCACTTGAGCTAATCTAGAATATATCTAATACCCATAGCTCTCATGTGCGCCTCATGCTTAGGCTGTGGAAGAGGTTTTGTCAAAGGATCTGCAACATTCAAATCCGTGTGTACTTTGCATATCTTGATATCACCTCGTCTAACGATCTCTCGTATCAGATGAAATTTCCGCAGTACATGTTTATTCTTTTGGTGGTTCCTTGGCTCCTTTGCTTGCGCAATAGCCCCATTGTTGTCACAATAAAGATTCGATGGGCTAGAGACACTCGGAAACACATCAAGTTCAGAAAGGAACTTCCTTATCCAAACACCCTCCTTTGCAGCTTCCGAAGCCGCGATGTACTCGGCTTCTGTTGTAGAATCGACCACTTGTCTCCTGCTTGGAACTCTTCCGGCTCACGGCTCCACCATTTATCGTAAATATGTATCCCGATTGCGACTTTGAATCGTCTTGGTCGGTTTGGAAACTAGCATCGGTGTAACCGTTACAACGAGCTCCTCCTCACCTCCATAGACTAGGAACATGCCTTTAGTCCTTCTTAAGTACTTAAAAACATTTTTAACCGCCGTCCCGGTGACCCTCACCTGGATCGGATTGGTAGACCGCTTGTAACACTGTGTGCATACGAAATATCTGGACGTGTACATATCATTGCATACATAATAGATCCGATGGCTGAAGCATACGGTATTCTACTCATGCGTTCCCGCTCATCAGTTGTCGAAGGACACTGAGTCTTGCTAAGATGTATGCCATGTGACATAGGCAAGAACCCTTTCTTCGCCTCTTCCATGTTGAACCTTTTCAACACTTTATCAATGTAAGTGTCTTGGCTTAATCCTATAAGCCTTTTTGATCTATCTCTATAGATTTTGATGCCCAAAATGTATGCCGCCTCACCTAAGTCCTTGATTGAAAAACTATTTTTTTAATGAGGTCTTAGCGGCCTCAAGCATAGGAATATCATTTCCAATCAGTAATATGTCATCCACATATAAGATTAGAAATACTACAGAGCTCCCACTTGCCTTCTTGTAAACACAAGGCTCTTCTTCACTCTGAATGAAGCCAAACCCTTTTACCACCTCATCAAAGCGAAGGTTCCAACTCCGAGATGCTTGCTTCAATCCATAAATGGATTTTTGAAGTTTGCACACCTTTCCAGCATTGGTTGGATCAACAAATCCCTCGGGTTGTGTCATATACACATCCTCAGTCAGATTTCCATTTAGGAAAGTTGTTTTGACATCCATCTGCCATATCTCATAATCGAAATATGCAGCTATAGCTAGAATGATCCGAATAGATTTAAGCATCACTACGGGTGAGAATGTCTCGTCGTAGTCAACTCCTTGAACTTGTCGAAAACCTTTTGCAACAAGTCGAGCTTTATGGATGTGAACATTTCCATCCATGTCCCTCTTCTTCTTATAGATCCATTTGCACTCTATGGGTTTAACACCATCGGCGAGTCAACCAAGTTGCAAACTTGATTGGTATCCATGGAATCTATTTCGGATCTCATGGCACTTTGCCATTTATCGGAATCTGGGTCCATCATTGCTTCCGCATATGTCATAGGTTTATCATTGTCTAACAACAATATGTCGCGCTCTCCCGCGATCATGAGATTGAGCTTATTAGTTGCGCGACGTGCCCTTTCAGACCTTCGTGGTTGTGGTGGTGCTTCTCTTGCCACGGGCATCTCAACTCGTTCAGCTACATTAGCATCAATTGTGAAATTTTGCCCAACCGGCTCATCTTGAACTTCTTCAAGATACACCTTCTGTCTACATTTTTCTCTTTTAAGAAACTCTTTCTCTAAGAAAACGTCGTTCCGAGTGACAAACACTTTGCCTTCTGACCGGTTGTAGAAATAATATCCCAAGATTTCCTTTGGATATCCCACGAATATGCACTTGTTCAATTTGGGTGTTAATTTATCTTATTGAAGTTTCTTCACATAAACCTCACAACCCCAAATTTTCAGAAAAGACAAACTGGGAGTCTTACCAGTCCACATCTCATATGGTGTCTTAACTACGGACTTAGAAGGTACCCTATTTAAAGTGAAAGCTGCAGTTTCTAGAGCATAACCCCAAAATGACAATGGTAGGTCCGATCGGCTCATCATTGATCGGACCATGTCCAACAAGGTTCGATTACGTCGCTCGGATACACCGTTTCTTTGAGGTGTTCCGGGTGGCGTAAGTTGTGGAACAATTCCGCAACTCTTTAGATGCTTGCTAAACTCATGGCTCAAATACTCACCTCCACGATCGAACGCAAGGTCTTGATTTTCTTGCCACGTTGATTTTCTACTTCACTCCGAAATTCTTTGAACTTTTCAAAAGTTTCGGACTTCGCTTCATTAAATAGACATAATCATATCTACTTAAATCATCGGTGAGCGTTATGAAGCATTGGTATCCACCTCTAGTCGTCGTACTCATTGGTCCACACACATCCGTATGTATGAGTTCCGGTAAGTTCGAGGCTCTCTCGGGAAAACCCGAGAAAGGCATCTTGGTCATCTTGCCTAGCAAACAAGCTTCACATGTCTCGTAGGATTCAAAATCAAACGAAATTAAAAGTCCATCGTTATGGAGCTTCTTCATGCGCTTTTCATCGATGTGACCCAAACGACAATGCCATATGTAGGTAGGACTTAAATCATTAGGTCGAGACCTTTTAGCACTTATGTTACGGATAGGTGAATCATCAAGATTTAAAACAAATAAGCCATTCACAATGGATGCACAAGCCACAAACATATTATCCTTAGAGATCACACAACCATTGTTTTCACTCGCAAATGAATAACCATCCTTCATCAAACATGAAGGGGATAAAATGTTTCGACTCAAACTAGGAACAAAATAACAATTATTCAACTCCATGATAAATCCTGACGGGAGGTGTAGTTGCATCGTTCCGACGCTCAATGCAGCAACTCTTGCATTATTGCCTACGCGGAAATCAACTTCTCCACGCTTCTACTTCTTATCATTCCTTGCATCGAGTTGCAAATATGAGCAACCGATCCGGTATCAAATACCCAAGAATTAGTATAAGAATCAGCGAGGAAAATATATGTAACATAAACATTAAGTGTACCTAAAGTGGAAGTACCCTTACTTCCATTGCTTTTCATAGAAGCTAAGTACAACTTACAATTTCTTTTCCAGTGACCGATTTTCTTACAATGAAAATATTCAGCCTTGGCAGCTGGACTAGCCTTGGGCGCCTGGTTTGGCATTGGGATCTTATCCTTGGCCTTACCTTTCTTCTTCCAAGAATTGCCCTTCCTTTTAAAGATTGGCTTGTTTTGGATCGCCATCACATGACTACTGCCCGTGCTTTTCTTAACGTTATCATCTATTGGTAAGGGGGTGCCTAGAACTCCTTCCCTTTTCTCAGCTCTGAGAACAATTCTCAGATTACGAATCCAATTCGTAAAGTTTGTTCCGATCAACTTGTCCTTCTCAAGGACCGAATGCAAGGTAAACGATGTGGTGTTGCTAGGTGCCTTTAATCTACAACGGAATAATAAATGCAAAACACTAAGACAATATATCCATGACAAGAGTAAAATAAAAGAATTTACTCCCACTAAAATCAATATCCCCACATTGATACTTAGTAATTCGGAATCCACAACTAACAAGTCTACTAGTGAGCTTTTGCGTCACCGCTAGTAAACAAGGTAGATCGGTAAGCAACTCTTTGCTAATCATATCACATATGACTCCGTTGTTGGGTGACATCTCTATGTCTAGGCTCCCAACCTTTATGCCCCAAAGTCCTTAACCGTTAAGATGACTTTGATAAGCAAACCAACACTTATGCGTGTAAGTATCCGATACAAACCCGTCTAGTCAAGGAAAACTAGTGGCACCCTAATTTCATAGACCCACCACTAATTGTACGAGACGTGGGACGGTGGCAAGTGTTGGGAGGGCATGTTAACTTAAAATTCAAAAGGGATCGTTCTACTCGTAACATCACACGCAAGAGTATAACATTTTCGCATGTAAACGTAGAACGGTAAGAACGACATTCACACAGTTGTAACACGGTATGACCTATTGTCACATGGTGATCTCCATCTCCATTGACCTGTACATCATGTTGATCTCCATCTCCATGATCCGTGTGTGCCATCCTCCATGTGATGAGTCCTCCAAGAACTATCTAGCGCGTGCTAGTAATGAAAGTTACATAATCGCGTATTAGATCATCACAAATTGGTACGCAGACCATTACATTAATTTTGACAATACATATGGCTCCAGCCGTATTGCCGTACACGTGACACGCAGGTCACGAATAAATTACACACATGCATAATATACACATATAGGCCATACCGATTACAAAACCTGCAAAACAGATTATCGCAATTCCGACGTCCAAACTTAAAACGCCCGAAAACCCATCTTGCAAGCCGAATTTGGCAAAACTAATTTCGCCGAGACCAGCAAAGCTGGTTTATCACATGTGTAAAATTTTTTGTAGATCAATTTTCGTATAGAAAACGTCTTCATCCGAGTTAACCACGAAAAGTTATGACTGTTTTACCGAACTGTATATTTTCTGGTTTTTCCCGGGCCGGTAGAGATCCAATCTGCCACCGCCACGCATCCCATGCGCCTGGCACTTGACCTAGCTTCGATTCGACCAATCCAATTGATCTCCTTCTCGTTGTGACTGGGTTTACGTGTATCACTTAACTCCGATGGCGGAATTCCGACCGGTAGGAGTAATTCGTTACACGACCATCACGTCAAGAACACGAAGTCGATCAAAACTTTGATCTACATCTGCATATCTCTATATGCACACATCCCGAATCTAAAACTTAGCAGCTACAGCTCTGATACCACTGAAGGGAAACGGGGTGGCTACGCTAGCGCAAAACAAAATTTTCCCCCGCAAAACAGGAACTGCTGCTGTCAGAGATCACGGGATTACCACTAGACGCGCAGATGCAGCGGAACCGTCTCGATGTAGACGAACGCGTCGAGGGTAGCAGGCAGTGCAGTTGCTCACATCCTTCTTGACTTGCACGTGCGGCTCGTCCGATCCAAGTGCTCCAGATGCAGCACCTCCAAGGTATCCACACGTACGGAGAAGGAAGCGACGCACGCCAGACTGCTAGGTCCGCGAGTGCGACGAGGAGAGAGCGTTGACGCGCGCGCGGCCGCTACTTCGTAAAGTTGTGTCTTTTCAGGAGGGGTGTGGTCCATATTTATTGGGAGGAAACCCCCCACACCATCATCCATTAGCAATACGGGACTAATAGATGGTGTACCCCTTCCAATACTAATGGGCTTTACAACATTTGTGGCCCATTAGGACTTTTACACCATAATGGATCAAATCCATCTGAGCCCACTAGTGGATCAAATCCAGTTGACTCTAGGGCATATTTCCAACACCTTCGCTGGTGATGACCTAAGTCTTCGCCTCTGTTTGTGCCCTCTGTCGTCCTGTGGATCTCCGCACGCGAAGATCCGGGTCTTCGCGCATGAAAACAAAGCCAAAACATACCAAAAGATAGGCATAAAATATTTGTCTAACATTGGATTAGCTAGGCCACCACCACCGCATATGTTTTCCATGAGAAAACTAATCCCAGAGTGAGATACTTCCAGAAAAGGGGAAAATCAAATTTTGTATAGAATCACATTCGCATAGTTTTACCGGCGGCCGGCAGCCCATTTGATTTAGCTGTCTCGTCCTGCCCGATGAATGTTTGAAATGCAGCTACAACTCACACTAACCGACCCAACCCAACAATCAAAACCTCCCAACTTCTCAGCATCCTCATTCAGATAATACCCTTTTCACCTATGCTTACTCAACTCCCGATCTTAAAGGGATTCATGCCATCATCACTAAAATGAGGAGCAATGCAGCCCCAGGACATGATGGACGTAATGCAACCTTCTACAAAGCATCTTGGAGTTGGGCGAAACATGACATTCATAAGTTGGTAACAGATTTCTACACTCATGCTATTTTGCCTACACAACTCAACCAAACCTATATTACTCTCATTCCAAAAAAACCTAATCCTTCAGTTCCCCAAGACTTTAGACCTATAGGTTTGAGTAATGTCATATATAAGCTTATTGTTAAATCTCTGGCTGATAGGGTCCAACCCCACCTCCCCAACTACATCTCCCAATTTCAATTAGCCTCCATTGCTATCAGACATATTTCCTCCAATATTATCATAACCCAAGAAATCATTCACTCCTTCAATCTTAAAAGTTGGACTTCCCATGCTTACCTTCTTAAAATTGATCTAGCTCTTTTGACGGCTTGGAATGGCATATCACTTCAGCTTTGAAAAGAATGGGTTTTAATGATCACTTCATCCATTTCATTCATACCTATATATCTACTTCCTCTTTATCTATCTTAGTTAATGATGAACCTACTGAGTATTTTCACCCTCAGAGAGCTCTTAGACAGGGCTGCCCTCTTTCTCCCTATCGTTTTGTTATTGCTATTAATGAACTTTCCATGAGATTACAGGAAGCTCTTTAAAATTTCAATCTGGAGGGTGCTCCACCAATCTACTCACTTCTTTTTGTAGATGATCTCATTCTCTGCGGCAAGGCTACAATTGAAGAGGCTCAAGCAACCAAGACTATTCTTTATGACTTCTGCCATCAATCAGGACAACACCAAATTTGAACAAGTTTTCCATCTACTTCAGCAAAAATGTTCATCAACACATCAAATCCTAAATTCAAGGTATTTTCCATGTTTCTACTCTGCAACCTAATACCATGCATTTGGGGCACCCCATGATCTTCTCAAACAAAGATAGCAACAAAGCTCATAACTTCATCTATACTAAGTTCATGGCTAAATTTGGGTCTCTTAAGGCTAATAAATTAAACCATGCTGGTAGATAGCAATATATCACCTTTGTGCTTTCCTCCATCCCTATTTACTATATGTCTACAGCTCTTTTCTCCAAAACCTTTATAGAGAAGATCAATTCTTTCATCAAACGGTTTTAGTGGGCTAGAGTTCAAGATGAACACATTTCCAATCCCATTGCATACCGTTCTTGGGATGATATTTGCAAATGTTGTGTTATAGCGAAGCTATCCACACGAACAATGAAGGAAAACAAAGCGCTCAAGATCACAAACACAATCTAATACCAAAGAAAGACCAAAAGCTATCTCTCAACAATGTAATTCTCAAAAGTCGATCCCCTTTACAAGTGTTGGCCAACCTCCTTTTATAGGGAGACGAACAGACTTTTTACATACCGAGATTACCCACGTGTAAAGCGGATCAAACAAGAATGTACTAGGCTAATCTTGGGAAATCTCCATTAGGTCTTCACGTAATCGACGCTTCATGACGTCACACCGCAAATCACGACGCTTTTCCCGGCATTGGCACGTGTGCTTGTCGGGTGAAGACCTTTCAATTTTGGATATCCCCCTTTCTCCTAGTGAATTCTCGCACCTGAAACATACACAAAGCCAAATTCAAACTTGTAAATCGTTAGCAGCGACGAAACCCCCAGTGGCACATGGGTCAGCACTCATTAGACAGGGAGGATTCGGCCATGGGATTTCGTCGTGGGAAAAAATGAAGGTATCAAACCCAAAGTTTGGCGAACTAAACCGCCCGCTCCGTATGGGGACTTTCGGGCGACGAAAGGTACCTAGCGAAAACTATGACGTGAAAGATAAAAGAGTGTTGATTGGCTTTGGGGGCTTCGCTATTGACTTTTCGAATTTTTGTCACCTGGCTGCATTAGTCTTATGGTTTTGATTACAACGAGCTCGATTCTGAATCCCCCAACAGAAGCCCCTCTGTGGCGAAACGTTTGCAAGACCACAAACTTGAACCATCGAAACCCAAGGTTCGAGAATCGAGGCAAAAGAAAACGTCTTCCACGGTGTCGACTCCCGAGATAACCGTGCAAGTTACCAAAAAGCCCCCACTTTTGAGCCGTTAGGTTCAAAATTTCGACCGTTGTGGTTTACTGCCTATAAATAGGGGGGTCGACGCCGTATTCTTACTGCCGTCGCTTTCATCACCCCCTCTCTCTTTTAGATTTTGCGATTGGAGCGTTGCGCTTTGTTTCCTACGTGTCATGCTCCCCGAAGGCTGATCATCTCTAAAGGTTAACTTTATCCTTGATGAAAGATACTTTGAACCCCTACCTTTCGCCATGGTGTATTTTGGGATTAAGGCTTTATAGATACATGGCTCGCGTTAGGCACACTGCGAAAGCAATGGAAGGCGAAGGCTCCCCATCAAATCGCGAAGATCGACCTACTTCCCCAAAGGTTGCGGAGGCTGCCACTGCTTCTTCGTCTTCATCCTTCAACTCAGAATCTGGTAAGATTTCTGGCCTGGATGGATTTGCTAGCTCTCGCGAGAGTGGCAGTTCTACATCTTCCTCGAATAGCTATGCAAGTAGCGACTCCGATAGCGGAGGTGATGTGGAAATAATATTGAGCGACACAGATGCCAAGAAACACGCCGCTGAAGTTGAGGAAGGCCAGATTGGCAAAGGAAGTGGCGCAGCGGCGACTGCTGAGGAGTCTGGAGAGAATTTGGCAGGCGTAAACCCGGTCCTCAAGACTTGGTCAAATCGAGCACTTGTTTTCTTGGTCGGTCCCTGATGACTTAGGCTGATTTGGATGCTATGGTTTTGGAAGGCTGCTTTGCGTCTGGCGCTTGTCGTCTGCCTGGAAGGAAGACTACACTGAAACCCAGGAAAAATGAGAGTGTAGTGTTTTGGGATTACTTCATAGCAGGTCTGCGACTACCAGTGTTGAAAGGATTTGCTGACATCCTTGCAGCTTACAAGGTCCAGATTCATCAGCTGGCACCCAACTCGTTCCCTCGGATCATGAAATATTTGTGGGCTTGCCGCACTTTTGCCGGAGATAATGACATGGAAACTTTCGTTTGGCATTTTGAGATTCATTGGGCGAAAAGGATCATCACTGTTGATGATGAAGATAAAGAAGCTCAATATGGTTAAAGTACGTTTCAAACCTGACGGGTTAACAAAAATCAGGCACCAGTGGAGCTAGCCCCTGCATAGAAAAACAAGGGGGCCAATCGGTGGAACTCTTACTGGTTTTATGCCACTATTCTAGTAGTTGGTAGGGATTCTAAACAAGAGGAAGTGACAACTTACGACCTGGCAGTCTTATGATTGACTTGGAAGTTGATTTGGCCTCAGAGCTTACGAGAGCTAGCCGCAGCTCTGCTAGCACAAGTGCTTATTTCCAAGCCACTCATGTGATCACCACGCAAGACGCGCTTGAGGAATTCGTGGCCACTGATATTTGGCCTTGCAAGCCTTGGTGGGGTTCATGGCCTTTCAAGATGAGGAAATTGCCCGGGCTAGATTTTGAGACGCGAAGCCCCAAATTCAATGCCAAGTGTCCTGAGGGGAAAACTGATGAAGAGATTGTGGCTGAAAATGAGAGAAAGGTTATTCAGTTGATCGGCAACTACACTCACAAAGAGTGGGAGTGTGCCCAAAAAAATATTGAAGCACCAAGGCCGAGTCAATCGTGTCTTTGAAGAGATGAAAGTTTCGTGTCCTCCGCGGCCGAAACCCGCAGCCCTAGGCAAGAAAATCTAACCTGCCGGGAACATTGGATCTGAACCGATGGAAACATCCAAGAAAGGTAAAGCGAGCAAGACTGCTGCTACGACAGAGAGCACTTCAAAAGGTGCGAAAGCCACATATGTTTTGGCACAACGAAAGGATGAAGCTGCCAAAACCACCCTACCTCCCATTGTGGAGAAGTCTACTAAGCTGATAAAGATTAGCGAGAATTTGATTCGCCGGAAGACCGACGCGGCGAAAGTGGTCGCCGCAGAAAGAGAGAAGAAAAAGGCTTATGATGTGCCACCAGCAATCACTCTTGAGAAGAAAACGATCTCAAAGAGGAAAGCCCCAAGCGGGAGTGAGAAAGACAAGGGGATTGTTATTGAAGACCAACAGCCTGAGGCTACGAAACCCCAAGAAAAGAAAACCACGGACGGAAGGGGCCGTAGAGGAGGGTGAAAACGTGGGTGTTTTTGCGACACCACAAATTCATCAACCTTTTATCCGCTGAAAGCCCAAGAAATTAAAGAACCAAAAGACCAACCCGTGGTTATTCCAATTGACCCATCCGAAGCTGCGGAGATTGAAGCCCGGAGCAAGCAAGCGAGAATATATTTCTCGTCCACCTGCCCTCCCGGGGAGCGCATGAAACAAACTCCAGAAGAAGAGGCAGCAGGAAAGAAGTATTGGGACCACTACAAGAAAACTAGGGAGTTTTTGATGAATGGTCCCATGCCCGAAAAGCGCGTGGCTGGTCTGATGGATGTGATCGATGAGGATGAGGAATTATGCTATATTGACGATGGTAACCCTATAGAAGTCTCAAGAAAGAATCCATCTGCTTCGAAACTCGACGAGGCAGGGATCAATCCAATGTTGGGTGAAGGTCAAAGCTCTGGCCTGAAATCGAATGATCTAATTGACTTTGATTCATCTGAAGCCGAGAAACCCTCAGAAAACCAATCTCGGTCTCCGCCTCCCTCACTTGAAGAAACTGAAAGATTTGTTGAGAAATCTACTGGGAATGACGCTATTCTGCATCCCAAGAATGACGACACCCTTCAACTTGAAAAACGGGTATGGTTCTTTGGTTTGCTTTTACACTGATCTTTGAGCGAACCTTTTTGATAAAAACTTATCGCTTTCCATTGTTTCTATTTAAGTGGCTACGACTTTGATCACCCTGAGTGGAAAGGAAAAATGCTCGATCGATCCTCAGAGTGTTGCGCCTTCTTTCAGATTGGGTACTGATCCTTCGATGTTAGAACCTGGTATGTATTGTTGATTGACCAATTTTCTGAGTGGATTTCAGATTAGTCTTTCGCTATTGAATGCCTAATGCATTTGCTTTGTTGTTTTAACACGTGATTCCTTGTTGATTCGTGCTTGCAGATTTCCTCCAATACCTGGAAAGCCTTAATGGAGTTGTATTGCTACAGATGATGCAATCCTTTCTTTCGAAAGGTGTCGTTGTTCGCCAGAAATGGTTTGAGTGAATTGCCAATGAAGAGAAGGTCTCTCGTGAAGAAAAGAATCTTCTAGAGGAGGAAAATCACAAGTTGCGTGAGGAAAACGAGAAGTTGAAGAACCAATCCCGGCAACTCGCCAGCCAGGTTCAGACTCTGACAGGACAATGCACCAATCAGAAGACGATGATGGATGCTTTAAAGCAAGAACTAGAGACAAGTGTGAAATGCTATGAGGAATGTCGTGTTGAGCTTCACGATCTTGTTATTCAATACGATGCCCAAGAATTGCAAATACAAACCCGCGACAATTTGATTGCGGAGTTGAAGAAAGTGAAGGGAGAATTGGAGGAGTCTTTGGAGAAAATGAGACTTACTATCATCAGTGGGGAGCACATCTGGCGACTGCCTATCGTCACGTGCTTGAACGCTTCGGTGTAGAAACTCAAGAATACAAAATCACTGACAATATTGGGAGTTACTGCCTATGGATGAACAGTGAGCTCAAGCTTTTGCCTGATACAATATCTAAAGTTGGTGATTATGGGGCGGCGACATGCTCCCAGACTATTTTCCATCTGTTAGAACAGCAGGGCTGTGAGCACTTCAAAACTTTCGGCGCTCGAGGTTTTGAATTCCCTTCTTTTGAAGACATGCCAGCCCCAAGCAAAATAGTCGACCTGATCAGGAAGATAGTTCTACGTAACTTCTGGGTGAAGAGCGGCCGGGAATATGCCTGGAAGAAAGCCGTGGATTGCTTAACTAAGGTTAAACCTTTTGTTGACGGATAAAAGACATATCCCTCTACGATCCGCAAGCGTACAAACCTACACCTTTTTCACCACGGGATTCCCATGGTTCTTGTCAATCCGCGGAACAAGGGAATTACAAGCGTTTGATCTACCTCTACACACTAGCTACTCAAACCCTAACTATAATTAAACTAGAAAACGACTAAAGTACACTAGAGAGAATGATTAAGCTATCAAGATAAAAGACACTCGCCCATGGGTCTACGATACTACAGCATGCAATCGCTTTAAACAAGAAAGCCAATCTAATCTATTGGGGGTTGTGACCACAGTTTCGCCCTTTCCCTCCTCTCGTACTGTCACTACGCGAAGGTATTCGTGACTAGACCTATGATGGACACGGCGTATTGAATGGATCCAAGGAAGCATTGGAGCTCTACTCCCTTTACGGCATGGTAGCTAACCTTAAGCATTAAAGTATATTCAACACAAGATGATAGATAGATAATCCAACAAAGTATGATTACATCTCAAGATCGATTACAACCCATCGACGAATAAGGAGATTACCCCATCAAGGTGCTAGACATAGCACCGTTGATCATGGTCACCCTTCCGACGGTGTATTCCTTCTTCTCCACTTGTGGGTGCTTCCTTCGAGGTGGTTGATCTCCCTCCGAGATCCGCCTCCTCTCTCTCTAGCTTGTGGAAGGCCTCCGGTGCGAATGGCTATTCCCTTTGCGAATGGCGGCGCCTCTAGGGTTTTAGGGTTGAAGATCCTTCGGGTGCAAGGAAAGGGGGGCCGAACCAATGCCGAAGTGGGGCGGGCCGACCGGCCCGGGCCGATTGGCCCGGTGCCCATTTCGGCACGGTTCGGTCACCCCTTCCCTCCCGTGGGTCCTCAGGTGATTATGCACTTTGCCCCTTCCACTTGCATGATTTTGACAATGTCATCCTCGTGTCCAAGATGGAGATTCTCCGTGCATGAAGTTCGATCTTTTACGCTTCAATCCCCGGGGGTGTTCCTACGTAGCACTTCGGTCCTTGCCACCATTGGAAGTGATTTCATCAAGCTCATGAACACGAACAAGACTCCGTAAATGCTCCTTTGAACTTGTTGCGAATCCGTCTTTTATGTCCATGTTTTCCTACATAAACACAACACTTCCAAATGCATGCACATAGATGAACTTGTTATATGATTAGTGTGCCTAGTGGCGGGTTAGTTCCATAATCAAATCCAAACCAAAGTGTAATGAACATGTTTGGTGTACCAAAATACACCGTCAACACCTTTCGTCGTAATTTCATTTGTCCCTATGCATTTTGATTCTAATGTTTGGTGTTCTTGATACGTTTTCCTTTCTCATAGTTCTATTTTGGCCAGGCCAAGCAAGCTTTGGAGGTTCGTGAGCACCACGCGACGCATAGCGCGGAGGCGACCCTTGGAAATTTTCGGCCATACAGAAGTTGGCCGCCAAAGCCCCATGCTGACGACGGTGATACTGTCATTCCCGGAGCCCCAGTTCACGAAACAACAAACACCGAAAAGGAGCAAGTGGATCCGGTGACCGATGAGACCCTCATGCCGCTTCAGCACGAAGGATCACCTTCCAATCCGGTTGCTAACCCAACTATGGAGGTGCAGAGCGAATAAAAACTCTTAGGGACTTATTTAATGTAGCCCTACTTAGGTCTTCGAAACTTGAGATGCAAATTTTGTGTGAATTATTTTCACAGATGCTGAGGCGTAGTGTTGGATGTGATGCCTAAGACTTTCCGCTGTGGCAACACCTGCGTCAGTGGTGCTTCTTGGGAGGTTTTCCAACTTCAATACCCTGATAAAGATTTTGCAGAATTTTGGGAATTTTGCTGTAACTACCATTCGTTGCGCAGTTATCCCCTTCACTTTTATATGACTATGAACGATACTAGAAAGATCGTCTCGGCGGAGCCAAAGACCTACGAAGCCCCAGTAGTGAAAGAGGAGTCGTACGACGAAGAAAACCCAGATCATTGCTTTGTGTATGACATGGCTAAGAGTCGCGAGGGATGGTACTCAGATGGTAGTTGCATAGAACTACCTTTCTCATGAAAATTATATATTTAGATTAGCATTCTCACTGCTTTCGATTGAAATTTCTGAAAGAAAACATCTTCCCCCCTTCGGAAGTGGGGAGAATGCAACACTGAGAACATCAAATTATACGGAGTGAAACCTTGCGCTTCGAACTTTGCTTGACTATTTGTACTGAATGATGCTTCGCTTTAATAAAGTACTTTGTTGAGGAAAAATTTTGCGTGAATTTGTTTGCTTTCCCTTGTCTCTTTTTGTTATAAGCCTACTATGCGACGCGCAAGCGTGAAATGCATTGTAGGACTAGGAATCGCGTGAATCACGTTGAATATTACAGCTTTTGAGTTGTTTTTCGACAACGCAACTTTCACCCTGGTTTGGTGTTGGCAACTTGGTGCAATGCCAGCTTTCGCTTACACAAAAGGCTTGAAAAAATTGAATTTATTCTTGACAACTTTCCACTGTTATTTTGAATCAGAATCGACTTGTTTTGACACATCCTTTTTGGATGGGCTGTTGCGAAAACAACTCTTTAAAAGCGTTGATTATTGTGAACCATTCACACCGTTTTGATTCGAAATTGAACCGCTTTTATACGCCCTTTGCGGATGGGCTGTTGCAAGAACAGCTCTTTAAAAGTATTGATTCTTGTGAATCGTTTTTGTTTCACCACTTGTGGGTGGGATACTTTCGAGTAGCACTTCTAATCACTCGCTTTTGGAGTGGGCTATCTGTGGACAGCACTTTAAAACATGCATGAAAGTAAAAGGCAATGAAAGTAGGGAGGAATTATTCCATTCATTAAGGAAAGGAAATTTTACATCAAGGCTGCCTCGTTAAAAACCTCATGCTCCAGAGTGGAGTCCTCCCTATGTGAGGAAAAGAGTACACACCTTGTTATTGAATTTAAATTGTGTGAAAGTAAAGGCTGGAAAAAATAAAACTTACGAGTCGCTCGCATTTATAGATCCATGTGACCGACTCCTACTAATTTACACTTATGGAAAGAATTTGCACAAGTTATCCATATTCCACAAATGTGGTAATTCCATGCCTTCCTCGTCTTTGAGATGAAAGGCCCCGTCTCGAACACTGCTTGCAACAATATAAGGCCCTTCCCACGTGAATTGGAACTTGCCTACTGAATCAACATTCTTTTTCCTCTTCAGCACGAAGTCACCGACCTGAATGTTCTTCAGAGAGACCTTCTTGTTTCTCCATTATTTGGTTTCTTCTTGGTACCTTAGCAGATTTTCGACTGTGTCAAGCCTGTCGATTACTACCAGATCTTTGTCCACTTCTTCGCTCTCACGAGAGCTTCCCACCAGAATTCTAGCACTTCCATTTGCTAACTCTTTTGGGCACATGGCTTTGGCCCTGTAAAGCAAGCTGAATAGGGTGAACTTGGTGGTTCTTGACTCAGTGGTGTTATGCGACCAAATAACTCTGGATAGCTCATCGGCCCACTTCCCTTTCTTCTGATCCAAAAGACACTTCTTTACCGTTGAAAAAATTTGCCCATTGGTTCTTTCGAATGTGCCGTTGGACTGAGGATGATACACAGAAGCAAAGCGAAGCTTCGTCCCAATTGTGCAGCAATACTCTCTGAAATCCTGGCAATCAAACTGCTTCCCATTGTCAACAGTGAGTTCCTTGGGCACACCGAATCTGCAGATAATTTGCTGCCAGAAGAATTTTTTGATAGTGGCTGAAGTGATAGTGGCGACAATCCTTTCCTTAATCCACTTAGTGAAATACTCGACCGCTACCACAACGAACTTGAAATTGCCTTGAGCTGTAGGAAACGGTCCCACTATGTCCATGCCCTAATGCTGCAATGGCCGAGTAGGGGTGATGAGCTGCGAAAGAGCCCCTGGCCTTCGCTGATGCTTGGCTGCGAACTGGTAGGCCTTGCAAGTTTTGACGATCTGCTCATCGTGCCTTATTGCCATTGGCCAATAGAACCTTGCCTGAAAGCCTTTCCAGCTAAGGCTCTCGCTGCGATGTGAGATCCACACATTCCACTGTGAATTTCCTTCATGAGCTCAATACCTTGCTCTTGAGTGATGCACTTCAACAACGGTGCACACACTCCCAGCTTGAAAAGGTTGTCATCTTTAAGGATGTAGCCCTTCACTCGAGCTTGTATCCTTTTCATGTTGTGGGTTTCGACTGGTTCGTAATGCCCACGAAGGAAAGTGATGATAGGAGCTCTCCAATCTATGCTTGCGATTGCATTGACTGTGCTAAGGGATTGCTTGTCTGGTTTGATAGACGGGGCAGTTAGAATCTCGAAGAATACATCTGGGGGCATCGCCTCCCCCCTCACGACTTTCTTTGCCAGCTCATTGGCTTCCCCATTTATTTTTCTCGGCAGGTATTCAATGGTGAAACCCCGAAAATGTCTTTCCATCTTTCGTACCTCCGCCAGGTACTTGACAAGCTTCGGCTCTTTGGCCTCACTTTCCTTTTCAACATGATCTTTGATGACCTCAGCGTCGCACTTGACTAGGAAATTGCTTGCTCCCAAGGCTCGCACCTTTCAGAGGCCTAATAGGAGTGCCTCGTACTCGGTGGTATTGTTGGTGCACCTGTCGGATGGATCTGAATAATCCAGCCTTGCGGTGTATCTCAATTTGACTGCTGCCGGTGAAGTGACAATAGTTGCGATTCCGGCTCCTTTGCGACCCCATGCTCCGTCACATCTAATTTCCCATATGGGAATGAGCTCTTCATCCCCCAGCAATGTTACTTGGTGACGTCCAATCCTCCATGAAATCTGCCAGGACTTGAGATTTGATTGTTGATCTCTTCCCAAAGTCAATTGTGTGCTCCGATAGCTCAGTTGCCCATTTGGCGATTCTGGATGAGGCTTTCTTGTTGATGAAAAAGATCATTGAGAGGCTGATCGGTGAGCACCGTGACTTTATGCGCTTCAAAGTAACGTCTGAGCTTTCTCGTGGCCATAACCACTGTATATGCGATCATCTCTAGCTCCGAGTACAACAGCTTGGAACCTGACAAAGCCTCCAAAACGAAATAAACAAGGCTTCGGTATTTCCCTTTTTCATCATCGACCTCTCGCACAAGAGCGACACTGATTGCAGCCTTTGGACACAACTACATATAGAAAAAGTGGCTCCAATGGGAGAGGTGGTGAAAGTATTGCCATCACCTTGATGTAAGCCTTCAGCTCGGCGAAAGCCTTACTTTGTTTGGGCCCCACTTGATTTTGCCTTTTCCCTTCAATGCTTTGAAGAATGGAAGGCTTCGCTCAGCGGATCTAGAAATGAATCTATTCAGAGCTGCAACACAACCATTCAACTTCTGAATGTCCTTCTTTGTTTTTGGCTCCTCCATTTCCCTGATGGCCTTTATCTTGTTTGGATTCACCTCAATTCTCATGGATGAGATTAGACAACCCAATATCTTTCTTTTGTGACTCCAAATACACACTTTTCTTGATTCAATTTCAAGCCTGCTCGTCTCATGTTGGCGAAAGTCTCTGCTAGGTCACTGATGTGGTTGGCACTTTCACCGCTTTTCACTATGAGGTCATCGACGTAGGCTTGAATATTCCTGCCAATTTGCGGCTTGAATACTTCCCCGGTCAGTATAGTGAAAGTTGGAGTGGCATTTTTCAAACCCTCAGGCATTCACACAAAACAGAAGGTGCTGAAAGGGGTGATGAAGCTGGTTTTATCCTCGTCCTCTTCTGCCATCCAGCATTGATGGTAACCAGAGAAACAATCTAACAAAGACATGATAGCAGTGCTGGCTGCTGAATCGATGATCTCATCCATTCTCAGAAGTGGATAATTGTCGGGTGTGGCTTTGTTGAGGTGTGTGAAATCTATGCACATCCTCCATTTTTCGTTCTTCTTTTTGACGAGCACGGTATCCGCTAGCCATTTGGGATACATGACTTCGCGAATGACGCTGGTGTCTAGCAATCTCTGAACTTCAGATTTGACTGCTACCACTTTGTCATCAGACATCTTTCTGAGATTTTGCCTTCGCGGCTTGACCGAGGCGTCGATGTTCAATTTGTGTCCAATGAAGTTTCAATCCACACCTGTGAGATCCTTGGCAGACTAGGCAAACACATCTCTATTCTTTTGGAGGAATTGGATTTGCGCCACCTCTTCGCTCGACGAGAGGTCTGACCCAATGATGACAACTTGATCCCAAACCATCTCATCCAACAAAACTTTCTTGGTGTCACAATCTGGCTACACATTGATTTTTTTTTCTTTGTCTGCTTTCGGCTGCTTCTCCACATTTTTTCCCTTTACTGCCTCATCGAGAGCATTGACATTTCTCTATCCTGGAGTTCTGCCTCTCTCTAGATTTCGACCATCATATTGATGACCCCAGATTGTAATGACCCCCTGCGTCGCTGGAATTTTGACGCACAAGTAGGCTTGATGAATGATAGCTTCAAACTTGTTGAGAAATTCTCTTCTGAGGATTCCGTTGTATGGGTAATACATTTCCACCACATCAGAGGACAAGTACTCTGTTTTGGCATTTTGAACAAGGATACTGGATTGAACTACATGTATCACTCTAGGGCTCAGAAGAGAATACCACTGCTTCAAATCTTCCCATCCATGTATCACTCTAGGGCTCAGAAGAGAATACCACTACGCTGCCACTTCGTCTGCAGTGATGATGAAAGACTTTACTAGCACGGAGTCGTCGCCTCTGGTTGAGAGAATAGCGGCTTCGTAGCTCATCAAGAATTGTCTAGGATCAGATTGACCCGAAATGGAAGTGGAACTGGCATGTAAGATGTGGCCATGGAGTGACCTGGATTTCTTGAGACAGAGGTGATTTAGAGTCCCAAGATCTCGTGCGGATGGTGTGAACATCATGGTTCGAAGGACCCAAATCAAAAGGGTTGACGAAAGGATTATGGTTGAATGTGGTGAATGGAGGGGGTTGGGTAAAAGGCACATTGCCCTCCGTGAATGTGGATTGGTTGGGTAGGGAATATTCAGGCGAAGGTTCGTTGAAACTTAAAGATTGCTTGGCTTTTAGAAGACGCACCTCCTCTTGCAATTTAGCGATTTTGACTTTGTGCCTTTGGATTTCTTTGGCTGCTTCAGCCTCTTACTAGATCACCAAAAGCTTCTTTTTAGTTTTGGCCAGCTCTTCAGCCTCCTTCCACAGTTTGGCCAGCCCGGCCCCTTGGCCGCATTCGCATTAGCATCCTGGTTTGTGTCACACCCGATTTCCGGAGAGAAACCAGATGCATCTCATATGTGTGCCAGGATCTAGTTCCACACATATGATAGACGAAATGAGTGTAATATCATAGACAGTAAAAACGTAACAAGGGGTTTAACAACTTACTACACTCATTCAGAAGACACGAAGGTCTTTAACTTCGGAAAACGATAACTACACGTTGAGTCTTCGTCTTCCGCTTCCACGGGCACTTGACTCGGGGGAGACGCATGCCTCGAACTCCTCAAAGTCGTTGTAGAACTCTTCACCATTGTTCTCTTCTGAACAGCGGTAAGCAAGGCTGAGTACACTTATGGTTGGTACTCAACAAGTGGGGGAATATGCAAGGCTATCAAGGATAGGCTATGGTTTTGCAGCGGTTAGCATTTTAATGATGGTCAAACTTTTATTTAAAGAACGCCTAGTTACTAGATGTAAGTATATACCAACCCACTTAAGAAACTTTAAGCAAAACAACCCAAAGCTCATCGAGATTCACCAAACCACGATTTATTCTCATCTTCAAGTTTATTAATCATGTGAGGGTCCAAGCCGCTCATGACCGTGAGCACGGCTGATCGATCAGTTTTACACTCTGCAGAGGTTTGCACACTTTACCCACAGCTCGTGTAAAAGTTCCGAAGAACTTTGAACCCAACCATGCGATGCTGATCAGGCATCATACCACACTTCCGAGGTGTGATTGCATAGGGACGCTACGAAGCCTTTACAAAGGTATACAAAAGACTAACGACCCGCATAGTTACAGATCAGGGCGGACCATAACCCTCCCTAGTGGTCAACACCTTAGCAAAGGTCGCTACCCCAAAAGGACCGGCTATACCCCCGCAACTCGGATCCCCCTCTGCTCCTTTCGGAAAAGGGCCATCAGATCAATCGCACACCTAATTAATTGGCTAAGGTCAGAGCCATGTAACACTGTGGTTGCGCATGTTTTCTTGGGTGGTTCTCCATGTTCCGATTAAATCACATGATCTTGTCTTACCAAAAGCATCATCGTCATAAAACATATAAGCATTTATCTTGGAAAACTATTTTTATCCAACCCAAGTTGAGCAACTAGCATATTCTACCCAAAAACATTTATTAAACAGGGTTGATCCAAGGATTGTGGGTAAAAGTCTAGGTAAGTCCTTAAAAAGGGTGTTCCCATCAATTTAATGCAATGTCATAATAAATGTAAACTTAGTTGTCATGCAATTACATAGGATAAAATAGAATCATGCAGAGGGAGAAGACCACTTGCCTTCCTTGCTTGAACACTAAGGTTCTTCTTCTTCAAACACTTACTCTTGATCTACTTCAATCGGTTGCTCACTTGAAAGCGGCACGATGTCTACGAGCACACAAGAATACATACAATAAACAAAACAATACACCAAGCATGAAAAGCTTAAAGGGAAAACAAGGTTTGGGTCTAAGAAAGTGAACACAAAGAACACTCGGAACTAGCGGGAGATTTGGATGATCACAAACAAGAGCTAGCTATGCGTTTGATATCTATTAATTAAGTAAAATCATGTGTATAGGTTATTTCGGAGAAATAGCCTATTTATAATTAAGCAAGTTATATTTGTATTTTAAAAGACGATGTAAGCTTAGTCCAATTTTACTTATAAATATTCAAGTATGATTTAAGCAAATTAAACATTTAATTTTAAAAGAAGCATGTAAAAGCATCTAGGCGTTTGTCTTTATATTTCGAGTTATTCTAATCAAATTATAATTTAAAACACATTTATATTCTTTTAATCAAATTAACATTTAATTAAGAAAACCCGGGATATAGCCTATGTTACATTTTAGTAGAAAGCAAATTGCATAATCATTGATCAAATTAAGTTTGATTATAAAACCGAGGTATACATCTAATTAACTTTTAATTAAAAGAAATGTTCATTTAATATTAATCATATTAAGTTTCTTATGAAAACACGTGTTAAACTTCTAATTAGATTTTAATTAGAAAAGCATGTGTAATAGGATTTAATCATATTTAATATGTAAATAAAATATAAAACATTGAACATGTACATCATTGGTCCTATCACATAGTTTTAGTTGATATGAGCCTAACGCAACTTGAAACGGTGGAATCGGAGCTACAACGCAAAAGATATGGCCAAAACAAGGTTCTAAAGCTGACGGGCTTGAAAAGACGGTCGCACGGACACCAAGAACGCTTAAAACGGAGCTAGGACGGAAAAGATATGGCTAAAACAAGATTCAGGGACTAATTTGTGAAATATCTGGAAGTTTAGGCGGTTTTCTGCAAGATTTCAGGGGCTAAAACATAATTATATGTGAAACTAGGAGGTCTAACATGTAAAAGGTCAAGGGTGGGCTGCTGGAATGAAAACTATGAAGTTTAGGGTTCAAAACATAAAAACAAGGACCTGCTTGAAAGGCTTTATATAGGTGGAAGGGTATATCTGTAATTTCCAGAAATGGGGGGCTTATTTGCAAACTTTCCAGGGCGGCCGGCGGGCAAGCTGCGGTGGCGCCACGTGGCGGGCTGTGATTTGCCGGGCTGACGCAATGCTGACGCAGGGCTGACGCAAGCGGTGACGCGGTGGCCGACACCGCCGATGAACCGCGCCCGTGGACCCGACCGTGGACCGGTCAACCGGTCCACGCGTGGACCGATCCAAGGGGTACGCCCCTTTTATGATCCGGGCCGTCCGCGCCGATCGGACGGCCCGGTCGCACGCGGGCGACGGGCGGCGGCGGACGGCCGGGAGGCCGGCGGCGCCGGCGGGGAGGCGGCGGCGGAGCTCGCCGGCGATGGCCAGATCGGCCATCCGAGCACCTAATCGCGCGGAAATAAGTCCAGGAGGAAGAGGGGAAGATAAGGAAGCTCACCAGGGGCTCGGAGGGGAGGGAATCACGGTGAAGGAAGAGATCGGCGGCGAGGGGCGGCGGTGGCGGCGGTGCTCCGCGGGCGGCGCGCGTGGTGAGCGAGGAGAGAAGGGGAGGGGCGCGGGATAGAGAGGAGGTCCTGGCGCACCCTTTACGGGCGTAGGAGGGAGAGGAAGGGGCGCACAAGGCGTTGGCGGGTGCTCGCCGGCCGACCATTAATGGAGGCGGCGGCTCGGAATCGGGCGGCGCCCGGGGGGGGAGGGCGAGGATGTGGGAGCACGGGAGAGGACGAAGGGGCAACCCGGGTGTGCTTTTATAGGGCGAGGAGGGGGAGAGGGGGGCGACGGCCGGGGCTACAATGGCCATTAATGGCCATGGCGGCGGCCGGTTGCTTCAAACAATCAAGGGGGGGCACTTGATTGAGGTGAAACGGAAGAGAGTAAAGGAGGGGGGGAGTGAAGTCGGGCTTCAATGCGCCTTGATGGAGGCTTGAAGGCGAAGGGGAACGCGGGGAGGCGGCGCGGGAGGCCGGTGGCCGGCGCGGCCGGGGGGAGAAAGGAGGCGGCGGGAGGTTGGGGATGACCCCCGACAGGTGGGCCCCACCTGTCGGTGACCGCGTGAGAGAGAGAAGAGGGGCGGGGTTCTGGGCCGTGTGGGCCGGAAGGATTGGGCCGCGGCGGGGATGGTGGGTTGGGCTCGCGGGGAAAGTTAGATAGGTTTGTGTTTTTTCTTTTTTCCTTTTCTTTTTTCAAACCCATTTTTAAACCAATTTCAAACCTTATTAAATTCAAATCTTTTACATGTTTTCAAATTCAAATTTTAACACAAATTTCTCCAACTATTTTAAAGGCTTTTCACAAACCATTTTTAACAACTTCTCAAACATATTTTAAATTCAACCTTTACACGAATTTTCACAAACTATTTCACAATTATTTTTAATAATTTTCACAAGTATTTTAAGACTTTTAAAACCACACCACAACCAAAACCCATGCATTCAAATCATGATGCACAAGCACTTATTGCTTCTAAAATTATTAAAATGATATTTAAATATTTTTAAGGCCAATTTTATTTGATAATTTATTTAATCCTTAGAAAATTAAATCTAAAACACCTTGTTGCTTATATTAATTTAGTGATGGAATTTTAGGGTGTTACAAATCTACCCCCCTTAAAAAGAATCTCGTCCCGAGATTCGGAGAGATTGAAAAGAACTAAGGGTATTATTCCAGGTCCATCTTGTATGCTGAGTTCTTCCGACAGGCATAGCTCCTTCACCTACTTTCCTTAATCTTGGTACACTTTGCCTTCTTCTTTGGATAGGGCGGTAGCAACAACCTCAATTCTATCTCCTTGGGGTAAAGTTAAGAGTATCGACTTCTTGGCACACAGAATTATTCTGACACATTCTCCTAACCAATCCATTCCAAGTATTACATCTAGTCCACTAGATGTAAAAACTACTAGATCAACTTGAAAATCTATTCCCCCGATCTTAAGATTGACTCGTGGGCATACATGAGTGGACTTCATTTCACCATTCGGGAAACCAATCAGCAAATGTGTCTTCATAGAACTCATAGGTATATTATGCTTTGCCACGAATTATTCGGCAATGAATGAATGTGATGCTCCGGAATCAAATAAAATCGTTGTAGGCACAAAGTTGACAGGAAACGTAACCAGCACAGAACCAGGAGCGTCTTGAACTTGTTCAGCTGTCATGTGGTTCACTCTGCCATGCACGTAATTCTGTTGATCCTTATTGATTTGAGAATTTGCACTTCCATGGTGTATCTGAGATGATGGTTGTCCGAATCTTTGTTCGTTGTCTTTACGGGGAGTCTAGATGTTACGATTTGGGTAGATCTTCGGCATACCGTTCCAATTCTCCACAATCGAAACAACCATTAGAGTGAACTTGAGAGTTGTTTCTCATTAGTGCACCTAAGCGATCTCGATGATGATTTGGAATATGTGGTGTCCGTTGGCCGGAATGCGGGAACTTTGGGTTGAACGCTGCGATTGAGAATTCTGCAAATAATTTCCACTTGATCCACTAGAACTAAACCGAGAACCTTGTGATGAGTTGAAGCGGGAACGTGTATTACTGATTGTCCACGAGATTGGAACTTGCGCTTCTGTTCGCCCAATTCCACAAGTTTATTCTCTAGACCTATGTTTTGTTTAGTAATGTTGCGAAGTTCGAGAAGCTGTGACTCTGTAGTTGATAGTTGAGTGGCCCTATCAGACCATCCAGAAGCGTTCTTGCCTCTTTGGGCCTGGTATTAACTTGATCGGTGCATAGAGGGACAATTGAGTAAACTTGTCTAGATACTCGTTAACTGACATATTGCCTTGCTTTAGAGTGAGGAACTCTCTTTGCTTAAGCTTGATTGCACCAGAGGGAATGTGGTGCACGTGAAAACTATACCTGAACTCCTGCCAGGTGATGGTGCTAGGTACAACATGTGCGACAGTGTACGCACTCCACCATTCGGCTGCTAATCCTTCCAAACAGCCTGCTATATACAAGACCATCTCTCAGTCAGTGCATTGTGTCATCTCCAACTTCTTGGTGGCAGTCTTTAACCAATCATCAACATCCAATGTATCGGTTGAGTAGGAGTATGTGGGAGGACGGTGACTCATGAATTCCTTATGCTTGTCCACCGGTGCTGGTGGTGCTGCTGGTGGTGACTGATTTTGCTGAGCTTGAATGTTTTGAATAGTGGTAGTCAGGTTTTGGATTAGCTGCATCTGATCGGCAAGGAACTGTTGCGTACTGGATCCATTGTTGGGTTGAGGGGTGGGGGTGGTGCTTGATTCTGCTGATTAGCAATATGAGCACAGACATCAGATGGAATGTCTTGACCTTCTCCTGATCTGGTGCTTACCATCTGATTGTTGGAGAAAGGTATTCCAGATAGGAATAGTGTACTAATGCATGAAGAGATGAACTCAAAAAGATGAAGCAATTTGAACTTCCAATTTAAGACAAATTCTCATCCCGAGATTCACAAAAGCTGGCATGAAACAAGAGTTCGGGTGTTTAGCATCCAACACTACTTATCTTGCTTCCATATAATTCGTCTTACACAAGCTCCAAAAGCATAATTCTTTATTCTTCACAACTCACTTTATAAACATCATTGGAATACTCAACCTAACTTCACTTGTACTTGTCCATTCCTTTTTCTCGACTCTGTTGATTTGCCTTTGTAGGATTTTTCTTCTTTTCTTGATAAAGTGATTTGAATAGAGCTGGATCGACTCCATAATTGTTTCTTTTCCTAAGCTTAGCCATCTCGAAACATACTTCGGGTCCTCATACACAACTTTTAATATTCTTCTCCATTTGATCCAAGGCTTCTTGGGTATTGATTTGCTTATTATGTCTCTGCTTGAGCTTTCTTTTCATATCGGTCGGACGTTTCTTAGGACACACTGCTAATAAAATGTCCATGATCTTTGCAGTAGAAACAATCTCCACTTTCTTTAATGTTTCGACGATTGCGTGGTGGATCTTCATACTCATGTTACGATCCTTGAGTCAAATGGTAAAGATGTGAATTGTTCTCATGTTGCTCCGGAAAATTCATTTTCCTCTTCTTACTTATGATTTCCTGTAGTTTGCTCTCTAACTCAATAGCTTTGTTGATGACATCTTGCAGACTAGAATATTCATGTAAGCTTAGTATACTCTGAAGGTCTTCATTCAACCCTTGAGGAAATGTTCTCGTTTCTTTTTATCACTTTCAGACGATCTTGGTGCGTACATAGATAATTGAATAAATTTATCCCTATACTCATTCACTGTCATTTGCCCATGCTTCAAGTTAAGGAACTCCTTCCTTTTGAGCTTCATCGTACTTACAGGAATGAAGTGTGTTATAAAGTTGTCCTTGAATTCTTCCCAAACAATACTTTGTGGTTGTTCATGTTCGTAGATGTAAGAATTCCACCATTCCGAGGTTGCTCCTACAAGTTGTCCCGATGCAAACAAAACTTTCTCTCTATCGTTGCATTGCACCAAGTCTAGCTTCGTTCAATTGTTGTGATCCATTCATCGGCTTCTAGGTGATCCATAGTGTTAGAGAACATAGGTGGCTCGGTATTCCGGAACTTTGTATGTGTATCCTCCGGGTTTGGATATGGTGACACATATTGATCACATCCCGGTGTTGTAATCGCTATCATTTCTCTTGTCTTGGTTGCCTTGACTTTCTTCACTTGCATGCTTCTTGAGTTGTTTGATTCCATCAGGCTGAAATTCATTGAAATTTATACTCCAATCCTCAAGGTTGATAATCTGATTACTATCTATAGCTTGAGCAACTTCTTCTGGGACTGATTTTGGGTACATAACTTCATCTTCTTATTGATATCCAAATGGTAACATTGTCTAGCCTCATCTCTCATTAGGCTGGCTTCTTTTTGGAGACATGAACGACCATAATGCTCACAACATTGACATGTTCCTGTAATCTTCATATGTTCATGTTGTTCATTCGTCTGCAACTCTGGTGCTCCATGACTTCTCTTATTATTTTGATGATTCCATACTTCTACAACTTGCTTCTTTACTGGTCCGGCAGGAACTCCAGTTTTGGTTATCTCTGTGTTATGAGGGGATGATGTGTTGGTCTGCTTTTGTTCTTGTAAGACTTGAGCTTGCATGACTGATAGATTTTCTTTGTCCAATGACAGTGGGACAGATGGAATCTGAAGGTTATCACCCAAAACCAGATTGGAATTCTTAAGATTTGATGCTTGCTCTATAATATACTGATGGATATTAACCATGGTTTGAGTCATTGTTTGTAGAGTCTGAGTTTGTGTTGCCATATACTCTAGCATCTTGCGTTCAATTGCTGAGGTTGTATATGGAATATCGATGTTTCGTTTGTTGTCCTTATATTCATGATTTCCATTGGGACTCACCATCCGGTTGTGTGATAAAGATAAGCTCAGAAGAGGTTGGAAACAAATTGAAGAGTAAGGTAAAATTATTGATATCATATCCATCTTTTGTGATTATAATCACATTGTGGTAGAGAAGAGAATAACAGGGATGAAAGAAATTGACCATCTTTTTCTTTAACTTCTTTCATACGTTGATGTCTGTATTCATTCGTAGATTTCTTGTTGTTGATGTTGGTGTTGCTTCTAGACTATGATCTTCTGACATCCTCCAACCAACTTGAATAGCAGATAAGGACAAGCCAGATTTGAACCCAAACTATCTCTATTAACCTAACCATTTATTCTTTGTTGCATTTGTGGCCATCACTCCACAATACAACTCACACAATCAAAACTCCAAATCAAACATGAGTTGAAACAATCAAGCATTTACATCGCACGTCCTCACAGGAACGATTCTATCGAAGTTGATAAGAGGGTAGGCCATCTAAGTACTTATACTAGGAAACACTGGTGGTAGATCCAAGTTGACAGAACAAGAACATAACTCAGTATAGATCAAAAACAATTGATGGGTTTTGTCAAAGAACAACGGATAAATTAGATTTTTATGCGTAAATAAGATAATTTTGAAGGATGACATGGCTTTCTAGAACATGAATCCTTAATTTTCGACAATTTCTAGCTAAGGCTGCATTCCTACGATCAACGAAACCGAGATGCATCTCATATGTGTGCCAAGATCTAGTTCCACACATATGATAGACGAAATGAGTGTAATATCATAGACAGTAAAAACGTAACAAGGGGTTTAACAACTTACTACACTCATTCGGAAGACACGAAGGTCTTTAACTTCGGAAAACGATAACGAGTCTTCGTCTTCCGCTTCCACGGTGCACTTGGACCGGGGGAGACGCATGCCTCGAACTCCTCAAAGTCGTTGTAGAACTCTTCACCATTGTTCTCTTCGAACGGCGGTAAGCAAGGCTAAGTACACTTATGGTTGGTACTCAACAAGTGGGGGAAGATGCAAGGCTATCAAGGATAGGCTATGCTTTTGCGAGCGGTTAGCATTTTAATGTTGGTCAAACTTTTATTTAAAGAACGCCTAGTTACTAGATGTAAGTATATACCAACTCACTTAAGAAACTTTTAAGCAAAACAACCCAAAGCTCATCGAGCTTCACCAAACCACGATTTATTCTCATCTTCAAGTTTATTAATCATGTGAGGGTCCAAGCCGCTCATGACCGTGAGCACGGCTGATCGATCAGTTTTACACTCTGCAGAGGTTTGCACACTTTACCCACAGCTCGCGTAAAAGTTCCGAAGAACTTTGAACCCAACCATGCGATGCTGATCAGGCATCATACCACACTTCCGAGGTGTGATTGCATAGGGACGCTACGAAGCCTTTACAAAGGTATACAAAAGACTAACGACCCGCATAGTTACGGATCGGGCGGAGCATAACCCTCCCTAGTGGTCAACACCTTAGCAAAGGTGCTACCCCAAAAGGACCGGGCTATACCCCCGCAACTCGGATCCCCCTCTCGCTCCTTTCGGAAAAGGGCCATCGGATCAATCGCACACCTAATTAATTGGTTAAGGTCGAGCCATGTAACACTGTGGTTGCGCATGTTTTCTTGGGTGGTTCTCCATGTTCCGATTAAATCACATGATATTGTCTTACCAAAAGCATCATCGTCATAAAACATATAAGCATTTATCTTGGAAAACTATTTTTATCCAACCCAAGTTGAGCAACTAGCATATTCTACCCAAAAACATTTATTAAACAGGGTTGATCCAAGGATTGTGGGTAAAAGTCTAGGTAAGTCCTTAAAAAGGGTGTTCCCATCAATTTAATGCAATGTCATAATAAATATAAACTTAGTTGTCATGCAATTACATAGGATAAAATAGAATCATGCAGGGGGAGAAGACCACTTGCCTTCCTTGCTTGAACACTAAGGTACGAAGGTTCTTCTTCTTCAAACACTTGCTCTTGATCTACTTCAACTGGTTGCTCGCTTGAAACTGGCACGATGTCTACGAGCACACAACAATACATACAATAAACAAAACAATACACCAAGCATGAAAAGCTTAAAGGGAAAACAAGGTTTGGGTCTAGGAAAGCGAACACAAAGAACACTCGGAACTAGCGGGAGATTTGGATGATCACAAACAAGAGCTAGCTATGCGTTTGATATCTTTTAATTAAGTAAAATCATGTGTATAGGTTATTTCAGAGAAATAGCCTATTTATAATTAAGCAAGTTATATTTGTATTTTAAAAGACGATGTAAGCTTAGTCCAATTTTACTTATAAATATTCAAGTATGATTTAAGCAAATTAAACATTTAATTTTAAAAGAAGCATGTAAAAGCATCTAGGCGTTTGTCTTTATATTTCGAGTTATTCTAATCAAATTATAATTTAAAACACATTTATATTCTTTTAATCAAATTAACATTTAATTAAGAAAACCTAGGGATATAGCCTATGTTACATTTTAGTAGAAAGCAAATTGCGTAATCATTAATCAAATTAAGTTTGATTATAAAACCGAGGTATACATTTAATTAACTTTTAATTAAAAGAAATGTTCATTTAATATTAATCATATTAACTTTCTTATGAAAACATGTGTTAAACTTCTAATTAGATTTTAATTAGAAAAGCATGTGTAATAGGATTTAATCATATTTAATATGTAAATAAAATACAAAACATTGAAGATGTACATCATTGGTCCTATCACGTAGTTTTAGTTGATATGAGCCTAACGCAACTTGAAACAGTGGAATCGGAGCTACAACGCAAAAGATATGGCCAAAACAAGGTTCTAAAGGCCGACGGGCTTGAAAAGACGGTCGCACGGACACCAAGAACGCTTAAAACGGAGCTAGGACGGTGGCGTAGAGCGGTGTTCTCCCTCTCCGGCCCGGCGCGGCGGGGCCGGTATCGGAGCGCGTCGATGGTGGCGTCCCCGACCCGGCCGTAGAGGGTACGTGACTCGTCCTCCGGTCGGCGCGTGTACTTGTCGAGGTCGACCAAGTAGGCGGCGGTCTCCACCGAGTCTCGTCGGTCTCGCGAAGGGAGCAACATCGACGTCGTCCCTGGATCCCCTCGTCCGAAGGAACTCCATCCACGAGCGGTGCGAGGCGCCGATAGTCCCGGGTAGCGGCCGAAGAGTCCCGGTCTCGAAGGAGGCGCGGTGCGTGCGAGTAGGCGCCCCGGGGCCGGCGGCGGGCGACGTCGAGCGCGGTCGCGACGGTGAGTGCGGCGGCGCGCGGACCTCTCCCTTGAACCCGGGGAGACTCGGGTGAGGGAGCACGCCGACCGCGCGCAGCACCATCCGTCCGATCACGGCGGGTACGTACTCGGCGCGGTACGTGACGTAGGTCGGAGGGACTCCAAGCCTGAGAAGGGCCCTCTCCATCCAGTGGCAGATCGCCCCACAGGTCTCGGGGGTGATCTCCGCGACCTGGTGCTCCATCTCCTGTGAAACGCAAGAAGTTTCTGTCAGCGCAGGTGAGTAAGAAGTTTTCAAAGAGGGAACGAGTTTTATAACATAGCTCAAGGGTAAAACTATAAAGATAGAGCGCATAGAGTCCTATCTCTATCGACCTTTCCTAGGGATACGCGCTACGGTCAAGCATGGCTCTGGTACCACCTGTAAAACCCCGGATTTTCATAGAAAACCCGAATCCCTGTACCATCGCGATAGTCCCTGGATCAGTGGCTATCGCGTACAGAACGTCTCACAGATAGATACACACAGTCATACATTGCATCACATAGAGTTAATAATACATGAATTTATTACAGGTCCATTATGGAGTACATCATTACAAGCGTCTTGGCTGAATCAGAGTGAAAATTCTACGCAACGGTAGCTATCTTCTCAGAAGGGTATCCATCTTTATTCTTCTCGCCACAGGCAACTCGAGCAAAGCGACGTATCCCTCAGTCGTACCATCCGTCGGCGTTGCAGTCGAACTCGGACTCGTACCCTGCACACCCAAAGTCTATCCCCAAGGAGTGGGATAGGTCCACGTCACCAACCGTATGCAGCTTTAAGTGGCCTAACGTCTAAATGGAAAAGAGAGTAGACAAGGAAACGGTGGGGTTTCCTAAGCAGCGACAGCGAGAGTATAAACAAGGAATCTCCATCAATATCCCAAAACCCAAGTCTCTCAACACGGCCGGATCCAGCGGTCACCCAGAAGATCCGTCTCCACCTCCTACTCCTGTCTAGGGTCGATGCGAGAACTTACTCTCCTCGCACCTCAATGATTACAACCGGATCGATGAGGTAGATGGAGCCTCTCTCCTCTAGCCAGCTGTAACCACGGCTCACCACACTCTCACCTATAGGGGGAAGGTAGAAATCCCAAAACATGAGGAACGAACATGTCTTCTAGGCAGTGTCCATGACCGAGGACGCGGCTATAGCTATAGATCGAACAACTGCGCAGCGTGTACACCCGTACCCATCCCGGAATGGTACCCGCCGGTGTACGGCCGACCGAGCCCATCCTACGGCGAACTCTCGGTAGTTACGAACCCATCCCGCATCCGGCCCTCAAAGTTGCCCCCCCTCGGAAGGGACTACACCGAAGCGTGAAATGCTCCCGTGTGGCCACACGGGAGTCGCTACGAGAGGGTGGTCTCACCTCCACCGCTCCCCCACCGATACCCCGCTATCCATCCTAAGCGGGGTATGGTTCCGCACTTACCGAGCTCAACACGGCCCTATCCCCACTCTCGGCGGGGTGGTGTGTACGATGTCCTATGAACAAGTTGATCCACTCGATTTCGGACCGGGCGAGCTCATGTCCTCCAAGCGCATGTAAAATCCCCAACACCTAGGCTCCGAAAACCGTAACGGGAGGGATGCACCGAGGAGTGCACCCCTATCCCCGATCCCGATCGGTTGTTTCGAGCTCACCCCCGCCAAAGTACCCAAAACGCCTTCTCTGCCGGTTTTTATCCCACACACGCCAAGAACCACTATTCCCATCCCAACACATGCATCGTGAAGCTCGGCGCACATACACGCCCACATAAACATATATAGTAGTAGTAGGACAATCAAGGACGGGGGTAAATAAAGAGGCGTGCAAGGTTCATCGACATGCATACATAAAGTAAAGCGCTAGCAATACTACTCGGCAATGCCTAATGGGTAGTTCGGGAATCGGTCGGGCGTGAACCCGGGGTCGGGTAGTCCTCCGCGGCGAAGTCGTCGGCGTAGTCGTACTCCCCCCCGGCTCGGCTTTCGGCTCCTCCTGCTCCTAGTAGCGTGAAAAAAGAAAATAAATAGCGGTCCTAGGGCAACATAAATCCAAATAACAGCATTTAAGAACCAACAAGGGAACAAACACTATCCCAACCCGTAGTCCGAGATTTTAGAAATTTTTACGGAAAAGGTTTCGTAATTTTCGGAGATAAAATGGATTTTCTAGGATTTTTAGAAGAGGAAAAGGATTTTACGGAATTTTCAAATAAAAGAATTCCCCCCCCCCCTTTACGGCCGGCCGCACGGGATCCCCGGATCCCGAGCCGCGGCCGGGGCTCCCCGTGGTGCGCGCGCGCGGCTCGGCCGGCCACGGCCGCCCGCGGCCGATCCGCGGCGGTGGTGGTGCGGGGGCTGCGGTGCGGTGCCACCGTGTGGCCCGGTTTCGGTGGCGGGCCGCACCGGATCCCGTGGATCTTTTTGCGGCCACGCTCGCGTGTAGGCTCCCATGTGTCCGGGCGCGTCCCCCCTTCCCTCGCGACGACTAGACCGCGGCCGACCCGGTGTTTGACAAAATGTCCAAGGAGAAAAGGGCGGCGGCGCGTGGGGTCTCGCGGCGGTGATGGCCATCGACGCACCGGGTGGCCGGCCCGCAAGGTGCTCCTACGCGAGCTCCTCGGGTTGGGGGCTCGGAGACCGCTAGGGTGGCCGGCGTACGCCGTGCGCGTCGGTCGCCGGCGTGGGCGCGGCGGCGGCGCGGCGCGGCGGCGTGCAAGGGTTTCTCTCGCGCGGGGTACGGCGGTGTGAAGGGGGAGATGGGCGTGCACGGGGTGCGGCGAAGCGTTTGGGCAAACTAGCCGGGGTTTCGGCTCGGGCTCGCGACGGGTGTCGCGGCGGTGCTACGGCGGCGCACGGCTCGACACCATGGGCGGCGGTGAGCGAGGGCGCTTGGGGTTGGGCCGGTGCGTTCTTGACCCGAGGTACGGCACGGCGCTAGGTACTCCTCTACACGGCGAGCACGGGGGCTCCGTGGACGTGGTCATCCCGGCACGACGGCGGCGCGGCGAGCACGGGGCTCGGTGGCCGCGGCGGGGCTTGAAGAGAAGGGCCAAGGCCGGCCTTGGGCGCACGGTCGCGACGCGCGCGTGCGGGGGTGCACGCGTGCGTGCTCCGTGGTGTGCACCGGCGCGCGCGCGAGGGCATGCACGCGACGCGAACGCGTCGCGGCGCTCGACACGGCGCGGCGGCGACGGGACGGCACCGGAACTCAACGCAAAAAGGAAAGGAAAGGGGACTAGGCGGGCGGCGCGCGCGTTGGCGACGGCGGCGGCACCGCAAGATTCAACCCGGCTGGCACGATGGCCGGCTTCACCGCCGACGGCGCGCGGCGGCGCGGGGCACGGTGCGGCGGCGCGGACGGCCGGGCATCCACGAGGGACGAGAAGTGAATGCCCTCACCTAGGTGGCCACGGGCGAAGTGTAGACGCGCGTCGGTGAAGGGCGGCGGTGCGGTGACGAGGAGGGAGGCGGCGGGTAGAGGTTGCGGAGCGGTACGGCGGCGTGGGGAGTCGAGCGGGGCCGAGGTCGTAGGCGTGCGTGTCCCGCGGGTCCGGCTCCTCCTCGCGGGCGGCTCCGGCGTCGCGGCGGCGGCGCGGGCACGGCTCCGCGGTGGCGGCGCCCTCGCTCCCGGCCTCCTTCTCCTCCTCTTCTTCCCTCTCTCCTCCCGGGCTGCGGGTAGGTGGGCGGGGGATCGGTTCCCCGGGCGGCTAGGGTTGGGGAGTTCCGCAGGCGGCGGCTACTTATAGCGGCGGGGCGCGGGGGTACGTGGACGGCGCCGATGCGACGGGAGGCCGCGGGGGCGCGTCGCGATGGCACCATGACCGGCGCGCTCCGCCCTTTCCCTTTCGACGCCGGCAAAAGAGAAAAGGAGGAAGGTGACGACGCCGACGTCGGCATGACGCGAGGGGGGTGGCCCACCCGGCGCCGGCTCCGGCGCGGCGGGTGGTAGGTGGACGGTGCGGGCGGCTAGTTGGGCCGGCCAACGGGGCGAAAGCCGTCCGGGCCTCGATGTGAGGTTGGCGGTCCGTGTGCAATAGTGTTACTCCTTAATTTCCTTTAAGCCACAAAATGGATTCAAATTTGAATTTCAATTCAAATTTGAATTCTCCCAAATAAAACCCAAATAAAATTTCAAATGAAGAACCAATTTTTCACACTAGCGAGGTTTTAAGCCCTAAAAGCATATTCGAAGCCAAAATTAAACCTAGGAATTTGGGGGAAAGAAACAGGGGAACAAACTTAATCGACCAACGAGCACTCCACTTCAATTCAAGTTTTTGAAATTCGACATTTTGAACACAAGTCAAAACCTAGGATGTTACAGAACTCCCCCCTCACAAGAATCTCGTCCTCGAGATTAAGAAGTTACCTCCGTTTCGAAGAGATGAGGGTATTTCTCCCTCAATGCTGACTCCTTCTCCCACGTAGCTTCGCGCTCGGAGTGATTACTCCACAGCACCTTGCAGAAGCGCGTGGTGGTGTTCCTGGTCGACTTCTCCGCCCAGTCCAGGATCCGAACCGGGTACTCCAAGTACTCCAGGGTTTCCTGGACGTCGAGCGCCTGAGCAGGCACTCTCTTCTCGACGACCACACACCTCCGAAGTTGGGAAACATGGAACACCGGGTGAACTCCCGCAAGCTCGGAGGTAGCTCGAGTTTGTAAGCTACCCTTCCGACCTTACTCACAATAGGGTAGGGCCCAACGTATCTAGGGGACGCCTTCCCCCCGATGTGGAACCTCTTCGTACCTCGGAGGGGTGACACCTTCAAGTAGACGTGATCCCCTACTTCAAACGAGACGTCCTTCCGTTTAGCGTCGGCATAGCTCTTCCGCCGCTCCGAGCTACCTTCGGGTTCTCTCGGACCTTGGCGACATTTTCCTCGGCCTCAACAATAGTGGCGGGACCGAAAAAGGTTCGCTCCCCCACCTCGGACCACATCAACGGCGTCCGACACTTTCCTCGCCATACGGGGCTTCGAAGGGAGCCATCTTCAAGCTAGCCGGTAGCCGTTGTTGTATGAGAACTCGGCATAAGATAGACTCTTTTCCCAATCGGACCCATAGGTCAACACACAAGCTCTCGGCAAGTCCTCTAGTACTTGATTCACCCTCTCTGTCTGACCGTCAGTCTGTGGGTGGAACGCTGTGCTGTAATTCAGCTGGGTGCCCATGGAAGCGTGTAAGCTCTTCCCGAAGCGAGCGATGAACTCGGGGCCCTCTCGTCTGACACTATGCTCCTCGGAGCCCCATGGAGCTTTAGGATGTTGTCCACATACGATTTCGCAAGTCGGCTCACGCCGTAGTTCGTTTTCACCGGCAAGAAATGTGCTACCTTGGTTAATCGATCCACAATCACCCAAATGGAGTCATGCCCTTTTCGCGTACGCGGCAACCCCACAATGAAGTCCATGCGATATCATCCCACTTCCACGTGGGTATCTCGAGCGGTTGCGGCGGCCGGCGAGGCCTCGGTGTTCGGCCTTCACTCGGCCGACACGTGTCACATCGAGCGACGTACTCGCAATATCTTCCCTCATCTTTTCCCACCGTAACCGTACTTTCAAGTCCTTGTACATCTTGGTACGGCCGGGGGTGGATCGAGTATCGAGAATCGTGGGCCTCTTTAAGGATCGAGTCCCGAATCTCCTTGTCCTGAGGCACACAGATGCGGTCCTTCGGCCCACAGTGTACCCTGTTCGTCGAGGCGGTAATCAGCCGCTTTGCCGTTCTCCATCAGGCGCTTCACCTCTTGAATCTCAGGGCACTCCTTCCGAGCTTGTCGGATCCGATCTTCGAGTGTGTATTTCACCCGCAACCGGTTCAACCGCCCCTCCTCCACAATCTCTAAGCTCGGCTTTTCCGGCTCTTCATGCAAGGCCGGGCCGTTCCTCTCGCACCATCAGGTTGTTGCAGTAGTGCTTGCGGCTCAGAGCGTCGGCCACGACGTTTGCCTTACCAGGGTGGTAGTGAATGCTCAGGTCGTAGTCCTTAATCAGCTCTAGCCATCTCCTCTGCCTCAGGTTCAGCTCCGACTGGGTGAAGATATACTTCAGACTCTTGTGATCCGTGTAGATGTCGCACTTGTTTCCCATCGATAGTGCCTCCATATCTTCAACGCATGAATGACAAAGTGGCTAACTCGAGGTCGTGCGTAGGTTAGTTCTCCTCATGCTTCCTTAGTTGTCGTGAAGCGTAGGCTACTACCTTGCCTCCTTGCATCAACACGCGACCGAGTCCTTGCCTCGACGCATCACAGGACACCACGAAATCCTTGCTCGCGTCGGGCGGAGGTCGGGACCGGGGTAGTGGTGAGATGAGTTTTGAGCTCCCGGAACCGGCCTCACACTTGTCCGACCACACATACGGCGTGTTGCTCTTCAACGGCTCCTGTCATGGGCTTGGCGATCTTTGAGAAGTTCTCGATAAACCGGCGGTAGTACCCGCCAAACCGAGAAAACTCGCGGGATCTCTTTCACGGACTTCGGTGACCGCCACTTAGACACGGCCTCAATCTTGCTCGGATCTACGGCCGACTCCCTTAGCCGACAACACATGACCCGAAACGCGACTTCCTCCATCCGGAACTCACACTTGCTGAACTTGGCGTACAAGCGATGTTGCTCGAGCTTCCCCGGCACGATCCTCGGATGCTCCTCGTGCTCTTCTCGTCGTCCGGGGAGTAGACTAGTATATCATCAATGAAGACGACGACACACTTGTCCAACTCGTCCATGAAGACTTTGTTCATCATGTTCATGAAGTATGCTTGGGGGCATTGGTCAAGCCAAACGACACGACTATGTACTCATACCGCCCATACCGGTTACGAATGCCGTCTTGTGGATGTCCTCCGGGCGGATCTTCATCCGGTGATAACCCGACCGGAGATCAATCTTGCTGAAGTACTTGGCTTGCCTCAGCTGATCCATCAAATTATCAATCCTGGGTAGTGGGTACATGTTCTTGATGGTCACCGCGTTCAGGGCGCGGTAATCGACGCATAGACGTTGCGTTCCATCCTTCTTTGGTACGAATAGTGCCGGTGAACCCCAGGGTGAAGCACTTGGCCGAATGAACCCCTTCTCGAGTAGCGAGTCTAGTTCTGCCTTCAACAGTTTCAACTCAACCTCTGCCATACGGTACGGACTCTGAGCTATCGGCGCCGTTCCAGGCACTAGGTTAATCACGAACTCCACATCACGATCAGGAGGCAACCGGGCAACTCCTCCCGAAACACATCCTCATACTCACAGACCACCGGTACATCCGATATGGCCTTCGTGTGAAGGTCGTACACGGCCGGAATGTCTCGAGACTTCATCGGCTCGAAGGTCACCCTTGTCCCGTCGGGGTGCGGTAGTGTCACCGTCGGTGTTTTAGACCGGCAACCTACTACGGGGAGTACCCGAAGTAGATGAATGTGACTCGCCGAGATCGGTAACTCGAAGGAAGAGACACGTGGCACACAATTTAGACAAAGTTCGGGCCGCGAGGTGCATAATACCCTACTGCAAAAGGTTTCAAAACTTCGATTGTGAGCTATCCAAACCTTCCGAGAATTTTCCGATTTTTCCTCGAATTTATTCTCATTTTCCTTGAGCTATTTCTATTTATTAGAAGGCTCGAAAAACCTTTTCATGAGCACCAAATGCTTTATTTGGATTGTTCATGTCTTATTCACTCCTGTAAATTTTCCTGGAATTTTTGGGATTTTCCGACTATTTTTCGTGCTTTAAAGTATTTTCTGACTTTATCCGGAATTACTTTTGCACCGGAAAATATTTCCTTTAAAAAAAAAGAAGAAAACATATCCTTCTCTACCTCCGGGCCGAGCCCGAAGGCCCGACCCAGTCCACCCCGGCCCAGCCTTAGGCCCGCCAAGGCCCATCGTTTTGCCCGGCCGCATGGCCAGGCGCCGCCGGCGCCGCAGCTCCTGGGCGTGCGTGCGCGCCGGGCCCCCGCGTCCCCGCGCGCCCTATAGGCGCTGCCCGGAGGCCGACCCCGCGCGAACCCTAGCGCCCGCCCGCGCGCCTCGCCGCCCGCGCACCGCCGCCCCTCGCGCGCCGCCCCACCGCGCTCGCCGGGGCCGGAGCCCGGCCGCCGCCGCCGCCGCCGATCCGCCGCCCCGTCGCCCACCGAGCAAACCGAGGGTCGCCCCAAGCATCCCCTCGCCGAGCCGTACACGTTCCGCCGCTCCCCGTCGCCGGAGATGCACCCCGGAGCACCACCGCCGCGTGGAAGCCGCCGCCGGCCGCCATGGAGGTCCGCCGCCGGCCACCTTGCTGTCCCTCTCCGCCCGTGGTGAGCGACTCCCCAGAACCCCCTCGGTCTCCTCTCTCTTTTCCCCACCTTGGACGAGCCCGAGGCCGCTCCAACCGCCGGCACCGCCGACGGCCTGCCCTCTCTGTCCGCCGCCCATGGACAGTCGAAGGTAGGAGATGAAGTGGCGATTTTGCACTTAGATCCCTGTCCTTTTTAGTAACCCTAGATCCCTTTTCTTGAGTCTTGGCCAAACTTCAAGGAACCCCCTGAACCTTTTAGATCCTTCAGTTTCTGTCCACCCTGATAATCTTGCATGAAGGCCCTCGGGTTTATATACATAATTATGTATATGCCCCCGATCTTTCTTTTGTTAAGCCTCCGAAGTTTTCAATCGTTCATAATTAGGTCCTCGCATCTTAGAAAGCCATATCTTTTCTGTTTTAGCTCCGATTTAATCCGTTCAAGTTGCGTTAGGTCCATAATAATGTAAAGCACGCGTTGCTGGTGTGTGTGTTTTCACCGTGTTTTGTTTCTGAAAATAAAATTAATATTAATTTTGATTAATGACTAGCTAAGCATGTCTTTTATAAATAAAAGCAATATAGATCTATATATCGTTTTTCATAATCAAATTTAATTTGATTAATGATTACTTTACATGCTCTTATGAATAAAATACAATTAGATCTTTTACTCGGTTTTCCATAAGTCAAATGTTAATTTGCTTAATGATTAATTAACTTTTATAATTAAAAGTTGATTAGGCTTTTACTCCGGCTTTATAAATAAATGTTAATCTTGATTAAAGCCAATTTAATACTGTTTTTGATAATAATATGATGAACTCGAATTACAAAGTTTCGTTTAGATTGTTCATATAGTTTAGTTTTTCTAAATTAAATGTTTAATCGGTTTAATCAATATATGAATCTTTATTAATAAAACTTGACTAGTTCTTTACACCGGTTTTATACTCGTGGCGGTAGTCGATGGGTGCTCGCCGATCTTTCGATGAACACTTGTGCGAGAAAATCCACGGATCCGAGGCCGGGACGGGGAAGAGCCGCCGGCCGGCGGAGGGCGGAGAAGGCCGTGCCACCCGTCGAGGAGCCCGCTCCCGAGGCCCAAGCCGCGACCGAGCCCCCGGCCGCCGAAGCGCCGCCGGCTAGAGGCGGCCGTAGTCGAAGGTGAGTACCCGTCCCGAAGATGTAGTACTCCGAACGAGTAGTCGTAGGCACGGCGATGCGCGTGTTCCTTGTTGACAGGGCGGCTCGAAGGAGGTGACATCCCCGCAAAGGGGTGCCCATGCGCAGAGCCGACACCCGCGAGGCCCCGAGGCCGCGAAGGAGCCCCCGAGCCCGAGGGGGAAACCGTCGTGAAGCCCACCGAGGGGGAGGCGGCTACCACGTCGCCAGGGGTTGCCCCGGAGGTGGCAATCCGATCCCCCGAGATCCAAGACGCGGAGCCGATCCGCTCGGCGCCGATGACGAGGCTACGTCGAGTAGCCGTGGCGGGATTGAGCCGCCGGCCGACGATCTCGTCGAGCCGACGCACGGTAGCCCGACACACGGAGGCGATCCGCGGGGCCGAGCAAAGGATGAAGGTACGTAGTCGTAGCCTCCCGAGTAGTCCATCCTTTGCGTAGAGTACTGCTCGACTTGAGCTTGTCTTGTGCGGGACGTTGCGGAGCGATCCCGCGAGAAGTCGAACATGCCGCAAGGCTACGGCGACACCATGCTCCGAGCCGAGGCCCCGGAGGAGCAACTCGTGAAGTCGCGGAAGCACGCGGCCGCGATGCGTCGAAGCTCGACGCCGCCTTTCGCCAAGTATCACAACGATGTGATGGAGCCGCAGGGGCGGAAGGGCGACGACTTGGTGCGGAAGAACAAAGGCCTCCGCAACAAGAACAAAGGTATGTCCTTTGACTTGTTGGGTACTTGTTGGAAGTCGCATAGCTTCGACCCGTTGTTGTGTTGTGTTGCGGAACTCGAAGGCCGTGGAGCAACCGAAAGCCTCGGAGGTCAGCATGAAGAACCTCTTCTGACGGGAGCAAGAAGCCCGCCGGGTACTTGAGCTCGACTACAAGGAGCTCGCCCTCGAGTGCGAGAAGCATATGGAGCCGCGGATTGCCTCTCGACAGAGATCTCGTCCAAGCTGCTACAAATCTTTGCGTGAAGTTGAACGAAGATTGCGAGGCGCTCCGGCCCGGTCGAAGGACCTTGAAGAGGCTCGCCTCCCGATCGCGAGGCTCTCGGTGCCGCACCGGCGGCCCCAAGATCGCTCCTCCGGCGGGGATCGACTTCGTGAAGCGCCGAGCCGGCCGGGCCGCCTACGTCAAGCACATGGCCAAGTCGATCCCGAAGCAAGTGCCGGCCTTCATGAAGTCGTACTTCCCGAAGGCCCGGTGGAGGTGGTCGCCGGCGGGGTAGGAGCGTGTGCGCGGGTGAGCGTGTGGCGGATGTGCGAGTGGCCGCCGCCGGGAGCAGATGGCTCCCCATCGCGGAGGCGGTAGCCGAGAAGCCGAACCTCCAAGAGCCCCGCATAGGTAGCTTAGCAGCCACGTAGTACAAAAAAAGCTTTGTAATGAACTATTCATGTATCAATGAAATGAAGTTGTTCCATCAATGAGTACTCGTAACCGCGATCTCAGAGTGCGGAGCGCCCATCGTGGAGTAGGTGCGAGTAGTAGTACTCGGCTTTAGTAGTCCCATCACAGGGAGCAAAACAGTAAACAAGTTGATGAAAAATCAAGCTTTATTACTGAAGAAGTACACCTGGGTGGCCAGGGCCGTAGTTACAAGTAGTCGCCTGGACCCGGAGGCCGCTTACAGCTAAGTGGCGCTGGAGCGGGTAGCCGCTCGTAGCCGGTGATCCGTAGGTAGCCGTGGAGGCTGGATCGCAGATCCGTAGGTAGCCGTGCGAGGCTGGATCTTGGAGTGTGGTCTCTTTGGTAGACCGCTGCTAGAGTCCTTGACGCTCGTCGCAGCCCAGGGTCCGTAGGTAGCCGCACGGGCTGGACCTGGAGGAGAGTAGTCCGGAGACTTGGAGCTAGGACCGTGGAGGGTCGCTTGCGGCAAGGGGTGTTGAAGTAGTCGTGTAGACTTGAACCCCGGAGTAGTCGTGTAGACTAGGCGTAGAATCGACGAGAGTTGGTCGACGTTCCACGAGTTGTTGACGTCTTCGCCTTCAAGTGTTTGGAGGCGGTAGGAGCCCGGCCCGGCCACCTTAGCCACGGTGAAGGGGCCTTCCTGTGGGGAGCCGAGCTTGTGTAGTCCTTCCGTGTTCTGGATACGGCGGAGGACAAGATCTCCAACGTTGAAGGAGCGTTCCTTGACGTTGCGATCATGGTAGCGTCGGATACCCTCCAGGTACCTTGCTGATTGGACGAGGGCGGCGTAGCGAGCTTCTTCGATGCTGTCGATATCGACTCGTCTGCTGTCTTCTGAGACGCCTTCGTCGTAGTGTTCCACCGCCGGTGAGTTCCATATGACGTCGGGCAGGGGAGGATGGCTTCGCAGCCGTAGACCGAGAAGTAGGGGGGATTGCCCCGTCGGCTTGGATGGTTGAGTCCGCAGCCCCCGCAGTGCATTGGGTAGTTCCTTGATCCACTTGCCCCCTTTGGAGTTAGCGACGTCATGTAGCCGCTTCTTGAGGGCGTCGAGCACCATCCCGTTGGCACGCTCGACTTGTCCGTTGGCCCGTGGATGGGCGACCGAGACGTATCCGACGTCGATCCCGCCGTTCTCGCAGACTCCCGTAACCGGTGGTTGTTGAAGTTGGACCCCGGTGTCCGTGATGATGCGGTGGGGTAGCCCATAGCGGTGTACGAGTTCATCCAGAAGTCGAGTACTCGTCGCCCTTGGGGCATGTGACCGGCTTGACCTCGATCCACTTGGTGAACTTGTCTATAGCCACCGCACTCGTTGAATCCTCCCCGGCGCGGTTGGCGTGGCCCAATCATGTCGAGCCCCCGGCCAGGCGAAGGGCTAGGTCGGCGGTATGGTGACTAGCTTGTAGGCCGGGACGTGTTGCCGCTTGGCGAAGAATTGACATCCTTGGCACCTTCCGACGAGTTCTTCGGCATCGCTCGGGGCCGGTGGGGCCGCAGAAAGCTCATCGGAAGGCCTTGCCGACCGCCGTACGTGAGGACGCGTGGTTGCCGCGACGCCCTTGTGGATCTCCTCCAAGATGTCCTTGCCTTCTTCGCGAGGGACGCACTTCATGAGTACTCCGAGAAGATGCGCCCGCTTGTAAAGCTTGTCTCCGACGAGGACGTAAGACTTTGCGCGGCGGACGAGTTGTTCGGCCGCGTTCTTGTCGGAGGGGACCTTCGCTCGCTAAGGTAGTCGATGAAGGGTTGCCTCCGGTCCACGTCGATCATCATGACCTCCCCGCCCACTGGTGGATGGGCCGGAGCAAGGTCGGTGGCGCCGGCTCCGGGATGGATGGCGCGTGAAGCTCATGGACGAAGACGCCCGCGGGTACTTGGGCGCGGGTGGATCCGAGCTTCGAGAGGACGTCCGCCGCAACATTGTTGTCGCGGACGATGTGGTGGAACTCGAGACCATAGAATTTGTTCTCGAGCTTGCGGACTTCTAGGCAGTAGGCGTCCATGTTCTCCTTGTTGCGGTCCCGTGACTTGTTGACTTGGTTGATGACCACCGCGGAGTCGCCGTAGACTAGTAGCCGCTTGATGCCAAGTGAAGCCGCGAGGCGAGCCCGTGCGAGAGGGCTTCGTACTCGGCTTCATTGTTCGAGACCTTCCGAGAAGATCCGGGCAGGACGTACTTGAGTTGTTCGCCCGTTGGAGAGATCGGGGAGTACCCCCGCGCCCGCGCCCTCGAGGTTGAGTGAGCCGTCAAAGTACATCACCCAATGCTCGGTCGCACGGTGGGAGTGGGTAGGCCGGTTCTCCCGCCCACTCGCCATGAAGTCGACTAGTGCTTGCGACTTGATGGCCGTGCGTGGCTTGAAGTCGATGGTGAGGGCGCCGAGCTCGACAGCCCCACTTGGAGATTCTTCCGTGGCGTCTTGGTTCCTCGTGATGTCGCCGAGCGGTAGTCGGTGACTACGGAGACCGAGTACCCCCGGAAGTAGTGCCGTAGCTTCCGCGAGGTGATGAGTAGAGCGCACAGAGCTTCGTACGGGCCGGTAGCGAGCCTTGGACTCGATAGGACCTCGCCGACGAAGTAGACCGGCGCCGGACCGGATAGGGCGTGGCCGTCTTCCCGCCGCTCGACAACTATGGCAAGATCGACCACGTGAGTAGTCGCAGCCTAGGTAGAGTAGTAGTCGCTCGCCCTTGTGAGGAGCCGTGAGGATTGGCGGCTTCGACAGAAGTCCTTGAGCCGGGCAAGGGCTTGATCCGCCTCTCGGAGTCCACACGAACTTCTCGTGATGCTTGAGTAGTTTGAAGAAGGGGAGACCCCCGTTCTCCTAGCCTCGAGATGAATCGGTTCGGGCCGCCGCCATGCACCCCGTCGCCTTCGGACGTCCTTGATGCTTGTGGGAGCTTTCATGCTCGGTGATGGCGGAGATCTTCTCGGGGGTTGGCTTCAATGCCGCGCCGTCGATGATGAAGCCGAGTAGTTTGCCCGAAGGTACGCCGAAGACGCACTTGTTCGGGTTAAGCTTCCGGCGGTACTCGCGTAGTGAAGCGAAGGTCTCTTCAAGGTCGTCGATGAGGGTACCGGAGTCCCCGGTTTTGACAACCACGTCATCCACGTAGGCCTCGACGTTCTTGTTGAGTTGCCGCTTGAAGCTGTGCCCGGATGGCCCGTTGATAAGTAGCGCCGGCGTTCTTCAACCCGAATGACATGGTCGTGTAGTAGTACGCGCCAAACGGGGTGATGAACGCGTTCTTCTCCCCGGTCTTCCTCCTTGATTGCGATCCGGTGGTACCGTGAGTAGCGCCGAGGAAGCAGAGCAGTCGGGCGCCCGCCGTGGAGTCGATGACTTGATCAATCCGCGGCAACCCGAAGGGGTCCTTGGGGGCGTGCTTGTTGAGGCTCGGTGTAGTCGACGCACATCCTCCACTCGTTCGAGTTCTTCTTGCGGACGAGGACGGGGTTGGCGAGCCACTCGGGATGGAAGACTTCTCCGATGAAGCCGGGCCGCGACTAGTTTGGCAAGCTCCTTCTTGATGGCGTCCCGTCCGTCGTCGGCAAAGCGTCGGAGGTGTTGTCGCTAGGGGTGGCCTTTGGATCGACGTTGAGGCGCGTGCTCAATCGCCTCCCGGGCACTCCTCGGCATGTCCGTCGGCTTCCACGCGAAGATGTCGCGGTTAGCCCGAAGGAAGCCGATGAGCGCGTCTTCCTATTTGGGGTCGAGGCCGGCCCCGATGGTGGTGGTCTTGGCCGGGGTCGCCCGTTCCGAGGTCGACCGACTTGACGAGTACCTCCTCGGTGGCCGAGGCTTGTTGGCGCCGTCGTACTTCACCGGGATGTCGAGTTCGCTTGTGGCAAGCTTCTTCGACGCAACGTAGACCCTCCATCATCGGGTTGGGTACTTGATTTGTTGAAGCGATCACCACGGCCCTCGTATCGCCGTGAGAGATCTTCAAGTCCCCCCGGAGGGAGAGTACACCGGCCGGACTTGGCATCTTGAGTACCAAGTAGGTGTAGTGGGGGCACCGCCATGAACTTGGCGATGGCCGTCCGCCGAGGATGGCATGGTAGGAAGTCTCGAAATCCGCGACCTCGAACTTAATGTACTCGGTGCGGTAGTTATCCCGAGACGCCTCGAAGGTAATCGGCGTACCGCCGAGCCTAGTGGGATAGCCGCGTTGCTCGGGACGATGCCGTAGAAAGGCATGCTCGCTCTTGTCGAGCATGGGGGTGACGTCGAGGTTCATCTTCTTCAAAGTTTTGGTGAAGAGGACGTTGAGCCCGCTCCCACCGTCGATGAGCACCTTGTTGAGCTTGGAGCCCGCCACCGTTGGCTTCGAGACGAGAGGGAACCGTCCCGGTTCGGAGAAGCTAGTCCACCGGTCCGCGCGGGAGAAGGTGATGGGTACTTCGACCACCCGAGAGGGGTCATAACCGCCGGCTCGATGGACATCACTTCACGACGGGTAGCCTTCGCTCCCGCCCGCCGGGGGCGTCCGCCGAAGAGGACGTTGACGGTCTTCTCGGGTTCTTGGAAGTCGTTGTTGTCGCCGTCCTTCTTCTTGCCCTCTCGGTCGTGAGGGTGCGGTGGCTCCCGCGTGTCCTTGAGCGCGTGCCTCGAGCCGGTAGCACCGCCGCAGTGTGGTTGCCGTTCGGATGCCACGGCACTTCTCCTTCGGCAGTCCCTTGAACCCGCCGGAGTTCTTCTTCGAGTTCCCTTTCGCAGGTGCCGGATAGCCGCGACAAGGTTGTTGTCCGGCTTGCGCTTGCGGTTGGGACCCGAGTAGTTGCCGTTGTTGTTGTTGTTGCCGCGGCCGCCTTGGTTCGCATTGCCGCCGCCGCCGCCGCCCGGCTCGCTTGGACTTGCCGCGGATGGCGTCGTACTTGGCGTTGGCCTTGTCCTCTTCATCCGCCCAGACGTGATCATGTCCTTGAGGTGGGGAATGGACTTGGGGCGGCGACGACCGAAGTCCTCGAAGGTGCGGCGATGGTAGAGGCCGTCCCGGAAGAGGTCGATGACCTCCTTGTCGGTGACGTCGACGACGGTAGCGCGCTTGTCGAAGAAGCGGCGCATGTACTTGCGAGGGTCTCGCCTTGTTCCCGCTTGATCATGGCGAGGTCCATGCGAGTACCCGAACGGCCCATGGCGCCCGCGAAGTTGCTCGTGAACCTGTTCCTTCGACCGGTCCCACTCGGTCGATCGAGTGCTTGTCCGGCGACTCGAGCCATGTGAGCGGGGGCTTGGTCCGGATCGTAAGGGGAAGTAGAGGCACTTGGTGTCGCCGTTGCCGCCGCCGTTCTCGATGGAGAGAGCGTAGCATCGAAGCCACCGGATAGGGTCTCGCTCGCGTCGTACTTGATGATCCCCAAAGGCTTGAACTTGCTCGGGGAGGAGTAGATTGCGAAGCCGTGGTGAGAAGGCAGGAAGCCGTCGCCCTCGGTGGTCGACTTCTTCCGCCGCAGCCTCCTCGATCTTCTCGGCGAGCGTCGTACCCGTCGTGTGAGGCGCCGGAGGCGTGGTCGTTCGCGTGGCCTCGGCCACCGCGACTACCGCCGCCTCCGCCCTCCCGTTGGCCCCATGGTTGGAGCCGCCGCCGCCGCCGCTGCCGCCGCCGTCAGGGTCGTTGCCGCCACCACCGGTCGGAGCGCGGTGGGGGACAACCTCTCGGTTGCCTTGGTCCTGCGAAGGTCCGCCGGCGTGAGAGCGGCGACGATTTGGGTCAGCTGGGATGTCGCCTCGAGTACGGTTGGGGCCAGCGCCGGTGCTGCGACTAGTAGCTTCATTGTCGCGTGGCTTAGCTGGGGGAGGTTGGCTGACTCTTTTGTCGACCCGCATGAAGTAAGCTTCTTCAGTGAGCTTGGCGATGACCTCTCCAGCGCGTATGCCCTGAGCCTGGCGTGCGATCGTTGTGATCGACATGAGGCATTGCTCAGGAGTGGTGTGGACTCGCTCTCGACCGCCTCGAGAGCTTCCGCAAGGTTGCGGATGGGAAGGTTGTCTCCGAGCCGTCGGCGTCGTTCGTTGCGCTTCCCTGTTACGTTCGCGCCGGCGTCCCCGTTGGCGCGTCGGTCTCGCCCGCGGGCGCAGCGCACGGGACGGCTCGTCTGCGCAGAGATGTCCTCCGTGTACTTGTCCGCGGCCGTGCTCGAGGTTCCCCGGGGTGTCGCGGCAGCCATGAAGACTTGGCGATCGGGGGTGCCAAGGCCGGACTCGAGGGTGCCACCTCGGGGGGTGTGTTGGAGTCGCCTGGGCCGGTGGTGTTCCCTCCCGGAACGGTAGTGAGTTGATGTAGGCGACGTAGCGTGAGTCTCCCTTTGCCGGGTCGGGCCGGGCTTGCGGTCCGACCGCAGACGTATCCGCCGGTCGGTGTTGATTTTATAACCGGCCCGCAGGCCGGCCCCGACAGGGGAAGCTCGGTGGAGTCGTCTTCGGACTCGGACTCCTCGTGTCCGACCCGAAGTCGAACTCGTAGTCCGGGTTCGAGTAGAACTCGGAGAGTGGGTTGGAGTCCGAGACGCGATCGGGGACGGCGTCGGAGTCCGAGTTGTACTCGGTTACGGGCTCCTTGCCGGCCCGTCGTGGAGTAGGAGCCCCCGTGCGGGCCCGGCTGAGGACGCGGGGGCCACGCGCGGAGCGCTGACGTGGTGAAGGGACCGTCTGCGATGGCTGAGCAGCCGGCTCGCAGGCGATGGCCCATGGCGACGTCGGGTTCGAGTTGGAGACGGACTCGAGCTCGAAGTCAGCGTGCTGGTTGAAGAGCGAGATTTCGCCGAACTTGCCGGCGAGTTCGCCTGTGACGGCTTCGGGAAGCGTCACGAGGCCTGTCCTCGGGTTGGGTTGCATGGTCAGGCGGCGCTGGAAGGAGCCCGCGCCGTCGGCAGGTGCGGACCCGAGTGCGCCGAAGACGAAGGTGTCGCCGCGGTTGAAGGCGACAGTTGGCTTGATGTGGACGGAAGCCGTCGAGTTCGCCATGTGATCTCGAGCGAGATCCCCTACCCGGCGCGCCGGTGTCGGTGTTTTAGACCGGCAACCTACTACGGGGAGTACCCGAAGTAGATGAATGTGACTCGCCGAGATCGGTAACTCGAAGGAAGAGACACGTGGCACACAATTTAGACAGAGTTCGGGCCGCGAGGTGCGTAATACCCTACGTCCCGTATGCCGCATAGCTCGGATTGATTGGGCACGATTACAAGATGGTGCAATAGTGCGCCGTGAGATGAGATGATCCTGAGATCGGTCCCTGCCTCGCCTTATATAGTCCGGGAGGCAGGGTTACAAGTCGGAGTAGGGAAGGAGTACTAGCCGAGTACGTCTAGGGGACCTCCATACAGTGCGGAGCGTGTACAGAGCCCTATCCGAGTACTACTCCTGTGTTGTCCTTGTGCTCCACGCCTTCAGGTGCCGTGTAGCGCAAGCCGGTAGTCCTGGGGGCCCACCGAGTAGTCGGTCCCGTTACCCACCGAGGTAGTGGGCCCGGGGAGGTCCATACGACGGTCACCGGCCTCGGCGAAGTGGAGATGACACCTTTGTGGGCGGTGATCCAATCCATTCCCGCATCACGTCGATACCATGGGAAGGCGCACGGTAAGATCCCCATAGAATGTGTGACCCCGGATGACCACTTCCACTCCTTTGCACAGCAGGGTGCATCGGATATCCCCGAGCGGAGAGCTCGTGATGATCGGCATCGCTCGGGTGGTTGTAGGGAGGGAAAGTTTATTCACGAACCGAGAGGTGATATAGGACCCGGTTCTGGTGTCGAAGAGAACCAGAGCAGAAGTACCACATACCAAAAATTTACCGATCACGACGTTGGGGGCATCGGCAGCTTCCTCCTCAGTGAGGTGGTTCAGCCTCCCACGGCCGGCGGCCGGGCGGCGCGGCTCGAGGAGGTCGGCCTCCGGGAGCGAGAGTGCCCTCGCGGGAGTGGCAGCAGCCTTCTTGTCGGGGCGGTCGTAGGACTTGTGGCCTGGCTTGCCACACGCGAGCGGTGACGGTGAAGCCTCGCGGCGGGTCGCGCGGTGCTCGGTGGAGCACGGGTGTAGCCTCCAGTCTGCTGGGGATAGCCGGGGTTCCTCCCTCCGGGGAACGGGCTACGTCCACTTCCTCCGAAGCCACGCCCGAGCTGGTTGTGCCCCGGCGGTAGCTCCCCCTCGGCATGTTGCTCGTCCGCTTCTCGGCTTCGGAAGGATCGGTCGGGGCCGATCCCGATCTCCCATCCTCTTCTTGCCCCTCATGCGTTCCTCGTGGCCCCTCCTCTCGTCCTCGACCGCGATGGCGCGGTTGACGAGATGGCGCAGGGGACCCGTGCTCACTTGCCTTCGCCGCCCGGCGAAGGCCGTGGTGAAGGCCTCGCGAGAATCGGAACCGCTTCTTCTCGGTCGGTGTTGGTGTCGTCGGGGGCGTACCGCATCATCTTCATGAAGTGACGCTCGTACTCCTCGACCCTCATCGCACCCTGAGTCATGGTGCGGAACTCCCGCGCCTTCGGGACCGGCGGCTCATCGGGAAGGTGCGCTCGCGGAACGCCTCGCGGAACTCCGGCCAAGTGATGAAAGCCGGGTTCGGGTGGGTGGCAGGTGTAGTTGTCCCACCATGCCTTGGCGAGACCCTCCACCGGTGTGCGGCGATAGCGACACACTCCTCGTCGGAGCGAGACGGTGAGGTCGAGCTTGGTCTCGATCACCCTCGCCCGGTCGTCGGCCTCGAGTGGGTCATCCGAGTAGGCCGAAGGTGGGGGCCTTCGGGCGGATGAACCTCTCGATCTTCCTCGTGAGGTCCTCGTCCTATGGAGCGACGCGGTTCCCACCGTTGCCACGGTGCTCCATGGCTTCCGCCATCCTCTCGCATCGCCCGAGTCCGGAGCGCCATCACTTCCACCAAGTTAGGTGGGGGTGGTGGTGGTCGTTCCGGCTCGGGGCCGGCCTTGCTCGGCTGCTCCTTGCTCAACCTCGGCCTCAGGGTTCTCGGGCAGTGGTGGCGGTGCTCCGTCACCTCGGGCCCTAGCTCCCAAGGCTCCTCCACGCAGGGGTGGACGGCCACGGCCACGACCGCGTCCACGCCCCTGCTGGGCTTCCTCCTCAGCAGCTGCCTCCTCGAGGCGGGCCATCAGCCGGTTGGAGCGGCGGATCGACATCCTTCTGAAAACATAAGGGAAAAGGGAAAGACTTACGCACGTCATTCACCAACTCACACATGAGCCTTTAGCAAACAAGAAAATAGTTCTAAGTATAACCTACACTCAAGCGGAAGAAGCATTAAGACACAAATAACACCATTAAGATCCAAGCATACAAACAAACATGATTATTACACTTGCTCCCCCGAGGCCGACTCGGACCTTAGGGTAGCAACAACAAGTAAACGATCTAATACATCGGTACAATCTCAAAAGGGTAGTGTCTACAAGGTGTGGCATGACTCTCTTCATGCACCGAACATGCTCGCGGCCGCATGGAACAACTCATGGAAACTACCAAAGCATAAAACACTACTCTAGGTCATGCCTCCTCGCTCGCGCTCCCTACTCCGTGCGTGCCCTGCGGTACGTGACGGGGTAGCGGTCCTCGGTGGGGTAGTCCGGCGGGAAGATCCGAACACCAAGGCGTGAGCCTCTCGAACCTCCTCGGTCTCGACGGGGGTCGGCAGACGGGCCATCGGGCACAGGTGAAGCTTGAGGCGCGACTGGTGCAGCTCGAAGGTCTCGGTGCGAATCTCACGCTGAGACTCGGGGGGTAGCTCTCCGTTGAGCTCGAAGAGCTCGTCCACGCGAAGCGAGTCGGCGTCCTCCCAAGTCCTCCTCAGTCTCTCGGCCTTGTCCCTCAGGTAGACGGCCGTGCGCGTGAGCCACGCGATGTTGGCGACGTTGTCCGCTCGGCTCTTCTCCAGCTTCTCCACCTTGAGCCGCTCACACCCGAGCAGGTGAGCGCGCACCGTGAGCGGAGTCGTCCTTGCGCTCGAGCTTGTCCTTCAGCCTGTTCTGACTCGCCGTCAGCCTGCGTAGGTCCTCCTTGGCGTGCGCATCTCCCTCCCCGGTGTCCACCCTCTCCCTCTCGGATGCGCAGCGGAGACGGGGGTCGCGCGGTCGAGGCTCAACTCGAGCCGGCGAACACGGTGGCGTAGAGCGGTGTTCTCCCTCTCCGGCTCGCCACGGCGGGGCCGGCACCGGAGCGCGTCGATGGTGGCGTCCCCGACCCGGCCGTAGAGGGTACGTGACTCGTCCTCCGGTCGGCGCGTGTACTTGTCGAGGTCGACCAAGTAGGCGGCGGTCTCCACCGCAGTCTCGTCGGCCTCGCGGAAGGGAGCGGCGTCGACGTCGTCCCGGATCCCCTCGTACGAAGGAACTCCGTCCACGAGCGGTGCGAGGCGCCGCAGTCCCGGGGTAGCGCCGAAGAGTCCCGGTCTCGAAGGAGGCGCGGCACCGTGCGAGTAGGCGGCCCGTGGCCCGGCGGCGGGCGACGTCGAGCGCGGTCGCGACGGTGAGTGCGGCGACGGAGCGACCTCTCCCTTGAACCCGGGAGACTCGGGTGAGGGAGCACGGCCGACCGTGCGAGCACCATCCGTCCGATCACGGCGGGTACGTACTCGGCGCGGTACGTGACGTAGGTCGGAGGGACTCCAAGCCCGAGAAGGGCCCTCTCCATCCGGTGGCGGATCGCCCCGCGGGTCTCGGGGGTGATCTCCGCGACCCGGTGCTCCATCTCCCGTGAAACGCAAGAAATTTACGTCGGCGCAGTGAGTAAGAAGTTTTCAAAGAGGGAACGAGTTTTATAACATAGCTCAAGGGCATAACTATAAAGATAGAGCGCATAGAGTCCTATCTCTATCGACCTTTCCTAGGGATACGCGCTACGGTCAAGCATGGCTCGGTACCACTCGTAAAACCCCGGATTTTCATAGAAAACCCGAATCCTCGTACCATCGCGATAGTCCCCGGATCGGTGGCTATCGCGTACGTAACGTCTCACGATAGATACACACAGTCATACATTGCATCACATAGAGTTAATAATACATGAATTTATTACAGGTCCATTATGGAGTACATCATTACAAGCGTCTTGGCTGAATCAGAGTGAAAATTCTACGCAACGGTAGCTATCTTCTCAGAAGGGTATCCATCTTTATTCTTCTCGCCACGAGCAACTCGAGCGAAGCGACGTATCCCTCAGTCGTACCAGCCGTCGGCGTTGCAGTCGAACTCGGACTCGTACCCTGCACACCCAAAGTCTATCCCCAAGGAGTGGGATAGGTCCACGTCACCAACCGTATGCGGCTTTAAGTGGCCTAACTTCTAAAGGGAAAAGAGAGTAGACAAGGAAACGGCTGGGGTTTCCTAGCGACAGCAGCGAGAGTATAAACAAGGAATCTCCATCAATATCCCAAAACCCAAGTCTCTCAACACAAACCCCGGATCCAACCGGGTCACCCGGAAGACCCGTCACCATCTCCCTACTCTCGTCTAGGGTCGATGCGAGAACTTCCTCTCCTCGCACCTCAATGATTACAACCGGATCGACGAGGTAGATGGAGCCTCTCTCCTCTAGCCGGCCGTAACCACGGCTCACCACACTCTCACCTATAGGGGGAAGGTAGAAATCCCAAAACATGAGGAACGAACATGTCTTCTAGGCAAGTGTCCATAACCGAGGACGCGGCTATAGCTATAGATCGAACAACTGCGCAGCGTGTACACCCGTACCCATCCCTGAATGGTACCCAGCCGGTGTACGGCCGACCGAGCCCATCCTACCGGCGAACTCTCGGTAGTTACGAACCCATCCTGCATCCGGCCCTCAAAGTTGCCCCCCCCCCCCCTCGGAAGGGACTACACCGGAACTGTGAAATGCTCCCGTGTGGCCACACGGGAGTCGCTCTGAGAGGGTGGTCTCACCTCCACCGCTCCCCCACTGATACCCCGCTATCCATCCTAAGCAGGTATGGTTCCGCACTTGCCGAGCTCAACACGGCCCTATCCCCACTCTCGGCGGGGTGGTGTGTACGATGTCCTATGAACAAGTTGATCCACTCGATTTGACACCGGGGCGAGCTCATGTCCTCCGAGCGCACATAAAACCCCAACACCTAGGCTCCGAAAACCGTAACAGGAGGGATGCACTGAGGAGTGCACCCCTATCCCCGATCCCAGATCGGTTGTTTCGAGCTCACCCCCGCCAAAGTACCCAAAACGCCTTCTCCCCGCTGGGTTTTTACCCCACACACGCCAAGAACCACTACTCCCATCCCAACACATGCATCGCGAAGCTCGGCGCACATACATGCCCACATAAACATATATAGTAGTAGTAGGACAATCAAGGACAGGGTAAATAAAGAGGCAGTGCAAGGTTCATCGACATGCATACATAAAGTAAAGCGCTAGCAACACTACTCAACAATGCCTAATGGGTAGTTCAGAATCAGTCGGGCGTGAACCTGGGGTCGGGTAGTCCTCCGCGGCGAAGTCGTCGGCGTAGTCGTACTCCCGGCTCGGCTCTCGGCTCCGGCCGCTCCTAGTAGCGCGAAAAAGAAAATAAATAGCGGTCCTAGGGCAACATAAATCCAAATAACAGCATTTAAGAACCAACAAGGGAACAAACACTATCCCAACCCGTAGTCCGAGATTTTAGAAATTTTTACGGAAAAGGTTTCGTAATTTTCGGAGATAAAATGGATTTTCTAGGATTTTTAGAAGAGGAAAAGGATTTTTCGGAATTTTCAAATAAAAGAATTCCCCCCCTTTACGGCCGGCCGCACGGGATCCCCGGATCCCGACCGCGGCCGGGGCTCCCCGTGGTCCGCGCGCGGCTCGGCCGCCAGCGGCCGGCCGCCGGCCCCGATCCGGCGCCGGTGGTGCGGCGGGCGCGGTGCGTGTGCCACCGTGTGGCCCGGTTTTCGGTGGCGGGCCGCACCGCATCCCGTGGATCTTTTTGCGGCCACGCGCGCGTGTAGGCTCCCATGTGTCCGGGCGCGTCCCCCATTCCCTCGCGACGACTAGACCGCCGGCCCGGTGTTTGACAAAATGTCCAAGGAGAAAAGGGCGGCGGCGCGTGGGGTCTCGCCGGCGGTGATGGCCATCGACGCTCGGGTGGCCGGCCCGCAAGGTGCTCCTACGCGAGCTCCTCGGGTTGGGGGCTCGGAGACCGCTAGAGTGGCCGGCGTACGCCGTGCGCGTCGGTCGCCGGCATGGGCGCGGCGGCGGCGCGCGCGCGGCGTGCAGGGGTTTCTCTCGCGCGGGGTACGGCGGTGTGAAGGGGAGATGGGCGTGCACGGGGGTGCGCCGAAGCGTTTGGGCAAACTAGCGGGGTTTTGGCTCGGGCTCGCGACGGGTGTCGCGGCGGTGCTACGGCGGCGCACGGCTCGACGCCATGGGCGGCGGCGAGCGAGGGCGCTTGGGGTTGGGCGGTGCGTTCTTGACCCGAGGTACGGCACGGCGCTAGGTACTCCTCTACACGGCGAGCACGGGGGGCTCCGTGACGTGGTCATCCCGGCACAACGGCGGCGCGGCGAGCACGGGGCTCGGTGGCCGCGGCGGGGCTTGAAGAGAAGGGCCAAGGCCCGGCCTTGGCCGCACGGTCGCGACGCGCGCGTGCGGGGGGTGCACGCGTGCGTGCTCCGTGGCGTGCACCGGCGCGCGCGCGAGGGCATGCACGCGACGCGAACGCGTCGCGGCGCTCGACACGGCGCGACGGCGACGGACGGCACCGGAACTCAACGCAAAAAGGAAAGGAAAGGGGACTAGGCGGGCGGCGCGCGCGTTGGCGACGGCGGCCGGCACCCGCAAGATTCAACCCGGCCGGCACGATGGCCGGCTTCACCGGCCGACGCGCGCGGCGGCGCGTGGCACGGTGCGGCGGCGCGACGGCCGGGGCATCCACGAGGGACGGGGAAGTGAATGCACTCACCTAGGTGGCCACGGGCCGGGGTGTAGACGCGTCGGTGAAGGGCGGCGGTGCGGTGACGAGGAGGGAGGCGGCGCGGTAGAGGTTGCGCAGCGGTACGGCGGCGTGGGGAGTCGAGCGGGCCGAGGTCGTAGGCGTGCGTGTCCCGCGGGTCCGGCTCCTCCTCGCGGGCGCCTCCGGCGGCGTCGCGGTGGCGGCGCGGGTACGGCTCCGCGGTGGCGGCGCTCGCTCCCGGCTCCTTCTCCTCCTCTTCTTCCCTCTCTCCTCCCACTGCGGGTAGGTGGGCGGGGGGATCGGTTCCCCCGGCGGCTAGGGTTGGGGAGTTCCGAGGCGACGGCGGCGGCTACTTATAGCGGCGGGGCGCGGGGGTACGTGGACGGCGCCGATGCGACGGGAGGCCGCGGGGGCGCGTCGCGACGGCGCCATGACCGGCGCGCTCCGCCCCTTTCCCTTTCGACGCCGGCAAAAGAGAAAAGGAGGAAGGTGACGACGCCGACGTCGCATGACGCAGGGGGGTGGCCTACCCGGCGGCGGCTGCGGCGCGGCGGGTGGTAGGTGGACGGCGCGGGCGGCTAGTTGGGCCGGCCAACGGGCCGAAAACCGGTCTGGGCCTGATGTGAGGTTGGCGGCCCGTGTGCAATAGTGTAACTCCTTAATTTCCTTTAAGCCACAAAATGGATTCAAATTTGAATTTCAATTCAAATTTGAATTCTCCCAAATAAAACCCAAATAAAATTTCAAATGAAGAACCAATTTTTCACACTAGCAGGTTACAAGCCCTAAAAGCATATTCGAAGCCAAAATTAAACCTAGGAATTTGGGGGAAAGAAACAGGGGAACAATCTTAATCGACAAACGAGCAATCCACTTCAATTCAAGTTTTTGAAATTCGACATTTTGAATACAAGTCAAAACCTAGGATGTTACATAATATCCGGAAGTTTAGGCGGTTTTCTGCAAGATTTCAGGGGCTAAAACATAATTATATGTGAAACTAGGAGGTCTAACATGTAAAAGGTCAAGGGTGGGTTGCTGGACATGAAAACTATGAAGTTCAGGGTTCAAAACATAAAAACAAGGACCTGCTTGAAAGGCTTTATATAGGTGGAAGGGTATATCTGTAATTTCCAGAAATGGGGGGCTTATTTGCAAACTTGCCAGGGCGGCCGGCGGGCAAGCTGCGGTGGCGCCACGTGGCGGGCCGTGATTTGCCGGCCGACGCAAGCGGTGACGCGCTGGCCGACGCCGGCCGATGAACCGCGCCCGTGGACCGGCCGTGGACCGGTCCACCGGTCCACGGTGGACCGATCCAAGGGGTACGCACCTTTTCGATTTGGGCCGTCCGCGCCGATCGGACGGCCCCGGTCGCACGCGGGCGACGGGCGGTGGCGGACGGCGGAGACCGGCGGCGCCGGTGGGGAGGCGGCGGCGGAGCTCGCCGGCGATGGCTGGATCGGCCATCCGAGCACCTAATCGCGCGGAAATAAGCCCAGGAGGAAGAGGGGAAGATAAGGAAGCTCACCAGGGGCTTGGAGGGGAGGGAATCACGGCGGAGGAAGAGATCGGCGGCGAGGGGCGGCGGTGCTCGCGGCGGCGGCGGCGCTGTGGTGAGCGAGGAGAGAAGGGGAGGGGCGCGGGATAGAGAGGAGGTCCTGGCGCACCCTTTACAGGGCGTAGGAGGGAGAGGAAGGGGCGCGCAAGGCGGTAGCGGGTGCTTGCCGGCCGGCCATTAATGGCGGCGGCGGCTCGGAATCGGGCGGCGCCTGTGGGGGAGGGCGAGGATGAGGATGTGGGAGCACGGGAGAGGACGAAGGGGCAACCTGGGTGTGCTTTTATAGGGCGAGGAGGGGAGAGGGGGGCAACGGCCAGGGCTACAATGGCCATTAATGGCCATGGCGGCGGCCGGTTGCTTCAAAGCAAGCAAGGGGGCGCTTGATTGAGGTGAAACGGAAGAGAGTAAAGGAGGGGGAGTGAAGCCGGGCTTCAATGCGCCTTGATGGAGGCTTGAAGGCGAAGGGGAACGCGGGGAGGCGGCGCGGGAGGCCGGCGGCCAGCGCGGCCAGGGGAGAAAGGAGGCGGCGGGAGGTTGGGGATGACCCCCGACAGGTGGGCCCCACCTGTCGGTGACCGCGTGAGAGAGAGAAGAGGGGCGGGGTTCTGGGCCGTGTGGGCCGGAAGGATTGGGCCGCGGCGGGGATGGTGGGTTGGGCTCGCGGGGAAAGTTAGATAGGTTTGTGTTTTTTTCTTTTTTTTTCCTTTTCTTTTTTTCAAACCCATTTTTAAACCAATTTCAAACCTTTTTAAATTCAAATCTTTTACATGTTTTCAAATTCAAATTTTAACACAAATTTCTCCAACTATTTTAAAGGCTTTTCACAAACCATTTTTAACAACTTTTCAAACATATTTTAAATTCAACCTTTACACGAATTTTCACAAACTATTTCACAATTATTTTTAAGAATTTTCACAAGTATTTTAAGACTTTTAAAACCACACCACAACCAAAACCCATGCATTCAAATCATGATGCACAAGCACTTATTGCTTCTAAAATTATTAAAATGATATTTAAATATTTTTAAGGCCAATTTTATTTGATAATTTATTTAATCCTTAGAAAATTAAATCTAAAACACCTTGTTGCTTATATTAATTTAGTGATGGAATTTTAGGGTGTTACGGTTTGCCCTAGGCTGAGTAGCATTGGATCCCGGGAGCTCCTCTCTCTGGGTGAGCAAATTGGACGGGTTCAACTCCTCATCAAGGGACGATGAAGCCCCCTGCTGGAGTTAGCGGTAGTTCTCTTCTTCCTTGTGGACATTTTGGGTTTCTTACTCGAGCCAAACACAAACGGTGGACGCCAATTGTTGTGTTATAGTGAAGATATCCACACGAACAATGAAGGAAAACAAAGAGCTCAAGATCACAAACACAATCTAATACCAAAGGAAGACCAAAAGATATCACTCAACAGGGTAATTCTCAAAAGTTGATCCCCTTTACAAGTGTCGGTCGGCCTCCTTTTATAGGGAGACGAACAGAATTTTTACATACCGAGATTACCCTCGTGTAAAACGAATCAAACAAGAATGTACTAGGCTAATCTTGGGAAATCTCCATTAGGTCTTCACGTAATCGGCGCTTCATGACGTCACGGCGCAAATCACGACGCTTTTCCCGGCATTGGCACGTGCGCTTGTCGGGTGAAGACCTTTTAATTTTGGAGATCCCCCCTTTCGCCTAGTGAATTCCCGCACATGAAACATACACAAAGCCAAATTCAAATTTGTAAATTGTTAGCGGCAATGAAACCCCCAGCAGCACATGGGCCAGCACTCATCAGACAGTGAGCATTCGGCCCTGGGGTTTCGTCGTGGGAAAAACTGAAGGTATCAAACCCAAAGTTTGGCGAACTAAACCGCCCGCTCCATATGGACACTTTTGGGCGACGAAAGGTACCTAGCGAAAACTATGATGTGAAAGATAAAAGAGTGTTGATTGGCTTTGTGGGCTTCGCTATTGACTTTTCGAATTGCTGTCGCCTGGCTACATTAGTCTTATGGTTTTGATTACAACGAGCTCAATTTCAAATCCCCCAACAACAAACCTAAAGCTCAAGGGGGTCTAAGAATTAGAAATATGGAGCTGATTAACAAAAGTTCAATTATTCAATTTTCTTGGAATTTTGTCACCAATATAAATCCTTTTCTCTCTGCCATCTTCAAAGCCAAGTATTGTCCTAACACCTCCTTTTGGACAACTAATACAACAGGTCCTCGTTCTGTATACTGGTCTTCTATTTTGCAAGTCAAGCACCACTTGCATGCAAATACCATTCTATAGATCCATGCAGGAAACTCCTCCATATGGTTCACTCCATGGATTGACTCTTGGACTAATATTCATGATAATCTTATACTACCTGTCACAAATTTACCTCTACCTTCCATGGTATCTGATCTGTGGTTATAGGGAACCGAAGATTGGAGTCACCAACTCCTCTCCACCACATTTTCACCTGAAGTAGTGCAGGCCATCACCTCCATCCATGTGGTTTCCTCTACAGAAATAATGTGTTGCGATGGGTTCCAGCAGCCAATGGTAAATGTACCTCTAAATTCATCTACTCTCACTTACAACATCAGCACCACCTCTACCAACTTCAGTCTCCAAGAGCATCTCACCTCAGGCTGACATCATTTTTCTCCAAAAAATATGGAAAGGTAAAACAATTCCCCCTCTTCTTAAAACTTTTGCTTGGCGCCTTATTCGTATGGCTCTTGCCACTGCTGAAAGAGCCGAGAGGTTCTCCACTCATATGATCAACACTGCACCTATTGTGGACAAATTGAAAATGATGCACACCTCTTATTTTTATGTGATCTACCTCACCAGGTTTGGGCCAATTTAAACACACCTATTTATTTGCACCTTATAAACCCTAAAATTGATGGTGTCCAACACATCATCCCCAACATGTTTCCTCCAAATCCTACTGACTCTAACCAAAACTATATTACTACTTTGGTACATTTGGAAAGCCAGAAATGATAGAGTCTACCACAACTGCTCCACAAAGCAACAACCCCAACACCACTAATGTCAACTTGCACGAGACAGACCTATACTTGCTTCATGTTCCTTTTCAATTGCAAGGTTATAGATGCTACTCTGATGCCTCCCTAGCTCCTGATCATCAGGGGATGTTGCCTAGACAAGCCTTGTGTCCTCTTTCAATTACCACATCAAGCCTTGCATTTAAGTTTAGAGAATTACCAATTTATCTTTGTATGATTCCTTTTATTTTTAGCCAAGCAAGCACAATTCTTGGAGACATGTAATTTTATATATGCAAAATATCTCCAATATATAAATCCATTTATTGCTTGACATTCACCAATTTGCATCGGGATCACACACTTGTTTGCCTTCAATCAATGTGAGCAAAATAATATCCATTCAAATATTCAACAATCATAGCTCATGAATAATTAATAAAAATCTGCTCACAATCTTAGACAGACAAGTTAGACCTTTAATCGCTTTGTCACTCAATTCACCAAAATCCACTTAGAGGCCTAGATGCACTTTCACTCAGTTCTCATGGTTGACGTTGCTGCCTTAGCCTTGGCGGCATCCATTCTTAAAAGAATTGGCCATGAACTCTCTGATCCACTAGATTGGAGGATAACACCATTTACACAACATGTCAAAACTTTTCTTGCAGGATCCTCTTCTTCACTACACAGAATTCGATGACAACAAAATCAAATGGCTGACTCCCTTGCAAGGCAAAGTGTTGTCATGTTACAAGATAATCAACTAGATTTTTTTACGATTATGTGTTAATCCTTCTCGTGCTCATGAGTCCAAAATGTAGACATTTCTAATGTACTACTCCCTCCGGTTTGGTAAAGGAAGACATTTAGGACAGCGACACGGTCTCCAAAGTTCAACTTTGACTTCCTATTTTTACAAAAATAATTATTAAAAACTAACATATGTATACTTTTATGAAAGTATTTTACAAGACAAATCTACTCATGTAGTTTTCACATTTCCAAACTCAACAACTTAAAAGTTATTCATGATTTATATTCCCAATGTTTGACTCAAATATTGGCCAAAATGTCTTCTTTTACCAAACCGGAGGGAGTAGTTTTAACAGCTTCTTGTTGTTAACTAATGAATGAAATGTTTGTTGTAAAAAAAGCCCAGAATTTTTTTAATATATTTTCTTTCTTCGATTTTTTAAATAAATGCTCACAATTAAATTTGCTGAAACTATACACATGTCGCCGCGTGACAAGGCGTGAGGGCTCAAATGCCATATCATAGGGTGGCAGGGACCTAACCGCCGTGCCACATGGTGTTAGGATCCAAATGCCACATCACAAGGTAGGAAACCGCCATCTAGGGCGGTTCACGGTGGGTGAGTGGCAGTTAGGGTCAATCGTCATACCACACGACGATTAGAGACAACCGCCTATGGTACGACGGTTGACCGATAATTTCCATATTTGAAGTATGTTTTCATTTCCATATTTAAAAAAATTAAATTAGCGAAACCATATAAAAAAGAAATTAAAATAGAGCAACTAGTTGCATATAAAAACAAATTAAATAGAATGAGTTAATGAAAAATGTTTATACATGATCATGATCAAGTTCTGCCAACACAAAAAACACAACTAAATCTAAATCCACTTGCTCCGCTTCGGCCTAAGTGCTTGAGCACCAGCCCTCATGTGGTCCTGGTAGTATGTGAGGGGTCACGTGTACCTAAACCATGGAAAGCAAAAGGTCATTGCACATATGTGTGTTGACCCTGAGTCATTGCCAACGGAGCCGAGCAAGCAGCCTATGGGCGTGAAAAGGTCATCGGTGACTGATACGGATGACCAGTCGAGGCGGAGCTCGAGGACGACGCGGGGTGACGTGGAAAAAGAGGTAGGGTCATGGTCCCATTGTAGGTAACCACGATACTGTACCTCTAGCGACCGCGAGTATCTTGTCGCATGTCTAGTCATGATCTTGAGATGTCGCATGTCTAGTCATTAAATGTCCGGATTCGAATACGATCTTACCATATGAATGTCTGAACCTTTCGGTCGATCGGTCGGACGGATAATATATGTACCACTTTCATCCCTATTGGGGTCCCATGGTCATCAACAGCGACTTCGCGTCCATCACGATCTGCGCTACCTCCGCAAGCGCGTCGTGTTGCACACGAAATTAGTACCAGACATTATAATGAACATCACACGTTATAATGAATAGTAATATGAAAAAATGATTGAACTCCCCAAACTCACCCCTATGTCGGCGTTCTGATCTCATCACACCGGGTATGTGCCGAACGGAAGGAGCCTCTGGTGGTCCGGGACCGATGGCGGTGGCGGGGCATAAGGAACGTACATTACCTGCGTCCGAGTCCTCGGGATGTACCACGTCACGTACGCTATCCAAGTCGCGTCGTCGTGGGGGTGCTCCTAGGTGACAATGTGATCCGGCACGTCAGCCCACTCAGCCATGTATGGCTGCAACTTGTTGATCTAATGTGTCGACGCCCCGATGCCCTTACGTGACAATCTATCACAAATTGAACAAATTTATTACGAAGTCAACCTTGCAATGCATTAAAATGTTAATCAATTCAGATATCTTACTTATGCACTGATGTCCAAAGAGTATGCATAACAGGCACAGACGACGCCTAGTAGAGGCCGAACTGCCTCATCACCTTGCAGGCGGCCGAATTAGACTGTGGTTAGATGTCCACTAGAAAGACTGGCGCGCGTTGCCGCACCATGACCTGTAGCCTAGTGATTGGTAGGAAGGTCTAAGATATTTTTAGCAGGATTTTAAGTTGTGGATTGATTTCTTAAAAGTTTAGAGTATTTTTCAGTTGAATGCAGGAACCGTGGATTGATCATGACAGAGTTGGGGGACTTTTCTGCAAAATTTTGGTCAATGAGTGGATTTGCAGAAAGTTTAGGGTCTTTTGCTTAGAAGTCCATGGACCATGTGTTATTTTTTTTAAAAGCTTTGGTTTGTGGGATATGCATGAATCGTGAGTTAATTATCGTAAAATTTGGTGTCTTAGTCGAGGGAGATGACGTCAAATTGTCTGAGAGGTGGCTTAAATAAATTGCAGTTATGTTTTGAGGAGGCTTCATCAAATTATCGGAGCAGTGGTTGGAGTATAATTTAATTCTGATAAAGTTGAAGGGGGATTTCCTAAAATTGACAGTCATCTTGGTATTTCTTCGAAGCTCGAGGGGGTTTCCAAAAACTTCCTGTTGTTGGTATTTCTTAACCTCACCACTATGGCGCCGGGTTAGCGTGAGCGTGTAAGAAACACCCGGGTACACTGACGGGTGCGAACGAATATGCAAGCGCACGGATACACTGTTGTAGCACTTCACCTTAGGAGTATTCCCAAGGGTATCGAATCCAAGGAACAGTATGTACTACCTTCTACCCTAGGAGAACGGTCCAAGGACACAACTCTATATAGTTGAGATGGAGATGGAAAGGATCCTGCTGAAAGTGGGCAGAGTTGAGAACAGACTCTCGGTTAGGAACTCTCGTTTCAAACACCGGACCTTCCTAGCTATAATAGTCGGTTCACGGCAAATGGTTGCCTACACCTGTTTCCGGACGTGTGGGATTTCGTAAGGGTCCAACGGCTGTCACTACCGCGGCCTACCCCAAGGCAAACCATGGGATACAGGACAATCGAAGGATAACTCGTTGTCTAGACACCACATCTACACCACCAGTTACTACTATACGTCTGTCGGCCCGTAACAACACTATAGCCCTCCGTACGAAGACGGAGCGACGAACCCACGAGGGAGAGACCAGAACTCACTCAGGTAACCGCTATCTATACAAGGATCATGGAAGAACTTTGGTCTAAACTAGTAGAATGCAGGACCATCCACTTTACTCTAATTGGACTAGCAGGCATACAAGCGGAATTAGCAACTTATGAACTACACCAGAAGATCAAAGGCTAAGCTCATGAAGAACACAAGCCTTTAAATCATGAACAAGTGAAGAACACAAGAACTATTCACCTATGCATGAATACTACTTTAGTCTAAATAGGAAATGCAGAAATACTCACTTTATTCTAAATGAAGAACGAAGCATCCATAGATATACAAATCCCTCTCTCACTCTCCTACTCTCTAATCTACCAAGGAGAGGCTTCTCCTTTGAAGGGAAGCTCTCATCCTTGGGTGAGTGGTGTGTCTCATTTCTTACCCCCTCCCCTCATATTTATAGGCCAAGAGGAGCTCCCTAGGCTACCTTGGGTGCCACCAAGGGACCAAAGAGGTGGTGACACGTGGCGCAGAGGAGTGAGGGCCAAGTTGGCGAATCTTCCATGAGAAGGAGCTGCAGGCTTTCGGGGTGGATATCCGGGCAAGCACCTGGCACCGCCTTTGGCTCGTCACGACAAGCCGACTCGTGTAAGGGTGGCGCGAGAGGCCTCCAGATGGGTTCAGCCGAATTGGGGATCGGCCGACGTCTAGGCAGCTCCGTTCGAGCCGGTTTTCGTCCAGGTGACTGCCAGGTGGGTCCCAAGGTCGGTTTGGGGGTGTTTGCGGCGTTTCTAGCTCGTTTCTGTGGGGAAGTGGGCCCTTGGATCCGTGTACTGGTTCCTGATTGGTCGAAGGTGTGCTTCTTTGGATCGATGAGATGTCATGGCCACATGGCATCCTGTGTGCCAGCGCATCTCCACGTGACCTGCTGTGGGTCCCACTGGGCCCACATGATGTCCTGTGCATATCTCTCTCATCCAGGCTCCGATGTATGCAAATGATATATCCGTTTCGATCATCTCGACGAGCCCGTCACAATGGTGTAGTGCAAATGGGAATTTGGGAATGTTTATGATGATGCCATATTCATGCCATCAATTTACTTGCTCTCAATTGCATCATTCCATGTGCATTTCGATATGTCCTGCGAGAAAAGATAGAAACACCAACACTTATGGAAATTGTCAGTATAAACCCTTATTCTAGTGTTGATGATCACTTTCCGTTTATTCTATGCAGGTATTAACATCCTAAAAGTGGTGCTTAACAACCGTCAACACCTGTAAGGTGGCTTGTGCAAATGTTATTTCTGCAAAGTTCAAGGGGGTTCTCATAAAATTACCTAGGTGTGGGTTGGAGTACATTTTAATTTTGATAAAGTGTGAGGTTTATTTTGTAAAACTGTTGAGCTTCTTGGATGGATCCTAGCCACCAACACGCGATCAAACAGCCCACGATTTACGGGTGATGTAGCACAGTGGGAGGGCAAAAATTGCCCCCCTTTTAGGTCTTGTAAAGATGTAGTGACATGAAGTAGTGGGCGAGTAGAGCGGATTTATTGGGCTGTATCTGGCTAAGTAGTGCATACATAAAAAGTAGACAAAACTGTTGATGTCATCGCATACGAAAAAAGTTTGAAACTTAAAATGAAAGATAAGTTTTAAATAGGGCATCAAACTAAATTCCCATTGCGTTATAGGATTTCTGACAATAAAAATTCACAACAAGACACCTCTACTATATTTGTACAAACTATTTTTATTCATATTTTTTAATGGGGATGTATAATTTTTGTACGGCATGAAATAAATTCTACAGACTCATGAGAAAAAAATATTTCTACGTACAAAAACAAATTATATGAACTCACAAACAAAGTATATGAAAAAAGGCAACATATCAGGTGGAAACCAACCTCTCTATGCAAACTATAGAAACTTTAATATGAGTCACACGATGTTGATCCAACGGGACGCTCAAAGGAGGTGGGAGGAGTGATTTGCAAAATCACCTTTGCAAATCACGCCTCCCACCTCCCATGAATTTTGCAAATCACCCCTTCCAACTCCCATGAACTCTCCCTTGGATCAAAATCGTGTGACTCAGATTGAAGTTTCCATGGTTTGCATAAAGAGGTGGGTTTCCACTAGATATGTTCCCATGAAAAAAATATTAGATACGCATTAATAATTAATAGTTCGTACTTGATTGAAAAAATTGTTACAATTTACACACAATGAACACAAAGTTAAACATGACAAACAAAAATTGATATAGTATGAACAAATTAGTCCTAGAGAAGAACAAATATGTACAGAGGACAAACGGATACATACAACGAACGGAGAAATATACACAGATGACAAACAAATATTTATAGGAGCGAACAAATACATATTCTCTAGCTTCTAGGTGTGAACTTCATGCAGATTGGTGGCTTGATCTTGGCAAGGGCGAGAAGCGAGGATGGGAAGGTCCATATGCCATCTCCGCAGATCAAACCGGATGCAATTGCCGGCACCATGAAGGCCGCTTCCTTCTTGTTCATCTTGTTCCAAATGAAGACAATTAGACTCCCAACGCACATGTCGATAGCAAAGCTCCCACCAACAAGGAATGGCACTGCCATCGCCATTGGGAGGGGAACGAGTCTACCATACTTGCGTGGTAGGATATCCCTAGCAACACTGAAGATGAATGCGAATGCGAAGGACCCCGCGGAAAGCGTAAGGCAATGCTTCGGCAACACGGAGAATCCCTCCACACCAATGACCGCCATGTTCCGGTAGATCAGCCCGTATGGGGCCTTCCAGTAACCGGTGGGGTTTCCGATGTCAAACGCGTTGTAGAAGAGCAGGAACGTGAGAGGCGCAACTATGCAACCCATGGCCGTCCCAACGAACTGCGCCACGAGCAAGGATCTTGGCGATGTCATGGTCAGGTGCCCTGTCTTGAAGTCATGCATCAGATCGGCGGATGCTATCACCAGCTGCTTCACCAGCGTACCGCCTGCGAGGCCAGCGATGACACCGTCGTCCTTGCCAGCCCAAGCGGCGAAGATGAATAGAGCAATCTTGCCGTAGTTGTAGGCCATATTAATGTCAGTGAGCCCTGTTCCATAGGAATTGGCGAAACCAAGGAGAGGGGCAACGACATAGGCCAAAATGACGTAATACCACTTAATTTGGCGGAATATGAAAGGAATTGTAATCACTGCAATCACGCTTAGCCCCGCGTATCCGGCGTAAGCTGCCGACGCAGGGAAAGAACCATCCTTGAAGACCTCGTCACGTTGCAGATCGTCAAGTGAGACCATTTCCTCTCTGTTTTCATTTGCCACTGTTTATTCAATCAACAACGGCAACTCATTTTCAGAAGCGATGAATTGTTTCAAAACTCATGCATTATGATCTTGTTTGCAGGATTCCTCTTTTCTCACCTCTGTTGCTAGCACACTTCCGATTTAGTCGTTCATGCAGGCTCTTAACTGTGACACCAAGGACTTTAAAGAAGTGGTAGAGACCGTCTCCCATGATCAGAGCTATGCAAAGGAAGGCCTGGAAGGTAAAACAAATTATTATATTCAGGGACATCTGTATATTATATATACTACTATGCGATTACATCATTTTACTATACATCGTCTAAAACGATTAAACGAAATACAACTACCAATATGTTAGTAGTTAATGAGAAAAGAGAGACCTTGTAACCGTATAGGCTCTTCATGCTGCTTTCTGGTACATTTGCAGGGTACCACTCCCCTTTATGTTTGCTGATGAGTGGCCACAATATCCCCCATGACAGGATCGCACCAAGAAGGGTGGAGATGTTCACAAGGTGCGAACAAATCATCCCCGCACCAACATATGTCATGCTAAAATCAAAGGAGAACCTGAAACCGGCAGAAATTTAGAATCATCCATATGCTGAAATTTTGGAGAGATTTAAGGAAGAATTAGCAAAGTATGTATATTTACGTTTGTTTCCAAGCCTTGAGACCAAATGTAGGGAACTGAACAAAGCCACAGATATCACCACCTGTATAGAACCATTGGAAAAAACTCCATATGAAGCTGAGCCCAAAATACTTCAGAAACCCACGGACTTGCATCCTGTTATTTGGGAAGTAAAATAGCCCATTTGAATCGGTTACTCATCAAGTGATGCTTGAGCGTACGGGAGCCTAAAGATGAACCTAAGAGATGTGGGGGGTGATGAAATCCATACTTTGCATTCTTGTCTCCTTGCTTGGTGTGGAAACCGTTTATGAGAACAGCAGTTGCAGTTCCACTAGGGTAAGTTAACTTGTAGTCAATGACTAAAACCTGAAAATGTCATGTAAATGAGTGACAATACTGAGTAAAATGAGTGATAGTACTATAAACAAAATTCACCTATTAAATTTATAAACATCGCAACTGCAACTTAATTCATTACCCTGACCCGTTAGTTCATGTCGATAGATGGTAAAACAAATCCAAGACCACCATTTCGTGTAAAATTTTACTTGGCAAGCTAAGCTATTTGGTATGGAACAAACATCCCATATTTTTAGAAAGATGCCTCATTTATAACTTGAATTTGACACTTGAGGTTAGTACCTTTTCAATAATAATGACGAGAAAGCTTAACAAATTATATATGGGCGTCCAACTTTGTTCCAATTGAGCCTACATGTGTCCTCCTACATGTGATCTGAAGGAGGGAAAAAATCCTTTGGAAAATTCTCCTTCCATTCTCTTATTTGCACGCATGTAGAGCAATTTGTGAGAGAAATTAAACATCGGCACACCTTTCTGAGGGGAATCAAGCTCAGGAGGCCCGAGAAGCTGATTGCCGCCATGAACCCGGCCATCCAGCCGAATCCCGGGTCCTTGTAACTCCCCGGCACGTTGGCCGGCGAGTTCCCGGACAGCTCGTACGTCTTCTTGTCCATGCCCAGCAGCGTTGAGCCGAACCCTCCTGCAAGCGCACGCGTGAACCTATTAGTCACTGCATCGTTCCAGGCCGCGCGGTGAGCAGAGTAGAGCAGAGCAGCTGACCGGCGAAGGCGATGGTGTAGCAGGCGACGGCGCAGGCCCCGACGACGCAGTTCTCCTGGCGCGTGAAGGGTCGGTGCGCGACGCCGAGGCGCTCCAGCACGCGCGTCCACCCGCGGAGCGCGAGGAAGGCGATGAGCGCCGCGGAGACGTTCAGCGTGGGTAACTGCCCCGTGGTGAGCAGGATCTTCATCACGATCACCGTGAACATGAACCCGATCAGCAGCGCCGCCACCATGCCGCGGAGGGTCACTTGCTCGCGCCATGGTTGCACGTGCTCCTTCTCGCGCGCCGCCGCCGGGTCAGACTCCATGTCCTCGGGCCCGGGCTCGTGTTTCTCGATCTCGTCGCCGCGGTCGCGCGCGCGGTCCACAACGTCGACGTCCATGGCCCCGGCGTTGCTGCTTTGCCTTTGCCTACCTCCCCGAGGAGAAGCGCAGAGGGTGATGATCTACAGAGGACAGAGGTCACTAGCTAACGAATGAGATTGGGATGTCAATAGCGTACCCGAACTTTATATAGGGAATCCTTTGATAAAATGTCAACTCCTTCGAAAATTATATACTCCCTCCGTATTAAAATATTTGTCGTTGGTGACTTTTTCTTATAACTTTGACCATTCGTCTTATAAAAAAAATTATCCCAAACATGTAAAATGATAAGTCAAGGTTAAAATACATACAACAATGAAAAATATAGCAAACAGAATAATTTGTACTTGCACAATTTTTGAATAAGATGAATGATCAAATTTGTAGAAAAAATCAATTATGATAAGTATTTCGAGATGGAGGGAGTATATTACAAAATCATATGTTGAAGTAGTTACGGAATGGTGTAGGCAATCGAATGATCCCGGTCCACCACGCCTTGACAAGTTGCTGCAGTTTTTTTTTGTCTCCCGCAGGATGATAAATAAGACCAGAGCAACGGGCTACCTCATGCCGCTTTGCTATCTTGGATCGCTGACTTTGTATACAAAATACTATTGCGGCAAGGCAATCAATGCTTTAAACCGTTGATTTCGCCTGAGTAATAAAGATAAAAAAAATATGGAGTAGAATCTTTCCAGCTTAAGCAACTGGAGGACTGTTACCACAGAAACAGTTTAAGAAAGAAAGCAGAACTAGAGGGGAGTGAGGGAGGGAAAGAAAGCTTTGAGAAAACAATATATTTTATATTTTTTATGATTTTATCAAAAATATATGTCCGAATAAAATTTTTGCAAAACATACTATTGATGTCGGTTCAAACAATGATTAGCTAACAACCATCGTTTGAACAAGCGGTAAGATGCTATAGTGCACCTACCGTCAAATAAAAGGGCGGCAGGGAATAGTAATCGATGCCAGGGTACTATACCACCATGCCGCTGGTTCAAACGGCAGTAGGTGCTATTTATATTTAAAAAATCGTAACTTTTAAATGAAGTTTGATGGAGATAAAATATATATGAAAGCTATAGCTTTCGTCGAGATCTACAACTTTATAGTTCAAATTTTCTTCATTTAAAATCATTTTGATGCTCAAGTAATCAATATAAATTTTCCTTCTCTTGAGAACATATCTTTAAAAAACAATTCTTTCATATGAATTTGGATGAAGATAAAATTTATGCGAAAGTTGTAGCTTTTGTCGACACCTACAACATAGTAGTTGAAACTTTTTTCATTTGAAACCATCTTGATGCCCAAATAATCTATTGTAGCGAACATGGCCTCATATGTCATTAGTTCGAGTTTGATTTTGGTGATTCGTGACAACATGATCATTGGGGCTAACCTTATTGTTCTAGCATGTCTTTGTAGACATTTCTAGGTCCCAAGGATGCAAGAAAACTACATGCAAAAATGTAGAAAACAAGGGTCAAAACCAAGCAAGAAAAGGAAAAGAGAAGACACCGTCGGATGAACCGACGGTCCCTCAAATACAAGCGTCGGTGCAATCGTCGGACGAGTTGGTGCACAGCGTCAAACCCTAGGTACCGTCGGATGAACCGACGGTCCATTATTTAGTAGCGTCGGACGAGTTGCAGAGGAAGAGCAAGGAAGACAGTAGCACCGGATGATCCGACGGCCTGAGTGGGGACCCCGTCGGTCTATCCGACGCTCAGTTTGAATTCATACAGAGACGTGCCAAGACGAAGCCTTCAGCACCGGATGATCCGACGCCTTGGTCAGAGTTAGCGTCGGTCTATCCGACGGTCAGTTGAAATCCAACAGAGGCGACTTGGACGCGAGGCCTTCAGCACCGGATGATCCGACGTAGCGTCGGAGCATAGCATCGGAGCAGTTGTGTCAAAGAACCTCAACGGCTACGTGATGTGGGAGGGGCACCAGATGAACCGACACCTTGGAAAAGCATAGCGTCAGATCATCCGACGGTACCTTTTTCAGCAGCTTTTAGCCAACGGCTAGTTTGATGCCTTGGGCTATTTATACCCCCTCCACTCACCCATTTGAGGTGGCTGGATTGTGTGGAAGTACAGAGGAGTCCAAGACACTTTCAAGATCATATCCAATCCATCCAAGTGCTTAATTGCTCATCCATAGACTTGCATATGCTTAGTGTATGTGCTTAGTGCTAGGCTTAGCTTAGAGCTGAGTGAGTGCAAGGTTGTGCCAACCTTGTGAGGTGATTCTTGAGTGAATCAAGGTGTACAAGGTTCGCCGGAAGCCTTGGGGCCTAAGTGACTCATCGGCAATCGTCATCGACCCTACGGCTTGGTGTGGAGCGGCGAGGACACTTTGTGCGGGGGACGTGGAGACCCCCTTCCTTGGTGGAGAAGCTCTTTAGTGGAGGCGGCATCAAGGTGACCAAGGGAGCTTGACAAGTGCCTAAGTGGCTAGCCTTTGTGGCGAGTCAAGTGGTGCTCTTGGGAGAGACTTGTGACCGGGAAGCAATACTCTTGTGTGAGTGCTTCAACAACGTGGACTAGGGGTGGCTTAGTGCCTACCGATACCACGGGATAAATCGCGTGTCAAGAGTTTGCTTCCTCTCATCCCCTTTACGTATCCGCATTTACTTTTTGCAATCTTGGCTTGCCTTTATTTTCCTAGAGTAGTATCATGCTAGGATTGGTTATAGGTTGCAAACCTTGTTTGGGGATGGGAGTTTCACACTAGAACAACCCTAGTTGCACATCTAGATAGTATGTTCTAGTTTATCTTTATGTAAATTTAGTGAAGCCATAGGTTAAGGTTTTTAGTTGCCTAATTCACCCCCTCCCCCTCTTAGGCTAACGGGCATCCGATTCCTTACAAGTGGTATTAGAGCCGGGACTCACTTCCTTCACAAGGAAACGCCAATTCGATTGATAATTTGTGAAAACCGGCTCATTGGAACGGTTAGGCTTCACCGCCTAGTGAGTTGCTCTATAGAGGTATGAAAGGGGTGGATACCATAGGTTTGGCTCCACATTTCGATGGCACGGGATATCCTCGGTGGAAGGTTCTCATGGAGGCCTACCTCCAAGCAAAGGACCTTGATGTTTGGAGAGCCACCGATGAGGGCATGAAAAATGATACTAGAAAGGAAAAGCAATTTGATGTAATTGCTAAGAGTATCATTTTGTCCTCACTAGATGTAGGTATTTTCAATAGAGTTTTTACTTCTGAAAATGCTCATGAGCTATGGAAAACCATCAAGGAGCAAAATGAGGGTTCAAAAGAAGTTGCTAATGAACGCTACGGTTGTCTCCTTGAGGAATTCAATAGTTTTAAGCAACTTGCTAATGAAAATGCCGAATCTATGTACTCACGCCTAAATGTGCTTGTCAATGAGATCAATGCTTTAGGTGTGAAGGACATCACGGACTTGAACATCAACCGCAAGATCTTTCAAAGTCTCCGGAAGCCCGATTATGACTTGGTGAAGGCAATCATCTACGAGAAGAAGCTCGAAGATTTGAAGCCATCTCATATCTTGAGCAAGATCATGGCACATGAGCTTCAACTAATGCCCAAGTCAAAGAAGGCGCCCCAAGAAAAGCCCTAAGAACCATCTTCTCCAACCACAAGCCATGCTCTCTCAAGCCAACAAGAGAAGGTGTTGAGTAGAATGGCTACTCATGGAAGCTCAAGCGAAGATGATGGTGATGATGGTGACGGTGGATATTCCTCAAGTGATGAAGAGGTTGAATCCATGGTGGCCGAGTACGTGAAGAAGATCTTCAAGTATGTGAAGAAAGTCAACATGTACGGCTACAACGTCCACTTGAGAGAAGGGCGTCATCATCAACATATCAAGTTCACCAAGATCGTGCACAAGCCCAAGAAGAAGGTGGTCAAGGAGAGAAGACCAAGGCAAGAAGCAACTAGAGCCGTCCGTGAGTGGACAAGTGGTGGATCAAGTTCTTCTAGCTCAAGCAATGAATCAAGAAAGAACTTCACCACCAGCTTCATGCAAGGTCCTTCATCATCACACATGTGCCTTATGGCCCAAGGTATGGAAAGCAATGTAAGTGATGATGAATCCGACACCACCTCTCTCGATGATCTTGTTGAGCTAGTCCATGAGCAAAAAGGAATGCTTAAGAAACAAGCTAATGAAATTAAAGAACTCAACGCTCTCAATGATCTTAGTGTCACCCTTGCTACAAATTATGAACATTTGTTGTGCAAATTCAAATTTCTTAGAAAGGAGTGTGATGAGCTAAAATCTAAGCTTGAGAGCAATGGGACTAAAACAAGTAATTCCTTTGAGCTTGATGAAACATCTATCCCTTGTGCAATTCCTATTTCCAAGGTAGATGCTTCAACTTCTTGCATTGATTTAATTGATGAATCTTGCTCACTATCTTTCCATGAGAATGTTGTTGTAGAAACATGTGATTATCTCATAGGCAAGGAAAATGATGAGCTCAAGCAAGAAGTGAAATGGCTCCGAGAGAGGTTGGCAAGATTGATGGGCAAGGACAAGAACAATGAAGAACAAGTGGACATCTCTCAAGACATGAAGAGCAAAGTCCAACCTTCTCAAGATAACCGTGATCCCATGGTGAAGAAGCTTGAGAAGGGTGCAACCGTGACTTGCTACAAGTGTCATGGAGAAGGGCACAAGTTCTACAAATACCCCCAATTTGTCAAGAAGATGTAATCATTCATGGTGAAGTCTTTAAGTGAATCTGATTTCTAGCGATCAAGTGCCTTCTCGATGATTTTGTTTTCTTCTTGGTTTTGCTTCTTCCCCAATCTAGTCTATAGCTAGATTGCATAGGGTGCTCTTGTAGCCACGGTGGCTAGAGGTGTATACCGGACCGACCAAGTGATTTCAACTTGTTCTTATCGAACTCGCCCTATACTACCCGCATGAATAGGAATACGTTGTGACAGAACGGGGTTCCGAAAGGCGGGCGTTTTCGGAATCGGACCGGAGGCCACGGTTTAAAGATGCTTTTAATGAGATTCATTTTTCTATCTTCATCTATCTCGTTTGGAGCTACAACATAAGCATGATCTAGAGAATCTAGATCGGTTATCTCTTTGCTTTCTCTTGCTACCTCTTTAGTAGATTAGGTTAGATTCGTTTTCTTTATGAGTTAGTAGATTAGATGCAACTTGCTTCTTCATAACATAGCTTTCCTTGCTTTACTAGATTGAATCCTTGTGTTGCACATTGTTCCACAGATTTGATACCTTGGGTTCACCACTCGAGGGAAGAAGGGTCCCTTGACTACGACGGGAGACTTGTCTGCTTGCAAGTCTAAATGAACTTTGATACAACTATTAACCGTCAACAAGCATCAAATGATTTCAAATGAAAGCAATTTGAATTATAAAGTTGTAGATCTCCACAAATGTACAACTTTCATATAATATCTCCATCTGAGTTCATAAACAAATTATGCATGCCGCTATTTGAACCAGCGGTAGGGGTGCAATAGTACCCCCAACATGAGTTTTTTTTCTCTACCGCCATTTCATTTAGTGGTAAGTGCCCTATGGCACCTTTTCTGTTCAAAATGCGGTTACTATAGTACCGTCGTTTGAACTGGTGGTAGTGGCATAGTTTTGTAAAATTTGTATTCCATCATATATATTTACGAAATCGTAAAAAAATATTAAAAATAGGAAAGATCATGAAAAAACAATTGGTGCTTGGAATGCAGCAAAAGCGCAGATGAACTAACGGACATCCAGCCCAATATGCAGTATCCTGAGACTGAAACATACGCGACTTCTCAAGCCCGGCCGAAGCGGCGCCGGCGAATTTTTTTATATATATTTTAATCATTTTGTAAAATTATAGGACCGTTTGAAATTTTAGCAGATTTGGCAACCAACCGCCGTCCGCCACGACGCCGCCGTGCGCCACGGCGGTTGGCAACGCAACCGCCATGGGCCACAGTGGAAAGGGGGCCGCGCGGCCCTACCACCGTGGGCCACGGCGGTTAGAGCCTGCGCCGCCGTGGCCCACGGCCCGCCGTGGCCCACGGCGGTATGTCCATACCGCGGTGTGGGACGGCGGCAGCCGCGCCTACATAAGGGGTGACGCCACCCCCCCCCACGCCTGCCGCCGCCTCCTCCTCTCCGTCCGACGCCCCCCTCCTCTCCTCTAGGTATGTTTTCTCTCTCGTTTTAGTTAATTAATTAGATTAGATTTAGAAATTTAGTTTTCTAGTTTAGAAAATCTAGAAATTTAGTTTTCTAGTTTATAAAATCTAGAAACTTAGTTTTTTAGTTTAGAAAATCTAGAAAATTAGTTTAGATTTAGAAAAAATTAGTTTTCTAGTTCAGAAAATCTAGAAAATTAGCTTTTAGTTTCGAAAATCTAGAAAATTAGTTTTCTAGTTTAGAAACTCTAGAAAATTAGTTTATATCGTTTAAGAATTGTAGAAAATAATTTAGTTTGTTTAGAAAATGTATAAAAATGATGTATCCATTCTAGATATTGTAGATATTACCGAAATTACATTAGTTTGTTTAGAAAATGTAGAAAATGAGTTTTTATGTTTTAGAAATTGTAGGAAATTAATGTATCTGTTCTAGATATTGTACAAATTACCAAAATTACTTTAGTTTGTTTAGAAAATGTAGAAAAATGAGTTTATCTGTTTTAGAAATTGTAGAAAATCAATGTGTCTGTTGTAGATATTGTAGAAATTATCAAAATTACTTTAGTTTGTTTGGAAAATGTAGAAAATGAGTTTATGTGTTGTAGAAATTGTAGAAAATACTTAAAATCTAGAAAATTAATTTACCTCATGTACAAATTGTAGAAATTGTAAAAAATTAATTATCTGTGTTTTTTAATTGTATATTTAATCTTTGTATGCAGCTGCAGCTATGGACCATACTCAGGCTCAGACCGAGGCGTAGGCTCAAGCCCAGGCGCAGGCTGAGGCTTAGGCTCAAGCTGCTCGTGCTGAGCTTGAGGCGTACATGACGCCTCCATTGTTGGACAGTGATATCGACCGCAGGCACCGCTCGTTCCTGTTTGCCGTCCTCGGAGAGGATGTTGGACACGTGCGTTCCCGCACTACGCGCACGTTGCTGCCGATCCACGAACGCTGGGTTCCCAAGTACGCGAATTGATGTTGCGTTATTGTTTGTACCTTTATTTATCTTTTTGTTGTAACTAATAAATTACGTTATTTGTTTCAGGCTACGAGCTGTAGGACACCTGCATGTAGCGCGGTTAGTCCAGGGGGACAGTCAGTGCGACGTGATTCTTTGTAAGATCGCATGACACACTTCCAGTATGACGTGATTCTTTGTAAGGATCGCATGACACACTTCCAGTATGACTTCTCCCTCCTCAGCGCGCTTCTGGACCACTGGAGGCCGGAGACCCACATGTTCCACTTCACCGTGGGTGAGATGACGGTGACCCTTCAGGACACGTCGTTGCTGATGGGCCTTCCTTGTGAGGGCGAGCCGCTGAGGGCCGCGAACATCTCCGCTGACTGGCGTACGAAGTTCCTCATTCGATTCGCGAACGTTCCTCAGAACGATTGCGTGCCCGCCCCGTACCAAGAGTTCGCGAACACTCACATACCCACCTTGTCTTGGTTGCAGCAGTTTAGCATACGTACCTTTACATCATATTTCTCTTCAGTTTGATTATATGGAGACAATAAAACTAACGTTTGATTTTGTTTGTGCAGGCTGATTACCTAGCAGATGACGCCGAGCAAGAGACAATCGACAGGTTCTTTGAGGCGTACCTGTTGTGGTTGTTTAGGTTCGTGTTGTTCTGCAGATCACAGGGTGACGCGGTGACGAGGCACCTGATCCCCCATGCTCGGAGGATCGCCGACGCGGCCTTCGACGTCGTGCCCCAGATCAGTTGGGGCAACTCTGTTCTTGTGAGCGCGTACAGGGGGATGTGCTCGGGGGTGTCGAAGGGTCGTGCAGCGGAGCCAATCCTTCTCGGTTTTCCTCTCCTTCTTCAGCTCTGGTGCCACGAGCGGTTTGCGATTGGTCGGCCAGTCGTGCCCCTCTACGTGTACAAGCCCCTGCCAGAGGGCCACGACCCGCGTGATTGTTTCACCATGGGCTCGTTGTGGTGCCTTCGGAAGGTAATTACTTACCTTTCACTTTCAATTTGTGTTTCCATTTCGTCTAGTTTGTTCAATCGGCATTTATGGTTCACATTTGGTTTGTACGCAGACATCGTACGCCCACGACTAGACGAAGAGGGCGTACAAGGACTTCGTCGGGCAGTTTGATGCTCTCACGGATGCGGACGTCAAGTGGACGCTGTACTTAGAGGAGGCTGTCGCGGCCCGCGCACCACAGGGCCTCTCAACTTTGTGCTTCCGCGACCAGCAGTATTGGATGACGAGGTCGCCATTGTTGTTCGACATGTACGTGGAGTAGTACACCGTCCACAGGGTGCTGAGGCAGTTCGACCGCTACCAGAAGTGGCCTGTGCCTGTGGCGCACACTGTTCCGATCGCCCACCATAAGTGAGTTCTCGTAAATTTTTAAATTTAATTCGGCGTTCGAAGATTTCAGGTGCTGACAAATATGTTTAATTCGTCGTAGGTGGTCGCGGAGAGGCGTTCTGGGCACTTTTTTACGGGGCCGAGAGGTTGCAGCCGTACATGGACCTTTAGACTGCCGCGTTGCAGAACTTGGTCGAGGAGGTCCGCCCCACGACGACACGGCATGGAAGGCGTACATCCAGTGGTACACCCCGAGGACTCGGGCGCATGTGATGTACGTCCCACCACAGTCTACAACGCCGGTTCCAGACACGACGAGGGTGCTTGCTAGTACCGCGTGCCGGTTCGACGGGATCCACACCTACGACGGTGAGTTTGAAAATTCACCGCCTTTCCCTTATGGTACTTTACATTCTATAATTTACTAATTTTTTTTTTTTGCAGTTCGACATGATTGCGGACCTTTCACATATTGTAGAGTACTTGATGGCGAGGCTGGACCAGATGTCACACCAGGAGATCGCGGAGACGTTCCTCAGGATGGGTGCCATCACCAGGAGTTTCCTTGCCGTGGTGAACTACCGTGACAACCCGGCTCTACCACTGTTTCCACGGTACCCCCAGTCGTCCTCCAGTTCTGCCTCGACTGGTCATTCCCACGCGGTACCGTCGTCCTCGTCACAGCCACTCTTCCAGACAGCTTTGTACCCGACGCGCCCTCCGCATCCTCCCTTTAGGATGTCTCCGCTAGGGGGGGCTCCTCTCAGAGGTCCTGCGCCTACACGTGCACCCGCACCAGGAGGGCCAGGACCGGCACCACGAGGCCCGCACCTACACCAGCACCAGCACCGGTTCCTTCCTCGTCTCTCGGCCCTGCTCTTCAGCCAGGTATTAAGCACTACTCTATAATACTATATTGTATTAATTAGGAAACATGATTTAATATTACTATTTCTTCTAGTTTACGACTCCAGCGTCCGCACTCCTGACTTCTCCACCCTAGGGGACCAGGCCGGAGTGTCCGGGTCCGGCTTCGACGACTTGGCCCTCGGCGGTTGCGGGGGTTTGCGGCGCGGGGACGAGCTCGCAGGGTCACAGCTTGGAGGCGCGCCACCCACGTCGACTCGGGGAGAGAGCGAGGGGACGCAACCGGGGAGGCTCCCAGTTGCCAGGAGCGACCGGTGGGCCACAGCCTAGAGCCTCGCAGCTGCCAACGCGCGAGCAGTGGGCCATCTCCAGGAGGCTCGCAGCTCCCCGGCGCGAGTGGTGGGGCACAACAGTCTCCAGGAGGCTCGCAGCTTCTCGACGCGAGCGGTGGGGCACAATAGTCTCCAGGAGGCTCGCAGCTGCTAGAAGCTAGCGGAGGGCAGCCAGGTTCGTCCCACGAGGCTGCAGGGTCAATGACAGCGGTAGAGACACCGTAGGCGACTGGTGATGTTAGGCGTCGGCAAATCCACCCTCCTGACCCGTTGACGTACCCTCACGAGCATACGCACGCCGCAACTCGAGCTCTGAGACTGCTCAAGAAGCCCAGGCGATGCTAGATTAGGTCGAGTATTGTTTGTACAGGAACACTATTATATGTGATCATGACTATTTTTTAGTATGTCACTTTGCTTTTCTTTTCTACAACGTAGTGTTTTTTCCTTAAATTTAAAAACAAAAACAACCGCAGTGCAGTAGGTATTAGGTTGGAGATCGTGACTTGCATTTCGCTTTTCTACTAGATTTATTAAAATAAAAAAAATTAAACCATTCTAGCCGCTGTGGGACACGGCGGTTGGGCCTAGCTGCCCACGACGTTCTACACTAGCCGCCGTGGCCCATGGCGGTTAGGCCTATCCACCGTGGGCCACCGCAAAACGTCGTGGCCGGCCTCTAACCACCGTGCGCTACGGCGGTTACTTCCTAAACGCCATGGCGCGCAGCGGTTGGTTGACAAATGTGCTAAAATTTCAAATAGTCGTATAATTTTGCAAAATGATTAAAGAGGTAAGTAAAAAAAAATCCGTTCGCGCGCTTTCTGGTCTGCTTCTCCTTCCGGGGCGATTCGCTCCCACCGACCAACCCGAATTGTCAACTCCGAATGCCGCACGGCACCACATAGATCCACCACCCGCTGGCCGCTCGCCCCCCACGTCGCAGATCCCGAGCAACCATCGGATCTCCGGAACCCCCCCCCCCCCCCCCCCCCAACACACACACACACACGCACGCACACGCACACAGAGAGACGCGGTGCGATGGAAGGACTCGTCAAGGGCCTGGAGGGTGTCGCGCTGGACGACGCGGTTGAGGGGGCTGACGCGAGGAGGAACCGGCGTGCGGGTGCGGCTCCGGCGGGGGCTCCGTCGACGTGGGCCGAGGTTGCTCGTCACCTGCTCTACACTATGCAGCAGTGGAGGAATGTTACCGTGAGGTTTAGAGAGGGGTCTCAGCGACTAAGGGGGTGTTTGCTCTGCAGGTTGTCTCCGAGGAGAAAGAAGGGGAGCAGGAGCGGAGGTGGGAGAGAGTTGATCGTGGCAGGAAGCAGCAGGCCACTCAACGGCAAAACCAGGTTCAGGGGTTTGTTCGGCATATTGTGTTCTGAAGCCATCTGATTGCATTGTGGGTTTGTTCGGCATATTGTGTTCTGAAGCCATCTGATTGCATTGTGCCATGTTCATCGCTGTAGGATGAGGGAGGTGGAATAATGGGTGGGGGGTCAGATGGCGCCACTGGCATTGGCAACTGCTGGCCGCAGCTACAGACCTCGCATTGCGAAACAGAGCGTCAGGTTCGTATATGTGTGTTGATTGTGTTCTCATGGTTATCTTCACTCACTATCACCTTGCCCCCATTATCTGTCGTGAATCTAATTATTGCTCTGTGGTTTGAGATGTTAGGATGGACAAGAGAGAAACAGTGGAGGTTGGGTGAATGTGGGGGAACGAAAGCATCACAGAAGGCCACAACAGGTTAGCTTTCAGTTTTTTCTGAAGATTAGAACAGCATCATGCCACTGGCAGTTCCTTTCTCTCTGTTTATCATCTAAACATAAAATTACTGTAACTAATTGTTCATAACTGTATTAGCCTTGAAAATCTTGCATCATGTTCATAACTGAAGGTTGCACCCTATTTGACAGTTTCGAGTATTATAAAAAAACATTAGACCATGCCATGTACAAAACAACACTTGTAATCAGAGGGAGTAGTGTTTTGAATGTTTTCGTTTTTCAACTAACTGTATACATTTTTATTCCAACTTGTCATTTTACCCATGTAACATGACCTGAAACTTGCATCCTGTGTTGAGAAATCTGAGTAAGTGGTGGCTAGAAGAATATTATCTATTCCTTTTTGTTAAGTCTGAACTTCTATTAACTCTATGAAGCACTCTGAAGACTGGAAGGGATACAAAAGACTACCATCTGAACAAGAATACTCTGAAGATGTCAGTCATAGTCACCATGGCCTAAATGTTGAGCCCACCAGGGAGGAACTCAACAGTTTAGCAAAAGCATGCACTCGTCTATGGGAACTTGATCTAAACCGCCTCTCTCCTGGCAAGGACTACACAATTGAATGTGGTGAAGGGAAGAAGGTTTATCACGAGGGGGATAAGGCATCCGAAAACCTGTTCAGCTGGCTGGAAGACAGTGTACTGAGAAGGCCTACGTACTCCCGTTTCTGTGCACTCCTTGACAACTACAACCCCCACCAAGGATACAAAGAATCGGTCACCCAACAGGACAAGCATGAAGAAACTGCTTTTATCGAGGAGATTTCTAGGAGTGCTCCCATCAAGTACTTGCACCGGTATTTGGTGCTGAAGGAGGCCGCGTCTCAGGACTATGAGGAATTCAAGAAAATGCTGGCATCCCTGTGGTTTGATTTGTGTGGAAGAGGTGGCTGCTCTAGTAGCTCTTCTGCCTTTGAACATGTGTTTGTAGGAGAGATCAAAGGGCGGAGACAAGGTGAGGATGAAGTATCAGGCTTTCACAACTGGATTCAGGCAAGTTCTTGACTTCTCGTTGTGCCATGGCATCATAATTTTGTTCGTTTCCATATTTGAAAGAGATTATGATGGTATTGTTGACTAATATGCAGTTTTACCTTGAAGAATCCAATGGTAATGTTGACTACCAAGGGTACATATTCCCAAGGAGGCGTGGGGAGCTGGTGAGTATCATCCCAACATACTTGTGGTATGCATGTTGTAACATATCATTAAGGGAACTAAACTTTTTGGGTTTCTGCAGCCAGATTCTGAAACACAGCTGCTCACCATTCAGTTTGAGTGGCATGGGGTGTTAAAATCTGTGTCCAGCACATTGATTGGTGTCAGTCCTGAGTTTGAAATTGCACTCTACACTCTCTGTTTCTTTGCTGGAGGAGAAGATAACCATGTAGATATTGGCCCATATTCAGTGAATATCAAGTGCTACAGGTTGGGGGGTAACAAGATTGGTTCAGCTTTCCCAATTGCAGAAAACTGATTTTTCTGGTGGCCATTTACTGAAGGTCAGTTGAGTTTCAAGTTTGTTTCTGTCAGCATAAATAAATTGTTCAAGAGTTTGTGGCTTTATTTGTTGTAATATGTATTCTATGATGTAGCTCTTGATCAAGATTTAACTACACCGTGTTGATTTAAAGTAGTTGTTTTCCTCATGTGTTCTTATGAAATCCGAGAAATCAAATGTACCTATAATAGGGTTCACTTATCTTTCCTTCTCTTCCTTTGGGTACTTGGATGAAGTCAAAACTCTGATGGGTCAAAACTCTGATGGTATATTTCACCATATTAAGTTTAAAATAACATCTTGCAAATTGTGGATCAGCATTATGGGAACTATATTTTGCACGTATGATTCTACCAAGAACTGTAACATGATCTTAAAAAGTCAGAAACTGTAACATATTTAGATGTAGTAACTCATGGTACACGTTCATCCCTTACAATTAATGTTATATAAGTAAAAAAAAGAAATTGCTATGGTCTTAACTTTACAAGCTGATCATGTAGTAAAAAAACAGCTCACAACATACATTTCATACCTAAATTAGAGGGCCTTAAAAATATAATTAGTGACTGTAGAATTACTGGTCAATGAAAAAGTGAAGTTGAGTATGAGAAGGAAGAATTTGGCACCTTTATCACTATCTATACGAGCTGTAAAGTTGAAGGCAACAAGAGAGAACAGAATTGCAACTCAAACATATGAATCCTTACGGCAATCTCTAGTGATCTAGTTTCACACCCACCGTACCTATAGAAAGTACAGATCAGAAGTAAAAAAGGAATGTTTGATCATCTAATATATGTACACTGAGTCACTGACTAGGGGAAGCATCTCCAATGAGCCTATATATCCATAACCATATAAGAAAGTAAAGGGTCAAAAGAAAAGATCGCAACTAAACTGAAGATTATGTAGGAGTTGGAGCAGCCGCACCCCTCATGAGCATGAATCTCCTCCTCACAATGATGTTTGCATTCTCACCTAGGGCAGCTAGATGAAGCATCCGCCGCCTTGCTGATGCCACAGCAACATCCTCTGTAGTTGGTTTCCCTGACATCTCATCAGGTGGTGAACTCTCAGCTGAAACCCCTGCGTCCCCATTTAACTCCTTGTGCTGCATTGCTTGCTTCAGGCTCTCGACCACGTCCCTCATTGTTGGGCGGTCCCTTCTGTGTTTTGCAAGGCAACTATTGGCCAATTTGGCAACTTTTCTAGTACCCTGCTTAGAGTAATGGCCTTCAAGCCTTGTATCTATAATCTTGCTGAACTGCTTACTTTCGACAGGATACTGCTTCACCCATTCAAGAAGTTTCTGCTCATTCTTAGGACGATTCCTATCCATTGAGCGCCGTCCAGTGAGGATCTCATATAGAACTACCCCAAAGCTCCAAACATCACTCTTTGTAGTGAGATGGCCTGTCTCGACATAATCTGGAGCTGCATAGCCCAATGTCCCCATAACCTGATGTAAATTGTTTTCAACAAGATGTTGAATCAGAGTTCAATATGGGAAATTCCCTAAGATGAATATGCATTAGTTAGATGGTCTTGATAAAAATCAACACATACTGCTGTAGAGACATGAGTACAATCTGCTGATGGCCCTTCCCTTGCCAATCCAAAATCAGAAAGTTTTGCTCTAAACTCCTCATCCAGCAGGACATTGGAAGCTTTAAAGTCACGATATATGACCTGCAAATTTTCATGATTTTCAATGCCCAAACACAAAAACATCTCTCATTCCTTTTAAGGCGAATAGTCAAGGGAAGATGCACAATTCCTTCTGAACACGTCTATGAACAAGAATTGATATTTACGACATACGTTTCTTAATCATATTCCATTCAACCAACATGATCACTTCAACAAGAATATGAAAAGCAACATAGTTCAACGTTTCATAATATGAAAACTGATAGATCACAGCAGAAATATTCTGGCAAGCTGCCAAGCGGTACCTGAACTTCGAATCCCTCATGGAGGTACATCAATCCCTCAGCAGCATCCAGTGCTATTTCCAACCTGGTGTCCCATGGGAGGACAGGGTATGATTTATTGAACAGATGGTCATCCAAGGTCTTGTTGGGCATGAACTCATAGACCAGCAGCCTCTGAGGACCTCTTTCACTTTGCGAGGCGCAGTACCCGATGAGTTTGACGAGATTTGGGTGCTCAACAACCCCCAGAAAATGAACTTCTGCCAACCATTGCTTGTGCCCCTGATCAAGTTAGGAGTACGGAATCAATATAATTACTCAAATGCTGAAACTCTGAAACAGTCATGGCATTGCAGCAAGTCAATCTGTTGATTCAAATTAGTCACACTGAGAATATGTGACTATTTGCTTCACTGCAGAGCGCAAATGAATAATACCAATGAAACAGAAACAGAGTATCACTGTAATTCTAGTAATGGCACAAAGAGATTTCCGTAAATACACTGTAAAATGCTGATAGATTTATGATGAACCAAGACAAGGTGACACGATGAGCCAAGAGACCACCGACGGGCACCTGATGGCCATTGGGATTGAGTTTCTTGATGGCGACCACCGTGCCACCGGCAGGCTCGCCGGGCAACCGGACGACGCCCTTGTAGACGCTCCCGAAGCCGCCCTCGCCGACCTTGAGCAGCCGGCTGAAGTCCCTGGTGGCGGCCCGGAGCTCCCGGAACCCGAACTCGCGGAGGCTGTTGGCGCCCCTTTCCTCGTACAGCTCCGGGATGCTCCGCGCCGACGAGACTGAGGCCGAGCCCGACGACTTGCTCGCCGCGGCCCGCACCGCCGCGCTGGAGTTGTCGGACAGGCTCGTGCCGACGGCCGACGACGCCGTGGAGAAGGACAGGTTGGAGCGGGCACCTGTCGAGACGGTGGAGGGGAACGAGGAGGCCGCCGGGGACGTCGGCGCCGCTGTCCCCTCCCGCCTCTTCTCGCCCTTGCCCTTCTTCCCCTTGCTTCTGAAGCAGCGGAAGCGGAAGCAATCCATCACTTGGAGAAGGAGGAGGCTGCGGGGGACTCAGTTCGCGGTGGCTTTTCGCCTCATCTTCTCCATCGCCTCCACAGAGCTCAAATCGCGACGGGCGGCGGGAACGAGCGACACGAGCTCTTGGAAATCAGGCCGATCAAACTTTTGAGAGACGAAGCTTTTCTCGGTTGACGGCGCTGCCGCAGCGAGCGAAGAACTGCGTCGGGGAGACAGCGCGAGCGCGGGGAAGGCGTCAAAAGATTTGAGCAGAATTGTTTGACGCCAGCTAGTCCAAGGAGAACAGGAAGCTGGGAAACACAGAGGAATTCATTTCACCCACGTTTCTTGAGTTCTTGTGCTAGGCGGCAACCCGGCAAGGCATGGCATGAGGCAAGGAGCAATGAAGCTGAGAGGTGGTTGAAGCGTGGATTACCCGCGTAAGCTCGTGGCGCCGAAACGGTAAAGAAAGCCGAGGAGTCAAACCGAAGGTTGCTTGGAGAGCGACGGCAGAGGAGAATGGTGGGGAACTGGGAATGCAACTGCAAACTGCAATAAACTCTCGCCTCCCACCTTCTACCTGCCTCCTCTTGATTTCTTTAGTACGGTCTACTACGTACCAAGTGGTCGTCTTATCTTATCCCCGACACTGATGCTACCTAGTTACAGTGTTTCTGCACCTCCCAGGTCGTCCCAAATCCTGACGAGAGCGTTTTCGCACAACGACAACTGAATTCAGTCATGTATAGGCAGTTAAGCACGCTGTGCAGCTGACTCAACATGTTGTGGACCAAATCCCTGTAGCATAGTTGGTTAGTGGAGTTGAGGTATTATCGCGACCACTCAGATTTGATTACTCGTTGGAGCGAATTATGGAGTTAGATTTTTAAAAAATCCTTTCACCGGTGAAACCGTTCTTCTTCTTAATGAAAACCGTGTCGGCGGTCTCACCCCCACCGGCTCAGTTTTTTCATTTGACTGGTGGTTGGTGGTTGATATTAATTAACTTTAAGAGAAAAATTGGGAATTACGTAAGCAAATGCCAATGTAAGAAAAAAAGGAAACATATCTAATCTAAAGGACTCATTTTCTTTTTTAGATTAAACAAAAGGTTCGCAAATAAAAGCGTTAGTGCCACAACCAGTCCGTAAATTGTTAAAGCTTCCATCAAAACTAGACTAAGCAATAAAGTACCTCGTATTTCACCTTCCGCTTCCGACTATCTCGCAATACCTTCTACAGCTTGTCCTGCAGCAGTACCTTGACCAACTCCCTATCTCGCAATACCTTCTACAACTTGTCCTGCAGCAGTACCTTGACCAACTCCGGGCCCAATACGGCCAATCCAGCAGCAATAACGGTAGCAGCAGCAATTAGTGGATTCATGGTGAGTTCCTCGTGTCAAAGCTGCTGTGGCAACATGCACAGCTCCGGCGGCCGGAAGCCGTGATAGCTGATGAAAGTCATCATGGATTCCCCGTGACTGTGTTGGTAACCAAGGGATAATTTCCCTTTTCTTACGGCTAGTGCCTTTTTAGTGTCGGTTCTCTTTGAATGCTTTTTTCCTTGGGGTTGAACGACTGACCTACTGAGTACTGAAATTCTGGCGAGTACTTTGCGTAGAGAACTAGAGAAGTCGTAGACGTCTTGGAAGAGGCAAGGTGCAATAGAGCCTTTTGAGTTTTGACGATGTACTACTCCTTCCGTATTGATATTAGATAGAAGATGTTTATTATAAGATTTAAGTCAAACAATGAGATTATAAATCATTAATAGTTTTTAAGTCATTGAGTTTGAAAATGTGAAAATCATATGAATAGAATTGTCTTGAAAAATATTTTTATAAAAGTATAAATATATCATTTTTGAATAAATATCTTTTTTATAAAAAACAAGTCAAAGTTATGTTTTGAAGACCGTGTCATAGTCAAAAACGTCTTCTAGTAATACCAATATGGAGGGAGTATGTCTTTTGCCAAACCCTAAGCCAATCTGTATGGCTCGTGAATATACTTATAAACCTCACATCCCCACTCGGCAAACTTTGTATTTACGATTGAAACTCCCATATCTTTGTATATATGGGAGAATGTATCGCTCGTGTATAAAGCGAGGATGCAGGAAGTACCGCTCGTGTATAATACTATCGCGAATCTTAAATCGAGAGCCCCTGAATATAAAAAACCAAGGTAAAGATAGGAAGGAAGTAAAAAAGAGTAACAAATCTAATGTAGGAAGTATCACCCTCCATCAAGTACCTCATTCTTTGGTGATCTACTCCATCACGGGGAGGTTGTGGGTGGAGTGGTCGGCGATAGGTCGTCGTCGAGTGCGAGCGACCGTTGAGGTTGGCAGAGTTAGGGTTTGTGTTTATGTTTGGAGGTTTGTGATTGGGGAGATTCCATACTCGTCGGCTTTAGAGGGGATGTTCTTGGTTGACGGTCGGCTCGACGGAAGAGGCAAGTCATGGGAGGCAGCTCCGCAGCGGAGGCACTGCTGGAGCCGGGAGGGACGAGGAGGAGGCAGAGGAGTGGATCCACTTCATGATGAGGTGTGGGAGGAGGGGGAGTGTCGGGGACACCCATAAGGGTCCCCTGAAAAGCGTGGGAACTCAATTTTTCGCGAAATAGTAAAAACATAAACGAACCCGCTAACGGCGAATTACGTTCCACGCGACCATGGCCCGGGTAATGCCAGCGGCCCAACAAGTAGCTGGCCCCAACACCCCCTCGAGTGAAACTCCGCCTCGCTCGAGGGCGGGACGCCCCCTCGGGCGAAACTCCGCCTCGCTCGAGGGCCGGACGCCCCCTCGGGTGAAACTCCGCCTCGCTCGAGGGCCGGACGCCCCCTCGGGTGAAACTCCGCCTCGCTCGAGGGTTGGGCGCACCCTCATGCGGGATTCCGCCTCGCTAGAGGGCTGGACGCCCCCTCGGGCGAAACTCCGCCTCGCTCGAGGCTAGAGTGGGTCCACCGCCACGGGCCCGTGACGCCGCACCCACTCCCCCGACCAGAGCATTAAATGCTGGCACACCGCGGACGCCCGGGTCAAGAGCAAATCCCCGCCACACCGGCCCTCTGACACCGCTTGGGAATCCAACCCCGGCGCTGTTCCTCCGACCTCCGGCCTTGTGTGACCATCCCCGCCACTGTACGACGCTGTGCGGTGAGGCCAATGTCAACTCCGTGACACTGTGCCCCCTGCTCCCGTACGACCGGCGTGCCGCACCCTCGAAAGAGGATGGAAGAGCCCTCGAAAAAGATATGGACACTTCTCCCACGCCCGCGCAGGACGACGCCGTGATGTCATACCAGTGGAGTGCGTCTCCACCGTCACCTCCGGCCCTGTGCGGCCATCCCCGCCGCTGTGCTGCCATCCCGGGCACTGCAGCACCCTCCCCGACGCTATGAGAACGCGGGGCGACAAGACATCGCCATGCCTGCTACTGTGCGCCCTACGATCGTCCGTCAGCCGCACCCTCGAGTCAGCGCGCGGGCGGCGACCAAACGGGAAAACCCCACATGACCACCCTCGAAGCCGCTCCTGGGCGGGAACAGGGCACGCCATGACGCCCGACTGAAGCAAGATTCGCCAGGACGGCCATCAACTCCACGGCACTATACGCCACACCGCCACACGTAGTTAGAACAGTGTGGCTGTGACGCCCCCGGTTTTTAATTAGCAAATTACCGCTAAGGACCGAATCAGCCGAGTCAAACCGGCTAACACTGGTCAAACCTAGGTCAACCTGGGTCATCACCTCGAAAACCGAGCCGACAACCCCTACTGACCCCCTTGACCAAGTCAACACACCCTTGTGGTCAGCCCTTGGTCAAAAGCACGGTCAAACCCCGCTTAAACCCTGACGTCGGTGAATGTCTTCCGGAACTTTTGCCGCGTTCTCCAAAATTCACCTAAACACTTAAAAATCTACCTTTATGGAAGTTGTCCTGTTTGTTGAAGGACACAACTTTCATGTAGATTGGCATTTCAAATTTTGAGGGAAAAAAGGTGAAAAACTTGGTCAACTGACAGTACCTCCTGTTCACTAACACCAATTGGCATTCAAAGTTGGCAAGCCTCTCCTGCAAGACCCTTGAGAAAAACCCCATATGGATTTTGTGAAAGTGGTAGAGGATAGTTAGATCTACAATTCTCCTATTCATCGTTTGGTACACTTCTATTCAAAAATTTGGAGTTATTTGTGCTCAAACAGGGACTCAACAAAACAAAATCGTACCGGCCGCGCTTTGTGCTGCAACGTCGCGCCGCGACGCCGCGCCCGCGCTCCTCGGCGTCCGCGCCCGTGCACCGCCCGAGGCCACCGCCGGCCGAGGCGCCCGCCGTCCTAGGCCCGCGCGGCCTCCCTAGGCCGTCACGCGCCCCGCGATGCTCGAGTCCGCGCCGCGCCACGCGTCGGCGCGTCACCCGCGCGCCGCACCGGACGGACGCGCGCGCGCTAGGCCTAGTGGTCCGTCCGTGGCCTTCCCTCCCTCGTGCGCCATACTACGGCCGGAGCCGTCACGCCGTTGTCACCGCCGGTCGGGCCGCCACTATTTAAGGCGCCCGACTTTCTCCTCGAGACCGCACCGCCGCTCCACCACGCCCGCCATGGCCACCGCCTAGCAAGCCACCACCCTGCTCGCCCTCTTGGCCACCGCGCGCGTGAGCACCTCCCCAGGACCCCTAGCACCTCCCTGGGTCACGCATTGCCCAGCCAAGAGCCCTCCTCGCCGTCACCCTGAGCCGCCGCGACCGCCGCCGCTCGCCCTCGCCGGAGCCACCTACACCCCAACTTCGGCCACCCATGCGTCCTAGGTGAGCACGTGGTCGAGCCCGACCCCTTCCCCGGCCGGGAGTGCCGCCGACTCGCCGGAATTGGCTGGAGCCGCGCCGCTCCCACGGCCAAGGGTAGGATTGCAAGCCCCAAATCTTTCCGGGGTGTTCTGTGCAAACTAGGGGTATAGTTGTGAAGGTTGAAAAACTTCTATGGGCCCTGGTGCAAAATGGGAAATTCAATAGTAAAATGATTTTGCTGATTCTTGTAAAATCCCTATAAAATCGTAGAAAAATCGGAAAAATGCAAACTCAATTTTCATAGACTCCTGGTGAAGAGTACTGCAACCTTTGTTATACTTCTCTAGGCTGTTTCCTAATATTTTTGGCATGAAAAATAGAAATGTGAAAAACCTAGATCTGTGATATCTCAAAATCCATAAGTCCTCTGTATCTAATTTTTGGATATATTGTGTGTTATGTTATGAATAGCTCCAGTACCAAAAATTGCACAAAGTTATGTTGTAAATATTTTTATATAAAATGTTTTCCATTTATGCATAATCTTTTCAAAGGATTTTTGTAGCTAAACATAATTAAACTTTTGTGACCAACTGCCGCATGTTGTCTTGTTATGCCAAAATACACCTCTAGGGAATTAATCGCAATTTTATAATTGTCAGAAATATTTATTCTTGAAATATGCTTGTTTTTCTTTATAATTGCATAAGTCAAGATCCATAATAGTTCTCGGTGTATATATTGCATCCCTAGCCTAGTTTTGACCAGAGGTCATATGTGAGAAAGTTAGGATCAATTTGATGAATACTTATTTTTGTGTGCATTTACCTTGCTTTACTAGCTAGCTTTTGTTATTTTCAAAATAATTAATTTCTTAGCTATCCTAAGCATGCATGTGTGTTTAGTGGCTTGATATAGGTGGTTAGTGCTTAATAAACCCTTCCACTTAATTTTAATAATTATTTTATGAATAAAATCTATGAAAGCAATTTAAAGCTTAATATTAAGTTAAATTGGAAAATCACCAACCACACCCCTAATCACCCCATGTGTGGATGTAAATCATTTCAAAAATCTAATGATCAACCCATTGCTGTTTGGGAAGTTAAATTAAATTAATTACATATATATGTACACAATCACCATCAAAAAGAATAATTAATAAAGAGCTACATATTGTTCCTTTTTGGAAGAGTATGCCAAATGTATTTCTTATCTAGGTGAATGTGGTCAACCATGCACCCCATGGTTGTCATTTGTTGATTGTAATTAATAAATTAAAAATCGACAATTAAATCTTGCATGTGCATCTTCGTGTAGATCTTCCTGACGGTAGATACGCGCTCGTGCTGGAAGGAGGAGACGAAGGTGCTAACGGAGAGCTGTCATATGTGGGCGTAGCTCAAGGCCTGGACCAAAGTCCAGAAGGGCCCAAGGCCAACCTTGCCAGCGAAAGGCAAGCCCCGAATCATTACCCCCGTCTTTTAAAATTATTTCATTATGTTTTGCTATGATTGTGCATTTACGTTTCAGGAATTGAATTGGAACCCTAGATGCATGATCCCTAGGTACCTATGCTCTATCACTAGTATGTTAGGTCGATAGCTGCTATGCTATAGGACCCGATAGAAGTCGAGTGATGTTCGTCACTCACGAGAATAGGTTCTTATGTTGGAATCATAAGATCTTTATAAATGGATTGCTCATGTGGTAAGAGCATGGGATGTGGGCTCCGGTCCAATGGCTTTCGTGGGCTAAGCTTTTGAACATACTAAGCACTTGTCGGGAATGAGACCGGTAAGCCTAGTACCTTAATGAGACGGCGCGATAACTTTTCCTTACTACTCCTGAGTGTTCACCTAACCGGCTAGCTACCGGGAAGGGGGTGCATGTGTGAGACTGGGTGCCTCGCGGGGTATGCCAGCTAACCTTGTACCCAGGGTTGTAAGCTCTGTTCCCAATCTGAGGACTTTTGGGAACTGCCTGGATGGTTGTCCTCGCGGGGGCATCCTAACGTGTGTTTAGGTTTACCTTGCAAGGTTTGAATCAATCGATTGTCGGCCTCTCACCGTTATCCGAGACTGCTTAATCAACTGGTCATGGTATCCCGTAATGATGGAACTTGGTGAATATTGTTGTATGAATTAATTGCTTGTAAAATTCTTGATTGAATTAGCTGGTACACTTAGAAATGGTAACCAACTAGATCTTGTGCTAAAATATTGAAGGTAAGGACATACTCTTTGTTGCTTTTCAGCAAAAGAAACTCCACCGTCCATAAAGCTTTTCATGTCTAGAGTTGGTGATGTAGTTATCACCCGACGGTTAAGTCTTGCTGAGTATTAGCATACTCAGCCTTGCTTTAAAACTGTGGTTGCAGGTGTTGTTGACCGGGTGGATGACGACAAGTGATGACATCACGGATGACCTCCTGTGATGTTTACCATTGTGTTAGTTTGTTTTAATTCCATTGTTTTCGAACTCTGAACCTTTACTTCATGTATTGAACAATGGTTTGTAATAATCTAACCCTCAGGGGTAATTTGGACTTCAATTGGCGTTTGTACTCTGGACTCGCCTTCGCGTGAGTTTTAATGCATATGTCGATCCTCTGTTTGAAATCCAAGTGATTTACCGGGTGTTAACCCGGCAACTAATGACAGGATGATACTTTAGTATTGCTTAATGACAAAAGTGGATGGGTTATTAGGTGATAGTACGGTATTTTTGGCGGGTTGTCACAGCGGCACACTTGTAAACCGCCTCCCCTTGGCCTATAAAAGGAGGGGCGGTCCCCTGGCTGCGGGGGGACGACGGATAGCACTCACTTACACGCTTTTCGCCTTCACCACGATATTGGCACTTAGCCTCAATCAAACCTCAGGGACTTGGAGGCTCCTCCTCCTCTCCTGCCTTGCTTGTAGCTCCCCTCTACGAGCACCACGGTGCAACGCAATACAGTGCCCCGAGCACACCCCTGCTGGACGTACGGCCCCGACCGGAACCAGGATAAACCTCGCGTCACCTAGTTGCTTAGCACCGGCCATCGAGAGATAGATCTCAGCACTCGTATTAGTTAGTGTCGGGACTACTTTTCGCACCGACAGGGAGGAAGGAGAGCGGCCTCCGAGTGGAGGCAGATAGCGAATAATGGAGGGGTCTCGAAGAAAGCTTATCTGAAGAGTGAAGAGTCCTCTCCGCGCAACATGCTTATATTACTATGTATAGGGATGAAAGCGGATCAGATCGGATAATACCTTTACCACATCCGCATCCATATTTTTTATCAGATGTGGAGCGGAGCGGATATTACACAGATGCGGTTACGGATGCGGATTTTTTCAGATGTCGGATCTAGTGCGGAGTCGAATCGGTGTCGGAGCGGATGCGGATTAATATAGTCGGATAATAAATGATTATATTCAGTTTAAAATGGTGATAAATGATGCTCAACGCATGACTGCGGTTAAGGTTTTTGATGCACGTTCACACTATATATATATAGCTAAAATTTTGTGGGCTAAAAAATTATGTATAGGTAAAAGATCATAGTGCATGAGTCGTATTGGGCTATCATAAGTCGGATATCCTATTATAGGCCTCGGATTATCCGCATTCAATTATCGGATAATCCATATCCGTCGGATATCACTAACACCATATCCTAATCCGCATCCGGACATAATCGGATTTGGATTATCCACATTCGCATGGATATCAAAAACTCTTCTCCATATTCGCATAATTCGGATTTGGATCGGATGCGGAAATTATCCACACCACTTTCATCCCTAACTATGTACTACCTGCTTTCACAAATATATATATGGCGTTGGTTCATTCATTTTTGAACTAATCAAAGTCACGTATTAAAAATGGAGGGAGTAACAGTTACTAATAACGGTATGATCCTTTCAAATAGAACTAGTGGAAGGGCACCTGCGGCACACATGTGATATAAAAAGAATTACATAAAAGATTTAATTAGTATGTAGAAAAAAAATAAAAGGGTACTAAAGTAAATCTAATTGCATCCGCGTCATCTCCGCGCCATGTCGCATCATCGATGCCACCTTCAAGGTGGCTTTTAAGGAGACTGGCCAGGGAGGGTGACGCGTCACCGCCTCCACCTCCAAGGCGGACATGAGGGTCTGCAGATCCAGTGGGGAGCCCGCCCTGATGCCGACCGCGCCACCCACGTGCTCGATCCTTGAGAGGGGAGCTCGCCACCAGTTGGCAGGGAAGACAAGGCCCACGCCAAGCAGGAGACTGATGGGAGGAGGGGTTGATGCTTGCGGGGAGATAACGCAAGGAGGAGGCCGGCAGAGGAGGTGCGGCAGGTGGTGGTACGGTGGCAGTAGGGCTCATGGATATAGGAATGGGGGTGGAGAGAGTTGAGTTTTATAGGGACATGGGGTGTAAAAAAGGAAGGAGTATTGATTGACGTGAATGAAATATTGAACTCAAAAGGAAATAGTCAAGAACTCAAAACATCATTTACATGTAAATGGTATCCATCTAATTGCATTTGAATGTTGTTAATCTAAGGACGACACGGTGAATGTTTCGTTAATTGATCTTTCCTTGCTAAATATTTATGAATGTCACAACAATTCTTTCCTTAGTTCATCTAATCACAGAATGATTCTTTCCTTGTTTTTCCTTTCCTTTATGTGTTATAAATCACATCAAACAATTTTTCTTTACTTTGTACACTGATATTTCTTTCCTTTTGAGTAACTGAGTATTTCCTTTTGAGTCATGCCATCAATCACGCCAATCAATTTCTCTTTCCTTGAGAAAGAATGAAGAAAAGAAAAAATAGCCGTGATTGATGGGGGCGGGTTAGGTGGATACACGCGAGCAGGTAAGAATGTGGTGGGTGAAAAAACAAGGGCACTCAGTGGAAATAATTTCTAGCACCTTATTTTTTGGTCCTCGTGCGGTTTGGTGAAGCAAATTTGGGTGTGCGGTTTGGTGAAGCAAATTTGGGTGGGCCTGGCCTGACAAATGGCTCTTGTGAGAGGTGTGTAGTCTTAAACTTGGATGAAAATTGTTTTCAATTTGCTCAACTCTTATATCACACCAATCATTTTTTTTACTTTGTACACCAATCATTTTTCAATTTGCACCTGAGTATTTCCTTTTGAGTCACGCCATCAATCACACCAATCAATTTCTATTTCCTTGAGAAAAGAATAAAGAAAGGAAACAATAGCTGTGATTGACAGGGGCGGGTGGGTACACGCGCACGAGTAAGAATGTGGTGGGTGAAAAAACAAGGGGATTCAGTGGAAACAATTTCTACCACCTTGTTTTTTTCCTCGCGCGGTTTAGTGAAGCAAATTTGGGTGGTCTGACGTGACAAGTGGTGCTCTTGTGAGAGATGGGTAGACTTAAACTTGAGTGAGAATTATTTTCAATTTACTCAACTCTTTTAGTATAGACTAGTAACAATGCCTGCGCGACACGCGCGTGCTATATGTTTATATATAATAATTAAAGTTCTAATTTAACGGAACAATCTTTTTCACACTCAAGATACAAAATACAACTATGATTTCATATAATGTGCATGACGATTAGTGAGATAGAGCTCCTGATGAAATTTGTGAGGTGCACCTCTGATCCATATCATGGTATATGTATAATTCTTTCTTTATCAGCACACATCCATATAAATAGAGATTAGAAAAATATTTCTAATATTGTGAAACATTTCCTAGATTCTAGAAAGATTATTCAATAAGCTGCTTGGCATGCTTATAAATTTAAGGCGAGATTCAATAATTCAGGTGCGAAGAACATATCTTTGTGTGGCCTTTTCGGACATTGTATCCTTAGAGCTTGCCGCAATGACCTCTTAGTATGTGCGAGGCGTTCTTGTTCCTGGCGCACACCAACATCATCGCGGACTCGAGCTTCTCCAGCGTCGACGAGTCCATCATCAGGTTGTCGACACCGCTAACCGTGTTCGCGCACGCCTAAACTCAGATCTCGTAAGCGCGTTCCCCCCAACATTGTGTAAACATGAAAATTATTTCAGAAAAATTAAACTATATTTCAAAAAAATATAGCTGGATCCTTATTTGCCAGCTCGTCTGGCGATGTTGGCAACGTCCCAACCAACTACCGCCACGACCTGCTCCTTGCCGCCTCTATTGGTGAAGCTCCCGCAACTTCTCCGACATCGTCGCCAGGCTCAACTCATCTAGCTTCTTTGGATTATATTCAACTTTCCCACTCAACCAAAGATCATTCCTTTAAACAACTTTCAATTCATTCCTTCCTCACAAGTCACAATGTCTATCATTCTGAAGTATTGTTTTACATCAGATAAACAGCTAGGTTTGGGACTGAATGAAATTACTGCTCTATGGAAACACGGGTTAACATGAACTACAAACATCAATGATTCAGAAATAAGTGTAGAAGAATCTCTACATCAAAATAATTTATGCAACCATATTTCATCGATTGAATTTTGGCAATGATGTAAAGGTCAACATGATTTTTTTTTATTTTCTTATTGACAACAAAGTTGTTTCTATGAATCGGATTCACAAGTTAGCAAGGAATCACGTTGAAAGGAGTTCTTTGGCTAGAATAATAGCATGATTGCAATGGCAGACTTCTGTGTCCATTATAACACATTGGTTTGACTGCTGAGCTCTGTTTTTTAATTGATATAACCACTTAAACTATCTCACGGGGCGTGTTTGGAGAAATAGCCTAGAGCTATTTTGAGGGTTAAAGTTTAGCCTAAGAAAATAGCTCTTTAATAAAATAGCTCTTGAGTTGTTTGGATCCAAAAGCTATTTGAGCTATTTGACCTCCCCCCCTCTCTCTTACCCCTCTCTCCCTTGCCCTTAGAAAAAATAGCCCAATTAGCATGCATTTTGGGGATAATTATTTTGGGTGAGCTAGTTGCAAATAGCTCTAAAATAGCCCACCTGTTTGGTTGCTATTTGAGCTATTTAGGCTAAATAGGGGTGAGCTAAAAAATAGCTCATGGATTCGAAAAACCCCCTATATATCATTCCAGCATGTAAGTACCATTGTGTATGTTTCTCTACAAAAAGTCGAACACCCCACATCAGAGCTACTAAGGGTTTGTTCATATCTTAAACATTCACATCATTATAGTTACTTTTGAGTAGGAATCAATATGTGGTGATTTCACAAGACATTTATTATGTCATGCATGTGTGCCATATGCTAAGAGTACATGGATATTCGGAATAGAATAGGCATTACCTCTTTAGCTCCTAACATGACTCACCTCCAGCTGAAAACCATGGAAGAAATTTGATACACTGGGCTGTTGTGGTGGGCAGAGACCCAGAGGGAGATTGGAGATCATCCCGTCTAACCTGAGCAAGGGATCCAGATTTCAATGACAAGTTCAAGTCATGAGGAGGACATACAACAACTGTGGCGATAGTTCAAGAGTACTTGTAGCAGCAGCTGAGGTCACTGATGGAGAGTAATCAACACATCATCAACTGGATCAATGCAAGCTATGAGTAGAAGATTGCCCATATTTTCAAACTGCACCAAAAATAGAAAAAAGAAATCAAAGATTTAAATGTTAACATGTAAACAAAATGTGGCAATGAAGCATTACTAATTGATAATGAACATGTACATTGCTGATGTTGGGATTATCAAGTTCCAGTCTTATAGTAAAGTGCACTTGTGGCACGCACGGTGCTTAAAAAAATCTTAGAGACAATTGGATTCAACATCATATCATTTTCCCAATTTAAAACATGAAAATTATTTCAGAAAAAATAAACTATATTGTAATTTTCATTTCATATACTATTTTCATCCAAACATCAAAATATGTATGTATGGATCACTTGTAAACCTACATTATTCAAATCAAACAATTGAAAACAATCAAAACTTGATTTCTACCATGAATCTTTTAAAAAACATGTGTCCGAATCGAAATGGCATTAGTAATTCATATCTTTCTGATATATGGAGCCATTATACAACTAAAAATTCTAGTTTGCCATCATCAAAGGGGAAAGGAGCCACATGTCCATCTTAATTCAGATGTATACTCTTCATGCAACTACGCATTCTGGGTTGCCATCCTCAAATGGGAAAGGAAGCAAAGGAGTAAAGGCCCATCTTCAGAGGAATAGTGTCATCATTGGTAATCCATGAATTCTACTTAGACTTTTCACCAGCCACTAAACATTGATATTCTGTATAATTCCTGAAATAAGTCCACATTTGACATTAATCATAAACTGTATGCACAATGTTCCATATTCTAATAGAAGACATCATAATTCGCTTATAGCTTTCCATGGAAGAGGTGTAAGGCTGCAAAGGGGTAACCGTTAGGTGCACCTCCGAACCTCTTTAGTTCAATTATTTGTACTGCTTCGCTTGAAGCAGTACAAATAATTGAACTAAAGAGGTTCGGAGGTGCACCACATCATATTCAATTTGCACCCCTAAAGCGTGCCACTGAAGAAAATACATCGTACATCTAACTGTGGAACTGTGGTAAATGACCATTTAAAGGAAGTATGCAGATGCAGCAGAGTTCAAGAGTATTAGGTTCACCCTCCAACGCACGCTATACTGAGAGGCTGAGGCACACCGCACACATCACATGCACTTTCCTTTCAGCAAAATATTATCCAAGAAGAAAAAATAGCAGAGGAGAGCATATACAAAATGCTTCCCGGACTCTTGGCGGGGACAGCCATTAGGGTCCCCTAAATAACCAGGGGAACCCCGCTTAAAACCCACAAAAAACGCAAAACACGAACTAACCCACGAACCTAAAACACGCGCACGACACGATCACGACCCTGGTGGCCCCTGCGGCCCGCCAGGGTGGCACGGCGGATGCCCCCTCGGGCGAGGTCCGCCTCGCTCGAGGGTTAAACGCCCATCGGGCGAGGTCCGCCTCGCTCGAGGGCTAAACGCCCCCTCGGGCGCGGTCCGCCTCGCTCGAGAGCCCAGCGCCCCCTAGGGCGATGTCCGCCTCGCTCGAAGGCACCTGTGCGCACGTCGCCCCCGCTCCTGCCCCCGTTACGGGCATTTAATGCTCTGACACCACAGGACACACGCCACGACCCTGACACGCCTGGGAATCACGCCCCGGCGCTGTTCCACCGACTCCCCGGGAAGGCCATCCCTGCCACTATGTAACACTGTGTGATGAGGCCGGTGTCAGCCCCGTGACACTGCTCCACCTACTCCTGTATGGCTAACACACCGAGCCCTCGAAGGGGGCCGGTAGAACCCTCGAATACTTTTTCCGTGACTACACAGAGCTACGCCGTGACGTCAGGCCAGCGGAAGCGGTCTTCCCCGTCGCTATCAACCCTGTGCGGCCATCCCCGCCACTGCAGCACCACGCCGGGCACTGCGACGACATCCCCGACGCTGTTGGAGTGCACGGGGACGGGACGCCGCCATGACCTTCACTGTGCCGCGTACGGACCCCCCGTTGACGGCACCCTCGAACCGGCCCGCGGCGGCGGCCGGACAACCAACCACTACGCCGACACCCTCGAAGCTGCTCCTGCACGAGCACAGGACGCGCCACGACGCCCCGACTGGAGCAGGATTCGCCAGGACGACCGTCAGCTCCGTGGCACTGCTCGCCACGCCTCCACACGTAGGAAAATAGTGTGGCACACATGTAAACTGCTCCCTCCTTGGCCTATAAAAGGAGGGGCAGTCCCCCGGCCGCAAGGGGACGACGGACAGCAATCACGTACACGCTCTCCGCCTTCACCACGATATTGGCACTTGCCTCAATCAATACCTCTGGGACTTGGAGGCCAGGCCTCCTCTCCCGCCACGCTTGTAGCCCCCCTCTACGAGCACCACGGTGCAAAGCAATATAGTGCCCCGAGCACACCACTGCTGGACGTACGGCCCCGGCCGGAACCAGGATAAACCCAGTGTCATTAGTTGCTAGCACCGGCCCATCGAGAGGCAGATCTCAGCGCTCATTACTAGTTATTGTCGGGACTACATTCTGCATCGACAGTTAGCGCACCAGGTAGGGGAGTCGCGCTGAAGATCAGCTCCCACCAGCCCTCTCGATGGTGATTCACACCGAGTACTGCGGCCAGAGGTATTCCATGGGCAGCTCGGACCCCCTCCCAGCCGGGTTCGAAATCCGGTTCGGGAACCTGAACTTTTAGGCCACGGGGAACGGCTACCTCATGTGCATCACCAACCGTGACGAACTTCGTGCGCGGCGGCAGGCCGGAGGCGACCGGCCTCCGCCGCACCCGCCGCTCGCGCCTCGGCATCCGCTCGGGTGGATGCCGCGGGCCCCTTCGGCGCCGCGGCGCCGTCGACGCTCCGGCCGGCGCTCGCGACAGGGCGCGGACGGAGCGTCGACGCGTTGCGCGCGTCGCCTCACAGCGCGACGCGACCACCGAAGAGACGGAGACCGCTCCGACGGGGGAACGCTCGGTTTCGGGACCGCGGTTCCCTATCTGTCTGCGCGGCGCCACAACGGCGTACGTTGCCTCCGCCAACACCAACGCGGCGGTGCGCGGGGCCCGTCCCATCCACCATGCTTCGGCGGTCGGGAACCTCAGCGCTTCCGCCGACGACGAGTCGTCCTACGGCTCCGCTAGCGGGCTGCCACCCGCCACCTCGCACGGGTACGCGGAGTGGGACTTCTCCGGCGTGCCTGACCCAGTGATGTTCCAGCGGTTTCTCGACGCCATGGACTACTGGTTCGACTACTCCGACAACTCCAGCGCCGGGAGCTACGACCCTACGCGGGAGTGCTTCGTCGTGCTTGCCAACGACCAAGCAAACGCCTCGAACGCTGCAGAAGCCGGCGACGGAGAGGTTCCTCCTGGCCCGGGAACTGGACCGCACCAGGGTGCGGGGCCAAGCGCTCCTCCCTCCTCACCGCCGAGGGGGCTGACATCAACGCGCAACTGGCTCAAGCGCGCGATCTTGAAGCCAAGCTCGCGGAGGAGTACCGCGCGGTGCAGCTGCTTCGAGCCTCCATCGCCGGAGAAGCCTCCGCGCGCGGCGAACGCGCGCGCGAGCTAGGCAAGCAAGACCGCGAGCGCATCAACGTCAACTTCGACGTCGACAACCCGAACACGCCCCCGCGAGCAAGTCAGAAGCTCGTTACCACTGCAACATTGCTGCGGGCGATGCCCGCCCCCTCAACACCTGAGGCGCGAAACCTGCACCGCGAGGCGCAGGCGCTCATCGAGCAAGCGGCTGTTCAACAGGCCGAAAGCTCGGCGTCTCGCATCCGCCGGCCAGGGGAGCGCGCGGGACGACGGGGGTGCGCAAGGCCCCGAAGCATCGGTACACGCGGGCGGCGCGGCGGAACGGCCCGCCAACCCAGGGCGCACGCCGGTTAAGGAGCGGATCCTTGACACGCGCGGGCAGGTCCAAGACGGTGACACTCGCAACATCATCAACGCCCGCCGGACGGGCAACACGGAGACACGGGCGACGGAAGGCTACCACCCCCGGCGGGGTGGGCGCTATGACAGCCGAGAGGATCGTTCGCCAACACCAGAGCCCCGGGGAACCCGTGTGTTCAGCCGGGAGATCCGCACAGCGAGCTTCCCTCAACGCTTCCACCAGTCCACGTCGATCGACAAATACACGGGGAGAAACGGACCCCCGCGTATGGCTCAACGACTACCGCCTGGCATGCCAGTTGTGCGGAGCCACCACCGATGAGGTCATCATCCGCAAGCTGCCTTAGTACCTCGCCGACTCAGCGCGGACGTGGCTTGAGCATCTGCCGGCCAGCCAGATACACAACTGGGACGATCTGGTCCGCACCTTCGTGGGGAACTTCCAGGGCACGTACGTGTGCCCTGGAAACTCCTGGGATCTGCGTGCGTGCACCCAGAAGCCTGGCGAGTCGCTCCGGGACTTCATACGGTGCTTCTCCAAGCGCTGCACGGAGCTCCCGAGCGTGGCCTAGTCCGAGATCGTGCACGCCTTCCTCGAGGGCACGACCTACCGGGACCTCGTGCGCGAGCTTGGGCGCAGCCCGCCGGTCGACTCGAACGAGCTGTTCGACATCGCCACCAGCTTTGCCTCTGGCGAGGAGGCGGTGGGGGCGATCTTCGATGGGAAAAAGGGCAGGCGCGTGGATGACGCGCCCGCGGAGGACAGCAAATCCAAGGAGCCCCAGCAGAAGTACAAGCGAGGCAAGAAAGGGAAGAAGCCGCGTCGTGAGGCGCGCGAGCAGGGGCGCGATGACGACGGAGATGAAGCCCTTATTGTTGACCCAGCTCGACAGGGTCCTCAAGCGGCCCCTCGAGGCCCTGGGGTATTCGACGACATGCTGAAAAGGCCTTGTCCGTACCACAAGACGCCGGTCAACCACACTCTCGAGCAGTGCGACCTGCTCAAGAGATACTACAGCCGCGCCGCCGTGAAGGACGTCGAGGCCAAAAAGGATGGGGGTGACGGCGGCGCTGGCGGCTTCCCCGCGGTGGAGAACGTCTTCCTCATCTTCGGGGGGCCGACCGTCGACATGTCCAACAGCCAGCGCAAGCAGGAGCGGCACGAGGTCCTCGCCGCGGAAAAGGCACCTCCCTCCTTCCTCAACTGGTCGGAGGACGCCATTACCTTCAGCCGCGAGGATCACCCGAATCGCATCCCCAATCCATGCCAGTACCCGCCGGTGGTCGACCCGGTCATCGGGAATGCCCGGTTCTCCTAAGTGCTGATGGACGAGGGCAACAGCCTCAACATCCTCTATGCGCACACCCTGCGCTTGCTGGGAATCGGGTTGGACCAGCTGCGGCCCAGCACGATGTCGTTCCATGGCGTCGCGCCGGGCAAGCGCGTCCAGCCCCTCGGGCAGATCGACCTGCCAGTCTGGTTTGGCACACCAGACAACTTCCGCAAGGAAACGCTCACCTTCGAGGTGGTGGGGTTCAGGGGCGCGTACCACGCCGTCCTTGGGCGGCTGTGCTATGCCAAGTTCATGGCGGTCCCGAACGACACCTACCTCAAGATGAAGATGTCGGGGCCCAAACAGGTCATCACCGTGGGCTCGTCGATCGAGCACGCATTCGACTGCGACATCGAGTGTGACGCCCCAGGTTTTTAAGTATCGTCATTAACGCTAATGACCGGATCAGCCGAGTCAAACCAGTCAAACACCGGTCAAACCTAGGTCAACCTGGGCCATCACCGTGAAAACCTCGCTAATGAACCCTAATGAACCCCTTGACCAAGCCTACACACACCCGTAGTGGACCCTTGTCCAAAGACACGGTCAAAACCGGCTTAACCGTTGACGTCAGCGAATGTCATCCGGAACTTTTGCCGCGTTCTCCAAAATTCACCTAAACACTTCAAAATCTACCTTTATGAAAGTTGTCCATCTTGTTGAGGGACACAACTTTCATGTAGATTGGCATTTCAAATTTTGGGTGGAAATTGGTGAAAAACTTGATTGACTGGCAGTACCTCCTGTTTTCCAGAACAGGCCGGCATTCAATGTTGGCGTGACGTTCCTGCAAAATCCGTCGAGAAAAACCGTAGACGGCCTTTACAAAAGTTGTAGCGGGTAGTGAGATCTACAATTTTCCTATTCATCGCTTTGTGCACTGTTATTCAACTTTTTGGAGATTCAAGTGTTCAAACCGGCGCTCAGCAGCACATTTAGGCCGGCCGATGCCGCGCCGCGGCGTCGCGCGTCGCGCGCGCGCGCGAGCGCCGTGCTCGCCTCGTAGTCGAGCCAACCTCGCGCCGGTCCCGAGACCGCGCCGCCCGAGGTAGGGAGCACTCCGAGGGTCGCCGAAGACCGTGCCCCGCCACGTGGAGCCCTTGCCCTCGCCGCCCTTCGCGCTCCGGGTTGCCCACCGGTCCGCCCCCGGGCTCCCGACGCGCGCCAGTCGAGGACACGCCGTACAGCGAGTTAAGGCGAGGTGACCTGCGGTAGCTGGCGCGCGCGCGCATGTCGACCATAAAATGGGAGCCGCCCGCTGCTCCTCCCTCGACGCACCGACCCCCCCCCACTGCTCCATGCCGCCGCCGGCCGCCATGGGGGCTACTCGGTGAACAGCGCCCTCCCCTTCTGTCCGTCGTCGTCCAGCTACCCTACACCTCCCTGGGGACCCCGTGGAAGCCTCCCCTGCCGCGCATTGCCCGACTTCACCCCACCTCACCGGAACCCCGCCGCCGCCGCGGCGGCCAGCACCGAGCACCGCCGAGCTGCCCCGCCGGGCCTTCCAACGCCCCCTCCGACCCACCAAAACGCGCCCTAGGTGAGCCACGAGGTCTTCCCCCACCTTCTTTCCCCAACCCGGCCGCCTCCTCACCGGAATCCGGCGAGGCCGCCGGCGGCCAACCCCCGAGGACTTAATTGCGAGGAGCTAGTTCTTTTCAGGGACTTTTCGGTAACCCGAGGGCATACTTGTGAACCTTGAAGAAGATATGGGGGCCTCGGTGTTAAACCACAACTTCAATAGTGATTGCCATTTCCCTGATTCTTGTAAATTGCGTAGAAAATCAAAGAAAAATCAGAAAAATGTAAAACCAATGTTGTTGGATTCATGGTGAAATATAACACAACTTTTGTTATTCTGGCCTGAGCTAATTCCTGTTAGTTTTTGCATGAAAAATATAAATGTGAAAAACCTAGATCTACAATATCTAAACATCTATAAATCCTATGTGTCCACTTTTTGGATATGTTATGTGTTAGGTCATGAATAGCTCCTATGCCAAAAATTGCACAAAGTTTTGATGTAATTTTTTTTATAAAAATGTTTTTCCATTTCTTCCAGATCTGCATAAGTGATTTGTCTTGCTAAATATATTTATGTTTTTGAACTCAACTTGCGCACACTGTCTTGTATTATCAAGGCACAACTCTGGTGAATTAATCACAATTTTATGAATACCAGAAATAATTATTCTTGAATTATGCTTGTTTTTCTTTAAAATTTCATAACTCAAGTTTCATAATAGTTCTAGGTGTATGTGCTGCGCCACTAGGCTAGTTTTGAACCATATAACATGTGTGAGAAAGTTAGGATCATTTTGTTGAGTAATTATTTTTGTGTGCATTTACCTTGTCCATCTAGCTAGCTTTTGTCTTTTTCAAAAATGATTAATTTATGGCTATCCAAAGCTCTCATGTGTGTCCAGTGGTTTGTTATAGGTGTTTAGGGTGTAGCACACCCATCCAATGAATTTTCTTAATTAATTTCATGAATGAAAGCTATGTAAGCAATTAAGGGCTTAATAGTCATTAGTTGGGAAAAATCACCAAACCACCCTTGCTAACTCATGTGTGGTTGTAAATCGATTTAAAAAGCTAAATGCACTCACCCACTACTGTTTGTGAAGTTAAATTAAATTAATTACATATATATGTACATAGCCACCATAAAAAAGAATATCTAATAAGATTTGCAAATTGTTCCTTTTTGGAAGAGTAAGCTGAATGTATTCTTATCTAGGTGAATGTACCCAACAAATACACCCCTTGATTATCAATATGATTTGTAAGTGATTAAATTAAAAACCATCAAATAAATCTTGCATTTGCATCTTCGTGTAGATCTTTCCGCCAGTAGACGTACGCTCGTGCCGGAAGGAGGAAACGAAGGTGCCGACAAAGAGCTGCCGTGCGTGAACGTAGCTCAAGACCTAGACCCAAGTCCAGAAGGGCCCAAGGCCAACCTTGCTAGTGAAGGCAAGCCCCGGATCATTAACCCCGTCTTTCAAAATTATGCAATTATATTTGCTACGATTGTGCATTTACGTTTCAGGAGTTGATGTGAAACCTAGATGCATGATCCTTAGGCACCTATGCTCTATCACTAGTATGCTAGGTCGATAGCTGCTATGCTATAGGACCGATAGAAGTCGAGTGATGTTTGTCACTCACGAGAATAGGTTCTAGATAGGAATCATAAGATATCCTTAAATGGATTGCTCATGTGGTAAGAGCATGGGATTGGACTCTAGTCCAGTGGTCATGTGGGCTAAGATTTTGAACGTACTAAGCATTCGCCGGGAATGGGACCGGTAAGCCTAGTACCTTAATGAGACGGTGCGGGAACTCTCCCCTACTGCTCTTGAGTAATCACCTTACCGGCTAGCTACCGGGAAGGGGGGTGTATTGTGTGAGACTGGATACCTTGCGGGGTATACCAGCTAACCTTGCACCCAGGACTGTAGGCAGTGCTCCCAAACCGAGGACTTTTGGAAACGGCTTGGGAAAGTTGTCCCTTCGGGGGCAGCCTACCGTGTGTTTGGGTTTACCTTGCAAGGTTTAAATCAATCGATTGCCGGCCTCTCACCGTTATCCGAGACTTCTTAATCAACTGGCCATGATATCCCATAATGATGGAACTCGAGGAATATTGTTGTATGAATTAATTGCTTGTCCAATTCTTGATTGAATTAGATGGCACATTTAGAAATGGTAAACAACTATAACTTGTGCTAAAAGATTGAAAGTAAGGACCTACTCTTAGCAGTTGTTCAGCAAAAGAAACTCCACCGGCCAAAAGCCTGTCACGTCTAGAGTTTGGTGATGTAGTTATCACCCGACGGTTAAGTCTTGCTGAGTATTAGTATACTCAGCCTTGCTTTAAAACTATTGTTGCAGGTGTTGTTGACCAGAAGGGTCACGACGAGTGATGACATCACGGATAGCCTCCTGTGATGTTTACCGTTGCGCTAGTTTAATTTATTTCCGCTGTTTTTCGAACTCTGAACCTTTACTCCCTGTCATGAACAATGGTTTGTAATAAAATGTTTAATTCATGTTGTACTCTGAACTCGCCTTCGCGTGGGTTTTAATGCATGTGTCGATCCTCTGTTCGATGTCCAAGTGATTTACCGGGCGTTAACCCGGCAACCAACGACAGGATGATCCTTTACTATTGCTTAATGACCAAAGTGGATCGGTCTTAGGTGATAGTACGGTATTTTCCTAGGCGAGTTGTCACATCGAGTGCGTGGAGCACGCGGAGGCACTAGCGCTGAATGAAGCGCTCGTGGAGAATTTGGATGAAGTGCGTGAAGACCTCGACTCCACCGCCAAACACGCCGGCAGCTTCGAGGCTGCTGAGCAGACCAAAGGGGTGCCCCTCGACCCTGCTACCCCCGAGGGCAAGGCGTTGAGGGTCAATTCCACCCTCGACCCGAAATAGGAAGTGGTGCTCGACGACTTCCTCCGTGCCAACGTCGACATCTTCGCGTGGAGCCCCTCGGAATGCTAGGCATTCCGAGTGAGGTCGCCGAGCACTCCCTTGACATCCTACCTCACTCCCGCGTCGTGCAGCAACGGCTGCGCCGCTTTGACGAAGAGCGGCACCGGGCGATCGGAGTGGAGTTGTGGAAGCTCCTCGAGGCCGGGTTCATCAAGGAAGTGTTCCACCCTACGTGGCTAGCTAACCCTGTTTTAGTTAAGAAAAAGAATGGGAAGTGGCGGATGTGTGTAGACTACACTAGTTTAAATAAAGTATGTCCTAAAGTTCCTTTTCCTTTGCCACGAATCGATCAAATTGTTGACTCGACCGCAGGGTGTGAGCTCTTATGCTTCCTTGATGCCTATTCCGGGTACCACCAAATAAAAATGAAGGAGTCCGACCAGCTCGCGACTTCGTTCATCACGCCATTCGGGATGTATTACTACGTAACAATGCCTTTCAGCCTTCGAAATGCGGGCGCTACATACCAGCGATGTATGCAGCATGTTTTCGGAGATCACATCAGGCGGACCGTTGAGGCATACGTAGACGATATAGTCGTGAAGACTAGGAAGGCGGACGAGATGGTTGACGACCTCCGCATCGCGTTCGGCTGCCTACGGGCCAACGGGGTGAAACTGAACCCCGAAAAATGTGACTTCGGCGTGCCGCGAGGTATGCCATTAGGATACATCGTCTCCCAGCGAGGCATCGAGGCTAACCCCGAAAAGGTTGCTGCCCTCAAGAGAATGGGCCCAATTCGAGACCTCAAGGGGGTCCAGAAGGTGTTGGGGTGCCTTGCCGCCTTGAGCCGCTTCATTTCGAGGCTCGGCGAAAAGGGCTTACCCCTCTACCGGCTTCTAAAGAAACACGAGCGCTTCTCCTAGACCGTCGAGGCCCAGGAGGCGCTTGACAAGCTGAAGGCGACACTCGCCCACGCCCTGATTCTTACGCTGCCTCAGGATGGCGAGCCTCTGTGCCTCTACGTCGCCGCGACCACTCAGGTGGTCAGAGTTGTCATCGTAGTAGAGCGTACGAAGGAGGGGCACGCCCTACCAGTCCAGCGGCTGGTATACTACATCAGCGAGGTACCATCCGAGACCAAGGCGCCCTATCCGCAGGTCCAGAAGCTGCTCTACGCAGTGGTCCTTGCGCGGCGCAAGCTATGCCACTATTTCGAGGCTCACCCGGTCACGGTGGTCTCCTCCTTTCTGTTGGGAGAGATCATACGGAACCCGGATGCAGCAGGCAGGACTGCCAAGTGGTCGGTAGAGCTGATGGGCGAGACGCTCGCTTAAGCGTCGCTCAAAGTGATCAAGTCCCAGATCGTGGCGGATTTCGTCACCGAGTGGACAGACACGCAGTTGCCACTGTCGCAGATCCGGGCCGAGTGCTTGACCCTCTACTTCGATGGGTCGGTGATGAAGACAGGAGCGGGCGCGGGCCTGCTTTTCGTCTCACCTCTCGGGGAGCACATGAGATACGCGGTGCGCCTGCACTTCCCTGTGTCAAACAACATGGCGAAGTACGAGGCCCTCCTTTGCGGCCTCAGAATCGCCATCGAGATGGGCATCAAGCGTCTCGACGTGAGGGGAGACTCGCAGCTCGTGATCGACCAGGTCATGAAGAACACGAGTTGTCACGACGACAAGATGGAGGCGTACTGCAAAGCTGTGCGGGCCCTCGAGGATAAGTTTTACGGCATAGAGCTTAACCACGTGCCACGCCGTTACAATGAGGAAGCGGACGAGCTCGCCAAAATCACGTCAGGGCGAATCACCATCCCCCCAAACGTTTTTGCGCGAGACGTCATCAAGCCGTCTGTCGACCTCGAGCCCAACCCTTCGAGTCGTGAAGAACCCTCGGGGCTCCCTCGAGTCCACAAGCGTAGAGCCCATGGACGAGGACCCCTCGAACGAGGCGTTCGTACTCACCCTGCTCAAGGGGTATGGCGCCGACGAGGCCGAAGCCATGGAAATGGAGCCGGTCCCCAGCACGGGAGACTGGCGGGACAAATACATCGCCTGGATGGATCGAGGGGAGCTACGATCAGACCGATCCGAGGCCAAACGCATCGCCAGGATGGCTAAGTCGTTTGCCCTAGTCGACGGCGAGCTGTACAAGCACCGCGCATCAGGCGTCCTGCAGCGGTGCGTCCCCATCCCTCAGGGGCGCGAGCTCCTCCGCGACATCCACGCGGGCGTATGCGGTCACCACGCGGCGCCCGCGCACCCTCGTGGGCAACGCGTTCCGCCAGGGCTTCTACTGGCCCACCGCGGTTGCGGATGCTAGCGAGATCGTGCGCACCTGCGAAGGGTGCCAGTTCTACGCCCGCAAATCCAACCTTCCTGCACACGTCCCGCAGACCATCCCCGTCACATGGCATTTCGCCGTGTGGGGGCTGGACATCGTCTGGCCCTTGCGGAAAGCGCTCGGGGGCTACACGCACCTACTGGTTGCCATCGACAAGTTTTCCAAGTGGGTTGAGGTGCGCCCCATCACGAATCTCAGGGCAGAGCAGGCCGTGACATTCTTCACCGACATCATCTACTGGTTTGGAGTGCCCAACTCCATCATCACCGACAACGGGTCCTAATTCACGGGCAGAAAGTTCCTAGAGTTATGCGACAAGTTCCACATCCGCGTCGACTGGGCGGCCGTGGCACACCCATAGACCAACAGTCAGGTGGAGCGTGCCAACGGCATGATCCTACAGGGTCTAAAGCCCAGAATCTTCGACAGACTGAACAAGTCTGGTCCGAGCAGGGCCACCGGATTCACCCCATTCTTCCTGGTCTATGGCGCGGAGGCTATCCTCCCCACTGACTTGGAGTACGAGTCGACCAGGGTTCAGGGCTACGACGAGGGCGCCAACCAGCGAGCCAGCGAGGACTCGCTGGACCACTAGACGAAGCTCGCATCGTGGCCCTGATGCACTCCGCGAGATAGCAGCAGGCCCTAAGGCGCTACCAAGCCCGGAAGGTGCGGCGCCGAGACTTCAGCGAAGGGGACTTGGTCCTAAGGCTGCGCCAGAACAATCGAGGCCGCCACAAGATATCACCCCCCTCGGAGGGACCCTACGTTGTGGTGAAAGTGCTCAAGCCCGACACATACAAGCTGGCCAACAAGGACGGCGAAGAACTCACCGACGCTTGGAACATCCAGCAGCTACGTCGCTTCTACCCTTATAAAGGATTTCCAAGTTCTTTTTGTAAATTGCGTACCCAACACCCCAGTTGGCTGTACAGATGTAAATCTTATCGAGTTAATAAAGTTAAAGGGCAACTTGGCTTTCCTCAAGAAACCCAAGTCACCCTCGGGGGCTACTACGGGGGGCATCCCCCTGAAAAAATGGTCCATGTTTTCGCAAAAACTCGCAAGCACGCCAAGTACATCTCGACCTAAGCCTCAGGCAAATTCAGATAGAGCGCGGGCAGCCAAGCGGGAAAGACGCGCGAGTTGGAGATAGCCTACGCCTCCAGCAGGATACGGCCCTTCTCCCCCGCCTCTGGACCAGAGGGCCGCTCGTGGAATCGAATCTCTCTACCTCAAAGAGTAGCGGAATAGCGTGACAAGCGAAACAAAAGCTTTACTTCTATTTACAAAATGTTTAAGCAAACATTTGTCCATTACATGGCCACATGGCCCCAACACTGACACTTAAACAAAAAAGGGCTCAACGCCCAGTGGTCTTCAGGTTCGAGGGTCGCTGGCGCCGGGAGCGTCTGGGAACAAGAAGTCGGCGAAGTCCTCGGCAAGCATGTCAGCAGCAGTGGCGGTGAGCGCGTCTACGCGATTCATCGCCTCCTCATCTTCGACGTCGACCGAGACGACGTAGCCTGAGGACATGGCCTCGAAGTCCACCTGATAGTGGGACGCCACCATGCCGAGGGCCTTCTTGATGCCCAGGTGAAGTGTGCGGCGCATGCGCTGGGAGACATGCCCCCCGAGGGCGAACTCCTGGCCTGCGCCACGCCCTCCTCCACCTCTTGGCAGATCTCGAGGGCGGCAGCCTGCAGCACCTCCAACTCCTGTTGAGAGGAGTTGTAAGCCATCTGCACTGCCTCGGCCTAGGTGTTCGTGTTTCCTAGGGCGGTCCGCAGCCCTGAAAGCCACGAACAAAGAAAGGAAAAAGTTGGGAGCGAATCCTCAAAAAACAAATCGACAAACAAAAAAGCGAACAGAAACTAACCCACCTTCGACCTGCTTCTTCTCCACCTCGAGGGCTTTGCGCGCCTCCTCGACCTCTCGCCACAGGTCGCGGACAGTGGTCTCCTGCTCCTCGAGGGACAGGCACAAATCTTTGTGCGAAATGCTGAGTTGGACCAGTTCCCCGTTGAGCTTCGAGGCGTCATCCCCCCGCTGCTTGAGGTCCGCCTGCGCCCCCTCGAGCGCGGTACGCTCCTGCTGGAGCCGACCCAACGCCTCTTCCCGCGCCAAGTGCTCCCGCTCGAGCACTGCCTGGGCCTCGGCAAGGGCGGCACGCTCCTGCTGGAGCTGGGTCTCCGCCTGCTGGCGCGCAGCTTGCTCTTGGCGGAGCTGCTCCTCCGCCGCAGCGAGTGCGGCAGCCTTGTCTGCCAAGGTCGCCCTCAGCTCCTCGGCTTCCTTGGCCCTCTCCTCGGCCTGACTCCACCAGGCCCGCGCCCCCTCGAGGGTTGCGCGGTCCTATTGGAGTTGGGCGCGAGCGAGGCGACCTCGGCCTCCCCACGCCGCCGCGACGAGAGCGCCCCCCGCCAGATCTTCGCGCGCTCTGCGCAGCGCGTCGTCCCTCTCCACCAGCGTTGTCCTCACCTTCTCGACCGCGGAGGCGTCTCCCGCAGCCTGGGCGTCCTGCTCTGAAGGCTGGTCCAGCAAGGCCTCGACCCAGTACACCAGCCACCGATTCGGCGACCTCAGGGCCTCGGCGAGGGCGTCGAGGGCGTTGTATTGCTGCCGGTACCAGTTGAGATCAGCGTCGAGGCGGTCGAGGGCGTCGTACCTCTCCCGGGCCCGGCGCTCTAGATCCTGCCGCCGACGGGCAAGGCGAGAGAAGGAGTCAGGGAAAGCACGAACGCGGAAGAAAGTGGGAGAAGAAACTACGAAATCTGACGAAAAACCACTAACCTGGAAGACGCGCCACGCGGGACCGCTGTGGATCCGCAGCGCCTCGTTCAGCGCCCGGTTGAGCGAAGCACCATGATCGCGGAGCTCCTGTCACAACTCCTGCACCGCCTGGGCCTCGACGAAGTGGGCCGGCGGTGTGCGCGCGCTCCCGCCCCCTCGCTCCGGATGCGCCGCGGGGCCACCCGAAGTTGGGAGAGCGCGCACGACGATGAGGCCCCGCACCGCCGGCCGGGCACCCCGCCGCCGCGCCGCCGTCGTCCCTCACCACGAGCGCCCCCGCCGAGGCCTCGGGGGCCGACGCGGGCGGGCTCACCCACTGGTCCCTAGCCGGCGGCGGGACATCATCGTTCGGGATCACCGCCGCTTGGCTATCGCCGACCGGGACCGGCGCCGGGTGGAGCCAACGGCGCGATGGCCGCCGTGGTCATGGCCGCCGACGGGCGGCCACCGCCACCGCGACTCCGCCGGCCGCGGCCGCGCTACGCAGCCCCCTCGCTCGCCGCTGTCGCCGTGCTCCCGACCACCCGCGACGCCCTCAATGAGCGCCGCCTCATGGGAACGGCCGCGTCCGACCTCAACACCTTGGTAGGTACGAGGGGAGGCACGGTGGGTGCCACCCTGCGAACACAAAGATGAGAAATCAGGCATCGGCCTCTCGAAGACATGGCGTCAGGGGGAACGGTCGCTTACCTCAGGGTGGAGAAGCCCCGCTTCCTCTTCCTCGGGGGCTCGGCGGGCGTTGTGGCCGCGGCCGACGTGGCCACCGCCGCGCCCCCGTCAACTCCGCGCGGCGTGCGCCCGGCGCCCTCCGCGGCGCGCGTCACCTCTCTCGTAGGCTGCCTGGTGGCGGGTGCTCACGCGCCCTCCCCAGGCGCTGTTTCCTCTGCCGCCTCTGCGGCTCTGGGCGAGGGGGGCGAAGGCTCCCACCTCTCGGGGAGAGTCCGTCCCCCCATCACTCTCCTCCTCCTCCCCCGATGACGAGTCTTCTGAAGTCGCCGGGGGAGAGAGTCCCTGCTGCTCGGGCAGCCGGAACTCCTCGTCTCGCTGCTCCCGGTGCTCCCGCCGCCGGATCCTCTTCTCTTTCTTGCGCGCTGCCCGCTCCTGCTCCCATCGCTGCGCCGCGCGTGCGCGCGCCCGGCTCGGGGCGTGGGCGGGTCAGACCGCGTGGCGTCCACGTCCATCACCTGCAAAGGGAGAGTGAAACTCCGAGTCACGACGACGCGCCGAGGATCAATAGAGAGAAGGGGGGCGGGAATCCACTCACCAACAGGCCGTAGGGGAGCATGACGAACGACCAGAGGGCGACGTCGTCGTTCCTAACGGCCTTGAGGTTGACGGCGCGCCTCGCCCTCGTGTCCGCGTACTCCTGCGGAAGGAGATCGGGCAGCAGCCGCGATTGCGCCAGCGCCACGCGGCCTCTTCGTGCATCTCAAAACTGTGGAGCTGTATCTCCATGAGGGGAATGATCCGTCGGTGGTGGAGGTTCGCGAGGACCGAGGCCGCGCCCAACCCGGCGTCCGCCAGATTCTTCAGCGCCTGCAAGGCTGAGTCCAGCCGGTCCTGACGCGAAGAGGGCGACACGCCGTGCCACCAGGAATCGGCCTTCTCCCGCACAACCTTGCCGGTCCAGGGCGGAAGGCCGAGCTCGTCGTTGTGGAGGTAGAACCACCCCCGCTCCCACTCGGTGTTGTTGGAGGTCATCGTGCAGGGGATGTAGAGATCCCTGCGCGTCTCCCGCAGCGAGATCGTCACGGCGCCGGCGCGCACCGCGCGGCTCGTCTTCGGCTCCGGCGTGGTGAGCGTATGCAGCTCTGCGCGGAAGAGGTGAACCCAGAGATCCCAGTTCACTGGGATCCCTAGGAATCCCTTGCACACGCCGAAGAACGTGGCCGCCTGTGAGATTGCGTTCAGCACGAAGTTGTGCAGCTCCACGCCATAGTGGTAGCACATCCCGCGCAGGAAACGACTCGCCGGTGCCGCGAAGCCGCGCTCGTGGAAGCGGATGAAGCTAACGACGTAGCCAAACGGCGGGTTGGGCTCCCGGTCCGTTGCCGGCGGGTCGATCCACACCGCGGGCTGCCCGTCCTCGTTCGCCGCCAGCTGGCCGGCATTTACCAGCTCGCTCAAGGCCAACCTCATCGCCGTCGAGCGAGGCCACGGCAGCGGGTCGATCAGAGTGATGGGCTGCAGGGGGGCCATGGCGGTTGGCGAAGGAATGCGGGGAGGCAAAGCGAACGACTACGCAAGGCGAAGGGGCGCGCACACTGCTCTGAGTCGGAAGCGAGGGAGATGAAGGCGACGGGCGCTAAGTACTGAGGTAAAAACTCACCTCGCTCCCCCCCGTACTTATAGATCCACGGAGCCATGCTCCCCGAATCGCGCGCTCTGCGCGCATTAACTGCAGGCGAGCGGCCCGGTCGCTGACAGGCGGGGCTCACCACAACCGAAGTGGCCAGACGCATGCACACGCGCAATCATTACGGTGCGGCAACCGAAGAGCCGCGGCGGGCCGTCACCTCCTCCCGCCCACGTCGCCCACTAGCACGTGGCCGCAGCGCCTGAAAAGGAGCGCCCGCGGCGCACAACTGTGGTCGCGACTGCGGGCATTAAATGGCATGGTCCCTTACCAAGTAAGGACGACCCTCGAATGGCCCGAGCGTGATGCTCGAAAAGCCTGACCCTCGAAGGGTGCGATTACCAACCTGTGGTCTCGAAGCCCGCTCAGCGGGAGCAGGAGCCACAGGTGCCCTCGATTCACAAAGACTACTGATCAGCGGTTCGAGGGCCGGTCCGGCTGCGAGCCCTCGAGTCCTGTAGATGCAAAAAGTTGGGGGCACCCACCGCCACCCCGCGCGGGCCCCTACTGATCAGGGGTTCGGAGCTTGACCCTCGATGGGTTCGAAACAGGCGCCCCAGATCGACAGAGTCAGGGGTGACGAGGGCGCGCGCATTCGAGCCTATCCTCGAGCCCACCGGCTCGAGGGCGCCCCACATGTCGTATTCAAGAGCCAGCGAGGGCAGCTAGTCGGGGGGATCCCATCGAGGGAGAGCTTCCACGCCCTTGGTCCCTAGCGAACGGGACCGAGCCCCACCTAGCAAACCCGCGCAAGCGCTTTCATGGACGAGTCTCTGGACCACGAGCCAACCCTTATCGAACGGGGCATGGGCGTCCACTTGAATCACCCGATAACAGCTCGACGAGGAATCCGCAATTCGCGACCCGAACGATGGGGGTTGCGGAAACCTCACCCTCCGTCCCGCGGAGGGACGGCGAGGGAGCGTACAAATACAAGTCGGAGAGCTCACCCCGATCGCCTCGAACGGGCCCAGGCTCGGGGGCTCAACGCACGGCTACACCTCCTAGGGAGCACCGAATGCATACGGCTCCAGACGTGTGCGTGTGGCACACCGAGGCCGGCTGGAACATTGCCGATACCGGTTGACATAAACGCCCTGCACGCTGGGGGGGTCTCGTGAAAAAACCCCTATAGGAGCACTCACGCTCTTGCAGGGCTTCGGGGGCTAGACCCGCGGGTCCGCTTACGCGGCCCCACGGAACAGCATTAGCAACCAGGAGGGAAGAATGTCCCATCAGCAAGCGTCAGCATCTGTGGGACCCTAACGAGTACACCCGCAGATGCTCGGGGGCTACTGTCGGGGACAGCCATGAGGGTCCCCTAAATAACCAGGGGAAACCCGCTTAAAACCCGCAAAAACGCAAAACACGAACTAACCCACGAACCTAAAGCACGTGCACGACACGATCACGACCCTGGTGGCCCCCGCGGCCCGCCAGGGTGGCACGGAGGATGCCCCCTCGGGCGAGGTCCGCCTCGCTCGAGGGTTAAACGCCCCCTCGAGCGAGGTCCGCCTCGCTCGAGGGCTAAACGCCCCCTCGGGCGCGGTCCGCCTCGCTCGAGGGCTAAACGCCCCCTCGGGCGCGGTCCGCCTCACTCGAGAGCCCAACGCCCCCTCGAGCGAGGTCCGCCTCGCTCGAGGGCACTAGCGTGCACGTCGCCCCCGCTCCTGCCCCCGTTTACGGGCATTTAATGCTCTGACACCACAGGACGCACGCCACGACCCTGACACGCCTGGGAATCACGCCCCGACGCTGTTCCACCGACTCCTCGGGAAGGCCATCCCTGCCACTATGTAACACTGTGTGATGAGGCCGGTGTCAGCCCCGTGACACTGCGCCGCCTACTCCTGTACGGCTAACACGCCGAGCCCTCGAAGGGGGGCCGGCGGGACTCTCGAATACTTTTTCCGTGACTACACAGAGCTACGCCGTGACGTCAGGCTGGCGGGAGCGGTCTTCCCCGTCGCTGTCAACCCTGTGCGGCCATCCCCGCCCGCAGCGGCGCCATGCGCCGGGCACTGTGACGACATCCCCGACGCTGTTGGAGTGCACGGGGACGGGACGCCGCCACGACCGCCACTGTGCGGCGTACGGGCCCCCCGTTGACGGCACCCTCGAACCGGCCCGCGGCGGCGGTCGGACAACCAACTACTACGCCGCCACCCTCGAAGCTGCTCCTGTACGAGCACAGGACGCGCCACGGCGCCCCGACTGGAGCAGGATTCGCCAGGACGGCCGTCAGCTCCGTGGCACTGCTCGCCACGCCTCCACACATAGGAAAATAGTGTGGCACGCATGTAAACTGCTCCCTCCGTGGCCTATAAAAGGAGGGGCAGTCCCCCGGCCGCAGGGGGACGACAGACAGCAATCACGTACACGCTCTCTGCCTTCACCATGATATTGGCACTTGCCTCAATCAATACCTCTAGGACTTGGAGGCCTGGCCTCCTCTCCCGCCACGCTTGTAGCCCCCCTCTACGAGCACCACGGTGCAAAGCAATATAGTGCCCCGAGCACACCATTGCTGGACGTACGGCCCCGACCGGAACCAGGATAAACCTAGTGTCAACACCATTGCTGGACGTACGGCCCCGACCGGAACCAGGATAAACCTAGTGTCATTAGTTGTTAGCATCGGCCCATCGAGAGGCACATCTCAGCGCTCATTACTAGTTAGTGTCGGGACTACATTCCGCACCGACAACTCTGGAGTGCTATACATCGCTGTAATTATTTGGAGTTGGAAAGTGCGGTCGTACAGAACTGTACAATTTATTTGGGCAAATATTTGGAGGAAGCATTCTATTTCCACACGGAGAGTCGAGGACGCCGGTGCAGCTGCCGCGAGATTCAGGCATAGGCCCAGGCGAGCGGCGCGCTGAGGAGGTTTGGAAATGAACGACGACTATGGCAAGGGGCCGGGGGTGAGACCGATCCGGTGACAGCAAGCTCTTAGGACACCATGTTCCTGAGGAGGAGGAGGAGGAGGCCGTTGCAGCTGTCAACGCGCTGGCGTCGTCCCGGACGCCGGGCGCCGGCGAGGTGGTGGTGGAGGTGGAGCAGACAGAGGAGGAGCAGGCTCGCCGCCATGGGCTCGACCTCTGAGTCCTCTGCATCGCAGGCGGGTGCGGCGGCGGGCGGGTGCGCGACCGGGAACAGGGGAACAGGGGAAGGGAAATAGTGACAGGGAAGCGATTTTATTTTCTGAATACTGTGGGCCCGGTGGGTACACGCACGCGGGTAGGGTAGGCGTGGGTGAGAAAAGAATTAGCTTTTTGGCAGAAACGCTATCCAAAATACGATTTTTTGGTATTTCATAGTCCTTCCACCTTATCCACTTACAAAAACATATGACGGGTGGGTCCGGCGTGAGGGGTAAGGCGGGTCTGATTTGAGTGAAAAAAGTTTTCAATTGTCTTTGCTTCTTATAGTATAGATAGATAGATTATAGTATAGATAGATAGATAGATAGATAGATAGATAATGACAGGCCAAGCGTATATCGTCGTATTGGTCATGGTTTGGTACGATTAAATTACCTGCCTTTCGTTATCTCCTCATCATGATTTAAAGTGCTTATTAGTCCTCTATGTTTTCCACTAAACTGCTTTAAACTATTATGTTAGTCTGAGACGTAAACGAACTTATTTTAGGCTAGTATACTTGGTAAGTCAAGCCCAAATTTGACTATTTTTGCAAAGAAATTTTACAAAATGAAAATAGCATAACGTACAGACTAGACAAAACCTCTTCATGTACACTCGCTCATCGGTGCACTTTATGTGTTCAGCTCATTTTCTGAAACGAATGTGTTAGGGACTTGAGGTTGCATTGTACTATTATATTAACCATTACTCAGTAGGGCATAGTAGACATGTAATGAACTATTACATGAACTAATGAGTACGTGAAATTTTCTGGACATGCTACAAAAGTATTTGGCTGCATTGCTTTGGCTTTGCATATTAAAGTGAACGGCTCTTCGTTGCAACCAACATGGCCACGATGCATGTGTATTTCTCAACGAACAAAGATCACGATGCCAAAAATGTCAGCTCATGTCTCTGCTCAAAAAATGTTACCTCAAGTCACATCATGAGCCCTATGAAAGCAAACTGCATCAGAACCGCGGAAACATGGTCGTATTCCTCACAATTATTTTGGTTTGTTTTATTTCCCCAATCCAGTTCTTCTTTGTGTTGTGCAGGATCGTTTTCAAGTACAATTGACGTCGAGTGCGACTTTTCTTCAAAAGGGTGAGAATGATGAGGACATGACACTCATGCATACGACCATGATTGATGCATGGAATGGAGTAGAACAAGTTCAAAGGTGTCCAATTCGAAGAGGAGGCACGAGACTAATCCAGTTCGAGTCCCCAAGGTGGAGGCCCAAAGCAATTCAAGTTCGAGCCCAGTTCGGAGTCTAGGAGTATTGCGCAATAAAACGGACGCCCAGATCACATACGAAGTCGGATCTTGACGTTCTATATATGGTTGGAAGCACAATTTCATAGAGCTTTCAATGGCACCGGTCTCATGCCAAAATTCGTCATGAATCAACGGAAATCATCGAAACAAGTTAACGTCCAGAATCTGCCAATGTGCTATGTTGCCATTTTGATGGGCCTTAGGCCCAAGTTGTGGCGCCCCATCCTAGGACGCCCCAACCCTAGGACGTCCCTCCTTTTATACTCAGTAGCCGCCGTCGTAGAGAATAGCCGCATAGTGCTGTCTTCGTGTATTGCAGACTCCACCTTCGAGTGATATTAAGATTGCTCGCCTCAAATTCTTGTTTGTTCATCGATTGCGGACAAGAATTGATCTTCGTGATCAGGCTGATCTTGCTCCAACAAGGTCGGTAACCACAGGGAGTTAGTTCAGCGATTGCATTGACGCTTCGGGCTTGCTCGTCATAGTCGGATCGTGAGGGTCATCTTCCGCCGAAATCGGATTTATTTCCATTCACCGAAAGATCGAGCACTCCCCCTCTATCACGTGCCCAGATCATAGTCATCCAAAAAAATTGAAATCATAGTCATAGGGTCTTCTTATGTCGCTTTGACATGTATAGTCTGTCACGCGGCTTGGCAATAGTGCCCTGATGTAAGTGATAGGTTAGGAAATATGTTATTATAATTTTCACAATTTGTAAATATACCATTGGTGTGTCAGGTGGGTGCCACCATAGTGACTGACATGTGAGTAAGGATGGCTTATTTCCAATTTAGCGGAATCATAATGGTATGGTTCAAAATATTCGTTTAAAGAAAAAGTTTTGCTAGTTTACGTCATTACATGAAATGCGGGAACTAAAAATCGATCTATTTTTTTACCCGGCAACTGCGGTAGATTATATTCCGTCCGTAGAACAGCTCTCGAGATGTTTCATTGTGTTCCTAAAACTTTCTTGTTTTAACAGTTGTTAAGGGTCAGCAACGTTCACGTACCATTTTACTAGGGCTTCATCCGAGGAGAGGAGAAAGAGAGCATGCTACACCAAAACAAGAATATGACGATTTTACAAGGATCGAGGAGACAAACACCATAATGTGTACTATCACAAAATAGGCACTGCCTCGTGCCATTTGTTAAAAAGAAAATCCAAGTCCTGACACCTTAATGAGATCTTGAAACTAGAATATACGCCCCGTTCGTTTGGCTTATCAGCCACCAGCCAGCCGTACTTTTCTCTCAGAACAAATCAGTCACCAGCAACCAGCAAGAAGTACTTTTACTTTTCTCTCAGAACAAATCAGCACCAATCATCAGCCACCAGTCAAACGAACAGACCGGTAAGTTTCCGGCACTGATGAATCTCTCATTTCGAAAATAGGTAGCAAATGGTCTAATCTACGTCTTGTCGGAAATATGAAAGATCGATCCCTCACCACCACCACGGGACGTCGCCTGCTGCCGCCTGCTGCCAGCGCCAGGGGATCGATGCGTTGAAATGCCGGCGACCTCTCGTCCAGTGAACAGGTGAGAGTGGGCTGTTGGTGCTGGAGGCACGCACGGCTTTTCGTTTCGCCCACCGAAAGAGAAGCTACAGCTGCCTACACTCTGCCCCTGCGCTGCATGAGTGCCTGACCACACAACTACTGATCTTTTCAGATCGAACAAGGTGTGAGTACATTCTTCCATCCACTTACCTCTTCTCCGTAAACGTGAGCGAGCAACTGGCAGCCACTTGTAAGTTGTAAAGCAGTTGCGAGCATTGAAGATTTTCTCATTAAAATGTTAATGTGAACGAAAATATATACTCCAGTTGTCTTGAAATCGTAAAACAGCGAGTATTTCATAGATGCTACAATTCAACGAGACAAGTTGTTTTGGCGTTTTAAGGTTCATAAATTTTGTTATGAATCTAGATAGATATTATATCTGATACGTACCGGTAATTATAAATTTAAATTTGCTAAAATGACTAACATTTTGAAACGGATGGAGTAAAAAAAAGAAAAAACAATTATATACTTTACAAATTGACTAACTTTGGACCACCTACTTCGGATGTGTCCATAGCCGGGAAACTTGGTTTAGAGTTTTGCGTTTCTACGGCCTCGATCACCTGACACCACAGGAGGAGTTGCCATACTTCGTTTGGTGGTTAGCTGTCAAAAAGCGGGTCCACAAGTCCCAGCGTAAAGGCTTCGACTCCCTGGCCCTTCTGGTCGTCTGGTCGTTATGGAAAGAGAGGAATCTGCGTGTTCATGAGAGAGTCGCGCTCCAGCCGGTGTCGCTGGCGCTACGTATTTTGGAGGAAACACGAAGGTGGGCCCGAGCGGGCTTTGTGGGGATTGGCTCACTTGGTCGTCGTAGATTGTTTCATTAGTCTTGTTTTTGTGTTTTGTGCTTCATTCCTTTCCACCTTTGTTTGTTCTGTTTCGACTTTGTACCCTGACTGTTCTCCTCATCTTAATGAAAGACGTGCATAATGAAAAACGTGCTATGCACGTCTTAAAAAAAACTCCACGTCCAGCGAGCAGAAGCCCCCAATAATGCAAGGTGTAAGCAACTTAACTTGACTCCCCCCTCATAAAATTACATATATTCTAATTTCAGTGATAGATTAAAGAAAAGATAAAAACTTGTCTAAAAATGGTAGAATGAACTTTATTACTCCCTCCGTCCTGATTTGATCTTCGTATAACAAAATAAAAGTTGTCCATGAATGATATGTGTATTCTCAGTTAGAGCCAATCGTGTCATGAGTTGCTTAGTTGGCTGGATCGTTTGTCGATGCATCACAGAGAGAAATTAAAGTTCTCTTTGGTCTTTGTGTTACACAATTATACGCAGATCAAACCCGGACGGAGGGAGTACATTCATACATTATAAATATTGTTGTTGGCTATGCGAGCCACTAGATAAGGGAAAAACTCAAGGCTCGTGAGCTTCAACTTGTTCATAGGTTGAGCTTAGTTTAGCTTGCATTAATCTCTCGTTTGTTGTTTATCTAGTGAGCTTAGTTTAGCTTGCATTAATCACTCGTTTGTTGTTTATCTAGTGAGCTTAGTTTAGCTTGCATTAATGTCTCGTTTGTCGTTTAGCTCTTGAATCATTCGTGAGCTGTTTGATTGGCTCATTAAGCTCGACAAATATGATAATGCCAAACTTAATTAGTTTTTGTTGAACTAGTGTTATTATTAGTAGTATCTAAAATAAACTTTTTATTTAGCATATAAGTCAAATCTCATTTTAATTAAGTTTATTTTGAGTGCCGGAGGTAGCGGATACAAGCTAAAAGCCATTGATTTCACACCACCGCCTACATTTGGTTTGCAAAGTTTCGATGACTTTTAGTGTGGTCGTCGAATTTTACCGTGATAAAATGATATTGTTAGCAGATGGGAGGCTTTACCAGCAAGAAACCAAATGGACCTTCACCTTGTACTGGGCCTGTTGGTTTGGCTGGTGGTTGGTTATTGGTGCTGATTTGTTTTGACTTTTGAAAGAAAAGTACTGCTGGCTGGTGGTTGATTTGTTCTGAGAGAAAAGTAGTGCTAGTTGGTGGTTGATAAGCCCCCTCTATACATAGTTGGTGGTTGATAAGCTCCCTCTATACATTTTTATAAGGCATAGTAGTACTTGGCATCGTCCTCTATCTAACATTTTGACTATCATATATTACATATCTTATGGTTATAAACTTATAACCATGACAAAATATATTGGAAAAAGTCTATATGACCCCCTGAACTATGGAAGGTAGTCTACTTCACCCCTAACCTTTGAAATCGGGTATCCTACCCCCTCAGCTTTGCAAACAGGTCAAATAACCCCACCAGGTGGTTTTGGACACTGGTTTTGCTACTGTGGCTGCAGACATGGACGACAACGTGGCGATGGCTCACATCATCGCCACGTCTGCAGCCACAGTGGCAAAACCACTGTCCAAAACCACCTATAGGGTTATTTAACCGGTTTTGCAAAGATGAGGGGGTAGAATATCCGGTTTCAAAGGTTGGGGGGTCAAGTAGACTACCTTGCATAGTTCAGGGGGTCATGTAGACTTTTTCCAAAACATATTTGATTATGAAACCATATAAAATTTACATTATAAAAATAATAAATTAATAGTGAAATTATTAGTCAAATATTGTAATCTTGGTATGTGTGTATGGAGGGAGTACTCATTGAAACAAGAGGGTTATTTGTTAGCTAAGCTCCAAGTAATCTATTAATGTACTATTAGTTGGCAAAAACTAACCGGATGTTACTATTTTTACATTTAGTGCATTATCACGAGACAAAATATTGTTGTCACCTTTCAAGAAAATACCATCTGCTAACCGGATGGCATGTAAATCCAAATCAGTCTAACAAACTTCACATAAAACGCAATTTCAGTTGAAGTTTTTTTACAACAACATTTTTTATTTGGATTGGTGGTGTTCCAATGAAGACTTTTGATGTAATTTACATTTAACCTAGGGTCTTGTTTAGTTTGCTAAAGTTTCTAACGTTTTCTCCACTCTCTCCATCACATCGCATTAAATACGTCAAAAGACATATGTTCAGAGTATTAAATATAGGTAAAAAAACTAATTACAAAGTTTTGATATACTTCGCAGTACGAATATTTATCACAAACAAACGAAACGTGCTACAGAAGTTCGAAACGTTGAAAAGACAAATTTTTCCACCACCTAAACAATGCTTTCTACTAATGAAATAGTTCAACTGAAAACGTGTTAACCTGCGGATTTACCGGTTTTACTTCTACAGAGCATATGCCATTTGTGGTAAAGCCTACCACTACCAGTAGCCAGTACCGAGGAACTAGAAACCCGAAATAAAGCCATCAAGACATGTCCTCTCACATGCGCCCTCCTCTACCCTCACACACTGACAACTCAGGCCCACTAGTCGAGTGAGGACGCTCTCGATCCAGCAAGGGACGTTTCCTCGTGATGCTCTCGGCCAGCCATGTAACGCCGATGACAGGTGGGGGCCAGCGCGCACGAGAAATCTTTCCCTTCCCAGCTCCCGTTTCCTATTCCACTCGCGCGCGCATCAGACACCCTGAGACGCGCCGCCCCGACAGAGGAAAAAACCCTCTTTCTCCCCTCCCCTCGCCGAGCCGCTTCGCCTCCCCACCGCCGGCGACGTCCGCGCCGCCGGCCGCAGGGTACGGGGGGGCCCGACGCGCAATGCCGCGCGTCGTCGTCTTCATCGACAGCGACGACGACGACGAAGGCGGCGGCGGCCAAGCTGGGCGCGCGCTTCGGAAGGGCGCTGCGGTCGCCGGCGGCGGCGAGGCCCAGCAGCCCGTCAAGCCGGAACCCTTAGACGATGTGGGCCTCAACCCGGCAGGTCCGAGGGCTCTGGGGCTCGCGGTGGTGCCGATCCCGCCGCGGAAAGAAAACCCCCGCGCGCTGTCGCGGCCGCGGGCACAGCGCGCGGCGCCGTCCTCGCCGCCGCCGGTCGCCGCGGCCCGCGCTCCCGGCCAGCCTCAGCCCGAGGTTATCAACATCTCCGACGAAGACGACGGAGATGATACCGGATTCCCTGGCGTCCTGCCGCTCCGGATGGTCGAGGGGGGCGGCAGCCGCCTGAGCCTCGTCAAGGACGAGCCTGAATTCGACGATTCCGGTGGCGATTGGGCTCATTCAGCGGCGGCAAAGCCGCCGCCAGCCTTTCCGGCGGCCGCGGATCCCCCCGGAACGTCACAAGCGAAGAGGAAACGAAAGAGAGAGCCCAATAGACTCAAGCCTGACACGCGTGTCGACAATCGCGCGTTGGACCGGAGTTCCAGCGCTTCAGGGACTGGGCGTCGCAAGATGGGGAGTTCGAGCGCTTCAAGAGAGAGGAGCAGTGTGAAGAGCCGAGAATCAGACAGGGGAGGCGCGAGTGGCCGGTCGGTTTCGGCCAAGAAGAGCTTCGTGCCCAGCGAAGAATCCAGCGGTGGCCCCAGGAAGGCGAGGCATGGAGGGAGTATGAGAAGTGGCGAATTCAGGGGTGCCCCCGGCCCCGGGAAGGCGAGGCGTGGAGGGAGTATGACAAGTGGCGAGAGGAGCAATAATGCTTTACCAGCGGGCTGGGTCGGAACCACGGTCGGTTCGAGGATCCGTTCAAGGTCGCGTCAACAGGCGAGAGTGCAGCATGCTACAGATTCTGCTCGAGTGCCGTCCGAGGAAACAGAGGAGGACGAAGATGCAGAGGAGGTTCAGGAGCAGAAGCAGAAAAGGGGGGAAGAAGTGGAGGTGATGGAGGTGGATGAGCAGGAGGAAAGTCGGTCTGATACTGAAGTATCCCAAGAGAGTGAGCAGGAAGAGGCTGCGAAGGGAAGCAGCAAGGAGAATGACCATAGCCATAGTAAGGAGGTGCAGGAGCACGAGCAGAAAACGGCGGGAGATATCGAGGTCATGGAGACGGATGAGGAGGACGGTGGGTCTGACAACAAAGTATCCCAAGATACTGAGCAAGAAGAGGTTCTGGATGAAAGGGGCAGGCAGAATGGCCATGGTGATAGTGAGGAGGTGCAGGAGCAGGAGCAGGAGCAGAAAACTGAGGAAGATGTGGATGTGGATGAGGATGACAGTGGGTCTGGCAATGAAATATCCCAAGAGAGTGAGAAGGAAGAGTCTGTGAAGGGGAGTAGAGGCCATGGCTATAGTGAGGACGAATACAAGGAAAGCAAAGCTTCTGCTGCTGTTGCTGATAATGAGGAAGAGGTGGACGAGGAAGGTGACAATCAAGAAGACAGCCATAGCATCTACGATGGAGAAGACGAAGAAGAAGATGGTGAATCCGAAGATGATTATCAGGAATTGGGTGAAACAGGGGAGGTGCCACCATTCACGTCCAGCAACCCCATGGCAGGTGGCAGTGTCAGGTCAGGAGGCGACTTCTTCCGAGTTTTCAGGAGAAGAATTTTTGAAGGTATATGTTTGCTTCAGAACCCAGATTCAGGTAGATATGTTGCCAAGGGTATCCAAGGGCGAACACGATCACAGCGAAAATGCAAGGACAAGAAATTGCTCAAACGTGGAACTTTCAGTAAACCTTACAATATTGATATTCCAGATTCGACATCCGAATCTGAAGAGGATATAGTGCCACCAGCACCACAGGGAGGGCTAATGTCATCGAGTGATGAGGACATCAGGATTTTTGGTAAAAGAAAGCGCAGGAGAGCAAAAAATAAGCGACGGCATAAGGGACAGAGTACCAGCAGTGACGAGTCTAAGGAGTACAGAGTATATGCAAGAGATGCCGAGGGGCCTTTTCGGAGGCTGAAGAAAGGGGCGTCCAATTTGCAAGTTGGCAAGGGTAGTTCAAACCCTGGCCGTGCTAAATACTATGGTCCAAATGGCGGGGATCCAACAGACATGGCCAATGCACAGGATGGTATTTCCTTCAAAAGAATGGCACATACGATGAGGATGACGAAGCGCGGTCGAGTAGCAAAAGCTGCTTATGATGAGCTGCTCAATACCTTGTTCGCCGGATGGGAGAATCATATAGTTGTACCTGATCATGCAGAAAATGGAAATAGTTTGCCTTTGGTGTTCTCATTTCGAGATGAAGACGAACCATACGAAAAAACAGAAAATGATAAGTATCAGGAAGATCTGTGGAGGGAATGTGACATTGCTTTGGAATCCATGAATATTGGTTCTCATGAAGAGGTACTGAACGTTCTGTTATGTCATTCTGCTTTCTAATAAATGTGTTTCTGACCATGAATATTATATTTAGTTTGTAGCAGTTTTATTGTGTTTAAATTCCTCTCAGAAAAAAGCTTTATACAATTTGATCCAAATAAAAAGCTAATGCTTACATTACTGTGCTCAGGATGGGTATGAAGTCCCTCCAGTGGAAGAAGCTTCATGCAAAAATGGGAAACATGAATTCATTATCGATGAACAAATAGGAGTTCGGTGCAAGCATTGCCATGTTGTCGATCTTGAGATCAGACATGTACTGCCTGCTATGGTAAGCAAATATTCAATACAAGTGTACAACATGTTTCACAAAGACCTGATTATGCTTGCTAGGTTTCACAAAGATCAAATTTATTTTCCTTGTCCAACAGGGGAAGATTTCTGCAGAAAGGGAATTGGCAACTGAACCTGAGTTGGACTCGATGTTGAAGGAAATGCTCAATATTTTTGAAGAAAATGATGTGCTGGTATCAAATGGACATGAACTGCCATGCAATTTTGGTGGTCGCAGAGCTGGTTCAGTTTGGGATCTCATTCCTGGAGTCAAGGAAGACATGTTTCCACACCAGCAGGATGCATTTGAGTTCATGTGGACCAAGCTTGCAGGAGGTACTACAATTGAACAGCTAAAGCACACTGCAAGCGCTGATGTTGGAGGTGGCTGTGTTATTTCTCATGCCCCTGGGACGGGAAAGACCCGATTAGCAATCACATTTGTTCAATCCTACCTTGAGCTTTTCCCACACTGTAGTCCATTGATCATTGCTCCAAGGGGGATGTTAGCAACATGGGAGGAGGAGTTCAGGAAATGGAAGGTGAAGCTCCCTTTTCATGTACTGAATTCCACTGAGATCAACTGGAGTGAAGACAAGACCATCCGTGAACAGGCTACAAAGAATGGAACTTTTCATCGGAGGTTATTGACAGAAAAAATGGACAATAATTATAGGCGTTTGGTGAAGTTAGGGTCCTGGATGAATGGTACCAGCATAATTGGTGTGAGCTACTCGCTTTTCAGGAAGCTAGTGAACAATGAAGGCGTGGATGGGGATAAGGTGACGAATCTTCTTCTTGAGAAACCTGACCTGCTTGTCCTTGATGAAGGGCACACACCAAGGAACAAGAAAAGTCTGATCTGGAAGGTTCTTAGCGAGGTCCGCACAGAAAAGCGAATAATTCTTTCAGGGACTCCATTCCAAAACAGCTTTGAGGAGCTTTATAACACCCTATGTCTTGTCAGGCCAAAGGATGCAATTATCCTGGAGAAGGACGAGGGCAAAGATTTCTGGACTTCGTTGAGATTGAATGACATCACAAAGGCAAACATAGATCAAGTAAGGAAAAAATTGGACCCTGTAGTGCACATCCATAGTGGCAAATTTCTTCAGAAGTCTCTCCCAGGACTCAGAGAATCTGTTGTTATTCTGAATCCTCTTCCTTATCAGAAAGAGGTCATCACATGTATGGAGAAGATTATAGCAATGGGTCTTGATGCGGAATACAAGATCTCACTTGCGTCAATACATCCATCCCTCATTGCCAGAGCAAACTTGTCTGAGAAAGAGAAGTCTATGGTTGACATGCAAAAGCTAGGGAGTTTACGACCAATTCCATCTGAAGGGGTTAAGACGAGGTTTGTTTTGGAGATTGTCAATCTTTGTGAAGCACTAAATGAGCGGGTGCTAGTATTTAGCCAATACATAGATCCATTGAAATTGATCATGGAGCAGCTGAAAGCAAGGTTCAATTGGGCTGACGGCAAAGAAATCCTGCTAATGAGTGGAAATGTCCAGGTTAAAAATCGCCAAACCATGATGGAAACTTTTAATGACATGAAAAGCAAGGCCAAGGTAATGCTTGCATCAACCAAGGCATGCTGTGAAGGTATTACACTTATTGGGGCGTCACGTGTGGTTCTACTCGATGTTGTGTGGAACCCTTCAGTTGGAAGGCAAGCCATTGGCCGAGCTTACAGAATCGGTCAGGAGAAGATTGTGTACACGTACAATCTAATTGCAGAAGGCACAGCAGAGAAGAGCAAATATGACAGGCAAGCTAAGAAGGAGCACATGTCTAAATTGCTATTTTCAAAAGAAGCGGAGCATGGAGACTTGCCACCAGAACTAACACTCAATGATAGGATTTTGGAAGAAATGACTGCACGTGAAGACCTCAAAAAATTGTTTGTAAAGATTTACGTTGATAATCAAACTGATGGTTCACCTGGTAAGTGAAGCTTCTGAGATTTGCAAGCTTTATTATTTGTGCAATAGATTCTGAATTTTTGTGCACGCCTTGTTATTTTCCTTACATTTTGATAATGTTCTAATGTTCTATGCTGTTTGTGTTCCCCATTCATCATTTATTGTTCTTTTATTGATAACTACGTGCAGTGTAGAGGCATATTGGCGATCTTCTCTACATTCTTTATTTAAATATCGGTGTACTTTGGGAACTTTAATTTTAATTCTTTCAAAAGTGCCAGTTATAATGATGTTGTGTTCTTTTATGTGATGCAGGAGAGGCGGAGAAGAACACTTCACATGCACATGCCTAATAATATGAAACAGGATGGACGAAAACGATGAAGCACACTAAAAACAGATCTATTGAGATGCTGTTGCTGCCAGGGAAATTTGATGGATTTCTTGTGCTCTAATACCTCAGATCTACTAGCGTTCCAGGCTAGAGTCAAAAGGGATAACCTAGAAATTTATCATGACACAGTGCCATTAGATCTGTGGCTAAGCCTGCGAAGTGGGTTATGTTGATTGAGTCGCTCTTGTTCTGGATTGTTTCCAATTTCTTTCGTTCTAATTTTCCATTTGGTGCATTGATGAATCTGATATGCATAGAACACAGTTATTCTAGCTGTTCCTTTTCAATGTCTATTTAACAAGCAGTACTCTCTGCAGTTCTATTATTGCATTGCATTTCTTTTACATGTCTGGATGATGCTGATATGTGTTAGATGTTTATGATTTGGTAAGTAATGAAACTTTACAATCACATGCCGCTTACATTCTTGTATCAATTGAGCATAAAATTCATAAGTAACATCTGGGGTAGAATATATGGCCATTTGCCAAATTTATTTGCCTGAATTGCTCTTACGTGGACATCAACCTATTGAGCATTTGTAACATTGATGAAGTCACAGGCTATCACAACCACATGCATGGCCATCGTTATGAACAGTCAAGCAAGCAGATTCAGAGAGTGTTGTCTAGTGCACATTTACCTGATGTTTTTTGAATGACAGGGTTGGGGGGATGAGTCGATGATCTATTGGCTCCCCTCAGCACCTCCTGAGTTTAGAGTGACAGAGCCTTTGCAAATGATTCGGTGAAGTTAACTGCTTCTAACCAAAACCCATTGGCAGCTGCAGTCTCCAGAGAGGTTGGCCATTGGCCGACTTGATACGATGATTTTTTGTAACTCCTGTTGTAGAATGAACACATCTTTTCTCTGAATCAACAAACTGACAACTATAGGAGCAGAGACTCCCAATGGACTGTCAGCGAACTAAAAAAACAAGAACAAATACTTCTTAAAAAATTGCAAGAACAAATATTTCTTTTACAAGAACAAATACTTCTTTTACCGTTTCACTTAACCATAATGTAAGCCTCAAACTAAGCATACTACCTTAGTCAATTGGGAGTTTGGAATACTGTAGACTTTCTGCATGGAACCATCCCTAGGCCAACCAAAACCTGAGTTTCTTGAAGAAAATTATTCAACAGCGCCAGTGAACCCGTTCTGGATATTTTTGTTCATTCAGTAGTGTGATCATTAGCTTCTGAGTGGGTAAAGGTAATTGGCTAAAACATGTCAGGCTTCCACAGCCCCAAGGGTTTTGTGTAAACCTCAAATGCCAATGGCACAGAATATGCGAAGTTTGACGTAGTACTTCCAAGTATGTGATTTTTTTTTGGCAGAGCAAGGTCATATGCAAATCCCAAACTGCAACCTTGGGATGGTCAGATGTTATAACCATTTGTATTTGCTTAGGTGAACTCTGCAGAAGTGGGTGCTATAGAAAAAATTCTAGTTGGGAAAAGCTAAGAAATGTAGAAGAATTACACAGTTTGGTCTTTTTGGTACCATAGCTAAAACCATTTTACCAGATTCTAATAGAGCTCTATCATTGTGATCAATGTGTTAGTTGCATGAGAAAACTTAATAGTAATAGTGCTCAACATAACTTTGTATTTCACTGTTCCAATCACAAAATTTGACCCGAACAAACAGAGGTCAGTACCCCAGAGCTTTATAAATTGTAATTCATGTGTGTTTCAGTCTGCAACTTTACAGATATCGTGCACCTTCTTACCTACTTTACAGACTACACGGCTGAATTTGCATCGAACATTACATTTTTGCAATGAGCTCATACTGCTCTGATATTTTTCAATGTCCTTTATCGCCTGCTTCAGTTTGCTGCTGATATCACCCAATGCCCACACCAACGAAATATGTGGCTGCGGATTCTGCCAAATGATCAAATGACAAAATTAGAAGTGTTTTTATAAAGTTCTAGTCATTTTAGTCTCACGGAGATTCTTGATTACTTCTTCATTACTGATATTGTAAATTAACTACTATTAGTATACACAGTGGTGAATCCAGAAATAGCAGATAGGGGGGGGGGGGGGGGGGCTGACAGTAAATCAATCCATCATTAGCGCAAGGCCATAAGGCCGGGATGGCCTGCTGCCAGGGAAAAGAAAGGCCTTGGGCCTTGGCTGCTACTTTGAGCTGACTGTCCTCGGTGACTCAACAGCTCATTCTTCCTTTTCCAGTCGTCTTCAACCTTCAGATGTGACCAGATCGGTCTCGAGCTTCCCCAATCCATGGCAGAAATTCTAGGAGATGGTAAGGGGGCTCCAAGGGTTCCATGGCGGTAGGGGGGGCTCGAGCCCCTCCCAACCCACCGCTAGATTCGCCACTGAGTATACACATAAAAAGCACGAGCTTCCTTTTTCCATTGCCATTAGCCTTAGGTAAATGTCAGACAATTCCACCATGGGGATGAATTGGCAATTGAAGCTTTCTTTTGTTAACAAGCAAGGTGCTAGATTTATCCGTTCGTATGAAATTATGTGAAATCAAGGAAAGCGACATGTTCCATATTATCTTATCACTCATCCTAAACACTCAAAAAATGCATAACATAATATCCATTACCTTGTAAAATTCAGGAAGACCATGCAATCGATATACTTCATCTACCATAAGTATCTGCTTACTTATCTGCAAACAAACTGAGGGTGGTGGGCAAAGATATGTCGAGGCATTATGCATATAAACACAAGGTGGTACAATATACTGTAAATACCTCTGGCAAACCAGTTCTTGTGACTTCTAGCGAAAGAAATGATCGCGTACAATCGTCATTGACAAAGCACTCCCACTTATTGAACTCCATCCAGTACCTTCATTCCACATGTATAAAGCATCTCCATAAGTGACAATGAGACATATGAGCGCAAGAAAAAAATACTGTGCAACCATACTTCCGCACAGGAGGGACAAGCTATTAGTCACTAAGCAGCAAAGTTCTTAAAGATGACTAACCGTTGTTGCGACTGGAACTTTTGGCGAAGCATTGCAACGAAGGAGTCAATTTGATGCACCTGAACTGCAACAGGTCTTCCTAAGCTTACATGAAACTCCCTGCTCAAAAGCACTTTCTCAAGCTTCTTTTCATCCTTGCACAATTCAGAAAGTGCATAGTCTGCATCAACAGCATAAAGATCTGGCAAAAGAGATGCAGCTCTTTTCATAGCAAGGGCTAGCTGTTTCTTTACATCTGAAGATATGACAACTGCATAAGACAAAGGTTATGCATAAGCAAGGAGCAGTTCCTAGATTTAAAAATAAAGGTTGCAATCCTAACTCTACAAGTGCGCTCAGTAAACATTGCAGCAGTAGTAGCATCATATGCAGAGAACGATTTGGAGCCAACAACAAAATATGTTACCAAGTTTTTATTTCCAAGTTCATCCTAATTCGTCTCATGAGAACTGAGCAACCCGGTAGCTAGGATCCATCCTATAAATTGTTACACATTCACATCAAAGGATGACAGCATTTGTAGCGCGGCCAGGCGAAAGAGAAAAGGCACAGACCAGGGATATAGACATGCACAGCGTAGTTGCCTTCCACATGGGGAAAGCTCCGGACGCGACTCCCCTGCGCCAGCGCCGAGTAATCTGCAACAGGTACCGTCAGCACATCAGCAGCGAAGGTTCGAAGAGAAGGGGGCGCGAGGAACCATGCCTACGAAGTTGGGGGGCTGGAGGAGGTCGAGGGGAGGCGGGGGAAGAAAGGCCGAGGCTTCCGGAACCTCCGGGGCGCTGGCGGAGGCGGCCGGCGGCTCGCCGCCGTCGGAAGAGTCGGAGTCGGACGCGTAGTTCGCCATGAGCGCGTCCATCGGTGCCCGGAACCCACCAACGGCCGCCTGGATTGGGTCGGGGATCGCGCTCTCCCGCTGGACGCCGCCCGAGTCGGTGGGGTCGGCGGCGCGCACGGGACGGAACGGTGGTGGTTGCGGAGCGCCGCGCTCAACCCTCAACGGCTCAGGTGGCAGGTTTGGAATCGGAGAAGGCGGCGGGACCAGGAGGAAGGAACTTTGTTTGGACTTGGAACACCGGAAGACAAAAACTTTTCAGATGAAGGGCCCCTTTGGAACACAGGGTAGGAAAAACATAGCAATAGGAAAAACAAAGGAATTGAGGTGGTATGCTTTTGAAATCCTATAGGAATTGAAATCATAGGAATTGGGATGAGGAGGCCTTTGGTAGTCTCATAGGAAAAATGGAGGAATTGGGATGAGTGCTCTTGCTTCATAGACTCAAAGGAAAGAAAAAAGAGGTCTCACCTCATGCTTTGTTTCCTACAAAATTGAGTGTAGGAATCCATTCCTATGGAAACTTTCCTTTACTTTTCCTGTGAGCCAAACAGCTGTGTAGGAACAAATCCTTCACAATTCCTTTCCTCCAAATTTCCTTTGCAATTCCTTCAATCCAAAGGGGCCCTAAATATGGGACTCAAATTCGCAGCCTCGCAGGAATTGTGACTCAACTGGAAAAATAATTCGTTTTCGGCACAAACGCTTTCCAAATTGTGATTTTTTATACTTCATAGTCCTTCCACCCTATCTATATTATCTATCTATACTATAAGAAGCGAAGACAATTGAAAACTTTTCTCACCCAAATCGGACCCGCCTTACCCCTCACGCTGGACCCACCCGTCATATGTTTTTAGAATTGGACTAGTAAAGTGCACGTGCAGCACGCACGTGTAGTAAAAAGAATTTTATCTTAGTTAACATAAAATTAATTTTATATGGCACTAATAATTCTTTACTTACAATACACAGAGTTGGGTTAAAAAATCAAACTTGCAAGAGTGAATTTTTCCAAGATGGATTTCTAAAAATATGCTTCTAGGCAACAATAAAAATGAAAGTCACTAATAATATAACCGAACTAACAAAGTAATTATTTTCAACTTTAGACTGGAACACGACACCGTCTTATGAGTTTTCATTGTGCACTTCACCACCAAGATCTCAACGGTACCGGAATACATTGCAGATATCTGAAAAGAAACAATAAACGAAATAATATAGTGACACCTTATATTTATGTACATTTTTTATTCATTTTCCCCTTCATGAAAAGAAAGAATCAGATGAGCTCACGAATAGCATGAAAAAAATCTGTGAGACTATCGGAAAAAACCATAGCAGTATTTTCTTTACCTCTTTACTGGTAATGCTCCTGGCATCTAGCAAATCCTGCGAACTTAATCAGGAATATGAATTTGGAGGCAATAATGAGGTTCCACTCCATGTTGTTCAGAAATGCCTTCTCTATGACACGAATCTGCTGCCTTGCATAGACCTTGCCAGATGCTTATAAATCAACACAATAATTCATGTTCAGGGAAACCAAAACAGAAGTTAGAAACGGACAGCCAAATCTCCTCCTACTTGTAAGCATTCAGTATTTAGTCATGATGCCAACCAACCAGTAGTTACGCCCTCTTCGGCATTGATGCAACTACATCTAGCAGTCTACAATACACATTATGATATTAGGTCTACAACTCTAACGTGAGTTCCATCACTGCAAATAGTGAATTTTGAGTCCTTCAAAAATTTTAGCATATAGGAAAGACTCACTTCCAGCTATAAATAACTTAAAAATTAATTAATATAGGTCCTCTCTAATATTAGTTGACTCAAGTCCTCAAAATCGAATTTGATCATTTTATCTCATACCAATTTGTTGAAGAAAATTAACCCATTTTGCTACCACTAAACATCGATGCTGGATGACAAATCTTTTGTTCAATAAAGATTTTTAACAACTCACATTGTACGTCTTATTCAGAAGAAAGGAACGAAGAGACATAGATGGGGTATTGGTGTTCACTGCTTACCATGAGGTGAATGACAGCATGACGGACAACATGTGCATTTGTGCGTCTTCAGAGGCATTTTGTCCAATTGCTTCTGCACCCGTCATTGTGCACCCTCCTCGAACGTCTTACTTGCAGTTCCACCACTGTAACCTGTAAGAGACACCTCCAGAGCCTGCTGCCGCTTGATGCCTCTAGGCTCTAGCTCGCGTGGCGACATCCTCTCGCACTCACGCTTGTGCAAGCAACAACCGTACTCAGCACCCGTCGACAACCTCGGTGTCGCCGCGCATACCAACGTCGATCGCGATAGGAAAGAGAGTGGATTTAATAAACTACTTAAATTGACTAAGTACTTTTTTTCTCGAATACGCGCGAAGTGTATCATTGTATTAAGCAGAAGAATTGGTACAATGTTCGGTTACAACCCAAATGAAACGGACTCCAGATGGACAGCTGGTAAATCAGCTCAATACAACCCGAAACAAAAGCTCTTACATGAACTACTCACATTTCATGCAACCACAACCTAAACGACAGACTCTAAGTACTTTGACAATATGAAAGCAGTATGAGACACGCTTATATATTAATAAATTGTCTAATTTCTGCATAGTACAATGACCAGCAATTCAACATGCATTTAAGGTTATCTAAAATGCAATACAAATATAAATACATCTGTGTATCAATACTAAACAAGGATACATGGTTAGTTTTTTATTCACTTATACTACCTCCATCCTTTTTTATTTGACATTTCGACCAACTATTTTAGGTTAATCTCAATACTGCTTCTTGACTGAAACGTTAAGTATATGAGAACGGAGGTAGTATTAGACAACATAGATATCCCAATTGATGGAGGATCAAGCTGTAGTTTTTCTTCCATGGCCTTCGTACTTTGGTAGTAAATTTCCCTTCCTTTGCTTTTTCACCCTCCTATTGTTCAGTTAAACTTGCGCATTTTTCCCTTGCACCTGAGGCTACACAACATTAACGGTGGTGGTCTGGTCCCGAGGATGCAAGATGATCACCGGTGCTAGTTCGTGAAACGCGAAGACAACACCAGAAGCAGCCCGCCTTTAATAATAGTTCTAGGATGAGTAAAGTAGTGATTAGGGATGCTAAAATATGTAGATGCACTAGAGAGAAAGGAAACAAAATACCTGATTGGTTGGCCTAAAAAATGGAAACATGGTGGAGTGAACAAATAAAACATACACACATCTTGAAATAAAGCTTGAAACCAGATCCTAGCCAATTCAAAATCACACAGCTTAACCATACATCGAGAGTCTGCATCATCACAAATAATGCTAACTGATCTCTAGAAAAAAGATCAAGATACTGGCCAATTTCACAGTATAAAAAATGTAGCATACGTGAGATCAAGATACTTGATCAACAGGATTTACTCAATGGCCGGTAAATCAATTACACATGACCAAAGGCATTCACGATATATGGCAGTACCCCACTACTTTAGTTGTTCTGCAAAACCCCCAAAAGCATATACTTTTAAAATTTACCAAAATATTCATTTGATATAGTACAATCAATTTAGCAGAGATTCCTCTTTTTGAACGAATTATTTTAGCAGAGATTCATGGATAGTTGAAAAACTATTGTTGTGTTGTACACATACTTATGTTGTTGCAAGGCTGACAGTATTGGGCACACCTTTAATTGGTACAATACAACTTAACAAATTCTGTACTTAATTAGGTATTATCATTTATGTACAAAATTAATCTCAGAAGTCTTACCGTACTTTTGACAGGTCTCCCTCCAAATTTGTACAAAGAACATGAACTACATTCTGTTAGAGCAAACACTTAGTCTAGTGCTAGAAGATAATTTTGCTCAATTAAATACAGTGATAAACAATATTACCTGGTATACAAATGAAAGAGCAATTATTGGTACTTTGTGGAGCAGCGGCAAAATTTGCTTCAAGAAGAGAACTCCGTTGTAGGTTTCCACTTGCCACCACCTGTGTATGCCACATCAACTCATCAAGTTGTTAACTGTGCCAAAGGAGTTTTCCAAGTTGTCTGGTGATCTAAGTTTTGTCACAAAGACATTCTTTCTGTCCAAATATAAGCGTATATAAAGGACAATGATCACATTGTGTTGTGAGCCAAACAGAACCTATCTGCATACAAGTATTGAGTTTATGTAATATTTTACTCATCTCATTCTTTCTACCTATGTGTATTTTTTGAGGCTTTACCTGTGTATATTTGAACTATAGTGATTCTCTCTAAAAGATTTTGAAACAATTATAACAGGTGTCTTGCATGTAAAAGTTTCATTAGGACTTCGCTGCATACATGTCGAATAGCATTAGCACTTACAACAAGAGAAGTGCAGGATGTTAGGATGCCAACTACCAGAAATCCGTTTACTGCACCGATCAGTCGCTGGCTGCAGTCATCAATATAGTTTGTTTTAGTGCATATAATCTCTTGGGGAAGCAATCAATGATAAATCGTTTTATGGTTATCAAGTACAAGAATTTAACTATGTTCCCCAGGTTTGAATTACTTGTACAACCCTTTTTCGGGGAACTTTACAATCATTTTTAAAGCTAGAAAGACACTTAATAGCCATAAACTTAGGATGTCATCATCTCAAGGACTCAACTCTACTATATGTAGTCAGTATCATATATATTAGATACACATTCTGATGAACCTTCTAGTCTAACCAAAAGGCTACAAACTAAAGTCTTTTTCTTCCCGAAAAAGGCTACAAAACTCAAAAAGAGACATTTGCTTGTATGTTTACAGTTCTAGTGTTCAGGTTGTCTGAAACATTGACAATTGAAAATTACCTTCCAAAGTAACAGATTCCCCCGAAAGCCAGTGAAAACAGGGTAGCACTCTCCCCTACAATACAGCAATAGCACACCATCAACAACTTAAGAGAAAGTGTGACTGAATGAGTTAATGCTAAATCAAATGCACTCATTTTGTGAATGTCTTCTAGTTGCTTAGAATTCTACAACTCATAGGTTAAGTTATTCTATGGAAGCAAAACTTCTGTAGAAGAATCCAAGAGTCAGTGTATCCTTTGATGATGATGATGATGATTTAGGAATTAGGCAATCTGTTAAGATTACCTAGATAATGCTACATGATGATGTGGTTACCAACATTTTTTTATTACTTGCCAAAATAATAGTCACAATGTAGTGAGTTATGAGATGACACAAAGATGAAGCATACAACATTTTTTTAAATCTAAGCAGTCAACTAAAAGCAAAAGCAAAGAAAAACTTTCTTACAATGGAATACCCAATGAGTTTGTTATGATATCTTAGGAGCATACCACATATGCGATAAGAAGTGCATAATGTATAAACAAATAGGATACGCTCAGGGGCGGGCCCAGTATGTATTCATGGGTATTCAGTTGAATACCCATTATTTTTGCAAAGAAAAATCCATACATATAGTGTATTCTAGTTATATGGGTGGAAAAAAACATAAGCTAGAAGTCAATCCAAAGAAAAAGACCCATCGTCACCTACTTCTATCTGGCTCTTCCCTCTTCTGCCTTGCTAATTTCTCACAAGCCCACTTTGACCCTCTTCAACATTTCCAAATGTTTGTGAAATTAAAACATCAGTTTGCATGCTTATGAATTTAGGACAATGTGAATATATGATAGCAGTACACAGTAGCAGTAAAAATATTTGAATGGTTGCTTGGTTACATTCATTTAAAAAGAATTCTTTTTACAAGCCAAGGAGGAGGTCATCATCAAGGATAGGAGAGTTATCCTGTAATTTGTAAGTTTTGTTTTATCAATGCTATTTGCTTTTTGATGATTTTACACTATATATTCGAGATATTTGTCGGGCATACTCCCCGGGTACTCATACAAGGAAAGTAGAAGACGGACTCCTATTAGAATTCCCCTGTAATCCTACTAGGACTCGTTCCGTGTAATCCTACTAGGACTCCTGCCTTGTAACCGACTAGGAACCCGCCCCCTGGACTATATAAAGGAGGGCTGGGTACCTAGCCGGGCACTTGATCTCAACCCAACACCAAGCGCAGGGCGCCATACTTGATCTCCCAAACAGGACGTAGGGTTCGCCACCTTGGCAACCCGAACCTGTATAAATCTTGTGTCTCGTGTCCTTGCGCATACCTTCGAGTTCTCGGTCTCCCGATCACGATCCTCCACCGCACAATCTACTACCTCGGGTACCCCTTGGTAGGTTTGCCGGTCTAAAACACCGACAGCTGACGCGCCAGGTAGGGGTAATCATCACCACCGAGCGAATTCGAAGGATCTCAATCATCAACACCAAAGAAACTCAACGGCTCTACGTAAGCTGTGGTTAAGCGATGAGCCGATGGCTATTTGTGGCTCTCGAGTTTCAGTGTTGATTCGACGGCATGCTGCTCTGTCTCGGATTCAAAGGCCGCAACTTGCGTCGCCTCTTCAAAAGAAGTCGCCGAATTCCAATTTTGTAGCAAGTCGCCGTATTCGAGCAGAGCACCGGGCCAGAGGGAATTAATTTCATGATCATCTTCGCACGACATGACAGAAGAGGATGCTGACTCCAAGAGCAGTTCGAGAACTGCGGTCTACTCCTGGGTCCATGTCGAAATCACGGTGGCACGTTGGGGCAACGCAGAGTCCGATACTAGCCCTTTTACGGATTCTAGACTAGCCACACCTGTACAAGGTCAAATCAGCCACAAAACAGATACATCTTTCTTGATTACGTGAGAAAGCAGAGCAGGGCCTTCACAAAAATCCTGCTGCCTCTGTTTTTGTGTGGTCAATAAATTCAACATGCTGATCATGGCTATGGGCTGCACGTGAAGACCATGGAGAGTATTGGCTCTTACAACGGCCACACAAAAGCTCTACCAAGAGCAAAGAACATGAAAGATTTTTGCTTGGTGCACACAGCAAGACGTACTTACGTGAGTACAACTACTTCCACCTTGCCGTGCGCCGCGGCTACGTCGCCTCCGTCCGTAGCGGCTCTACTTCCACTACTCCCTCCGTCCCAAAAAGAATGTCATTCTAGAAATTTTAAGACAAATTATTAAGGAGGTGAAATGACCTCGATTGCCCCTATTTATTTGCCATATTATGTGTTAATTGATTGTTGCATGCCTACATGCACATGCACACATGCCAAATTAAGCAAAACGTCATTCTTTTTGGGACAAATTTTGAATCATAAAATGTCATTCGTTTTGGGACGGAGGGAGTACGTCGTGCACCGCGGCTACGTCGCCTCTGTCCGTAGCGGCTCTACTTCCACTACGTCGTGCACCACGACTACTCGCCTCCGTCCGCAGCGGCTCTACATCAACGACGTCGTGTGCTACGAGTACCTGTCTCTCGGCCACAGCGGCTCTACATCAACTACGTCGCACGGCTCGTCGTCGACTTCTTCGTCTATGCCGCGCGTCCGGGTGCCTCGGCTCGTCACCCAGCTCGTCGCCGACTACTTCACCTACGCCGCGCGTCCGGTCGCCCCTTGCTACCTTGTTGATCATTTTAGTACATACATCTCTATGCCTTATGAATCATAAGGTAGACTACCACAAATTTTTTCTTCAACCTTCAAAATCTTGAATACCCATTCCCAAAATCCTGGGCCCACCCCTGGATACGCTGCAGGCACAAGAAAAGCAAAGTTGAAAATTTTTCATAAGAGATATGAAATGCTAGTCGAGAAAGGAATTCTAACTATAAATAATCAACTAAATTAGTGAGGATATGAAGTTCCTTCTTTTACAATTGACAATTTATCATATTTTAGGCCTTCTATGCATTAATAAACTTCGAGCATATGATTTTATCATACCAGGCTGTTCTTACTCCAGATGTCCCTAGAATGTGCATTGCCATTGAGACCTGGAACATATGTTTCTTCAGATTGCTATTTTGAGACTGTGCAAGATACAAATTGTACATAAAGCAAAATTCATAGCATGCAATTTTAGCTAAATGTTAGGATTGCATATTCATTTTGATTGACCCTAAATAGTAATTTTGGTCCAGGGAATCATTACAGGAGAATATGTTATCTACCAGGGAAACACCTCCGGATCCTATCTCACACATGGTATTGACGTTTACTTCAGCAACCAACAATCCTGTCACAACCTGGAAATATGATGCCAATTATAGTCGGTTTTACTGCAAACAATTTGATAGAATAGACACTGGTCCAATTATCAAATCGTCTTGTATCAAGGTGACACAAGAAACGGATATTTAAAAAAGTCTCCTTTATCAAGAATTTATCCACTGGTGCAAAATACAAAAGGATTTACCTTTCGTGGATCTCTGACTGCATGTGACCTTTAACAAGCTGGGTTTGATAATTTACCCAGTCAATGACATCATGTATAACCAGCATAAAATGCATGTAACTGTCGAGGCCAAGAACCCAACTTCTTGTGTGACTGCAGGGATAGCAAGGATACCTGCTCCATCCTATTTGCAGAGAAAGAAAAAGTAAGTGATGAAGTGCTATGAGGGATGCCAATCAGAGGAATTACGAATTTGTCTGCTAAGTTATCCAGTACTTTTCATTTCTCATGAATTTTGGTTTGCAAGTTCTAGTTTGTCAGGAAATGTGTAAAGTCAGAGATTTAGCTGATCAAGTATCGTTTGATTTGTTGATGTGGTTGGTTCTTTTCCTGAAGGTTAGAACTCATCAACAATTCCTACTTCAGGATTTCAGCTCTTAGAGCAAGAAGAGGAAGAATAAGAGAAGAAACGGTACACTACCGTTGTGTCGGCCACAAGGAAGATGGCACTAGTGACGCTCCCTGAAACCAAATCGAAACAGAGAAAGTAACTCATTGGTGCGTTTAGATCAAAGTACACAACACTTTGAACATCTTAGAAAAACTACAACCGCGCATTACCAGGCTCGTGTTTCATGGTCGCCTTGTTGAGGTTGGAGAAGAGGCGCTCCGGTGACTGCCGTTCGTCGGTGTACTGGGAACAGAGGCATCGCTGCAGCAGCCTCCTTGTTCCTCTTCGTACCACTCGCCTGAGCACCGGTGTCCTTGCGGAGGCCGAAGAAGCTATGGGCAGCGACAACGATTTCAGTAGAGGGTAGCAGTGAGCAGAGATCAACGCCATCGTTGAGGATTGATGAGGTTGTTCCTTGTCTGAGGCCGACGTTGTCGTGGCACGCGTGGAACTCACCGCGGTTGATGAATAACGCCACCTCTGTGTCCAACCCACCACCACACAGTGTCAATGATCCTCTTCATCCTCCTTCTCGTCATGGGGGCGCTCTGTCGTGGGGAGCCAGCGACGACGGCAGCGGATCGGAGAGGTCGGCGTTGCGTGATGGGACGGGGAGGTATATGATTGTATGAAGCAGCAAACATACGGACTCTATAGTCTCCACCGGTACAACATGCGTGTAAGGTGTGGGCCCGATGCGAGTATACAAAGGTGGGTATGCGTATGGTGGGTGAGAAAACAATTCGTTTTTGGTAGAAACGCTCTCCAAATTGCGATTTTTTGGTACTTTATAGTCCTTCCACCCTATCCACTTCCAAAAATATATGACGGGTGGGTCCGGCGTGAGAGGTAAGGTGGGTCCGATTTGGGTGAGAAAAGTTTTCAATTGTCTTCGCTCCTTATAGTATAGATAGCGTGGAAGAACTATGAAGTACCAAAAAATCGCAATTTGGAGAGCGTTTCTGCCGAAAACGAATTATTTTTCTTACCCACCCCGCGCCTACCCGCCCACCCGTACCCACAACAGGCCCACACAACCACCCCTGGGCATGTACAGCCCATCGCTACACAGCGTCATGCTAGGATGGCGACTTCGCAAAAACAACCCCACCGCTCCCAACCGACACCCGACGGCCTCCGCATCGCTACACCACCAAGCGACGGGGGTGTCCCGTTCCCCAATGCCGAAGCGACACCGGGCGGGATCCCGCACTCCGCCCCTCCCGCACTGCCAAATCCTCCACAGCTCCACGCCAAATCAATCCCGCCCCCCCGGAGGAGCAGTTGTGGCCATGGAGAGCTTGGGGCGTCGCGAGGATAGCTACTAGATCCGGAGCTGAGCAAGGCGCTGGTGGTGGGTGGGGGCGTTGTTGTGCAGACGCCAGTGGTAGGTCGCCGGTGATAGGCGCGGGCGGAGCCGAGTAGGGGATCCGCGTGCGTCGTGCTGCAAGGAGAAGCGCAGCGCCATACAACACCGGATCCGGCCGGGAGGTGGTCGCCGGCTGCCGTTGACCTCGCCATCGCCCCGTGTTCATCGGCGCTGCGAGGATCTGCGGCGACACCGAGCTGGAGCAGTTGGAGGGGAAGGGGAGGTGCGAGCCTCTACCTCGTGTAACATCCCTGATGTTTATTTGTGCTAATGACATTAATTAGATGGGTTAATCAAGGTTAATTAGCTTCTAAGCATGTTTGACATGTTTTGTCACAAAATTGCAAAAAAGACCTTGGTCAAAATACCAAATCATGGTCAAACCCTAGATCTCCTTAAAGGCTGATTTAGTTTTCTTGCGCGTTCTCCAAATTTCGCTATAGAAGTTCAAAATCGGCCATTACAAAAGTTGTTTGTTATTTCCGGGAACACATTTTTTGCAATTGGCGGACATTCCAATTTTGAGTGCAAATTGGCCAAAAATCGAGTTGAACGCGCTGTGAACAATAACTCGGGACGTGGAAAAACTGCAACTTCGACCGACGTTCCCAGACAAACCGTTGATCAAAACATATGACGCCCTTTGGGAAAGTTGTAGATCTATAGCTCCTCTACAACTTTTGTTTTTGGACAAGTTTGTTGACAATTTTTGGAGTTTCGTAATTTCGAAAGCGGGACCACGAAATAAAAATGGACGACGACGTAGAGCTGCAGCACCGGCGCGCGCGTGCGCGCGTCCGCGGCATCGCGTCCACGTGGCGACCAAACCCTGTTCCGGTGTACGGATGGCCTAGGCCTCTCCGCTATGGACCAAGCCGCGACCGTGGTACCTCCTTCTCGCTGTTTCTCCGTGCACTGCGCCAACACTAGGCCAGGCCACGCGCCGCAACGCAGGAGCACCCGTGCGCATGGCCAGGGCATGCACGGTGCCACCTGGTCACCTCCCTGGCATGTCCCGCCTGTCGAGCCTCCTTGCCGGCCATCGTCAAAACTCGACACTCGTGGACATCGCTCCTTTTTTCTCTCCGCCGCTGCACCGGTCCGCGCAAGGCAGGGCTCTGCCACCGCTGCCTGGACCGCCGTAGCCGTGAACAGCCTCCGCGAGTGCCACGTCTCCACCTCCCCGTCCGGAACCCTTCCTTGCGCCTCCCTCAGCACCGCCGCACCGCCGCCGCCGCGCGGACCAAGCCGTCGCCGGCCCGCCGGTGGGCACGGCGGACGCCAAGGGCGCGCCACACCGCCGGCCGCCGACGGCGCCGTCCTCGATCAAGCCGCCGCCCTCCAACCCTCTAACACGGTTAGTCGTGCCGTCTCCTCCGACCAAGTCCGGCCGCCGCCGGCCGTGAATTCCGGCAGCCGGTGCGGGCAGTCCGCCCGGGGACCACATTGCAAGATTCGAGTTCTTCGTAGGGAGTTTTCCGCAAAGTAGGGGCTGCTCCGTAAATCTGAAAAGAAAGTCAAGGGTCCCTGGGTAAATGTGTGTTAGGGTTTCCAGCTGATCCTTAGAAAATTCATTAAAATCGTAGAAAAATCAGAAAAATGCAAATCCAATTTTGTTGGGGGGGAAGAAACCTATCTTTTCTAGAAAACATTTATAGGGTTTTTCTTTGCAGTTTTTGAATTAAAAATTCAAACTCAGTTTGGTGTGTTTTTGGTGTAGTTTAAAATATACACATGCTATGAACTTGATTTTTGGATATGTTGCTCTTTATGGCATGTCTAGATCTGTGGCAAACGTTTGCATGATTTTGATATGTATATTTTCAGTTATGATTTTTGTAAGCTTTAAGCTAGTTTAAGTTTGATGCTTTTTATAGCCCCTTTAATGATCTTTTCTGTAACCACATTGTACCCTAGGGTTTTGCCTTGTTGAGTAGTACCTCTGGTAGAGTGGGTTTGATTTTAGGAAACTGTTTAATAGGTGATTTGGGTTTAATCTTGTGTAGGAGTTTAAATTCAAAATCTGAAAAATAATTTGAATCTGCAACCATGCTTTGGTCCGAAACTCATTTTTGGCATAAATGACCTGTAGGAAAAAGTTTAGATCAAAAAGTTCATTAAATCTTTTTATATGAATTAATGGTGTTTTACTAGGCTGAATTTTGTCTTTTCATATAAATTAATGTATAAATGATCTTAAGCTATATTTTGGTTTGAGAGCTTAAATTGGACTTATGTTGCTGTGTGCAAAATTTTAGTTTCATTTGAGGTGTTTTTGATTTAATATGGACCTATGGTTGAAAGGCTTGTTTTAAGTAATTAAATAAATAAATAGCAATTAAAGTGTTAAATTGTGAAATCATGTTTGTTCCTGTTTTTATTAATTTAAACACACCCCCTTACTGTTTGGTGAAGTTAAATAAGTTAATTTGCTTATATGTACACAGTCACCATCAAGATTAACTTTGATTAATGCATATGCATGTATACGTGTAGATTTGCCGGACGGTGCGTACACACTCACCCAGGAGGGAGACGGGACCGTTGATGGTGAGCTGAACCATCTTGGTGTGCAGCAAGACCTGGACCAAAGTCCAGAAGAGCCCAAGGCTAGTGTTAGTGTTGAGTCAGAGGAAGGCAAGCACCGGTTTCATCTAACCCATTTTATAAATTAAAATCACGTCCTTTACCTTTCAGTACTTACTCTTTACTTTGTGCATTTAAGTTTCAGAAGTTGTTTTGAAACCTAGTTGCATGATCCTTAGGACTCCTATGCTCTCTTACTAGTATGTTAGGAACGCTAGTGCCAAGCTCTAAGGATACGGTAGAAGTCGAGTAATGACTCATTGCTCGCGAGATATAGGATGCTTATGTTGGAATCATAAGTTGGTTAAATTGACTCGCTCATGTGGTAAGAGCAATGGGTTCGGTCTCGACCGAGTAGCATTGTGCTAGTTTAAGCTATTGAACGTACCAAGTTCTTGTTGGGAGTGGGACCGGTAAGCCTAGTACCTAATGAACCAGTGCGGGAATTTTATCGCTACTACTCTTGAGATGCGTCTCCCGGTTTGCTCTCGGTAGTGCAAGTGTGATCCTGGACGGGCCGTGTGAGGGCGTTCCAGTAACCTTGTACTTAGGACTGTAGCATCTTTTCCTAATCTGGGGAATGGCGGGAATCGCCTGGTCGGGGTAGACCCCGCATTCGCTTTTATTTGATTTTTTGGGGTCTACTTTCTTCCGTGTATCTTGGGTTTACCTTGCAAGGATATAAATCGATCGATCGTCGGTCACTCGCCGTTATATGAGTCGGCTTGACCACTGGCTATCCCATGTTTATTTATGGAACATTTTGGATTAATATTGTTACTTGTTTAATATTGTTTGCACAACATGCTTGTTTAGTACAGGTGCTCACCTAGAATGGTTAACATACTAGAATTGGAGCTAAAATCTGAAAATAAGGATTAACTCTTAGTTGCTTTTGGCAAAACAAACCCAACAACCAAAAGCCTTCCATGTCTAGCTGTACTTTATTTTTGTCGGGTAAGTCTTGCTGAGTGTTAGTACTCAGCCTTGCTTAATTTGTGGTTTTCAGGTAACCCCATCTGGCCTGGCTCTATTCTAGATGGTTGGGAGCTTGAGTGGGAGAACGATGTTGATGAGTGATACTCTATGGATGGCCTCCCATGTGTATCTTCCGCTAGTTTTATTTCCGCTGTTTAAACTCTGAACCATGTTTACTTTTATGTATGAAAAACCTGGTTTGTAATATTAAGTACTTATGAACTTATGGACTTTTATGTAATGTAATGTTGTACTCTGGTCCCGCCTTCGTGTGGGCCTAGGGCATATCTCGATCCTGTTGTAAGTGATTCACCGGGCTTTACCCGGCAGAAGTGACATAATAATTCTTTATTATTGCTTAATGGCCACGTGGACCAGCTTAGGCGATAATACGGAATTATTTTTGGGCGGTTCTGTCACATTGGTATCAGAGCGATGATATGCACCAGAGTAATTAAAATACCTTAACAAACTTGTTTTTGAAATAAAATTTGCCAAGATTAATAATATTGCTAAGTGCGTAGGACGTTAAGGTTTAAACTAGTCCGAGAGGCCCTAGAGGGAATTTTTGGGTTCTTTTAGGTGGCTAGTATTCTATGGTGCATTTAGTCTGACTTCCAGCACATTTATTCCTGTCAAAACTTACTTTCTTGCACAACCATACTAGTTTATCACGTGTTTCATACGTGGTGGTACCACAGAAAAATCCTGTGAGGGACTAGTGAGGCCTATTCCAATGGGCACTCACGTCGCGTCAGAGTCTTAACTAGGATGCTGTCTATGTAGTGGCTTTATGCATGGATACCGTTTCTATAGTGAACGATAATGAATGTGGACGCTTTCGTGAGTGCTGGCACGAAAGGTTCTGAATGTTCTGTAATTTTCTGCAGGTACGCTAACCACGGTTGTTAGGTACGGTAATTAAGAAACGAATAGCTTCCGGCTAGTTATTATAGGGAGAGACGTACATATGCCTTGTCACCGGCACTAACTTCGATTTTAAGCTTAAATGCTTGGTAAGGACGTTTAGGACGCTTTTTTGCATCATGTAAAAGCTATCAAACCAAAACTGAACTTAATTCATGTGTTGCTTGGTCTCTATTTAATGTGTGTTTCTTAAGGACCAATCTTGCTAGTGTGATTGCTTTGATGAAGTGTTAAGCAAAAATTGTAACTAGATGCTGTCCAAATTTTCTAAGGTTTATCTAGAAAATTTGTGGCTAGGTGCTCTTCAGGGAAATTGTTCATCACCTAGTTAAGTTTTCTCCCTGAATTTCTCATGATTTTAGGATGCTTAAAACTGAAGTTAAGATTAAAATTGCTAGACAAGGTCATGCTGAAATTCTGCCAAAATCCTGAGTTAGTCTGAAAACTCAAATTTTTACATCTCGTTCCAAATAGATTTTGCCTAGACAATCTATACCAAAAATGTTTCTTATATAGCATACTTTGTGCTGTCAAAATTTCATGGTCATTGAGTTCTTAATCTTAGAGATATGATCTTTTTAGTGAAGCGCTGTCTTGCTGAAATTTCTGGGCAACAGCACTCTGAAAATGGATCTTTTGCACATTTTTCCAATATGATATTATTCAACCTTTGAATACTAAAACCGCTCCTTAGGTATCTATCTACCTCCTGTAGAAATCTCAAGATCACTAGATTTTTATTTTGGGAGTTATGCCCAAAACTTTACGTCTCTGTCCTGCTGAATTTCAGCACTAGTAATCTCTGACATTCAAATTTTTAGGTCATCTTCCTTTAGAATATAGATCAAACCTTGAATACCAAAATGGTTCATAATTTTGTGATGGAAATGCTCACAAAATTTCAGCATCTATGCATGTGTATATTGAGAAATATCTAATTTTTAGTAAGCTCCTATTTGCTGTCAAAACTGCTATACAGAGCTTTGGTAAATAAATTTTTCAACCTCTATAATACTTGAATCTGTCCTGGGGTTGAATACCAAAGTTGAAGCTTATAAAATTATACACATGCTTACCAAAATTCAGAATTTTTCGATGCTTGAGCTAAGAAATATGGAATTTTTAGTGACCCTCGGCCTGCTGTCCAACAGTCCTGACAGCAAAAGCGATATCTGAATTTTCGGGTATGATGGCCTCCACATTATCTCTAAGTTGAAAACCAATATTGGAAGGCACGAGATTTTACATCCCCTGCCTAAATAGGATGATATTATGTGGTGGAAGAATGCTACGTATGTTTTTGAAGTTTCTATCCACAGATGAACACAGTCAGTGCAAGATACATTTATCTCCATCTTCTCTTAGGATGGTTTCCAATAGAAGCATACACATATCCTTGCTGAGTCAAGTGGAACCCCGTTGTACTCTCCTGAATGTTTATACACCTTTTCTTCAATTTAAAGGCGACCCACCAACTTCCTATGGCTATGTAAAGATGATCACTCCACTTTCCTTGCATCGATATCCCTACATTGATCACTATCATTTCTCAGCCCTCCTTATGCTTGCTCACAAACAAATAAAAGATAACATGGTTACAAGGCATCAAAAATCTGTTGGTAAGCACATGAGCATCATCACCGCATGCATATCTTGCAACCTTAATGACATAAATCATGAGCATGGAAAATGCATTGCACAACATGTGCATTTGAGACATTGGATGAACTAACATGCATATGTCCTGACGGTTTCCCATCTTTCTACTCTATCGCCCTTTTTGTCGGTGATATTGTTGTTCCATAAACGAAGGTGCCGCAACGGAACCTAGGGTATCATGTGTGCTGCAGCCATGTGATTACCACTAGGAGCGTGCTAGGTATCTTGGTTTTTGAGAATGCGACTCACCGTACCTATTACTTCTCAACTCTATGTTTATCCTCTCTACATTGACTAACCTCATGGGAGAAGCAAGTCATGCTGACACTGCATCATGAGCATCATGCTGCATGAGCATATGCATCAACGCATTCCATCAACATGTGCATCATCATGTGTGCACGGCATCATGCACGCATCGTGTGCATCACTCATTATGCATCATTACATAAACAGGCCATAAAGGCTCATGTGTGTATGCGGCCATAACTACTCAACTTGAGGACATTCCAGTGGTATGTGAGTACACGGATGTCTTTCCTGATGAATTTCCTGGCTTGCCACCAGACAGAGATGTTGAGTTTGTCATTGAGCTACAACCTGGCACTACCCCTATTTCTAAGCGATCTTATAGAATGCCACCCAAAGAACTTGCTGAATTAAAGAAACAACTTCAAGAGTTGCTTGATAAGGGCTATATCCACCCAAGCTCGTCTCCTTGGGGCTGTCCCGCCCTCTTTGTGAAAAAAAGATGGTAGCCTGAGGCTGTGTGTGGACTACTGACCTCTCAATGCGGTGACTATCAAAAACAAATATCCGTTGCCCCACATTGACGTGCTATTTGACCAGTTGGCTGGAACTAAGGTCTTCTCTAAGATCGATCTTCGATCTGGATATCATCAAATTAAAATCTGGCCTAGTGATATTCCCAAGACAACTTTCTCTACTCGCTATGGCCTATATGAGTTCTTGGTTATGTCTTTTGGTCTCACAAATGCACCAGCCTACTTCATGTACCTTATGAATTCTGTATTTATGACAGAGTTGGATAAATTCGTCGTGGTTTTCATTGACGACATCCTTATTTATTCCAAGAATGAGGAAGAACATGCGGAACATCTTCGCATTGTCCTACAACGCTTGAGAGAGCATAAACTCTATGCTAAATTCTCCAAGTGTGAGTTTTGGTTGGATAGTGTTAAATTTCTGGGGCACACTATTTCCAGTGAAGGCATATCTGTCAATCCAAGCAAAGTGCAAGAGGTTATGGATTGGCAACCTCCTAAATCAGCTCATCAAATTCGCAGCTTTCTAGGCTTGGCTGGTTATTATCGCCATTTTATTCCGGATTTTTCTAGGATTGCTAAGCCTATGACTGAGTTGCTAAAGAAAGGCGTGAAATTTGTGTGGAGTGAGGCTTCTGATAAGGATTTCCAAAAATTAAGAGAACATTTAACTTTAGCCCGAGTGCTAGCGCAGCCGGACAATTCAAAGCCATATGAAGTTTATTGTGATGCTTCAGGCACGGGTCTTAGCTGTGTTCTTATGCAAGAAAATCGGGTTATTGCCTATGCCTCACGAGCGCTTCACCCTCATGAAAAGAATTATCCCACACATGACTTAGAGCTAGCAGCGGTTGTTCATGCATTGAAATTGTGGAGGCATTACCTTATGGGAACCCACTGCAATATCTTTACTGACCACAAAAGCCTCAAATACATATCACTCAATCTGATTTAAATATGAGGCAAAGAAGATGGTTAGAGTTAATCAAAGATTATGATCTTGAGGTTCATTACCATCCTGGAAAGGCGAATGTAGTTGCAGATGCTCTTAGCCGCAAGGCTCACTGCAATTGTCTATCAATGGAACCTTACAGTGATAGTCTATGTGAGGATTTGAGAAGGCTAAACTTGGAAATTGTTGAACAAGGAAGCCTAAATGCTCTTTCCGCGGAGTCTAACCTATTTGATAGGATTGTTAAGGCTCAACTTCAAGATGACGATATTCTTTTAATTAAACAAAAATTTCTAGAAAAGGATCCTAAACATGATTGCTTCCGGAAGGATGAGAAAGACATAGTATGGTTTGGGCAACGCCTTGTTGTTCCAGATAATTGGGAGTTGAAAAAGAAAATCTTTGATGAAGGTCATCTCTCTAAATTCTCTATCCATCCGGGGAGTAGTAAAATGTATCAAGATATAAAGGAGAATTTTTGGTGGTCCAATATGAAGGTGGACATTGCCAAATATGTGCCGGAATGCGATACTTGTCAAAGAATTAAAGCAAGTCATTTGAAACCTTCCAGTACTCTTCAACCCCTACTCATACCTTCATGGAAGTGGGATGACATAAGTATGGACTTTGTGTCCAGATTGCCACTCACATCTAGGAAACATGATTCCGTCTGGGTTATCGTGGATAGACTGACAAAAACAGTTCACTTTATTCCAGTCCACACTACATATGATTCCAAAGATTATGCAAGTCTTTATATTGGGCACATTGTTCGCTTGCAGACAAGTGTCTCGCCTTGGCTGAATTTTCTTACAACAATAGTTATCAAGCCAGCTTGAAAATGGCACCTTTCGAGGCTCTTTATGGACGGAGATGTCGTACTCCCTTGAACTGGCCACAGACCGGGGAGAGGAAATTCTTTGGTCCAGCCTTGGTTGAGGATGCCGAAGAAAAAGTGAGGGTAATCAAGGAAAATTTGAGAATTGCTCAAGAAAGACAAAAGAGTCATTATGACAAGGGAAAGGCATCTAGGGAATACAAAGTTGGTGACTTTGTGTACTTAAAAGTTTCGCCAACCAAGGGTGTCCAAAGATTCAGTGTGAAAGGGAAGTTAGCTCCTCGCTACATTGGCCCTTATGAGATCATTCAAGTCTGTGGGCCAGTGGCATACCGTATTCGGCTGCCCGAGCGATTCTCTGCCGTGCACAATGTGTTTCATGTATCAAAATTGAGGAAATGTGCACATGAACCTGTCGTATGGACCTCCCTGGGCCCACAACCTCGGTGGGTACCAGGACCGACTACTCGGTGGGCCTCTGGGACTACCCGACTTGCGTTGCACGGCACCTGACGGCGTGAAGCACAAGGACTACGGAGGAGAAGTACTCGGTTAGGAAGCTGTACATGTCCCGCACTGTATGGAAGACTCCTAGACGTACTCGACTAGTACTCTCTCCCTACTCCGACTTGTAACCCTGCCTCCCGGACTATATAAGGCGAAGCAGGGACCCCTCTCTCATCATCTCATCTCACGGCGTATAATTGCACCATCTTGTAATCGTACCCAGTCAATCCAGAGCTACACAGCATACAGGACGTAGGGTATTACGCACCTCGCGGCCCGAACCTGTCTAAATTGTGTGCCACGTGTCTCTTCCTTCAAGTTACCGATCTCGGCGAGGCCACATTCATCTACTTCGGGTACTCCCCTTAGTAGGTTGCCGGTCTAAAACACCGACAGCTGGCGCGCCAGGTAGGGGATCTCGCCCGAGATCACATGGAGAACTCGACGGCTCCTGTCTACTTCAAGCCAACCGTCGCCTTCAACCACGGCGACACCTTCGTTTTCGGCGCTTGGGTCTGCACTGCTGACGGCGCGGGATCTTTCCACCGCCGCCTCACCATGCAACCCAACCCGGAGGCCGTCTTCGTGACGCTTCCTGAAGTTGTCATTGGCGAACTCGCCGGCAAGTTCGGCGAAATTTCGCTTTTCAACCATCACGCCGACTTCGAGCTCGAGTCCGCTTCCAACTCGAACTCGACGTCTCCATGGGCTATTGAAGGACCGATACGGCGAACCAGAGAGGGGGGGAGTGAATGGGAGCCGATAAAAATTCTTCTCGAAGGAGATGGAAACTCCAACAAGATGAACACGGCTTCCAACACACGTCTCTGACTCACTACCCAAGTTGGTCAAGCCCACATAGCCACTGGAGTGCCACTGGACCTAGGAACCAACACCCAACCTTCCGACCCGAGAACGCAGCGGAACACCAAACCTCGAGTCTACAGACCCACACCGGTCAGACCGGTGAGCACCACCGGTCAGACCGGTCCCTGCTGGTGAAACTGAGCAACTTTCACTAAGTGGCTCTACACCGGTCAGACCGGTGAGACACACCGGTTAGACCGATCGCAGCCTGAAAGCCCCCAAGGCACCAAACAGGCCAACCGACCACCAAACTCACCCAAACTCGAAATAGCAGCACCACAGGAAAATAGCGAACACACCAAGACGTTCACCCGAGCAAAATCCCACCGAGGGTTGCACGGGTCAGACCGGTCAAGAGCACCGGTCAGACCGGTGTAGCCTGGGCAGCTCGGGATTGAAGGATCAGATGGCGACTAGAGAGGGGGGGGGAGTGAATAGGAGCCGGTAAAAATTCTTTCCAAAGAACCCGGCCTATGCCCTAGTCAAATCCCGGTCACACACAAGCGATGGATCGAATCACACACCACTCGCCAAGACCACGAGGTTGTGGATCAACCTCTAGCCTTAGGAACGATTCCTTGAAGCACACGCGGAAGCATGAAAGAAGGAAGGGAGGAATCGAACCAAGAAGCAAAGCGCTCGGCCTGCGGCGGACCGTCCGGCCGGACGGGGCGGATCGTCCGCGAGGGGCCGCGCGGACCGTCCGGCCGGTACCGCGGACCGTCCGCACCGAGCCGCGGATCGTCCGCCCGAGCCGCGGACCGTCCGTTAAAGCCAACGAACCACCGGTGGCACACCGCGAACCACGGATCGTCCACGGGGAGCACGCGGACCGTCCGTCCGCCGGGCACCGCGGACCGTCCGCCCGCTGCTGCGGACCGTCCGAAACTCCGTCCAACCAAAAAACAAAATCGCGACGGATCGAAACGAAAGGCGAGCAAGAACACGAAGAACACGGGACGAACCCTACCCGTGCGGACCGTCCGCCAGCACCCCGCGGACTGTCCGCCAGGTGCGGACAGAGCAGAAAACGCCCGACCCCGAAAGTCAACTCCCCCAAATCATCATCGGATTTCCCAAACGGTTGAAGCTATGGAGACAAGGGTTTGGGGACTTGAAAAGCGTCACACAAGGATGCTATAGCCCAAAAATCTTGCCTCCTAACTCCCTAAATCACCGGAATCGCGAATCCTTTGAGCACCACCAAAAACTAGAGCACCGAACGAAAAACTTTGAATCCAAGTGGTTTCCGGCGTTTGAGGGCACAAGATCAATCACAAAGATGCACGAGACATCTATCCATGTATCCCTCAAAGAAATCCGGGGAGAAACCCACTCAAATCCACGGAATCGAACCGGAAACAAAGGCACGGAAACAAGCACAAAAGACCACGAGAAACACAACTCCGAATCTTCTATACAAACCAGGAAAGATTCACAAGGTCTAGCATGCCGCCCTAGCATCCATCCCTCTCAACAAATCTCTCATGAAGCTCTCATGCTAGCCTAGAGAAAATGGAAGAAAAATAGCTACGAAAATGAGAAAGAGGAGGGAGGAAATGAAACCCTAAGTCCCGGAGAGAGAGTGCCATCCACACACACTCGTGGCTTATATATCAGGTCCCGCCGGAGTGGTAAATGACTCGACTACCCCTAACTTAACTACTGGCGATACAACCCACGTAGGGGCATTTAGGTAATGTTTGTGGGTCTTGCCATCGGACGGCCACGCCTTTGCCGCACCCCGCGTCCTCCCGACGCAAACCATGCGATCCCGCCGCGTGTCCTCCGCCTCGAAGCTTCCCGACACGCCGGATCCCGTCTCCGTCGTGATGGGCCCTCGGACTTGGTTTTGAGGCCCAAACCAAGAAACCGTCCGCCGATGGTTTTGTGGGCAAACCACCAAACCCCGCGTGCTCGGTCCGGCCTCCCGCCAAACCACTTGACTCGGCGCCACCGTGCACCGGCTCGCTTGTCCATGACTTCGTCTTGCTTGTGTCGCCACCATGTGGCCCGCACCCGGCCCCGCCGTCCACCGGGTCCCTCGAACCGAGCCTACTTGTCTCTCCATCTCCCGGAGGCCCCTCAAGGCCGAAGACCTTTCGCGCCCGTTCTTCCCGCAACAACACGAACTAGGCCGCAGCCTACACCTGCGCACTAAGCCAAGAGTCAGTCCAACACCCGTTGTCAATCACTCATCACTAAGGAGCGGTCATCCATCGACCACTGGGACGCTCCTGGTCCTCAATCTCCCCCTTGATGAGTGCATTGACAACACACAACGCGAAATGAAATTCAGAGAAAAGGAAAGGAAGAAGAAGGAAAAACAAAGAAGCTCAACTCATGACCAAAACCGAAGAAAGGCGAAGAAAGGTCACAAGCCAAGCAAAGCACAAACTCCACACCGAAAACAACAAGAAAGCTCCCCCTGAACAAATGCAAGCTCCCCCTGAACATGTGGATGCAAACTTCCAAATTTCAGCTCACCTCTTCTGAATTTTCATTAAGCTCACCTCTTCTCCCCCTTGTTGACAATGTATGAATCAAGGTGAAAATGCAGAAATGCAAAACAAAGCATATAAACATCTACATGAGCTTCTCAAATAGGCCAAATCTAGTGTCAAAGGCTAAAAATGAGACAAAGATCACACATATGAATCATAGCATAGTCAAAGCATTGCCACAAGTAATATATGAAAATACAAGCATGTGACAAAGCAAAAATTTTCAGATTTAAGCAGTTTTACCAAAAGAAGGCTCGCTTCACATGTAAAAGCCTATCCATGTCACACTTGAGCCACAAACATGCATACCAGTCAAAGATCATACAAGGATATCAAATTCTCAGCAAAAGATCATGGCAAACACCCATAAAGCAAAGCATGTCATGTCAAAGCTCATGAGCCATGTGTCCACTTCGGGGAGACTTCTCCATTGGTGAACATCATGCAACATGTTTTGCACCCATATGTGAAAGATAAGACATTTTAAGCATAGACATGATGGATGGAGCATTTTTTCAAGCATACACACTTCTTTTCAAGATTAATTCATTTTATGGTACATGAAGTGCCTTTGCGGCAAAAAGAAGCTTATGCTCCCCCATGAATGCAACATAGGCTAAACATTCACAATGATATTCGGCCTTTGGCCCAAATGCAAGAACAAGGCATCCAAGCACAATCTAAGCATGAAAAGCACATTTAGACCAAACTGTGACATGGATACACAACTACACACGAGTGGAGCATATTTCATCAAAAATTAGTCAAGATTAGCATTTATTTCAAAAAGGGCTATCTCACCACACATGTATTTCAAATATTCCAAGAGCATAGCCTCACATCACCATTTCTCCACACATATGACCAATATCTCACAACTAGCCAAAGAGACTCAAATAAGGCATATGAAAGAAGCTCATCATCCTAAAATGCAATATGATACAAATGCAACATGATATATGACAAGATGGCTATCCTACCATGGTTTGTACATCATGCAAAGCATGTATATACATCAAAATAAACATGGTATGATACATATGATACAAAAGGAAATCCCCCAAGAATCAACTAGAAAGGACAACAAACCCCAAGTTCCCCCCGCAAGCGCACAAATGTAGCTTGGTCGAGAGGCTTTGTAAAGATATCGGCTAGCTGATCTTGGGTAGGGACATGGCTCAACACAATGATTCCTTTTTCCACATTGTCCCTCAAGAAATGATACCTCACTTCTATGTGTTTGGTTCGGGAGTGAAGCCCATGGGTTTTTGGCTACGCTTATGGCACCGGTGCTATCACAAAGAAGTGGGATGCGGGTGCACTCCTCACCAAAGTCTCTCAAAGTGTATGAAATCCACAACGGTGGGAACAACAACTCGCGGCGAAGCAACATACTCCGCCTCGGTGGTAGACCGAGCTACACTAGGCGCTTGCGGGAAGACCATGAGACCAACGAAGACCCAAGAAAGCGGCAAGTACCGGAAGTAGACTTCCTCTCGACTCGACAACCGGCAAAATCCACATCGGAAAAACCATGAAGAGAAAGAGTCGAGGAGGACGAATACCAAAGGCCAAGACCAAGGGGATCGTAGGTACACGAAAATCCTCTTGACGGCTGTCGATGTGATGTCCTCGGCGAAGAAGCTCGAAAACGAGCGCACGGACACATGCGGGCGTATGTCCGGCCTCGTCGCCGTCAAGTAGAGGAGGGAGCCGATCATGCTCCTGTACTCCCGCTGGTCCACTGGTTCTCCGTCCTCGTCCGCATCCAAAGTGGCCGTACTCCCCATGGGAGTCGACATCGGCTTCACATCTTGCATCTGGAACTTCCTCAGCATGTCTTTCGTGTACTTGGTCTGGTGCACAAATGTACCGTCCTTCACTTGCTTGATCTGCAACCTGAGAAAGTACTGCAACTCTCCCATCATGCTCATCTCGAACTCCCTGCTCATCTCATCTGCAAACTTGGCAACAAGGTTATGTGACGAGCCACCAAAGACAATATCATCCACGTATATCTAAACAATCAACAAGTCATTTCCATGCTTGAGGAGAAACAAAGTCCTATCCATGGTACCCATCACAAACCCTCTGCTCAACAGAAAACCTCTCAATCTCCCATACCAAGCACGGGGCGCCTGTTTCAACCCATACAGAGCCCTTTTCAACCTGTACACCCTGTGTGGGTACAACTCGCTCTCAAACCCTGGTGGCTGCTTCACATACACCTCCTCCTCTATAACCCCATTCAGAAAAGCACTCTTCACGTCCATCTGAAACAACTTGAACCCTTTAGCCACGGCAAAGGCTAGAAGGATTCGAATTGCCTCAAGACGGGCCACAGGAGCAAAGGTCTCCTCATAGTCGATCCCCTCCTTCGACTAAACCCCCGAGCAACAAGTCCGGACTTGTTCCTCACAACCATCCCATTCTCTCCCTCTTTGTTCTTCCAAACCCACTTGGTTCCTATGGGATGGCAATTTGGAGGTGGTTCAACTAACTCCCACACCTGGTTCCTCTCAAAGTTTTCCAACTCCTCATGCATAGAATTGACCCAGTTTGCATCAGATAAAGCATGTCCAATGTCCTTGGTCTCAAAAGTAGCAACAAAAGCAGCATGAGCAAAGTGAGAGGAATTCCTGGACCTCGACCGTGTAGTGCGTTCATCGATGTTCCCAATGATCTTCGACAAAGGATGCACTTCTTGAATCCGCCGGGGAGCCTCACGCCTCGAAACTACCTCCCCCTCAACTTCAGCTTCTCTCGCCTGGTCCTCTTGTTGCACCGTCGTTGTCCATGATGTAGACGGTCCACGCTCTATAGTGGTCGTAGGGGAAGTAGTGGGTACATATTCAGCTTCTGGCGCATGGTTCTCCCCATCATCACCTCCAGCTTCATCCTTCTCCTCTTCAAAGAGGTCCTCGGCCATCTCTTCATCACCTGCACATTCAAAACCAAGAGAGGTACATGGCATTGTCTCGTCGAAGGTTACCTCGCAAGTCTCCATGATTTTGTTAGTCTCAAGGTTAAGCACCCTATAGGCTCTAGAGTGGTTAGCATATCCAAAGAAAATACCATCACTAGACCTAGCCTCAAACTTGTCGAGTTTTCCCTTCTTAAGTATAAAGCACTTGCAGCCAAATACTCGCAAATGACTCACCTTGGGTGCCCGACCATGCATAAGCTCATAACAGGTCTTCTTCTTGAAAGCTCGCAATAAAATCCTGTTGGAAACATGACAAGCTGTATTGACCGCCTCAGCCCAATACCTCCTAGGAGTCCTGTGCTCATCGAGCATCGTCCTAGCCATCTCACAAAGAGTCCGATTTTTCCTTTCCACAACTCCATTTTGAGGGGGCACATAAGGAGTCGAATACTAATGTTCAAGACCTAGATCACGACAAACGGCATCAAAATGAGAGTTCTTGAACTCTGAGCCATTATCACTGCGGATAGCTCGAATAGCATTCCCATGCCTCTCGTTTTTCAACCTCACGATCAGATCTCGAACAAAACCAAATGTCTCACTCTTGTCTTCCAAGAAAAACACCCAGGCATAGCGAGAGTAATCGTCCACCACTACAAGTGAAACGACCCGGATTTCCGCGAACGGAATCCCGAATCTTAGCACCTCGGTGGTAGTCCCGGAGGCTACCCCCGTGCAATCCCCGTCTCGGCGATTCCAAAATCCATACAAAAAAGTAAAAACAAAGGAATAGAGTACAACATTTATTTTATTACATTAATCGAGTACATCTCTTCGGCACATGCGGTACAAGTCCGGCGGGAGATCGAATCAAACGAGTAAATAAAACGTCTAGCGGCGGCTCCATGAAAGCGCGGGAAACACCATATCCGCAGGCAGCTCAAGTGTAGGAAGAGCTCTAGTCCACCCAACCGTCGTTGTCGAAGTCGTAGTCCGGCCGCGTCGAGTCACCAGGGTCTACCCGATAAGCGGGTAGGTCATGTCAGCTTCCCAACAAAGAGGCAAAAGCGGTGTATAATCTACTATGCATGAGATAACCCTAGTCCGTCGTAGAAAGCTTAAGCAAAGCAGCAGTGCAACATACAAGATAAGCAGAGTAGCGAGGAGGTCCACACCTCGGGGAAGCTTCCGCTTCCGAGGTCCACACCTCAGGGGTCCACACCCCGCTCAAGGAATTCCACACCAAAGCACCGGATCTCAACCACGATCCAGAATCCCAACTCTCATCTGCGATGTGGGGCCCACCGGCTCCTATCCCCACATCTCAACGGCCGCAGCCGGCTCACTCACTCGAGGGAGAGAAGAAGCACAAGAGAAGTGTATCTAGTCGTGTGAGAGATCGAAAGAGCGTCCATAACCGGTGGACACGGACTATAGCTATAGGTTTAACACTGCGAGAGGTTGTACAACTGTACCCGCCCGAATAGGTCCGGAACCGGCCGTCACCGGAGTCCGACCCTACCATACGGCTGAAGCCCAAGTAAGTGGATAGTACCCTTCTGCATCTCCGAGCCTGGCCCAGCCTCCGCGGCAGAGCTCATACTACCCGCGAGAGGTCCCTCGAAGCTGTGGAACCCTTCCCGGCCTCGCCGGGGGCAAAGTCTACTAAGGTGGGACGGACCACTCCCGACACGATCACACCGATCCTCCCGGCGGGGAGGGGTGCTATCCACTACAAGTCTCACCCCGCACCCCCGCCCAATACAAGGCGGGCGGTCTGTACGAAAGTAGTCATTCGAAACAAGGTCAACTGACGATCGGTCCTTAAGGGGCCGAGAGCGAGCACTCAACATCTCCATCCCACACGACACGACCCTTGGGTAAGAGGCCAGATCGCATCTTCCCTCGGCAGCCGTTCACAAGTAACCAGCGGCTCGCTCCCGCCAACACACAGCAAGGGGTACACAACCCAGAACGCACGCTAGAATCACACCGAGATACCCACATCTCAGCTCAAACCCAGAGCACCATCCATAATCAAACAACAAAAGTATGGATAGTTGAAGTAAGGGACTAGCTAGGGGTCTGTAGCTAGTCCCGCAGGTAGCAGAACAAGGAACAGGATATATCAAAGCATCAAGGCATGGCTAATAAACGGGTTATGCAATTCATCGAACAATGCATTAAAGTAAAGCACTAGCGAACTAAATATCAACATGGGATCTATATGGTTGGGAGTGACATGACACCTTCGTTGCCGGCGAAGCAGTCGCTGTCCGGAGCAGTGTACTCGGGGTCCTCCACGTCCTCCTGGTCGAAGCTCGGGTCTGCGGCACGAGATTCGACGCGAAAATAAGATAACGGTGCACATCTAAGCAATAACTCCAGATAAAATCCAATTTAGAAGATCCAAAAGCTCCCAAACTACCTACAATCCGCAAGGTTTCGCAAATACGGGTTTATAGAAATTAGTTTTGTATTTTTCTGAGCTCCCTATAATTTATTATGAATTTTTAAAGGTCAAAAACATTTTCTGGAATTTTTAAACAAAAGAGAAATAGGTTTTTCGGAAAAACATTGCCGACGTCGGCATGACGTCGGCGGTCCGAGTCCGACGGCCGCGACTAGGCCTAAAGCGCGGGCCGGGCCGTGGGCGGCGGCCGGGCCGGGTCCCCGTCTGCCGGGTTGGGTTTTGGCCTCGCACGGCCCGAGAGCTAAAGCCCGGCTCCCGGGTCGGCTTCTAAAGTTCGGAAAGCCCCCCCCGGCTCCCTAACCTATGTCGGGCCGACGGCCTACTAAAGGTCGGGGGCGGGCTTAGGGCCCAAGCTTGGCTAGCGGCCCGATTAACCCACCATCCGGCGCGGCACTCTATGCCCTCCAAGTGCTCGACGAAACGGCGGGAGGGCGCGGCGGACGCGCGGCGCGTCGCCGGCGCTCGCGGCATCCACCCGCCGAGTTTCCCCGCCACGCGCGCGCCGGGGTGCGGCGGCCGGGTTACTTGCACACACACCTACACCCTGCGAGAACGCGAACACGGCTCAAGGGTCGGTCCGCCGCACGCTCGCCGCGCGCGCGCGACGCGCCGTCGCCCGACGCGCGCGCGCGTCTCCCCCGGTGCGGGGCGAAGCCACGGGCGCGGCGGGGTGCGGCCGTAGGGTCATACGCTCGCACGTTCTGCAGAAACAAGGGCACGGCTCAAGGCGCGCGCGGCACGGAATGGCGGGCGGCGAGGCACGGCCGCACGCGTAGCTCACCGGGCGGCGGGGCCACGGCCATGGCGCGCATGGGTGCGGCCGGCCGGCGCCCGCGCCCACCTCCACCCGCATCGGCACATCCACGGCACGAAGGCCGGGTTCACGGCGGCACGAGACACGGTGAAAAGGACGCACTTGACCTCCGGCCGGCGGCGCGTCGCGCGCTCGGCGCGGCGCACGACGGCGCGACACCCGACGGCGCGACACGGGGTGTTCCCCAGCCCCACCCGCAAAAGCGCCAAGAACTCCACGAAACGGGCCGACGACCGGGGCGTCACGGCTTGGAGTTGCCACGACCCCAGGCCGCCGCTAACACGTCGCGACGCGGCGTCGCCCATGGGGAGGCGCGCGGCGCGGCGCGCCGGCGAAGCGGCTCGAAGGCACGCGCACGAGCGGTTCAACTATGGCGACCGGCGCAAGGAGAAGCGGGAGGTGACCGCGGTGCTCACCGTGGGTCGACGGTGTAGGCGCGGCGAGCTTGGCGGCGCGGCGTCGGTGTACACGGCGGCGCGCGTTCCTCGGCTCCGGTCCGGCTCCCCCTCAACCACGAACGGCGCCTCCCCCTCGTCCGGCTCCTCACGTACACGTCCCGCCTCCGCCGACGCGCGGCGGCGCGCGCGTCACTCTCCCCCTCGGCTCCTCTTCCCCTCTTCGCCTCCTTCTTCCCCCCCCTCCGATGGTCGCTCCGAGTTGGGGCAAAAACCCCAAGTGGGTTGGTAGCGGGCGGTTGGCTCGGCTCTCCTCTTCCCCCCTTTTGAAACCACGGCGATGAGAGGCTTGGGCGAAATCCCGGCGGTGCCCTCCCCCGGCTTGGTCCGCTTGGCATCCGAGGCGGCGGCGGCGGTCCTCTCTCCTCTCTCACGTTGCCAGCGGGAAAAGGCACGGGGGGTAAAAGGGGTTTCCCCCTCCCCGACCCGGCTCGGTTCGCGCGCTCGCCCGGCCCCCCTCGGCGTGCGCGCGGCGGCCGGCGGCTCGGCCGCGCCCCGCGCCACGCGAGCGGGTGCGGCGGGACCGGCGGCGGCGCGAGCACGGGAGGGCCGGGCTGGCTCGCGGGTAGGTGTAAAGGGGTAGGGGTACGGCTGACCGGCGGGGTCCCCACGGTCAGCGGGTGTAAGAGGGGGTGAAGGAAGGGTTGTGGTGCGGGTTTAGATGGGCCAAAAGGCTGAGTGGGTTGGGCCGGCTGCAACGCAAGAGAAAAGAGATAGCGGCCCAAGGATTATGCTGGCCTTTGCCTATTAAAACAAATTAGATGACTAAGGGTTTGAATTTGATTGCCATTCAAATTCAAACAACACTCAAATGAACTTCAAATAAATCAAAGAAGATCCAACTCACTTGTTATACCATATTTTAAATATAATTTTTATAATTAGGATAAAATAGTGGAGATTTCGGTGAGTGGCTAGCAATTTTGGCTCAAAGATTGATAGCACTCCAAAGCAAACAAAAAGTTTTAAATTTTCGCAAAATTCACACACCTAGATTCTCGGGTTGTTACATTCTCCCCCACCACCGAGAATCTCGTCCTCGAGATTTAGTCCTCGACCTCCTCCGTGAACAAGTGAGGGTACTCCTTCCCGAGATCGGCTTCCTTCTCCCATGTTGCCTCTCGCTCCGTATGGTTGCTCCACAACACTTTACGTAAAGGAATGGTTGTTCTCCTTGTTTCCTTGACGGCTCTGTCCAAGATTTTCTCGGGGTATTCGTATACTCCCAGGTTGTCTTGCAAGTCAAGCAACTCCATGGGCACTTGCTTTGTCTCCACTTTGCCCTCTCACTCTTCTTCGACCGTGACACGTGGAACACCGGGTGAACTCCGCCATTGTCTCGGGTAGTGCAAGCCGGTAGGCCAAACTCCCAATCTATCGGGTGATAGGGTACGGTCCCACGTACCGCGGTGCAAGCTTTCCCTTCACCAAGAACCTCTTGGTTCCTCGGAGCGGTGAGACTTTCAAGTACACTGCGTCGCCAACCGCAAAGGTCAACTCTCTCCTTCTCCCTGTCGGCATAGCTCTTCTGACGACTTTGGGCGATTTTCAGGTTCTCACGAACTTTCTCGACTTTTTCTTCTGCTTCCTCAATGATTGCTGGTCCGAACAGAGCTCGCTCTCCAACCTCTGACCAAGCTAGCGGGGTCCTGCACTTCCGACCGTAAAGTGCCTCGAAGGGTGCCATCCGGAGGCTTGCTTGAAAGCTGTTGTTGTACGAGAACTCTGCAAACGGCAAACTGCTCTCCCAATCAGTACCATAGGTGAGTGCACAAGCTCGTAGCATGTCCTCCGGGACTCGGTTAACCCTCTCCGTCCGACCATCCGTCCGCGGGTGGAAAGCCGTGCTGTAGGCGAGTGTGGTGCCCATCGGCTTGTGAAAGCTGCGCCAAAACTTGGAGACAAGTGTGGCCCTCGATCAGACACAATACTTCTGGGTGCCCCGTGCAGCCTGAGTATGTGCTCTACGAACAGCTCTGCCAACTTCTCGGTTGCATACCTGGTCTTCACCGGCACAAAGTGAGCCACTTTAGTCAGCCTGTCCACTATGACCCAAACTGAGTCGTTTCCTTTTGGTGTTCTAGGGAGTCCCACCACAAAGTCCATGGAGATGTCCTCCCACTTCCACACTGGAATATCCAACGGCTTCAACAAACCAGCAGGTTTCTGATGTTCAATCTTTACTCTGCTACAGGTATCGCAACGAGCCACGTAGTGTGCAATATCCTTCTTCATGTCCTTCCACCAGTACCCGATCTTCAGATCTCTGTACATCTTGGTGCTTGCCGGGTGAATCGAGTACCTCGAGTCGTGAGCTTCTCTCATGATCCGCTCCCGGAGTGCCTTGTCTTGTGGTACACGGATCCGTTCTTTCAACCACACGGTGCCTTGTTCATCAACCCGATAGTCCTCTCGCTTTGCCCTCGCTTCATTAGTTCTCTCGGCACTTTGATTTCTCGCACACCCCTTACGGGGGTCGTTCGGATTCGCTCTTCCGGGTCGTAGGTCACTTGCATCACGTTGACTTGGCCTTGGTCCACAATCTCGATTCTCGGCTTCTCTAGCTCTTCATGCAAAGCAGAGTTGCTCCTCTTCTATCATGAGGTTGTTGCGGTATGTTTTACGGCTCGGTGCATCCGCCACGACGTTAGCTTTGCCACGGGTGGTAGTTGATCTCGACGTCGTAGTCCTTGATCGGCTCTAACCACCGTCTCTCGCCTCATGTTCGGCTCGGTCTTCGTGTAAAGAAGTACTTCAGGCTCTTGTGGTCGGAAAACAGTTCACACTTGTTCCCTATCAGGTAGTGTCTCCAGATTTTGAGCGCATGCACAACCGCTGCCAACTCCAAGTCGTGTGTCGGGTAGTTTTCCTCGTGTTTCTTCAGCTGTCTGGAAGCATAAGCCACAACTTTCCCTTCCCGCATCGCACACAACCAAGTCCTTGCTTTGAAGCGTCACAAGTAGACCACAAAGTCTTTCTTGATGTCTAGCAAGGTAAGCACTGGAGCTGTGGTGAGTCTCTTCTTCAGTTCCTGGAAGCTCTTCTCACACGCCTCTGACCACTCGAACTTTGTGTTGTTCTTGAGCAACTCTGTCATAGGCTTTGCAATTTTGGAGAAGTTCTCAATGAACCTCCGGTAGTAACCTCGCCAACCCAAGGAAGCTCCCGACATCCGTCACGTTCAAGGGCTGCTCCCACTTGGTCACCGACTCAACTTTGGACGGATCCACTGCTATCCCCTCTGCTGACGGCACGTGTCCCAAGAAAGCGACCTTCTCCATCCGAACTCGCACTTGCCGAACTTCGCATACGTTCTCGCTGCCTCGGCCCTCTCTAGCACGACTCTCGGGTGCTCCTCGTGCTCCTCGGTGGTCTCCGAGTAGATCAAGATATCATCGATAAACACCACTACAAACTCCGTCCAACTCTTCCATGAAGACCTTGTTCATCAAGTTCATGAAGTAAGCAGGGGCGTTGGTCAGCCCAAAAGAAACCACCACGAACTCGTACAAGCCGTAGCGTGTGGTGAAGGCTGTCTTAGGTATATCCTGCTCTCGGATCTTCATCTGGTGGTAGCCTGACCTCAAGTCGATCTTGGAGAAGAACCTTGCCTTTTTGAGTCTATCCAGCAAATCCTCGATTCTGGGCAGAGGGTACTTGTTCTTGATCGTCATCGAGTTGAGCGTGCGGTAGTCAATGCACATCCTCTTGGTACCGTCTTTCTTCTCCACGAAGAGCACTGGTGAACCCCACGGTGAGGCACTCGGCCGAACAAACCCTTGCTCGAGCAACTTCTTGAGCTGTTTCTTCAACTCGTCCAGCTCGTCGGACGACATCCGTACGGACTCTTTGCAACGGGCCCCGCCCCTGGCATCAGCTCAATCACAAACTCCACGTCCCGGTGCGGGGGTAACTCCGTAAGCTCCTCGCGGGAACACATCCGGAAACTCACGGACCACTGGGATCTCTTCAATCTCCTTCCCACTCATGTTGCACAACATCGTAGCAACCTTCGGACTCTGAGGCTCGATCCGCACTGTAGTTCCGCTGGGGTGTTCAAGCTGTATCACTCTGGGGTTGCAAGAAACTATCCCGTTGTGCTTTGCCAACCAATCCATCCCTAAGATCACGTCTATCCCGGTAGACTCCAAAAGCTCGTCAAGTCCGCCGTGAACGGTAATCCCTCAAACACCATCCTCACTCCCCTGCACTCTAACGTACTCCTCTTCTCTCCTAGCGGAGAGCTAGTCAAGATAGGCCTTGGTCGAGGCTTAGTTGGTAACGACCTTTCTTTAGCAAACTTGGTAGAAATATACGAAAACCGAGCTCCGTATCAAACAAAACGAAAGCCAAAACCGAGTCAACAAGGAACTCACCAAGTGTGACGTCGGGTGCGAGCTGCGCATCCTCGACGGTGAGGTGGTTCGGACGGCCTCGAGTAGCCGGCGGCCGAGCGCGGGGTCCTCTCCGCCGTGTACGGGGTGGCCGTCCTCCCGGTGCCGGTGGCTTGGCCGGAGTCCGGAACCGAGTGCCGCGGCTGCGACTCCCCGGTGGTACCGCCGGGGGACACTCAAACGACTTATGCCCAACTCCGACGGCGGTTGAAGCATGTCACCTTGGATCCGTCTCGCCGCTGCGGTGGTGGCCTCGGCTTCCGAGCTGCTCGACCTCCACTCCCACCCGGGTGGGCCCCCGCTCTCGCGGGCCGAGACCGAGAGGCGTGGTGCCTCCGCCGAGTCCGGTGACCCCGAGCGTAACCCGTCCTCTCGCCTCCGAGGTGGTCCGAACGTCCCGCTCGGTCCGAGCGCTTGGACTTGCTCCCACGAACCTCCATGTACTCAAGCCTTGACCTCTCCACTATCGGGGCCTTGTCGATAATGGAGCGAAGTGTCGGGCGGTCGTGCGCGGACAAGTGGTGTGCCATACCCTTGTGCGCCCCCTTTCCGAACCGAAGAGACCTTCTTCTTCTCGTGTCGGTGTCTTCCGGCACGTACCTCATCGGCTCCTCGGTAGCGGTTGGCGTACTCCGTACCGACATGTTGCCCATCTTGAGGTGCCGAACTCGTCGGCCTTCCTATCCATCACCGCGTACGGGATGTGGTGACTCCGAAGGCCTCCACGAACTCGTCCCACCCGATGTGCAACGGGTCCCGGTGCGAGTCACGTAGCTGTCCCACCACGCACCGGGCCGTGCCGATCGACCGGTGCGCCGCCACGATCACACACTCCTCCTCGGTAAGCTCGGTCGGCTCCGGCTTCTTCTCGATCTCACGCAACCGTTATCCGCATCCATCGGGTCCGCCGAGTGGTCGAAGGTAGGCGGTCGCGGCTTGTTGAAGTTCTCAACCTTCTTCCGGAAACCCTCTCGGTGCATAGCGGTTCGGCCCCTAGGGTTGTTGTTGTTGTTGTTGTTCGGGGCCAGCATCCGAGTGATCGTCCGCATCACTGTGTTTGCACCGCCATCACGTCGGCCAAGTTCGGGGGAGGTGGCGGTGGTGGCACCTCGTGTCCCCGAGCCCGGCCCTCGCTCCTCCCTCGGGCCGGGGTACTCGCTCGTGCTCGAGCTCCTCGCTCCCGAGCTCCCTCGTCGTCGCGTGCGGCTCCTCGACCGCCGACTCGGCCTACTCGGCCTCCGCGGAGCCCGCCTCGTGGCGCGTGACCTCCACGACGTCCGCGGCCTCTCGCTCCCGCTTGGGTTAGGGGCATCCTCCCCTCCGTCGTCCCCGGCGACCTCCTCGAAACGGGCCGAGAGTCGCCGGACCTCCTTGCTCCCGACATCCGTTCCGAGTTGCAATAGTTAGTAGTGGTAGGGAGAATGTATTTAATCGGGTTATAAACTATAATGGAGTAATCTCGCTAGCAATCACAAAATTTCGGACGGACATTAAGAAGCATGAAATCCGAAAGAAACCATGAAGATCCATGTCACTCAATCAATGCCACCATACAAAAGGGGTGCACCTCGAGGTTTACTCCAACGACCTCCGAGGGTACACGGCAACACATCCCGCTAACGCATGGTACATCATGGGGTAGCTACTACGAGCATGTCACATGAACGGTAGCATTACACCTAACTCATTACATCTACTCTGATTCTGCTACAAGATCTCTACTCCCATCACTGAATACTCTGAGGTGTCTCGGAGCCGGTGTCCTGTGGAACTGAGTAGAACGGCGGGGAGTGGACTCCTGGGTAACCCGGCACCCTGATCGCCGGTCCCCCGTAGTAGTCACGAGTGTCCTGGATAGCACGGTCCATCTCCGCTGTGTCCTGCGAACCACTCGGGTACGGCCGCACTCGTGGTAGGAGCGTCGGGGGAAGCTCGAAAGTCTCCATCCTCAGTCTGGGCCTCTTCTTGGGTGGTAGCTGTGCGGAGAGCGCCTCCAGCTCTGTCAGCCTCTGCTGGTCAGAACGCTCCCAGGCCGCGCGGGTCCTGTCTGCTCGGTCCCTCTCCTCGTAGACCAGTCCTCCCAGGTAACACATGTGGTGGTAGTTGTGTCGGCTCGCCTCCTGTAGGTCCCACACCCTGACCGGTAGTCGGCTCGCCGCGGCTCCGATCGACTCCACCTGGTCTCGAGCCTCTGCCAGCCTCACTCGGTCCTCTCGCGCGGCCTCCACCGAAGCCCGGTGAGCCTCCCGCTCTGCCCTCAACCGTGCCTCCAAAGTAGCGATCCTCCAGGCACTCCCTCAGCAGGTGGCAGAAGCCTCCGTAGCTCTTGCCGTCCGACTCCAAGGAAACCCACGTCGTCTCCGCCATCTGCACAACGTTGTTAGAGCGTAGTTAGTAAGGCAGTTAGTGAAAGTTAATCAAGGTAATGCATATATATAAGTATAGTTATATACATACGGAAGCCAAGGAGTTTATATAAAGTTTCAAGGTTCGAAACGGCTTCCTATGCTATCGACCATTCCCACGGGGCTCGTCCTACGGTCAAGCATGGCTCGGTACCAAGCGAAACGACCCGGATTTCCGCGAACGGAATCCCGAATCTTAGCACCTCGGTGGTAGTCCCGGGAGGCTACCCCGTGCAATCCCCGTCTCGGCGATTCCAAAATCCATACGGAAAAGTAAAAACAAAGGAATAGAGTACAACATTTATTTTATTACATTAATCGAGTACATCTCTTCGGCACATGCGGGTACAAGTCCGGCGGAGATCGAATCAAACGAGAAATAAAACGTCTAGCGAGCGGCTCCATGAAAGCGCGGGGAAACACCATATCCGCGGGCGGCTCAAGTGTAGGAAGAGCTCTAGTCCACCCAACCGTCGTTGTCGAAGTCGTAGTCCGGCTGCGTCGAGTCACCGGGGTCTACCCGATAAGCGGGTAGGTCATGTCGCCTTCCCAACAAAGAGGCAAAAGCGGTGTATAATCTACTATGCATGAGATAACCCTAGTCTGGCTGTAGAAAGCTTAAGCAAAGCGACGGTGCAACATACAAGATAAGCGAGTAGCGAGGAGGTCCACACCTCGGGGAAGCTTCCGCTTCCGAGGTCCACACCTCAGGGGTCCACACCCCGCTCAAGGAATTCCACACCAAAGCACCGGATCTCAACCACGATCCAGAATCCCAACTCTCATCTGCGATGTGGGGCCCACCGGCTCCTATCCCCACATCTCAACGGCCGCAGCCGGGCTCACTCACTCGGGGGAGAGAAGAAGCACAAGAGAAGTGTATCTAGTCAGGTGAGAGATCGAAAGACGTCCATAACCGGTGGACACGGACTATAGCTATAGGTTTAACACTGCGAGAGGTTGTACAAGCGTACCCGCCCGAATAGGTCCGGAACCGGCCGTCACCGGAGTCCGACCCTACCATACTAGCGAAGCCCAAGTAAGTGGATAGTACCCTTCTCGCATCTCCGAGCCCGGCCCCGGCCTCCGCGGCGAGCTCATACTACCCGCGAGAGGTCCCTCGAAGGCGTGGAACCCTTCCCCGGCCTCGCCGGGGGCAAAGTCTACTAAGGTGGGACGGACCACTCCCGACACGATCACACCGATCCTCCGGCGGGGAGGGGTGCTATCCACTACAAGTCTCACCCCGCACCCCCGCCCAATACAAGGCGGGCGGTGCGTACGAAAGTAGTCATTCGAAACAAGGTCAGCGACGATCGGTCCTTAAGGGGCCGAGAGCGAGCACTCAACATCTCCATCCCACACGACACGACCCTTGGGTAAGAGGCCGGATCGCATCTTCCCTCGGCGGCCGTTCACAAGTAACCGGCGGCTCGCTCCCGCCAAAACACGGCAAGGGGTACACAACCCGAACGCACGCTAGAATCACACTTTGAGATACCCAAATCTCAGCTCAAACCCAGAGCACCATCCATAATCAAACAACAAAAGTATGGATAGTTGAAGTAAGGGACTAGCTAGGGGTCTGTAGCTAGTCCCGCAGGTGGCAGAACAAGGAACAGGATATATCAAAGCATCAAGGCATGGCTAATAAACGGGTTATGCAATTCATCAGAACAATGCATTAAAGTAAAGCACTAGCAGCTAAATATCAACATGGGATCTATATGGTTGGGAGTGACATGACACCTTCGTTGCGGCGAAGCGATCGGCTGTCCGGAGCAGTGTACTCGGGGTCCTCCACGTCCTCCTGGTCGAAGCTCGGGTGCGGCACGAGATTCGACGCGAAAATAAGATAACCGTGCACATCTAAGCAATAACTCCGGATAAAATCCAATTTAGAAGATCCAAAAGCAACCAAACTACCTACATTCGGCAAGGTTTCGCAAATACGGGTTTATAGAAATTAGTTTTGTATTTTTCGAGCTCCCTATAATTTATTAAGAATTTTTAAAGGTCAAAAACATTTTACGGAATTTTTAAACAAAAGAGAAATAGGTTTTTCGAGAAAAACATTGCGACGTCGGCATGACGTCGGCGGTCCCAGTCCGACGGGGGCCGCGACTAGGCCTAAAGCGCGGGCCGGGCCGTGGGCGGCCGGCGGACCGGGTCTGCCGCCCGGGTTGGGTTTTGGCTCGCACGGCCCGGGAGCTAAAGCCCGGCCGGGTCGGCTTCTAAAGTTCGGAAAGCCCCCCCGGCTCCCTAACCTATGCGTCGGGCCGACCCGGCCTACTAAAGGTCGGTCGGGCTTAGGGCCCAAGCTTGGCTAGCGGCCCGATTAACCCACCATCGGCGCGGCACTCTATGCCCTCCAAGTGCTCGACGAAACGGCGAGAGGCGCGGCGGACGCGCGGCGCGTCGCCGGCGCTGCGGCATCCACCCGGCGAGTTTCCCCGCCACGGCGCGCGCGGGGTGCGGCCGGGCGGGTTACTTGCACACACACCACACACACGCGAACGCGAACACGGCTCAAGGGTCGGTCCGCCGCACGCTCGCCACGGCGCGCGACGCGACGCCGTCGCCGACGCGCGGCGCGTCTCCCCGTGCGGGCGAAGCCACAGGCGCGGCGGGGTGCGGCCGTAGGGTCATACGCTCGCACGTTCTGCGAGGAAACAAGGGCACGGCTCAAGGCCGCGCGCGCACGGGGAATGGCGGGCGGCGAGGCACGGCCGCACGCGCGACTCACCGGCGGCGGGGCCACGGCCATGGCGCGCATGGGTGCGGCCGGCCGGCACCCGCGCCCACCTCCACCCGCATCGGCACATCCACGGCACGAAGGCCGGGTTCACGGCGGCACGAGACACGGCGAAAAGGACGCACTTGACCTCCGGCTGGCGGCGCGTCGCGCGCTCGGCGCGGCGCACGACGGCGCGGCACCCGACGGCGCGACACGGGGTGTTCCCCCCCACCCGCAAAAGCGCCAAGAACTCCACGAGAAACGGCGACAGACACCGGGGGTGTCACGGCTTGGGGTTGCCACGACCCCCGGCCGCCGCTAACACGTCGCGACGCGGCGTCGCCCATGGGGAGGCGGCGGCGCGGCGCGCTCGGGCAGAAGCGGCTCGAAGGCACGCGCACAGGCAGTTCAACTATGGCGACCGGCGCAAGGAGAAGCGGGAGGTGACCGCGGTGCTCACCGTGGGTCGACGGTGTAGGCGCAGCAGGCTTGGCGGCGCGGCGTCGGTGTACACGGCGGCGCGCGTTCCTCAGCTCCGGTCCGGCTCCCCCTCAACCACGAACGGCGCCTCCCCCTCGTCCGGCTCCTCACGTACACGTCCCGCCTCCGCGCCGACGCGCCGGCGGCGGCGCGCGTCACTCTCCCCCTCGGCTCCTCTTCCCCTCTTCGCACTCCTTCTTCCCCCCCCTCCGATGGCTGCTCTGAGTTGGGGCAAAAACCCCAAGTGGGTTGGTAGCGGGGCGGTTGGCTCTGGCTCTCCTCTTCCCCCCTATTTGAAACCACGGCGATGAGAGGCTTAGGCGAAATCCCGGCGGTGCCCTCCCCCGGCTTGGTCCGCTTGGCATCCGGCGGCGGCGGCGGTCCTCTCTCTCCTCTCTCACGTTGCCACGGGAAAAGGCACGGGGGGTAAAAAGGGGTTTCCCCCCTCCCCGACCCGGCTCGGTTCGCGCGCTCGCCGGCCCCCTCGGCGTGCGCGCGGCCGGCGGCTCGGCCGCGCCCGCGCCGCGCGGCGGGTGCGGCGGGACCGGCGGCGGCGCGAGCACGGGGTGGGGCCTGGGCCGGCTCGCGGGTAGGTGTAAAGGGGTAGGGGTACGGGCGGCGGCGGGGTCCACCGGTCGGCGGGTGTAAGAGGGGGTGAAGGAAGGGTTGTGGTGCGGGTTTAGATGGGCCAAAAGGGCTGAGTGGGTTGGGCCGGCTGCAACGCAAGAGAAAAGAGATAGCGGCCCAAGGATTATGCTGGCCTTTGCCTATTAAAACAAATTAGATGACTAAGGGTTTGAATTTGATTGCCATTCAAATTCAAACAACACTCAAATGAACTTCAAATAAATCAAAGAAGATCCAACTCACTTGTTATACCATATTTTAAATATAATTTTTATAATTAGGATAAAATAGTGGAGATTTCGGTGAGTGGCTAGCAATTTTGGCTCAAAGATTGATAGCACTCCAAAGCAAACAAAAAGTTTTAAATTTTCGCAAAATTCACACACCTAGATTCCTGGGTTGTTACAACAAGGACATACCACTTCCCACCCACCGAGCGAACTCGAGCCGGCCCAACAAGATCCATGTGCAACGGCTACGTCGGACGCTCGGTCATGACATCGGTCGGGGGTGGATGGGGAGTGGCTACCATCTTGCCATGCCTACACGGAGCACAAACCAAATCCTTCTCAAGCTTCAACCTCGGCAATCCTCGGACAAGGTCAAGACCACTCAAGCGGGAAACCAAATCAAAGCTCAAGTGTCCCAACCGCCTATGCCATTTCCACAAATCAGAAGAAGGACCGGCCATCAAACGGCGAGCGAGACCCAAAGAACGAGAAAAATCAGCCACGAAAATCGACCCTCGGGGATGATCATACAGACAAGATCACCTCGAGAATCCAGCAAACGAGACTCGCCAGACTTGAAACGCACCTCAAAACCCTCATCAAGCAACTGAGAAACTGTCGGGCATACACCCCGGGTACTCATGCAAGGAAGGAAGAATAGTAGAAGACGGACTCCTAGTAGAATTCCCCTGTACTCCTACTAGGACTCGCTCTGTGTACTCCTACTAGGACTCCTGCCTTGTAACCGACTAGGAACCCGCCCCCTATACTATTTAAAGGAGGGCCGGGTACCTAGCCGCACATCCCCAATCCCTCCGGGGACAACCCAACACCAAGCGCAGGGCGCCATACTTGATCCCCCAAACAGGACGTAGGGCTCGCCACCTTGGCGACCCGAACCTGTATAAATCTTGTGTCCCGTGTCCTTGCGCATACTTTCGAGTTCTCGGTCTCCCGATCACGATCCCCACCGCACAATCTACTACCTCGGGTACCCCCTTGGTAGGTTTGCCGGTCCAAAAGACACCGACGTCGGCGCGCCGGGTAGGGGTGATCATCACCACGGGCGAATTCGAAGGACCCTCGTCAACAAGATCAATCTACTCGTCGACTCGCCGAGATCCATTGAAGCAAGTCGCCTTGCTCTTGTCAAAGCGAGAATCAATTTTCCTCCACGCGTTCGGGTGCCTCGCGCGAGCTCGTCGTCGACTACTTCGCCTACGCCGCGGCCCGGTGCCCGGCACGCCGCGCGCGGCTCGTCACGCGGCTCGTCGCGCGCGCTCGAGCGTCGACTACTTGCCTCGCGCAAGCTCGTCGTCGACTACTTCGCCTCGCCACCGGGCCCGGTGCCTCGGCACATCGCGCGGCTCGTCACGCGGCTTGTCGCGCCGCTCGTCGTCGACTACTCCGCCTCGCGCAAGCTCGTCGTCGTCGACTACTTTGCCTCCGCGCGCGCGTCCCGGTGCCTCGGCACGTCGCGCGGCTCGTCGCGCGGCTCCTCGCGCCGCTCGTCGTCGACTACTGCGGGCTCGTCGTCGACTACTTCTCCCTCGCCGCGCGTCCCGGCGGCGCCTCGGCACGTCGCGCGGCTCGTCATGCGGCTCGTCGCGCCGCTCCTCGTCGACTACTCGGGCTCGTCGTCGACTACTTCACCTCCGCCACGCGTCCGGGTGCCTCGGCACGTCGCGCGGCTCGTCACGCGGCTTGTCGCTCCGCTCGTCGTCGACTACTCGGGCTCGTCGTCGACTGCTTCGCCTCGCGCGCGCGCGTACGGGGTGCCTCGGCACATCGCGCGGCTCGTCCACGCGGCTCGTCGCGCCGCTCGTCGTCGACTACTTCGCCTCGCGCGGGCTCGTCGTCGTCGACTGCTTTGCCTCGCGCGCGTCCCGGTGCCTCGGCACGTCGCGCGGCTCGTTGCGCGGCTCCTCGCGCCGCTCGTCGTCGACTACTCCGGAGCTCGTCGTCGACTACTTCTCCTCCGCCTCGCGTCCGGGGCGCCTCGGCACGTCGCGCGGCTCGTCATGCGGCACGTCGTGCCGCTCATCGTCGACTACTCCGGGCTCGTCGTCGACTACTTCACCTCCGCCGCGCGTCCGGGTGCCCTCGGCACGTCGCGCGGCTCGTCACGCGGCTCGTCGCTCCGCTCGTCGTCGACTACTCGGGCTCGTCGTCGACTACATCGCCTCGCCGCGCGTCCGGGTGCCTCGGCACGTCGCGCGGCTCATCATGCTGCTCGTCGCGCCGCTCGTCGTCGACTACTCCGCCTCGCGCGAGCTCGTCGTCGTCGACTACTTTGTCTCCACCGCGCGTCGGGTGCCTCGGCACATCGTGCGGCTCGTCATGCGGCTCGTCGCGCCGCGCTCGTCGTCGACTACTCCGCCTCGCGCGAGCTCGTCGTCGTCGACTATGCCTCCGCCGCGCGTCCGGGGTGCCTCGGCATGTCGCGCGGCTCGTCACGCGGCTCGTCGCTCCGCTCGTCGTCGACTACTCGGGCTCGTCGTCGACTACATCGCCTCCGCCGCGCGTCGGGGTGCCTTGGCACGTCGCGCGGCTCGTCATGCGGCTCGTCGTGCCGCTCGTCGTCGACTACTCCGCCTCGCGCGAGCTCGTCGTCGTCGACTACTTTGCCTCCACCGCGCGTCGGGTGCCTCGGCACGTCGCGCGGCTCGTCATGCGGCTCGTCGCGCCGCTCGTCGTCGACTACTCCACCTCGCGCGAGGCTCGTCGTCGTCGACTACTTTGCCTCCGCCGTGCGTCCGGGGTGCCTCGGCACGTCGTTCGGCTCGTCACGCGGCTCCTCGCACCGCTCGTCCTCGACTACTCCGGGTTCGTCGTCGACTACTTCGCCTCGCCGCGCGTCTCGGGTGCCTCGGCACGTCGCGCGGCTCGTCTTGCGACTCGTCGCTCCGCCACTCGTCGTCGACTACTCGGGCTCATCGTCGACTACTTCTCCTACGCCGCGCGCGTCGGAGCCTCGGCACGTCACGCGGCTCGTCACGCGGCTCCTCGCGCCGCTCGTCGTCGACTACTCCGCCTCGCGCGGCTCGTCGTCGTCGACTACTTTGCCTCCGCCGCGCGTCCCGGGTGCCTCGGCACGTCGCGCGGCTCGTCTTGCGGCTCGTCGCTCCGCCCATCGTCGACTACTCGGGCTCGTCGTCGGCTACTTCACCTCCGCCGCGCGTCGGGGTGCCTCGGCACGTCACGCGGCTCGTCATGCGGCTCGTTGCGCCGCTCGTCGTCGTTGACTACTCCGCCTCACGCAGGGCTCGTCGTCGACTACTGCCGCTCGCCCGGGCTCGTCGTCGACCACTCCGTGCGCCGCGACTTCGTCTTGCGGCCACGCTGGCTCTACTTCAGCCACGGCGTGCGTGGTGACTACTTGCCTCGCGGCAACACTGGCTCTACTTCGAGTGCGCCGCATGCCGCCACGACGTCATCTTCCTCGGTCGCATCGCGTCGACCATTCATCTCGACTAGTTTTCCAAACTAGTCGAGAACGGCAGTCACGCCCCCAGCGACTAGCCGGAATCAACTCTGACTAGTCAACTTCAACAACAACCCTCGTGGCTCCATCGCTGACCGCCACGGCTTCATCAACAAGTCCGCCGGGCGGCAACAGCTAAGTCATTTATCTAAATGATTACTGTTTTCTTGGCTTGTTCTCCTCATCATGTAGGACTACTTGCCGACTACTCATTTGTGTGTGCTTCTCGGCGGGTTTTCACGGGAGCTACACTCTGCTGACTACTCTTGGGGCATATCAATCAAGTCGCCGCGAGTCTACTTCATCAACTCGGGGGCTATCCCTAGGAGGCAGTTTCTAAAGTCCGATACGCGCGGCAATCTAAAGTCGACTTCTAAAGTCGCATTCTAAAATCCGCTCCGCGCGACAACTTAAAGTCGACGCTGGTCACATCTTCGCCTACTTCGGTGGCATACTACGTGTGTAAGCTTCGATGGAACCTAGCTGTAAGCGGCCCTCGGGTTCTGGCGACGATGGAACCTAGCTGCACGTGGTCTTCATGCTCCGTACCATGGGTCCAAGTACCCTAAGTACTCGCGCTCCGTACCTTGGGTCTGAAATCCATGGCCCAGGTACGCAAGTCGACTCCGGTCGCACCTTCAAGTCCACTACGGTGGCAACCATACCTTGGGTCTGAAATCCATGGCTCAGGTACTCAAGCCCACTCCGGTGGCACAAGCCCGCTCTGGCGGCAACTGTACCTTGGGTCTGAAATCCATGGCTCAGGTACTTAAGCCCACTCCGGTGGCACAAGCCCGCTCTGGCGGCAACTGTACCTTGGGTCTGAAATCCATGGCTCAGGTACTTAAGCCCACTCCGGTGGCACAAGCCCGCTCTGGCGGCAATTGTACCTTGGGTCTGAAATCCATGGCTCAGGTACCTAAGCCCACTCCGGTGGCACAAGTCGACGCTAACGGTCGCATCCAAGCCCACTCCGGTGGCACAAGCCGACTCCGGTCGCAATCTTAAGCCCGCTCCGGCGGCAAAACTACTCGTTTTCTCTGATTTTTATTCGCTTTGGCTTTCCGGAAAGTGCTTTTCGTTTTTTGCATCTTAAGTCCACCCCGCGTGGCACAAAGTCGACTACTGCAGTCGCATCTAAAGTCCGCTTTACGCGGCAACCTAAAGTCGACTTCTAAAGTCGCATATCAAAGTCTGCTCCGCGCGGCAACTAAAGTCGACTTTGGTTTTCAAGTCGCATCTAAAAGTCCGCTCCGCGCGACACAAAGTCGACTTCGGTTTTCAAGTCGCATCTCAAAGTCCGCTCCGCGCGACACAAAGTCAACTTCGGTTTTCAAGTCGCATTCTAAAGTCCGCTCTGCCGGCATCTAAAGTCGACTGTGGTTTTTAAGTCGCATTAAAGTCCGCTCTGACGGCACGACTACTTCTCAAGCTCCACGGCTCGACGCCAAACTGCTACTTGGAATCTCTCCAGCTCGGGGGCTACTTGAAGATAACTTCAGCATGCTTCGCTCGCTCTCAAGCTCGGGGGCTCCTCACCAATCACTACTCGACGTGGCTCATACGGCTCTCTTATCTCGGGGGCTACACGCTGCAAGAGTACTCGGATGATGGCTTCGCGAACACTGAAGACCCTTGGATTGATTACCTAATCATTTCAAGGCTCGGGGGCTGCTATGCTACACCCATCATTCAAATTTTTTCAAGACTGATGAGCTGGACCACCTTCCAGCCTCGCGGCAGTTCAAGTACTATTGAAGGCTTCTCCAAGCAGTGCTCGAGGACGCTCAAGAACTACTCGAAGAGGCTTCAAGACTACTCGAACTACTACTCTCGACTCCAACGTGCTCGGGGGCTTGTCGGGCATACACCCCGGGTACTCATGCAAGGAAGGAAGAATAGTAGAAGACGGACTCCTAGTAGAATTCCCCTGTACTCCTACTAGGACTCGCTCTCGTGTACTCCTACTAGGACTCGCCTTGTAACCGACTAGGAACCCGCCCCCGGACTATATAAAGGAGGGCCGGGTACCTAGCCGCACATCCCCAATCCCTCCGGGGACAACCCAACACCAAGCGCAGGGCGCCATACTTGATCCCCCAAACAGGACGTAGGGCTCGCCACCTTGGCGACCCGAACCTGTATAAATCTTGTGTCCCGTGTCCTTGCACATACTTTCGAGTTCTCGGTCTCCCGATCACGATCCCCACCGCACAATCTACTACCTCGGGTACCCCCTTGGTAGGTTTGCCGGTCCAAAACACCGACAGAAACCGAAAGCAAATTGAAACCCAAAGACTTCACAAGAGCCACTCTCTTCAACGTTACCTTGTCACTCACATGCACAACACCCTCCGACAGCACCCTTCCTCATCCATTGTCCCCAAATGTGATGTACTGCTTTTCCTTCACTGGGGTGAGGCTGGAGAACCACTTCTTATCTCCGGTCATGTGTCGAGAACACCCGGAGTCGATCAACCAAATGTTCTCCAAGCCTCATGCCTGTAGTCAGAAACAAGAACGAGAGTGAGCTAACGACTCGACACTGGGGTTAGCACAAAGAAAGTTAAACCGGTGTTGAGCCACTCGCTCAAAAGAGGGGTTAGCAAACATCATTCCCTTACCACCAAACTTCCCATGTCCCATGGGAGGAGTACGAGCACCACGAGGGGGAAAACGTGGTTTGTAGTTCCTCTGGAACCCAAAGCTGCGATCCTCTCCCCTAAACCCGTATTGAGGACGAGTAGGAGGATGTCCAGCAAAACCACCACGAGCCCGACCAAACCTCTCACCAGCACGCACACCATCATCTCTCTTCTCAAACCTCTCACCACCACCTCTCTGTGGAAACCTGCCAGCACTCCTCACACTTCCCACACCCCGTGGAAGTGGCACTCTAGGCTCAGGAATACCATGAGATCGGTGATACTGTCCGGTTCGCTTGCTCCCTAGCAAGCCTCTCATCCCTCTTCCTCTTGTAGCAAAACTCGCAAGATGCCTCTCCTTGCCACAATACTCACACCTGAAGGGGATGGGTTTTGGTTTTGGCTCTGGCTTCTCTCTAGGCTTCTCACCCTTCTCACCCACAAACTTCACTGGTTTCTGGAAGTCATTTGTCTTAGGTGGGAAATTGGGTGGATCTTGGGTTGTGTCAAGCTTGTTGCAAAGGTGGTTGGGCTTTGGTGTGAAAGAGTTCTTGGGTGCTTTTGGAAGTGGGACTTGGATCTCTCCGATCACCTCAAACTCGGGGTTAGACTCAACACACTTCTCACACACACTCTCCCCACTGTTCTCTCCCACTTTCTCACCCAACTTCTCAAAACCCAAACCACGACCATCAACTCTCTTGAACTCCTCAATCATGATTTTCAATTGAGGTTCCCGCCCGTACAACCAACCCAACACCTTCCTCAAATAGTCATTCTCCTCATAGATGACATGCAAACGGGAAGTAAGTTCAAGATTGCGCAAAGTAACTTCATCACGGCTAGTGCATGCATTGACAACGGGAGATTTCAAAGAAGCTTCCAAAGAACTAATGGTAGAACGAGCATCAACAAGCTTAGCATGCATAGTAGGACATGATTTACAAGCACCAAGCAAAGTGGGTCTCGCCTTAAGCTCATCATATTCAGTCCTAAGAGCATCTAGTTTAGCCAAAGTGGAAGCATTCTTCTCATTAAGCAACTTGATCTCATTCAACCATGCATCACATTCAAGACACTCAACATCATCAGGAGTAGTAGGAGCAAGTTTCAAAGAGTCATTCTCAAGTTTCAATTCAAGCAATTTCAACTCTAGCTCTCCTACTTTCTCACTAGCATTCTCAAGTTGAGCCCTAAGATCTTTCCTCATCTTTTTGGCATCTCTTAGCACACTATCACGGTTGTCAATCAAGCCATTCAACCTAGCAATCTCAGCAAGCAAAGAGTCGGGGTCACGGTTTACCTCATCCTCCGAGTCGGAGTCGCTGTCTTCCTTCTCGCTCTTCTTGCCGCTTGAGCTATGGGCCATGCCACAAAAGCCCTCAAGCGCCACACGGCTCAACCCGCTGAGGTTCCGGCTTGCACTCTTCTTGCCCTTGCGCCTCTCGGCATCTTCATCTTCGCCGCTTGAGCTTGATCGCTCGTCGCTTGAGCTTGAGTCGACGTCGCTCGCACCGGCCACCATCGCTCTTGCTTTGTTCTTCTTGTAGCCGCTCTTGCTCGGTCACCGCTTGTCCTTGTCCTTGCTCTTGGACTTGTTGAAGTGCTTGCCCTTGGAGGAGTACTTGTCTTCACGCCTCGGGTGCGCCTTGTACTCGTTCACCTTGTACTTGTTCTCCTCCGCTTCCGGGCACTCGGCGATGAAGTGGCCACGCTTGCCATACTTGTAGCACGTCCCTGAGCTCCGCCTTGCATTCCTTCGACTCTTGTGTAGTCGATCAAATCTCCTTGAGAGCAAGGCCAGCTCCTCCTCGCCCAGCACATCAAACTCCTCATCTAGAATGGACATAAGAGAAGACAAGGAAAACTGTCGACAGGAAGGGTTAGATTTGCCCTTTGATCCGCCCACAAGAGCAAGACTATGGTCGGCCGAGCCCTCATGCTTGGATTGCAACTTCCGTCGACTTCATCCGACTTGAGCTTAGAAAAGAGGTCATCCAACTCAATAGTCAAATAATGCCCAGACTCCTTGATGGCCTCAACCTTAGCACCCCAAACATTTGGGTCCAAGACATGCAAGAGCTTCAAAGCCTGATCATGCTCGGTGTAAGGAAAATCCTCAACATTAGCCTTCATGTTGTTCACGATGGCGGTGAACCTCTGCAACATCGCATCAATGTCCTCATCGGGAAGTGGAGTGAAATTCTCATATTGCATCCGGTAAGAGACAAAGAGGCGAGCCTTCACATGATTATCACCACCGTGAGCAACCAACAACTTCTCCCAAGTTTGCCAAGCAAGATTCAAATGGCGAACACGCTCAAACTCTGGATCATACAAGCTCCGGACCAAGTGATCAACAGCTTTTGCATTAGCCTCATACTTGGCCTTAGCACCGGCATCGGTCACCATAAGAGTATGGATGTTGACCGGAATAGCATAGGTCTTGTCAAGCACAATGAAATCCAACAACTTGCCACGAAGAAAGATCCTCATACGAGCCGCCCACTTGTGGTAACCCTTGCCATCGAAGTGCGGCGGACCGCCCCGCTCAACGTACGCCATCTTAGGATTCGAGACTTGTCAAAGTCGCAAAGAATCCGGCACCAAGCTCTGATACCAATTGAAGGATCAGATGGCGACTAGAGAGGGGGGGGAGTGAATAGGAGCCGGTAAAAATTCTTTCCAAAGAACCCGGCCTATGCCCTAGTCAAATCCCGGTCACACACAAGCGATGGATCGAATCACACACCACTCGCCAAGACCACGAGGTTATGGATCAACCTCTAGCCTTAGGAACGATTCCTTGAAGCACACGCGGAAGCACGAAAGAAGGAAGGGAGGAATCGAACCAAGAAGCAAAGCGCTCGGCCTATGGCGGACCGTCCGGCCGGACGGGGCGGACCGTCCGCGATGGGCCGCGCGACCGTCCGGCCGGGGTACCGCGGACCGCCCGCACCCGAGCCGCGGACCGTCCGCCCGAGCCGCGGACCATCCGTTAATGCCACCGGAACCACCGGTGGCACACCGCGAACCACGGACCGTCCGCGGGGAGCACGCGGACCGTCCGCCGTGCACCCGCGGACCGTCCGCCCGCCCCCGCCGGCGGGACCGTCCGAAACTCCGTCCAACCGAAAAACAAAATCGCGACGGATCGAAACGAAAGGCGAGCAAGAACACGAAGAACACGGGACGAACCCTACCCGCGCGGACCGTCTGCCAGCACCCCGCGGACTGTCCGCCAGGTGCGGACAGAGCAGAAAACGCCCGACCCCGAAAGTCAACTCCCCCAAATCATCATCGGATTTCCCAAACGGTTGAAGCTATGGAGACAAGGGTTTGGGGACTTGAAAAGCGTCACACAAGGATGCTATAGCCCAAAAATCTTGCCTCCTAACTCCCTAAATCACCGGGAATCGCGAATCCTTTGAGCACCACCAAAAACTAGAGCACCGAACGAAAAACTTCGAATCCAAGTGGTTTCCCGACGTTTGAGGGCACAAGATCAATCACAAAGATGCACGAGACATCTATCCATGTATCCCTCAAAGAAATCCGGGGAGAAACCCACTCAAATCCACGGAATCGAACCGGAAACAAAGGCACGGAAACAAGCACAAAAGACCACGAGAAACACAACTCCGAATCTTCTATACAAACCAGGAAAGATTCACAAGGTCTAGCATGCCGCCCTAGCATCCATCCCTCTCAACAAATCTCTCATGAAGCTCTCATGCTAGCCTAGAGAAAATGGAAGAAAAATAGCTACGAAAATGAGAAAGAGGAGGGAGGAAATGAAACCCTAAGTCCCGAGAGAGAGAGTGCCATCCACACACACTCATGGCTTATATATCGAGTCCCGCCGGGAGTGGTAAATGACTCGACTACCCCTAACTTAACTACTGGCGATACAACCCACGTAGGGGCATTTAGGTAATGTTTGTGGGTCTTGCCATCGGACGGCCACGCCTTTGCCGCACCCCCGCGTCCCCCCCGACGCAAACCATGCTATCCCGCCGCGTGTCCTCCGCCCTCGAAGCTTCCCGACACGCCCGGATCCCGTCTCCGTCGTGTTGGGCCCTCGGACTTGGTTTTGAGGCCCAAACCAAGAAACCGTCCGCCGATGGTTTTGTGGGCAAACCACCAAACCCCACGTGCTCGGTCCGGCCTCCCGCCAAACCACTTGACTCGACCGCCACCGTGCACCGCTCGCTTGTCCATGACTTCGTCTTGCTTGTGTCGCCACCATGTGGCCCGCACCCGGTCCCGCCGTCCACCGGTCCCTCGAACCGAGCCTACTTGTCTCTCCATCTCCCGAGGCCCCCTCAAGGCTGAAGACCTTTCGCGCCCGTTCTTCACCTGCAACAACACGAAATAGGCCGCAGCCTACACCTGCGCACTAAGCCAAGAGTCAGTCCAACACCCATTGTCAATCACTCATCACTGAAGAGCGGTCATCCATCGACCACTGGGACGCTCCTGGTCCTCAGGGATGAACAGCACCCGTGGGTCAACTCCCCCAAATCCAAATCTCAATCTCCCGATTCGCTCCACGGACTTGAACAAGACCTTGGGGATATTAGGAACACCTCATGAGGAGTCCATAGCCAAGTTTAATCCCACCAAAACTCGTCCAAAAAGGAGGAATCGAAGAAATCTCGCCAAGAGCACTTCCAACCCACGAACTCAAGAAATCCCAAAATCGAGAACCTTTACTCACGGATTTGGGAGGGGAATCACAGCCCAAAGAACCACGAAGGGTTCCCACAAATTTCCCCCATCAAATCCCTAAGAGAAAGGTCCCGAAAACAACCCAAAGAAATCACCAAGAAAGGGCTCCAAAAATCACCACCAAGAACAACCGGGGAAAACACATCCAAACCTTGAGGAACCACGCCGAATCATCTATACATGAAACAAAGGTTCATACAAGGTCTAGCAAGCCGCCCGATCATCCATCCCTCTCAACAAGATCTCTCCATGAAGCTCTCTTGCTAGTCCTATCGAAAACCTAAGGAAAATAGGAAGGAAAATAGGAAAACAAATGAGCTAGGGTTCCAAGAGTTGGCTACCATCCTCTCACCTCTTGGGTTATATGGAGGCAACCGAAAGTCTAAAATACCCTTCTCTAATAACTAGGGATACAAGCCCCTCAAGGGCGGATTTGGAAGTCTTCATGTCTTCACCATCGGACGGATGCCCGGCGACCGCACCCTGCGTAGCCTTGACGCAACCCATGCGATCCCGATGCGTGTCCTCCGCTTCGAAGTCTCCGGACTGCGTCGTCGCACACCGGTCAGACCGGTGCTCCCCACCGGTCAGACCGGTGCCCAACGGTTAGACCGGTCTGGAGCTGCTGCAGCACCGTCTTCTGTTCTCCGGTCTTGGCTTTGTGGATCAACCAAGGAACCCAGTGGTTTTCTGGTGAACCACCGGAAACCCCGCGAACTCGGTGTAGCCTCCGCCAATCTCCACTCATGACTCGGCTCCCACGTAGTCCCGTCTTGACCTTGGTTTTGTGGCTCAACCAAGAAACCGTCCATGACTTCATCTTGCTGTTCATGCCACCATGCGGCCCGCACTTGACCCCGCTGGCCACCGGGTCCCTCGAACGAAGCCTACTTGTCTTCTCCACACCTGAAGGCCTCACCGGCGACGACCTTTCGCGCTTGTTCTTCACCTGCACCAACACCAGTCAAGCCGCAACCTGCACCTGCAATACTTAGCCAAGAATCAGTCCACACAACGTTGTCAATCACTCATCACACAAGGAAGCGGCCATCCACTAGTCCTCGAACCACAAATGGTCCTCAATCTCCCCCTTGATGAGTGCATTGACAACACCCACACGAAAGTTACAAGAGAGAAAAGAAAAAGAAAAGAAACGAACAAAAAGAAACTCCAACAAGCGATCGAAAGCCAAACAAAGGCAAAGAGCAAGATCACTTGAAGAAGACAAGTCTCGGACCCCTTAGGCAAGGGCAACGACTCGACACATCCGAGACAAAACAAAGCTCAAGCAAAGAGCGCAAACCACCGAATCAAAGCTCGAACAACCACAAAGAGCTCCCCCTGCACACATGCAAGCTCCCCCTGAACCAATGCACCTCCCCCCGAACGAATGCATGCAAGACACCACTTGAAACAGGCGGTAGCCGCAACAACTCAGCCGACCGGTCGGACCGGTCAACACCACCGGTCGGACCGGTGTGCAACATGTGAACAGAACCAAAGACTCACACCGGTCGGACCGGTGACCTCGACCGGTCGTACCGGTGCACAACAGAGCCCGTAAATGACTCGAAACCAAATTCGAAAACCTTCTAAATGCGTCCAGTAAGCCATTTCAAGCTCAAACTTCTCCCCCTTGTTGGCAATGCATGAATCAAGCCAAAAATGCAAAACTTTCAACCTAGAGATTCTCAAATAGACAAAATTCAACAAAGAATGCTACACATGTCCAAATGAGCAAGTTAGATACTCTACGACTTCGTATCGATCTCAACTACATGTCACCAAGTTTCACAACCATTGGACGAAGCTAAGATGGATTTTGGCAATTTTGCGAAAAACTTGCCTCTCATGAGCAAAGTCCTAAACATGATCAAAGCATATCAAAATGGCAAAGCCACACAAACTTCATGCTAGGACAGCCATTCTAATCATAAGACCATCACAAACACCCACAAGCACCTCATGTCATGTCAAAGCCACCGAGCCATGTGCCTACTTCTATGTATGAGACTTCTCATTGGTAGGCATCATGCAACGGTTTAGCACCCAAAGCAAATTAAATTCAAGCACATATGACATGGGAGCACATTTCCAAGCATTTTTCATTTCATTTTCAGATTTGTAAATGGTACATGAAATGTCTTTGCGACAAAAAGGAACTTATGCTCCTCCACAAGATAAACCAAGAGGGCTAAACATTCATGATGGTAAATGAGCCTTTGGCCCCATATGATCAATAAACTAGCCATCCAACCACAAATTAAGCATGACCAAACCACTAAAGCATGTCAAGATCATATAAAGGCATTTACACATGAGAGAGCATACATGTGACATTTTTCAAAAGCATAGCTATCAACCATGGATTATTCATCAAGATCATCAAGAGCTAAGCCAAACTAACCATAGCATACCAAACAAGCTCACAAAGACATATATCTCATTCCATGGTGAACAATGTATATGAGAGAAGCTTTTCCTAACCAATGCATATGATACAAAATGCATGCAATCTAAGATATAAGGATGCCTATACATCATGTTACATATGCCATGCCAAATGCAAGAAATGCACAAAGGAAACTATACATATGCTACAAAGGAGCTTCCACACACAAAGCTCATAAACCACCGGCTCCTCGAGGGGAGGCAAAAAGGGCTCGACACCACCAGCAAAAGAGCAAAGGAGCACAAAACTCACAAGCTCCCCCTAAACTCATGCATTAAGGCCAAAGAGCATACAAAGCTCACCTTACACGCATGAGATAGGGCAAAGAGCAAAAAGAACTAAGTGGCTTGACCAAGGCCACACACTTGAAGGTCACAAATACACTTACCTTTATCATCTCTTCACAATTCACTCATCCATGTCCACCATCCCCGAAAGTGATGCACCTACATGTCACCACCGGGATATGAAACCGAAGAACCACCCCCGATATCAACCAAATGTTCTCCGAGCTATCCACCTGCAACTCAAAACCAAGAGCTAGAGCGAGCAAGCGACTCAACACTGGGGTTATTTCCAAATGTGTAAAACCAGTGCCTAGCCATTTGCTCGAAAGTGGGGTTAGCACAAACCAAACCATCTTTCCTAGCTACCAAAGCTACCTCCACGAACACCACCACGGTAACCACCATGAGGTAACCAAACCTCTCTACCTGGAGGAGGACCAAAACCACGAAAGAAAGCCCGTGGACTGTCCCTCCTCTCCTTCTCAAAGCTAAGACTCCTCCCATCCCCATAGTGAGCTCGAGGGGGAGAATGCCTAGCAAACTGACCTCCTGCAAACTCTCCAGCCCAATCACGAACTCCAGAACCAAACCTCGCACCTATACGAGCACGAAACCCAAACCGCCGCTCGTCCGGACACCGCACCGGCTCGACCGGTGCCCCTCACCGGTCTGACCGGTGTATCCTGGGCAGCAGCACCTCCAACAGCCTTCCACTCTCCCCAAGCCCGACCTGACCTCACACTCGCCTTGGCCCTGGACAACTGCACACGAGACTCAAGTACACCATCGGAAGGGTGGTACTTGTCCTTGTTAGCCCACTCCTTCGCCATTCTCTCCTCACGCTTCCTCTTGAAGCAAAACGCTCTCTTGTGACCATCCTTTCCACAAAACTCACAATGGAAACGGATTGATCTGGGCTTAGGCTTGGGATGAGGCTCTTCACAAGGCTTCTCACTTGGTTTCTCACTAGGCATTTCACTTGCCTTCTCACTCGGTTTTTCTCTTGGTTGGTTTGGCTTGGATGCAAACTTGTCTTTGGGTGTGGGTTGTGGTGGAACTGAAACATTCCCAAATCTCCTTTCTCTCTCACCACCGCCCTCACCGACCTTATCCAATCCCAAAGCCCAACCGTCAAAGCGCTTACGGCCTAGCAATCATCATACCAAGCCGAGGTTCTTGACACGACAACCAACTCGGTGCTTCACGCAACTTATCATTCTCATCTTGCAAGCGACCAACACATTTTGCAAGATCCAAATTCTTCATAGCATGCAACTCACATGTAGAGCAAGAAGTAGGAATAGGCACTTTCAAATCGACCTCAAGCGAAACAATGCAAGAACGGAGCTCAACAATTTTCTCATGCAAACTAGGGCAAGAAGTGCAAGCACCAAGCAAAGTGGGTCTAGATTGTAGCTCACCCAACTCAACCCTAAGCACATCTAGTTCCTCACACTTGGAGGCATACTTCTCCCTAAGATCGGTCAAGTCGACCAGAAAGCGAGCAATCAGGACAATCGTTCTCATCGAAACAACGGGGCTAGCCTTAAGAGAATCAATTTCAAGCTTGCTATCAAGAACTTGTGTTTCTAGCTCGGCCCACTCTATTCCTAGCATCCTCGAGCAAAGATCTAAGCTCCTTCCTAAGCTTCTTAGCCTCTCTAAGCATGTGATCGCGATTATCAAGCAAGTCAACCAACTCCTCGTTCTCCTTGCGCAAAGAAGAGAGCTCATCACATACCTCATCCTCGGAATCCAAGTCCGAGGCGTCCTTCTAGCTTCTCTTGTCGCTCGAACTACGAGCCATGCCGCGAAGTCGTCCTTGAGGCTTAAGCTCGTCACACAAAGGCCGTTGAGATACTAGCCAAGGTTCTTCTTCTTCTTCCTCTTCTTCTCATCCTCTTCGTCTTCGTCACTCGAGCTTGAAGACGTGTCCTCGGAATCGGACTCGATGTCGCTTGATCTCTTCATCTTCTCTCGAGACCGTGTCTTCTTCCCATGTCCATGATCCTTCTTCTTGGACTTCTTCCTCTTGTCCTTGAACTTGTGCTTGTCGTGGTTGTTCACCTTTGGACACTCGGCGAAGTAGTGTCCATCCTTGCCGCACTTGAAGCATGTCCTCGTGTTCCTCCTCATGTTCACTCGGTTCTCGTGCGGCCTCTCGAACCGCCCTCGTCGGGAGCGCCGGCTCGTCCTCTCCAAGCACGTCGAACTCCTCATCCGGCATAGACATCAAAGAGGACAAAGAGAACATCCCGGTGAATGGGTTAGTGTTAGCCTTTCCTTTTGAACCACCAACGAGGGCAAGACTATGGGAATCGGTCGGTCCCTCGAGCTTGGCGATCATGCCCCTATCCACCTCGGTCGACTTGAGCTTCGAGAATAGCTCGTTCACCGTCGAGTGTCATACTTCTCCGACTCCACAATGGCCTCAAACTTTCCGCCCCAAATCGTACGATCCAAAGAGTGTAAGAGCTTGACCGCTCTATCATGATCATCGTAGGAGCACGTCCACATTGGCCCTCATGTTGTTCACAACCACCGTGAACCTCTGAAACAAGGCATCGATGGACTCACCGGGGAGATGAGTGAAGTTCTCGTACTCTCTCCGGTAAGTCGCATACATCCGTGCTCGAACTCCGGGCATTCCCAACATGAGCCTCCTTCAACACCGCTAAAATTCTACAAGCCAAGTGTTCGGTGTGCATCCGATCGAACTCGGTCGACACAAAGCACGAAACAAGTAGTCGATCGCCTTATTGTTGGCGTCGAATCTATCCCTCGATCTCGGAGCGAGGAAGTCCATCGGCCGGACATATCCTGTGTCCACCGTGACATCCCAAAGGATGCGACCCTTTCCGCGGAGGAACACACCCATCCGCTTGCTCCACATCCGGCGTTCTTGCCATCGAAGTGTGGAGGACCCGAATCCCGTTCCCGGTATGCCATCCTTGGATCTTAGACTGGTTAGAGTCAATAAAGACCCGAACCGGCTCTGATACCACTTGAAGGACCGATACGGCGAACCAGAGAGGGGGGGGGAGTGAATGGGAGCCGATAAAAATTCTTCTCGAAGGAGATGGAAACTCCAACAAGATGAACATGGCTTCCAACACACGTCTCCGACTCACTACCCAAGTTGGTCAAGCCCACGTAGCCACTGGAGTGCCACTGGACCTAGGAACCAACACACAACCTTCCGACCCGAGAACGCAGCGGAACACCAAACCTCGAGTCTACAAACCCACAACGGTCAGACCGGTGAGCACCACCGGCCGACCGGTCCCTGCCGGTGAAACTGAGCAACTTTCACTAAGTGGCTCTACACCGGCCGACCGGTGAGACGGAGCCGATCGCGGCTCGAAAGCCCCCAAGGCACCAAACAAGCCAACCGACCACCAAACTCACCCAAACTCGAAACAAGAAGCACCACGAGAAAACAGCGAACACACCAAGACGTTCACCCGAGCAAAATTCCACCGAGGGTTGCACCGATCGACCGGTCAAGAGCACCCGGCCGACCGGTGTAGCTCCGGGCGACTCGGGATGAACAGCACCCGTGGGTCAACTCCCCCAAATCCAAATCTCAATCTCCCGATTCGCTCCACGGACTTGAACAAGACCTTGGGGATATTAGGAACACCTCATGAGGAGTCCATAGCCAAGTTTAATCCCACCAAAACTCGTCCAAAAAGGAGGAATCGAAGAAATCTCGCCAAGAGCACTTCCAACCCACGAACTCAAGAAATCCCAAAATCGAGCACCTTTACTCACGGATTTGGGAGGGGAATCACAGCCCAAAGAACCACGAAGGGTTCCCACAAATTTCCCCCATCAAATCCCCAAGAGAAAGGTCCCGAAAACAACCCAAAGAAATCACCAAGAAAGGGCTCCAAAAATCACCACCAAGAACAACCGGGGAAAACACATCCAAACCTTGAGGAACCACGCCGAATCATCTATACATGAAACAAAGGTTCATACAAGGTCTAGCAAGCCGCCCGATCATCCATCCCTCTCAACAAGATCTCTCCATGAAGCTCTCTTGCTAGTCCTATCGAAAACCTAAGGAAAATAGGAAGGAAAATAGGAAAACAAATGAGCTAGGGTTCCAAGAGTTGGCTACCATCCTCTCACCTCTTGGGTTATATGGAGGCAACCGAAAGTCTAAAATACCCTTCTCTAACAACTAGGGATACAATCCCCTCAAGGGCGGATTTGGAAGTCTTCATGTCTTCACCATCGGACGGATGCCCGGCGACCGCACCCTGCGTAGCCTTGACGCAACCCATGCGATCCCGATGCGTGTCCTCCGCTTCGAAGTCTCCGGACCGCATCGTCGCACACCGGTCGACCGGTGCTCCCCACCGGTCGGACCGGTCCGGAGCCGCCGCAAGCACCATCTTCGGTTCTCTCGGTCTTGGCTTTGTGAATCAACCAAGGAACCAAGTGGTTTTTTGGTGAACCACCGGAAACCCCGCGAACTTGGTGTAGGCTCCGCCAATCTCCACTCATGACTCGGCTCCCACGTAGTCCCAGCTCGACCTTGGTTTTGTGGCTCAACCAAGAAACCGTCCATGACTTCATCTTGATGTTCATGCCACCATGCGGCCCACACTTGACCCCGCTGGCCACCGGGTCCCTCGAACGAAGCCTACTTGTCTTCTCCACACCTGGAGGCCTCACCGGCGATGACCTTTCACGCTTGTTCTTCACCAGCACCAACACCGTCAAGCCGCAACCTCGCACCTCGCAATACTTAGCCAAGAATCGGTCCACACAACGTTGTCAATCACTCATCACACAAGGAAGCGACCATCCACCGGTCCTCGAACCACACATGGTCCTCGGCTATCGCATGCGAGCCGGCTGCTCAGCCATCGCATGTGGTCCCCCCATCCCGCGAGCGCTCCACGCGTGGCCCCCGCAACCCCTGCAGGGCCCGCACGGGGGCTCCCTCTTCGCGCCGGGCCGGCAAGGAGCCCGTACCCGAGTACAACTCGGACTCCGACACCGCCCCCGGCCACGCTTCGGACTCCAACCCCCTCTCCGGGTTCTACTCGGATTCCGCATACGAGTTCGACTTCGGGTCGGACCCAGAGGATCCCGAGTCCGAGGACAACTCCACTGAGCATCCCTTATCAGGGCCGGCCTCTGGGCTGGTTATAACGTCCACGCCCGCCGAAGATTCGTCTACTGGCCAGACCGCAAGCCCGCGGACCTGATAAGTGGAGACTCACGCTACGTCGCCTACCTCGACTCGCTCCCGTTCCAAGAGGGAACACCACTTGCCCGGGCTGACTCGTACACTCCAACTGAGGTGGCGAGCTCTGAGTCCAGCCTTGGCAACCCCGATCGCCAAGTCTTCATGGCTGCCGGCGACACCCCCGGACCATCTTGGACGGCTACGGACAAGTACCTTGAGGACATCTCCGCAGACGAGCTATCCGCCGACGCACCGCGGACGAGACCGCCGCCAACAAGGGACACTCGACGTGAGCGTAACAGGAAGCGCAACGAACGGCGCCGGTGGCTCAGAGACAACCTCCCCATCCGCAACCTTGCGGAAGCTCTCGAAGCAGTCAAGAGCAGAGTACACACTACCCCTGAGCAATGCCTTATGTCGATCACAGCGATCGCACGCCAGGCTCAGGGCATACGCGCCGGAGAAGTCATCGCCAAGCTCGCTGAAGACGCCTACTTCATGCGGGTCGACAACAAGGTCAACCAGCCTCCTCCCCGCCGAGAACCGCGATAACGAAGCTACAAGTCGCAAGGCCGACTTCGGTCGCAACCGTACTCGAGCCGAGCTCCCGGCTCAGCCCAACCGTACTCGCGCGAACGCCGGCGGACCCTCACAGGGTGGCAACAGCAATCGCGAGGTCGTCCCCCACCGCGCTCCCCGATGGCGGCGGCCGTGACCCTGACGGCGGCGGCAGCGACGACGGAAGCTCCAACCACGAGACAACGGGGAGGGCCGGCGGTGGCGGCAATCGCGGCGGTCGTGACCACGCGAACGGCCATGCCTCCGATGCTTCGCGGGCGCCTACGACGCCCGCCAGAAGATTGAGGAGCTGCGGCGGAAGAAGTCAGCCACTGCAGGCGACAACGACGGCTTCCCCCGCCTTCTCACCGCGACTTCGCAACTTGATCCTCCCCGAGAAGTTCAAGCCTTTGGGGATCACCAAGTACGCCGCTAGCCAGGACCCCATCTAGTGGCTCAGGTGCTACGCCCTCTCCATCGAGAACGCTGGCGGCAACAACGACACCAAGTGCCTCTACTTCCCCTTCTGCCTGGACCAAGCTCCGCTCACATGGCTCGAGTCGCTGGACAAGCACTCGATCGACAAGTGGGACCAGCCGAAGGAACAATTCACCGAAGAACTTCGCGGGCGCCATGGGCCGATCGGGTACTCACATGGACCCGGCCATGGTCAAGCAGAACAAGGCGAGACCCTTCGTAAGTACATGTGCCGCTTCTTCGACAAGCGCGCTACCGTAGTCGATGTCACCGACAAGGAGGTCATGGACCTCTTCCAAGACGGCCTTTACCACCGCCGCACATTTGAAGACTTCGGTCGTCGCCGCCCCAAGTCCATCCCACACCTCAAGGACATGATCACGTCCGGGCGGATGAAGAAGACAAGGCCAACGCCAAGTACGATGCCATCCGTGGCAAGAACAAGCAAAACGCGGGCGGCGGCAGCGGCAACAACGGGAACCAAGGCGGTCGCAGCAACAACAACAACTACTCGGGTCCCAACCGCAAGCTCAAGCCAGACAACACCGTCGTGGCTATCCGGCGCCTGCGAAGGAGAACTCGAAGAAGAACTCCGGCGGCTTCAAAGACTTGTCGAAGGAGAAGTGCCCGTGGCATCCGGACGGCAACCACACTACCGAGCAGGTGCTACCAACTCGAGCGAGCACTCAAGAGTACACCGAGCCACCGCACCCTCACAACAAGAAAGGCAAGAAGAAGAACGATGGAGACAATGGCGAGTTCCGGGAACCCAACAAGACTCGTCAACATCCTCTTCGGCGGACTACCCGGCGAGGCGAGAGCAAAAGGCTACCCGTCGAGAAGTCATGAGCATTGAACCGGCGGTCCCGACCCCTCTCGGGTGGTCGGAGGTACCCATTACCTTCTCCCCGCGCGGATCAATGGACCAACTTCTCCAAACCAGGGCGGTTCCCTCTCGTCCCGAAGCCGGTGGTCACGGGCTCCAAACTCAACAAGGTCCTCATCAACGGTGGAAGTGGGCTCAACGTCCTTTTCACCAAGACCTTGAAGAAGATGAAGCTCGACATCACCCACATGCTCACCAAGAGCAACACGCCTTTCTACGGCATCGTCCCCGTAACGCGGCTATCCCACCGGGCTCGGTGGTCCCGCCATTACCTTCGGAGAATCTCGGGACAACTACCGTACCGAGTACATCAAGTTCGAGGTCGCGGACTTCGAGACATCCTACCACGCCATCCTCGACGGACCGGCCATCGCCAAGTTCATGGCGGTGCCCCACTACACCTACTTGGTACTCAAGATGCCGAGTCCAGCAGGTGTACTCTCTCTCCAAGGGGACTTGAAGATCTCTCACGACCGCGACACCGAAGCCGTGGAGATCGCCTCTACAAATCAAGTACCCAACGCAATGATGGAGGTCTACACCGCGTCGAAGAACCTCGCAACAAGTGAACTCGACATCCCTAAGAAGTCTGACAAAGGCAAGAAGCCTCGCCCACCGAGGAGGTTCTAGTCAAGACGATCGACCTCGGGACGAGCGACAAAAGAAGACCACCACAATTGGGGCCGGCCTCGACCCCAAATAGGAAGACACGCTCATCGGCCTTCCTCCGGGATAACCGCGACATCTTCGCGTGGAAGCCGACGGACATGCCGGAGAGTGCCCGGGGAGTTGATCGAGCACCGCCTCAACGTCGATCCTAAGGCCACCCCCAAGTGACAACACCTCCCTTTGTTTCGCCGACGACGGACGAGATGCCATCAAGAAGAAACTCGCCAAACTACTCGCTGGCTTCATCGGAGAAGTCTTCCATCCCGAGTGGCTCGCCAACCCCGTCCTCGTCCGCAAGAAGAACTCGAACGAGTGGAAGATGTGCGTCGACTACACCGACCTTAACAAGCACTCGCCCCAAGGACCCCTTCGGGTTGCCGCGGATTGATCAAGTCATCGACTCCGATGCAATCCTCCCCCGCCGATGTCATATGGAACTCACCGCCAGCGGTGGAGCACTACGACGAAGGCATCTCTCGAAGAAGACGGAGACCGGTTGACATCGATGGACTCGAAGAAGCTCGGCCGCGCCGCCCTCGTCCAATCGGCAAGGTACCTGGAGGGTATCCGACGCTACCACGACCGCAACGTCAAGGAACGCTCCTTCAACATTGGCGATCTCGTCCTCCGTCGTATCCGAACACGGAAGGACTACACAAGCTCGCCCTCCCCCACGGGAAGGTCCCTTCACCGTGGCAAAGGTGACCGGGCCGGGCTCCTATCGCCTCCAGACACTTGAAGGTGAAGATGTCAACAACTCATGGAACGTCGACCAGCTCTGTCGGTTCTACGCCTAAGTCTACACGACTACCCTGGGGGCTCAAGTCTACACGACTACATCAAGACCCCTCCGCCGTAAGCGGCCTCCGGGTCCTGGCTCCAGTCTCCGGACTACTCCTTCGCTGTAAGCGGCCTCCGGGTCCAGGCACTAGTCTCCGGACTACTCTTCTCCAGAATCCAGCCCATGCGGCTACCTACGGATCCTGGGCTGCGACGAGCGACAAGGACTCTAGCAGCGGTCTACTGAGAGACCATGTACTTCTAGATCCAGCCTACACGGCTACCTACGGATCTACTGCTGTAAGCGGCTACTCGCCCTAGCACCACTTAGCCGTAGGCGGCCTCCGGGTCCTGGCGACTACTCTGTAACTACGGCCCTGGCCATCCAGGTGTACTTCTTCAGTAATAAAGTTTGATTGTTCATCAACTTCTTTACTGTCTACTTCCCTCAACGGGACTACTGCCGAGTACGACTACTCGCGACAACTCCACGATGGGACTCCGCACTCTGAGATCGCGACTACGAGTACTCATTGATGGAACTTTTCTTCATTAATACTTAAACAATTTCTTTACAATTGTTTTTGTACATCAATTGCTACGAGCTAACTATTACGAGACTACGGAGATTAAGCTTGTCGGCGACTTGCTCCGCAATGGGCCCCATCTCGCTCCCAGCGGCTCCGCATATCGCTCGTCGGTACGGTTGGCGGCTAGCCCGCCAGCGACTACATCCACGGGCGCCTTCCGGAAGTAGGACTTCATGAAGGCCAGCACCTGGTTCGGGATCGACTTCGCCAGATGCTTCATGTAGGCTGCCAGCCGGCTGGGGGCTTCCTTCAGTCGATCCACGAGTGGTGCTATCTTGGGGCTGCCAGGATGAGGCACCATGAGTCTTGCGATGGGGACCGCGGCTTCTTCAAGCTCCATCAGCTGGGCCCGCAGCCCCTCGCAGTCCTCGTTCGGCTGCACGCAACGATTTGTAGCGATTGATGAGGTCGCGATCGGAGGCAATACGAAGCTCCTTGTGCTTGTTGTGCTTGTCGCACTCGTAGGCAAGCTCCTTATAATCTAACTCGAGTACCCGGCGGGCCTCCCGCTCCCGTAGAAGAGATTCTTCGCATCCGTCTCCGAAGTCTTCAACCTGCTCTACCCGGGCCTCAAGCTCGCAAACAACAAAGACAAGCGGGTTAGACTACCTCCAACAAGTACTCAACAAGACAAGTGGTGTACCTTTGTTCTCCCGCACCAAGTCGTCGCTCTTTGCCTCGCATCTCCCGGATGTCGTTGTGGTACTTGGCGAAGGTGGTATCAAGCTTGGACCGGCCGCGTGCTTCCGGGACTTCGGGAGTTGGTCCTCCAGCCGCCTCCGCCCGAAGCACCGCGTCGCCGAAGCCTTGAAGCATGTTGGACTTCTTGCGGGACCTCTCCACGACGTCCTCCACGGGGCAATACACATCAAATGGGTACTCGATGCTAAAGGATTGACTACTCGGGAGTTACGATTACTCACCTTCATCCACTTTGCTCGGCTTGGCGGACCGCCTCCGGATGCCGAGCCACCGTTGCGGGTCGACCAAGTCGTCCGCCGGCAACTCTACCCCCGCCATGACTACTTGTGGAGGCTTCGGTCATCGGTGCGGATCGGATGGGCTCCGCGTCTTGGATCTCGGGGAGCGAACAACCACATCCAAAGTGGGTTCGGCCGTGTGGTGGTCTCCTCTCCCTCGGTCGTCGCGGCGGCTCCTCCCGCGGCCACCTCCATCGGCTCGGGGGCTCCTCCGGTAGCCTCCCGAGTTCCCGGTGTCAACCTCTCCATTGGCACCGCTGCGGGGATTTCGCTCCCTTCGGCCTCGGCGCTTGTCAACAAGAAGACAAGTGCATCGGCGTCATCCGATGACTATGACTACTCTTTGAGGGGTACTATAGCCTCGGCGAGTACTCACCTTCGACCACGCCGGCTTTGGGCAACGTAGCCTCGGCCGGCCGGCGCTACGGGCTCCGCCTGAGGGGCGGGAGCGGACTCCTCGGCGGGCGGCGCGGCTTCTTCTTTCGCCACCGCTATAGAGGGTTCATCCCCCCTCCCGGGACGGCATCCGTTGATTTCCCGCACAAGACACAAGTTGGTTGTCAATCAAGTTCGACTACTACAAGGCAACTACTACTCGGGAAGATCCAACACTTACAAGCTTGACCGGACCACCGTCACGGTCGGGGCACCGAGGATGCCGGCGATGTCCACCGATCCCGGCCTCGGCGAGCACCTCCTCTTGCGCCTCGCGGCCGCCGCCCCTTGCGACGCACGGCGGCCGGTGCGGTGCTCTCCCCGCGCTTCCGCGGCCACCACTTCCTCCGCGGCGGCAGGCCGCGCGGCCTCGTGCTCTCTTGACGAGCGGGGGGCGGCGCTCCATATGCGCTAGAAGCTCTTCGACGGGGGGGGGCTGGGCTACGACTCCCGGCCGGCCTCCCCCACCGTGTCCAACTCGCCTTCTCGCCCGATCAACGGGCTCCGTAGGAGGCAACTCCCGCAAGCAAGGAAACGTCTTCATCAACAAGTGAACTCGAGGCACGAGTACTCGACTACATTACTCAAGATGGCTTACCTCTCGGGGACGTGGTCTCGGTGACCTTCGGCCTTCTTCGACACGCGCTTGCGGGACGCATTACGCGGCTTCCGTTGCGGCGCGGCCGAGGCTAGCTTCTAGGCTAGTCGGTGGATCCCGCACGAGGGGAACGTGAGGCAAGCCAGGACGGCTGAACCTCGACCGCAGCTGGAAGCGGTCCTGCAGCGTCTCCTCGTCGTCGTCCTCGTCGGACGCGTCCTCCACGACAACGGTGTCATCTCCTTCGCCGACCTCCCGCCGCTCTTTGGCCTTGGTTTTTCCCTCCTTCGGGATCTCGACTTCCCCGAGGGGGCGGCGGCGGCTCGAGAGACAAACTTCTTCAAGTCGTCCGACAAGACACAACTCATCGGCGCGACTACTCACACGGAATGGGTACTCGACACGGGGGTACGGCTACTTACCTCCTTCGGCGGGCGCGCGGCGGGAATACTCCGGACGGGGCACGTCGTGTATGGTGGCATGTCCTTGAAGATTCACGCCGACCGTCGACAATGTCATCGTCGTCGACTTCGTCTCCGGGCATCCGCGACGTGTCGTCATCGCCGGTGTACTCAAACCCAAGGGTGTCGCGAGCCATCGGTGGTTGCACCACGCGCTTCATGAAGCCGAAGGCCACGTGTTCGGCCCTCGGCCCGGCTTCCCTTAGCACCTTTATCCGCGCTAACAACTCGGGGAGCTGGATCCCCTCCTGCATCGTCGGCTCCGTGTTCCACCACGGGCAATGCTTGGGCTGCTTCCCGCTCGGCTTCGGCAACCCCGGATGGTGGTTCGTGATGTAGAACCGCTTCACCTTCCAGTCTTGGTTGGAGTCGATGAGCTTGTACGAAAGGTACTGCTCGGCGGCGTCCTCCCGCATTTGGATTCCCGCTCCTCCGACTACCCGCGGGTTGCTGGCGCTCGGTTGCGGCTTCACCCTGAAGAACTTCCGAACGAGATCCAATGGGGCTTGATCCCCGTAAACGCTTCACGAAGTGGACGAAGACGGCGGTGTGGAAAATACCGTTGGGGTTGAGGTTGAGGTACTCGATGCCGTAGTACCCCATGAGCCCCCTTGAAGAAGTTCCTCGCGGGAGCGCAAGCCCGTGCTCGCGAAGCGCGCGAACATCGGGATCTCGTCTTCGCTCTTCTCCATCGGGTACGGATCCCCGGCGGCGGCCCTCCACATGTCCACCTCCTTCTCCCGGATGAATCCGCTGTTGAGGAGGGCCAGCAAGTCTTCGGTCTTCGCCTTCGACTTCTTCCACTCGCGGTTCGGATCTGGCCGCGGTGGAGACATCGGCGGTGCTGCCCCTGCGGCAGATCCGGCGGCTTCGTCGCGGCTCCTCTTCTTCCCGCCGGTGGTCTTCGTGGTCTTGGACGGCGACGGCTTCATCCTCCAAGTGCACGGCGTCTTCACGCGCATTCGCTCGGGCGCTACTCCGGTGGCTGCGGACGGCGGCGCACTCAGATCTATAGCGGCGGCGGCGTGCGCTGGCGGCGATTACGGCCAAGATCTATTTGAAATGGCTATAGCCGCGTAGGGTGAAAAACCCTAAGGGCTTTGGCTTCTATTTAGAAGTCAACGCGGCCCTCCAATGGCGGACGGATAAGTTTGCGCTCGGGCCGACTCGGCGGCCGCGCGTGACCCTTCAACTTCAACTAGTCGACGCGCCTCACCTCGGGGGCTCGGCTACTTCTACTCGACTACCTGGGAAGCGACAAGACTCAGGAGCATCTCAAGACACATTCTACAAGATGACACTTCAATTCGAGAGGAAGTACTTGACTCAAGGCTCGGGGGCTCCGTGCCACGTGTCCTTCGGTTTTTTCTCCGGATTTTTCGGGATATTCTTGCCAAGACTTCAGATGGACCCTCAGCCAGAGCCTACGACTCAACCTAAGGCTCGGGGGCTACTCCATATGGAGTGCGATTTTGCAATCACACTTCCATATCAGCTTCGGCTTCAAGACAACACGGGCATTGTTGAAGACCTTCGAGGGCAGCACTCGAGGACGCTTGGGACTACTCGAGAAGACTTCAGGATTGCTCAAACATCGGCCGGAGTACATTACGGCCTCGGGATGCTTCGACTACTCTTGAGGACTTTTGACTTGTAGTACTCGGGGACGCTTGAGGACTACTCGTTAAGGCCGTCAAGACTACTTGAAGCTATCCTTCTCGACTACAAAGTACTCGGGGGCTTGTCGTGTGGACCTCCCCGGGCCCACTACCTCGGTGGGTACCGGGACCGACTACTCGGTAGGCCCCCGGGACTACCCGACTTGCGCGCGCACGGCACCCGACGGCGTGAAGCACAAGGACTACGAAGGAGAAGTACTCGGTTAGGAAGTTGTACATGTCCCGCACGGTATGGAAGACTCCTAGACGTACTCGACTAGTGCTCTCTCCCTACTTCGACTTGTAACCCCGCCTCCTGGACTATATAAGGCGAGGCGGGGACCCCTCTCTCATCATCTCATCACACGGCGTACAATTGCACCATCTTGTAATCGTACCCAATCAATCCGAGCTACGCAGGCATATAGGACGTAGGGTATTACGCACCTCGCGGCCCGAACCTCGTCTAAATTGTGTGCCACGTGTCTCTTCCTTCGAGTTACCGATCTCCCGTGAGGCCACATTCATCTACTTCGGGTACTCCCCTTAGTAGGTTGCCGGTCTAAAACACCGACAGAACCGGCTAGAGAAGTGATTGAAGCGACTAATGCTTGGATTGAACCGGATCTCTCTGTTGTGGAACATCCTTTGAGGATTCTTGATGTAAAAGAAAGAAAAACTCAAAGGCAATCAGTAAAGATTATAAAATCCAATGGAGTCATCATACCGTAGAAGAAGCTACATGGGAAACTGAACATTATCTCAATGAGAATTATCCGGGTTTTCTTGAATCAAGGCAACGTAAGTTCCTTCCCCTACTTGATCTTTTAAATCCTAATCTCGGGACGAGATTTCTTTTAAGGGGGTAGGCTGTAACATCCCTGATGTTTATTTGTGCTAATGACATTAATTAGATGGGTTAATCAAGGTTAATTAGCTTCTAAGCATGTTTGACATGTTTTGTCACAAATTTGCACAAAAGACATTGGTCAAAATCCCAAATCACGGTCAAACCCTAGATCTCCTTAAAGGCTGATTTAGTTTTCTTGCGCGTTCTCCAAATTTCACTATAGAAGTTCAAAATTGGCCAATATGAAAGTTGTTCGTTATTTTCGGGAACACATTTTTTGTAATTGGTGGACATTCCAATTTTGAGTGCAAATTGGCCAAAAATCTAGTTGAATGCGCCGTGAACAAGTAACTAGAGCCGTGGAGAAAAGGCAACTTCGGCCGACGTTCCCGGACAAACCGTTGATCAAAACATATGACACCCTTTGGGAAAGTTGTAGATCTATAGCTCCTTTGCAACTTTTGTTTTTGGAGATTTTCAAGTTTGTTGACAATTTTTGGAGTTTCGTAATTTCGAAAGCGGGACCACGAAATAAAAACGGACGGTGACGTAGAGCCGTAGTACGCCGGGGCATGCACGGTGCCACCGGTCGCCTCCCCGGCATGGCCCGCCCGTCGAGCCTCCTTGCCGGCCGTCATCAAAACCCGACACTCGTGGACGTCGCTTCCTTTTTTTTCTCTCTCGCCGTCGCACGAGTCCGCGCAAGGCGGGGGCTCCGCCGCCGCCGCACGGACCGTCGTAGCCGCGACCGGCCTCCGCGAGCGCCACATCTCCACCTCCCCGTCCGAACCCCTCCTTGCCCCTCCCTCGGCACCGCCGCACCGCCGCCGGCCGCGCCGGACCAAGCCGTCGCCGGCCACCGGCGAGCACGGCGGACGCCAAGGGCGCGCCACGCCGGCCGCCGCCGACGGCGCCGTCCTCGGTCCAACCGCCGCCCTCCAACTCTCTAACACGGTGCGTAGCGGCCCGTGCCGTCTCTTCCGGCCAAGTCCGCCGCCGCCGGCCGTGAATTCCGGCGGCGGTGCGGGCGGTCCTCCCGGGGACCACATTGCAAGATTCGAGTTCTTCGTAGGGAGTTTTCCGCAAAGTAGGGGCCGCTCCGTAAATCCGAAAAGAAAGTCAAGGGTCCGGGGTAAATGTGTGTTAGGGTTTCTAGATGAGCCTTAGAAAATTCATTAAAAATCGTAGAAAAATCAGAAAATGCAATCCAATTTTGTTGGGTTCCTGGAGAAGAAACCTATCTTTTCTAGAAAACATTATAGGGTTTTCCTTGCAGTTTTTTAATTAAAATTTCAAACTCGGTTTGGTGTGTTTTTGGTGTAGTTTAAAATATACACATGCTATGAACTTGATTTTTGGATATGTTGCTCTTTATGGCATGTATAGATCTGTGGCAAACGTTTGCATGATTTTGATATGTATATTTTCAGTTATGATTTTTGTAAGCTTTAAGCTAGTTTAAGTTTGATGCTTTTTATAGCCCCTTTAATGATCTTTTATGTAACCACATGTGTACCCTAGGGTTTTTCCTTGTTGAGTAGTACCTCCGGTAGAGTGGGTTTGATTTTAGGAAACTGTTTAATAGGTGATTTGGGTTTAATCTTGTGTAGGAGTTTAAATTCAAAATCTGAAAAATAATTTGAATCTGCAACCATGCTTTGGTCCGAAACTCATTTTTGGCATAAATGACCTGTAGGAAAAAGTTTAGATCAAAAAGTTTATTAAATCTTTTTATATGAATTAATGGTGTTTTACTAGGCTGAATTTTGTCTTTTTCGTATAAATTAATGTATAAATGATCTTAAGCTATATTTTGGTTTGAGAGCTTAAATTGGACTTATGTTGTTGTGTGCAAAATTTTAGTTTCATTTGAGATGTTTTTGATTTAATATGGACCTATGGTTGAAAGGCTTGTTTTAAGTAATTAAATAAAGAAATAGCAATTAAAGTGTTAAATTGTGAAATCATGTTTGTTCTTGTTTTTATTAATTTAAACACACCCCCTTACTGTTTGGCGAAGTTAAATAAGTTAATTTGCTTATATGTACACAGTCACCATCAATATTAACTTTAATTAATGCATATGCATGTATACGTGTAGATTTGCGGACGGTACGTACACACTCACCCGGGAGGGAGACGGGACCGTTGATGGTGAGCTGAACCATCTTGGTGTGCAGCAAGACCTGGACCAAAGTCCAGAAGAGCCCAAGGCTAGTGTTAGTGTTGAGTCAGAGGAAGGCAAGCACCGGTTTCATCTAACCCATTTTATAAATTAAAATCACGTCCTTTACCTTTCAGTACTTACTCTTTACTTTGTGCATTTAAGTTTCAGAAGTTGTTTTGAAACCTAGTTGCATGATCCTTAGGACTCCTATGCTCTCTTACTAGTATGTTAGGAACGCTAGTGCCAAGCTCTAAGGATACGGTAGAAGTCGAGTAATGACTCATTGCTCGCGAGATATAGGATGCTTATGTTGGAATCATAAGTTGGTTAAATTGACTCGCTCATGTGGTAAGAGCAATGGGTTCGGTCTCGACCGAGTCGCATTGTGCTTTGGTTTAAGCTATTGAACGTACCAAGTGCTTGTCGGGAATGGGACCGGTAAGCCTAGTACCTAATGAACCGATGCGGGAATTTTATCGCTACTACTCTTGAGATGTGTCTCCCGGTTTGCTCCCCGACGGTGCAAGTGTGATCCTGGACGGGCCGTGTGAGGGCGTTCCGGTAACCTTGTACTTAGGACTCGTAGCATCTTTTCTTAATGCGGGGAATGACGGGAACCGCCTGGTCGGGGTAGACCCCGCATTCGCTTTTATTTGTTTTCTTGGGGTCTACTTTCTTCCGTGTATCTTGGGTTTACCTTCCAAGGATATAAGTCGATCGATCGTCGGTCACTCACCGTTGTCCGAGTCGGCTTGACCACCGGCTACCCCACATTTTGGATTAATATTGTTACATGTTTAATATTGTTTGCACAACATGCTTGTTTAGTACAGGTGCTCACCTGGAATGGTTAAAATACTAGAATTGGAGCTAAAATCTGAAAATAAGGATCAACTCTTAGTTGCTTTTGGCAAAACAAACCCAACGACCAAAAAGCCTTGCATGTCTAGCCGTACTTTATTTTTTTGTCGGGTAAGTCTTGCTTTGAGTGTTAGTACTCGGCCTTGGTTAATTTGTGGTTTTCGGGTAACCCCATCCGGCCCGGCTCTATTCCGGATGGTTGGGAGCTTGAGTGGGAGAACGATGTTGATGAGTGATACTCTATGGATGGCCTCCCATGTGTATCTTCCGCTAGTTTTATTTCCGTTGTTTAAACTGCGAATCACGTTTACTTTTATGTATGAAAAACCTGGTTTGTAATATTAAGTACTTATGAACTTGTGGACTTTTATGTAATGTAATGTTGTACTCGGTCCCGCCTTCGTGTGGGCTTAGCGCATATCTCGATCCTCGTTGTAAGTGATTCACCGGGCTTTACCCGGCGGAAGCGACGAATAATTCTTTATTATTGCTCAATGGCCACGTTGTCGGTGTTTTAGACCGGCAACCTACTAAGGGGAGTACCCGAAGTAGATGAATGTGGCCTCGCCGAGATCGGTAACTCGAAGGAAGAGACACGTGGCACACAATTTAGACAGGTTCGGGCCGCGAGGTGTGTAATACCCTACGTCCTGTATGTTGCGTAGCTCTGGATTGATTGGGTACAATTACAAGATGATGCAATCTTACGCCGTGAGACGAGATGATCGAGAGAGGGGTCCCTACCTCGCCTTATATAGTCCGGGAGGCAGGGTTACAAGTCGGTTCGGGGAGAGAGTACTAGTCGAGTACGTCTAGGAGTCCTCCATACGGTGCGGGACATGTACGCCTTCCTAACCGAGTACTTCTCCTCTCGTAGTCCTTGTGCTCCACGCCATCGGGTGTCGTGCGGCGCAAGTCGGGTAGTCCCGGGGGCCCACCGAGTAGTCGGTCCCGGTACCCACCGAGGTAGTGGGTCCGGGGAGGTCCATACGACAAGCCCCCGAGTACTTTGTAGTCGAGAAGGATAGCTTCAAGTAGTCTTGACGGCCTTAACGAGTAGTCCTCAAGCGTCCCCGAGTGCTACAAGTCAAAAGTCCTCAAGAGTAGTCGAAGCATCCCGAGGGCTGGAATGTACTCCACCGATGTTTGAGCAATCCGAAGTCTTCTCGAGTAGTCCCAAGCGTCCTCGAGTGCGCCCTTGAAGGTCTTCAACAATGCCCGTGTTGTCTTGAAGCCTGTCGGTGCGGAATATGGTCCCGACACTAACCGAAGAGATAGCGCCGAGGTCTATCCCTCAATGGTCGATGCTAAGCAACAAGTGACACAAGGTTTTTATCCTGGTTCCGGCCGAGGGGGCCGTACGTCCAACGGGAGTGTGCTCTCGGCACTATATTGCTCAGCACCGGGGGTGCTTGTAGTGGGGCGGCTACAAGCAAGGCGGGAGAGGAAGAGAGGCTTCCAAGTCCCTGGCCGAAGATATTGTGGGAGGATGGGTGAGTGAGTATGTGGTGCCTTTTGAGTTCGGGTCCGAGTGAACTCTGTCTTCGTGTTCTCCTCTTCCGTCCCCCGCGGTCGGGGGGTTCGCTCCCCTTTTATAGCTCAAGGGGGAGGCGAATTACATGCACGCCGCGCTATCTAGCTACGTGGGGGGGAGTGCGACGTGCTATCTTTGTAGAATGGGCGGCCGTCGGTCGATCCTTGCAGCGATCTGGTCATCATGGCCTGACTTGTACCCGTACAGTGGCGGTTCGAGGGTAGTAGAGCAGCGGATGGCGGTGATATCCCCTGATAGGCTCGAGGGAGGTGCTGACGCAGGCCCGTACGGAGTACAGGAGTAGGCAGAACGGCGTTCCTTCCCGATGCGTCTCGCAGGGCTGGAGTCGTTGCTACAGGGCCTGGCGTGCGCCTGCACGCGCGGGTACGGCGGCCACGCCGTTACGGCGGCAGGGATGGCAGTCCACCGGCCTAGCGCCTCCACCTAACCCTGTAGGGTCACAAGAAAGTGAATCGAGGGTGCGCCGGCCCCCTTTCGAGGGCTCGGCGCGTTAGCCGTACTGGAGCGTGCGCACGGTGTCACGGGACTGACACCGGCCGCGCTGCACAGTCCCCTCCCACAGTGGCGGGGATGGGCTCCTCCCTGGGGAGTTGGTGCGGCGGCACCGGGGTGCGAGCCCCGGGCGCATGATGGCGCCGTCCCGCCGGCGTCGGGCGTTAAATGCCCGTGTACGGGAGCCGCCGCACGCGTGAGGGGCGCCCTCGAGCGTGGCGGACCCCGGCCGAGGGCGGGCGTACCCTCGAGCGAGGCGGAGCTCGCTCGAGGGGAAGTGCTGCCCCTCGAACGGGGCGGAGCCCGCCCAAAGGGAGCACGCATCCTCGAACGGGGCGGAGCCTGTTCGAGGGGATCTCTAGGTGGGCCGTCCCGATGGGCCGTCAGAGTCCCTGTGGCGTGGGCCGTGCCCTGCATGGTTAGGCACCTGCATGGTTAGACTTAATGTGTTCTGGTTTCGTTGCGGGTTTTAAGTGAGGTTTTCCCCATTGTTTAAGGGGACCCCTAGGGCTGTCCCCGACAGTAGCCCCCGAGCATCTGTGGGTTTGCCATTGAGGCTCCCACAGATGCTGGGACCTACTGATAGGACGTTCTTCCCTCCTTGTTTTGCGAACGCTTTCCGTGGGGCCGCGTCAGCGGACCCGCGGGTCTAGCCCCCGAAGCCCTGCAGGAGTGTGGGTGCTCCTGCAGGGGTTAACCGCGAGAACTTTGGTCAGAGGGCGTGGCACATATTCCAACCGGCATCGGCGGTGTTTCAGCCGGCTTCGGGGGTGCACGCGCTGCTGGCACTGTCTCCGGCGGGTGCAATTTCAAGGAGGTGTAGCCGTGCGCCGAGCCCCCGAGCCTTGGCCCGTTCGAGGCGATCGGGTAGAGCTTGGCGACTTGTTTTTTAACGCGCCCTCGCCGTCCCTCCGCGGGACGGAGGGTGAGGTTTCTGCAACTCCCATCGAGCGGGTCGCGAATTGCGGATTCCTCTTCGAGCTGGTAGCGGGTGGTTCAAGTGGACGTCCATGCCCCGTTCGATAAGGGTAGGCTGCGCGGTCCGGAGACACGTCCATGGAAGCGCTTGCATGGGTTTGCTAGGTGGGGCTCGGTCCCGTTCGCTAGGGACCGAGGGCGCGGAAGCTCTCCCTCGGTGGGATCCCCCGACTAGGTGCCCTCGCTGGCTCTCGAACACGACATGTTCCGAAGCCTTGAGCCGACGGGCTCGAGGAACGGTTCGAATGCGCGTGCCCTCGTCGTCCCTAACTCGCGATCCGAGGCGCCCGTTCGAACCCGTCGAGGGTCGGGCTTCGGACCCTCGATCGCAGGGGCCGTGCGGGGGTGGCGCACGGGCGGTCCCGTCTTTTCACGTCCCGCGGCCGTTGAGGGGCACGGGCGAGCCGGCCCTCGAGGCGCGGTTGGTAGCGCAGCGTATGTGCCCTTCCTTGGAGAATCGATATTGTCTCGAGCCAAGGGCTCGCGCCGCTCGAGGGTTTTACGTGGCATGGGTACCCGCGGTGCCTGCTCTACATCGAGCAGGTCCCGAGCGGCCTTCTCACGTCGATGTCCCTTCGAGGGCTGACATCGTTTTGAGCCGAGGGCTCGCGCCGCTCGAGGGTTTTACGTGGCATGGGTACCCGCGGTGCCTGCTCTACATCGAGCAGGTCCCGGGCGGCCTTCTCACGTCGATGTCCCTTCGAGGGCTGACATCGTTTTGAGCCGAGGGCTCGCGCCGCTCGAGGGTTTTACGTGGCATGGGTACCCGCGGTGCCTGCTTTACATCAAGCAGGTCCCGGGCGGCCTTCTCACGTCGATGTCCCTTCGAGGGCTGACATCGTTTTGAGCCGAGGGCTCGCCCCGCTCGAGGGTTTTACGTGGCATGGGTACCCGCGGTGCCCGCTTTACATCAAGCAGGTCCGGGCGGCCTTCTCACGTCGATATCCCATCGAGGGTTGCCCTTGTCTCGAGCCGGGGGTTCGCCCCGCTCGAGGGTTCTCCTTGCTTGGCAAGGGACCCGGTCATTAAATTCCTCGCGAGCCGAGGCCGCGGTTTTTGCAGCGCGGGCGCGTCTTTTTAGGCGCTGAGGCCGCGCGCGCGCGCGTAGTGGGCGGCGTGGCAGGTGGACGTGACGGCTTCGCCTCGGTCCCTGCGGGTCTTCGCCGTAATGATGGCCCGCCTGCAGTGACGTGGCTGCCGCAGTCGTGGTGGGGCCTGTCCGTCGTCGTGAGGGGAAGATTCCCTGCAGTTAATGCGAGCGGGGCATCCACTCCGGAGAGCTCGCCCGTCGGCTTATAAATCTGAGGGAGTGGGGAGACGGCGGTTTTTTACCTTAGTGTCTCACCATTTTCAGTCCCCCGCCCCTTCGTCTTCGTCTCGCTCTTGCCACCGTGCGGTGTCGCCGTTAGAGCCTTTTCTTCCGTTCCTTGTCCTCCGCTCCCGCTTTTCTTTGCCTTCTTCATGGCGCCGCCTCGGACTCCCCTCACGATCTTGGAGCCGTACGCCCGGGAGAGGTCGACGGTGACCCGACCGGCCCTTGGCGAGCGGCGGTCGCCGCCGGCCAGCTGGCGGCCAATGAAGACGGACGTCCGGCGGAGTGGATAGTGCCGCCGGCCGCGACCGCGCGCCCAACCCACCGGAGGGCTACGTGGTGAGCTTCATCCGCTACCACGAGCGGGGCTTCAACGCGCCGGCGAGCACCTTCATGCGGGCGATGTGCCACCACTACGGGGTGGAGCTGCACAACTTCGCCCCCAACGCGATTTCGCAGGCGGCCACGTTCGTGGGCGTCTGTGAAGGGTACCTGGGGATCCCAGTCAATTGGGAGCTCTGGGTACACCTTTTCCGCGCGGAGCTCATCACGCAGCCCACGACGGAGCCGAGGACCCGCCGCGCGATGCGAGCCGGCAGGATGTCGCTTGCCCTATGGGGGCAATTCAAGAACGTCTACATCCCCTGCACCATGACGACGAACAACGCCGGCTGGGAGCGGGGATGGTTCTACTTGCGCAACGCCGAGCCCGGCCTCCCCCCCTACACCGGTCGGGTGTTCAAGGAGAGGCCTGACTCTTGGGGCTACGGGGTGTCTACGCCCCAGCATCGGAGGCGGCAGGAGTCGGTCCTGGCCGCGCTGCAGCGCCTGGCGACGATGGGGCTGAACGCGATGGGTGTCCCCGCCTTCCTTCATCACCGGCGGATCGTGCCGTTGATGGAGAGGCCGCTTTGCATCTTCGAGATGACAGAGGCGGCCAACCCCGTCGACCTGGCGAGGTCGCGGATGCTCTCGACGCCCCTCGAGCGGCCGTACGCGCTCACCCGGCGCGGAGCGCCGTCGACACCCGGGTGCCGCCGCCTGCGGGTCGGACCCCATGGGACCTCGAGATGCTTCCCACCGGCTCGCTGGTGAGTTTGGCTCTTAGTTTTGTTTTGGTTCTTGCTCTCGCTTCTGTCTCCTGACGCGCCATCGTTGCTCCCGTGTGCAGCTGGTGAACTTCACCATCGCCAAGTCCGTTCCGCCCACCCCCGACTCCCGCGCGCTTGGCCGGGCGGCGCAACGGCGGCGGCAGGGGAGCGGGCGGCGCGCGGGGAGGGAGCGCGCGAGGCGACATCAAGCGCGCCACGACCGGCGGTCCGCGGAGTGCCGGCGGCGAGAAGAGCCGGGGCTCTCCTCCCCGGGGACCGAGGATTACTCGTCCTCGGAGGAGGACGAAGAGGAAGAGGCTGAGGGGGAGGGCCCCTCCGACGGGTGGCATCCGCGCCTCCGTCGCCGGAGCCGGCGCCGGTGGCGAGGGCGGCATCGCACGGGGCGGGCGCAACGGCGCCCGCCGCCGGCCATCGACATCGGGGGACGGCGTGTGCCGCGGAGGTGCCGGCGCGCGCCACGCAGGCGCGCGCGCGGCGGGCGCGCCTACGCGCGCGCGAGGCGAGCGTGCTCCGCGCGCGCGCGGCGGCGTCGTCGGCGGCGCTACGGCAAGCGTGCCCGCACGCCGGGCGAGCGTGCCCGCGCGCGCGGTGGTACCTTCGGGAGCGCGCGCGGCGGCGGCGGGAGGCGCGGCGGCGGGCGCGCCAAGCGCACCGGCCTCATCCGCCGAGGCCTCGAGGTAAAGGAACGAGCCTTTTCCTCTTCGAGGTTAGGAGCTTGTCTTTTTGCTTGGTTCGATTGGTTGATGTCCAGGCGCTCTAATCCTCTCGTCCGTGCTGCGCGGGGTGGTGCCAACCGTGCCTCCTCTCGCACCAGCCAAGGTGCGAGGACGGACACATCTATTCCCACCCGGCGGCGCTCGTCGAGGCCGTCACGGGCGGGGGCGAGCACGGCGGCGGTGGGCGAGAGCCCGCGGGGGTCCGGTGGAGGCCTCGAGGCCTCGGCGGCGGCGATCGTCCGCCGCGGGGCGGCGGCGGTCGCCGAAGGCGGCCGGTGCCGGCCGTCGTGGGGACGCGAGCGCGCGGCGGCGGCAGGTGGTGGAGGCGCAGCCCGCGAGGTCGTTGCTGCGGAGGCGCGGCCGCGCGCGGCTACGAGAGGAGGCGGGGGCGCGCGCAACCTGTGGCGGCGCCCGTGGAGGCGGCGGCACGGCCGGAGGTGGTGGCCGCGGCGCCGCGCCGGGCGCCCGCGGCTACGGGAGGCGCGAGTGGAGGTGCCGGCGGAGGCGGCACAAGCGGCGGCGCCCGCCGGTGCTGCGGGCGGAGGTGGTGGAGGTCTCGGACGACTCCCCGCCGCCCGGGTGGGATCGGTGGGCCGGGCGGCCCACGACCCCCCCCCCGAGCCCCGGGGAGGGGGGGCCCTCGTGAGGCGGCACGAGGGTCACATGGTGGCGGGGGGTCGAGGACATGGTGCCGAGGCCTCGTCCTCCCGCGCCGGCCGCCCCCGCCCCGGGTGGAGGGGGCCGTCGACGATCCCCCTGCGTTTGCCGACGCCGGGGGGGGGAGCGAGAGCTCCGGGGCGAGCTCCGAGCCACCGGCGCCACGCTCAACCGCGTCGTTGAACGAGGCGTTGCGGGTCCATGGCGGCCCCGCATGGCGCGTCTTCCGGGTAGGGGGTCGTCACTTGTTTCCTTCTTTTTCTTATCTTTCGTGTCTTGCTTTCGTGCCGTAGTGCTTACGAATTTTGGTGTGTGGATGCCGGGGAGCTCGAGCGCCGCGCCCACGACAAGTACGATGCGTTCGACCGGGTGAACGCCGAGGTCCACCGGCCTCCGGGAGCGGTGCGGCGCTTTCGACGCGCTTGCTGACGCCCTTAGGACGCCGCGACGGGGGGGCCGGCGTACGGGCCCCGGCTCGGCCTCGACGAGCTCCCCGAGAGCTCGAGGCGAGACACGACGCGTCGCTCGAGCCTCGACCGGGTCCGCGCGGCCCTCATCGATCGCAATGAGGCGCCGTGGAATGCGCGCTCGGACTTGGAGAAGACGCGGACGCTGGCCGCCAACCGGGAGGCGGAGGTGGCCACCGCTCGCGCCGAAACCCGGGAGCTCCGCACGTCGCTTGAGGGGGGCGCAGCGCGGCCGCCGGCCGAGGAGCGGGCGCGTGGGGGCGGAGCAAGCGCGCCAAGGGGGCCGACGACCGAAGGCCGCCCTCGACGCCAAGGCCGCGGCCCTCGTCGTCGCCGAGGAGCGGCTCCCGCAAGAGAGCACCGCCCGCCAAGGGGCCGAGGAGCGGCTTCGGCGAGGGCGGGCCGCCCTCGTCGACGCCCGTGCGGCCGGGAGCGAGGAGCGCACCGCCCACGAGGTGACGCGAAGGCCTTGGCGGCTCGAGATGCCAAGCTCTCCGAGGCCGAGGGCGAGGTGATTATGCTCGCATCACCAACGCCGGTCGGGGAGATATCCCTTCGGGAGCAAGGCGAGACCGTCAAGCGCCTCGAGGCCGGCGGTCGAGGCCGTGCGCCGGACTTCGAGATGGAGAGGAAGCAAGTCGAAGGTGAGCCACCGTTTGACTCTTGCTTGTTGGTTTTTCGTTTGGGAACTCGCATTCCCTTTTTTCGATTTCTTTCTTGCCTTGGCGTTTCCGGTGCTTGGGCACCGCCCGGGGCACGCGGGCGAGCGGGCCGAGGCGCGCAGCTTCCTACAACTCCTCCGAGCGGAGCTGCGGGAGCCGCGTGATGCGGCCCTCGAGACCGCCGCGCCGTCGAGGAGGGCGAGGCCCGGGGCCGGCGCCTCCCCCGGCCGGCCGTCCGCGTGCCCTTGGTGGGCATGTCACCGAGCGGATGCGCGGGCGTTGCGGCCCGGGTGTCCGAGAAGGCCCTCGGAGTGGTGCGGTCCCACTACGAGGTTAACTTCGAGGCGCCGGCGGAGGGCTACATCGTTCCCGAGGGCGTCGAGGACGAGGTGGCCATGGAGCGTGTGGATGCGCTCGGCGCCGACGCCGCCGGGTCGCTCGCCGAGGCCTTCGAGGAGTTCCTCTTCCCGGACGTCGCTGATGCTGCTGCTCCTCCCGCCTGAAAGCAGTTGGGCGCTAGGCCCGTTTTTTGATGTGTATCAGTATTCTGGCCTCGTGGCCTTTGTAAATAAACAAGCTGTTTCATAAACATCTGCTGTAAATGAAGTTATTTGTTTATCACGCTTTTTGTTTCTCCTTCTTCCTGAGGAGATTCTAGTTAGGGGAGTTCGATTTTCGCAGGGGGCCTGCTGGGTTGGAGGCGAGAGAGAAGGGCCATGTCCACGCGGCGTAGGCTATCTCTGGCTCGCGCGCTCCTTCCGCCGTGCCGCCCGCGCCCGTTCGAATCGTGGCTCGAGGTTGAAGTAGGAAACAAACTTAGCGCGCGTTGTTTTGTTTTTTGCGCGAAAAAATGGGACCATTTTGGGGGGGGGGGGTGCCCCCCCGTAGTAGCCCCCGAGGGTAACTTGGGTTTCAGGGGAAAGCCGAGTTATCCTTTTCATTAGACTTGAAGTATTTACATAGTCGTTACCAACTGGGGTGTTGGCCATGTGATTTTTACAACAGAAATACTTGGAAAATCCTAGCTAAGGGTAGAAGCGACGTAGGCCGTTGGATGTTCCAAGCGTTGGTGAGTTCTTCACCGTCCTCGTTGGCCGCCTTGTACGTGCCGGCTTGAGTACCTTCACCACAACGTAGGGTCCCTCCCATGGGGGGCGATAGCTTGTGGCGCCCTCGGTTATCTTGGCGCGGCCTTAGGACCGCATCCCCCTCGCCGAAATCCCGTCGACGTATCTTGCGTGCTTGGTAGCGTCTTAGGGACTCGTTGATACCTCGCGGAATGCATTAAGGCTACGAGGCGTGCCTCGTCCACCGGTCCGGACGAGTCCTCGCGGGCTCGTTGGTTAGCATCCTCGTTATAGCCTCGAACCTTGGGCGACCCGTATTCTAAATCCGTGGGGAGGACGGCCTCCGCGCCGTGGACTAGAAAAAATGGGGTGAACCCGGTGGCTCTGCTTGGGGTGGTCCTTAGGCTCCACACAACCGCTGGTAGTTCTTGGAGCCATTTTCGCCCAGATTTGTTGAGCTGATCGAAAATTCGGGCTTAAGGCCCCGTAGGATCATGCCGTTGGCACGCTCCACTTGGCCGTTGGTCCGTGGGTGTGCCACGGCCGCCCAATCCACACGGATGTGGAACTTGTCACGAACTCCAAGAACTTCCGCCCGTGAACTGGGACCCATTGTCTGTGATGATGGAGTTTGGTACTCCAAAGCGGTAGACGATATCGGTGAAGAATGTCACCGCCTGCTCAGCCCTTAGGTTCGTAATGGGGCGCACCTCCACCCACTTGGAGAACTTGTCGATCGCGACAAGCAAGTGGGTGAAGCCCCCGGGCGCCTTCCGCAGGGGCCCGACGATGTCTAGCCCCCACACGGCGAACGACCATGTTACGGGGATGGTCTGTAGGGCATGGGCAGGCAAGTTGGACTTGCGGGCGTAGAACTGGCACCCTTCGCAGGTGCGTACAATTTCGCTGGCGTCCGCGACCGCGGTAGGTCAGTAAAAGCCTTGGCGGAACGCGTTGCCGACGAGGGTGCGGGGCGCGGCGTGGTGGCCACAGATCCCTGCATGGATGTCCCGTAGGAGCTCGCGCCCCTCGGGAATGGGCACGCACCGCTGTAGGATGCCGGAGGCGGCGCGCTTGTACAGCTCGCCGTCGACGAGGGCAAAAGACTTAGCCATCCTAGCGATGCGCCTAGCCGCGGCCCGGTCCGCGGGGAGCTCCCCTCGAGCGATCCAGGCGATATATTTTTCCCGCCAATCCGCTTGGACAGGAGCCGGCTCGATGTCCATCGCATCGGCCTCGTGGGAGCCGTACCCCTCGAGGAGGGAGAGCACGTACGCCTCGTTCGAGGGGTCCTCGTCCATGGGTTCCGCACCCGTTGGATTCGAGGGAGCCCCCGAGGGTCCGTCGTGGCTCGAGGGGTAGGGCTCGAAGGCGACCGAGGGTTCCGCGATGTCGCGCGCGAAAACGTTCGGGGGAACGGTGATCCGCCCGGACGCGATCTTTGCCAGTTCGTCTGCCTCCTCGTTGTACCGGCGGGGTACGTGGTTGAGCTCAATGCCGTAGAACTTGTCCTCGAGGCCCCGCACGGCCTTGCAGTAAGCCTCCATCTTGTCATCATGGCAGCTTGCGTTCTTCATGACTTGATCGATCACGAGCTGCGAGTCCCCTCGCACGTCGAGGCGCTTGACGCCCAACTCAATGGCGATTTTGAGGCCGCAGAGAAGGGCCTCGTACTCAGCCATATTGTTGGACGCGGGGAAGTGGAGGCGTACTGCGTAGCGCATGTGCTCCCCGAGGGGTGACACGAAGAGCAGGCCCGCGCCCTCGCTCCCGTTTTCATCAGCGAGCCGTCGAAGAACGAGAGTCCGGCACTCGCCCGGATTTGTGGGGGGTGGCGGCGCGTGTCTGTCCACTCAGCGACGAAATCCGCCAGGATTTGCGATTTGATAGCCTTGCGTGGGGCGTAGGCGAGCGTTTCGCCCATCAGCTCCACGGACCACTTGGCGATCCTTCCCGCGGCGTCGGGGTTGCAGATGATTTCTCCTAGCGGAAATGAAGAAACCACCGTGACGGTGTGGGCCTCGAAGTAGTGGCGGAGCTTGCGCCGCGCAAGGACTACCGCGTATAGCAACTTCTGGACCTGGGGGTAGCGCGTCTTCGTGTCCGAGAGGACCTCGCTGATGTAGTAGACTGGTCGCTGCACAGGCAAGGCATGCCCCTCCTCCGCGCGCTCCACAACGATCACGGCGCTCACCACCTGGGTGGTTGCGGCCACGTAGAGCTGCAGGGGCTCGCCGTCCTGCGGCGGCGTGAGGATCGGGGCGTGTGTTAGAGACGCCTTCAGTTTGTCGAGCGCATCCTGGGCCTCGGTGGTCCAGGAGAAACGCTCGTGCTTCTTGAGTAGGCGGTAGAGGGGCAGGCCCTTCTCACCGAGCCGCGAGATGAAGCGGCTCAAGGCGGCAAGGCACCCTAACACCTTCTGCACCCCTTTGATGTCCCGGATTGGACCCATCCGTTCGAGGGCCGCGACCTTTTCAGGGTTGGCCTCGATTCCCCACTGGGAGATGATGTATCCCAAGAGCATGCCTCACGGCACCCCAAAGACACATTTTTCGGGGTTTAATTTGACCCCGTTGGCCCGTAGGCAGTTGAACGCGACGCCAAGGTCGCCAACCAGGTCGTCCGCCTTCCTGGTCTTTACGACGATGTCATCCACGTATGCTTCGACCGTCCGCCCGATGTGATCCCCAAAAACGTGCTGCATGCAGCGCTGGTATGTTGCACCCGCATTTCTGAGGCCGAACGGCATCGTGACGTAGCAGAACGTCCCGAACGGTGTGATGAACGAGGTCGCGAGCTGGTCGGACTCTTTCATCTTTATTTGGTGGTACCCGGAATAGGCATCAAGGAAACAGAGCAATTCACACCCGATTGTTGAATCAACGATTTGATCAATGCGTGGCAAAGGAAAAGGAACTTTAGGACATGCTTTATTAAGACTAGTGTAGTCTATACACATCCGCCACTTCCCATTCTTTTTCTTTACAAGCACGGGGTTTGCTAGCCACGTTGGGTGGAACACCTCCTTGATGAATCCGGCCTCGAGAAGCTTCGCGCAGCTCCGCTCCGATTGCCGTCGCCGCTCCTCGTCGAAGCGGCGCGGCCCGCCGCCGCACGGCGCGGGCGTTTGGCAGGATGTCAAGGGAGTGCTCGGCGACTTCCCTCGGGATGCCTGGCATGTCCGAGGGGCTCCACGCGAAGATGTCGGCGTTGGCGCGGAGGAAGTCGACGAGCACTGCTTCCTATTTGGGGTCGAGGGTGGAGCTGACCCTCAACGCCTTGCCCTCGGGGGCTGCGGGGTCGAGGGGGACCCCCTTGGTCTGCTCCGCGGCCTCGAAGGTGCCGGCGTGTTTGCTGGCGGGGTCGAGGTCTTCGTTGACCATCTTCTCCAGCGTGTTCACCAGCGCTTCGTCCAGCGCCAGTGCCTGCGTGCTCCACGCACTCGACGTCGCAGTCGAATGCGTGCTCGATGGATGACCCGACGGTGATGACGCCGTTTGGGCCGGGCATCTTCATCTTCAGGTAGGTATAATTGGGGACCGCCATGAATTTGGCGTAACGGGGTCGCCCAAGTATAGCATGGTAGGCCTCTTTGAACCCCACCACCTCGAAGGTGAGGGTCTCCTTGCGGAAGTTCTTAGGGGTGCCAAACCAGACCGGCGAGTCGATCCGCCCGAGGGGTTGAACTCGCTTGCCGGCGCGATGCCGTGGAACGGCTTCGTGCTGGGCCGCAGCTGGTCCGATCCGATCCCCATCAGGCGCAGCGTATGCGCGTAGAGGATGTTGAGGCTGCTGCCTCCGTCCATGAGGATCTTCGAGAACCGGGCGTTCCCGATGATGGGATCGACCACCAACGGGTACTGGCCCGGGTTGGGGATGCGGTTCGGGTGGTCATCCCGGCTAAAGGTGATGGCGTCCTCCGACCAATTGAGGAAGGTCGGAGGCGCCCTCTCCGCGGCTAGGACCTCGTGCCGCTCCTTCTTCCGCTGCCGTGTCGACATATCGACGGTTGGTCCCCCAAAGATGAGGAACACATTCTCAACGGCGGGGAAGCCGCCGGCGTCGCCATCGCCTCCGTCCTTCTTGGCCTCTGCCTCCTTCGCGGCGGCACGGCCATAGAATTTCTTGAGCATATCGCACTGCTCAAGGGTGTGGTGCACCGGGGTCTTGTGGTAGGGACATGGCTTCTTCAGCATGTCGTCGAACACTCCCGGGCCTCGAGGAGCCGGTCGAGGGCCCCGTCGAGCGGGTCACCGCCGAGGGCCTCGGCGTTGCCGCCGTCGCGCCCCGCTCGCGCGCCTCGTAGCGCGGCTTCTTCCCCCTTCTTGCCCCGCTTGTCGTTGCGGTGCGGCTCCTTGGACTTGCCGCCATCCGCGGGCGTGTCCTCGGAGCGCTTGCCCTTTTTGCCGTCGAAGATCGCCCCCACGGCCTCTTCCCCGAGGCGAAGCTGGTGGCGATGTCGAACAGCTCGTTGGAGTCCGCGGGCGGGGCGCGTCCCGCGCTCCCGCACGAGGTCCCGGCACGTGGTGCCCTCGAGGAAGGCGTGCACGATCTCGGACAGTGCCACGTGGGGAGCTCCGTGCAGCGCTTGGAGAAGCGCCGTATGAAGTCCCGCAATGACTCGCCGGGCTTCTGCGTGCAGGAGCGCAGGTCCCATGAGTTTCCAGGGCGCACGTATGTGCCCTGGAAGTTGCCCACGAACGTGTGGACTAGATCGTCCCAGTTATGGATCTGGCTGGCGGGCAAGTGCTCGAGCCATGTCCGGGCCGCGTCGCCAAGGTGCAGGGGCAAGTTGCGGATGATAACTTCGTCACTAGTGGCCCCGCCCAGCTGACAGGCTAGGCGGTAGTCGTTGAGCCAGACACGGGGGTCCGTCTCCCCGTTGTACTTGACAATCGTCGAGGGTTGGCGAAAGCGTTGGGGGAACGCTGCCGCGCGGATCTCCCGGCTGAACACACGGGTGCCAGGGGGTTCCGGCGTCGGGGAGCGATCCTCGCCGCTGTCGTAGCATCCACCCCGTCGAGGGTGGTAGCCCCTTGCTGCTCGCGCGTCAGCCCTGCTGGTGCGCCTGGCGTTGATGATGTTGCGGGCGTCACCGTCCAGCGCCCTGCGTGCGTCAAGGAGTCGTTCCTTGGCCGGCGTGTGTCCTTGGTCAGCGGGTTGACCCGCCGGTCCCCCCGCATGCACCGAGGGTTCGCCCCCCGGCGCAGCTTCGTCATCCTGCGCGTCCCCCTGTTGGCGGATGCGCGAGGCTGAGCTCTCGGCCTGCTGGACGGCCTCTTGCTCGATGAGGGTTTGCACCTCGCGGTGCAAGTCTCGAGCCTTGGGGGTCGAGGGTGCCGGCATGGCTCGCAACAGCGTTGCGGCGGCGATGAGCTTTTGGCTCGCCCGTGGGGGCACGTCCGCGTTGTTGGGGGCGGTGTTGATGCGGTCGCGGACCTGTCGGCCCAGCTCCCGTGCGCGTTCGCCGCGCGCGGAGGCCTCCCCTGCCATTGAGGCGCGGAGCAGTCGCACCGTTCGGTACTCTTCCGCCAGCTTGGCTTCGAGCTCACGGGCTTGGGCCACTGCGCGTCGGCGTCGGCCCCGGCGGGAGCGCTTGGCCCCGGCGCCCGGTGCGCGTGGCGATCCCCTCGGGGCGGGGAGTGATTTCCCCGTCTCCGGCGCCTGCCGCGCCGGCGGCATTGGCCGGGTCGTTGGTGATGACGGCGTAGCACTCCCACGCGGGGTCGTAGCTCCCGTGTCGGGAGTCGTCGGAGTAGCCGAACAAGTAGTCCGCAGCGTCCAGGAAACGCCGGAACACAACTGGGTCAGGTACGCCGGAGAAGTCCCACTCCGCGTACCCGTGGCGGTTGGCGGGTGGTAGCGTGTCGACGGAGCCCAGGGATGATTCGTCCCCTGCTGAGGCGCCGGGACCCCTGGCGACGAAGACGTGGCGGCCAGGTGGAACCCTGCGCATCGTGGTGTTGAGGTTGGCGTTGTAGGCCGACGTAGCACCACGCAGCCCGATGGGGATGCGCGGTCCGAGACCGCGCGCGGTCCCGCCGAGGCGGTGGCGGCCGGTCGTGACGGTGGGCGCGCCACTTTGAGCGGTGGCGCGCTCGGCCCGCCGCCGCTCGGACCGCGCCCGGCGTGAGCGCCGCCCGAGCGACGACGGCGTCGTGGCGTCGATGGACCCGCGGCATCCGTGCCTGCGGGCGCCTGCGCCGGTGTTGTGCGTGCGGCGGGGGTCTGAGCAGACCTGACCTGGCGCCGTGCGCGGAGTTCCTCACGATTAGTGAGGCGCATGAGATAGCCGTTCCCCGTGGCCTGAAAGTTCAGGTCCCCGAAGCGGATTTCGAACCCGGCCGGGAGGGGGTCCGAGCTACCCATGCAGTAGCGTGTAGCACGGTACTCAGTGCGGATCACCATGGAGGGAGTTGGCGAAATGACCATAGACGCTCGCTTGCCCCACGGTGGGCGCCAACTGTCGGTGCGGAATATGGTCCCGACACTAACCAGTAGATAGCGCCGAGGTCTATCCCTCAATGGTCGATGCTAAGCAACAAGTGACACAAGGTTTTTATCCTGGTTCCGGCCGAGGGGGCCGTACGTCCAGCAGGAGTGTGCTCTCGGCACTATATTGCTCAGCACCGGGGGTGCTTGTAGTGGGGCGGCTACAAGCAAGGCCGGAGAGGAAGAGAGGCTTCCAAGTCCCTGGCTGAAGATATTGTGGGAGGATGGGTGAGTGAGTATGTGGTGCCTTTTGAGTTCGGGTCTGAGTGAACCTGTCTTCGTGTTCTCCTCTTCCGTCCCCTGCGGCTGGGGGGTTCGCTCCCCTTTTATAGCTCAAGGGGGAGGCGAATTACATGCACGCCGCGCTATCTAGCTACGTGGGGGGAGTGCGACGTGCTATGCTGTAGAATGGGCGGCCGTCCGGTCGATCCTTGCAGCGATCTGGTCATCATGGCCTGACTTGTACCCGTACAGTGGCGGTTCGAGGGTAGTAGAGCAGCGGATGGCGGTGATATCCCCTGATAGGCTCGAGGGAGGTGCTGACGCAGGCCCGTACGGAGTACAGGAGTAGGCAGAACGGCGTTCCTTCCCGATGCGTCTCACGGGGCCGGGAGTCGTTGCTACGGGGCTTGGCGTGCGCCCGCACGCGCGGGTACGGCGGCCACGCCGCGTTACGGCCGGCGGGGATGGCGTCCACCGGCCTAGCGCCTCCACCTAACCCCGTAGGGTCACAAGAAAGTGAATCGAGGGTGCGCCGGCCCCCTTTCGAGGGCTCGGCGCGTTAGCGCATCTTTGGAGCGTGCGCACGGTGTCACGGGACCGACACCGGCCGCGCCGCACGCTCCCCTCCCACGGTGGCGGGGATGGGCTCCTCCCCGGGGAGTTGGTGCGGCGGCACCGGGGTGCGAGCCCCGGCGCATGATGGCGCCGGCCCCGCCGGCGTCGGGGCGTTAAATGCCCGTGTACGGGAGCCGCCGCACGCGTGAGGGGCGCCCTCGAGCGTGGCGGACCCCGGCCGAGGGCGGGGCGTACCCTCGAGCGAGGCGGAGCCTCGCTCGAGGGAAGTGCCGCCCCTCGAACGGGGCGGAGCCCGCCCAAAGGGAGCACGCATCCTCGAACGGGGCGGAGCCTGTTCGAGGGGATCTCTAGGTGGGCCGTCCCGATGGGCCGTCAGAGTCCCTGTGGCGTGGGCCGTGCCCTGCATGGTTAGGCACCTGCATGGTTAGACTTAATGTGTTCTGGTTTCGTTGCGGGTTTTAAGTGAGGTTTTCCCCATTGTTTAAGGGGACCCCTAGGGCTGTCCCCGACAAAGCCGAAACTGATATGGAAGTGTGATTGCAAAATTGCACTCCATATGGAGTAGCCCCCGAGCCTTAGGTTGAGTTGTAGACTCTGGCTGAGGGTCCATTTGAAGTCTTGGCAAGAACATCCCGAAAAATCCAGAGAAAAAGAAGGACACGTGGCACGGAGCCCCCGAGCCTTGAGTCGAGTACTTCCTCTTGAATTGAAGGGTCATCTTGTAGAATGTGTCCTGAGATGCTCTTGAGTCTTGTCTCTCCCCAGGAAGTTGAGTAGAAGTAGCTGAGTCCCCGAGGTGAGGCGCGTCGACTAGTAGAAGTTGAAGGGTCACGCGCCGCCGCTAAGTCAGCCGAGCGCAAACTTAACCATCCGGCCGTTGAAGGGGTCGTTGTTGACTTATAAATAGAAGCCAAAACTCTTAGGGTTTTTCACCCCACGCATCGCAGCCATTCCTAGCAGATCTAGCCAGGAATCACCGGTAGTGCGCGTTGCCGCCGTTGCGAAGGTTTTAGATCCAAGTGCACCGCCACCGGAAACCACCGCCGTAGTCCCCGAGCTAATGCGAGTGAAGATGCCTTGTACTTGGAGAATGAAGCCCTCACCGTCGTAGACCGCGAAGGCCGCCAGTGGGAAGATGAGGGCTCGTGAAGAGGCCGCCGGATCTGCCGCGGGGACTCCGCCGGTGTCTCTGCCGCGCCAGATTCGAATCGAGAGTGGAAGAAGTCCAAGGCCAAGACCGAAGACCTGCTGGCCCTTCTCAACAGTGGGTTCCTGCGGGAGAAGGAGGTGGACATGTGGAGAGCCACTGCAGGGGATCCGTACCCCATGAAGAAGAACCCGGACGAGATCCCGATGTTCACCCGGTTCGCAGAGCGCGGACTGTCCCTCCCTGCCAGCGACTTCTTCAAAGGGTTGCTGGGGTACTATGGCATCGAGTACCTCAACCTCAACCCGAACGGTATCTTCCACACCTCAGTCTTCGTACATTTCTGCGAAGCCTTCTTGGGGATCAAGCCCCATTGGATCTTGCTCCGGAAGTTCTTCCGGGTGAAGCCTCAGCCCAGCGCCAGCAATCCCCGAGTAGTCGGAGGAGCGGGGATCTAGATGAGGGAAGACGCCGCGGAGCAGTACCTCTCGTACAAGTGTGAGCGCCAGCCCCCACCGTAGAAGAGCTCTTGGCGCAGTTGGAGCGCCAGCCCCCTGTTGCTCAGGGGAGCACAGAACCGGCCGCTGCTACTGAAGAGGCAGCGGCTACTGAGGCACAGGAGGAGGCGCCTGCCGAGGCAGGGCTGGTCGACATCGCCAGTATCCTCGACGCCCCAACTGTGACGGTGGTCCGATCGAGCTTGTAAGTGTTGATCCTTCCCGAGTAGTGCATTGGACGTGGTAGTCGTACTAGGTTGACAACTAGCTTGTACACTGCAAGAAATTGATGGACTTGTCCTAGGAGGAGCACGAACCCGCTGCAGAGGTGGCGGAAGAGGAAGTCGCGCCGCCCGCTGAGGAGTCCGCTCCCGCCCCTCAGGCAGAGCCCAAAGCGCCGGCCGCTGAGGCTACGTTGCTTGAGGCCAGCGTCGTTGAAGGTGAGTACTGTGCTCAGATGCGAATAATCCCGAAGAGTAGTCGTAGCCGCCAGGTATGACTGATCTAGTTGTCATTTGTCGACAGGTGCTGAGGCCGAGGGAAGCGATATCCCGTCGGCGGTGCCCGTTGAAGATGTGGCACCAGAGACTCAGGAGGCTGCCGGAGGAGCCCCCGAGCCGATGGAGGTGACCATCGGAGAAGCCACCGCGACGACTGGAGGGGAGGGCGACGACGCGCTGCCAGAACCCGCTCTGGAGGTGGTCGTCCGCTCGCCAGAGATCCAGGACGCGGAGCCAATCCTCTCGGCGCCAATGTCCGGAGCCGCGACGAGTAGTCGTGGCAGGCTCGAGTTGTTAGCGGATGATCTTGTCGACTCGGCAACGGTGGCTCGGCACTTGGAGGCGGTGCGCCAGGCCGAGCAATGGATGAAGGTGAGTAGTCGACACCCTTGAGTAGCCAATACTTTAGTGTTGAGTACCCATTTGACATGTGTTGTCTGTGCAGGACGTCGCGGAGAGGTCCCGCCAGAAGTTCGAGATGCTTTAAGGATACGGCGACGCGGTGCTCCGGGCCGAGACATTAGAGAAGCAACTCGTGAAGTCCCGGAAGCATGCCTCCGCCATGCAGTCGAAGCTGGACACCGCCTTCGCCAAGTATCACAATGACATCCAAGATATGCAGGCGAAGAGCGACGATCTGGTGCGGAAGAACAAGTCTCTCCGCAAGAAAAATAAAGGTACGTGACCGCCTTGTCGGGTACTTGTTGATGGTAGCTTGAGGTAGTCTAACCAACTTTGCCTTGTTGATTGCAGAGCTTGAGACCCGTGTCGATCAGCTGAAGGCTTCAGAGACCGACTTGAAGAACCTCTTCTACCGAGAGCGGGGAGGCCCGCCGGTGCGGAGTACGATTATAAGGAGCTTGCTTACGAGTGCAACAAGCACATGGAGCTCCGTATTGCATCAGATCGTGACCTCGTCAACTGCTACAAATCCTTGCAGAAGCTGAACGAGGACTACGAGAAGCTGCGGGCTCAGCTCAAGGAACTCGAGGAAGCCGCGCTCCCCATCGCGAGGCTGCTAGTGCCCCACCCTGGCGGTCCGAAGATAGCTCCACTGGTTGACCGGCTGAAGGAGGCCCCCAGCCGACTGGCGACCTACGTGAAGCGCTTGGCCAAGTCGATCCCCAACCAAGTTCTTGCCTTCATGAAGTCGTACTTCCCGAAGGCTCCTGTGGACGTAGTCGCCGGCGGGCTAGCCGCCAACTGCACCGACGAGCAATACGCGGAGCTGCTGGAGCAGATGGCGCCCATTACTGAACAGGTCGCCGAGAAGCTCAACCTCCAGTAGTCCTGTAATGTTAGCTCGTAGCAGTAGTTGTACATAAACAATTGTAATGGAATTGTTTAAGTATGAATGAAGAAAACTTCCATGAATGAGTACTCGTTATCGCGATCTGTGAGTGCGGAGTCTCATCGTGGAGTCATTGCGAGTAGTCATTCTCGCCAGTAGTCCCGTTGAGGGAGGAAGATAGTGAAGTAGTTGATGGATAATCAAACTTTATTACTGAAGAAGTACACCTGGATGGCCAGGGCCGTTGTTAAAGAGTGGTCGCCAGGACCCGGAGGCCGTCTACGGCTAAGTAGTGCTAGGGCGTGTAGCCGCTTACAGCAGTAGATTCGTTAGTAGCCGTGTAGGCTGGATCCAGGAGTACATGGTCTCTCAATAGACCGCTGCTAGAGTCCTTTGTCGCTCGTCACAGCCTAGGATCCGTAGGTAGCCGCATGGGCTGGGTCCTGGAGAGTAGTAGTCCGGAGACTGGTGCCTGGACCCGGAGGCCGCTTACGGCGAAGGGGTCTTGATGTAGTCGTGTAGACTTGAGCCCCCAGGGTAGTCGTGTAGACTAGATGTAGAACCGACAGAGTTGGTCGACGTTTCATGAGTTGTTGACGTCTTCACCTTCAAGCGTTTGGAGGCGGTAGGAGCCCGGTTCGGTCACCTTTGCAACTGTGAAGGGACCTTCCCCGGGCGAGCTGAGCTTGTGTAGTCCGTCCGTGTTCTGGATGCGACGGAGGACAAGATCACCAACGTTGAAGGAGCGTTCCTTGACGTTGCGATCATGGTAGCGTCGGATACCCTCCAGGTACCTTGCTGATTGGACGAGGGCGGCACAGCAGACTTCTTCAAGTCCGTCGATGTCAACTCGTCTGCTGTCTTCGGAGACGCCTTCGTCGTAGTGCTCCACTGCTGGTGAATCCCACATGACATCAGCAGGGAGGATTGCTTCGGAGCCGTAGACCAGGAAGTATGGAGATTGCCCCGTTGGCTTGGAGGGTTGAGTACGTAGCCCCCAGAGTGCATTGGGTAGTTCCTTGATCCACTTGCCTCCTTTGGAGTTTGCGGCGTCGTGTAGCCGCTTTCTGAGGGCGTCGAGCACCATCTCGTTGGTGCGCTTGACTTGTCCATTGGCCCGAGGATGGGCAACTGAGACATATCGGATGTCGATCCCACTGTTCTCGCAGTACTCCCAGAACTGGTGGTTGTTGAACTTGGAGCCTAGGTCTATGATGATGCGATGGGTTAGTCCATAGTGATGTACCAGTTCATCCAGGAAGTCGAGTACTCTGTCAGCCTTGGGGCATGTGACCGGCTTGACCTCGATCCACTTGGTGAACTTGTCGATGGCCACCAAGCACTGTTGAATCCCACGGCGCAGTTGGAAGTGGCCCGATCATGTCGAGCCCCCAGCAGGCAAAAGGCCAGGTTGGCGGTATGGTGACTAGCTTGTAGGCTGGGACGTGTTGCTGCTTGGCAAAGTATTGGCACCCTTGGCACCTTCTGACGAGTTCTTCGGCGTCGCCCAGAGCTGTGGGCCAATAGAAATCTCATCGGAAAGCCTTGCTGACCAGCGTACGGGAGGACGCGTGGTTGCCGCAGACGCCTTTGTGGATCTCCTCCAAGATGTCCTTGCCTTCTTGTCTGGGAACGCACTTCATGAGGACTCCGGAAGATGTGCCCCGCCTGTAGAGCTTGTCTCCGACGAGGACATAGGACTTGGCGCGGCAGATGAGCTGCTCGGCAAAGTTCTTGTCTGAGGGAACCTTCTGCTCGCTAAGGTAGTCGATGAAGGGCTGCCTCTAGTCCACGTCGATCATCATGACCTCCTGGCCAGCCGGGGGATGCGCTGGGACAGTGGTCAGTGGCGCCGGCTTCGGGATGGATGGCGCGTGAAGCTCGTGGACGAAGACACCCGCTGGTACTTGAGCGCGAGTAGAACCAAGCTTCGACAGGACGTCCGCTGCAACGTTGTTGTCGCGGACGACGTGGTGGAACTCGAGACCGTAGAACTTGTTCTCGAGCTTGCGGACTTCTAGGCAGTAGGCGTCCATGTTCTCCTTGTTGCGGTCCCAGGACTTGTTGACTTGGTTGATTACCACTGCGGAGTCGCCATAGACTAGTAGCCGCTTGATGCCCAGTGAAGCCGCAAGGCGGAGCCCGTGTAGTAGAGCTTCGTACTCGGCTTTGTTGTTTGAGACCTTCCAGAAGATCTGCAAGACGTACTTGAGTTGTTCACCCATTGGAGAGATCAGGAGTACCCCTGCACCTGCGCCCTCGAGGTTGAGTGAGCCGTCGAAGTACATCACCCAGTGCTCTGGGCGCTCGGTTGGAGTGGGTAGCTGGTTCTCCCGCCACTCCGCCATGAAGTCGACTAGTGCCCGTGACTTGATGGTTGTGCGTGGCTTGAAATCGATGTTGAGGGCGCCGAGTTCGACTGCCCACTTGGAGATTCTGCCAGTAGCATCTTGGTTCCATAGGATGTCGCCGAGCGGGTAGTCAGTGACGACGGAGATCGAGTACTCCTGAAAGTAGTGTCGTAGCTTCCGCGAGGTGATGAGCACTCGCGTACGAAGCTACGTACGGGGCGGGTAGTGTGCCTTGGATTCGACAAGACCTCGCCGATGAAGTAGGACCGGTCGGCCCGGACCGGGTAGGCGTGGCCGTCTTCCCGCCGCTCGACGATGATGGCGATGCCGACCACGTGAGTAGTCGCGGTGAGGTAGAGCGAGAGGCCGCTCGCCTTTGCGAGGAGCCGTGAGGAGCGGGGGCTTCGATAGGAAGTCCTTAAGGCGGGAAAGGGCTTGGTCCGCCCTGCGGAGTCCACACGAACTTCTCTTAGTGCTTGAGTAGTTTGAAGAAGGGGAGCCCCCATTCTCCAAGCTTCGAGATAAATCTGTTCAAGGCCGCCATGCACCCGGTCAGCTTCTGGATGTTTTTGATGCACGTGGGAGCTTTCATGCTGGTGATGGCGGAGATCTTCTCGGGATTGGCTTCGATGCCACAGTGGCTGATGATGAAGCCGAGTAGTTTGCCCGAAGGTACGCCGAAGACGCACTTGTTCGGGTTGAGCTTCCAGTGCTACTCGCGCAGGGATGCGAAAGTCTCTTCAAGATCATCGATGAGGGTGCTGGAGTTTATGGTCTTGACGACCACATCATCCACGTAGGCTTCGACGTTCTTATTGAGTTGCATCTTGAAGCAGGCCTGGATAGCACGTTGGTATGTGGCGTGTTGACAGTGAATTTCCGTCAACCTAGAGTACTTGTTATACATTGGTTTCGATTATTGTTTGCAACTAACCCACCACTAGGCATACTAATTATGTAATAAGTTCACACTTGCATGTCGATTTTGGAGTTTGTTGTTTACGCAGGAAATCGACACTAAAGAGGAGACTTTCGGGATAAGTTCATCAAGCACTTTGGAAGAAGATCATGAAGCCCGACAAGAGTCAAGACACGCGATGAACATGACTCCAAATGACCCGAGGACCGAAGCGTCAACGTGCAAGTCTTCAGGGACTCAACCAGAAAACAGCGAAGCTTGCATAGCAAGGATTCAAGCCTTAACCGTGAAGGAAATGACGTCAAAGGCCCACATGCAAGTGCACACAAATAAGGGATCACGCGAGAAGCAACCGGGGAGGAAACCGGGGCCGAATCGGGCCGAAATGGGCCTGGGCCGACCGGCCCAGCCCACTCCGGGGTCGGTTCGGTGCCCCCTTTGCCCTAGGTGTTCATCTATTTATTCCCTCCGCCGCCGTCCGCCGCCACATCGAACAAATCATCCTACCGACGCCAATCACCAGAACACCGTCACCGCAAGATGAGGGAGAGAGTTAGATGAGCTCGTCGCAAGGATCAACACCGGCTGAGAGAAGGAAGCAAGAGGAGGACTCCAAGCCGTTGGCCTAGGGGTGTTCCCAAGCTCCATCGCTGCCATCTTCATCGACGACGTTCTCCGGAGTCTCCATCACCCCTATGTGCTTCAATCCGTGTAAGATGATGGGGTAATGTCTCCGTTCATCCCTAGGATTAGATGGATACATGCTATGTGATCGCTACTTGATTCGTGGTTTCAATCTATTGTTTTCATGTTGATGATGCTTTGATGATTAAGGTAGGCCACCGTGTTTTTCGGGTGTATGATATCCGCTACTCCCATAGATCTCATCAACATACCGTGTCCATCATAGGTCTAGTCACAAATACCTTCGCGTAGTGACAGTACGAGAGGAGGGAAAGGGCGAAACCGTGGTCACAACCCCCGGTAGATTGGTTTACCGCTTTCGTGTAGTAGATGCATACCATGTTATCCTAGATCCTAGGGAGGGAATGCTTATCTTTCTTACTCACTCTCTTGTGTTCACCCCATTACCATCTAGTTTAAACCTATATTTGTTTGATCAACTTAACTTAGATTAACTTAGGCTAGATTGTCTTTACTTTTAGATTAATACTCTCTTTAAAGGTTTCCTTAGTCAACTAGATTAGTACTTGGTTAAGCGCTAGTAATCCCCTTGCTCCGCGGATTGACAAGAACCTTGGGAATCCCGTGGTGAAAAAGGTGTAGGTCCGTACGCTTGCGGATCGTAGGTGGATACGAGTTTTATCCGTCAACAAGCCCCTTTTTCTGGTGCCGTTGCCGGGGAGCAAGCCAGTTTGCTACGTTTAATCTAGTATTAATTTTGTTGATTACTAACACCTAACCCTTATTTTCTAAAAAGGAAAAAAAATCTTTTTTGTTTTTCTTTCTACTTTTCTTGTGCCTAGATGGATTTGTTCACCTCACCATTGGAAGACGAAGAGATGTCGCTAAGGGAGCTAGCAATGCCGTCAATGGAAGACATTGAGATGCAAAAATCAGATTTGACGTTTGCTACAACCCACTATGAAGTGAAGCCTGGAATCATCAAGTTAGTGGCGACAAAACCATTTGGAGGATTGGAGGATGACAACCCATATAGACACATTAAGGAATTCACGATGTTATGCAACACGGTGCAACAAAAAGGAGTTTCGGTCGCTTGGTTCAAGTGGAATCTTTTTCCATTCTCTCTCGAAGATGAAGCGCGAAGATGGTACACACTTGCGTCCGTTGAAGCAAAAGGAAATTGGGATGAGCTAGTGAAGAAGTTTCTTTTGAAGTTCTTTCCCATAAGCAAGGTCCAAGACATAAGGAGGCAAGTGCTCAATTTCAAGCAAGGAGAGGATGAAGGAATTGATGAAGCATGGGACCGTTTTAATGAACTACTTGAGCGAGGCCCGAACTTGGGATTTTCCGGTGACTTGATGTTGCATACCTTTTATTTTTCACTAACCCCTAACTTGTCTCGTTTTGTAAGCATGTGTGCAGGCGGTGATATAATGGATAAAACAATTAGTGAAGCCGCACAAATCTTACAAAGGATAAGCAATGGACAAAGAATGCAACGGGATTGGCAAACACGTTGTCGAGAGGAGCAAAATGACAAAAGCAAGCCCAAGGTGCTTGCTGAAATTTCTGAAAAAGATGAACTGGAGGTCAAGGAAGATGAACCGACCATTCAAGAAATTGAAGATCCACTTCCCAAGGTAAGAGAAGTCATTTCGGATGTTAAAAATGTTGAAACTAACATGAATGTAGGCCGAAGTATGTGGAATGCTAGACCATTGGCGGAGTTCATTCAATCCGGTTGGGTTTAAGTTGATTTCGCCCCACTAATTAACTACCGAAGAAAGGAGGAACGCCGACACGTCGCCAAACTAGTTGAAGATATATTTGATCAAGAGATGAGTGGAGAGTCGATCCAAAAGATGTTTGAAGAAGAAAGAGAAGAAGGAGATGAAGGATGGATCGACCGGTTTGACGACTCAAAGATTTATGATGAAGGGAGAGAAGAGTACAACCGTGATGAGCCTAGTGACTCAAAGGATAAATGGGAGGAGATAGGACTCAAGCTAGATGGTAGCTTGTGTGCTATTGAAGCCTACACACTATCAAATCAAGACATGGAAGTACTCAAGGATGAAGGAAAGAGTGAATCAACAATGAGCGATCTTGACGACATGTGGTACATGGAAGATAAAGAAAGCAACATACAAGTCTTTGAAGATGAAGATCTGGTTGATAAAGAAGACTTCAAAGAAGAGGTGAATGCGTACATAGTTGAAGGATTACATGTTCTACATGATGAGTTGAAGAAATTGCAAGATGGTGATGAAGAGGCAACTACACTTGTTGAGATCGATTCGCCTTCAACACCGCTTGATGAACCAAATATCACTCTTGTTGAAAAATCTCTAAGGCCAAGGTACGCGCTGAAATCTCAAGATATAATTGGTATTGATGTTGATAAATTCAAATACTCATGCTCAACCAATAGTATGAGTGATAGTTTAATGTCTATGCCTTGTTCCAATAGTGATCATGTTGATAGGCTAGATTTTCTTGAGAATGAAAAAGAGGAAACATTTTTGTTTGATCCAATTAATCTCACACCTAAAGAACCTTTGCCTAATGATGAGCTAAGTGCTATGCATGAAACATATGCTTCTTTTATTTACACCTTGACTTGTTGCTACAATTCACATGTGGTGTTAATTATGGACGCGTATGTTTACAATAAGTTTTGTAAATCTCGATCATGCTTTGCGCTTGGTCAAGATAATGACCTTAAAGAATCATATGTCGGGAAAGGCCCGATTTTCACTAACCATGTAGACAAGGCTTGAATAATGAAAAAAAGAAGTCATGCCTAAAAGAGTTGCAAGATAAATCATCAACCTCTCCGAATCCCGCGATGGATGCTGCTGTCTTCATCAATTTGAGAGCTTGTTCAGATGTGTACAAATGAAGAAAATGAGATATTCAGAAGCTCCATCAAATCACCATTCCAATGCATCAAGAACCAACAAGTTTGAAGACCCGTGAAAGGAGTTATGGAGAAAACATTGAGCGTTGCGCGTTCTGAAATTTCAGGACAGATTTCATCGCCGAAGTAAAACGGACGTAACTCTCTTGTCCGGAGTCCGATTTGAGCAAATGAAGACTCGTTGGAAAGGAATTTTTGTGCACTGTGCAATGGAGTAGAGCCTGAGTATACTCTCTGTTATGGACATTAAAAAAATTCATGGAGTGAAGGCAGCACCGAAGGATGATAAAGAAGGAGATAATGATGAAACAAAAGGATGCTTTGGGCAAGTCTTATATAAGTGATCAAGCACAACATGGGAAGTAAATTAAAGTTGCATTGGTACCTTTTCTTCTTGCATGAAGGGCCATGGCTATGCAACGAAAAGAAGGTATGTGAGGAAGTCCAGCTCTATGACTTTAAATGAAGCGCTTTTCGGGAGGCAACCCGTTTCTTTATATTTTTACTACTTTCTTAGAGAGAATAAAGAATGGAACTATCTTATGATGATCAACTTGTGGTTATTAATCTAAGTTCAGTTTTCCTTTTTAGAACCACCATCATGTTCATGATAATATTTATTTGTATGCATTGCATTTTGTTATCAATGTGATGTTTCTTTGTGTATACATGTTTTGCACATAGTTGGCTTGGTTGTTTTATTTACTTAATGATGTATGCTTCAGTTTCCATGTTAATGCTTCATAGGTACCTATGGGTATTTTCCTTTTGTGATCTTGGGTGAACGGGGTGTTTAAACAAGATTGCGGACCATCATCGTTAAGTTCGATAAACCTAGCTGGCTTTTCATATGTTTTCATATTGCTTTGGTTAGTTTATAAGCTTTGCAATGCGCTTAATTTTTCTTGTGCTATAAGAGTTATTGATTTAGGGATAGACATGGTGTTTTAACCCTAGATATATAAACCTTTATGGCTATGGAGAAATTTGGCAACCTAGTTGTAAACATGGTGTTTAGAACTAGGTGAAAACATTGTCTTTGTTTATATGCTTTTCTATCACGTGCATACACACCTTGCACCACGTACACTCATTAGGTTTTTATTCCTCATTAAACTAATTATGCCACAAGTTAAGAATCTTAGGAGACATTGTTGGATTGTTGGCAATTCTATCTACTCCCAACCGTCACCTTGGGGGTAGAATGTGCGTTTAAAACGTCTTACGGTGCAAGATAAAGACTCTCACTACAAGGAAATTGAAGGATGGCTAAGAAGTGCTTTGTCTTCTTCCATGACTAGCAAAATGCTAAGCATGGGGGAGACCCTGAATCTTCAACACGGAAGTGCAACATGACACTCTAGAAGATAGAATGATAAAGATTGTTAACATCTCCGGATCAATGCGCAAGAAGCCACCAATCTCATCAAAATTCTGCATGGTCTCGAAGGGAAAACACTGGATATTTAGAAGCCAGATGAAGTTACGATTCCAACAAATCAAGAATCAAGACAATCGGAGGTTCCTACAAGCGGTTATACCCGAATCACCGAGTGCAACACGTCCTGAAATCAGTTTTGGACAGCACGCAGCGCTGAAGTAAAACGGACATAGCTCCCTTGTTTGAACTCCGTTTTCGATGAATGACCACAAGTTGGAAAGGTAATTTCAGAAACTTTTCAATAGAGCTATATTTCGATATATGTTCTGTTCTGGATAGAGGGGGAAATCCATGAAAAAGAGACAGCAAGGAGATGATGAGAACAAGAAAGAGGAGATGGTGATGACAACATTGAAGAGAAGGGTGACCAATGACTCCATTAAGCATACAAGATCAAATTCAGAAGTTTAGGAGCATTAATAAATCAATAAAAAAGCAAAAGCCACATCGATACATGGAGATGTCGGAAGAAGGCAACGAAGAATTACAAAGGATGGTAACATCTCCATGGACATTCTCTATTCCAAACATAAATGCTTGTAAGTATGCCTTCAATCTCAACTAGGTGAAACCTTTTGTTTTTCTCTTCAAACAATAACATGGCTACTAGGAGGACAACCTAGGTTTCTTTTTTACTTTCAATAGATAAGCATGACCATGTGTTCACCTCGATGTTCTATATTGCCTATGCTTACGGAAAGATGATGAAAGTTGCCGCTTTGTTTTACCTACATGAAGTTATACATGTCTTGGCTAATTGCTCTGTATAATATGATCTGAAATTAATTTAAATACTGGCTCTTTTATTTGTGGAGGTGAAATGACTATGCTCTAGACCCACATACATATCTTTGCTCTTTGATTTAAGTTTATGGATAGTCGGATAACTTGTTGTTTTTATGAAAACTTAACTTTTATGCTATCTACATATTTGTGATGCTCTTGCAAAGTTCTACCTACCAAAGCCATATACATATATGTTTTATGATAACAAAACCTGTAGATTGCAAACATATGTTTTGATGAGTTCGATTAGGATTGATTTCTATGGTTAGAGACTAAGAAGCTGGTCATTCCTTTGTGTAACTTTTTCGTGCTAGCATTTTTGTCCATGCATTGTGGGTTTTCACATCGAAAATTCCACAAACTTCGCTGGGCATCCACCCTAAACCAAAAACATCTTTTTGTGATCACCTCCTTGTCCACAACCCAATTTGAGTACGAAGTAAAATTCTCGATGGAGATTCAAATATTCCGCAAGATTATGGAATTTATACTTACTTTAGCAGTCATTTCCCCTCTCTTTTATGCTCGAGGACGAGCATCGTTCAAGCATGGGGGAGGAGCCATTCTCTGACACAAATGCTATGTAAGTATTATGTTGCAAAAAGTTTTGAGGAGCAAAAGAAAAAAAGAATAAAAATGAAAAATGAAAAAAAAATATGTTAAGAAGAAAAGAAAAGAAAGAAAAATAGGAAGAATAAAGTGAAAAAAAAGAAAGAGAGAAAAATGAGAAGGAAATAAAATAAATAAAAAATAAAGATGCTCCTCGGATCTTTTTGCTTCATAAGTTCTCAAGTGCCTTGATGACAAATCCATACTCAAATCTTCCAACCATGTGCAATCTGATAACGAGGACTTCACTCGTGCCTCGGGATCATCCATTTGCCACTTGCACATGTCCACTTATCTAAATGTGTGTGTTTCGTCCCACTCTCTTTCCAACATTTATTTTCCATGGCCTTTTTGACGAGTCTCGGTAATTCCAATAGACCTCTCTCTTAATTTGACAATATTTCGGATGTATGTTTTGCTAGGATTGTTTTTAACCTTCCAAGCTCCACATAAGACTTCCACTATCACATATGAGTAGAGTAGGTTGAAAATAATCTAGTATAGGCTTGAGTGACTTGATGAGATGAGTGTTTCCATGAGCTTTTGCAAGAAATTTTCACTTATGTTGGATATGCATCTTTTTGAAAATCTTCCATGTGACAAGGTAATGGTTTGAAATTCACTTAAGTTTGAGAGCATTGTGTTAAATGTGGCTTGTTCTTTATTGTTAGTCTATCTTCCATAATGAAAAATAAGCCGGTCACAACTTGAACTTTAAAAATAAATTCTTAAGAGAGAGCAATTTGCCTCGTCATGAATGACTAAGTGCAGGGACAACATTGGAAGGCAACACTGATTTCCCTTTTAAGCAAGGATTACTTACTCGAGGACGAACAAGGTTTAAGCATGGGGTTGATGTTGACGGTGAATTTCCGTCAACCTAGAGTACTTGTTATACATTGGTTTCGATTATGATTTGCAACTAACCTGCCACTAGGCATACTAATTATGTAGCAAGTTCACACTTGCATGTCGATTTTGGAGTTTGTTGTTTACGCAGGAAATCTACACTAAAGAGGATACTTTCGGGATAAGTTCACCAAGCACTTGGAAGAAGATCATGAAGCCCGACAAGAGTCAAGACACGCGATGAACATGACTCCAAATGACCCGAGGACCGAAGCGTCAACGTGCAAGTCTTCAGGGACTCAACCAGAAAACAGTGAAGCTTGCATAGCAAGGATTCAAGTCTTAACCGTGAAGGAAACGACGTCAAAGGCCCACATGCAAGTGCACACAAATAAGGGATCACGCGAGAAGCAACCGAGGAGGAAACCGGGGCCGAACCGGGCCGAAATGGGCCTCGGCTCACCGCCCTGGGCCGACCGGCCAGCCCACTCTGGGGTCGGTTCAGTGCCCCCTTTGCCCTAGGTGTTCATCTATTTATTCCCTCCGCCGCCGTCCGCCGCCACATCGAACAAATCATCCTACCGACGCCAATCACCAGAACACCGCCGCCGCAAGATGAGGGAGAGAGTTAGATGAGCTCGTCGCAAGGATCAATGCCGGCTGAGAGAAGGAAGCAAGAGGAGGACTCCAAGCCGTTGGCCTAAGGGTGTTCCCAAGCTCCATCGCCGCCATCTTCATCGACGACGTTCTCCGGAGTCTCCATCACCCCTATGTGCTTCAATCCGTGTAAGATGATGGGGTAATGTCTCCGTTCATCCCTAGGATTAGATGGATACATGCTATGTGATCGCTACTTGATTCGTGGTTTCAATCTATTGTTTTCATGTTGATGATGCTTTGATGATTAAGGTAGGCCACCGTGTTTTTCGGGTGTATAATATCCGCTACTCCCATAGATCCCATCAACATACCGTGTCCATCATAGGTCTAGTCACGAATACCTTCGCGTAGTGACAGTACGAGAGGAGGGAAAGGGCGAAACCGTGGTCACAACCCCCGGTAGATTGGTTTACCGCTTTCGTGTAGTAGATGCATACCATGTTATCCTAGATCCTAGGGAGGGAATGCTTATCTTTCTTACTCACTCTCTTGTGTTCACCCCTTTACCATCTAGTTTAAACCTATATTTGTTTGATCAACTTAACTTAGATTAACTTAGGCTAGATTGTCTTTACTTTTAGATTAATACTCTCTTTAAAGGTTTCCTTAGTCAACTAGATTAGTACTTGGTTAAGCGCTAGTAATCCCCTTGCTCCGCGGATTGACAAGAACCTTGGGAATCCTGTGGTGAAAAAGGTGTAGGTCCGTACGCTTGCGGATCGTAGGTGGATACGAGTTTTATCCGTCAACATGGCGCCAGCGTTCTTCAACCCGAAGGACATGGTCGTGTAGCAGTACGTGCCAAACGGGGTGATGAACACGGTCTTCTCCTGGTCTTCTTCCTTGATCGCGATCTGGTGGTACCCGGAGTAGCAGTCGAGGAAGCAGAGCAGGTCACAGCCCGCCGTGGAGTCGATGACTTGGTCAATCCGCGGCAACCTGAAGGGGTCCTTGGGACAGTGCTTGTTGAGGTTGGTGTAGTCGATGCACATCCTCCACTCGTTCGAGTTCTTCTTGCGGACGAGGACGGGGTTGGCGAGCCACTCAGGATGGAAGACTTCTTTGATGAAGCCAACCGCGAGTAGTTTGGCGAGTTCCTTCTTGATGGTCTTGTGGGAATGCTCAATCAACTCCCTGGGCACCCCTGGCATGTCTGCTGGCTTCCACGCGAAGATGTCGCGGTTAGCCCGGAGGAAGTTGATGAGCGTGTCTTCCTATTTGGGGTCGAGACCCGCCCCGATGGTGGTGGTCTTGCTCGTCGCTGTCCCGAGGTCGATTGTCTTGACCAGAACCTCCTCAGCTGGCTGAGGCTTGTTAGCTTTGTCCGACTTCTCTGGGATGTCGAGTTCACTTGGGGCAAGCTTCTTCGATGCAGCGTAGATCTCCATCATTGCATTGGGTACTTGATTTGTGGAGGCAATCTCCACAGCTTCCATGTCGCAGTCGTGTGAGATCTTCAAGTCCCCTTGCAGTGAGAGTACACCTGCTGGACTTGGCATCTTGAGTACCAAGTAGGTGTAGTGGGGTACCGCGATGGCATGGTAGGACGTCTCGAAGTCCGCGACTTCAAACTTGATGCACTCGGTACGATAGTTGTCCCGAGATTCCCCAAAGGTAACTAGCAGGACCACTGAGCCCAGTGGGATAGCCGCGTTCCCGGGGACGATGCCGTAGAAGGGCGAGGTGCTCTTGGTGAGCATGTGGGTGATGTCGAGCTTCATCTTCTTCAAGGTCTTGGTGAAAAGGACGTTGAGGCCGCTTCCACCGTCGATGAGGACCTTGTTGAGCCTGGAGCCCGCGACCACCGGCTTCAGGACGAGAGGGAACCGCCCTGGTTCGGAGAAGCTAGTCCATTGATTCACGCGGGAGAAGGTAATGGGTACCTCCGACCACCTGAGAGGGGTCGGAACCGTTGGTTCAATGATCATGACTTCTCGACGGGTAGCCTTTTGTTCCCGTCTGCTGGGTAGTCCGCCGAAGAGGACGTTGACCGTCTTGTCGGGTTCCTGGAAGTCGCCATCGCCATCATCGTTCTACTTCTTGCCTTTCTTGTCATGAGGGTGCGGTGGCTCTAGAGTACCCTTGAGTGCTCGCCTGAGTTGGTAGTACTGCTCGGTGGTGTGGTTGCCGTCCAGATGCCACGGGCACTTCTCTTTCAGCAAGTCTTTGAAGCCGCCGGAGGTCTTCTTCGAGTTCTCCTTCGCAGGGCGCTAGATAGCCGCGGCAGTGTTGTCTGGCTTGCGCTTGTGGTTGGGACCCGAGTAGTTGTTGTTGTTGCGACCGCCTTGGTTCCCGTTGTTGCTGCTGCCACCGCCCGTGTTCTGTTTGCTCTTGCCACGGATGGCATCGTACTTGGCGTTGGCTTTGTCTTCTTCGTCGGCCCAGGATGTGATCATATCCTTGAGATGGGGGATGGACCTGGGGCGGCGTCGACCGAAGTCTTCGAAGGTGCGACGGTGGTAGAGACCGTCTTGGAAGAGGTCGATGACCTCCTTGTCGGTGACGTCGACTACGGTGGCGCGCTTGTCGAAGAAGCGCTGCCTGTACTTGCGAAGGGTCTCGCCTTGTTCCTGCTTCACCATAGCCAGGTCCATGCGAGTACCCAAGCGGCCCATAGCGCCCGCGAAGTTGCTGGTGAACTGCTACTTCAGCTGGTCCCATTTGTCGATCGAGTGCTTGTCCAGCGACTCGAGCCATGTGAGCGGGGCATGGTCCAGGCAGAAGGGGAAGTAGAGGCACTTGGTGTCGTTGTTGCCGCCAGCGTTCTCGATGGAGAGCGCGTAGCACCTGAGCCACTGGATGGGGTCTTGCTTCGCGTCGTACTTGGTGATTCCCAGAGGTTTGAACTTGTCCGGGAGGAGTAAGTTGCGAAGCCGAGGAGAGAAGGCGGGGAAGCCGTCGTTGTCGCCTACTGTGGCGGACTTCTTCCGCCGCAGTTCTTCAATCTTCTGGCGGGCGTCGAAGCCGCCCTGTGAGGCTCCGGAGGCATGGCTGTTCGCGTGGCCTCGGCCGCCGCGATCGCCTCTGCCACCGGCCCTCCTGTTGGCCCCATGGTTGGAGCTTCCGCCGTCGCTGCCTCCGCCGCCGGGGTCGCGGTGGGGGATGATCTCACAATCGCCGCCAGCAGCTGCGGCACTGTTGCCAGCTTGAGAGGGTCCCGGCGTTTGCACGAGTACGGTTGGGCTGGGCCGACAGCTCGCCTCGAGTACGGTTACGGCCGAGGTCCACACTGCGACCTGTGGCTTCGTTGTCGCGGTTCCTGACGGGAGGCGGCTGAGCGACCCTGTTGTCGACTCGCATGAAGTAAGCATCTTCCGCGAGCTTGGCGATGACTTGTCCCGCGTGCATCCCCTGGGCCTGACGTGCTATCGTGGTGATAGACATGAGGCATTGCTCTGGGGTGGTGTGTACCAAGACTGGAGTCGGAGCTCGCCACCTCAGTTGGAGTGTACTCCTCAGCCCGAGCGAGTGGTGTTCCCTCCTGGAAGGGAAGCGAGTCGAGGTAGGCGATGTAGCGTGAGTCCCCGCTTATCAGGTCGGCGGGCTTGCGATCTGGCTAGTAGATGAATCTCCCGGCGGGTGTGGACGTTATAACCAGCCCAGAAGCCGGCCCTGATAAGGGTTGCTCAGTAGAGTTGTCCTCGGACTCGGGACCCTCAGGGTCCGACACGAAGTCTAACTCGTACGCGGAGTCCGAGTAGAGGCCGAAGAGGGGGTTGGAGTCCGAGGCATGGCCGGGGGCGGTGTCGGAGTCTGAGTTGTACTCGGGTACGGGCTCCTTGCCAGCCTGGCGTGTAGAGGGACCCTCCGTACGGGCCCTGCTGAGGTTGCGGGGGCCACGCGTGAAGCGCTCGCGGGGTGGGGAAACCACATGCGATGGCTGAGTAGCCGGCTCGCATACGATAGCCCACGGGGACGTCGAGTTCGAGTTGGAGGCGGATCCGAGCTCGAAGTCGGCGTGTTGGTCGAAAAGCAAAATTTCGCCGAACTTGCCGGCGAGTTCGCCCGTGACTACTTCGGGAAGCGTCACGAGGCCGGTCTCCGGGTTGGGTGGCATGGTGAGGCGGTGTTGGAAAGATCCAGCGCCGTCAGCAGTGCAGACCCAGGCGCCGAAGATGAAGGTGTCGCCGCGGTTGAAGGCGACGGTTGGCTTGATGTGCACGGGAGCCGTGACGGGAGCCGTCGAGTTAGCCATGTGATCTCGGGCGAGAGCCCCTACCTGGCGCGCCAGCTGTCAGTGTTTTAGACCGGCAACCTACTAATGGGAGTACCCGAAGTAGATGAATCTGGCCTCGCCGAGATGAGTAACTCGAAGGAAGAGACACGTGGCACACAATTTAGACAGGTTCGGGCCGCGAGGTGCGTAATACCCTACGTCCTGTATGCTGCATAGCTCTGGATTGATTGGGTACGATTACAAGGTGATGCAATCTTACGCCGTGAGACGAGATGATCGAGAGAGGGGTCCCTGCCTCGCCTTATATAGTCCGGGAGGCAGGGTTACAAGTCGGTTCAGGGAGAGAGTACTAGTCAAGTACGTCTAGGAGTCCTCCATACAGTGCGGGACATGTACACCTTCCTAACCGAGTACTTCTCCTCTGTAGTCCTTGTGCTCCACGCCAACAGGTGTCGTGCAGCGCAAGTCGGGTAGTCCCAGGGGCCCAGCGAGTAGTAAGTCCTGGTACCCACCGAGGTAGTGGGCCCAGGGAGGTCCATACGACACACGTGGACCGGCTTAGGCGATAATACAGAATTATTTTGGGCGGTTCTGTCACACCTCGCGCCACGATGGCCTTCTGCGGCAGGCGCGGAGCCGTGCGACCCGGCGCCGCGAGCGCCACGGCGGTCTCGCTGCGGTAGGCACTCCACCCACGACTCCGGTGGCGAGGGAGAGGCGCGGTGGTTCGGTGGTAGGGAGAGGCGGCCGGGTGTCTCGATGCGCCATTGGAGAAAGGCGGCGCGGAGCACGGGCCTTGGTGGAGAAGGATGTCGCAGACCTCAAGCCGCCGGCGGAGATGGCCGGCGCGGAGGTCGAGTCCCCGAGCGGCTGCCAGAGCCAGGCGGCGGTGGCTCCGAGGGGACAAGGAGCTGTTGACCTGCGGTGCTTGCGAGGATGAAGGCAAGACCGTGTGGGAGCGGGCGTTGAGCATGTGGTCACTGGTTTGCTATGTAGCTTCTAGAAATTTCACCTGCACACGTAGTGTCTAGGATTTTGAAGAAAAAGGAAAATGAGTGAGGAAGAAAAGAATAAGGAAGACAAAAGGAAAAGAAAAAAAATAAAATCCGATGTGGATATTAAAATTGCTACAAAGATCAAATTGAGCATCAAATTAGCTACAAAGATATAAATGGTCACACAATGGTATACACAAATGCATGTGTAGTTGATCTTAAACTACATGCAAAGCATTAAACAACTTATAGAATTAAGCATTATACTCGTTGCATTAAGCATTTGTTTTACCTCGGCAGCTACGAATCGACGGCCCGCGCGTTTCCATGTCGGGCGACGCCCCGTCCCGTTCCCTAACATCGTGCATACGCTCAACCATCGGGCTATACCGCGACGTCGTCTCCAGGCGACGACGCCGGATCCCAAACGCCTGCGCTCTCCCCTGTCCCCCGATTCCTCTGCGCGCCAAACTCTCCCGCCAAATCTCCCAGCACGCCACACCCACACCAGACGGAGCCTCACCGGTGCCGTGGCCGGCCACAGCCCGAGGAGAGAGAGAGAGAGAGAGAGAGAGAGAGAGAGAGAGAGAGAGAGAGAGAACGGCAGCCGGGCACTGCAGATCCAGCGGTCTCGAGCTATGATGTCGCAGTAACACGGAGAAGGGCCTGTCGGGCATACTTCCCGGGTACTCATGCAAGGAAGGAAGAAGACGGACTCCTATTAGAATTCCCTTGTAATCCTACTAGGACTCGTTTCGTGTAATCCTACTAGGACTCCTGCCTTGTAACCGACTAGGAACCCGCCCCCTGGACTATATAAAGGAGGGCCGGGTACCTAGCCGGGCACTTGATCTCAACCAACACCAAGCGCAGGGCGCCATACTTGATCCCCAAACAGGACGTAGGGCTCGCCACCTTAGCGGACGAACTTGTATAAATCTTGTGTCCCGTGTCCTTGCGCATACCTTCGAGTTCTCGGTCTCCCGATCACGATCCTTACTGCACAATCTACTACCTCGGGTACCCCCTTGGTAGGTTTGCCGGTCTAAAACACCGACAGCTGGCGCGCCAGGTAGGGGTGATCATCACCACCGGGCGAATTCGAAGGACCCTCATCAACAAGATCAATCTACTCGTCGACTCGCCGAGATCCATTGAAGCAAGTCACCTTGCTCCTGTCAAAGCGGAATCAATTTTCCTACGCCGCGCGTCCGGTTGCTTCGGCACGTCGCACGGCTCGTCGCGCGGCTCGTCGTCGACTACTTCGCCTACGCCGTGTGTCCGGGTGCCTTGGCACGTCGTGCGACTCGTCAAGCGGCTCATCGTCGACTACTCCGCCTCGCGCAGGCTCGTCGTCGACTACTTCGCCTCCGCCGCGCATCCGGGTGCCTCGGCATGTCACGCGGCTCGTCACGTGGCTCGTCACGCGGCTCGTCACACGGCTCGTCATCGACTACTTCGCCTCGCGCAGGCTCGTCGTCGACTACTTCACCTACGCCGCGCGTCCGGTTGCTTCGGCTCATTGCGCGGCACGTCACGCGGCTCGTCAAGCGGCTCGTTGTCAACTACTTCGCCTTGAGCAGGCTCGTCGTCGAATACTTCGCCTACGCCGCGCGTCCGGGTGCCTCGGCACGTTGCGCGGCTCGTCAAGCGGCTCGTCGTCGACTACTTCGCCTTGAGCAGGCTCGTTGTCGGCTACTTCGCCTACGCCGCGCGTCCAGGTGTCTCGGCACATCGCGCGGCTCGTCGTCGACTACTTCGCCTACGCCGCGCGTCCGGGTGCCTTGGCACGTCGCGCAGCTCGTCACGCGGCTCGTCGTCGACTACTTCGCCTCGCGCAGGCTCGTCGTCGACTACTTCACCTACGCCGCGCGTCCGGTTGCTTCGGCTCATTGCGCGACACGTCGCGCGGCTCGTCAAGCGGCTCGTTGTCAACTACTTCGCCTTGAGCAGGCTCATCGTGGAATACTTCGCCTACGCCACGCGTCTGGGTGCCTCGGCACGTCGGGCGGCTCGTCGTCGACTACTTCAACTATGTCGCGCGACCAGGTGCCTCGGCATGTCGCGCGGCTCATCACGCGGCTCGCCGCGCCGCTCGTCGTCGACTACTCCGCCTCGCACAAGCTCTTCGTCGACTACTTCGCCTACGCCGCACGTCCGGGTGCCTCGGCACGTCACGTGGCTCATCTTGCCGCTCGTCGTCGACTAGCCGCGCGTCCGGGTGCCTCGGCACGTCACGCGGCTCGTCGTCAACTACTTCGACTATGCCGCGTGTCTAGGTGCCTCGGTATGTCGTGCGGCTCGTCACGCGGCTCGTCACGCCGCTCGTCGTCGACTACTCCGCCTCACACAGGCTTGTCATCGAAAACTTCGCCTACGTCGCGCGTCTAGGTGCCTCAGCTCGTCGCGCGGCTCGTCGCACCGCTCGTCGCCGACTACTTCACCGCAGCTGCGTGTCCGGGTGCCTCAGCACGTCGCGCGGCTCATCACGCGGCTCGTCGTCGACTCCTTCGACTACACCGCACGTCCAGGTGCCTCGGCATGTGCGCGGCTCGTCGCGCCGCTCGTCGTCGACTACTCCGCCTTGCACATGTTCGTCATCGACTACTCTGCCTCGCACAGGCCCGTCGTCGACTACTTGGCCTCGTGCGGGCTCGTCGTCGACTACTTCGCCTACGCCGCGCGTCCGGGTGCCTCGACACGTCGCGCGGCTCGTCACGCGGCTCGTCGTCGACTACTTCACCTGCGCCGCGCGTCCGGTTGCTTCGGCACGTCGCGCGGCTCGTCGCGTGGCTTGTCGTCGACTACTTCGCCTCCGCGCGCGTCCGGGTGCCTCGGCACGTCGCACGGCTCGTCGTCGACTACTTCGACTACGCCGCGTGTCCAGGTGCCTCGGCATGTCGCGCGGCTCATCGCGCAGGCTCGTCGTCGACTACTTCGCCTCTGCCACACATCCGGATGCCTCGGCACGTCGCGCGGCTCGTCACGTGGCTCGTCGCGCCGCTCGTAGTCGACTACTCCGCCTCGCGCAGGCTCGTCGTTGACTACTTCGCCTCCACCGCGTGTCCGGGTGCCTCAACACGTCGCGCGGCTCGTCACGCGGCTCGTCGCGCCGCTCGTAGTTGACTACTCCGCCTCGCGCGAGCTCGTCGTCGACTACTTCGCCTCCCGCGGCGCGTCCGGGTACCTCGGCACGTCGCACGGCTCGTCACGCGGTTCGTCGCGCTGCTTGTCGTTGACTACTCCACCTCACACAGGCTTGTCGTCGACTACTTCGCCTCCGCCGCGCGTCCGGGTGCCTTGGCACGTCGCGCGGCTCGTCACGCGGCTCGTCGCGCCGCTCGTAGTCGACTACTCCGCCTCCGCCGCGCGTCCGGGTGCCTCGGCACGTCGCGCGGCTCGTCGCGCGCTCGTAGTCGACAACTCCGCCTCCGCCGCGCGTCCGGGTGCCTCGGCACGTCACGTGTCTTGTCACGCGACTCGTCGCGCCGCTCGTCGTCGACTACTCCGCCTCGCGTAGGCTCGTAGTCGACAACTCCGCCTCGCGCAGGCTTGTCATCGACTACTTCGCCTCCGCCACGCGTCCGGGTGCCTCGGCACGTCGCGCAGCTCGTCACGCGGATCGTTGTGCGGCTCGTCGTCGACTACTTCGCCTACGCCGCGCGTCTGGGTGCCTCAGCACGTCGCGCGGCTCATCGCTTGTCGTTGACTACTTCGCCTACGCCGCGCGGCCGCGCCTCGGCTCGTCACGCGACTCGTCGCGTGGCTCGTTGCGCCGCTCGTCATCGACTACTTCGCCTACGCCGCGCGTCCAGGTGCCTCGGCACGTCGCGCGGCCCGTCACACGGCTCATCGTCGACTACTTCTTGCGCCGCGACTTCGTCTTGCGGCCATGCTGGCTTTACTTCAGCCACGACGTGCGTCGTGACTACTTGTCACGCGGCAACACTGGCTCTACTTCGAGCACGCCGCACGCCGCCACGACGTCGTCTTCCGGTCGCATCGCGTCGACCATTCATCTCGACTAGTTTTCCAAACTAGTCGAGAACGGCAGTCACGCCGCCAACAACTAGTCGGAATCAACTCTGACTAGTCAACTTCAGCAACAACCCTGGTGGCTCCATCGCTGACCGCCACGGCTTCATCAACAGTCTGCCCAGGCAGCAACAGCTAAGTCATTTATTTAAATGATTATTGTTTCCTTTTCTTGGCTTGTTCTCCTCATCATGTAGGACTACTTGCCGGCTACTCATTTGTGTACGCTTCTCGGCTGGTTTTCACGGGAGCTACACTCTGCTGACTATTCTTGGGGTATCAATCAAGTCACCATGAGTCTACTTCATCATCTCAGGGGCTATCCCTAGGAGGCAGCTTCTAAAGTCCGCTACGCGCGGCAATCTAAAGTCGACTTCTAAAGTCGCATTCTAAAGTCCGCTCCGTGCGGCAACTTAAAGTCGACTCCGGTCGCATCTTCGCCTGCTTCGGTGGCATACTACGTGTGTAAGCTTCGATGGAACCTAGCTGTAAGTGGCCCTCGGGTCCTGGCGACGATGGAACCTAGCTGCACGTGGTCTTCACACTCTGTACCATGGGTCCAAGTACCCTAAGTACTCGCGCTTCATACCTTGGGTCTGAAATCCATGGCCTAGGCACACAAGTCGACTCCGGTCACACCTTCAAGCCCGCTCCGGCGGCAACTGTACCTTGGGTCTGAAATCCATGGCCTAGGCACACAAGTCGACTCCGGTCGCACCTTCAAGCACGCTCCGGTGGCAACTGTACCTTGGGTCTGAAATCCATGGCTCAGATACTCAAGCCCACTCCGGTGGCACAAGTCGACGCTAACGGTCGCACCCAAGCCCACTCCAGTGGCACAAGTCGACGCTAACGGTCGCACACAAGCCCACTCCGGTGGCACAAGTCGACGCTAACGGTCGCACCCAAGCCCACTCCGGTGGCACAAGCCGACTTCGGTCGCAATCTTAAGCCCGCTCCGGCGGCAAAACCATTCGTTTTCTCTGATTTTTTATTCGATTTGGCTTTCCGGAAAGTGCTTTTCATTTTTTGCATCTTAAGTCCACCCCGCGTGGCGCAAAGTCGACTACTGTAGTCGCATCTAAAGTCCGTTTCACACGGCAATCTAAAGTCGACTTCCAAAGTTGCATATCAAAGTCCGCTCTGTGCGACAACTAAAGTCGACTTCGGTTTTCAAGTCGCATCTCAAAGTCCGCTCCGCGCGGCACAAAGTCGACTTCGGTTTTTAAGTCGCATTCTAAAGTCTGCACTGTCGGCATCTAAAGTCGACTTCGGTCGCATCTAAAGTCTGCTCTGACGGCATGGCTACTTTTCAAGCTCCACGGCTCGACGCTAAACTACTACTCGGAATCTCTCCAGCTCGGGGGTTGCACTTAAATTACTACTCGAGGATAACTCCAACATACTTCGCTTGCTCTCAAGCTCGGGGGCTCCGCACCAACAACTACTCGACGTGGCTCATACGACTCTCTTATCTCGAGGGCTACACGCTGCAAGAGTACTCGGATGATGGCTTTCGCGAACACTGAAGACCCTTGGATTGATTCCTAATCATTTCAAGGCTCGGGGGCTGCTATGCTACACCCATCATTCAAATTTTTTCAAGACGGAAGATTCAAAATCAAGATTGACCCTCAGCTAGAGTCCGCAACTCAACCTAAGGCTCGGGGGCTACCCCATATGGAGTGTGATTTTACAACCGCACTTCCATATAATCTCGACTTCAAGACTGATGAGCTGGACCACCTTTCAGCCTCGTGGCAGTTCAAGTACTTTTGAAGACTTCTCCAAGCAGTACTCGAGGACGCTCAAGAACTACTCGCAGAGACTTCAAGACTACTCAAACTACTACACTCGAATACAATGTGCTCGGGGGCTTGTCGGGCATACTCCCCGGGTACTCATGCGAGGAAGGAAGAAGATGGACTCCTATTAGAATTCCCTTGTAATCCTACTAGGACTCGTTCCGTGTAATCCTACTAGGACTCCTGCCTTGTAACCGACTAGGAACCCGCCCCCTGGACTATATAAAGGAGGGCCGGGTACCTAGCTGGGCACCTGATCTCAACCAACACCAAGCGCAGGGCGCCATACTTGATCCCCCAAACAGGACGTAGGGCTCGCCACCTTGGCGGCCCGAACCTGTATAAATCTTGTGTCCCGTGTCCTTGCGCATACCTTCGAGTTCTCGGTCTCCCGATCACGATCCTCACCGCACAATCTACTACCTTGGGTACCCCCTTGGTAGGTTTGCCGGTCTAAAACACCGACAGGGCCAAGCGGGGGAAAGGATGGCTCAGGAGCTTCGGCATGGCTGGAGGTGCGCGGGGCTGCTCTGCCTTGGCTACACTTCCTCGCCGCGCTCGCCAGGTTCCATCGGAGGGGAAAGGGGTGGCAGGCGGAGGATTATCTAAGCAGAGAGGATGTGGAGCTCGCTACCCAGAGATGCGAGCATGCGACAAATATTTAGAAAAGAAAAGTGAGACAGAGAAACGAGAAAAGAAAGGAGATCACCGGATAGATCGAGATCCAGTCCTCCTCCCCATCCACCATAGAGATATAGTGCTTTTTATCAGATAGATGTTGTAGTGTTGTAGTTGATCTTAAACTCCATGCAAAGTATTAAACAACTTATAGATGACCTCCTGTATAAGGGTTGTATGAGCTGTCTGTACATATGTATATGCAGTTCGAGGTTGTGCAGACGACCTGCTGTCTAAGGGTTGTACATGCCCTAAGTGGAAAAAAGATTTGATCTCTTCTTTTCTTTATGGCACACTCCCCGTCCGCGACACGCCCCCCACGCGGCTACTCCGTCAGCCACCGCCCTGCTCTCCACTCCCTCCAACTGCCCTCCCCGCTGCCGGCCGCTGTGGCCGTACCAGAGCCGGCTGCCGGATCCCTCCGGCTGCCAGATCCCTCTGGTCTCCCTGTTCAATTTCCCCCATTCTCTCTCTATACCTCCATGGATCCATGTCCGGTCGCCCCTCCTCCACAGCCACACGGAGGATGCACGACCGCGAGCTCGGGCGGTCCGGCTTGCGGGCTCCGCGCCATTCTCCTCCATGAGCATGTACCCATCGGAGGGGAACATGCCCAGGAGCAGAGAGGCCTACACGGCGGCTGCTGACAAGTGACGCCGAGCGGAATCCTGACTGCGCGAGAATAGCTTCCGAATTTGACACTGCATGTGCGCGTCAGGCCTGTTAAGATACATCAATTCATAATTCATAATTTATTTATAGAATGTTAGCACATAATGATTCATAATTCATAAAAAATTAAGTGATGTCACTTCACTGATACTTGATAGGTTATTTAGGGTCCGTTTGGCACGGCTCCGTGGGCCGCTCCCGGAGCCGTTTCACGCGAAGCCGTGCCAAAGGGGTCCCAAAAATGGATTCCAAGGAGAAGCGTCGCGAAACCTCGCCGACCGGAGCGATTCCGGGGGGGGGGGGGGGAGCGAAAAGAATGGAGGGGAGGGGGAGCGGTAGGAGTTGAGTGCCCCTCACCGGCGTCGGAGGCCATGGCGAGGCGGCGGTCGGCAGACCGGGGAGCGGCTCGCGGATTTGATGAGAAGGAGCGATTCGCTTTTTTCCTCCCTTGCGGCAGATAAGGCAGGTGAATGTGATAAGCAGGCCAACGTGTGGACAGGGAGTCCTCACGGTAGCTAGGTCCAAGAAAAAACGAAAAACAAAAGAGAAAAGAGGAAAAAGAAAAAAAAGAAAGAGAGAAAAAGAAAAAGGGTATTATAGTCATTTCATTCTCTTATCCGTCTTACACAGTCAGAAGAAGTTGTTTTGCCAAACATTTTCCTAAAATGGATTCAGCTCTCTCTCGCAGAATCCACTCCAGCAGCATAGCCAGAGCCGGAACTGCTACAGCCGGAGCCGGAGCCGGAGCGTGCCAAACGCACCCTTACACGTGCGTATCGCACGTGCACCTTCCTAGTTTAACAAAGGAGTATGCACTAGTTTCAACTTTCAAACGGAGCATGGCTGAAACACCAGCTCAAGAGCGCATCAATGGCATCGAGCCATCGACCATCACGTTGAAGCTGTAAACACGTACTACAACATGCGTAACCGAATCCATTCATGAGATTGAATCATTTGCGTTGATAAACCATACAAATTCTAGTGCTATACAAACACAAATTATTCCGTTTGGACACCTCTCTGCACTCTTCAGTTCTTCCTATTGCTACACGCCAGCAGTCGATTCAGATCCGGCCTATACGTGATTCAGTTGTCGATGCTATTATCTACAAGCAGCTTCCACACGGTACAAGAGTTCCTGGACTAGGCATGCCTCAAATAAATGGATCGATCCGGGGGTCGTGCTCGCTTGCCATTGCCATCCCAGTGCAGAGGCATGTCGGGCACATCACCTGAAATTTTCACAAGTAATTGATATGCAATCAGAATCTGCATAGATATTTGGGGACTCCAGACTATTCAGTGTGCAGAAATCAACTTACCTTTCCCGCGCCTGAGCAATTTGGGCATCTTTCTGTCCTTGGTGCAGATAATGGCTGGTCGCCGTCGCTGAACGTTGAAACCGGCTCCGAGAGCACAAGTGCGCCTGTGCTTGAACAGCGGGCACATGCCAGGTATCCTACAAGCCATGAACACAGAACTCTTAATATCTAAATAAACAGTAAATTCAGCTTACAACAGACATCATAGAGCTCTGAAAAGTATGTTTTTGGTAAATAATGCACAAAAGGCTTCTGATGCAAGCCATTAAAATTCATCCTAATATTATCATCCAAGTGTCTACATCTTTCAACTGCACTAAAACTTCGCATCATCAATGAACTAAAAATGATCCATTTCAGACCTCATGTGCGCTTCAGGCAATGATGCATGATCTTTTTGGACTGTGGAGCCACCAAAGCTTAGTGGCATATGCAATCTTCCCAAGAAACTGTGTTTAAGTTATATGGGAATGAAAAAATTTGGAAAGTCCAAATTACTCCCTTCATATATAGAGAAAGTTCAGATAACCCCTTAAAGTATGTTTTAGTTCAATTTACCCCCTAAACTATGTTATTTGGTTCAACTTACCCCTTAATGCAACTTGTCATTTTTGTTTCTCCATACATAAGTTGAATTTTAATTTGGGATTTCGCAGGATGGTAGTGGACATCATAATTTATATTTAAAAAATATATGACAAATTTTTCACCATTAGTTTTATATATTTTTATATCTTAAGGATAAATTTTCTTATTAAATATATTACCTTATCAAAATACTGATGAAAAATGCATGATATATTTTTCTAACATACCTTATGTTGTGTGCCATAAACTTGCAAAATTTGAACTTAAAACTCCACTTGTGCGTTGAGAAACAAAGAAAACAAATTGTGTTAAGGGGTAAATTGAACCAATGTGCATAGTTTAGGGCGTGAAATGAACCAAGAAATACTTTAGGGGGTTATTCAGACTTTGGTTATACTTGAGGGGAGTAATTTGGACTTTTTCCCAAAAAAAATTTGGTGAGGAAAACTTACCGGTTCCTAAACAATATTTGCACCGTTTATGCTCCTGCTGCTTCACATTGTTTATCTCAACAACCATTAGTGCGGAGATAACTCCAACTGCTCCGCCTGAGAACGATGCCACAATGGGATCTACCTGACTGCAGTACAGGTGGACAAATGAAGAAATAGACAATTAGAGTTGTGGCATATCAGTCTTAATTTCCCCAGTTAGATGTTCCTTATAAATCATAATTGATCAAAGGGTGATGGAATAATGGTCGTACCTCAACTGCATGGGCAGATGAACGCTGCGGATGAAGTCTTCATAAGATGTTCCACCTAGACCAAGTTTAAGTTCCAGCTGTGAAAGAGCAAATCAAGTTGTTAAGAAGCTATGCATTTTGTATGGCAATATAAACAATAAAGCAACATTTGTGATTCTAAAATTGAGAATTTGTAACTTACGATTGGTGCAAGAAAACCACCAAACACCATTATCCCGGCAATGAGGGTGAAACACGTGGCATAGTAGACCTTTAGATTTGCTGCACTCTGTTCACACAAAGTAAAATTTTGGTACCTAAGTAAATAACCATGCACAGTAGCGTCAAATGCAGAAAAGGCATGGATACATACCAGGGGAGGCAGGAATGGAATGAATGATGGAAAATCAGGAAGCTCCCGATCAGGTTCATCAACTGAAATTCCAAGTTCTGCATTTTTTATTCTTTGTTGTATTCTCAACCGGCGAATCTATGGACAAGACAAATGAAAACCAAGGATATAAGATGCCAAAAATAAACATTTTATACAACCTTTGGTAACATTGCAACCAGAATTCACTAGAAGATGTAACTAGTAGAACTCAATCATAGAGTGCAGGTAGGTCCACACGATATGCACATGCAAAGATCAGTTCATGTTTCCATTTCTCTGATAGTTCACTACTCCCTCATTTCAAATTATAGGTCATTTTGGCTTTTCTAGATACATAGTTTATGCTATGTATCTAGCCATGGCCTATATCTAGGTGCATAACAAAAGCTCTGTATCTACAAAAAAACAAAACAACCTATAATTTGGATGGAGAGAGTACAACACAGATGCCTAGAAGAAAGATGAGCTATAACAACAGCATTCAGTTACAAACTTACACTAAGATTGAGACTAATTTCAAATAAAGTGCGACTAGCATGTCAATATGTCATAGCTCTGAATGTGACCATTTCCATCTTAAACATGTAGCCGTAGCCTATGATGGTACCACGTTATTCAGTATTGCCTCTTTTGGCAAACAATTCTGTAGATGCCAAGCTTCCAAAGCTACTGCTAGATGGAGCAGTAGTAACTATATGACAAAAAAGATATTGAGTTAACACACCTCCTCCATATGCAAGAAAATCTTGTTTCGGCGGCTCCTAATGTTATCCTGAATCTCCTGCAAATCCAGCTTTGCAAAATCTTGGACTGTCTCAGGCCCCTCAATGATGCAAAACCTGCAAGCCGGGCCAAGCAGGGTTCAACGTTAGCTCAGGCCATCAAAAACTAGATCCGTCAACCAGAAAACCACACCAGAATGCCATTGATACATAGAATACAAGAGACTACAAGAGTTCAAGGACTATTTCAGCAGATCCAACAAACAGACACAATTGCTTCCACTCATTCAAATATATACTTGGTCGTCGAGAAGCTCGAGCTGATAGCTAAGCAACAAAGCCATGAACAATCGAGATTCAAAAGCCTACTCCTGAGTCTAAATCGGAAAGTGTAAAAAAATAGCAGTGCTCGCGGCAGCAGCAATAAAGCACAGCCACGAAAAACAGCATGGTCCAATCATAGTCACAGCTCACGAGCAGCAGCAAAACTACCAACTCCTGAGTCCTGACACGAAAGAATGATTACCCTGGCGACCCAGCGGCCTGCTCTTCCCCGACCCCGAACGGTGGGGTAGGCGGCAACGAGGAAGAGGACGACGGCAGGTCGGGGGAGCCACCGGACGCGGCTGCGGAGGCCGCCACGCGCCACCTGCGTGCGGGCGGCAGCGGTCGCAGCCGCTCTGCGTGGGCGCGCGGCGGCCGGAGCCGCCCGGCCCCGAGGCCGCTGCAGGCCAGCATGCGGCCGGAGCAGAGCATCGCCGGCGACGCGTTCCTCGCTCGAAAGTCGATTTTTTATTTTTTGCCTGTGGATAAAGGATTCAACACCTCGACGGCGACGGAACGGGCGTGAGATGGGTATAGCAGCTTGGATTTGTCGAGAACGGTGAATCGGAAGGTCGAGGCGGTGGCTTCGAGTTGTGATCGGTGGAGCGGGGAAGATGAGCGTGGCGGCACGAAGGAGTGGAGCTCGTGTTTTCTTTTTCTGGCCGAATTTTGTGCTATTGGGGGGAAATGGCGAGTGGGATTGGAGAAGAAAAATATCCGGGATTTAGTGGATTCTGATGGCGGGGCACTTGCGGGAGGCCACGGAGCAAGTGAGCAGAGCACTGAGCCGCTAGTGGGCATCACCACTCTTACCTTTAAGGATTGTTAATACAAAATACAATAATACTCCATTCCGTGTTTTAAATGTACTTAGAATGTTTACCGCCAAATTTAAAAAAAAAACTTCCAAAATTAGATAGATATTTTGGTGAGAAAACAATTTAGAATCAACTAACAATATACATGAAAGTGCAAATATGTCACATGGAAAAGGATTTCAACAGATTTATCATGACTATTACAGTACTATTTTTCAATATTTTCAATGAGTTTAACAAAATGGAGAGAGAAAAGTAAAGGTCTAGGAGACTAGCAGTTCAAAAATACTCCCTATGAATTTTAGGATAGACTAAAATGTGGTAAAGTGATCTCGATTGCTCCTATTTATTAGTCATACTAGTGGAAGAGCACGCACGACACGCACGTGATATAAAAGTAATTACAGAAAAAATTTGATTAGTATGTAAAAAATAAAAGGATGTTAAAGTAAATCTAATTATAAAATGCATCAATTCATCCTTCACACCTGGGGGATTAGGGAAGTTGGCGTTCATCGACCATCCACCCTGCTAGCCTTCGCGTCATCCGCACCGTGCCGCATCACCGCCACCACCTTTAAGGCGGCTTTGACAGAGACTGTCCGAGGAGGGTCGCGCTTCACTGCCACCACCTTCAAGGCGGGGATGAGGGTCCGCAGATCCAGCGGGGGAGCCCACCCTGAGGCCGACCGCGCCGCCGCACCCCGGTGGGGGAGCTCACCTCTCCGCGTGATCGATCCTTGACAGAGGAGCTCGCCACCAACCGACAGGGAAGACAATGCCAACAGGGAGAAGGAAACCAATGGGAGGAGGGGTCGATGCCCGCGGGGATGCGGTGGTGTGGTGGCGCTAGCGGCTCATGGATATGGGGATGAGGGTGGAGAGAATTGAGTTTTATAGGGAACATAGGGTGTAAAAAAAGGAAGGAGTGTGGATTGGCGTGATTTAGAGCATTGAACTCAAAAGGAAATATTCAAAGACTCAAGATATCATTTACATATAAATGTCATCCATCTAATTGCATTTGAATGTTGTTGACCTCATCACACGGTGATTCTTTCCTTACTTGATCTTTCTTTGTTTTTCCTTTCCTTACTAACTATTTAAGAATGATGTGGCTATCATTGACAAAATGACGCAACATTTTTTCCTTAGTATATCATGAAGCGATTCTTTCCTTGTTTTTTATTTCCTTGGTGTGCCATTAGTCACACCAATCAATTTTCCTTTACTTTGTATATTAATATCTCTTTCCTTTTAAGTTCCTGAGTATTTCTCTTTTAGTCATGCCATCAATCACACACATTAATTTCTCTTGCCTTGACAAAAGAATGAAGAAAGGAAACAAGAGTCGTGATTGCCTCCGAGTTTGAAAAAAGAATGAAGAAAAGAAACAACGGTCATGATTGATGGGAATGAGTCTTCCTTAGTTTTCCCTTTTCTTGCTAACTATTTACGAATGGTGTGCCTACCATTGGCAAAATGACGTAGTAATTCTTTCCTTAGTTCATCTAATTACGCAGTGATTCTTTCCTTGTTTTTCCTTTCCTTGATGAGTCAGAGTCATCAATCACACCAATCAGTTTTCCTTTATTTTGTACATCAATATTTCTTTCCTTTTGAGCTCCTTTGTATTTCCTTTTGAGTCATGCCATCAATCACGCCAATCAATTTCTCTCCTTGAAAAAAAGAATGAATAAAGAAAACAACAGGCGCTATTACGTGGATGCCATTGACATGTGGGACGCGCCAAGTGGGTAGGGTGGGTCCGGTGGGTAGAAGTTTGGGTGAAAAGGGGGGTAGGGGGCACCAGAGAGTCAATTTGTACTGTGAAATGACGACCAAATCAATCTCCTCCCTCTTGGTCCGTCGTCTTGGACCTGAAAAGTGGAGCCTCTGTGAGGAGGGAAGTGAGAGCCTAATCTTGGTGAGAATTGAACTCAATTCTTTCTTGTTGTTTCTGATTGTTTCGTTCCACAACATTAACAGTACAATCTGGAAGCAAACAATGTATTAATTAAATGAATATAAACTATATGTATGCATAAAAAATACGATCACAAACTTTCTCTTGGCTCTTCACACACCTCTCATGTCGGGGTAAAGATGAATTTCGAGTGTTGGTAACATCTCCAAGCAGAATTCTATAGTCCTGGCAGTCGATGAATGATGCGTAGTACATCAAGACTTGCGAGAAGGGCGACGCGGTAATTAGCGAAGTGGGGCGCCGCCGCCGCCGACCCACCGACTCCTCGCCTGATCGGGCGCCGTCGCCGCCGTTCGCCGGTGGCGGATGGACTGCTCTCGATCCCCATCGTCGACGACGACGACTTCTCGCACGACGAGGGCCTCCTCGGCTCCACCGGAGGGGAACTGGCAAACATCGTCTAAGCATTCAACGAATCGGGATGGGGTGATCCATGGTACTGGTTTGAATGAAAATCGAAGAGAATTCCGCATCAATCAGAAAGGGAGAGCAAAGATTATCAGAAGGATTGATGCGAGGGAATTCAAGGGGTGCGGCTGAGAAAATTAGGGTGGGAACAGGAAGAGGAACGCGAGAGGTTGGCTCGATCCATCAAGCAGAGTCTGTTCGTGTCTTCTACTGATAAATCATGAGATGTTGACGGATCCTTAAAGGAGGATATGCTCCAATTGGAATTAGCCTGCAAGAGATTGGGGGAGGCGATGGGTAGAATTTCGAGGGGTGACAGCAGAATCGATGAACATCAACGCAACGAAGGCAAAGCATAGGGTGCGGGGTGAATGCAGATTCAGTCGAAGTGAAAATCACAAAGCGAGGGCGGAAATTTTTAGATGCGATATTAGGGATCTGTTCAAGCATTCATGGCGACCTATCCTGTTAGAGAGGTGGGTCTGGGTCGAAAAGCCCATGGTCATGGGGGCCTGTGAATTCCCGGTCCGGTTGGAAGAAATAAGAAGATTTGGACATAAAGCTCGTCAGGTGTTTAGGGTTCACAAGCTGTCGCCGCTTAGTCGATCCTTTGCAGAAACAGTGAGAGAGGGAGGGATGTCGAGGGAGTACGACTGAGGAGGCGGAGGGGGATTCAAGCGGTGGTACATGGTTATGATGCAAAGTGGTGAAGTAATGGTTGTGGATGAGGTCTCACTGATCAAGGTGGGACCGATCAGGGTCAAAGTAAGAGCACAGGAGATGGCGAAGATCCATGGTTATGATGCAAAGTTTGTGCCAGAATTACCGAAGGTTGCGCGTTCTGAAATTTTCTGGACAGCATGCAAGAGCGGAAACAAAACGGCCATAAGTCCCTTATTTGGGCTCTGATTAAGATGAATGAGTACCCGTTGGAAAGATAATTTTATAAAATTTTCAATAGAATAATATTTTGGTATATGTTCTGTTATGTACACAGGGGAAATCCACGAAAAAGAGGCAGCAGAAACAAGATGAGAACAAGATAGTGGAGATGAGGACGATGATGGGAAATGCTTCCATTAGACCACACGAGATGAAATTCAGAAGTTTGGAACAAAACAAGGACCCCAAGTGCATTAGCAAAAGAAGGCACAAGTTGGCAACATCCGACACTAGGAGATGTTAGAAGCAAATCACGATGGGTTACACACAAATGATGGCATCCAATGGCGCGGATACTCTGGGCTCTCACACGAAGGATCATGGAGTTACATGAAGATATTTGAGACATGTGTGAAGTCCCACAAATGAATAAGAAGAGTGAGTCCACAGAAGGCAACCTTGATGATGTGTGGCACGAACAAAGGAATTGCGTAAGACGATGCAAGCCACCGATCATTGAAGATTGTTTACTTTCAACTCCAAGAGACCACTCACGATGAAAAGCTCGAAGGCCAAGGTACAACTTAATCTCTCAAGATACTTTTGGAGCTGATAATATTCCTTTGATATATCTATGATTCATATCCAATAGTGAGGTTGATTCAATTCTATGCCTTGTTCTTATGATGATCATGATAGGCTAGAATATTTTTTTTAGAGTGATGAAGAGGCTTTGTTGTGATTAAACTTTATTACATGCCTAATGAAGCTTTGCCTAATGAGAGCTTAGTGCTGAGCAAGAAAACTTATGCTACAATCAATCACAACATACTTTGTCATAAATTGTGGTTATGGATGCGTTTGTTTGCGATATGATTTGTAAATCTTGGACTTGCTTTGTGCTCGGTCAAGATAGTGACCTTAAAAGAGCAAATTGTGGGAGAAATCCTAAGTTTCACTAACAATGTAGGTCATTAAACATAATTAAGAGGAGAGAAGTCATACCCAACGGAATGCAAACCCGTGCATCACCGTCACTGAACCTCAAAAACAGACGTCACTGTTTTCATCAATTTTGAGGACCTGCTCAGACTTGTTCAAGGAAGAAAAAAGTTGAAAATCAGAAGCTCCGTCAAGTGCCGGTTCCAAAGCATCGAAGATTGATGAATTTGAAGACCCGTACAAGGAGATATGGCAAAAACATTGAACAACATGCAGTCTGAAATCAGATAGATTGCAGCGCCGGAGTAGAAAGAGCATAACTCACTCGATTGGAATCCGTTGGGGTGAATAAATACTTGATGGAAAGATAATTTCATACGCCATGCATGAAAGCTATTGTTTTCTACATGGTCTGATCTGGACAGAGAGGAAAATTTGTGAAAGAAGAGGCAACGATAAAGTGCGATGGAGAAGGTGATGATGATAATGTGAGGAGACAATTGGGCAAGCCTCTCATCGAGCATAAGTGATCGTGTCAAGCATAGAGAGTGGATCAAGGCTGCATGAACACCTTCAAATCTTGCATGAATGATCATGGCTCCGCAACAACAAGAAGGTATGTGAGAAAGTCGAGCTCTATGACTTTAAATGAAGCGTTTTGCGGGAGGCAACCCGGTTTTTATTTATATATATACATGACTGTCTACATTGTGCTCTTTAATCGAACCATCAAGTAACATTGTACCATTGCTCTAATAAATACTACAACACCATGTTGTTTAATTTAATTGCTATTGAGGGAGCACTTTGTTATTTGATCTCAAAAACCTTGTAGACCTTTTTTTGTGCCTATTAGAGTTTGGAGTCTTTTTATTTTGTGTCTTTTTAGAGAGATATATGAAGTCATCATCATCCTTTAATTCTAAATTTGTGGCTAGTTAATTTAGGCTAACATTTTTTTTGTTTTAGACCACTGCATATCATGTCATATCATTTCGTTCATCCACCTTGCATCGCATTGCATGTTTGATTTGATCTAACTTTTTGTCCAACCAACCTAAGCCTTCCTATAACCCCCACCAAAAACCATAGCCATTAGAGGTAAGTTTGCTTGAGTTGACCGGGGGCTGTCACCCTCCGGGTTGAACAAGTCTATCCCATCTCTCTTTTCTAATTAAAAACTTTGACTAGCCTCCCCATAAATCCTTAGGAAAACTTCCCATACCTATAGACATCCTAAAACCATAGGTTTGTAGAAAGGCTATTATCGGTGTTTTAGACCGGCAACCTACTAAGGGGAGTACCCGAAGTAGATGAATGTGGCCTCGCCAAGATCGGTAACTCGAAGGAAGAGACACGTGGCACACAATTTAGACAGGTTCGGCCCGCGAGGTGCGTAATACCCTACGTCTTCTATGCTGCGTGGCTCTGGATTGATTGGGTGCGATTACAAGATGATGCAATCTTAAGCCGTGAGAGAGAGAGGGGTCCCTGCCTCGCCATATATAGTCAGGGAGGCAGGGTTACAAGTCAGTTCAGGGAGAGAGTACTAGTCGAGTACGTCTAGGAGTCCTCTATACAGTGCGGGACTTGTACAGCTTCCTATCCAAGTACTTCTCCTCTGTAGTCCTTGTGCTCCACGCCATCAGGTGCCGTGCAGCGCAAGTCGAGTAGTCCCAGGGGCCCATCGAGTAGTCGGTCCTGGTACCCACCAAGGTAGTGGGCCCAGGGAGGTCCATACGACAAGCCCTCGAGTACTTTGTAGTCGAGAAGGATAGCTTCAAGTAGACTTGATGGCCTTAACGAGTAGTCCTCAAGCGTCCCCGAGTACTACAAGTCAAAAGTCCTCAAGAATAGTCGAAGCATCCCGAGGCTGGAATGTACTCCAGCTGATGTTTGAGCAATCCTGAAGTCTTCTCGAGTAGTCCCAAGCGTCCTCGAGTGCTGCCCTTGAAGGTCTTCAACAATGCCCGTGTTGTCTTGAAGCCGAAACTGATATGGAAGTGCGATTGCAAAATTGCACTCCATATGGAGTAGCCCCCGAGCCTTAGGCTGAGTTGTAGACTCTGGCTGAGGGTCCATCTGAAGTTTTGGCAAGAATATCCCGTAAAATCCGGAGAAAAAACCGAAGGAGTGGCACGGAGCCCCCGAGCCTTGAGTCGAGTACTTCCTCTCGAATTGAAGGGTCATCTTGTAAAATGTGTCCTGAGTTGCTCTTGAGTCTTGTCGCTACCCAGGAAGTTGAATAGAAGTAGCCGAGCCCCCGAGATGAGGCGCGTTGACTAGTAGAAGTTGAAGAGTCAGGCACCACCGCTGAGTCAGCTGAGCGCAGACTTATCCATCCAGCCGTTGGAGGGGCTGCTGTTGACTTATAAATAGAAGCCAAAACCCTTAGCGTTTTTCACCTCACGCATTCGCAGCCATTCCTAGCGGATCTAGCCAGGAAACACTGCCAGTGCGCATTGCCGCCGTTGAGAGGATTGTAGATCCGAGCGCACCGCCGTAGGAAACCACCGCCGTAGCCCCCGAGCGAATGCACGTGAAGACGCCGTGTACTTGGAGAATGAAGCCCTCGCCATCGAAGATCTCTAAGGCCGCTGGTGGGAAGAAGAGGACTCGCGAGGAGGCCGCTGGATCTGCCGCGGGGACATCACCGCCGGTGTCTCCGCCGCGGCTAGATCCAAATCGAGAGTGGAAGAAGTCCAAGGCCAAGACCGAAGACCTGCTGGCTCTTCTCAACAGTGGATTCTTGCGGGAGAAGGAGGTGGACATGTGGAGAGCCGCTGCAGGGGATCCATACCCCATGGAGAAGAACCCGGATGAGATTCCAATGTTCACCCGGTTCGCGGAGCGCGGACTGTCTCTCCCGGCCAGCGACTTCTTCAAGGGGCTGCTGGGGTACTACGGCATCGAGTACCTCAACCTCAACCCCAACAGTATCTTCCACACCTCAGTCTTCGTACATTTCTGCGAAGCCTTCTTGGGGATCAAGCCCCATTGGATCTTGTTCCGGAAATTCTTCCGGGTGAAGCCCCAGCCCAGCGCCAACAATCTCCGAGTAGTGGGGGGAGCTGGGATCCAGATGAGGGAGGACGACGGGGAGCAGTGTCTCTCGTACAAGCTCATCGATTCCAACCAGGATTGGAAGGCGAAGTGGTTCTATGTCACCAACCACCACCCAGAGCTACCGAAGCCAAGCGGGAAGCAGCCCAAGAACTGGCCGTGGTGGAACTCGGAGCCAACAATGCAAGAGGGTATCCAGCTACTCGAGCTGCTGGCGAAGATCAAGGCGCTGAGAGAAGCCGGGCTGAGGGCCGAACATGTGGCCTTCAGCTTCATGAAGCGAAGGGTGCAACCGTTGATGGCCCGCGACATCCTAGGGTACGAGTACACCGACGACAACGACACATCGCGGATGCCTGGTGATGAAGTGGACGACGACGACATCGTCGACAGGCTGGGCAGAATCTTCAAGGATATGCCGCGTACACGCCGTGCCCAGTGCCTGAGTACTCCGCCGCGCGCCCACCAAACAAGGTCGGTAGCCTTCGGTCTTGTCGAGTACTCATTACGGAAGAGTAGTCGTACTGACATATTGTGCATCTTGCAGGATGACTTGGTGAAGTTCGTCTCCGAGCCACCATCGCCTCCTCGACTTGTCGAGGTCCCAGAGGAAGGGAAGGCCAAGGCCAAGGAGCGGCGCGAAGTTGGTGATGGAGACGACTCAGTTGTTGTTGAAGACACGTCCGAGGAGGACGACGATGAAGAAACGCTGCAGGAGCGCTTCCAGCTGCGGTCAAGGTTTAGCCGCCCTGGATTGCCACATATCCCTCTCGTTCAGGATCAGCCGACTAGCCTGGAGGCTAGCTTGCCCGCGCCGCCAAGGAAGCCGCGCAACGTGGCCCGCAAGCGCGTGGCCAAGAAGTTGAAGGTCTCGGAGACCACGTCCCAGGAGGTAAGCCGTCTTGAATAGGGTAGTCAAGTACTTATGTCTCAACGTTGTGTATTGACGACGAGATTCCCTTGCTTGCAGGAGGTGCCGCCTTCCGACCTCGTTGAGCAGGGTGACGAAGGCGATTGGGACACAGTGGGGGAGCCAGCTGAGGGTAGTCGTAGCCCAGCCCCCACCATGGAGGAGCTCTTGGCACAGATGACGCGCCAGCCCCCTGTTGCTGAGGGGAGCACAGAACCGGCCGCTGCTGCCACTGAAGAGGAAGCGACTACTGAGGCTGGGGAGGAGGCGCCTACCGAGGCAGGACTGGTCGACATTGCCAGTATCCTCGGCGCCCCGATCGTGACGGTGGTCCGGTCGAGCTTGTAAGTGTTGATCCTTCCCGAGTAGTACATTAGATGTGGTAGTCGTACTAGGTTGACAGCCAGTTTGTGTACTCAGCAGGAAATCGACGGACTTGACCTGGGAGGGGGATGAACCTGCTACAGAGGTGGCGGAAGAGGAGACCGCGCCGCCCGCTGAGTCCGCTCCCGCCCCTCAGGCAGAATCCGAGGCACCGGCCACGGAGGCTACATTGCCTGAGGCCCGCGTTGTAGAAGGTGAGTACTTGTTCAAGTGCAAGTAGCCCCGAAGAGTAGTCGTGGCCGCCAGGTATGACTAATCGAGTTGTCCTTTTGTTGACAGGTGCTGAAGCCGAGGGAAGTGATATCCCGTCGGCAGTACCGGTTGAAGATGTGACACCGGAGGCTCAGGGAGCTGACGGAGGAGCCCCCGAGCCGATGGAGGTGGCCGCCGGAGAAGCTGCCGCGACAACTGGAGGAGAGGGCGATGACGCGCTGCCAGAACCCGCTCTGGAGGTAGTTGTCCGCTCGCCAGAGATCCAGGACGCGGAGCCAATCCGCTCGGCGCCAATGTCCGGGGCCGCGACGAGTAGTCGTGGCGGGATCGAGTTGTTGGTGGATGATCTTGTCGACCCGGCGACGGTGGCTCAGCACCTAGAGACGGTGCGCCAGGCCAAGCAATGGATGAAGGTGAGTAGTCGACACCCTTGAGTAGTCAATCCTTTAGTGTTGAGTACCCATTTGACATGTGTTGTCTGTGCAGGACGTCGCGGAGAGGTCCTGCCAGAAGTCTGACATGCTTCAAGGATACGGCGACGTGGTACTCCGGGCAGAAGCCTTGGAGGAGCAGCTTGTGAAGGCCCAGAAGCACGCCGCCGCGATGCAGTCGAAGTTGAACACTACCTTCGCCCCGTATCACAATGACATCCAAGATATGCAGGCGAAGAGCGACGATCTGGTGCGGAAGAACAAGTCTCTCCGCAACAAGAATAAAGGTATGCGACCGCCTTGTCATGTGCTTGTTGATAGTAGCTTGAGGTAGTCTGACCCACTTTGCCTTTGTTGATTGCAGAGCTTGAGACCCGCGTTGATCAGCCGAAGGCTTCAGAGACCGACATGAAGAACCTCTTCTACCGGGAGGAAGAGGCCCGCCAGGTACTGGAGTACAATTATAAGGAGCTTGCTTACGAGTGCGACAAGCACATGGAGCTCCGTATTGCGTCAGATCGTGACCTCGTCAATTGCTACAAAGCCTTGCAGAAGCTGAACGAGGACTGCGAGAAGCTGCGGGCTCAACTCAAGGAACTCGAGGAAGCCGCGCTCCCCATCGCGAGGCTGCTGGTGCCCCACCCTGGCAGTCCAAAGCACCTTTGGTGGATCGGCTGAAGGAAGCCCCCAGCCACCTAGCGACCTACGTCAAGCACTTGGCGAAGTCGATCCCCAACCAGGTTCTGGCCTTCATGAAGTCGTACTTCCCGAAGGCTCCGGTTGACATGGTCGCCGGCGGGCTAGCCGCCAACTGCACCGATGAGCAGTACTCGGAGCTGCTGGAGCAGATGGCACCCATTGCTGAACAAGTCACCGAGAAGCTCAATCTCCAGTAGTCCTATAATGTTAGCTCGTAGCAGTAGTTGTACATAAAAATTGTAATGAACTTGTTTAAGTATGAATGAAGAAAACTTCCATGAATGAGTACTCGTTATCGCGATCTGTGAGTGCGGAGTCCCATCGCGGAGTCGTCGCGAGTAGTCGTACTCACCAGTAGTCCCGTTGAGGGAGAGAGACAGTAAAGTAGTTGATGTAGAATCAAACTTTATTACTGAAGAAGTACACCTGGATGGCCAGGGCCGTTGTTACAGAGTAGTCGCCAGGACCTGGAGGCCGCCTACGGCTAAGTAGTGCTAGGGCGTATAGCCGCTTATAGTAGTAGATCCGTTAGTAGCCGTGTAGGCTGGATCTACAAGTACATGGTCTCTCAGTAGACCGCTGCTGGAGTCCTTTGTCGCTCATCACAGCCCAGGATCCGTTAGTAGCCGCATGGGCTGGATCCTGGAGAGGAGTAGTCCGGAGACTAGAGCCTGGACCCGGAGGCCGCTTACGGCGAAAGGGTCTTTGAGTAGTCGTACAGACTGGAGGCCTCGGTGTAGTTGTGTAGACTAAGCGTAGAATCGACAGAGTTGGTCGATGTTCCACGAGTTGTTGACGTCTTTGCCTTCGAGCGTCTGGAAGCGGTAGGAGCCCGGCCCGGTCACCTTTGCAACTATGAAGGGACCTTCCCAGGGCGAGCTGAGTTTGTGTAGTCCTTCCGTGTTCTGGATGCGACGGAGGACAAGATCACCAACGTTGAAGGAGCGTTCCTTGATGTTGCGATCGTGGTAGCGTTGGATACCGTCTAGGTACCTTGCTGATTGGACGAGGGCGGCACGGCGAGCTTCTTCGAGTCCGTCGATGTCAACTCGTCTGTTGTTCCTGAGGGTCCCGGCGTGTCGTCGGCAGCCATGAAGACTTGGCGATCGGGGTTGCCAAGACTGGAGTCGGAACTTGCCACCTCTGTTGGGGTGTACTCCTCAGCTCGAGCGAGTGGTGTTCCCTCCTGGAAGGGAAGCGAGTCGAGGTAGGCGACGTAGCGTGAGTTCCCGTCTATCAGGTCGGCGGGCTTGCGGTCTGGCTAGTAGACGAATCTCCCGGCGGGTGTGGATGTTATAACCAGCCCAGAAGCCGGTCCTGATAAGGGTTGCTCAGTAGAGTTGTCCTCGGACTCGGGATCCTCAGGGTCCAACCCGAAGTCGAACTCATACGCGGAGTCTGAGTAGAAGCTGATGAGGGGATTGGAGTCCGAGGCGTGGTCGGGGGCGGTGTCGGAGTCCGAGTCGTACTCGGGTACGGGCTCCTTGCAGGCCCACGTGTTGAGGGAGCCTTCGTGTGGGCCCTGCTGACGTTGCGGGGGCCACGCGTGAAGCGCTCGCGGGGTGGGGAGTCCGCATGCGATGGCTGAGTAGCCGGCTCACATACGATAGCCCACGGAGACGTCGAGTTCGAGTTGGAAGCGGATCCAAGCTCGAAGTCGGTGTGTTAGTCAAAAAGCGAAATTTCGCCGAATTTGCCGGCGAGTTTGCCCGTGACTACTTCGGGAAGTGTCACAAGGCCGGTCTCCGGGTTGGGCGGCATGGTGAGGCGGTGTTGGAAGGATCCGGCGCCGTCAGCAGTGCAGACCCAGGCCCCGAAGATGAAGGTGTCGCCGTGGTTGAAGGCGACGGTTCACTTGATGTAGACGGAAGCAGTCGAGTTCGCCATGTGATCTCGGGTGAGAACCCCTACCTGGCGCGCCAGCTATCGGTGTTTTAGACCGGCAACCTACTAAGGGGAGTACCCGAAGTAGATGAATGTGGCCTCGCCGAAATCGGTAACTCGAAGGAAGAGACACGTGGCACACAATTTAGACAGGTTCGGGCCGCGAGGTGCGTAATACCCTACGTCCTGTATGCTGCGTGGCTCTGGATTGATTGCGTGCGATTACAAGATGATGCAATCTTAATCCGTGAGAGAGAGGGGTCCCTGCCTCGCCCTGTATAGTCCGGGAGGCAGGGTTACAAGTCGGTTCAGGGAGAGAGTACTAGTCGAGTACGTCTAGGAGTCCTCTATACAATGCGGGACTTGTACAGCTTCCTATCTGAGTACTTCTCCTCTATAGTCCTTGTGCTCCACGCCATCAGGTGCCGTGCAGCGCAAGTCGAGTAGTCCCAGGGGCCCACCGAGTAGTCGGTCCTGGTACCCACCGAGGTAGTGGGCCCAGAGAGGTCCATACGACAGCTATAGCACCACCTTAGTTAAAATTTCTATGCTTGACTTCCTCTTTTTAAAATCTTTGTTTGAGCCAAAAATATAAGATACCCATAACCTACCTTTAAACCTTGTTAGTTTGGTTGATTGATTCTTTTCGATGGGTAACTTCCTTGTTGATGATGCTTACTTCGTATGAAGTGTGAGATCAATCTTTGTCCTTTGCTCATTGTAGACCACATCGAAAGTGTTTTTTAAACCTTGCTAATGTTTGTTTGTGCTAACTTTTTGCATTTGCATTTTACATCCATCTCTTTGTCATGATCTGCTATATGTTAGCTTGAGACCTTTTTGTGAAACTTTATGATGAATGCTTTCATATCTATGTTAATGTTTGTCGACATGCGTTACTACTTTTTTACAATCTTGTGTAAACATGGTGTTTAGACATGATTAGAGACCACCATCATTTAGTCTTATCTCCCGAGCTATCATGTTGCATTAGTTGGTTTATAAACTTAGCAATGTGCCCGACTTTTCTTGCACTATAAAGAATTGTTGATCTTGGGATGAACATGGTGTTTTGACCTTGGTTAATAAATCTCTATGAGAATAGAAAGTTTGGCAACCATTTTGTAAGCATGGAGTTTAGAATTTGGTCTAAACATTGTTTTGTTTTTATACCATCCTATCATTTGCATGCACGCTTGCACTCACGTACACCCATTAGGATTTTCGCTAGATTAACTATGCCACAAGTGAAGATCTTAGGGATGTCATGGTTTGTTGGCATAGGGTGAATAGGGTGAGTTTTCCTGACTGTCAACTCGGGGGTACTTTGTGAATTATAGTTATTTTGTAGGCATGGTGAATCGCTCCCATGAGTTCGTAATAAAAGCTCAAATCAAGATCATCAACACCTCCAAAATCCTGAAAGGAGCACTGCTGTTTCCATCAAGATTAAGCACATGTTTAGAGATGTAAAAAAGGGAAAAATTGGATATTAAAGTGCTCCATTAAGTCTACTTTCCAATGCATCAAGAATCAACATTTAAGGAGACCCGTGCAAGAAATTATAACCAAATGTTTGGGCGTCACACATTCTGAAATCAGCTTGGGACAGCTTGCACCAACAAAGTAAAGAGGGCGTGAATCTCTTGTTCGGAGTCCGATCGGGATGAATCACCACTCGTTGGAAAGATAATTTCAAGCACTTTGCAATGGAGCTATTATTCAGTACATATTCAGTTCTTTAAGTAGAAGAAAAACTCATGGAAGATGAACCAGGGGTAAGGGACAACATGGAAGGAGGAGAAGATGGGATGACAAACAATTGGGATCAAGGCTCGTGGCAAAGGGCAAACATTGAAGGATGAACAAAGGCAACAATGGGATGATGATCTCCTCGAATGGTGGTAGGACTTCAAGAATTTTTAGATGGTTCATCATCTTTCGTGCCTAGCAACATGCTAAGCATGAGGGAAGACTTGGTGGACGAAAGAAGACCGCATGGAGTTCAAGGATCACGATTGTTGTGAATGCCGATCTTCCTTCTTCCATGCTAGGCACAATGCTTAACCATGGGGGAGGGCATGCTACATCATGAGCATCAAAGGACGGTAACAATTCCTCAACCCTCTTTTTGTCCTTCTCTTTCTAAATGCTTGTAATCTATATGCCTTCAACAACCTTAATTGCAACTTTTGTATGTCTCTCTTCTTAAATAACATGGCTTCTAGGAGTACAACCTAGTTTTTGTTTTTGTTTATTGTCATCACCTTGTGCTCACCATGATGAAATAATTTTGGCTTGATCTTGCTCGTTGATATATGATGACCGTTGCCGCTTTGTTGAAACTTTGTGCTTGTTTATGCATGATTAAGCTATTGCTCTCTCTAATACAAATATTAAATTAATTAAATACTAGCTTAATCTTTTGTGGAGGTCATGATAAAAATAAAGACCCATGGTTTCTTTTATGCTCTCAACTTTGGATGAGTCGAAGGACATATTACTTTTTGCTTTTAAAAGTCATGCTAACCTTGTCATTAATATCTCTTGCATTTTGATATACCTATCCAAAGCCTTATATGTTGAGTGCAACCATAGATTACAAGAGTTATTGTTGGGTGAATGTCGTATGGACCTCCCTGGGCCCACTACCTCGGTGGGTACCAGGACCGACTACTCGGTGGGCCCCTGGGACTACCCGGCTTGCGCTACACGGCACCTGAAGGCGTGGAGCACAAGGACTACACAGGAGTAGTACTCGGTTAGGGCTCTGTACATGTTCCGCACTGTATAGAGGTCTCCTAGACGTACTCGACTAGTACTCTTTCCGTACTCCGACTTGTAACCCTGCCTCCCGGACTATATAAGGCGGGGCAGGGGCCGATCTCAGGATCATCTCATCCAATCTCCTACAACTCACGGCGCACTATTGCACCATCTTGTAATCGTGCCCTATCAATCCGAGCTACGCGACATACGAGACGTAGGGTATTACGCACCTCGTGGCCCGAACCCGTCTAAATTGTGTGCCACGTGTCTCTTCCTTCGAGTTACCGATCTCGGCGAGTCACAATCATCTACTTCGGGTACTCCCCGTAGTGGGTTGCCGGTCTAAAACACCGACACTCGGCGCGCCGGGTAGGGGCTCTCGCTCGAGATCACATGGCGAACTCGACGGCTTCCGTCCACATCAAGCCAACTGTCGCCTTCAACCGCGGCGACACCTTCGTCTTCGGCGCCACGGGTCCGCACCTGGCCGACGGCGCGGGCTCCTTCCAACGCCGCCTGACCATGCGGCCCAACCCGAGGACGAGGCCTCGTGGACGCTTCCCCGAAGTCGTCACGGGCGAACTCGCCGCAAGTTCGGCGAAATCTCGCTCTTCAACCACCACGCTGACTTCGAGCTCGAGTCCGTCTCCAACTCGAACCCGACGTCGCCTTGGGCCACCGCATGCGAGCCGGCTGTTCAGCCATCGCAGACGGTCCCTTCACCACTCCAGCGCTCCGCGCGTGGGCCCCACGTCCCCAGCCGGGCCCGCACGGGGGCTTCTACTCCACGACGGGCCGGCAAGGAGCCCGTAACCGAGTACAACTCGGACTCCGACGCCGTCCCCGATCACGTCTCGGGCTCCAGCCCTCTCTCCGAGTTCTACTCGAACCCGGACTACGAGTTCGACTTCGGGTCGGACCCTGAGGAGCCCGAGTCCGAAGACGACTCCACTGAGCTTCCCTTGTCGGGGCCAGCCTCTGGGCTGGTTATAAAATCAACACCGACCGGCAGATACGTCTACTGGCCGGACCGCAAGCCCGCTGACCTGGCAAAGGGAGACTCACGCTACGTCGCCTACATCGACTCACTACCGTTCCGGAGGGAACACCACCGGCCCGAGCCGACTCCAACACATCAACCGAGGTGGCACCCTGCGAGTCCAGCCTTGGCACCCCTGATCGCCAAGTCTTCATGGCTGCCGGCGACACCCCGGGACCCTCAGGCACGGCCGCAGACAAGTACCTAGAGGACATCTCCGCGGACGAGGCGTCCGCGGATGCACTGCGAGGCGAGACCGTCGCCAACAGGGACGCTCGGCGCGAACGCAACGGAGAAGCGCGGCGAGCGACGCCGACAACTCGGAGACAACCTCCCCATCCGCAACCTTGCGGAAGCTCTCGAGGCGGTCGAGAGCGAGAGTCCACACCACTCCCGAGCAATGCCTCATGTCGATCACGACGATCGCACGCCGAGCTCGGGGCATGCGCGCCGGAGAGGTCATCGCCAAGCTCGCCGAAGAAGCCTACTTCATGCGGGTCGACAACGGGGGTCGCCCAACCTCCTCCCGGCTAAACCGCGCGACAACGAAGCTACTAGTCGCGGCGCCAACGGCCGGTCCCAACCGTACTCGAGGCGACATACCGGTCGACCCAAACCGTCGCCGCTCCCACACCGGCGGACCTTCACGGCGAGGACCAAGGCAACCGAGAGGTTGTCCCCCACCGCGCCCCGGCCGGTGGTGGCGGCAACGACCCCGACGGTGGCGGCGGCGGACGGCGGCGGCTCCAACCACGGGGCCAACAGAGAGCCGGAGGCGGCGGCGGCCGCGGCGGCCGAGGCCACGCGAACGACCACGCCCTCGGCGCCTCACACGGCGGGTACGATGCTCGCCGAGAAGATCGAGGAGCCGCGGCGGAAGAAGTCGACCACCGCCGCCGAGGGCGACGGCTTCCCCGCCTTCTCACCCCGGCCGCAACCCTTGCTCCTCCCCGACAAGTTCAAGCCTTTGGGGATCACCAAGTACGATGCGAAGCGAGATCCTATCCGGTGGCTCCGATGCTACGCTCTCTCCATCGAGAACGGCGGCGACAACGGCGACACCAAATGCCTCTACTTCCCCTTACGCTCGGACCGGGCACCACTCACATGGCTCGAGTCGCCGGACAAGCACTCGATCGACAAGTGGGACCGAGCCGAAGGAGCGGTTCACAAGCAACTTCGCGGGCGCCATGGGCCGTTCGAGTACTCGCATGGACCTCGCCATGATCAAGCGAGAACAAGGCGAGACCCTCCGCAAGTACATGCGCCGCTTTTTCGACAAGCGCGCTACCGTCGTCGACGTCACCGACAAGGAGGTCATCGACCTCTTCCGGAGACGGCCTCTACCATCGCCGCACCTTCGAGGACTTCGGTCGTCGCCGCCCCAGTCCATTCCCCACCTCAAGGACATGATCACGTCCCGGGCGGATGAAGAGGACAAGGCCAACGCCAAGTACGATGCCATCCGCGGCAAGTCCAAGCGGGAACCGGGCGGCGGCGGCGCAAAGAATGCAAATCAAGGCGGCCGCAACAACAACAACAACAACAACAACTACTCGGGTCCCAACCGCAAGCGCAAGCCGGACAACACTTGTCGCGGCTATCCGGCACCTCGCGAAAGGGAACTCGAAGAAGAACTCGGGCGGGTTCAAAGACCCGTCGAAGGAGAAGTGCCCGTGGCATCCAAACGGCAACCACACTACCGAGCGGTGCTACCGGCTCGGGCACGCACTCAAGGATACGCGGAGCCACCGCACCCTCACGACCAAAAAGGCAAGAAGAAGGACGGCGACAACAACGACTTCCAAGAACCCGAGAAGACCGTCAACGTCCTCTTCGGCGGATCGCCAGCGGCGGGAGCGAGAAGGCTACCCGTCGTGAAGTGATGTCCATCGAGCCAGCGGTCCTGACCCCTCTCAGGTGGTCAGAGGTACCCATCACCTTCTCCCGCGCGGACCAGTGGACTAGCTTCTCCGAACCAGGACGGTTCCCTCTCGTCCTGAAACCAACGGTGGCGGGCTCCAAGCTCAACAAGGTGCTCATCGACGGTGGAAGCGGGCTCAACGTCCTCTTCACCAAAACCTTGAAGAAGATGAACCTCGACGTCACCCCCATGCTCAACAAGAGCAGCATGCCTTTCTACGGCATCGTCCCAGGCAACGCGGCTATCCCACTGGGCTCAGTGGTACTGCCAGTTACCTTTGGGGCGTCTCGGGACAACTACCGCACCGAGTACATCAAGTTCGAGGTCGCGGACTTCGAGACCTCTTACCGGCCATCCTCGGCGGACCGGCCATCGCCAAGTTCATGGCGGTGCCCCACTACACCTACTTGGTACTCAAGATGCCAAGCCCGGCGGTGTACTCTCCCTCCGGGGGGACTTGAAGATCTCTCACGACTCGCGATACGAGGCCGTGGTGATCGCTTCAACAAACCAAGTACCCAACCCGATGATGGAGGTCTACGCTGCGTCGAAGAAGCTTGCCACAAGCGAACTCGACATCCCAGAGAAGTCTGACAGCGCCAACAAGCCCCCTGAGGAGGTACTCGTCAAGGCGGTCGACCTCGGAACAGGCAACCCCAGCAAGACCACCACCATCGGGGCCGGCCTCGACCCCAAATAGGAAGATGCGCTCATCAGCTTCCTTCGGGCTAACCGCGACATCTTCGCATGGAAGCCAGCGGACATGCCGGGAGTGCCCGGGAGCCGATTGAGCCTCGCCTCAACGTCGATCCAAAGGCCACCCCTAAGCGACAACACCTCCGACGCTTTGCCGACGACGGACGGGACGCCATCAAGAAGGAGCTCACCAAACTACTCGCGGTGGCTTCATCGGAGAAGTCTTCCATCCTAAGTGGCTCGCCAACCCCGTCCTCGTCCGCAAGAAGAACTCGAACGAGTGGAGGATGTGCGTCGACTACACCGACCTCAACAAGCACTGCCCCAAGGACCCCTTCGGGTTGCCGCGGATTGATCAAGTCATCGACTCCACGGCGGGCCGCGACTCGCTCTGCTTCCTCGAGCGCTACTCCGGTACCACCGGATCGCAATCAAGGAGGAAGACCGGAGAGAAGACCGCGTTCATCACCCCGTTTGGCGCGTCTTGCTACACGACCATGTCATTCGGGTTGAAGAACGCCGGCGCTACCTACCAACGGGCCATCCGGGCACTCGCTTCAAGCGCAACTCAACAAGAACGTCGAGGCCTATGTGGATGACGTGGTTGTCAAAACCGGGGACTCCGGTACCCTCATCGACGACCTTGAAGAGACCTTCGCATCGGCGCGCGAGTACCGCCGGAAGCTCAACCCGAACAAGTGCGTCTTCGGCGTCCCTTCGGGCAAACTACTCGGCTTCATCATCGCCCGGCGCGGCATTGAAGCCAACCCCCGAGAAGATCTCCGCCATCACCGGCATGAAAGCTCCCACGAGCATCAAGGACGTCCGAAGCCGACGGGGTGCATGGCGGCGCCGACCGATTCATCTCGAGGCTAGGAGAATGGGGTCTCCCCTTCTTCAAACTACTCAAGCACCACGAGAAGTTCGTGTGGACTCCGAGAGGCGGATCAAGCCCTTGCCCGGCTCAAGGACTTCTGTCAAAGCCGCCAATCCTCACGGCTCCTCACAAGGGCGAGCGCCTCGCTCTACCTAGCTGCGACTACTCGTGTGGTCGATCTGCCATCGTTGTCGAGCGGCGGGGAAGACGGCCACGCCTATCCGGTCCAGCGCCCGGTCTACTTCGTCAGCGAGGTTCTATCAGAGTCCAAGGCTCGCTACCAGCCCGTGCAGAAGCTCCTGTACGCTCTACTCATCACCTCGCGGAAGCTACGACACTACTTCCAAGAGTACTCGGTCTCCGTCGTCACCGACTACCCGCTCGGCGACATCCTGAGGAACCAAGACGCCACCGGAAGAATCTCCAAGTGGGCCGTCGAGCTTGGCGCCCTCACCATCGACTTCAAGCCACGCACAGCCATCAAGTCGCAAGCGCTAGTCGACTTCATGGCGAGTGGCGGGAGAACCAGCTACCTACTCCCACCATGCGACCAGAGCATTGGGTGATGTACTTTGATGGCTCACTCAACCTCGAGGGCGCAGGCGCAGGGGTACTCCTGATCTCTCCAACGGGCGAACAACTCAAGTACGTCCTGAGATCTTCCGGAAGGTCTCAAACAACGAAGCCGAGTACGAAGCTCTCCTACACGGGCTCCGCCTCGCGGCTTCACTTGGCATCAAGCGGCTACTAGTCTACGGCGACTCCGCGATGGTCATCAACCAAGTCAACAAGTCTCGGGACCGCAACAAGGAGAACATGGACGCCTACTGCCTAGAAGTCCGCAAGCTCGAGAACAAATTCTATGGTCTCGAGTTCCATCACATCGTCCGCGACAACAACGTTGCAGCGGACGTCCTCTCGAAGCTTGGATCCACCCGCGCCCAAGTACCCGCGGGCGTCTTCGTCCATGAGCTTCACGCGCCATCCATCCCGGAGCCGGCGCCACCGACCACTGCCTCAACCCATCCATCAGCTGGGCAGGAGGTCATGATGATCGACGTGGACTGGAGGCAACCCTTCATCGACTACCTCGGCGGCGAGAAGGTCCCCTCCGACAAGAACGCGGCCGAACAACTCGTCCGCCGCGCCAAGTCTTACGTCCTCGTCGGGGACAAGCTTTACAAGCGGGGCGCATCTTCTGGAGTACTCATGAAGTGCGTCCCTCGCGAAGAAGGCAAGGACATCTTGGAGGAGATCCATAAGGGCGTCTGCGGCAACCACGCGTCTTCACGCACGCTGGTCAGCAAGGCCTTCCGGCGAGCTTTCTACTGGCCCACAGCCCTGGGCGATGCCGAGGAACTCGTCAGAAGGTGCCAAGGATGTCAGTTCTTCGCCAAGCAGCAACACGTCCCAGCCTACAAACTAGTCACCATACCGCCGACCTGGCCCTTTGCCTGCTGGGGGCTCGACATGATTGGGCCACTGCCAACTGCGCCAGGAGGATTCAACAGGGTACTGGTGGCTATCGACAAGTTCACCAAGTGGATCGAGGTCAAGCCGGTCACATGCCCCAAGGCTGACAGAGTACTCGACTTCCTGGATGAACTCGTACACCGCTACGGGCTACCCCACCGCATCATCATAGACACGGGGTCCAATTTCAACAACCACTAGTTGCGGGAGTACGCGAGAACGGCGGGATCGACGTCGATACGTCTCGGTCGCCCATCCACGGGCCAACGGACAAGTCGAGCGCGCCAATGGGATGGTGCTCGACGCCCTCAAGAAGCGGCTACACGACGCCGCTAACTCCAAAGGGGGCAAGTGGATCAAGGAACTACCCAACGCACTGCGGGGGCCGCGGACTCAACCATCCAAGCCAACGGGGCAATCCCCCTACTTCCGGTCTACGGCTGCGAAGCCATCCTCCCCGCCGACGTCATATGGAACTCGCCGGCGGTGGAGCACTACGACGAAGGCGTCTCGGAAGACGACGGACGAGTTGATATCGACGGCCTCGAAGAAGCTCGCTGCGCCGCCCTCGTCCAATCAGCAAGGTACCTGGAGGGTATCCGACGCTACCATGACCGCAACGTCAAGGAACGCTCCTTCAACGTTGGAGATCTTGTCCTCCGCCGTATCCAGAACACGGAAGGACTCCACAAGCTCAGCTCCCCCTGGGAAGGCCCCTTCACCGTGGCTAAGGTGACCGGCCGGCTCCTACCGCCTCCAAACACTTGAAGGCGAAGACGTCAACAACTCGTGGAACGTCGACCAACTCGTCGATTCTACGCCTAGTCTACACGACTACTCCGGGGTTCAAGTCTACACGACTGCATCAACACCCCTTTGCCGCAAGCGACCCCCCCGGTCCCGGCTCCAAGTCTCGGACTACTCTCCTCTAGGTCCGGCCCCGCGCGGCTACCTACGGACCCCGGGCCGCGACGAGCGTCAAGGACTCTAGCGGCCGGTCTATCAAGAGACCACACTCCAAGATCCGCCCCCGCGCGGCTACCTACGGACTGCGATCCGGCCTACACGGCTACCTACGGATCACCAGCTGCAAGCGGCTACCCGCTCCAGCGCCACTTAGCTGTAAGCGGCCTCCGGGTCCAGGCGACTACTTGTAACTACGGCCCTGGCCACCCAGGTGTACTTCTTCAGTAATAAAGTTTGATTGTTCATCAACTTCTTTACTGTCTACTCCCTATGACGGGACTGCTGAGGTCGAGTACCACTACTCGCACCTACTCCACGATGAGCGCTCCGCACTCTAAGATTGCGGTTACGAGTACTCATTGCTGGAAAAACTTCATTTCATTGATACTTGATACAATTCTTTACAAAGTGTTTCCTGTACAACTATGGCTACTAGCTACTTATTACAGGCTACTGGAGGTTCAGCTTTTCGGCTACCTGCTCCGCGATGGGAGCCATCTGCTCCAGCAGCTCTGCGTACTGCTCATCCGAGCAGTTGGCGGCTACCCCGCCGGCGACCACCTCCACTGGAGCCTTCGGGAAGTACGACTTCATGAAGGCCAGTACTTGCTTCGGGATCGACTTGGCCATGTGCTTGACGTAGGCGGCCAGCCGGCTTGGTGCTTCACGAAGTCGATCCGCCGAGGAGCGATCTTGGGGCCGCCCGGGTGCGGCACCGAGGAGCCTCGCGATCGGGAGAGCGGCCTCTTCAAGGTCCTTCGGTGGGCCCGAGCGCCTCGCAATCTTCATTCAACTTCGCAAAGATTTGTAGCAAGGGTTGACGAGATCTCCGTCGAGAGGCAATCCGCGGCTCCATATGCTTCTCGCACTCGAAGGCGAGCTCCTTGTAGTCGAGCTCAAGTACCGGCGGGCTTCTTGCTCCCGTAGAAGAGGTTCTTCATGATGACCTCCGAGGCCTTCAGTCGCTCCACCCGACCTTCGAGTTCCGCGACATGGAAACACAATAAACGGGTCGAGGCTTGATGACTTCCAACAAGCACCCGACAAGTCAAGGGACACACCTTTATTCTTGTTGCGGAGGCCTTTGTTCTTCCGCACCAACTCGTCGCCCTTCGCCTGCAAGTCCATGACGTCGTTGTGGTACTTGGCGAAGGCAGCGTCGAGCTTCGACTGCATCGCGGCCGCGTGCTTCCGCGACTTCACGAGCTGCTCCTCCAGGGCCTCGGCTCGGAGCACGGTATCGCCGTAACCTTGCAGCATGTTCGACTTCTCGCGGGATCGCTCCGCGACGTCCTGCACAAGACAAGCTCAAGTCAAGAAGAGTACTCAACAGCAAAGGATTGACTACTCGGGAGGCTACGGCTACATACCTTCATCCACTGTTCGGCTCGCCGCAGCGATTCCAGGTGCTGGGCCACCGTCGCCGGCTCAACGAGGTCGTCGGCCAGAAGCTTAATCCCGCTGCGGCTACTCGACGTAGCCTCCGTCATCGGCGCAGACCGGATGGGCTCCGCGTCTTGGATCTCAGGGGAGCGGATAGCCACCTCCAGGGCAACCCCTGGCGACGTGGTGACCGCCTCTCCCCCGGTGGACTTCTCGACGACTTCCCCCACGGGCTCGGGGGCTCCTTCCGCGGCCTCCAGGGCCTCTGGTGTCAACTCCTGCATGGGCACCCCTGCAGGGATGTCACCTCCTTCAGCGCCTGCCAACAAACGACACGCGCATCAGTGCCTACGACTACTCATCCCGGAGCTCTACAGCTTCAAGAAGGATACTCACCTTCGACTACGACCGCCTCTGGCAGCGGCGCTTCGGTAGCCGGGGGCTCGGTCGCGGCTTGGGCTTCGGGAGCGGCCTCCTCGACGGGCGGTGCAGTTTCCTCCGCCTCCGCTGTCGAGGGCTCTTCCCCATCCCAGCTTAGATCTGTGGATTTTCTGCAGAAGTGTTCACAGAAGATCGTCAGGCAATCATCGACTACTGCAGCTAGTACTACTCGTAAGGGCATGGTACTTACAAGCTTGACCGGACGATGGTCACGGCCGGCGCACCGAGGATGCTGGCAATATCAACCAGTCCACCCTCGGCGGGCGTCTCTTCCTCCGCCTCCTCGACTACTGCCTCCTCCACGGTGGCGGCAGCCGGCGCAGACGTCTCCTGCGCTCTAGAGGTCACCACCCTTTCAACGGTGGCGGCCACGGGTCCTCTCGCTCTCTCGCCGGGAGCGGGGGCCGGCGCTCCACCGCGCCGGGGGATTTCTTCGACAGTGGGGGCTGGACTTCGGCTTCCAGCCGGTTCCCCCACCGGTCCCACACGCCTTCATCGCCCTCTTCGACGGGCTCCGTTGGCGGCACCTCCCCGCACACAAAGGACGACTACTCGTCGACCGTACTCGAATACGGGTACTCGACCACTCGCTCAAGATAGCCTACCTCCGGAGGCGTGGTCTCCGAGACCTTCATCTTCTTCGCCACCCGCTTCTTGGTGGGGGTTGCGCGCGCCGCGGCGGCGCAGCAAGGCTAGCCTCCAGGCTAGCCGGAGGGTCTTGAACAAGTGGCACATGAGGCAAGCCTGGACGGCTAAACCTCGACCGCAGTTGGAAGCGGTCCTGAAGAGTCTCTTCGTCTTCCTCGTCATCAGAGGTATCCTCCACGATGACGGTGTCGTCACCTTCACCGACTTCACGGCGCTCCTTCACCCTCCCCTCCGCCGGGACTTCGATCCCGCTCGGTGGCGGCTGCGGCTCGGAGACGAACCGCTTCACATCATCCTGCGCAAAGACACAAGGCGTCAGCAACTCTACTACAAGTGCTCACTACTCGACGAGGGGGGTACGACTACTCACCTCGTTGGGCGGGCGCGCGGCGGAGTACTCCTCGACCGGACACGCCGTGTACGGCGGCATGTCCTTGAAGATACGCGACAACCGTTCGACGATGTCGTTGTCGTCCAACTCGCCCCCCGGCATCCGCGACGAGTCGTCATCGCCGGTGTACTCGAAGCCCAGCGTATCCCGCGCCATCAGCGGCTGGATCCTGCGCTTCATGAAACTGAAGGCCACGTGCTCGGCCCTCAGTCCAGCTTCTCTGAGCACTCGAATGCGTGCTAGCAGCTCGGGGAGCTGGATCCCCTCTTGCATGGTGGGCTCTGTGTTCCACCACTCGCGATGCCTGGGCTGCCGTCCGCTTGGCTTCGGCAGGCCAGGGTGATGGTTGGTGATGTAGAACCACCTCGTCTTCCAGTCCGTGTTGGAATCCACGAGCTTGTACGCCAGGTACTGATCTGCGGCGTCTTCCCTCAGCTGGATCCCGGCTCCCCCGACTACTCTGGGGTTGGAAGCACTGGGCTGCGGCTTGACGCGGAAGAACTTCCGGAAGAGCACCCAGTGCGGCTTGATCCCGAGGAAGGCCTCGCAGAAGTGGACGAAGACCGACGTGTGGAAGATGCCGTTGGGGTTCAGGTACTCGATGCCGTAGTACCCGAGCAGCCCCTTGAAGAAGTCGCTTGCTGGGAGCGCAAGACCGCGCTCCATGAAGCGCGAGAACATCGGGATCTCGTCTTCCGCCTTCTCCATCGGATAAGGATCTCCTACGGCGGATCTCCACATGTCAACTTCCTTCTCCCTGATGAACCCGCTGTTCAACAGGGTCAGCAGGTCCTCCGTCTTGACCTTCGATTTCTTCCACTCGCGACTTGGATCGGCGCGCGGTGGAGACGGCGGCGGCGCGAAGATCGGTGGCGGCCGCGGCGGCCTCTCGTACGGCTCCTCTTCTTCCCTCCGCCTTGGATGTCTTCGACGGCGACGGCTTCATTCTCCAAGTGCAAGGAGTTTTCACTCGCATCCGCTCGGGGGCTACCCTAAAGGCTTCGGGTGGCGATGCACTCGGATCTACTACGGCGGCAGCAGGCGCTGGAGTGGATCTACTTCAAGATTCAAATTGAAATGACTGCGGCTCACTTGGGTGAAAAACCCTAAGGGTTTTGGCTCTTATTTATAAGCCAAATCACCTCCGCAACGGGCGGCTGGATAAGTCCACGCGCGGCTGACTCAGCGTCTGCGCGTGACTCTTCGTATTCTACTAGTCGACGCGCCTCACCTCGGGGGCTCGGCTACTTCTACTCGACTACCGGGACGCGGCTAGTCTCAAGAGCATCTCAGGACACATTCTCCAAGAAGACCCTTCAATTCGAGAGGAAGTACTCGACTCAAGGCTCGGGGCTCCGTGCCACGTGTCCTTCGGTTTTTTCTCTCCGGATTTTTCGGGATTATCTTGCCAAGATTTCAGATGGACCCTAAGCCAGAGCCCGCGGCTCGAGGCTCGGGGGCTACTCTATGTGGAGTGCAGTTCTGCAAATCGCACCTCCATGACGGCTCCGGCTTCAAGATAAGACTGGCATTTCTTGAAGACCTTCGAAGGCAGATTTCAAGGACTCTTGGGACTACTCGAGAAGACTTCAAGATTGCTCAAACATCAGCTGGAGTACATTCCAGCCTCGGGATGCTTCGACTACCCTTGAGGACTTTTGACTTGTAGCACTCAGGGACGCTTGAGGACTACTCGTTAAGGTCGTCAAGACTACTGGAAGCTATCCTTCTCGACTACAAAGTACTCGGGGGCTTGTCGTATGGACCTCCCTGGGCCCACTACCTCGGTGGGTACCGGGACCGACTACTCGGTGGGCCCCCGGGACTACCGGCTTGCGCTACACGGCACCTGAAGGCGTGGAGCACAAGGACTACACAGGAGTAGTACTCGGTTAGGGCTCTGTACATGTTCCGCACTGTATAGAGGTCTCCTAGACGTACTCGACTAGTACTCTTTCCGTACTCCGACTTGTAACCCTGCCTCCCGGACTATATAAGGCGGGGCAGGGGCCGATCTCAGGATCATCTCATCCAATCTCCTACAACTCACGGCGCACTATTGCACCATCTTGTAATCGTGCCCTATCAATCCAGAGCTACGCAGCATACAGGACGTAGGGTATTACGCACCTCGCGGCCCGAACCTGTCTAAATTGTGTGCCACGTGTCTCTTCCTTCGAGTTACCGATCTCGGCGAGTCACAATCATCTACTTCGGGTACTCCCCGTAGTAGGTTGCCGGTCTAAAACACCGACAGTGAATTGATTCAAGGCTCGATTCTTTGGCTCGTGACTAAGCTGGTCATTCCGTTTTTTGCGTAACTTATCTTTTGCTACATATTATATCTGTGCATTGTGAGATCCCACATCGGAAGCTTTGCAAACCTCGCCAGATATCCATCCTTAAACCAACATCATATTTTGTGTTAACCTCCTTGACCTACCTATCACTTGAGTATGGAGACGACACGTCACAAGAAGGTGCTTCAAAGGGAAGATTCAAGTTCCCTCTCATCAAGACATCCGGTACCTACCGTAACACCACTTCCTCTTTGCTCGGGGACGAGCAAATGTCTAAGCATGGGGGAGGAGGTAGGTACTATGCAAATCAGAGTTCTAGGGGAGATAAAAAATGAATAAGATAAGAAGATAAAATAAAAAAAATTCAAAGCACCTCGCACATGTCAAAAAGAAAAAAAAGAAGAAAAAAGAAAAAAGTAATAATAATCTCCCCCGTTCTCTAGTTGCTTAAGGATTTTTCAAGGATTCAAGATCAAGACCCATACTCATTTTTCCAACCATGTGCAATCCGATAACGAGGACTTCGTTGGGGCCTCGGGGTCATTCTTTGTCATTTGCACATGCCCACCTATCTAAAAGTGTGAGTTCTTTCTCTCCCCCTCCTTCTTGTGAACATTATTTTTTCCAATGACCTTTTTGACGAGTCATGATAAGTCCATGAGAAGCTTGCCTTGTTTTGATAATAGTCTCAACTTTAACATCTTGGTAGGATAAAAACTTTCCTATGAGCTCCAAATAAAACCATTCCACCTAAAAACATGAGAGGGAAAGGATATAGATCAAGTAGGCTTGAGAGAGTTGTGAGATGAGAGAGTTCATGAGCAAGATGCAATAAGGTTTAAATTTTTGTACTTGGTTTAGCTCTTTTATTCACCTCGTTCTTCACTTCAAAAGTTTCTAAGACCTATTCGAATTTTGTGGAGCATGATTGATTACTTGTGGAAAGAGCTTAAATTATAACTACCCTCCATAGAGATGAAAGCTAGTTACATTATGGAATTTAACAAATATAAACTTGGAGAGCATTATGCTTTCTCATGTGTGATCACGTGTAGGGCATGAACAATGAAATACAATGCTAATATCCATTGAAAACTTACTTGAGGACGAGCAAGGTTTAAGCATGGGGAGATGTTGACGATGAATTTCCGTCAACCTAGAGTACTTGTTATACATTGGTTTCGATTATGATTTGCAACTAACCCACCACTAGGCATACTAATGATGTAACAAGTTCACTTGTGAATGTGGTATTTGGAGTATGTTGTTTACGTAGGATTTAGGCACTAAAAGGAGCACTTCCGGGAGAAGTTAAATGAGCATTTTGCGAGAAGATCATGAAGCCCGGTACAAGTCAACACTTGAGGTGAACATGACTCCAAATGACCCAAGGACCACAATGTGAAGGCACAAAACTCCGAGGACTCAGACGGAAGATACAGAGGCTTGGACGACAAGACATTCTAACTATTCACACGGATAAAGACGTCAAAAGGCCACACAATCGAGAAGACGGAAGCTCACAATTGCAAGAGAAGACCGCCCGCGAAAGATGGGTCCAAAATAGGCCAAAAAGCCCCTGGGCCGGCCGGCCTAGGCGGACCGGCCTGACCCATTTTTGTGGCGGTTCGAGCCCCCCTTTGGACTAGGGTTGCTTCGGGGTATTAATAGTCTCGCTGCAAAAATTCGGCGGCATCCATCCACAGGAACTCGGCGAAACCTAGGAGAGAGCGACGACGGCCGCCGCGAGTCCTCGAAGTTGTCTAGGAGATGGCCTAGGCCTACCCTAGCCACCATGGCCGCCTTGCACGGTTGAGCCATGGCGGAGTTCCGGAGCTAGTTGAGGTCATCAATGCTATGTACTCGGTGGAGATGATCTAAACATGTTTATTATGTGAGTAAAGTACTTCATGTCATCCGATCTTTTAGCGACTCGATTCCTCCTTTTATGATTTTGCTCTCGCTTGGCTATGCTTCATCTTCAATCTATTTTATAGATAGATTCTTGGGTGCTCTTGTAGTCATGGTGGCTAGAGGTGCATACCAGATCGACCAAGTGTTTTCAACTTGTTCTTCGAACTCACACTAGGCTAACCCGCACGAATAGGAGTGCGTTGTGACAGGAAGGTGGCTCCAAAAGGTGGGCGTCTTCAGAATCAGATCGGAGGATAGTAGTTTAAAGATGGCTTTGGATGAGATGCATGTCGTGCTTGCTCTTTTGGCTAGAACTACGACTAGAAGACGATAGGCCTTAGTTTCCCTTTCTTGCTCCTTACCTTGCCTACGTTCATGGATGTGATCAACACTTATACTTCATTCATATCTATTAAGTGTTACCTCTTCTAATGCAATCAATGCTTCATCTTAGGATAGATCGATAGGTTAGATGGAGAATCCTAGGAGTTTGCTTCCGATCCTTGGATTGAAAAATCTAGGGAGAACCCTCCTTTGTGAGAAAGGCACCAAGTCACCCGTAGGCTTGCGGTGAACTTGAGCACGATTTTGAACTGTCAACAGACAGCTAAGAGAGCTCATGATAAAGGAAAGGGTGGGTTGTGTGGGGCTTCAAGAAACTACCATGCAGAACTTTACAGTTCAGGATCTAGCAAAAATTTGCCCTGGGGGAGGGTTCGTGTGGAATTGGGTTCCTTCGATGGGTCATTCGGTGGGGTTATGATGGGGGTGAAAGAAGACATATGTGAAGTGGAGAACTGGGAGACAGAAACTTATTCCATGGGGGCGACAGTGAGAGACAGAATTACTAATGTCAGAGCATATATCCTTATTGTGTACGGTCCGACAAGACATGAGTGGTCAGAGGACTTCCTGAAAGAACTAGAAAACAGATGCAAAGATGCAGTTTTACCCACTTTTGTTGGGAAGATAAAAGCTCTGGCAGGGGGGATGAAAAACTGATGAAAGACTGATGAAAGCTATACATCCATGCCATTTGTCCAAGGAGTACACATTATCTGAGGGAAATTCATAGAGTAAGAGCGCGGTTCACATGGACAAACATGCAAGAGAACCCAGTGCAGAGCAATATTGATAGGGTGTTGGCGACTACAGGTTGGGAACTTAAATTTCCCCCAAGTAGTCCACACTCTTTGACTAGGGTTGGGTCTGATCATTGCCCTATGATTCTGGATACCGGGGGTGGACAGGGGGAGCAAATAGAAAGACAGTTCTACTTTGAAAAACAGTGGTGCCAAATGGATGGATTCCTGAAACTAGTTGACAACAAATGGGGAGAGACCAAAAATAAATGCCCAGATAATGTGTACTCCTTGGACAAATGGCATGGATGTGTAGCTTTGTTGAGAAACTTCTTAAAAGGATGGGGGAGAAATGTTAGAGGTGATTACAGAAGGAAAAAGAATGAGTTGATGGAACAGATTCAATGTATAGATGGAGAGATGCCTGCTCAAGGTGGGGGTGCAGATGCTGAGAGGTGGAGGAAAAGATACCAACTTGAATGTGTAACACCCTAAAATTTTCAAATTTCAGGATGTTAATAGGAAGAATAATTAAACGATAATTTTCTCATAATTTAAAAATTCGTCCAACATTTATTTTCTTTACAGGAAATTTAGTACAGGAAAATCATTGATTGTTTTTTAAAATTAAATAAAATGGCTCTCTGAGTGTTGCATTCATATTCGTTGTATGGTTTTTGGTTGATGTGTGGTTTCAAAATCAAAAGTTCAAAAGATCCAAAGTATGAAAAACACCCTCAAGCTCTCTCCCTCAATCCCTTTCCCCCCTTCCTCTTCTAGCCCAACCCGGCTCCTCCTTTCTTTTAGCCCAACCCGCATTAACAGGTCACCGACCCATTTCTCTCTCCACCAACCCACTTTTCTCTCTATGGATGCAAGCGGGGCGGGTTGCGGCTGCCCGCCCCGCGGCCGCACAAGCCGCGATTCCTATCGCGGGCATACGCGGTGGCCCGCATGGCGCCTCTTTGATTTTGTGGACGCTGCGGCTGCCCGCATGTGTCCGCCAGCCAGCACCACAAGTCGACAGCAGATAGCACACATGTCAGCAAGCATCGCGAAGGCCGCGCATAATGGCAGAGAACGGAAATCGGTGGCTTTGTAGAACCGCAGTATTCCTGTCTTTGCTTCTCTACCCTCCTGTAGGATCCATTAACTAACTGATGAATCCCTCCGTCTCCTTCGTGTCCTAACTCTGGCTCAAGGTACATCATGGAGATGATCGGCAGGCCGCCGCTATAGCGATTCAGGGTTGGGACGTACTGCGCCATGGAGCCGGTGACGATGGTGTCAATGTACTTGGTGTTCGGCCACATGCGAGCGATAATGATGGCCTTGCCGTCGCCAATGGAGCCCGAGCCCTCAACGCGGATGAACTTGGCAAGGTCGGGGTCCGGTCGGAGGACGCTAGCGACCGCCTCGCGCACCGACGGGTCGGCGACGCAAGCGGTGAGCACGCCGGCCTCGATGTCGGTGGTGAGCTACTCCCAGTTCTGCTAGAAGAAAAGGATGGCCCAGAGGAGGACGAAGGCGAACACTGTGCTGACGCGCACCACACGACGGTGTTGGCACAGCCCGCAGAGCACCTGCGTTTGGAATGCATTCAGGCAGAGGATGGCCGCCACGGGGCTCATGAGGGCGCCGGGAGGGAGCTCTAGAAGGCGTCACGCTCTTGAACAAGCTCGTCGGGACCGTCCGCGCCGGCAGGCCACCCAGCGTCGTCGTCTCTGACTTGGCGAAGTGGAAGTAGAGGCCACACCCCTCGTCGAGCCCAAACACATACCTGCACGCGTGTCGTAGCATTGTTCAATGGCCGCCATTACTGGTAGTACAGAGAGAACCAACATGCTTAGATGTACTAATTTATTGGCCGATGACGGGCTTGATGAGGCCGCCCATCACCAGGCTCCGGGCCTGATTCGATTTGCCTGCATCCCCGGAATCGACAGATTCGACGTGCTCAAGGTAACGTACTCCATGGGCGTGCCGGCGGCCAACTCACTGTGCCCCTCACCGCACGCCATCGCGTCCTCCCGCCTTGAGGCTGTCTTCAATGACGCCAGCCGTGCGCGTAGTGCACTACAGCGGTGTCGTGCGGTGGTTGGAGGCGCCTATGTTGCCTTGCATCACGGCCGAGGATCAGGAAGGTGGATCAAGCCCGCTGATGTTGAGGCCGTCTTCAACGTCGCCGGCCGCGCGCGTCGAGCACTACAGCAGCGCCGTGCGGTGTTGGGAGGCGCCTGTGCTGCCCTGCGTCATGGCTGAGGATCGAGAAGGTTATCAGGCCTGCTGATGTCGTGTGGCGTAAAGGACGGAGGTGCGGACGTGGGGGCTTGCGGTGCCACCGGGTTCCGCGAGCAAAGCCGCGTGGTCCGCTCCGACGATGCGGGTTCGTGGCGCGGGCTACACGGGTTGGCGGTGCGGGTTGAGCCGGCGGGCGGCGGCGCACGACCCGCACCACTTGCGTCCCTATTTCTCTCTCTCCTTTCTAGCCCAACCTGGTGGCCCCATTTCTTTCCTTTCTTTTTCTTTCCCCCGCAGCCCAACTCTGCCCACCGCAGCCCATCTCCCTCTCTCTCACACACACCCGCCAACACCCCGGCCCCACTCGTCAGCATCTCCTCCTACCTCCAGCCAGTCCCACCATCTCCCATGGCTGCGCCGCCTTTCCCCACACGCTGCCGCTCCTCCCCCGCTCTTCCCCTTCCCCCACCGAGATCGCCATCAATGCGCCGGCGCGCACTCACCCCCACGCCGCCCCATCCTCTCCTCTCCCGAAACGGCTCCACCACTAGCCATTCATGGCCGCCGCTCGCCGGAGCTCCCCCCACCGCCTCACCGCACCTCCTCCCCTTCCCTCTCCGCCCTATAAAAGGTGCTCCGTGCCCCCCACTACTCCTCGCACCTCCCACTCTCTCTCCTCGCGCGCAGCGCAGTCGAAGCCTAGAGCTCCACCGGATCCCCGCCGGCGTCGATCTCCCTCCTCATCGCCTCTCTGTCAACGACAGCTACACCCGGAGCTTCGCATCAAGGTGAGGACCCTGCCACGCCCTTTTTCCTTTCATGCCCGAGCTTGTAGAAGCCACGCAAGCTCACTAGTGTTGGCCAAGCCGCCACCGTCCGCCCGTCAGCTGTGGTGCCCACTCCGCCACCCTAGCTGCCCCCATCCTCATAGATAAATTCACAAGCTCCTTAGCTTCCTCTAGAGCCTAGCCTTGTCCCGTTTGGTGGCTGGAGGCCCCAATCTGAGCGAACTCTGGCGAGCTCTCTGCCTAGTGCCGCCGCACATCGTCTGTTCGCCGCCGCCCAGAACCCGTAGCCGCCGCACGCCGTCCATCCACCAACCAACGACTTTGATCAAATCCCATTCTCTAGTCAAACAGCCACATACCGGTCAACCCAGGAAGTTTTGCTAAAGATACCCCCACTTTCCTTTATATCACAAGCCGGTCCTTCCACTAGGAAAGATCCTTACATCAGGCCCTATTTCATCTATTTAGGCCCTTAGGCTTTCTAGTTTTTTTGTTCCAATGTCCTTAGCCATTTCTTTTGCACCCAAGCCCTTAGATCTTTTGTAGGTTTAGGTTTAGGCCCCTGGTTTCTTGCAGTTAAGCCCCTGATAGTTAGTTTTTCTCGCAGTTTAGCCCTTGCAACCTTGTTTAGTCATTAGATCTCACATTTTAGCTCCGTTTAACCTCATTCTTGATGCGCTAGCCTCATATCGACTCAAAGTACGCGTTAGGAGCAATGTGACCATGATATCTGTTTTATAATCTTTTTAAATATTTAAATATGATTAAATACTTATATACATGCTTTTCTAACTAAAATCTAATTAGACATCAACATGTGTTTTCATAAGAATATTAATTTGGTAAATACTTATTTAAATATTCTTTCTAATTAAAAGCTAATTAGAGTATATCTCGGTTTTAATAATAACTTAAATTAATTAATGTTTATCTAATTTGATTTCTAAATAAAAGCAACATAGGTCCTATCCCGAGCTTTCTTAATTAAATGTTTATTTGACTAAATCAAACATAAATGTGTTCCTAATATAATTTAATTAGTTCAACTCAAAATATAAACACATACATTTAGATGCTTCACATGTTTCTTTTCTAAACTTAAATGTTTAATTTGCATAAATCATACTTGAATATTTATAAATAAAATTGGACTAAGTTTACGTCATCTTTTATATACAAATATAACTTGCTTAATTCTAAATAGGGTATTTCTCTGGAATAATGTATACAAACTATTGTATTCGATTAAAATCTACCAAACACATAGCCTTGTGTAATATAATCCAAATCTCTCGATAGCCTTGAGCGTTTCTTGTGTTTGTGTTCTTAGAACCGAACCATGTTCTCTTTTTAAGCCTTCTTGTTTGGCTACTATTCTTAGATGTTCTCGTATGTTGCTTTGCATGTTTGTACCAAATGTTTGCCTCGAGTAGAAGATCGAGCTGCTCTTTGGAAGTCTCGAAGGTCAAGAGAGCAAGAGCGGAAGAGCATAAGAGTAACTTATCGTTGGAGAAAGGCAAGTGACCCTCACCATCCTTCTACCTATGCTTTAATACAAGAATACTATAAATTAATCGGAACATAGAGAACCACCCTGGAAGACAGTGCAACCATAGTCCATATGGCTCTGGCTTAGCCAATTAATTAGGTGTGCGATTGTATTGATGACCTTATCAAAAGGAAGATAGGGGGCTCTGGGTTGCAGGGGTATAGCCCGGTCCTCTTGGGGTAGCAGCCTTTGCTAAGGTGCTGACCACTAGGGAGGGTTATGGTCCGCCCTGAGCTATAACTGTCGTGGGTTGTTGGTGCTTTTGCATGTCTTTGTAAAGGCTTCGTAGCGTCCCTATGCAATCACACCTCGGAAGTGTGGTATGATGTTTGGCCAGCATTGCATGGTTGGGTTCAAAGTTCTTCTAAACTTTTACACGAACTGTGGTGAAAGTGTACAACCTCTGCAGAGTGTAAAACTGATCGATTAGTCGTGATCACGGTCAAGAGGGGCCTGGACCCTCACCTGATAATTGAACTTAAAGATGGACTTTAATTTGCATTCTGGTTAATTTTGTAGCCTTGCTGAGTACCAACCATAAGTGTACTCATCCTTGCTAAAACACCGCTCAAAAAAGAAGAAGGTGTATGAAGTCCAGAAGATGGTGCTAGGCGTACGCGATTCCCAGTCGATTGCCGGTGAAGTTCGGAGCCTTTGTTTCCCAGAATTCTATTGTAAATCTCTGATAACCTCTCTTTCTTTATGTGATATTGTTTCTGTTATTCACTTATGATGTCACTATATGTATGAAACTTGATACTGGCATACATATAGTTAAGCACTTGGTTTTCTTTAGAAAAAATAGGTGTGACGGAATGCGAGCTTGAAAAGCTAATGGAAAATGAGGAAATGTACTGGCATCAACCTAGGGGGATAGAAATGGATCCTGGAGGGGGGCAATACAGGATTTTTCCATCTGACTGCTAATGGGAGAAGGAGGAAAAAGTTAATCTTGTGTCTTGAACATGAGGGGGCTGTGGTGACAAAACCAGCACAGATCTAGAGTGTGATATTTGATTACTATAAAAATTTGTTTGGCAAGCAACAGAGGAGAAACGTTAAGCTGAGAAAGAACTTATGGGGGCAGACAGGGAGAATGTCGAGTCTGGATAATGAGCATCTCACTAGACCTTTTACCGAGTAAGAATTGAAGAATGCAGTATTCAGCATGGAGGAAAACTCGGCCCCTGGGCCTGACGGTTTCAGTGTCACCTTTTATAAAAAGTGTTGGGGGATCGTAAAAGCTGATCTGATGGACATGATCAATGACTTTTATCTTGGGTACTTAGATATTGGCAGATTGAATTATGGGGTGATAACACTAATCTCGAAGGTGGCGAGTGCAAACAATATTAAACAATATCGTCCGATATGTCTGCTAAACGTCAGTTTCAAAATCTTCACAGGACTTATAATGATCAGATTGAATGATTATGCAGGGGGGCTGATTAGCAGGAGTCAAACAACATTTATTAAGGGGCGATACATTATAGATGGGGCAGTGATCCTGCACAAAGTCATGCATGAGCTTAAGACAAAACAAATGCGGGCGGTGATTTTCAAAATCGACTTTGAGAAGGCATACGACAACGTAAGGTGGGGTTTTGTAGAGGAAGTTTTAACCCAGAAAGACAACTCTACTAATAAGGTGGGGTGATTTGGCAGTTGAGAAGGCATACGACAACGTAAGGTGGGGTTTTGTAGAGGAAGTTTTCAAAATCGACTTTGAGAAGGCATACGACAACGTAAGACAAAATAAATGCGGGGGGCGAAGTGGTCGACGACGAGCTCGCGCGCGAGGCGGAGTAGTCGATGACGAGCGGCGCGACGAGCCGCGTGACGTGCCGCGCGACGTGCCGAAGCACCCGGACACGCGACGAGGCGAAGTGGTCGACGACGAGCTCGCGCGAGGCGGAGTAGTCGACGACGAGCGGTGCGACGAGCCGGATGACGTGCCACGCGACGTGCCGAGGCACCCGGACGCGCGGCGGAGGCGAAGTGGTTGACGATGAGCCCGCGCGAGGTGGATTAGTTGACGACGAGCGGCGCGACGAGCCGCGTGACGTGCCACGCGACGTGCCGAGGCACCCCGGACGCGCGGCGGAGGTGAAGTGGTCGACGACGAGCATGCGCGAGGCGGAGTAGTCGACGACGAGCCGCGCGACGAGCCGCGTGACGTGCCGCGCGACGTGCCGAGGCACCCGGACACGCGGCGGAGGCGAAGTGGTCGACGACGAGCCCGTGTGAGGCGGAGTAGTCGATGACGAGCGACGCGACGAGCCGCGTGACGTGCCGCGCGACGTGCCGAGGCACCCGACGCGCGGGCGGAGGCGAAGTAGTCGACGACGAGCTCGCGCGAGGCGGAGTAGTCGACAACGAGCGGCGCGACGAGCCGCGTGACGAGCCGCGCGACGTGCCGAGGCACCAGGACGCGCGACTGAGCTGGTGCAATCCGAATGACGAGTAGTCGCGGTGCACGGCGTTGGTGAGGTAGATCCTGTGCAGCCGGGTGACGAGTAGTCGCGGCGCACGGCAAGGTTGACGTAGAGCCCGTGCGACCGGGTGACGAGTAGTCGCGGCGCACGGCAAGGTTGACGTAGAGCGCGTGCGGCTGGAGACGAGTAGTCGTGGCGCACGGCGAGGTCAACGTAGAGCGCGTGCGGCCAGAGACGAGTAGTCGCGACGCTCGGCGTAGCCGGTGTAGAGCCAGTGCGACCGGACAGCAAGTCGAGCGTTGATGATGTTGCACTCGAGTAGTTGAAGTAGGTGTATTCGCGTACATCTTGCGGTGTGGACCAAGCAAAGATCTTAAAGCCATGTGTGGGAGCTTCACGTATTGAATGCTCTGTTTTTCTTTCACGTGCTTCACGTAGTAGCGATCCCTTGAAGAAAAAAGCTCGATGCTTTGTTTTGTCTTGATGCTAATGATGCTTCGCGTCGGCTGTGCTTCGGATTCCAACCAGAAAGTTTCGTGGTAGGATTTTGACTCCAGGCAACGGCAACGAGTGGATGGATAAGGCTGATTGCGGATCGAATCAGAATTTTTTAATTCGTCCTGAGATCGGACTTTGACTTGAACACATGGCATCCTGGCTCTGCATCAGACCCGACGAGATGCGAGTTAACAATAGCTTCCTTCGTGGATTCCAACTCGACGACTTCGTGGCAAACAACAGTGACTATGTCTTGTTCAGACACGATAGCGATACGCTGATTTTGCTCGTCGCAGGAGTCTTTTGTCGCAGAGTCGTGTTGATTTTGAATATGAAGGTCCTTCGAGTTCGCTCGGTGGTGATGATCACCCCTACCTGGCGCGCCAGCTGTCGGTATTTTAGACCGGCAAACCTACCAAGGGGGTACCCGAGGTAGTAGATTGTGCGGTGAGGATCATGATCGGGAGACCGAGAACTCGAAGGTATGCGCAAGGACACGGGACACAAGATTTATACAGGTTCGGGTCGCCAAGGTAGCGAACCCTATGTCCTGTTTGGGGGATCAAGTATGGCGCCCTGCGCTTGGTGTTGGTTGAGATCAGGTGCCCGACTAGGTACCCAACCCTCCTTTATATAGTCCAGGTGAGGACCAGGAGCGTCCCGGTGGTTGGTGGATGACCGCTCCTCAGTGATGAGTGATTGACAACGGGTGTTGGACTGACTCTTGGCTTAGTGCGCAGGTGTAGGCTGCGGCCTAGTTCGTTGGTTGCGAGGTGAAGAACGGGCGCGAAAGGTCTTCGGCCTTGAGGGGCCTCTAGGAGATGGAGAGACAAGTAGGCTCGGTTCGAGGGACCGGTGGACGGCGGGGATCGGGTGCGGGCCACATGGTGGCGACACGAGCGAGACAAAGTCATGGACAATCGAGCCGGTGCACGGTGGCGGTCAAGTCAAGTGGTTTGGCGGGAGGCGGGCCGGGCACGCCGGGTTTGGTGGTTTGCCCACAAAACCATCGGCGGACGGTTTCTTGGTTTGGGCCTCAAAACCAAGTCCGAGGGCCCAACACGACGGAGACGGGATCCGGGCGTGTCGGGAAGCTTCGAGGCGGAGGACACGCGGCGGGATTGCATGGCTTGCGTCGGGAGGACGCGGGGTGCGGCAAAGGCGTGGCCGTCCGATGGCATGACCCACAAACATTATCTAAATGCCCCTGCGTGGGTTGTATCGCCAGTAGTTAAGTTAGGGGTAGTCGAGTCATTTACCACTCCGGCGGGACCTGATATATAAGCCATGAGTGTGTGTGGATGGCTCTTGCTCTCCGTGACTTAGGGTTTCATTTCCTCCCTCCCATTTCTCATTTTCGTAGCTATTTTTCTTCCATTTTCTCTAGGCTAGCATGAGAGCTTCATGAGAGATTTGTTGAGAGGGATGGATGCTAGGGCGGCATGCTAGACCTTGTGAATCTTTCCTGGTTTGTATAGAAGATTCGGAGTTGTGTTTCTCGTGGTCTTTTTGTGCTTGTTTTTGTGCCTTTGTTCCCGGTTCGATTCCACGGATTTGAGTGGGTTTCTCCCCGGATTTCTTTGAGGAAAACATGGATAGATGTCTCGTGCATCTTTGTGATTGATCTTGTGCCCTCAAACGCTGGGAAACCACTTCGATTCGAAGTTTTTCGTTCGGTGCTCAAGTTTTTGGTGGTGCTCAAAGGATTCGCGATTCCCGGTGATTTAGGGAGTTAGGAGGCAAGATTTTTGGGCTATAGCATCCTTGTGTGACGCTTTTCAAGTCTCCAAACCCTTGTCTCCACAGCTTCAACCGTTTGGGAAATCCGATGATGATTTGGTGGAGTTGACTTTCGGGGTCGGGCGTTTTCTGCTCTATCAGCTCCTGGCGGACGGTCCGCGAGGACCTGGCGGACGGTCCGCGCCACTAGGGTTCGTCCCGTGTTCTTCGTGTTCTTGCTCGCCTTTCGTTTCGATCCGTCGCGATTTTGGTTTTCGGTTGGACGGAGTTTCGGACGGTCCGCAGCAGAGGGCGGACAGTCCGCGGGTGTCTGGCGGACAGTTCGCGTGCTCCCCGCGGACGGTCCGTGGTGCGGGTGCGTCCCTGTTGGTTCTGTTTGTTTTTAACGGACGGTCCACAGCTCAGGCCAGACAGTCCACGGCAAGGGGGCGGACAGTCCGCGGTCCCCTGTCGGACGGTCCGCGCGGCTCATCGCGGACGGTCCGCCCTGTCTGGCCGGACGGTCCGCCAGAGGCTGCGCGCTTTGCTTCTTGGTTCGATTCCTCTTCTTCTTCTTTCGTGCTTCCGCGTGTGCTTCAAGGAATCGTTCCTAAGGCTAGATGTTGATCCATAACCTCGTTGTCTTGACGATTGGTGTGTGATTCGATCCATCGCTTGTGTGTGACCGGGATTTGACTAGGGCATAGGCCGGGTTCTTTTGGAAGAATTTTTACCGGCTCCTATTCACTTCCCCCCTCTCTAGTCTCCATCTGATCCTTCAATTGGTATCAGAGCTTGGTGCCGAATTCTTTGCGACTTTGACAAGTCTTGAATCCTAAGATGGCGTACGTTGAGCGGGGCGGTCCGCTGCACTTCGATGGCAGGGGTTACCACAAGTGGGCGGCTCGTATGATGATCTTTCTCCGTGGAAAGCTGTTGGATTTCATTGTGCGTGACAAGACCTATGCTATTCCGGTCAACATCCATACTCTTATGAGCTATGCATGGTCGGGCACCCAAGGTGAGTCATTTCCGAGTCTTTGGCTGCAAGTGCTTTATTCTGAAGGGAAAACTCGACAAGTTTGAGGCTAGGTCTAGTGATGGTATTTTCTTTGGATATGCTAACCACTCTAGAGCCTATAGGGTGCTTAACCTTGAGACTAACAAAATCATGGAGACTTGCGAGGTAACCTTCGACGAGACAATGCCATGTACCTCTCTTGGCTTTGAATGTGCAAGTGATGAGGAGATGGCCGAGGACCTCTTTGAAGAGGAGAAGGATGAAGCTGGAGATGATGATGGAGAGAACCATGCGCCTGAAGCTGAGTGTGTACCCACTACTTCCCCTACGACCACTATGGAGTGTGGACCGTCTACTTCATGGACAACAACGGTGCGACAAGAGGACCAGGGCGAGAGAAGCTGAAGTTGAGGGGGAGGTAGTCTCGAGGCGTGAGGCTCCCGGCGGATTCAAGAAGTGCATCCCTTGTCGAAGATCATTGGGAACATCGATGAACGCACTACACGGTCAAGGTCCGGGAATTCCTCTCATTTTGCTCATGCTTTCGCTTTTGTTGCCACTTTTGAGCCCAAGGACATTGGACATGCTTTATCCGATGCAAAGCTGGGTCAATTCTATGCATGAGGAGTTGGAAAACTTTGAGAGGAACCAGGTGTGGGAGTTAGTTGAACCACCTCCAAATTGCCATCCCATAGGAACCAAGTGGGTTTGGAAGAACAAAGAGGGAGAGAATGGGATGGTTGTGAGGAACAAGTCCAGACTTGTTGCTCAGGGGTTTAGTCAGAAGGAGAGGATCGACTATGAGGAGACCTTTGCTCTCGTGGCCCATCTTGAAGCAATTCGGATCCTTCTAGCCTTTGCCGTGGCTAAAGGGTTCAAGTTGTTTCAGATGGACGTGAAGAGTGCTTTTCTGAATGGGGTCATAGAGGAGGAGGTGTATGTGAAGCAGCCACCTGGGTTTGAGAGCGAGTTGTACCCACACAGGGTATACAGGTTGAAAAGGGCTCTGTATGGGTTGAAACAGACGCCCCGTGCTTGGTATGGGAGATTGAGAGGTTCTCTGTTGAGTAGAGGGTTTGTGATGGGTACCGTGGATAGGACTTTGTTTCTCCTCAAGCATGGAAATGACTTGTTGATTGTTCAGATATACGTGGATGATATTGTCTTTGGTGGCTCGTCACATAACCTTGTTGCCAAGTTTGCAGATGAGATGAGCAGGGAGTTCGAGATGAGCATGATGGGCGAGTTGCAGTATTTTCTCGGGCTGCAGATCAAGCAAGTGAAGGATGGAACGTTCGTGCACCAGACCAAGTACACGAAAGACATGCTGAGGAAGTTCCAGATGCAAGATGTGAAGCCGATGTCGACTCCCATGGGGAGTACGACCACTTTGGATGCGGACGAGGACGGAGAACCAGTGGACCAGCGGGAGTACAGGAGCATGATCGGCTCCCTCCTCTACTTGACGGCGATGAGGCCAGACATATAGTTCAGTGTGTGTCTGTGCGCTCGTTTTCAGGCCTCGCCGAGAAAATCACATCGACAGGCCGTCAAGAGGATCTTCAGGTACCTACAGTCTGCCCCTGGTCTTGGCCTTTGGTATTCGTCCTCCTCGACTCTCTCTCTTCATGGTTTTTCCGATGCGGATTTTGCTGGTTGTCGAATCGAGAGGAAGTCTACTTCTGGTACTTGCCAGTTTCTTGGTTCTTCGTTGGTCTCATGGTCTTCCCGCAAGCAGTCTAGTGTAGCTCAGTCTACCACCGAGGCGGAGTATGTTGCAGCCGCGAGTTGTTGTTCCCAGCTGTTGTGGATTTCATACACTTTGAGAGACTTTGGTGAGGAGTGCACCCAGATCCCACTTCTTTGTGATAGCACCAGTGCCATAAGCGTAGCTAAAAACCCAGTGCTTCACTCCAGAACCAAACACATTGAAGTGAGGTATCATTTCTTGAGGGACAATGTGGAGAAAGGAACCCTTGTGTTGAGCCATGTCCCTACCCAAGATCAGCTGGTCGACATCTTTACAAAGCCTCTCGACCAAGCTACATTTGTGCGCTTGCGGGGGGAACTTGGGGTTTGTTGCCCTTTCTAGCTGATTCTTGGGGGATTTCCTTTTTGTATCATATGTATCATACCATGTTTTACTTTGATGTATATACATGCTTTGCTTGATGTACAAACCATGGTAGGATAGCCATCTTGTCAAATATCATGTTGCATTTGTATCATATTGCATTTTAGGATGATGAGCTTCTTTCATATGCCTTATTTGAGTCTCTTTGGCTATTTGTGAGATATTGGTCATATGTGTGGAAAAATGGTTATGTGAGGCTATGCTCTTGAAATATGTGAGATATATGTGTGGTGAGATAGCCCTTTTTGAAATAAATGCTAATCTTGACTAATTTTTGATGAAATGTGCTCTACTCGTGTGTAGTGGTGTATCCATGTCACAGTTGGGTCTAAATGTGCTTTTCATGCTTAGATTGTGCTTGGATGTCTTGTTCTTGCATTTGGGCCAAAGGCCGAATATCATTGTGAATGTTTAGCCTATGTTGCATTCATGGGGGAGCATAAGCTTCTTTTTGCCGCAAAGGCACTTCATGTACCATGAAATGATTTAATCTTGAAAAGAAGTGTATAATGCTTGAAAAATGCTCCATCCATCATGTCTATGCTTAAAATGTTTTATCTTTCACATATGGGTGCAAAACATGTTGCATGATGTTCACCAGTGGAGAAGTCTCCCGAAGTGGACACATGGCTCATGAGCTTTGACATGACATGCTTTGCTTTATGGGTGTTTGCCATGATCTTTTGCCGAGAATTTGATATCCGTTGACGCGAAAAGTGCACTCAACGCCAATCACACAGCAAGCCGAACAAAGGCGGCTTCACACGCGCGAGAGAGCAAATGACGTGCCGATCAATTTTTCCCGAAAATTAACAAAAGATAAGGCAGTTAGATATCAAAGCTTGGAACTTGCCGGGTGGTACCAGACAGTTCCATATTTACGGCTAAAAAGCCAAATGAGATGACACATAGCTATGAAAGCTATCTGCCAAAGAACCACGACCATTCGGGAAACCGCAAAAGGGGAAAAGTAACATTGCCGAATGGATGACGTAAGCATGACAACAATCGGTCTTTATTTGAACAAAGGTGCATGTGCACGAGGCCATGACCGATCCCCATGAAGATTAAATAAATAAATAAAGTAAAGCACGGACATGATCATGTATTAAATAAGCATGCATAGATCCAAAGCACTAGTCTACCGCATGTCTAGTTACTTTGAAATCCGTCGGTACGATATCAAACAAATCTATCCACCGCATGATACAACTTGCATGAAAAAACCGTACCACTTTCCACAAATAGATCTATCCACCGCATGATACAATCTAAATATGGAAAGCTAAAAGCACACATTATTTAAAGCATGAATAACGCACGTGATCTACTCGTGAAGAAACATAACCGAATGCAGCTGAACAGCCGATTCGGGGTCCATGAAGAAGGAACAAACATTACCACAAGAATAAATCTATCAGATTGATTTGGAAATCTAATCCACTGGATGACTAGCTCCAAAGCAACCCAAAAACCTGCATCTACCGCATGATACCCGGCTCTTTCAAGATTTATACAAACATAAGCAAGCTTGAACCCGCAACACGTAACAACCTAGATCGATTCGGTTTCGGCTATCGGAAAGCACAAGATCCACGTGTTAAAACATGAAACCTACTCGAACAAGGATCATAAAAGAGATACAGCCGATCCAAATCCATCTAGATTGGGCAAAGATGTGTTACATGAATTAAAACATAAAGTAAAACTCAAGTTAACACGGGGTAACTTAATGAATCTATTGGATCTTGCCAAAATCCAATAGAGCCGATAACTAGCTTCAAGCTAGATCTTAGCCTACTGCATGACTCATGATCTAACAAGAAACCTTCTTGAACCAAGCTTGAGTCTACCGCATGACACGAAGCATGGTAACAAGACTACTTGCATCAGATCTAAATCCACCGCATGATACTAGACATGATACAAGGTTGCCGGTACTCACGGAGGTCGACGGATCGATTGGCCCTCTCGAAGAACTCGACGACACGACAAGGACTCTAGGGTTTGGCGTAAGGCCGGTGTATATTGAGGAATGATTGTGTCTGTTACATACATTCAGGGGTCGTATTTATACCCTGTTGAGTACAACTGCGAATGGATTCGTTGCCTAACTAAGCTCGATCGCCTATCCATCCATTCGTCTCCCCTGATTGAGCCACGTCACCGTCCAATCCCGCAAAATCAGCTCTACTGTTCCTTTGCCGAACCGGAGCAGATAGCCGACCGCAGATCTCTTTGCCGAAAATCTCTGAAAATATCCTTCCTTCCACCAGACGGACTCCTTTTCGAACCGGACCCACAAGTCAGACTCCTTACCAAATTTTGGTGTTAACACATGCCCCTTCAATTGTGGGATAAAAGTAATTTTGTTCCACAATTGACTCCAGCCACGAATACCTCGAATCAAATCTGTCAACACCTGCTCTTCGCAATCCGCCGGAATCTTCATCCAGATCCAACCCTAGATCCCCTTGTTCCGAGCTCAAAACTTCCAATGGCAGCTCGAAACCAAGATGCTCAGGTAAATTCATCCCCCGTACACCTCGTTCGGCATTTAGGTTTTCAATTTCACCTGAGATTTCCTTTTCCGCTCTTTTTCCAGGAGCCCTCTACCGAGCTTTTGATTCGTACTGAGGCCAATTCGAGATCTTATTATCTCGGTCCTGTGGGGAACTCTGACCCTCGAGATTTCATTGCCGCTGAATCTCAGAGAATCCCCTTCAAAGCAGCTTTGTCTCCACCGCCTCGGTGGTGAAGGACCGATACGGCGAACCGAGAGGGGAGGGGGGGAGTGAATGGGAGCCGATAAAAATTCTTCTCGAAGGAGATGAAAACTCCAACAAGACGAACGCGGCTTCCAACACATGTCTCCGACTCACTACCAAGGTTGGTCAAGCCCACGTAGCCACCGGAGTGCCACCGGACCTAGGAACCAACACGCAACCTTCCGACCCGAGAAACGCGGCGGAAAAACCAAACCTCGAGTCTACGGACCCACACCGGTCGGCCCGGTGAGCACCACCGGTCGGACCGGTCCCTGCAGTGAACCCGAGCAACTTCCACTAAGTGGCTCTACACCGGTCGGGACCGGTGAGACACACCGGTCGGACCGATGGCGACCGAAAGCCCCCAAGACACTAAACAAAGCCAACCGACCACCAAACGGACCCAAACTTGAAACAAGCAGCACCACGGGACAACAACGAACTCACCAAGACGTTCACCCGAGCAAAATCCCACAAGGGCTTGCACCGGTCGGACCGGTCGGGAGCACCCGTCGGACCGGTGTGGCACGGGCGACTCGGGATGAACAAGACCCGCGGGTCAACTCCCCCAAATCCAAATCTCGATCTCCCGAATCACTCCACGGACTTGAACAAGACTTTGGGGATATCAGGAACACCTCATGAGGAGTCCATGGACAAGTTTAATCCCACCAAATCTCGTCCAAAAAAAGGAGGAATCGAAGAAATCCCGCCGAAAGCACTTCAAACCCAAGAACTCAAGAAACCCCCAAAATCGAGCACTTTTACTCACGGATTTGGGAGGGGAATCACGGCCCAAAGAACCACGAAGGGTTCCCACAAATTTCCCCCATCAAATCCCCAAGAGAAAAGCCTCGAAACCAACCCAAAGAAATCACCGAGAAAGGGCTCCGAAAATCACCACCAAGAACAACCGGGGAAAACACATCCAAACCTTGAGGAACCACACCGAATCATCTATACATGACACAAAGATTCGTACAAGGTCTAGCAAGCCGCCCGATCATCCATCCCTCTCTACAAGATCTCTCCGTGAAGCTCTCTTGCTAGTCCTAAGGAAAACCTAGGGAAAATAGGTGGAAAATAGGAAAACTAATGAGCTAGAGTTCCAAGAGTTGGCTGCCATCCTCTCACCTCTTGGGTTATATAGGCGGCAACCGAATGTCTAAAATGCCCCTCCGTACTAACTAGGGATACAAGCCCCTCAAGGGCGGATTTGGAATTCTCGATGTCTTCACCATCGGACGGATGCCCGCAACCGCACCCCGCGTAGCCTCGACGCAAGCTATGCGATCCCGACGCGTGTCCTCCGCTTCGAAGATTCCGGACCGCGTCGTCGCCTGGCCGTCGACCGGTGCTCCTCCTCGGCCGGGACCGGTCCCCACCGGTCGGGGACCGGTCCGGTGCCGCCGCACCTCCGTCTTCGGTTCTCCGGTCTTGGCTTTGTGGATCAACCAAGGAACCCGGTGGTTTTTACGGTGAACCACCGGAAACCCCGCGAACTCGGTGTAGCCTCCGCCAATCTCCACTCATGACTTGGCTCCCACGTAGTCCCGGCTCGACCTTGGTTTTGAGGCTCAACCAAGAAACCGTCCACGACTTCATCTTGCTCGTTCATGCCACCATGCGGCCCGCACTTGACCCCCGCCGGCCACCGGTCCCTCGAACGAAGCCTACTTGTCTTCTCCACACCCGGAGGCCTCACCGGCGACGACCTTTCGCGCTTGTTCTTCACCCGCACCAACACGAGTCAAGCCGCAACACTCGCACCCGCAATACTTAGCCAAGAATCGGTCCACACAACGTTGTCAATCACTCATCACACAAGGAAGCGACCATCCACCGGTCCTCGAACCACACATGGTCCTCAATCTCCCCCTTGATGAGTGCATTGACAACACCCACACGAAAGTAACAAGAGAGAAAAGAAAAGAAAAAGAAACGAACAAAAAGAAACTCCAACAAGCGATCGAAAGCCAAACAAAGGCAAAGAGCAAGATCACTTGAAGAAGACAAGTCTCGGACCCCTTAGGCAAGGGCAACGGCTCGACACATCCGAGACAAAGCAAAGCTCAAGCAAAGAGCACAAACCACCGAAACAAAACTCGAAAACTCTCAAAGAGCTCCCCCTGCACACATGCAAACTCCCACTGAACCAATGCAACTCCCCCGGACGAATGCATGCACGAAACCACATGAAACGAGAGGTACCGCAAAGACTTTCGGCTCACACCGGTCGGACCGGTCATCACCACCGGTCGGACCGGTGCCTAACATATGTACGGGACCAGCACTCACACCGGTCGGACCGGTGCTCTTCACCGGTCGACCGGTGTAGAACAGAGCCCGTAAATGGCTCGAAACCACCGAAAACCTTCTAAACGCGTCCAACAAGCCAATTCAAGCTCAAACTTCTCCCCCTTGTTGGCAATGCATGAATCAAGCCAAAAATGCAAAACTTCCAACCTAGAGCTTCTCAAATATACAAAATTCAACATAGGATGCTACACATGTCCAAATGAGGAAGTTAGGTACTCTACGGCTTCGTATCGATCTCAACTACATGATCACCAAGTTTCACAACCATTGGACGAAGCTAAGATGGATTTCGGCAATTTTGCGAAAAACTTGCCTCTCATGAGCAAAGTCCTAAACATGATCAAAGCATATCAAAATGGCAAAACCACACAAACTTCATGCTAGGACAGCTATTCTAACCATAAGACCATCACAAACACCCACAAGCACCTCATGTCATGTCAAAGCCACCGAGCCATGTGCCTACTTCTATGTATGAGACTTCTCATTGGTAGGCATCATGCAACGGTTTAGCACCCAAAGAAAATTAAATTCAAGCACATATGACATGGGAGCATATTTTCCAAGCATTTTTCATTTCATTTTCAGATTTGTAAATGGTACATGAAATGTCTTTGCGACAAAAAGGAACTTATGCTCCTCCACAAGATAAATCAAGAGGGCTAAACATTCATGATGGCAAATGAGCCTTTGGCCCCATATGATCAATAAACTAGCTATCCAACCACAAATTAAGCATAGCAAGGCCACAAAAACATGTCAAGGGCATGTAAAGACATTTACACATGAGAGAGCATACATGTGACATTTTTCAAAAGCATAGCTATCAACCATGGATTATTCATCAAGATCATCAAGAGCTAAGCCAAAACTAACCGTAGCATACCAAACAAGCTCACAAAGACATATATCTCATTCCATGGTGAACAATGTATATGAGAGAAGCTTTTCCTAACCAATGCATATGATACAAAATGCATGCAATCTAAGATACAAGGATGCCTATACATCATGTTACATATGCCATGCCAAAATGCAAGAAATGCACAAAAGAAAGCTATACATATGCTACAAACCGGCTCCTCGAGGGGAGGCAAAACGGGCTCGACACCACCGGCAAAAGAGAGCTCCCACACACCCAACTCAAGAAATCAAACACACACCAAGTTCCCCCCGCAACCGAGTGAAAGTGGCTTGATCTAGGGGTTTGGTGAAAATATCGGCTAGTTGGTCATGTGTGGGTACATGGATCAAAGCTATCTTTCCTTTCTCGACATTGTCTCTCAGAAAATGGTACCTCACTTCTATGTGCTTGGTTTTGGAATGAAGCACTGGGTTCTTTGCAACGCTTATGGCACCGGTGCTATCACATTGAAGTGGGACATGAGTATACTCCTCACCAAAGTCACTCATGGTGTAGGTGATCCAAAGGAGCCGAGAGCAACAACTAGCGGCGGCAACATACTCGGCCTCGGTCGTGGATTGAGCAACACTCGACCGCTTACGGGAAGACCAAGACACCAACAAAGAACCCAAAACGCGGCAAGTCCCGAAGTGGACTTCCTATCCAACCGACACCCGGCAAAATCCGCGTCCGAAAAGCCATGAAGCGCCAAAGAAGAGGACGCGGAGTACCAAAGGCCGAAGTCGGGAGTGTGACGCAAGTACCGAAAATTCTCTTCACCGCTTGCCGATGCGAAGTCCTCGGAGACGCTTGAAAACGAGCGCACGGACACACCGAGAACCGTATGTCCGGCCTCGTCGCCGTCAAGTAGAGGAGTGACCCGATCATGCTCCGGTACTCCTTCCGGTCCACGTGTTCACCTTCCTCGTCCGCATCAAGAGCCGTAGTCGTACTCATCGGCGTCGTCATAGCCTTGGAGTACTCCATCTTGAACTTCCTCACAATGTCCTTGGTGTATTTAGCCCGGTGCACGAATGTTCCTTCCTTTGATTGCTTGATTTGTAGCCCGAGGAAGAACCGCAACTCACCCATCATGCTCATCTCAAACTCCCCGCTCATATCATCCGCAAACCTCGCAACAAGAGAGTTAGACGAGCCACCAAAGACAATGTCATCCACGTACACACCGCACAATCGGGATATCTCCGCCCTCGCCTCGCAAAAACAAGGTCTCGATCGACCTTCCCCATCTCAAAACCTCTCTCAAACAAGAACCCCCTCAACCCGCCATACCAAGCTCTAGGCGCTCCCTTCAACCCATACGGCGCCTTCCTCAACTTGTACACCCGGTGGGGGGTACTTCTCACTCTCAAACCCCGGAGGTCGCCTCACATACACTTCTTCCTCCAACACTCCATTCGTAAAAGCACTCTTCACATCCATTTGGTGCAACTTGAACCCTTTAGCCACGAGAAAAGGCTAGAAGGATCCTAATCGCCTCCAAACGGGCTACGGGAGCAAAGGTCTCCTCGTAGTCGATCCCCTCCTTCCGACCGAACCCCCGGGCAACAAGTCTCGACTTGTTCCTCACAACCTCACCCTTCTCTCCCTCTTTGTTTTTCCACACCCACTTGGTACCAATCGGCTTACACCCCGGGGGAGGGTCAACCAACTCCCACACCGATTCCTCTCAAAGTTCTCCAACTCCTCATGCATCGAGTTAACCCAATTATGATCGGATAGTGCGTGTCCAATGTCTTTGGGCTCGAAAGAAGCAACAAACGCAGCATGAGCAAAATGGGAATTGTTTCGAACCCTCGACCGTGTAGTGCGTTCATTCATGTCGCCGATGATCCTCGAAGCCGGATGATCCACTTGAACTCGCCGGGGAGGTTCTCGCCTCGAAGCTACCTCCCACTCAACATCAGCTTCTCCTCGTTCTTGATTTGTCGTCGTAGGTGTAGCAGAGGGTCCATCCATCATCGTCGTCGAAGTAGTGGGTACATGTTCAGCCGGGGGCACCGCACCGCCATCCTCATCATCTCCATGTTCATGCTCCTCCTCCTGAAAGATCTCCTCGCCAAGCTCATCATCACCGCACACTCAAAGACAAGCCGACTACGTGGCTCGTCTCGTCGAAGGTTACCTCGCAAGTCTCCACGATTTGGTTAGTTTCAAGATTGAGCACACGATATGCTCTAGAATGAGATGCATAACCAAAGAAAATGCCATCGACAGACCTAGCCTCAAACTTATCCAACTTCCTGCCTTTCTTCAGAATGAAACACTTGCAACCAAGGACATGGAAGTGACTCACCTTGGGTGTGCGGCCGTGCATCAACTCATAGCATGTCTTCTTCTTGTGCACCCCGAGGTATATCCGTTCGACACATAGCATGCGGTATTCACCGCCTCGGCCCCAATACCTCCTCGGAGTCCTATGCTCATCAAGCATCGTCCGAGCCATCTCGCACAAGGTCCCGTTCTTCCTTTCCACAACACCATTCGGGGAGGCATATACGGACTCGAAAACCGGTGCTCAAGACCCAAGTCATGACAAAAGGTTTCAAAACGAGAGTTCCCGAATTCCGAGCCATTATCACTACGGATAGCTCGTATGGCATCTCCGTGCCTCTCGTTCCTCAACCTCAAGACTAGATCTCGAACAAAACCAAACGACTCCCCCTTATCCTCGAGAAAGAACACCCACGCATACCGAGAATAGTCGTCCACCACAACAAGGACATACCACTTCCCACCCGCAGATCGCACACGAGCTGGGCCAACAAGGTCCATATGGAGCAGCTCGCATGGACGCTCAGTCATCACATCGGTGAGAGGCGGGTGAGAAGAGGCCACCATCTTGGCATGCCTACACGAAGCACAAACCAACTCTTTCTCAAGCCTCAACCGTGGCAATCCTCGGACCAAATTGAGTTTACTCAAGCGAGACAAAAGGTCAAAGCTCAAGTGACCCAACTTCCTATGCCACTTCCACAACTCACTCGAAGAACCAGCCAAGAAACAACGCTCCACACCCGAAGACTGAGAAAAATTAGCACGAAACACCTGACCCTCGGGAACGACCATACAGACAAGGTCCCCTCGAGAGTCCACAATCCGAGAACCACCAGGCCGAAACAACACCTCAAAACCCTCATCCAACAACTGGGACATAGAAAGCAAATTGTACCCCGCCGATTGAACAAGAGCAACACGCCTCGCAGTGATCTTGTCACTCACTTTTATCTCACCTTTCGAAAGCACACGCCCACGCCCATTGTCCCCAAAGGTGATGTACCTCTTCGTCACCACCGGGACGAGACTTGAGAACCACCCCCGTCTCCGGTCATATGCCTCGAGCAACCGGAGTCAATCAACCAAATGTTCTTCAAGTCTCTCACCCGCAAATCAAAAATAGGCACGTGAGCGAACAAACGACTCAAGATCGGGGTTAGAACCAAAGGAGGAAAACCGGTGCCGAGCCATTTGCTCGAAAGTGGGGTTAGCACCAACCAAAGCATCTCTCCTACCAAAGCTACCTCCACGAACACCACCACAAGAACCACCCCGAGGGAACCACCCCTCTCTCGCCCGGAGGAGGACCAAAACCACGCAAGAAAGCCCGTGGAACGTCCTTCCTCTCCAACTCACCGCCACGACTCCTCCAATCCCGTATTGAGCACGAGGTGGAGAACGCCCGGCAACCGACCACCCGCACCCTTTCCGGCCCAACCACCGAACCACGACCACCGAAACAACCCTCACACCCGTACGAGCTCGAAACCCGAACAACGGTGCCTGTCTAGGCCCGCACCGGTCGACCGGTGCCCCACACCGTCCGACCGGTGTGACCGGGGCGAAGAGCACCACCTGCAGCCCTTCTTCTCTCCCCAAGCCCGAACCGTCCTCACGCGCCGCCTTGCCCCCGGGCATCCGCATACAAGGCTCAAGTACACCATCGGAAGGGTGGTACTTGTCCTTGTTAGCCCACTCCTTCTTCATTCTCTCCTCTCGCTTCCTCTTGAAGCAAAACTCCTCCTTATGGCCATCTCTCCCACAATAGCTACAATGGAACCTCACAAGCTTAGGCTTTGGCTTGGGATGTGGTCGCTCACTTGGTTTCTCTCCACTCAAACCCTCCACCGGTTTCTCACCACTAGCCTTCTCACTCTCCTTCCCAAAGAACACTTTCCCCGAAGTGCTCACAAACTTGATAGGCTTTTGTAGATCATTTGTGGGTGTAGGAAACACGGGTGGAGCTGGGGTTGTGTCTAGTCGGTTCCTTAGATGGTTAGGTTTTGGTGGGAAATCATTTTTGTGGTGGGTTTTTGGTGGCTCAGGGATATTCTCTCCACTTCCCTCACCAACCTTGTTTGCCCCAAGCCCCTCACCACCTTGCCTCTTAAAGGCCTCGATCATCATCCTCAACTGAGGCTCGTGACCGGACAACCAACCCATCAACTTCCTCAAATCATCATTCTCATCCCGCAAACGATCAACATAATGTGCAAGCTCCAAATTTTTCAATGCATGCATTTCACGGGTAGAGCAAGATGTAGGCATGGGTTCCTTCAATTTAGCCTCGAGCGAACTAGTGTAAGCATGCATCTCATCAATCTTAGCATGCAAAACGAGGCAAGAAGTGCAAGCACCTAGCAAAGCAGTCTAGACTTAAGCTCGGCCCACTTCAACCCTAAGCACATCTAGTTCCTCACACTTGGAGGCATGCTTCTCCTTGAACAAAGCTAGATCGGCAAGGAATATGGAGCAATCAGCACAATCATTCTCATCGAAACAACGGGGCTAGCCTTAAGCGAATCAATCTCAAGCTTGCTATCAAGCACCCGTGTCTCTAGCTCGGCCACTCTAGTCCTAGCATCCTCGAGTGAAGCCCTAAGCTCTTTCCTCATTTTCTTGGCCTCTCTAAGCATGTCATCACGGTTATCAAGCAAAGAGCCAAGCCTCTCATTCTCCGGCGCAAGAAGGGAAGCTCATCACGCACCTCGTCGTCGGACTCGCAGTCCGAGTCGCTCCGTGTGCTCTTCTTGTCGCCGGAGCTCAACGCCATGGTGCGAGGCCGTCTCTCGCGAGCGGCTCACCCCCGCTCGGTGTTCTTGGACGACCTCTTGTTCTTGCGGCGATCTCCCTCGTCGTCCGCCGCCGCTCGAGCTCGAGGTGGAGTACGCGGAACCGGAGTCGACGTCGCTCGCTCCAACCATCGCTCGGGCCTTGCCTCGGCCCTCCTTCTTCCTCGATCGTCGCTCGTCCTTGTACTTGTTCTTGTGCTTGCTCTTGTGGTCGCGCCTCGAACGGTACTTGTCATCGTTCTTCCTCGGCTTGTGCTTGTAGCCGTCCTTGTTCTCGGCCTTCTGCGGGCGGTCGGCGACGAAGTGTCCCGCTTGTCGCACCGGAAGCAAGTCCTCGTGTTCCTCCTCATGTTCACGCGGTTCTCGTGCGGCCTCTCGAACCGCCTTGTCACCGCCGCCGGCTCGTCCTCTCCAAGGTCATCAAACTCCTCATCTGGCATAGACATCAAAGAGGAAAACGAGAACATCCTGGTGGATGGGTTAGAGTTAGTCTTTCCTTTGGAACCACCAACGAGGGCAAGACTATGGGAATCAGTCGGTCCCTCGAGCTTGGCAGTCATGCCCCTATCCACCTCAGCCGACTTGAGCTTCGAGAACAGCTCGTTCACCGTCATAGTATCATACCGCTCCGACTCGACTATGGCCTCGAACTTTCCGCCCCATATCGTACGATCCAAAGAGTGTGTTGACGGTTAATGTTTGTATCAAAGTTCGTTCGTGACTCGCAAGCGTACAAGTCTCCCGTCGTAGTCAAGGGACCCTTCTTCCCTCGAGTGGTGAACCCAAGGTATCGAATCCGTGGAACAAATGTGTGACGCAAGACTTAATCTATTAAAGCCAAATAACTCGCAATCTTCAATAAAGAACCTAATGCATCTAAGTAAAAGAAACAAAACAGATCTAATCTACTAAAAAGCTCGGAGAAAACAAAGTAAGATTGGGTAGATAAACCGATCTAGAGGGATCGGGGTAAGCCTTTTGTTGAAGTTCCAAGCAAAAGAAGAAGTAGCAAATCGAATCTTAATAAAAGCCTCTTTAAATCGTGGTTTCCCGTCCAAATCCGAAAACATCCGCCTTTCGAGACCCCCGTTCGTCACAACGTATCCCTATTCATGCGGGGAGCTTAGGGCGAGTCAAAAGACAAGTCGAGATTCTTTCGGAAGATCCGGCGTGTACCTCTAGCCACCGCGGCTACAAGAACACCCTATGTAATCTATCTCGAGAATAGAATTGGAATAAGCAAAGCCGATCGAAAAACGAAATCTTCGAGGAAACACTTGATCGCTGAGAAAAGATTCAACTTGATAATTCAACTATAACAATGATACATACACAAGATCACCACCGGATCCTTCCTTGATCTTGCTTCTAGCTCCGGGAACTCCGACGTGGTCTTCCTTGCAAGGTTCCCACGTCGGCTAGGGAAACCCTAGTCAACTAGCTCGACCCTCTCCTCTCCTAGATGGTGTCCCTCTCTTCTCTCGCTTCTCGGCGGCCGAAGACGAAATCTTCTCTCCGTGGCTCTCGGTCAGGGGACTATAAATAGCCCGATTGGCGGCTAGGGCAAAGGGCGTCGGATTTGGGCCCTAAATGGGCACTCGGGCCGACCGGACCGGGCCGGCCGGCCCGGGCCCATTTAGGCCCGGCCCGCCACGGGCTCCTTTGCCCGAGGTCGGTTCCCTTGCTTCCCGGATGTTTCCCCCTTCGCATACGGGTCCATGTCGTCGGTTTCTCTCCGAATTGGACTCAACTCCTTGTCTTGGAAGATTCAAGACTTTTCCGGTCGGGTCCCCGGAGTATGTCGTCTTCTCGGATCAAGTCCCCGCTTCTTGGAGTTAATATTGCTTCATTGCATGACTTGTTCGGGACTTCAAGGTCTTGTCATGAGGTGCTTGATGAACTTATCCCAAAAGTCTTGTATTCAACACTAAAACCCCGCATAAACATTAAACTCCAAAAACGACATGCACACGTGAACTTGTTATACCACGGGGGTTAGTACCAATGGATAAGGTATAAAATTCATGCCAACACCGAAGGTAAACTCATGGCTAGGTTGACGGATTTTCACCGTCAACATCTCCCCCATGCTTAAACCTTGCTCGTCCTCGAGTAAGCCTTCGATGGATATCATCATTGCTAAACAATGTTTAAACTCTGCACTTGATTACACATGAGAAAACATAATGCTCTCAAAATATTAATTCATTAAAGTTCCATAATGTACTAGCCTTCATCTCCACGGAGGGTAGATTCTTATTAAGCTTATCCCACAAGTATTAACATGCTCACAAAGTTTTGAATGGATCTCAGAATTTTTGAAATGAAGAACGAGATAAGAAAAGCTAAACCAAATTCACAAATTTAAATCATCTCGTGTATTGCTCATAAGCTATCATCTCACTTGTCTCTCAAACCTATATATTCTACTCCTTTCCCTCTCATATATATGTGGTAGGCTTTATATGGAGCTTTGGGAAAGTTTAGTCCTAACAAGAATTTATAAATGAGGTGTTGTCAAAACAAGACAAGCTTCTCATGGTCTTACCGAGACTCGTCAAAAAGGTCATTGGAAATTAATGTTAAATCAAGGAGGGGAAAGAGAAAAATACACACACTTTAGATGAGTGGACATGTGCAAATGGCAAAGAGTGATCCCAAGGCACAAAAGAAGTCCTCGTTATCGGATTGCACATGGTTGGAAAATGAGAATGGATCTTTTTATCTTGAAGCCTTGAATGCACTCTTAGAGAACCGGGGAGTTCACTTTACGCACAAATATATTTTTTTCCTTTCTTATATTTCTCATTCTTTTCTTTCTTTCATTCATTCATCTTTTTTTTCTTTCCTCGTCATTTATTCAGTCCATGACTTTCACAACGAAGTTTTGATTTTTTTATACCTTGAAAGTCATGAATATCACTGGATTTTTTTTCTTTCATCATTATATATTTTTTTAAAAAAAATACTCCCTTTTGAACTCTAAAACTGCACCGTACCTACCTCCTCCCCCATGCTTAGACGTTGCTCGTCCTCGAGCAAAGAGGCGAAAAATAAGGTAGGTACCGGAGATATTTTTCCTTGGAGAGATACTTGAAATCTTCAACGTTGGCACCGTCTTGCGATCTTCCTTGAATTGATGATCCATCCTCAATGATAGGTTGTGGTCAAGGAGGTAGTCACAAAAAGATGATATTTGGTTTAAGGGTGGATATCCGGCGAAGTTTGTGAGATCACCGATGCGGGGATACACAATGCACGGATAAAAGGCTAGCAAAAAGATAGATACGCAAAAACGGAATGACCAGCTTCTTAGTCTCGGTCCGGAGAAATCATGGCCTGCAATAACTCACTCAAAAATAAATCTTGTACACTAAGGTTCATGCACTCAAATATATATAAGGCTTTGGATAGGTTGAGCAACACACAAGTGATATTTGTGACAAGGTTAGCAATATTTTTGAGCATAAAAGACATCTTCAATCTATTCATAACTTGAGAGCACATAAAACACTATGGGTCTTTATTTTAATCATAACCTCCGCTGAAAATTAAGCTAGCATTTAAATAAATTCAGATCTGCATTTTTAAGAGAGCACTAGCTTAAACATGCATAAATCAACTACAAAGATGAACAAGGCTGCAATTTTAATCATATATCATCATGGCACGAATTTTGTAACTTTTCCAATGATAAAATCAAGGTGGTGACTTTATTAATGGTGATATCAAGTTGAAATACACACTGAAAATAAACAAACATGCTTGCTGAAAATTAAATAAAAACAGAAAAATACTACGCAAACACACATAAGCAAAAGCTGAAAATTACAGAGAAATAGAAAAGAAAAGAAAACTAAAGTTCCTAAGCCTTCTAGTCCTCCGCCGGTGGTTGATGTTGATAGTCTTGATAATAATACCCTTGCTCATAATATGGTTGAACGCTTCCTCCGTCGAATTGATTTGGCTCCACAAGGTGAAGGCGTCCAAGTTCAAAGGCAATATTTGCGTTGCCTTCACCGAGTTGAGCTGCGTTGGATTGGATGGCTGCGATATTTTGAGCATTTCTTGCAGCATACCCTCCAATAATAGCCATGCTTTGTTGTGGTTGGGGATGATGAGCGTAGGACTCCGCGAAGTTAGCGTTGGGCACAACATAATTTTGTGGGGGTACCGGTGCACCACCCCCCCCATGCTTGTTGTTGAGACCCTCCGTAATAACTTGGCGGAGGAGGAACTCCGCCGAATGGTTGCACATTGGGTTGTGCTCCACTCGCTTGTGCGGAGGATGTTCCCTCCTCTACGATTCTTCCTCTTTTGTTCTTCCTTGCGGGGACAAGTAGTCCCTCTTCCAACCAATCTTCCCTTCCTTCGGTGAAAAGCCTAAGCCTCTCATCCGGAAGGGGGAGGTTCACAATGGCCAATCGATAACCTCTTCTCTCATCTCCACTAATGTACTTGCCTTGCCGCAAGTACTCAAAACCGAGAGAGGTACCGCGCAAAAGGTGAGCGGGGTTTCTTGCGATCCCCGGTCGCAAGGAAAAGGCCAACATGGAGAGGTAACACCCCGAACCAATATCACCGGCCCCCGATGTTGCTTCACAACACCAACGGTTGATCATGAGGTAAGAGGGGTAAATTGGCTGCCCGGCAATTAAAGCCGAGTATAGCCAATTCAATTCCGTGTCGGTCACCTTTGTTTCCCTCATCCTCCCCAATACCCTCTTGCACATCCAAGAGTGAAATATCCGGATAATGGGGTTGCGAATGCTTTTGCGTTGTTGATGGGCATCTCCGGAGATCATACCCCAAAATTCCGCCAACATGCCGGGAGGCACGTCAACTTTCTCGGAGCTCCCTTGTGGAATCCAAGCAGCTCCCTAACGTGCTCGTAGGGAACCACTTGCTCGATTCCCTCCAACCGGAATGACAAGCTTTGCACCCCATCATCATCAACGATGGGTGCAATAGTCATTAAAATTTCCAAGGCGTAACCCAAGTGGGTATCCACCGATATTCCGTTGGAGAACCGAACCCACCCGAGGTGCCCCAACATGTAGTATATGTCGGTGCGAAAACCCAAGGTGTGGAGTGCTTGGTCGTCGAGCTCGACGTTTGGCACAAGCCTCTTCTCAAGATTTGCGAGCCTATCCTCCTCCTCCGCCGACAAGATGATGAAGCCGTACGAAGATTGTGTCGGGGTGTAAGGAGGTGGTGCGGTTGAGCGAGTCGATCGTCGTGGTGGCGCGGGCTGCTCCTCCGTGTGCCCACGAGGTTCGGTGAACCTCATGGAAGTGCTTCTCGCAGCCCTCATACCACCAAGGAGGAGAGCGTCGTTCCTCCTCGGTGGTGCCGTGTCCGTCTCCATGCTCGGGGAGACTCGGAAACCGAGTGCCTCCTCAAAGACGTGGTTGATGACGGCTTGGACGACGACGAACTCTTCTTCTTGGAGAAGAGACTTGTGGTCTTCTTCCACATGGTTGCTGCACTCTTTCTTCAACAAAAAATCCGGGTTGCAACCGGTGAACCGGGCACTTAAACTCTTTGCTTCGGATGTGGACTTTGAGTGGATTAAGGATGTGGATTTTTCTTGAGCTTTCAAGCTTGGGATGGTTGGCTAAGTCTACGGAGGTTCCGAGCACACAAACTTGAACACACAAACAAGGGAAGGAGAGGGAAGCTTGCTGCAGAAGACGGGCGCCGGGGGACGCCTTTTATAGGGCGGGCCGGCCGGCTCGGGCCGGCCGGCCCGGGGTCTTCCGGCTCCTCCTCGGCGCGTCTTTCTCCCGAAGACGATCATTTCGCCTCTGCAACTTTCCCCGCCCGCGTGCTCCACGAGTTGCACCGCCCAAACGCTCTCGTCCACTCCTTTTCTTGAATTATTGGTCCTCCCACTTGATGCTCCATGCTTTGGGTCATGTCCATGCTCCCTAGCTCCACTTGCTTCACATGCCACCATGAAAATACTGCAAAGTTGATGCTTGCTGCCCACCATGCTTGTCCTTTGCATGTGGAATTGGTGAAAGTTGATAAAAGGGAATCCAATGGTGCATGCATGATTAATTCAAACTAGATTGCCTCCATTTAGGTGTGTTTAAGGTTAAGCACTCCTCTAATTCGAATTTTAAAATATTTTTCAGAGCCATGCAAGAGCTCAAGCACAATTTTAGAGAAGTTTTTAAACCATTAAAAACAAATGTAAGTCGAAAATATTTTTCGACTACATCGATTTTGGTCTCACCGGTATAGTTTGCTTTCATCGGTTGAGAGCGAACGTTTTCCGGCTTGATCATGGGGGCATAGGTTTAGGTTCTAATTTTGGCTAAATAAGAAAGATTTTGAATAAAACAAAATTAGAAAAGGCTTAGAAAAATTCTAATCCTAGAGAAACCAAGGATAAAGATTTTTTTTAAAACCCAACCAAAGCTTTGATTTCTAGGTTCACGCGAGTCCTACCACGTGTTGAATTTTTATAACACTTGAATATAAATCGTGGCTCTACTCGTGTGGTTTTAGCATGAAAAATAAGCCAACCTCAGTACCATAATGAGGGTGTAAGGTTGAGCTAAGGTTCTGAAATTATTTGGTTGAGGGGTTTCTCGAAAAGAAAAGAATCAAACAAGCACATAGGAGGGTTCATGCAAAGGGTTTATGATAAAGCAAACATTCAATCAAGAATTATGTCTCTAATATTGTTCAACCACTTCTAAGTCTAATGTCTTTGCGTAATAAAACTCAAAAACTAAATTATTAAAAATACTCGAAAAACCCGGAATCGGGTTGTCCTCCCGTAGCTTATTCTTGACTTGACTTGACGAAACGGGTTGCCTCCCCGCCTAGCGCTTCGTTTATAGTCTATAGCTAGACTTCTTCACTTGATTACTCCGGATCAACGCTCTTTGCGGGCGTTGCAATCTTGGGTACCCACTTCCGCACCATCTTGGGCGCGGGCTTGACTTCCGGCTTAGTTGGCTTAGTCATTTTTTTGGTCTTCACGAGTCGCTTCTCTTCCTTTTTCTTGACGGATGCAACACCTTCTTTAATTTTCGTTACGTTCATTTTTTTCGGCTCCTTCTTCTTTTTCAGCGCCTCCGTTTGTTTTGGTTCTCCCTTCACTCCAATCATGTTGCATGCCTCAATCCTTGGACGGAACTTGAAGGAACTCCTTTCTCCGTTGATATCGAACATGATCTCCCCCTTGCCAACATCAATAGTTGCTCCCACGGTCTTGAGGAACGGCCTCCCTAGGATGAGCGGCGGCTTCTCCCTCTCTCCCATCTCGAGCACAACGAAGTCGACGGGGATGAAGTGGTGTCCAATCTTCACGGGTACATCTTCGGCAATGCCCAAGGGATAGCGAATGGAGTTGTCTCCCAACTCCAAACATATTCCCGTAGGCTCCATCGGTAGGCGTAGCTTCTCGAACACATCCCTCGGCATGACACTCACACTAGCTCCAAGGTCGCATAACGCCTTCTCGAAGTTGAAAGAACCAACCGAACATGGAATTGTAGGGCACCGGGGTCTTTTTTGCTTCTCTAGCCCATAAGCAATAGCCGCACTACACTCCTCGGACATTTTGACATGATCTACCCCGAGTGTTGCTATCTCAAATTTATTTGCAAGTATATCTTTAAAGTAACGAGAATATGTAGGTACTTGTAGGGCATCTAGTAATGGCATGTTGACGCTAAGTCTACACACAACTTCCACAAACTTCTCAAAGTGGTTGTCAAGTTTACCTCGGAAGTAGCATGGCTTGAGTTGCGGTATCCTCGTGTCATCCTCCGCATCTCGAATTCGGGTTCCTCGGTGACGATCCCCGTAACCTTCTCTTTAGCGGCTCCTTCCACCTCGGTGGATGTTTTAGGCTTTCTTGCTCCCGCGGAACGTTCGGATCTTCGGTCTCCTTCCCCGAACGTGTTTGAATGGCCTTCGCCGATTCGGGACATTTGGGTTGTCCCGAAGCTTCCCTTCATCATTAGTGAGGCGCCCCCGCGAGTTGTCCAACTTGCGTCTCGAGCATCTTCATCATGTTGAGTACTTGATGATTGGAACTTCCGACCTCCGTCACTTTGCTATCGATGTTCTCCAACACCTTGTCTATGGTCTTGAACTTGGTGACGGTGTCCTTGTTGATCTTAGCTTGCTCATCCATGAACTCCTTCAATTGTATCCGAAGTGGAACCGCGTTAGGAATAGATGAGCTTGCATTAAATTGAGGCCTACCTTGCCCGTAGCGGAAGTTCGGCAATTCTCCCTTCCTCATGTAGTCGAGCACTTTGGCTTTCTCGGGACAATCTTTGCGGACATGGCCATACTCTCCACATTCTTCGCATGTGGACCTTGCTTCGGCGGCCTTCAAGTCTTGAGCCTCTTTCTTTTCTATCTCCATCTTCTCCAACCTCCTCATGAGCGAGTCGATCTTGCCTTCAAGTATGTCTTCCTTCTCCACTTGCAAGACTCCTTTGACGTTCCCCATGGGTTGAGCGGGGTGTAGGCGCCGGATGACGCCCACGTGTCATTATCCGCGACCTTCTTGAATAGCGTGAAAGCTTCCGTCGGTGTAAGCTCGATGATAGATCCTCCCGCTGATGCATCGATGATCGTCCTTGACGCCATGGTGAGTCCTTGATAGAACTTTTGCACGAGGTCTTCTTTCGGGAACTTGTGATGTGGAACCGCCCGGTGTACTCGTTGAAGCGCTCGAATGCCTCCGAGATAGTTTCGTAGGATATTGAACAAAGGTGGCAATCTTATTACGCAAGCTTTGAGTTTTACCCGGTGAGTAGTATTCCTTCATGAAAGCCTTCATCAACGTGTTCCAATTTTGCACCGTCTCCGCCGGTTGAGAGTGGAACCATTGCAAAGCCTTCCCGAGTAGTGAAAACGGAAAAAGCCTTGCCCTCATATGATCTTGAGTCACCCCATCCATGTTGAAAGTCTGACACAGTTGAATGAATGCTTGGAGGTGAAGGTTCGGATCCTCTTTGCCGGTGAAGGGTGAATGTTGCACCATGCGGATTGTTGAGGTCTTTATCTCGAACGGTCTTCCGATCTCGTCGAGGTTCAAGATTGGTAGGTCGATGATGTCTGGGGTGCATAGCTCCCCAATCTTGCGTTCTTCCGGTGGTTGGTCACCCATTGGTGGAAGTCGATTCTCCTGAGACTTTGAGGTGGTGAATTCTCCGGAGATTCTCGCGATCCTTCGTCTTCCGACTCCGAAACTACAAAATCCGGCTTTTTAGCTTGATGTGCTTCGCGTCTCCTTAGCCTGTAAAGTTTTTCTGGATCATCCACAAAATTATTGGGTTTGTTGGAGAGGTAGCCGTCCATCTCCTGTTAGGGTTAGCAATAAACAAAGTATGCAAAAAAAACTAGAAAACAAAACAAATCTATAAAGACTAGAGTTAGACAAACTAGATTAGATGTATTTTGAGGATGATCGAAGCTTAGTAGATGCAAAAATAAAATAAAATCAGTACTGAAAATTACAAAAAAAAGCAATAAAAAATCAAATCTTGATCACTTGTTCCCCGGCAACGGCGCCAGAAAAAGGGGCTTGTTGACGGTTAATGTTTGTATCAAAGTTCGTTCGTGACTCGCAAGCGTACAAGTCTCTCGTCGTAGTCAAGGGACCCTTCTTCCCTCGAGTGGTGAACCCAAGGTATCGAATCCGTGGAACAAATGTGTGACGCAAGACTTAATCTATTAAAGCCAAATAACTGCAATCTTCAATAAAGAACCTAATGCATCTAAGTAAAAGAAACAAAACAGATCTAATCTACTAAAAACCGGAGAAAACAAAGTAAGATTGGGTAGATAAACCGATCTAGAGGGATCGGGGTAAGCCTTTTGTTGAAGTTCCAAGCAAAAGAAGAAGTAGCAAATCGAATCTTAATAAAAGCCTCTTTAAATCGTGGTTTCCCGTCCAAATCCGAAAACATCCGCCTTTCGAGACCCCCGTTCGTCACAACGTATCCCTATTCATGCGGGGAGCTTAGGGCGAGTCAAAAGACAAGTCGAGATTCTTTCGGAAGATCCGCGTGTACCTCTAGCCACCGCGGCTACAAGAACACCCTATGTAATCTATCTCGAGAATAGAATTGGAATAAGCAAAGCCGATCGAAAAACGAAATCTTCGAGGAAACACTTGATCGCTGAGAAAAGATTCAACTTGATAATTCAACTATAACAATGATACATACACAAGATCACCACCGGGATCCTTCCTTGATCTTGCTTCTAGCTCGGGAACTCCGACGTGGTCTTCCTTGCAAGGTTCCCACGTCGGCTAGGGAAACCCTAGTCAACTAGCTCGACCCTCTCCTCTCCTAGATGGTGTCCCTCTCTTCTCTCGCTTCTCGGCGGCCGAAGACGAAATCTTCTCTCCGTGGCTCTCGGTCGGGGGACTATAAATAGCCCAATTGGCGGCTAGGGCAAAGGGCGTCGGATTTGGGCCCTAAATGGGCACGGGCCGACCGGACCGGGCCGGCGGCCGGGCCCGGGCCCATTTAGGCCCGGCCCCCACGGGCTCCTTTGCCCGAGGTCGGTTCCCTTGCTTCCCGGATGTTTCCCCCTTCGCATACGGGTCCATGTCGTCGGTTTCTCTCCGAATTGGACTCAACTCCTTGTCTTGGAAGATTCGAAGACTTTTCCGGTCGGGTCCCCGGAGTATGTCGTCTTCTCGGATCAAGTCCCCGCTTCTTGGAGTTAATATTGCTTCATTGCATGACTTGTTCGGGACTTCAAGGTCTTGTCATGAGGTGCTTGATGAACTTATCCCAAAAGTCTTGTATTCAACACTAAAACCCCGCATAAACATTAAACTCCAAAAACGACATGCACACGTGAACTTGTTATACCACGGGGGTTAGTACCAATGGATAAGGTATAAAATTCATGCCAACACCGAAGGTAAACTCATGGCTAGGTTGACGGATTTTCACCGTCAACGAGTGTAAGAGCTTGACCGCTCTATCATGATCATCGTACGGGAGCACGTCCACATTGGCCCTCATGTTGTTCACCACCACCGTGAACCTGCGAAACAAGGCATCGATGGACTCACCGGGGAGATGAGTGAAGTTCTCGTACTCTCTCCGGTAGGTCGCATACAACCGTGCCCCGAACACGGGCGTTCCCAACATGAGCCTCCTTCAACACCGCCCAAATCCTACAAGCCAAGTGCTCGGTGTGCACCCGATCGAACTCGGCCGACACAAAGCACGAAACAAGTAGTCGACCGCCTTATTGTTGGCGTCGAATGCGTCCCTCGACCCCGGAGCAAGGAAATCCATCGGTGGACATAGCCTGTGTCCACCGTGACATCCCAAAGCACCGACCCTTTCCACGGAGGAACGCACCCATCCGCTTGCTCCACATCCGGTAGTTCTTGCCATCAAAGTGTGGAGGACCCGAACCCCGTTCTCGGTACGCCATCCTTGGATCTTAGGCGGTTAGAGTCAACAAAGACCCGAACCGGCTCGATACCACTTGAAGGACCGATACGGCGAACCGGAGAGGGGGGGGAGTGAATGGGAGCCGATAAAAATTCTTCTCGAAGGAGATGAAAACTCCAACAAGACGAACGCGGCTTCCAACACACGTCTCCGACTCACTACCAAGGTTGGTCAAGCCCACGTAGCCACCGGAGTGCCACCGGACCTAGGAACCAACACGCAACCTTCCGACCCGAGAAACGCAGCGGAAAAACCAAACCTCGAGTCTACAGAGACCCACACCGGTCGGACGGGGTGAGCACCACCGGTCGGACCGGTCCCTGCAGTGAACCCGAGCAACTTCCACTAAGTGGCTCTACACCGGCCGACCGGTGAGACACACCGGTCGACCGATGGCACCGAAAGCCCCCCAAGACACTAAACAGGCCAACCGACCACCAAACGGACCCAAACTTGAAACAAGCGGCACCACGGGACAACAACGAACTCACCAAGACGTTCACCCGAGCAAAATCCCACAAGGGCTTGCACCGGTCGGGGACCGGTCGGGAGCACCGGTCGGACCGGTGTGGCCGGGCGGCTCGGGATGAACAAAGACCCGCGGTCAACTCCCCCAAATCCAAATCTCGATCTCCCGAATCACTCCACGGACTTGAACAAGACTTTGGGGATATCGAGAACACCTCATGAGGAGTCCATGGCCAAGTTTAATCCCACCAAATCTCGTCCAAAAAAAAGGAGGAATCGAAGAAATCCCGCCGAAAGCACTTCAAACCCAAGAACTCAAGAAACCCCCAAAATCGAGCACTTTTACTCATGGATTTGGGAGGGGAATCACGGCCCAAAGAACCACGAAGGGTTCCCACAAATTTCCCCCATCAAATCCCCAAGAGAAAAGCCTCGAAACCAACCCAAAGAAATCACCGAGAAAGGGCTCCGAAAATCACCACCAAGAACAACCGGGGAAAACACATCCAAACCTTGAGGAACCACGCCGAATCATCTATACATGAAACAAAGATTCGTACAAGGTCTAGCAAGCCGCCCGATCATCCATCCCTCTCTACAAGATCTCTCCGTGAAGCTCTCTTGCTAGCCCTAAGGAAAACCTAAGGAAAATAGGTGGAAAATAGGAAAACTAATGAGCTAGAGTTCCAAGAGTTGGCTCGCCATCCTCTCGACCTCTTGGGTTATATAGGCGGCAACCGAATGTCTAAAATGCCCCTCTCTACTAACTAGGGATACAAGCCCCTCAAGGGCGGATTTGGAATTCTTGATGTCTTCACCATCGGACGGATGCCCGCAACCGCACCGCGTAGCCTCGACGCAAGCTATGTGATCCCGACGCGTGTCCTCTCGCTTCGAAGATTCCGGTTGCGTCGTCGCACACCGGTCAGACCGGTGCTCCTCACCGGTCAGACCGGTCCCCACCGTCCGAGCCGGTCCGGTGCTACCGCACCTCCGTCTTCGGTCTCTCGGTCTTGGCTTTGTGGATCAACCAAGGAACCCGGTGGTTTTCTCGGTGAACCACCGGAAACCCGCGAACTCGGTGTAGCCTCCGCCAATCTCCACTCATGACTTGGCTCCCACGTAGTCCCGGCTCGACCTTGGTTTTGAGGCTCAACCAAGAAACCGTCCACGACTTCATCTTCTTTGTTCATGCCACCATGCGGCCCGCACTTGACCCCCGCCGGCCACCGGTCCCTCGAACGAAGCCTACTTGTCTTCTCCACACCGGAGGCCTCACCGGCGACAACCTTTCGCGCTTGTTCTTCACCCGCACCAACACGAGTCAAGCCGCAACCTCGCACCTGCAATACTTAGCCAAGAATCGGTCCACACAACGTTGTCAATCACTCATCACACAAGGAAGCGACCATCCACCGGTCCTCGAACCACACATGGTCCTCAAGTGGCAAGACGCATTCAAGAACTGGCCTTTACCTCCAATTGCAGGCTGGAAGACTTGGTATCGGAGGTTTCTTGCAGATAACAGTGGATTGAACAACGTGGATGCCCTCCGTATCGCCCAGTGCTTGGAGTTATCCGTGGCTGAGACTCCCAAGAATGAAGACCTCCTGATAGCAGCCTGCCACTTTTGGTCAAATGGCGTCAACGCCTTCCTTTTTGGTCACGGTCCAATGTCTCCCACCTTGGCCGATGTATACATGATCACCGGCCTTGACATCACAGGGTCTGTCCAGCCCTGGAACTTCAAAGGTTCTTCACGCCGGACGGGGGGTAAAGCCGGGGAACGGATACAAGAATTACATCTCGAAGCATATGAAAGACAATCCCCTCGGTGATGTTGAATACGAGCCTTTCCGAATATGTGGGCGTGCGATTTGTTTTCTGTGGGAAAGCCAACGAGCCCACCTTGAACCATATTGCAATGGCGTCTCGTCTGGCCGGTGGCAACCGTCTTCCCCTGGGAAAATTCTTCTTGGGCAGTGTATACCACATGCTTCACCAGACTGTTACCCAGATGTATACCAACCGCTGTTAGATGAAGTGTTGTCCAAGCTCAAAGAAATTGCTGCCTGGCTAGAAAAAGATGCTCACGATCAGTTCAAGGATCTCTATCACTTCGAAGAGATGTTTGAATCTATCAGCCAAGAACTTCCTGAAGACATCAGAGCTTCTCTATCATCCGTCTATGGCTTAGAAACCCTTTATGCACCCGTAAGGCACGCTTGGAGGAAATTGCGCTCCCGCCGGCCATTGAAAAGAGGAAAAGCGATGCCGAACATGCTATGAACGGGGCACAATCCCAAGCGAGAGAGCCACAAAGATGCATTGGCTAAACTCGTTGTGCTTCTTATGATCCGAAAATTGCCGGGAAGGTCGCTCTAGAAGCGGAACCGAGAAGCCTCGTCGGCGGAGATAGAGATTGACAAAGAGAAAATAGCCGAACTTCCGGATTGATAGCAAAGACCCAAGCGGAAGCAAAATCGGCTATCACCAAGATAGAGCAATGCGATGCGAGAACTCAATGATTTATCCGGTACCCAAAAGGATTGCTAGGAGCCGCCTGGACAATTCCCATCTGATAACATCCAATGCTCGTGGTGTGATTGCCAAACTTCTGAATGCTTGAATGTCCTTATTGATGTATAACCGAATTGGTCGTTCTTGTAATATCTTCTTGCAACCGTTTCCTTTCTTCTCGCGCACTCTCAAATATAATGCTGAACGACCCATTCGGTAGTGAAACGCCAACTCCCGAACGACACTTTGATTTTTCTTTAGCCGAACCAAACAACTGCACGCGGCTCACCCTAGAACTCCAAGCGACCCGTCGGCGGCCGGCCAAGGAAACCTTTCCACCTTCCGATTTTCTTGGGATATGCGCCACGATCCAAAGCCACGACTCGAAGCCACGATACATCCGCCGGTGCCTATAAATGTTACCATAGGTGCCCCTAGCTCTCCACCAGGCCTTCTAGCTCTCGAATCTTTGCCAATCTTAGCCCTTTTGCAAACAGTGCACATCCCAAACCACAATGGTGCGCCGCCTCAACCGCCGCCGCGCCTCCGACGAGGCCGAGGGGAGCAGCGCCAACGCGCGCCGGAGGTGATGATCGTCGATCTCTCCTCTTTGATTCTACTTTTGATCTTCTTTTCACCTTGACGATCATTCCCTTCTCTCAGATTGATTCAGTGGAATCCGCCTCGTGCGCCGGCCAAGCAGCCCCTCCCAGATGACTCCTCGGAGTCCGATGGCCACTCCCCGGTACCGTACGGGGAAGAAGACGCCCTCCGCTTCAAGGAGGAGCTGGAGGCGTCCCGGCGTGAGCTGGAGGACGTCTCCAAGAAAGCGGGCATAGCCGAGCTAGAGTGGGAGGACCAGCGCAGACAGCTGCTGGAAACCATTGATGGTACGGCTCTGAGATTAGTTCTTGATTCCACCCGGCTTTTGGCGCTAATCTTTTTCTTCTTGCTTCTTGCAGCCCGCGATGCGGAGCTCAACCAGCTGAAGGCGCTGGTGGAGCAGCTGGCCGAGAAGGTGAACGCCCTTGGCAATACGCCAGTGGAGCGCCTTGCCGCGGTGGAGCGCCGCGTTGATGAGGTGGCCGTCCACGGCGTCCGTCTGGGCACCACCTTGGGCCTGGCTGCCATGGCGACGCACACGGACGTCGACTACTCCACCAGGCCGCGCGGCTTCCGTGGCGGCGCGCCAGAGGACATCGAGGAGATCGAGCTCATCCTGGAGCGCCTTGATGGCCATGGCGACGCCATTGCCGAAATTACTCATCCCCAATCTGTGTTGAACAGGCTCTTCGACTAGATTGTACTAGGGATGCGTAAATATCGGCAATAGATGAAGAACTTTTGAATTCTGCACCTGTTCTGTGATGACTCCCTTTGCATTTTGCATCTGCGAATTTTGTTTTCTTTGAATGCATCCGGAACTATCTTTAGCCGAACGCGCGAGAACAAGCGCCCCTTGGCGCAAAATCCACGAGAGGATCCCGGTTCGGCAATCCATAAACACTTGTTCAAGAAAAACCCTTCGCACTTGGTAGAAAACCCCGCCGCTTGGTATTCCAACAAGGTGTGTACCGCCGGTCATCACTCCCAATGCGCCTCTCCGGTCAATAAAATAGCCTCGCGGGGGATGCTCTGCAAATCCACTCGCACACTCATCCATCATTTCTCATCTCTTCCCCTGCCTCTAGAGGAAAAAACCCCAACGCCATGGACAAGGGTAAACAACCCCAGGAGAGCGGCTCATCAAAGAAGCGTACAATTCGGAAGTGAGTTCTTTCTTGATCTGCTCCTCGTTCTCCCGCATGATCTTGCGCTTCATGTTTTCCTCTCGTCCTTTTCAGCCTTGATTTGCTTCCCGAAGAAGTCATCGGGACCGAAGATGTGCTCGAGTACATCTCCTCCGATTCCTCCCTCGAAGCGAGAGGATGCCACGCCCGACCAGAGGACCAACCATCGACCGCGCCGCCGCGTCCGCATCCGGAGCACGGCCTCGGGGACATGTCCGCCCGTTGCCAAGCCGAGCGCGAGCGTCGCATGGCTCTGGAGGCATTAGTAGGGGGTAAACGTTCCTGACTCCTTCTTGACCTCGTGCTTGCACTTGGATTTCTTGCCCCTAATCTTGATTCCTCCGCTTTAGATGTCTCGCGACAGTACAACAACCTGAAGACGGCCTGGGATAGCTTGGTGGAGGCCGCCAACCATGGTCACCCCCGCGCGTTCCAGGTTGCCGTCACGGTGGTCCTGGAGCAACTGAAGAGGGAGCAGCCGAAGAATTAAAGAAAAGATTGTATCATACTTTCGCTTCTTCCTCCACGCCTTCTGCTTCCCTCCTCCTCGAGGATCTGACCACCGGGGTTGTTAGATGTAATCCTGCAAGAAGCAGTTGTAATGTAGTTTTGAGCTAAGGGCAATGCATCTAGGCACTGGCCATTTTCTCTTGTTCGTGGATTTTGTTCTGAAGGCGGCCTCATTCTTGAGCGCCGGCTATTTCTGTGCCAGATGTGTGCAATCATCAATCGATCTCAATGCTAGGATAATACTTCTTCAGATATCTTCCATTTATTGCGGCGGAAAATTCTTCTCCTAGCAAAGTTTTTAATATGTATGCATTACCAGGGACGCATCTGACCACACGAAAAGGCCCTTCCCAGTTAGGGGACCATTTGCCGAATTCGCTGTATTTGGTTCCAATCGGCAATAGCGCTTTCCAAACTAGATCGCCTTCTGCAAATTGCCTTACTTTTACCTTCTTGGTATAGTACTTGGCGACCCGCAGTTTGTTTTTCTCGATGTTTTCCAGGGCCCTGAGACGAATCATATGTAAATCTTCTAGTTCATCCATCATTAGGCCACCGTAATCCTTGGAGCCGAACTCGTTTTGTAGCACCACTCTCCTTGAATCCGATTGCATCTCCCAAGGCGAGATTGCGTGATGCCCGTAAACCAACTCGTAAGGAGAAGTCTTTGTAGCTCCATGGGGGGCCATCCGAGTAAGCCCACGGTGCTTCACCGAGTACCGAATGCCACCTTCTTGGCTTCGATCGATCTTCTTCTCGTATCGGCTTGATCATGATCTTATTAGAAGCCTCTCGCTTGACCATTAGCTTGGGCATAATATGGAGAAGAATTAAACAATTTGATTCCCATGCTTTCGGCAAAATCTCTCGAACTCCAATGACACGAATTGTGCCCCCGATCGGTGGTAATTGTCCGAGGGATCCCAAATCGATAGATGATGTGTTCCTTGACGAATTCAATCATGTTTTTCGACGTCACCTTCTTCGGTGGGATCGCCTCAACCCATTTGGTGAAGTAATCGTAGCCAAAAGCACGAACTTATGCCCCTTGCTAGACGGCGGATTAATTTGGCCAATCAAGTCTATACCCCGGCCCCCGAATGGCCATGGCTTGATGATGGGATTCAATGTCGATGCGGGGACCCTTTGAATATTCCCGAACCTTTGGAAATCCCGACATCCCTTGTAATACTCAAAGCGGTCCTCTAATATCGTCGGCCAAAAGCATCCGGCTTGTCTAATAACCCACTTCATACGGTAGGCCGATTGGTGCGCTCCACATATCCCATCGTGCACCTCGCTCATCATGTTCTTGGCTTCTTCTGGACCCAGGCATCGTAGTAATACCCCATCTAATGATTTATAGAACATATTATCATCCAGAAGAACGAACTTAATTGCCTTGTACCTGAGTTTCCTAGAGACTTTTCGGGATGGATCTTTCAAGTAATCAACAATTTCTTTCCTCCAATCTTCTTCTGTAAGATCCGCCCCTAGTGCGCACACTTCTGCAGCAAACGCTTCTTGACTCTCTTTGTAACCAGAGGCGCTCTGAGCCAACCTGTTTGCCTCCTTGTTATGTTCTCTAGGAATGTGCTGTAGAGTCACCAATGGGAAGCTCTTCAAGATTTCCCTGCACTCTTCGTAGTAACTCCTCAGCGCTTCACTTCTGCACTCGTATTGGCCGTTCAATTGCTTGATTACCAATTCTGAATCTCCATAGATCTCAACTAAAACGGCCCCAGCTTCTCTCAAATATTGAAGCCCTCGAAGTAGTGCCTCGTACTCAGCCTGGTTATTTGTGACAGTGGGTTGTATAGGAATGTCGAATTCAAACATCTCACCTCTGGGCGAAATTAGTAGGATTCCTACTCCCCCACCTTTTCCGCACGATGATCCATCAAAGAACAAAGCCCAAGGGGTAATCTCAAGCAAATCAATTGACGGATCGCGGTGTTCAGTTATAAAATCGGCAATGATCTGACCTTTGATGGCTTTTGCCGATTCGAACTTCAACTCGAACTCTGATAAAGCTAGAATCCACTTGCCAATCCGACCGTTCAAAATTGGCATAGATAACATATGTTTTATCACATCAAACTTGGAATATACAGTGCATTCGGCATTCAACAAGTAGTGCCGAAACTTTGTACACGAGTAGTACACGCAAAGACACAGTTTCTCTATAGCCGAATACCTGGTTTCAGGATCAAGTAGTTTTCGGCTAAGATAAGCTACTACCCGCTCCTTTCCTTCGAATTCTTGAATAAGGGCCGATCCAATGGTTTGGGTATCGGCCGCCACGTACAACTTGAAAGGCTTGTTTAGCTGAGGAGGAACCAACACCGGCGGCTCCTTCATGTACTGCTTGATCTCATCAAAAGCCTTTTGTTGTTCGTCACCCCATGTGAATTTCTGATCTTTCTTTAGCTTCAGCAATGGAGAGAATGGCAACACCTTCTGTGATAAATTTGAGATGAATCTTCTCACGAAGTTGATTTTGCCGAGCAGTGATTGCAAATCCTTGAGGTTGGTTGGAGGAGCAACTTCATCAATGGCTTTCATGCTCTTCTTGCCAACTTCAATCCCCCCTTCGTGGACCAAAAACCCCAAGAACTCTCCAGCTGATACCCCGAAAGCGCACTTGTTTGGATTCATCTTCAAACCGTGTTTCCGGGTGCACTCTAAGGTCTTCTTCACATCCTCCAAATGGGTGTCATGACTTAAGGACTTGATCACCACGTCATCAATGTAGATTTCCACAATTTTGCCGATCAACTCATGAAAAATGTAATTCATGGCCCGTTGATAGGTTGGCACCGGCATTTTTCAACCCAAATGTCATGACTATCCACTCAAACAGGCCTATATGACCAGGACATCTAAAGGCCGTTTTTGAAATGTCTTCTATTGCCATGAAGATCTGATTGTATCCCGCGTTGCCGTCCATGAAACTAATCACCTTGTGTCCAGTAGCGGCGTCAATCAACAAATCGGCAATAGGCATCGGGTATCCATCCATGGGAGTAGCTCTGTTCAGGTCCCTGAAATCTATGCAAACCCTCATTTTCCCATTCTTCTTGTACACAGGGACGATGTTAGAAATCCACTCGCATATCCGCATGGCCGAACGAAGTTTGCGTCAAGTAATCTTTCAATTTCCTTCTTCACATCGGCCAATACTTCATCCTTGTAGATTTTCCGGGGTGGTTGCTTATATGGTTTGAAACCGGGCTTGGTTGGCAACCGATGCTCGACGATGGAACGATCCAATCCGAGGCATCTCCGAGTAATCCCGGGCGAAGCAATCCTTATATTCTTTGAGAAGCTCAATTAAATTCCCCCCGAAGTCCGGGCCGCAAATTTGCACCGATGAACGTCGGCCTTGGCTTATCACCGCTTCCAATATCAACTTCTTCCGGTTTATCGGCCGACATGAATCCTCGCCCTAATTTGCCATCGGTGCCATCTACGGGGTTCTCCATTAAAAATTACTATAGGAGCCGATCGCTTGAATCGGCCGTTGATCACCGCCGACGAGTTCAACGAGACCTTCTCCCCAGTCTTTCCCTGAGAAACAATCGATGCCTTGGTATTCCCAGAAGGCTGGTTCCATGTTGGCCACGCTCACGGAGTCATCTGCCTGGACGACCTCGATCTCATCGTCCACCCACTGGATGAGTTGTTGATGCATGGTGGACGGGACGCAACAGTTAGCATGAATCCAATCCCGCCCAAGCAGCAGGCTGTAGGCTCCTTTGCCTTCGATGACAAAGAAGGTGGTGAGTAGCGTCTTGGACCCGATCATCAAGTCCACGTGAGCACATCCCTTGGTATCTGAGGGGTTCCCGGCGAAGTCGTTCAAGATGATGCTTGTAGGCGTCAAATCGCTCGGGCCCATTCCAAGCTTCCTGAAGGTGGTATACGGCATTACATTGACTGCCGCTCCATCGTCGACGAACATCTTGGTCAATGGCTTGCCATTGACGTATCCCCTCAAGTATAGCGGCCTCATGTGACGATTCTTGGCCGGCTTGTCGAAGATGGCCTGTTTGGCCAGCACCAGTTGTGCCATCATCCCTTCGGTCTGCTCGTCGTCGAAGGAAGCTTCCTCCTGCATAACCTGGTTAGCAGGAGCCATGAACTCGTTCGGCAGGAAGTATACCATGCATGCTGGAGCCGAACGCTTCGATCCCTCAGGTTGGTCCTTGGGGCGCCACATCTGCCTCGTCTGGATCCCGGCACCGCTTCAATTCACGGTTCCTCGGTGCGCCGGACCCGTCTCTTCGACTCTTGTGTAGGCGGGCGGGCACCACCGCCCCTTCTCGCCGGATGTAGTCAACCTCGTCGTCTTCTTGATCGGCCCACCTGAGATCGGCTTGGCGCTTCCTAGGATGATCGATGACTTCAATTTTTTGGCGTCGATCCCCATTAGGGTGGATCCTTCCAAGTCTCTAGTGGACGGATCGGCAATTGGCGTTTCCTGCCTGTACTCAACATACCTGTCGCTGCATTCGGGGCAAATCTTCAATGTGGGCAGCTTTAGACCCTCATTCCGGCAGTGTCCGAAGAAGGCGCATCCCCGGTGTGCGCGCTCCCCGTTCGCGCGTGTCTTGCTCTTGGTCCCTCCCTGCGCGCCTCTTCTTCGGCTCGCGCCGCTCCTCCTCGTGGCGACGCTTCTGGTAGCGCTCTTTCTCTATTTGGCGCTGCCATTTGTTGAGAAGAATGCGCGATGTCACCTTGGGCTTAGGCCTGGATGATTCCCCAATCTCGATGTGGCTCTTGAGAATGCGGGGGGCGTCACCTTGTACTTGCTCCAGAGTCACCTGGCTCTCTGGATCCACTGCTCCACCTTGCCTAGACCTGGCCGAGGTCAAGACCTTGACTTTCCCCTTCTCCTCGGCTGTTATCACATTGACAGAAAAGCCCACCATGTTCTGAGGAAAGGGGTGGCCATCCAGCTTCATCTTGTTATCGAACTTGAGGTGACCCTCCCGGATGGCCTTCACGGATCCTCATCCCGAAGACCCCGCAATCGTTGATGGAGTGTGAATCCCTGTCATGGAAACCACGGTAACGTTTCGCTTTAACTCCATCGGCGGCGAAGCATAGAATGCCCCTCGGGCGGCTTGATTCACCTTCTTTCACTAAGAGCTCAAACAACTTATCGGCCTTCGTGATGTCAAAGTCATAAGTCCCCTTGGTCTCGCTTGACCCCGCCGATTCATTGTCAAGGGCTCCTTAACCCACATGATCTCTGCTGCAGCTACCTCCAATTCATCCTCAGAATCCTCGAACAGATCAGCTTTGTCCAGGAACTGGTTGTAGATGTCAGCGACGTCGTGCTGCTTGCCAAATTTGGGGTCTTTCTTGAGGCCATATGCTTGATTGCTCATCAGAGATAACTTCTGCGATAGCTGGCCCAGGTTCTCAAATTCCATCCCAAATAGCTTCTCGCGCACGACCGGCAACATCCCGGCGACGGCCATATCAGCCAGCTGATCGTCTGGCAAGTTCAGCGAGAAGCACATGCCTTTGACTTCCCTGAATCTTCTAAGAAATTCCCGGCGGTGTTTCGTCGTGCCTTTGCTTCGGGGGTGGCGAGATCAATCGGCTTTTTCTCAGAGCTGCCGCTGAAATAATGAGCGTGGAATTTACGCTCCAAGTCCTTCCATCTGGCCACCGATTCAGGAGGCAGGGACGAGAACCACTGAAAAGCTGGACCTGTCAGTGAGGCGGGGAAGTAGCGAACCCTGAACGTCTCCTCGGCCGAGCACTCCCCAAGTTGCATGAGGTAACGAGCGATGTGCTCGACCGTACTTGTCTCGTCCTGCCCCGAGAACTTTGTGAATACCGTTGGCGGCTTCACCCCCGGGCGGCAAGAGCACATTATAGTACCACTGCGGGAACGGCGGCCTATAGGCGGGGCCCCGCATCTTTGGCTTGAGGCCGAACTGATTTTGCATCAATTCGGCCATCTTGCGCGCTAAGGCGTCATCTTCTTGCGCGCCCGCACGGTGGCGCGTACCTGCGGGTGCGGGAAGGCGTCGAACGCTCCGTAGTTTCCCACTTCATGATAACCACCGCCGTACAAATTCCTGCGAAGCCGGTTGGTCGACGGAGCAATCCTCCGGCCGAGATCAAGTGGGGCCCCGCACGAGCCGAACGCTAGGTCTCCGTACGTAGGCCGGTACGGATCGGCCGCGTGCACGGGCCGACCTGTGCTTCGCTCCGTGGTGGCGGCAGGACCGGCCGACTTCCCCGAAGCTTGCAACGGGGGCCGAACCGGCCGCCCCCGCCGCCCTGCGGAGGAGGTTGGAATGCTTGGCTTCCGGAGCTGCGAGGAGGAGGCTGCCGCGACTGGCTCCGTAGCGGCGGCTGAGAGCTTGATTCACCCAGCTCCACGGTGCTCCTCTGGACGGGCGCCTTGCCGAACGCTTGCTCCATGCCCGGGCCAAAGATGGCCACCATCATCTGCTGGAGCGACCCGAGGAAAGCCTTGTTGTGCTTGGTAAGCATGTAATCTGCTGATTCTTGGAACACGCGCGCGCACTCCTCCTTCCCCTGCTGAGATGTGGCATCACTCTCTCCTGGCAGCAGCACCCTGGGCATGTCGTTCTTCAGGTACGGGACACCACTTCTATTCTTCTTAAACGACATGAGACACTTTTGCTGAAACTGGTCCACGGCGTCTTGGAGCTGCTGCCGCTGCTCTGGAGAAAGATCTTCGAGGTTGACATCCATGAGGTCTGAGATTTCAGGCATCCTGAACCAATTCGGCTGTTGTCCCACCGAGCGTGCCAAAAAGTGTGTTGACGCGAAAAGTGCACTCAACGCCAATCACACAGCAAGCCGAACAAAGCTGGCTTCACACGCGCAGAGAGCAAATGACGTGCCAGTCAATTTTTCCTGAAAATTAACAAAAGATAAGGCAGTTAGATATCAAAGCTTGGAACTTGCCGGGTGGTACCAGACAGTTCCATATTTACGGCTAAAAAGCCAAATGAGATGACACATAGCTATAAAAAGCTATCTGCCAAAGAACCACGACCATTCGGGAAACCGCAAAAGGGGAAAAGTAACATTGCCGAATGGATGACGTAAGCATGACAGCAATCGGTCTTTATTTGAACAAAGGTGCATGTGCACGAGGCCATGACCGATCCCCATGAAGATTAAATAAATAAATAAAGTAAAGCACGGACATGATCATGTATTAAATAAGAATGCATAGATCCAAAGCACTAGTCTACCGCATGTCTAGTTACTTTGAAATCCGTCGGGTACGATATCAAACAAATCTATCCACCGCATGATACAACTTGCATGAAAAAACCGTACCACTTTCCACAAATAGATCTATCCACCGCATGATACAATCTAAATATGGAAAGCTAAAAGCACACATTATTTAAAGCATGAATAACGCACGTGATCTACTCGTGAAGAAACATAACCGAATGCAGCTGAACAGCCGATTCGGGGTCCATGAAGAAGGAACAAACATTACCACAAGAATAAATCTATCAGATTGATTTGGAAATCTAATCCACCGGATGACTAGCTCCAAAGCAACCCAAAAACCTACATCTACCGCATGATACCCGGCTCTTTCAAGATTTATACAAACATTAGCAAGCTTGAACCCGCAACACGTAACAACCTAGATCGATTCGGTTTCGGCTATCGGAAAGCACAAGATCCACGTGTTAAAACATGAAACCTACTCGAACAAGGATCATAAAAGAGATACAACCTCGATCCAAATCCATCTAGATTGGGCAAAGATGTGTTACATGAATTAAAACATAAAGTAAAACTCAAGTTAACACGGGGTAACTTAATGAATCTATTGGATCTTGCCAAAATCCAATAGAGCCGATAACTAGCTTCAAGCTAGATCTTAGCCTACTGCATGACTCATGATCTAACAAGAAACCTTCTTGAACCAAGCTTGAGTCTACCGCATGACACGAAGCATGGTAACAAGACTACTTGCATCAGATCTAAATCCACCGCATGATACTAGACATGATACAAGGTTGCCGGTACTCACGGAGGTCGACGGATCGATTGGCCCTCTCGAAGAACTCGACGACACGACAAGGACTCTAGGGTTTGGCGTAAGGCCGGTGTATATTGAGGAATGAGTGTGTCTCGTTACATACATTCGGGGGTCGTATTTATACCCCGTTGAGTACAACTGCGAATGGATTCGTTGCCTAACTAAGCTCGATCGCCTATCCATCCATTCGTCTCCCCTGATTGAGCCACGTCACTGTCCAATCCCGCAAAATCAGCTCTACTGTTCCTTTGTCGAACCGGAGCAGATAGCCGACCGCAGATCTCTTTGCCGAAAATCTCTGAAAATATCCTTCCTTCCACCAGACGGACTCCTTTTCGAACCGGACCCACAAGTCAGACTCCTTACCAAATTTTGGTGTTAACAATATCCTTGTATGATCTTTGAATGGTATGCATGTTTGTGGCTCAAGTGTGACATGGATAGGCTTTTACATGTGAAGCGAGCCTTCTTTTGGTAAAACTGCTTAAATCTGAAAATTTTGCTTTGTCACATGCTTGTATTTTCATATATTACTTGTGGCAATGCTTTGACTATGCTATGATTCAAATGTGTGATCTTTGTCTCATTTTTTAGCCTTTGACACTGGATTTGGCCTATTTGAGAAGCTCATGTAGATGTTCATATGCTTTGTTTTGCATTTCTGCATTTTCACCTTGATTCATACATTGTCAACAAGGGGGAGAAGAGGTGAGCTTAATGAAAATTCAGAAGAGGTGAGCTGAAATTTGGGAGTTTGCATCCACATGTTCGGTGGGAGCTTGCATTTGTTCGGGGGGAGCTTTCTTGCTCGTTTTCGGTGTGGAGTTTGTGCTTTGCTTGGCTTGTGACCTTTCTTCGCCTTTCTTCGGTTTTGGTCATGAGTTGAGTTTCTTTGTTTTTCTTTCTTCTTCCTTTCTTTCTTTCTCTCGAATTTCATTTCGCGTTGTGTGTTGTCAATGCACTCATCAAGGGGGAGATTGAGGACCGGGAGCGTCCCGTGGTTGGTGGATGACCGCTCCTCGGTGATGAGTGATTGACAATGGGTGTTGGACCGACTCTTGGCTTAGTGCGGGGGTGTAGGCCGCGGCCTAGTTCGTGCTTGTTGCGGGGTGAAGAACGGGCGCGAAAGGTCTTCAGCCTTGAGGGGCCTCTAGGAGATGGAGAGACAAGTAGGCTCGGTTCGAGGGACCCGGTGGACAGCGGGACTGGGTGCGGGCCACATGGTGGCGACACGAGCGAGACAAAGTCATGGACAATCGAGCCGGTGCACGGTGGCGGTCAAGTCAAGTGGTTTGGCGGGAGGCCGGACCGGGCACGCGGGGTTTGGTGGTTTGCCCACAAAACCATCGGCGGACAGTTTCTTGGTTTGGGCCTCAAAACCAAGTCCGAGGGCCCAACACGACGGAGACGGGATCCGGGCATGTCGGGAAGCTTCGAGGAGGAGGACACGCGGCGGGATCGCATGGCTTGCGTCGGGAGGACGCGGGGTGCGGCAAAGGTGTGGCCGTCCGATGGCATGACCCACAAACATTACCTAAATGCCCCCGCGTGGGTTGTATCGCCGGTAGTTAAGTTAGGGGTAGAGTCATTTACCACTCGGCGGGACCTGATATATAAGCCATGAGTGTGTGTGGATGGCTCTCGCTCTCCGTGACTTAGGGTTTCATTTCCTCCCTCCCATTTCTCATTTTCGTAGCTATTTTTCTTCCATTTTCTCTAGGCTAGCATGAGAGCTTCATGAGAGATTTGTTGAGAGGGATGGATGCTAGGGCGGCATGCTAGACCTTGTGAATCTTTCCTGGTTTGTATAGAAGATTCGGAGTTGTGTTTCTCGTGGTCTTTTTGTGCTTGTTTTTGTGCCTTTGTTCCCGGTTCGATTCCGCGGATTTGAGTGGGTTTCTCCCCAGATTTCTTTGAGGAAAACATGGATAGATGTCTCGTGCATCTTTGTGATTGATCTTGTGCCCTCAAACGCCGGAAACCACTTCGATTCGAAGTTTTTCGTTCGGTGCTCAAGTTTTTGGTGGTGCTCAAAGGATTCGCGATTCCCGGTGATTTAGGTAGTTAGGAGGCAAGATTTTTGGGCTATAGCATCCTTGTGTGACGCTTTTCAAGTCCCCAAACCCTTGTCTCCACGGCTTCAACCGTTTGGGAAATCTCGATGATGATTTGGTGGAGTTGACTTTCGGGGTCGGGCGTTTTCGCTCCGTCGGCTCCGGCGGACGGTCCGCGAGGACACGGCGGACGGTGCCGCGCCGCTAGGGTTCGTCCCGTGTTCTTCGTGTTCTTGCTCGCCTTTCGTTTCGATCCGTCGCGATTTTGGTTTTCGGTTGGACGGAGTTTCGGACGGTCCGCAGCAGAGGGCGGACAGTCCGTGGGTGTCTGGCGGACAGTCCGCGTGCTCCCCGCGGACGGTCCGTGGTGCGGGTGCGTCCCTGTTGGTTCTGTTTGTTTTTAACGGACGGTCCGCGGCTCGGGCCGGACGGTCCGCGAGGCAAGGGGGCGGACGGTCCGCGGTCCCCTCGCCGGACGGTCCGCGCGGCTCATCGCGGACGGTCCGCCCCCGTCCGGCCGGGACGGTCCGCCCTGTCTGGCCGGACGGTCCGCCAGAGGCTGCGTGCTTTGCTTCTTGGTTCGATTCCTCTTCTTCTTCTTTCGTGCTTCCGCGTGTGCTTCAAGGAATCGTTCCTAAGGCTAGAGGTTGATCCATAACCTCGTTGTCTTGACGATTGGTGTGTGATTCGATCCATCGCTTGTGTGTGACCGGGATTTGACTAGGGCATAGGCCGGGTTCTTTTGGAAGAATTTTTACCGGCTCCTATTCACTCCCCCCCTCTCTAGTCGCCATCTGATCCTTCACCAGGGGGCGGGTTCCTAGTCGGTTACAAGGCAGGAGTCCTGGTAGGATTAGACGGAACGAGTCCTAGTAGGATTCATCTTCTTCCTTCCTTGCATGAGTACCCGGGGTGTACGCCCGACAGTTCTGCCCTCAACTCAGAAAATGGATAATGGATACAATAGCATGGGGAGGGTGTGTGTGAACATCAACGGGAGAAACGGTCCTTATTTCAAGACTCATAGGGGGCTAAGGCAGGAGGCAGGGGGACCCGCTATCCCCTTTACTTTTCAACTTAGCGGCAGATGCTTTGGCGGGGATACTAGACAAAGAGCAAGCCCATGGGCATATTAGGGGGTGGTTCCACACCTGATGGGAGGAACGAGGAGGGGGGGTTCACCCACCTGCAATACGCAGATGACACCATTTTGATGTGTGAAGGGGATGAGAGTTCGATTAAGAGCATGAAATTCCTACTTTATTGTTTTGAGTGGCTGTTAGGAATCAAAATTAACTATCATAAGTGTGAGGTGGTCACTTTTGGGATGGAGAAGTAGGAGGAAAAAAGATAGCAAAAATGCTTAATTGTGGGGTAGGGAAGCTACCAATGAAGTACTTGTGATTTCCCATTCGTGAATCCAGAATGGGGGTGAGTGCTTTCAAAGATAAAGTGGACAAAATGAGGAGAAAACTCCAACCAAGGAAGGGGAGACACTTGACTTCGGGGGGAGGGGGAGTGATTCTTACTAATACTTCTCTGAGCAGCATGCCCATATACATGATGGGGGTGTATCTGCTACATGAGAGCACACATCAACAGATGGATACTATCATATCTAAGTTTTTTGGGGGGGAGTGATGGGGAGAAGTTCTATTAACACATGGTGAAGTGGGAAAACACGTGTCTACCCAAAGACATGGGGGCGGGGTTGGAATCATTAACATAAGAATCTTGAATGAGGCTTTGTTTCTTAAATGGGTTTGGAGATTACAAATCATAGAAGAAAGCGACATGTGTTGTGAGTTGCAACATAACAAATATTTATAGGGTGGCTCAATTGCAAATTGCAAAACCAAGGGGGATCTCAGTTTTGGCAGGGGATAAGCAAGGTGAAACATAAATTCCAGTGGGGGCGAGTTTCTTAGTGAACAACGGGAAGAGTGTCAGATTTTGGGAGGATGTGTGGGTGGGAGAAGTTATCTTAAAACTGATTTTCCCAAAGCTCTATGAGTATAGCAGAGAGAACTGTGTGGTAAGTGAATGTTGGGACAACGGGGAGTGGGTGATGCACTTTGCCCGGCCTTTATCCCAAAATGAGGTTCGTCAATAGGACTCCTTGCTGGTGCTGCTACAAAACAACCATATAAATGATTCCAATGACTCTATGAGGTGGGTCTTGGAAAAGTCCGGGAGGTATACTACCAAGTCGATGTACAGATATCTTTTACATAAGGGGGTGTCTAACGTACGCATGATGAAAATGTGGAAAAGAAGCTACCTATGAACCTAAAAATCTTCATGTGGATGGTGTTCCAGGGGAGGGTCCAAGTAGGGGTGGTTTTGGGAGGCATGAGCTGGAAGGGTGATACTAGATGTGATGTCTGCAGTGTACTGAAAACGATTGATCATATCTTTTTTGCTTGTCCAGTGGCAAGGTTGGTATGGGGAGGGGTCAAGGAGGCTTTGGGTTTTGATAGATAACCTAGAGGCCTTAGTGATTTCCTTGACAACTGGATGCCTTTGGGGTGTAAAAAGTATAATACAAAGTTGTTTTCTCTTGCGATGGTGCTTTGGTCCCTAGGACTACTCGTAACAAAATGGTGATGGAGGGGGTGGTTCCTCATAGGCCGACTGACATTTTTTACAAAATCTTTTCTTGCACATAGAGGTGGCGATTGAGACTAAAACAGGGTGATCAGGAATATCAGGCGGTGTGGGTGGTCTAGCTGCGTGCTTGGGTGGAAGACCTGGAGAACAAGATGACGAGCAAAGCCCAGGAGGAAGTCTTAATCTAGTGGCTCCATTTGTTTTGCTTTGTTGTTGGTGTCGTGTTTAGCTTTTGGTCTGTGCCTCTTAGTGTTAGTGCTTGTTGTTGACTGTCAATTTGTAGTGCTGAAATGTTAAGCTGGTAACCCCAACCAAGTCTTCGAGTCTGTACCGAACATTTTATTTGCTTTCTATAAAAGCAGGGATCATCCTTTTCAAAAAAAGAATTCGATGCTCCATAGAAGATCCAAACCTTCGACGAAAAAACCTAGTGATGAGAAATTGACTCAGACACGGGAGAGTCGGGGGCGCACCTTGCCTGAACAATGACGACGATACAGAACTAAGTGCTAAAAGGAGGCCTCGTCCGAGCAGCGGCTTGGAGTGGATCGATGGTGATGATGGCGCGTGGTGCTAGCCGACGGTCTCATCCGATCAGTGGCGACTTGGGGTGGAGCGACGGTGCGGCAAGGAGCGACGACGCCAGGGGGTAGCGACGACGGTGGGATGTCTAGTGACGCGGAGAGAATTGAGTTTTATAGACATGGGGTGTAAAAAAAGGAAGGGGTATTGATTGGTGTGATTGATGGTATTGAACTCAAAAGGAAATAATCGAGGACTCAAGACATCATTTACATATAAATGGCATCCATCTAATTGCATTTGAATTTTGTTAATCTAATGACACGGTGAAATTTTTCCTTGCTAACTATTTATGAATGGTGCAACAATTCTTTCCTTAGTTCATCTAATCACACATTGATTCTTTCCTTGTTTTTCCTTTCCTTTATGTGTCATCAATTACACCAATCAATTTTCATTTACTTTGCACACCAATATCTCTTTCCTTTTGGGCGGGATTTAATTTAAATTAGGGAAGGAATGAGAGAAGGAAGGTTTCGTGTGGGAAAGGAAACAGACACACACGATTTGGTTCTATTTGGAAATGAGGAATAAAGGGGAAATAAATTTTGGATGGGTGGGATTGTCGTCGTGTGTACCATATTAGAAAGTTTGACTACGTGAATCGTGACATATAATGTGTGCCAGCTGACGTGAACATTGGCCCACGAGATGTGTACACTTTGGGGGTGGGTACACTTTGGGTGAAAAAAGTTTGGGGGAACGACGACGAAAGGGGAGAGAGACAGGCCCTCCCTTCCATATTTAAGGTTTCGTCGTCGTTTTCCTTCCATATCTGAGAATTGACAGGTGGGCCGCACATGATATGTAGATCACTCTGTGAGAGGTGGTGGGTACACTAAACTCTGGGTGATAATTGTTTTCAGTTTGCTCTCTCTTATAGTAAGATTATGTGTTTATTAACTGTCAAATGCTCACACAAATACATATGTGTTAAACTGAGTATAACGATATAATTTTTGATAAATTTTGTATCTAGAATGATTTTTTTTGAATGGAGCGTGATTTTAATGATGTGACGTGGAATATAGCCATGTTTGATGGCGCTCCGCAGACAATGAGAAGATGTGGTACTCCGTACACAGAAAAAAACGGAAATTTTCATTGCGTTCTACTTCTACCTACCTAGTACTTTGGAAAAAAAACTAGGGGTGGTGTTCAGTACTTCAAAATCGTGATTTGCCGTGTTGTACTTTGGAATTTCTCTAGAACGACCAATCTGGCTAGCGAGCCATTGGATGCAATCACAACTTGGGTAGTCGGTGAAAATGTTCATTCGATGATAATTGAAAGGTACCTATTATGTCTATCTCAGGTTATGTGGGGGAGCCAGAGCAAAAAATTATAGGGCTGAACAGTTTAAACTTGGGTCAATGCCATGCTCGACCATGCTCACGATCGTCTCCGACAAGTGGGTCCAACCCATCAGAAGACTCTCCGATCTGATAGTGGGTCCAACAGACCTAATATGTGGCCCCAGAGACCTTCCAGAAGATTCTCCCAGACGACGTTGTCCGATCCGTTCGGGTGATTTGGAGTGCACGACAAGACAGAAGACGTCGGCTGCGCCACCATCACGAGATTATCTATACTATAAAAGTTGAGAGAATTGAAAACAATTTTCACCCAACAAAAAACATACCTATCTCTCACAGAGGTCCACCTGTCGGGGCCACCAAAATTTGATGAAGAAAACGACGATGACAAAGAAATCACGTGATGTAAAATGTTTCTCCCAAAATCGCTTGTTTTTTCACCTAAGGCGTTCCTTAGACCATCTCCAGCAATGCCCCTATCACAATCTGCAACTGCAAAATGCAGATCCAACCTCTACTGTACCGGCTCCAGCAGCACCCCCATCGCGTGCTGCAAAATGCGCCTCCACCTCTCTGGTGCTGCATTCTCGGGGTGTCTCTCTCCCGTCTTCATTCCAACTGCTGCCTCCTCCTCCCTCGCCCCACCCCGCCCAGCTGGTCCTCCTCCCTCGCCCCGGCCCGCCGCCACCGGCCCCCGCCCGGACGCCGGCGAGCCTCCCCGAGCGGCGACCCGCGACCCTCCCCGTCCGACGGCCCTCCACGGCGTGGAGGCGGAAACCAGGAGGCGCACGCGGCCGCTCACCTCTGTGGCGCGTTGACCCCGCGGGATCCAGGGCTACGACCCCTCACCTCCGCTTCCTTCCCCGGGCATCGGCGACGCGAATCCGGGGCGGTGTGGAGCTCAGAGCCCGGAGCCCAGGTCGCACGCCGGAGTTGTCGGTGCGGAAAGTAGTCCCGACACTAACTAGTAATGAGCGCTGAGAACTGCCTCTCGATGGTCGGTGCTAAGCAACTAAGGACACTTGGTTTATCCTGATTCCGGCCGGGGCCGTACGTCCAGCAGTAGTGTGCTCAGGGCACTGTATTGCTTGCACCGTGGTGCTCGTAGGGGGTGGCTACAAGCGAGGCGGGAGAGAAGGCGAGGCCTCCAAGTCCCAGAGGTGTTGATTGAGGCAAGTGCCAATATCGCGAGCAGGCGGAGAGCGTGTAAGTGGTCGCTATCCGTCGTCCCGTGTCCCCGTGGCCGGGGGGCTGTCCCTCCTTTTATAGGCCAAGGAGGGAGCAGTTTACATGCATGCCGCACTATTTCTATGCGTGCAGCGGTACAGCGAACGGTGCCGTGGTGTTGACGGCCGTCCTGGCGAATCACGCTCCCGTTGAGGCGTCGTGGTGCGCCCTGTGCTCGTACAGGAGTGGCTTCGAGGGTGTCGGTGCAGTAGTTGGTTGACCGGCCGCCGTGGTGGGCCAATTCGAGGGTGCCGTTGACGGGAGGCCCGTACGTGGCGCAGTGACCGTTGTGACGATGTCTTGTCCCCGTACGTCCCAACAGCACCGGGATGTCGCCACAGCGTCTGGCGTGGTGCGGCAGTGGTGGGGATGGCCGCACAGGGCTGACAGCGACGGGGATGACCGATCCCGCCGGCCTGACGTCACGGTGTGGTCCTATATAAGCACGTATAAGATATTCGAGGGTGTCGTCGGCCCCCCTTCGAGGGCGCGGCGTGTTAGCCGTACGGGGGTAGGCGGCACAGTGGCACGAAGCTGACACTGGCCTTGCCGCACAGTGCTGAACAGCGGCGGGGATGGCCTCCCCCGGGACTTGGCGAAACAGCGCCGGGGCGTGATTTCCAGGCGTGTCAGAGTAGTGGCGCGGCCCTGTGGCGTCAGAGCATTAAATGCCTGTACGCGCGTGCGGGAACAGGTGCGGGCGGGAGCGTGGGAAAGGCGCGCGTGGGTGCCCTCGAGCGGAGCAGACCCCGCCCGAGGGGGTGCTCAGCCCTCGAGCGAGGCGGACCTCGTTCGAGGGGGCGGGGGCCGAGCTCTCGAGCGAGGCGGACCCCGCCCGAGGGGGCGTAAGGGCCTCGAGCGAGGCGGACCTCGCCCGAGGGAGCGTCTATCCCTCGAGCGAGGCGGACTTCACTCGAGGGGCGTCCGCTGTGTCGTCCCGGTGGGCCGCGGGGGGCACCAGGGTCGTGGTTGTGCTGTGCATGTGCTTTAGGTGCGCGAGTTGATTCATGTTTTGCATTTTTGCCGGTTTTAAGCGGGTTTCCCCCCGATTATTTAGGGGACCCTCATGGCTGTCCCCGACAGTAGCCCCCGAGCATCTGTGGGTGTACCTGTCAGGTTCCCGTAGATGCTAGAGCCTGCTGATACGACATTCTTCCCTCCTGGTTGCTAATGCCTTTCCGTGGGGCCGCGTTAGTGGACCCGCGGGTCTAGCCCCCGAAGCCCTGCAGGAGCGTGAGTGCTCCTGCAGGGGTTTTCTCGCGCAAATTTTACCAGTGGGCGTGGTACTTGTTTCAACCGGCATCGGTGATGTTTCAGCTGGTTTCGCTCACACACGCGCGACTGGTACCTTTTGCATTCGGTGCACCCCAGGAGGTGTAGCCGCGCGTCAAGCCCCTGAGCCTGGGCCCATTCGAGGCGATCGGGACGAGCTCTCCGTCTTGTTCTAAACGCGCCCTCGCCGTCTCTCCGCGGGACGGAGGGTGAGGTTTCCACAACCCCCATCGATCGGGTCGCGGATTGTGGATTCCTCGTCGAGCTGCTAGCGGGTGGTTCAAGTGGACGCCCATGCCCCGTTCGATAAGGGTAGGCTCGTGGTCCGGAGACTTGTCCATTAAAGCGCTTGCGTGGGTTTGCTAGGTGGGGCTCGGTCCCGTTCGCTAGGGACCGAGGGCGGGGAAGCTCTCCCTTGGTGGGATCTCCCCGACTAGCTGCCCTTGCTGGCTCTCGAACACGACATGTGGGGCGCCCTCGAGCCGGTGGGCTCAAGGAAAGGCTCGATTGCGCGCGCCCTCGTCGTCTCTGACTCTGGTGATCTAGGACACCTGTTCGAACCCTTCGAGGGTCAGGTTTCGAACCCCTGATCAGTAGGGCCGTGCGGGGTGGCAGCTGAGTGCCCCCGTCTTTTCGCATCTGCGGGTTTCGAGGGTTCTCAGCCGTGCCGGCCCTCGAACCGCTGATCAGTAATTTTTTGTAGATCGAGGGCACCTGTGGCGCCCATTCATGTTGAACGGGTTTCGAGGCCACTGGTCGGTAATCGCACCCTTCGAGGGTCAGGTTTTTCGAGCCTGGGGCTCGGGCCACTCGAGGGTCATCCTTACTGGGTAAGGGACTGGGCCATTTAATGTGCAGTCGCGGCCACAGTCTCGCGCCGCGGGCACGCCTTTTCAGGCGCCGCGGCCACGCGCGTAGTGGGCGACGTGGGCAGGCGGACGTGACGGCCCACCGCGGCTCTTCGGTTGCCGCGCCGTAATGATAGTGCGCGTGCGTGCGCACGGCCGCCTCAGCCGTGGTGGGTCCCGCCCGTCAGTGACTGAGGTCTTCACCTGCAGTTAATTCATGTGAGGCGTGCGTTCTGGGGAGCACAGCCCTGTGGATCTATAAATCCAAAGGAGGGAGGCGAGGCGAATCTTTACCTCTACACTTAGCATTTGCCGTCCTCGCCCCTTGCGCTTCCATCCCAGAGCCGCACTTGCTCTCTCGCCGGCGCACCGCTCTTGCTCCACGCTCCGTGCTCCTTTCGCCAATTCGCATGGCTCCTCCTCAGCCCATCACCATCATCGACCCACTGTCGTGGCCGCGCTCGACGACGACGAGGCTTTCTCTGAGCGAGCTGGTGACCGCCGGCCAGCTCGCGGCGAACGAGGATGGGCGTCCCGCGGCGTGGATCGTGCCACAGCCGAACGAGCGGGAGCCCAACCCACCGTACGGCTACGTCGTCAGTTTCATCCGCTTCCACAAGCGGGGCTTCGCGGCGCCGGCGAGTCGCTTCATGCGCGCACTGTGCTACCACTATGGCGTGGAGTTGCACAACTTCACGCCGAACGCGATTTCGCAAGCGGCGACATTCGTCGGCGTGTGCGAGGGCTTCCTGGGGATCCCCGTCAACTGGGATCTCTGGGTTCACCTCTTCCGCGCGGAACTGCACACGCTGACTACGCCGGAGCCGAGATCCGCCGCGCGGTGCGCGCCGGCGGCATGACGATCGCGCTGCGGAACACACGCAGGGAGCTCTACATCCCCTGCACGATGACCTCCAACAACGCGGAGTGGGAGTGGGGGTGGTTCTACCTCCGCAACGACGGCGCCGGCCTTCCCCCTACTCCGGCAAGGTGCTGAAGGAGAAGGCCGACTCCTGGCATCACGGGGTGTCCCCGCCTTCGCACTAGACGCTGCTGGATTTGCTCCTGGCCGCGTTGAAGGCCCTGGCGGACGATGGCCTGACCGCAGGGTGCGTCCTCGCGAACCTCCATCACCGGCGGATTGTCCCCCTGATGGAGAGGCCGCTCCGCATCTACGAAATGCACGAGGACGCGGACCCATCGCGTTGGCGGAGTCGCGGTTGCTGCCGGGCCTCTTCCCGCGGGAGTACGCGGCCACACGGGCGCGACGTGCCATCGACCTCAGGACCGGCCGGAACGACGACGTGGCCCTTTGGGCATTCACCATGCTCCCCGTCGGCCCGTTGGTGAGTGGAGTCCCGCCTTCCCTTGCTCGGCCGGTTCGCGGGATATCAGCGTGCTTTGAAGTTTCGCCTGTTCCTTGCAGATAAGGGCCATGAACGCTGCGCGGTCCGACCCGCCTACGCCCCGATCTCGAGCACACGCGTGCGCAGCATAGTGGCGGGAACAGGAGCGGGTGGCACGCAAGAGGGGGCGGAGCATCCGGCGATGGGAGCGCCGGGAACGGAGGAGTGAGGAGTTCCGGCTGCACAAGCAGCAGGGGCTCTCCTCTCCTGAGACCAAGGAATACTCGTCGTCAGGCGAGGAGGAGGAGGAGAGCGACGGGGGCCGGGCTCCCCCCGAGAGGTGGGAGCCTGCACCCCCTTCACCCAGGGCCGCGGAGGCGGCGGAGGAGATGACGCCTGGTGCGGGCGCGGGAGCGCCCGCCGCCGGGCAACCTACGAGGGAGGCGACGCGCGCCGCGGAGGCACCGGCGTGCGCAGCGGAGATAGCGGGGGGTGCCGCGGCGGCCACACCGGTGGCGGCAACGACGTCCTCCGCGCTCCCAAGGAAAAGGAAGAGGGGGTTTTCCACCCTGAGGTAGGTGATTGCTTCCTCAACCGTGTTTTTAGATTGGCCGGGGCCTGAGTTTTCTTGTCTTCATGCTCGTAGGGTTATGCCCACCGTGCCCCCTCTGGCGCCCTCCAAGGTGCTGAGGACGGACACGGCCGTCCCCACCAGGCGGCGCTCGTCGAGGGCCTCGCGGGCGGCCTCGATCGTGGCGGCGCAACGAGCGGTGGCTCGCACGGCGCGGGCCGGGGGCCACGGGACCTCGGCCGGCGGTGACAACTACGGAGCCGCCGTCGGTGGGCTCGTGGTGGCGCGGCGGCCGGCCGGCGCGGCGCGGAGCCGCAGGTGGCGGCGCTAGTGGTGGAGCCGCCGCCGGCGGTGTCAACGACGGCGGCGACCACCGCCGTGGCGGTCGCCACGCCGCCAACTTCGCCGGTGCCCGCCGCATCCCGGCGGCCGGGCGGCGGTGGTCGAGATCCCCGATGACGATGACGTCCCGCCGCCGGGCCGGGACCGGTGGGCGAGCGCACCCGAGTCGGCCCCCGAGGCCTCGGAGGGGGCTCTCGGGCCCGAGGTGATGTCGGCGCGACGGCGGGGCGCCTAGCGGACGGCGCGGGGCCTTGTCTTCGCGCGCTGGACCCGCGGCGCGCCTGGAGCAGGAACGGGAGCACGCCGCCGCTCCGTCGGCCCACTTCATCGAGGCTCAGGCGAAGTAAGGGCTCTGGCAAGAGCTTCGCGACCACGGCGCCTTGCTTAACCGGGCGCTGAACGAGGCGCTGCGCCGGTTTCATGGGGTTTCGGAATCCCTTCTCTTGCTTTTTCTGCGTTTGTTTTTCCCTGACGCTCGCTCTTCTCGCTTCGTTTGTTGATGGCAGGAGCTGGAGCGCCGGGCTCGCGAGCTGTACGGCGCCCTCGACCGCCTCGACGCCGACCTTCAGTGGTACCGGGTGTCGGGCATACTCCCCGGGTACTCGTGCAAGGAAGGAAGAATAGTAGAAGACGGACTCCTACTAGAATTCCCCTGTACTCCTACTAGGACTCGCTCCATGTAATCCTACCAGGACTCCTGCCTTGTAACCGACTAGGAACCCGCCCCCTGCACTATAAAAAGGAGGGTCGGGTACCTAGCCGCACATCCCAATCCCTCCGGGGACAACCCAACACCAAGCGCAGGGCGCCATACTTGATCCCCCAAACAGGACGTAGGGTTCGCCACCTTGGCGGACCGAACCTGTATAAATCTTGTGTCCCGTGTCCTCGCTCGTACCTTCGAGTTCTCGGTCTCCCGATCACGATCCCCACCGCACAATCTACTACCTCGGGTACCCCCTTGGTAGGTTTGCCGGTCTAAAACACCGACAGCTGGCGCGCCAGGTAGGGGCGATCATCACCACCGGGTGAATTCGAAGGACCCTCGTCAAACAAGATCAATCCACTCGTTGAGATCCATTGAAGCAAGTCACCTTACTCTTGTCAAAGCGGAATCAATCTTCCTACGCCGCACTTCCGGTTGCTTCGGCACGTCGCGCAGCTCGTCGTGTGACTCGTCGTGCCGCTCATCGTCAACTACTACGCCTACGCCGCGCGTCTGGGTGCCTCGGCATGTCGCGCCGCTCGTCGTCGACTACTCCACCTCGCGCTGGCTCGTCGTCGACTACTTCGTCTCCGCCGCGCGTCCGGGGTGCCTCGGCACGTCGCGCGGCTCATCACGCGGCTCGCCGCGCCGCTCGTCGACTACTCCGCCTCGCCCGGGCTCGTCGTCGACTACTTCGTCTCCCGCCGCGCATCCGGGTGCCTCGGCACGTCGCGCGGCTCGTCACGCGGCTCGTCGCGCCGCTCGTCGACTACTCCGCCTCGCCCGGGCTCGTCGTCGACTACTTCGTCTCCGCCGCGCGTCCGGGTGCCTCGGCACGTCGCGCGGCTCGTCACGCGGCTCGCGCGCCGCTCGTCGACTACTCCGCCTCGCCCGGGCTCGTCGTCGACTACTCCGTCTCCGCCGCGCGTCCGGGGTGCCTCGGCACGTCGCGCGGCTCGTCACGCGGCTCGCCGCGCCGCTCGTCGACTACTCCGCCTCGCCCAGGCTCGTCGTCGACTACTTCGTCTTCGCCGCGCGTCCGGTGCCTCGGCATGTCGCGCGGCTCGTCACGCGGCTTGTCGCGCCGCTCGTCGTCGACTACTCTGCCTCTCGCTGGCTCGTCGTCGACTACTTCGTCTCCGCCGCGCGTCCGGGTGCCTCGGCACGTCACGCGGCTCGTCACACGGCTTGTCGCGCCGCTCGTCGTCGACTACTTCGCCTCACGCAGGCTCATCGTCGACTACTCCGTGCGCCGCGACTTCGTCTTGCGGCCACACTGGCTTTACTTCAGCCACACCGTACGTGGTGACTACTTGTCTCGCGGCAACACTGTCTCTACTTCGAGTACGCCGCGCGCCACCATGACGTCATCTTCCCTGGTCGCATCGCGTCGACCATTCATCTCGACTAGTTTTCCAAACTAGCCAAGAACAGCAGTCACGCCCCCAACAACTAGTCGGAATCAACTCTGACTAGTCGACCTCAACAACAACCGTCGCGGCTCCATCGCCGACCGCCACGGCTTCATCATCGGTCCGCCGAGCGACAACGGCTAAGTCATTTATTTAAATGATTACTGTTCTCTTGGCTTGTTCTCCTCATCATGTAGGACTACTTACCGACTACTCATTTGTGTATGCTTCTCGGCGGGTTTTCACGGGAGCTACACTCTGCTGACTACTCTTGGGGCATATCAATCAAGTCGCCACGAGTCTACTTCATCAACTCGGGGGCTATCCCTAGGAGGTAGTTTCTAAAGTCCGCTACGCGCGGCAATCTAAAGTCGACTTCTAAAGTCGCATTCTAAAGTCTGCTCCGTGCGGCAACTTAAAGTCGACTCCGGTCGCGTCTTCGCCTGCTTCGATGGCATACTATGTGTGTAAGCTTCGATGGAACCTAGCTGTAAGCGGCCCTCGGGTCCTGGCAACGATGGAACCTAGCTGCACGTGGTCTTCACGCTTTGTACCATGGGTCCAAGTACCCTAAGTACTCGCGCTCCGTACCTTGGGTCTGAAATCCATGGCCCAGGTATGCAAGTAGACTCCGGTCGCACCTTCAAGTCCACTACGGTGGCAACCATACCTTGGATCTGCAATCCATGGCCTAGATACACAAGCCGACTCCGGTCGCACCCTCAAGCCCACTCTGGCGGCAACTGTACCTTGGGTCTGAAATCCATGGCTCAGGTACTCAAGCCCACTCCGGTGGCACAAGTCGACGCTAACGGTCGCATCGAAGCCCACTCCAGTGGCACAAGTCGACGCTAACAGTCGCACCCAAGCCCACTCCGGTGGCACAAGCCGACTCCGGTCGCAATCTTAAGCCCGCTCCGGCGGCAAAACTATTCGTTTTCTCTGATTTTTCATTCGCTTTGGCTTTCCGGAAAGTGCTTTTCGTTTTTTGCATCTTAAGTCCACCTCGTGTGGCGCAAAGTCGACTACTGTAGTCGCATCTTAAAGTCCGCTCTACGCGACAAACTAAAGTCGACTTCCAAAGTCGCATTTCAAAGTCCGCTGCGCGCGGCGCAAAGACGACTATTGTAGTCGCATATCAAAGTCCGCTGCGCACGGCATTCTAAAGTCGACTTCTAAAGTCGCATATCAAAGTCCGCTCTGTGCGGCATCCTAAAGTCGACTTCGGTTTTCAAGTCGCAACTCAAAGTCCGCTCCACGCGGCATCAGAAAGTCGACTTCGGTTTTTAAGTCGCATCTCAAAGTCCGCTCCGCGCGACACGAAGTCGACTTCGGTTTTCAAGTCGCATTCTAATGTCCGCTCTGCCGGCATCTAAAGTCGAATTTGGTCGCACCTAAAGTCCGCTCTGACGGCACGGCTACTTCTCAAGCTCCTTGGCTCGATGCCAAATTACTACTCGGAATCTCTCCAGCTCGGGGGCTGCACTCAACATACTACTCGAGGATGACTTCAGCAGGCTTCGCTCGCTCTCAAGCTCGAGGGCTCCACACCAATAACTACTCAACGTGGCTCATACAGCTCTCTTATCTCGGGGGCTGAACGCTACAAGAGTACTCAGATGATGACTTCCGCGAACACTGAAGACCCTTGGACTGATTCTTCAATCGTTCCAAGGCTCGGGGGCTACTAGGCTACACCCATCAATTGATTTTTTCAAGATGGAAGTAGAATCAAGATTGACCCTCAGCTAGAGTCTACAACTCAACCTAAGGCTCGAGGGCTACTCCATATGGAGTGCGATTTTGCAATCGCACTTCCATATAAATCTCGACTTCAAGACTAATGAGCTGGACCACCTTCCAGCCTCGCGGCAGTTCAAGTACTATTGAAGGCTTCTCCAAGCAGTACTCGAGGACGCTCAAGAACTACTCGCAGAGGCTTCAAGACTACTCGAACTACTACTCTCGACTCCAACGTGCTCGGGGGCTTGTCGGGCAAACTCCCCGGGTACTCGTGCAAGGAAGGAAGAATAGTAGAAGACGGACTCGAACTAGAATTCCCCTGTACTCCTACTAGGACTCGCTCCGTGTAATCCTACCAGGACTTCTGCCTTGTAACCGACTAGGAACCCGCCCCCTGCACTATATAAAGGAGGGTCGGGTACCTAGCCGCACATCCCAATCCCTCCGGGGACAACCCAACACCAAGCGCAGGGCGCCATACTTGATCCCCCAAACAGGACGTAGGGTTCGCCACCTTGGCGGCCCGAACCTGTATAAATCTTGTGTCCCGTGTCCTCGCGCGTACCTTCGAGTTCTCGGTCTCCCGATCACGATCCCCACCGCACAATCTACTACCTCGGGTACCCCCTTGGTAGGTTTGCCGGTCTAAAACACCGACACCGGGGTCAGTACGAGGCCCTGGACGCCCTGGTCGAGGCCCTGAGGTCACCTGACCGGTGGCTGGCGTGCACGGGCCGAGGCCCCTGCGGACCGCCCCCGGGAGCGGGGTGCCCGAGCCGCGAAAGGCGCCTCCGCGATCGTGAGGGTGCGGACGACATTCTTCGGAGCGAGGACGACGTCTTTGCGCGGGCTCGCGAGGACCTGGAGGGGGCGCGCTCCCTCGCGTTGACGTGGGAGGTGGAAGTCGCCACCATCCGCGTCCAGCTCCAACAGGGCCGCGCAGCCCTCGAGGAGATTGAGGGGCTGAAGACAGCCCTAGCGGACAAGGCTGCCGCGCTCACCACGGTGGAGGAGCAGCTCCGGCAGGAGCGAGCCGCCTGCTAGGAGGCAGAAGGCCAACTCCAGCGGGAGCGGGCCGCACTCGTCGAGACCCGGGCCGCGCCTGAACAGGAGCGGATGGTGCACGAGGAAGCGCTGGGCCAACTCCAGCGGCAGCGTGCCGCGCTCGAGGAGCCGCGGGCCACACTCCAGATGCAGGAGGAGGAGGTGTTGCGCCTCAACGGGGAGCTGGTGCAGATTAGCATCTCGCACGAGGATCAGTGCCAGTCCCTCGAGGAGTAAGAGGCCTCGTACCTCAAGCTGCAACGCGAGGCTGAGGAGATGCGCCAGTCCCTTGAGGTGGAGAAGAAGCAGGTTGAGGGTAAGTTTGCTTTCGTCCGGTTTTTGTTTGTTGATTCAGTCTTTGTTTTGTTGATCTTCCCTTCGGGGATTCGCTCCCGTCTTGATCTTCCTTGTTCGTGGGGTCCAGGTCTGCGGACCACCCTGGGGCACGCGACCACCCAGGCCGAGACCGTGAGCGCGGCCTACAACTCCGCGGAACAGGAGTTGGGGGAGCTGCAGGCTGCCGTCCTCGAGACCTGCCAGGCGGTTGAGGAGGGCGAAACGCAAGCTGGAAGCTCGCTGGCAAGTCGCCTGCGTGTCCTCAGCGTGCATGTCTCGAGGCGCATGCGTCGCGCCCTTCACCTGGGCGTCCAGAAGGCCCTCGGCGTAGTGGGGTCCCACTATCAAGTGGACTTCGAGGCCGTGGCGTCGGACTACGTCATCCCCGTCGGCGTCGAAGACGAAGTGGCGATGGAGCACGCAGACGCGCTTGCTGCCGCTGTCGTCGAGACGCTCGCGGAAGACTTCGTGGACTTCTTGTTTCCCGATGCTCTAGACGCCGGCGAGCCCCAAGCCTGAAGACCACCGGGCGCCGAGCCCTTTTTTCATTTTAATGTTAGAGTCCTGGCCGTGTGTCCATGTAAATAAACAAGTATTCTTTTGAGATGTTTAAATACTTGTGAATGTAAGTGATGTTGCTTATTCCGCTTGTCACGCTGTTCTATTTCTCCCTTTGCCTGGGTAAATTCGGGTTGGGGAGGTTCGGTTTCGCGAGTAGCCCGCTGGGCCGGAGGCGAGAGAGAAGGGCCATATCCTTGCGGAGGCGTAGGCTATCTCTGGCTCGCGCGTCCTTTCCGCTTGGCCACCCACGCCCTGCCTGAACTCGCTCGAGGCTAAGGTCTAATCGTACTTAGCGCACTTGCGAATTTTTTGCGAAAAAATGGGACCATTTTTTGGGGGGGGGTGCCCCCGCAGTAGCCCCCGAGGGTGACTTGGTTTTCTGGGGAAAGCCGAGTTGCCCTTTAACTTTATTGACTTGTTGGTTTTTTACATTTAGGTTGCCAACTGGGGTGTTGGGCATGTAATTTACAACAAAAAACTTGGAAATCCTCGTTAAGGGTAGAAGCGACGTTGCTGCTAGATGTTGCAAGTGTTGGTGAGTTCCTCGCCGTCCTCGTTGGCCAGCTTGTACGTGCCGGGCTTGAGCACCTTCATCACGATGTAGGGTCCCTCCCATGGGGGCGACAACTTGTGGCGGCCTCGATTGTCTTGATGTATCCTTAGGACCAGGTCCCCCTCGCCAAAGTCTCGTCGCCGCACCTTCCCGGCTTGATAGTGCCTTAGAGCCTGCTGATATCTTGCAGAGTGCATCAGGGCTACGATTCGGGCCTCATCTAGTTGGTCCAGCGAGTCCTCGCGGGCCCGCTGGTTAGCGCCCTCATCGTAGCCCCGAACCCTAGGCGACCCGTATTCCAAGTCCGTGGGGAGGATAGCCTCCGCGCCATATACCAGGAAGAACGGGGTGAACCCGGTGGCCCTGCTTGGGGTGGTCCTGAAGCTCCACACAACCGCCGGTAGCTCTTGAAGCCATTTTAGACCAGACTTGTTCAGTCGGTCGAAAATTCTGGGCTTGAGGCCTTGTAGAATCATGCCGTTGGCACGTTCCACTTGTCCATTGGTCTGCGGATGCGCCACAGCTGCCCAGTCCACGCGTATGTGGAACTTGTCGCGGAACTCTAAGAATTTCCTGCTCATGAATTGGGACCCGTTGTCGGTGATGATGGAGTTGGGCACTCCGAAGCGGTAGACGTTGTCGGTGAAAAACGTCACCGCCTGCTCCGCCTTGAGATTTGTGATGGGGCGCACCTCCACCCACTTGGAGAACTTGTCGATAGCGACCAAAAGGTGGGTGTAGCCCCCGGGCGCCTTTCGCAAGGGCCCTACGATGTCCAGTCCCCACACGGCGAAAGGCCACGTGACGGGTATGGTCTGCAGGACGTGCGCAGGGAGATTGGACTTGCGGGCATAGAACTGGCACCCTTCGCAGGTGCACATGATTTCGCTGGCGTCGGCGACCGCGGTGGGCCAGTAAAAGCCCTGGCGAAACGCGTTGCCCACGAGGGTGCGGGGTGCTGTGTGATGGACGCACACGCCCGCATGTATGTCCCGGAGAAGCTCGCGCCCCTGGGGGATGGGCACGCATCGCTGCAGGACGCCAGATGCGGCACGCTTGTACAGCTCGCCGTCGACGAGAGCAAACGACTTGGCCATCCTGGTGATGCGCCTAGCCTCGGATCGGTCCAAGGGGAGTTCCCCTCGATCCATCTAGGCGATATACTTATCGTGCCAGTCCCCCTCGTTGGGGGCCAGCTCGACGTCCATGGCCTCGGCCTCGTCGGCGACGTACCCCTCAAGCAGGGAGAGCACGTATGCCTCGTTCGAGGGGTCCTCGTCCATGGGCTCCGCGCCTGTTGGACTCGAGGGAGCCCCCGAGGGTTCTTCGCGGCTCGAAGGGCATGGCTCAAGGTTGACAGACGGCTGGGCGATGTCTCGCACAAAAACGTTCGGGGGAACAGTGATTCGCCCCGACGCGATTTTGGCGAGCTCATCCGCCTCCTCGTTGTACCGGCGAGGCACGTGGTTGAGTTCTATCCCATATAACTTGTCCTCGAGGGCCCGCACGACTTTGCAGTATGCCTCCATCTTATCGTCGTGACAGCTTGCATTCTTCATGACGTGGTCGACCACGAGCTGCGAGTCCCCCCTCACATCGAGGTGCTTGATGCCTGTCTCAATGGCGATTTTGAGGCCGCAAAGGACGGCCTCGTACTGGGCCATGTTGTTTGACGCGGGGAAGTGGAGATGCATGGCATATCGCATGTGCTCCCCGAGGGGTGAGACGAAAAGCAAGCCCGCGCCCGCGCCTGTCTTCATCACTGACCCGTCGAAGTACAGATTCCAGCATTCAGCCTGGATCTGTGGCGGCGGCAACTGCGTGTCCGTCCACTCGGCAACGAAATCTGCCAAGATTTGTGACTTAATGGCCTTGCGTGGGGCGTAGGCGAGCGTTTCACCCATCAGCTCCACTGACCACTTGGCAATCCTGCCCGCTGCATCCGGGTTCCGGATGATTTCTCCTAACGAAAAGGAGGAAACCACCATGACCGGGTGAGCCTCGAAGTAGTGGCGGAGTTTGCGCCGTGCGAGGACCACTGCGTAGAGTGGCTTCTGGACTTGTGGGTAGCACGCCTTGGTCTCGGACAAGACTTCGCTGATGTAGTACATCAGCCGCTGGACCGGCAGGGCGTGCCCCTCCTCCGTGCGCTCTACCACGATGACGGCGCTAACCACCTGGGTGGTCGCGGCTACGTAGAGGTACAGAGGCTCGCCGTCCTGATCCGGTATGAGGATCGGAGCGTGGGCGAGGGTCGCCTTCAGCTTGTCAAGCGCCTCCTGGGTCTCAACAGTCCAAGAGAACCGCTCGTGCTTCTTCAGGAGCCGGTAGAGGGGCAAGCCTTTCTCGCCGAGCTGCGAGATGAAGCGGCTCAAGGCGGCAAGGCACCCCAACACCTTTTGGACCCCCTTGAGGTCCCGAATCGGACCCATTCGTTCGAGGGCTACAACCTTTTTGGGGTTGGCCTCGATGCCTCGCTGGGAGACGATGTATCCTAGCAGCATGCCCCATGGCACGCCAAAGACACACTTTTCGGGGTTCAACTTAACCCCGTTGGCCCGTAGGCAGCCAAACATGATGTGAAGGTCGCTAACCAGGTCGTCCGCCTTCCTGGTTTTCACGACTATATCGTCTACGTATGCCTCAACAGTTCGCCCGATGTGATCCCCAAAAACGTGCTGCATACATCGCTGGTATGTAGCGCCCGCGTTTCGGAGACCGAACGGCATTGTTACGTAGCAATACATCACGAACGGCGTGATGAATGAAGTCGCGAGCTGGTGTTGATGGTTAATAATTATATCAAAGTTCGTTTGTGACTTGCAAGCGGACAAGTCTCCCGTCGTAGTCAAGGGACCCTTCTTCCCTCGAGTGGTGAACCCAAGGTATCGATTCCGTGGAACAAATGTGTGACGCAAAACTTAATCTAATAAAGCCAAGTAACTCCAATCTTCGATAAAAGAAACCCTAATGCATCTAAGTAAAAGACACGAAACGAATCTAGTCTACTAAAGACCGGAGAAAACAAAGTAAGATTGGGTAGATAAACCGATCTAGAGGGATGGGGGTAAGCCTTTTGTTGAAGTTCCAAGCAAGAGAAGAAGTAGAAAATCGAATCTTAATAGAAGCCTCTTTAAATCGTGGTTTCCTGTCCAAATCCGAAAACATCCGCCTTTCGGAACCCCCGTTCTGTCACAACGTATCCCTACTCATGCGAGGAGCTTAGGGCGAGTCAAAAGACAAGTCGAGATTCTTTCGGAAGATCCGGCGTGTACCTCTAGCCACCGCGGCTACAAGAACACCCTATGTAATCTATCTCGAGAATAGAATTGGAATAAGCAAAGCCGATCGAAAAACGAAATCTTCGAGGAAACACTTGATCGCTAGGAAAAGATTCAACTTGATAATTCAACTATAACAATGATACATACACAAGATCACCACCGGGATCCTTCCTTGATCTTGCTTCTAGCTCCGGGAACTCCGACGTGGTCTTCCGTGCAAGGTTCCCACGTCGGCTAGGGAAACCCTAGTCAACTAGCTCGACCCTCTCCTCTCCGAGATGGTGTCCCTCTCTTCTCTGCTCCTCGGCGGCCGATGATGAATTCTCCTCTCCGTGGCTCTCGGTCAGGGGGCTATAAATAGCCCGATTGGCGGCTAGGGCAAAGAAGGGGGCAAATGGGCCCTGGAATGGGCTGGGCCGACCGGACTGGGCCGGCCGGCCTGGGCCCATCCAGGCCCAGCCCGAGGCCTCCTTTGCTCTACGTCGGTTCCCTTGCTTCCTGGATGTTTCCCCCTTCTGCATGTAGGTCCATGTTGTCAGTTTCTCTCCGAATTGGACTCAACTCCTTGTCTTGCAAGATTCAGCACTTTTCTGGTTAGGTCCTCGGAGTCTGTCGTCTTCTCGGATCAAGTCCCTGGCTTCTTGGAGTTAAGTTTGCTTCATTGCATGACTTGTACGGGGCTTCAAGGTCTTGTCATGAGGTGCTTGATGAACTTATCCCGAAAGTCTTGCGTTCAACACTAAAACCCTGCATAAACATTAAACTCCAAAACCGACATGCACACGTGAACTTGTTATACCACGGGGGTTAGTACCAATGGATAAGGTATAAAACTCATGCCAACACCGAAGGTAAACTCATGGCTAGGTTGACGGATTTTCACCGTCAACATCTCCCCCATGCTTAAACCTTGCTCATCCTCGAGTAAGCCTTCGATGGATATCATCATTGCCAAACAGTGTTTAAACCTTGCACTTGATCACGCATGAGAAAACATAATGCTCTCAAAATTTTAGTTCATTAAAGTTCCACAATGTACTAGCCTTCATCTCTACGGAGGGTAGATTCTTATTAAGCTTATCCCACAAGTATTAACATGCTCACAAAGTTTAAATAGATCTCAGAATTTTTTGAAATAAAGAACGAGATAAAGAAAAGCTAAACCAAGTTCACAAATTTAAATCATCTTGTATATTGCTCATGAACTCATCTTGCTTTTCTCTCAAGCCTATATATTCTACTCATTTCCCTCTCATAACATATATGTGTGGTAGGCTTTATATGGAGCTTTGGGAAAGTTTAGTCCTAACAAGATTTTATAAATGAGGTGTTGTCAAAACAAGACAAGCTTCTCATGGTCTTACCGAGACTCGTCAAAAAGGTCATTGGAAAACAATGTTAATCAAGGAGGGGAAAGAGAAAAATACACACACTTTAGATAAGTGGACATGTGCAAATGGCAAAGAGTGATCCCGAGGCACAAAGGAAGTCCTCGTTATCGGATTGCACATGGTTGGAAAATGAGAATGGATCTTTTTAACTTGAAGCCTTGAATGCACTCTTAGAGAACCGGGGAGTTCACTTTACGCATATATTTTTTCTCTTTCTCATATTTCTCATTCTTTTCTTTCTTTCTTTCTTTCTTTCATTATATATATTTTTTTTTCTTCTTGTGAGACCTTCACCTTGGAAGTCACGTTCATCGCCGAATATATTTTTTTTCAATCATAATTAATTTCTTTTTTTTAAAGTACTCCCCTTTGAACTCTAAAACTGCACCGTACCTACCTCCTCCCCCATGCTTAGACGTTGCTCGTCCTCGAGCAAAGAGGCGAAAAATAAGGTAGGTACCGGAAATATTTTTCCTTGGAGAGATACTTGAATTCTTCAATGTTGGCATCGTCTTGCGATCTTCCTTGAATTGATGATCCATTCTCAACGATAGGTTGTGGTCAAGGAGGTAATCACAAAAGATGATAATTGGTTTAAGGGTGGATATCCGGCGAGGTTTGTGAGATCTCTGATGCGGGGATACACAATGCACGGATAAAAGGCTAGCAAAAAGATAGATACGCAAAAACGAAATGACCAGCTTCTTAGTCTCGGGCCAGAGAAATCATGGCCTGCAATAACTCACTCAAAAATAAATCTTGTACACTAAGGTTTATGCACTCAAATATATATAAGGCTTTGGATAGGTTGAGCAACACACAAGTGATAGTTGTGACAAGGTTAGCAATATTTTTGAGCATAAAAGACATCTTTAATCTATTCATAACTTGATGCACATAAAACACTATGGGTCTTTATTTTAATCATAACCTCCGCTGAAAATTAAGCTAGCATTTAAATAAATTCAGATTTGTATTTTTAAGAGAGCACTAGCTTAAACATGCATAAATCAATTACAAAGATGAACAAAGCTGCCATTATAATCATATATCATCATGGCACAAATTTTTGTAACTTTTCCAATGATATAATCAAGGTGGTGTCTTTATTAATGATGACATCAAGTTGAAATAAAAACTGAAAATAAACAAACATGCTTGCTGAAATTTAAATAAAAACAGAAAATACTACGCAAACACCCATAAGCAAAAGCTGAAAATTACAGAGAAAAAGAAAAGAAAAGAAAACTAAAGTTCCTAAATCTTCTAGTCCTCCGCCGGTGGTTGATGTTGATGATCTTGATAATAATACCCTTGCTCATAATATGATTGGACATTCCCTCCGACGAATTGATTTGGCTCCACAAGGTGAAGGCGTCCAAGCTCAAAGGCAATATTTGCATTGCCTTCACCAAGTTGAGCTGCGTTAGCTTGGATGGCTGCGATGTTTTGAGCGTTTCTTGCAGCATACCCTCCAATTATGGCCATGCTTTGTTGTGGTTGGGGATGATGTGCGTAGGACTCCGCGAAGTTAGCGTTAGGCACCACATAATTTGGTGGGGGTACCGGTGCACCACCCCCCCATGCTTGCTCTTGTGGCCCTCCGTAATAACTTGGCGGAGGAGGGATCCCGCCGAATGGTTGCACATTGGGTTGTCCTCCACTCGCTTGTGCGGAGGATGTTCCCTCCTCTACGATTCTTCCTCTTTTGTTCTTCCTTGCAGGGACAAGGAGTCCCTCTTCCAACCAATCTTCTCTCCCTTCGTTGAAAAGCCTAAGCCTCTCATTGGGAAGGGGTAGGTTCACTATGGACAACCGATAACCTCCTCTCTCATCTCCACTAATGTATTTTCCTTGCCGCAAATACTCAATGCCGAGAGAGATACCACGCAAAAGATGGTCGGGGTTTCTTGCGATCCCCGGCCGTAAGGAGAAGGCCAACATGGAGAGGTAGCACCCCGAACCAATATTACCCGCCCCCAATGTTGCTTCACAACACCAACGGTTGATCATAAGGTAAGAGGGGTCTATTGGCTGCCTGGCGATTAAAGCCGAGTATAGCCAATTCAACTCCGTGTCGGTCACCTTTGTCTCCTTCATCCTCCCCAATACCCTCTTGCACATCCAAGAGTGAAATATCCGGATAATGGGGTTGCGGATGCAATTGCGTTGTTGATGGGCTTCTCCGGAGATCATATTCCAAAATCCCGCTAACATGCCGGGTGGCACGTCAACTTTCTCCGGAGCTCCCTTGTGGAATCCAAGCAGCTCCCTAACGTGCTCGTAGGGAACCACTTGTTGGACTCCCTCCAAATGGAATGACAAGCTTTGCACCCCATCATCAAGGATAGGTGCAATAGTCATTAAAATTTCCAAGGCGAACCCCAAGTGGGTGTCCACCGATACTCCGTTGGAGAACTGCACCCATCCAAGGTGCCCCAACATATAGTATATGTCGGTGCCAAAACCCAAAGTGTAGAGTGCTTGGTCGTCGAACTCGACGTTGGGCACAAGCCTCTTCTCAAGATTAGAGAGCCTCTCCTCCTCCTCCGATGACAAGATGATGAAGTCGTACGAAGAGTATGTCGGAGTGTACGGAGGTGGCGCAGTTGAACGGGTCGATCGTCGTGGTGGCGCAGGCTGCTCCTCCGTGTGCCCACGAGGTTCGGTAAACCTCATGGACGTGCTTCTTGCAGCCCTCATACCACCAAGGAGGAGAGCATCGTTCCTCCTCGGTGGTGCCGTATCCGTCTCCATGCTCCGGGGAGACTCGGAAACCGAGTGCCTCCTCGAAGACGTGGTTGATGACAGCTTGGATGACGACGAACTCTTCTTCTTGGAGAAGAGACTTGTGGTTTTCTTCCACATGGTTGCTGCACTCTTTTCTTCAACTAAAACTCCGGGTTGCAACCGGTAACTAGGCACTTAAACTCTTTGCTTCGGATGTGGACTTTGAGTGGATTAAGGATGTGGATTTTTTCTTGAGCTATCAAGCTTGGGAAGGTTGGCTATGTCTACGGAGGTTTTGAGCACACAAACTTGAACACACAAACAAAGGAAGGAGAGGGAAGCTTGCTGCGAGAAAACGGGAGCCGGGAGCTCCTTAAGTAGGGGAGGCCGGCCGGCTCGGGCCGGCCGGCCTGGGGGCCTCGGTGCACCTCCCCGCCTCGTCTTTCTTCCAAAGCACGATCATTTCGCCTCCGCAACTTTCCCCGCCCGCGTGCTCCACGAGTTGCACCGCCCAAACGCTCTCGTCCACTCCTTTTCTTGCATTATTGGTCCTTCCACTTGATGCTCCATGCTTTGGGTCATATCCATGCTCCCTAGCTCCACTTGCTTCACATGCCACCATGAAATTCCTGCAAAGTTGATGCTTGCTGCCCACCATGCTTGTCCTTTGCATGTGGAATTGGTGAAAGTTGATAAAAGGGAATCCAATGGTGCATGCATGATTAATTCAAACTAGATTGCCTCCATTAAGTTGTGTTTAAGGTTAAGCACTCCTCTAATTCAAATTTAAAATATTTTTCGAGCCATGCAAGATCTCAAACATATTTTTAGAGAAGTTTTTAAACCATTAAAAACAAATGTAAGTCAAAAATATTTTTCGACTACGTTGATTTCGGTCTCACCGGTATAGTTTGCCTTCGTCGGTTGAGAGCAAACTTTTCCCGCTTGATCATGGGGGCGTAGGTTTAGGTTCTAATTTTGGCTAAATAAGAAAGATTTTGAATAAAACAAAATTAGAATAGGCTTAGAAAAATTCTAATCCTAGAGAAACCAAGGATATAGATTTTAAAACCAACCAAAAGTTTTGATTTCTAGGTTCACGCGAGTTCTACCACGTGCTGAATTTTATTAACACCTAAATATAAATCGTGGCTCTACTCGTGTAGTTTTAACATGAAAAATAAGTCAACCTCAGCACCATAATGAGGGTGAAAGGTTGAGTTAGGTTCTGAAATTATTTGGTTGAGGTTTCTCGAAAAGAACAGAACAAACAAGCACATAGGAGGGTTCATGCAAAGGGTTTATGATAAATCAAACAATCAATCAAGAATTATGTCTCTAATATTGTTCAACCACTTCTAAGTCTAATGTCTTTGCGTAATAAAACTCAAAAACTAAATTATTAAAAATACTCGAAAAACCTGGAATCGGGTTGTCCTCCCGGTAGCTTATTCTTGACTCGACGAAACGGGTTGCCTCCCACCTAGCGCTTCGTTTATAGTCTATAGCTAGACTTCTTCACTTGTTTACTTCGGATCAACGCTCATTGCGGGCGTTGCAATCTTGGGTACCCACTTCCGCACCATCTTGGGCACGGGCTTGTCTTCCGGCTTAGTCATTTTTTTGGTCTTCACAGGCGGCTTCTCTTCCTTTGTCTTGACGGATGCAACACCTTCTTTGATTTTCTTTACGTTCATTTTTTTCGGCTCCTTCTTTTTCAGCCCCTCTGTTTGTTTTGATTCTCCCTTCACTCCAATCATGTTGCATGTCTCGATTCTTGGACGGAACTTGAAGGAACTCCTTTCTCCGTTGATGTCGAATGTGATCTCCCCCTTGCCAACATCAATAGTAGCCCCCACGGTCTTGAGGAAAGGCCTCCCTAGGATGAGCGGCGGCTTCTTCCTCTCTCCCATCTCGAGCACAACGAAGTCGACGGGGATGAAGTGGTGTCCGACCTTCACGGGTACATCTTCAGCAATGCCCAAGGGATAGCGAATGGAGTTGTCACCCAACTCCAAACATATACCCGTAGGCTCCATTGGTAGGCGTAGCTTCTCGAACACATCCCTCGGCATGACGCTCACACTAGCTCCAAGGTCGCATAACACCTTCTCGAAGTTGAATGAACCAACCAAACATGGAATTGTAGGGCACCCGGGGTCCTTTTGCTTCTCTAGCCCATTAGCAATAGCAGCACTACACTCCTCGGACATCTTGACATGATCTACCCCGAGTGTTGCTATCTCATATTTATTTGCAAGTATGTCTTTAAAGTAACGAGAATATGTAGGTACTTGTAGGGCATCTAGTAATGGCATGTTGATGCTATGTCTTCGCAGAACTTCCACAAACTTTTCAAAGTGGTTGTCAAGTTTACCTCGGAAGAAGCGTGGCTTGAGTTGCGGTATCCTCGTGTCTTCCTCCGGCATCTCGATTCGGGTTCCTCGGTGACGATCCCCGTAACCTTCTCTTTAGCAACTCCTTCCACCTCGGTGGATGGTTTAAGCTTCCTTGCTCCCGCGGAACGTTCCGGATCTTCGGTCTCCTTCCCCGAACGTGTTTGAATGGCCTTCGCCGATTCGGGACTTTTGGGTTGTCCCGGAAGCTTCCCTTCATCATTAGTGAGGCGCCCCGCAAGTTGTCCAACTTGCGTCTCGAGCATCTTCATCATGTTGAGCACTTGATGATTGGAACTTGCGACCTCCGTCACTTTGCTATCGATGTTATCCAACACCTTGTCTATGGTCTTGAACTTGTTGACGGTGTCCTTGTTGATCTTAGCTTGCTCATCCATGAACTCCTTCAATTGTATACGAAGCAGAACCGCGTTAGGAATAGATGAGCTTGCATTAAATTGAGGCCTACCTTGCCCGTAGCGGAAGTTCGGCAATTCTCCCTTCCTCATGTAGTCGAGCACTTTGGCTTCCTCTGGACAATCTTTGCGGACATGGCCATACTCTCCACATTCTTCGCATGTGGACCTTGCTTCGGCGGCCTTCAAGTCTTGAGCCTCTTTCTTTTCCATCTCCATCTTCTCCAACCTCCTCATGAGCGAATCGATCTTGCCTTCAAGTATGTTCTCCTTCTCCGCTTGCAAGACTCCTTTGACGTTCCCCGTGGGTTGAACCGGATGTAGGCGCCCGGATGACGCCCACGTGTCATTATCCGCGACCTTCTTGAATAGAGTGAAAGCTTCTGTCGGTGTAAGTTCGATGATGGATCCTCCCGCCGATGCATCGATGATCGTCCTTGACGCCATGGTGAGTCCTTGATAGAACTTTTGCACGAGGTCTTCCTTCGGGAACTTGTGCTGTGGAACCGCCCGGGTGTACTCGTTGAAGCGCTCGAATGCCTCCGAGATGGTTTCCGTAGGATATTGAACAAAGGTGGCAATCTTATTACGCAAGCTTTGAGTTTTACCCGGTGAGTAGTATTCCTTCATGAAAGCCTTCATCAACGTGTTCCAATTTTGCACCGTCTCCGCCGGTTGAGAGTGGAACCATTGCAAAGCCTTCCCGAGAAGTGAGAACGGAAAAAGCCTTGCCCTCATTTGGTCTTGAGTCACCCCATCCATGTTGAAAGTCTGGCATAGTTGAATGAATGCTTGGAGGTGAAGTTTCGGATCCTCTTTACCAGTGAAGGGTGAATGTTGCACCATGCGGATTGTTGAGGTCTTGATCTCGAACGGTCTTCCGATCTCCTCGAGGTTCAAGATTGGTAGGTCGATGATGTCTGGGGTGCATAGCTCCCCAATCTTGCGTTCTTGCGGTGGTTGGTCACCCATCGGTGGAAGTCGATTCTCCCGAGGACTTTGAGGTGGTGAATTCTTCGGAGATTCCTGCGATCCTGTCTTCCGACTCCGAATCTACAAAATCCAGCTTTTTAGCTTGATGTGCTTCATGTCTCCTTAGCCTGTAAAGTTTTTCTGGATCATCCACAAAATTATCGGGTTTGTTGGAGAGGTAGCCGTCCATCTCTTGTTAGGGTTAGCGATAAACAAAGTATGCAAAAACTAGAAAGTAAAAACAAATCTATAAAAACTAGGGTTAGACAACTAGATTAGATGTATTTTGAGGATGATCAAAATTTAGTAGATGCAAAAATAAAAACAAAGAGAAAACTGAAATTACAAAAAGGCAATAAAAAATCAAATCTTGATCACTTGTTCCCCGGCAACGGCGCCAGAAAAAGGGGCTTGTTGACGGTTAATAATTATATCAAAGTTCGTTTGTGACTTGCAAGCGGACAAGTCTCCCGTCGTAGTCAAGGGACCCTTCTTCCCTCGAGTGGTGAACCCAAGGTATCGATTCCGTGGAACAAATGTGTGACGCAAAACTTAATCTAATAAAGCCAAGTAACTCCAATCTTCGATAAAAGAAACCCCAATGCATCTAAGTAAAAGACACGAAACGAATCTAGTCTACTAAAGACTGGAGAAAACAAAGTAAGATTGGGTAGATAAACCGATCTAGAGGGATCGGGGTAAGCCTTTTGTTGAAGTTCCAAGCAAGAGAAGAAGTAGCAAATCGAATCTTAATAGAAGCCTCTTTAAATCGTGGTTTCCCGTCCAAATCCGAAAACATCCGCCTTTCGGAACCCCCGTTCTGTCACAACGTATCCCTACTCATGCGGGGAGCTTAGGGCGAGTCAAAAGACAAGTCGAGATTCTTTCGGAAGATCCGGCGTGTACCTCTAGCCACCGCGGCTACAAGAACACCCTATGTAATCTATCTCGAGAATAGAATTGGAATAAGCAAAGCCGATCGAAAACGAAATCTTCGAGGAAACACTTGATCGCTAGGAAAAGATAACTTGATAATTCAACTATAACAATGATACATACACGAGATCACCACCGGGATCCTTCCTTGATCTTGCTTCTAGCTCCGGGAACTCCGACGTGGTCTTCCGTGCAAGGTTCCCACGTCGGCTAGGGGAACCCTAGTCAACTAGCTCGACCCTCTCCTCACCGAGATGGTGTCCCTCTCTTCTCTGCTCCTCGGCGGCCGATGACAAATTCTCCTCTCCGTGGCTCTCGGTCAGGGGGCTATAAATAGCCCGATTGGCGGCTAGGGCAAAGGAGGGGGCAAATGGGCCCTGGAATGGGCTGGGCCGACCGGACTGGGCCGGCCGGCCTGGGCCCATCCAGGCCCGGCCCCGAGGCCTCCTTTGCTCTACGTGGGTTCCCTTGCTTCCCGGATGTTTCCCCCTTCGCATGTAGGTCCATGTCGTCGTTTCTCTCCGAATTGGACTCAACTCCTTGTCTTGCAAGATTCGGGCACTTTTCCGGTTAGGTTCTCGAGTCTGTCGTCTTCTCGGATCAAGTCCCTAGCTTCTTGGAGTTAAGTTTGCTTCATTGCATGACTTGTACGGGGCTTCAAGGTCTTGTCATGAGGTGCTTGATGAACTTATCCCGAAAGTCTTGCATTCAACACTAAAACCCTGCATAAACATTAAACTCCAAAACCGACATGCACACGTGAACTTGTTATACCACGGGGGTTAGTACCAATGGATAAGGTATAAAACTCATGCCAACACCGAAGGTAAACTCATGGCTAGGTTGACGGATTTTCACCGTCAACAGCTGGTCGGACTCCTTCATTTTTATTTGGTGGTACTCGGAATAGGCGTTAAGGAAACACAAAAGTTCGCACCCGGCGGTCGAGTCAACGATTTGGTCGATCCGTGGCAAAGGAAAAGGAACTTTAGGACGTGCTTTATTAAGACTAGTATAGTCTACACACATCCGCCACTTCCCATTCTTCTTCTTCACTAATACAAGATTAGCTAGCCATGTGGGGTGGAACACTTCCTTGATGAACCCAGCCTCGAGGAGATTCCGCAGCTCTACTCCGATCGCCCGACGGCGCTCCTCGTCGAAGCGACGCAGCCGTTGCTGTACGGTGTGGGAGTGAGGTAGGATGTCAAGGGAGTGCTCGGCGACCTCCCTCGAAATGCCTGGCATGTCTGAGGGGCTCCACGCGAAGATGTCGGCGTTGGTGCGGAGAAAGTCGACGAGCACCACTTCCTATTTTGGGTCAAGGGTGGAACTGACCCTCAATGCCTTGCCCTCGGGGGCAGCAGGGTTGAGGGGCACCTCTTTGGTCTGCTCGGCAGCCTCGAAGTTGCCGGCATGCTTGGCGGCGGAGTCGAGGTCTTCGTTGACCAACTTCTCCAGGTTTGCCACGAGCGCTTCATCCAGCGCCAGGGCTTCCGCGTACTCCATGCACTCGACGTCGCAGTCGAATGCATGCTCGATTGACGAGCCGACGGTGATAACACCCTTCGGTCCCGACATCTTCATCTTGAGGTAGGTGTAGTTAGGGACCGCCATGAACTTGGCGTAGCACGGCCGCCCAAGTATGGCGTGGTATGCGCTCCTGAACCCCACCACCTCGAAGGTGAGCGTCTCCTTGCGGAAGTTGTCCGGCGTGCCGAACCAGACTGGCAGGTCGATCTGCCCGAGGGGTTGGACGCGCTTGCCCGGTGCGACGCCATGGAACGGCGTCGTGCTGGGCCGCAGCTGGTCCAACCCGATCCCCAGCAGGCGCAACGTGTGCGCGTAGAGGATGTTGAGGCTGCTGCCTCCGTCCATCAGCACTTTTGAGAACCGCGCGTTCCCGATGACTGGGTCGACCACCAGTGGGTACTGACCTGGGTTGGGGATGCGGTTCGGGTGATCCTCGCGGCTGAACGTGATGGCGTCCTCCGACCAGTCGAGGAAGGAGGGAGGCGCCTTCTCCGCGGCGAGGATCTCGTGCCGCTCCCGCTTGCGTTGGCGGCTGGACATGTCGATGGTTGCCCCCCCCCCCCGAAGATGAGGAAGACGTTTTCCACAGCGGGGAAGCCACCGGCGTCGCTGTCACCCCCATCCTTCTTGGCCTCTCCGTCCTTCGCGGCGGCACGGCCATAGAACCGCTTGAGCATGTCACACTGCTCGACGGTGTGGTTGATCGGTGTCTTGTGGTAGGGACATGGCTTCTTCAGCATGTCGTCGAAAACCCCAGGGCCTCGAGGGGCCGGTCGAGGGCCCCATCGAGTTGGGTCAACAGCGAGAGCTTCGTCGCCATCATCGTCGCGCCCCTGCTCGCGCGCCTCAGACGCGGCTTCTTTCCCTTCTTGCCCCACTTGTGCTTCTGGTGGGGCTCCTTGGACTTGCTACCCTCCGCGGGCGCGTCGTCCACGCGCTTACCCTTCTTGCCGTCAAAGATCGCCCCCAACGCCTCCTCGCCTAAGGCAAATCTGGTGGCGATGTCGAACAGTTCGTTCGAATCGACCGGCGGGCTCCGCCCGAGTTCGCGCACGAGATCCCGGCACGTGGTGCCCTCGAAGAAGGTATGCACGATTTTGGACTGAGCTACGCTCGGGAGCTCCGTGCAGCGCTTGGAGAAGCGCCGTATGAAGTCCCGGAGCGACTCGCCGGGCTTCTGGGTACATGCGCGCAGATCCCAGGAGTTTCCAGGGTGCACGTATGTGCCCTGGAAGTTCCCCACGAAGGTGCGGACCAGATCGTCCCAGTTGTGGATCTGGCTGGCCGGCAGGTGCTCGAGCCACGTTCGCGCCGAGTCGGCAAGGTGCAGGGGGAGGTTATGGATGATAACCTCGTCGGTGGTGGCCCCACCCAGCTGACTTGCCAGGCGGTAGTCGTTGAGCCATACGCGGGGGTCCGTCTCCTCGTTGTATTTGTCAATCGACGTGGGTTGGCGGAAGCGCTGGGGGAAGCTCGCTGTGCGGATCTCCCGGGTGAACACGCGGGTTCCCGGGGGCTCCTGCGTTGGTGAGCGGTCCTCCCGACTGTCGTAGCGTCCACCCCATCGAGGGTGGTAGCCCGCTGTTGCTCGCGTCTCCACGTTGCCCACCCGCCGGGCGTTGATGACGTTGCGGGCGTCGCCATCTTGGGCTTGCCCGCGCGTGTCGAGGAGCCGCTCCTTGGCCGGCGTGCACCCCGGGCCCGTGTGCATAAAATTACTGTCGTCCCGCGTGCTTCCCTGCTGGCGGATGCGGGACGCCGAACTTTCAGCCTGTTGGACGGCCGCTTGCTCGATAAGTGCATGCGCCTCGCGGTGCAGATTCCGCGCCTCGGGCGTCGAGGGGGCGGGCATGGCCCGCAACAGCGTTGCGGCAGCAATGAGCTTCTGGCTCGCTCGCGGGGGCGTGCTCGGATCGTCGACGTTGAACTCGGCGTTGATGCGATCGCGGGCTGTCGGCCCCACCCCGTGCGCGTTCGCCGCGCGCGAGGCTTCCCCGCCGATGGAGGCTCGGCGGCCCGCACCGCGCGGTACTCCTCCGCGATCTTGGCTTCAAGCTCGCGCACTTGAGCCAACTACGCGTTGATGTCGCCCCCCCTCGGCGGTGAGGAGGGAGGGGCGCTTAGCCCCGCAGCCAGGCGTGGCCCAGTTCCCAGACCGGGGGGAACCTCCCCGTCGCCAGCTTCTGCCGCATTAGCGGCGTTCTCCCGATCGTTGGTGATCACGACGCAACACTCCCGTGCGGGGTCGTAGCTCCCGGTGCTGGAGTCATCGGAGTAGCCGAAGCAGTAGTCCGTGGTGTCAAGGAACCGCCGGAACATTACTGGGTCGGGTACACCGGAGAAATCCCACTCTGCAGATCTGTGCGAAGTGGCGGGTGGCAGCTCGCCGGCGGAGCCTTGGGATGACTTGTCGCCAGCGGAGGCGCCAGGATCCCTGGCAGCCGGGACATGGCAGCCAGGGTGAACCCTGTGCGTTGTTGCGTCGACGTTGGCGAAGGCGACATACGCCGTCGTAGCGCCGCGCAGACCGATGGGGAGGCGCGGTCCCCGAGACCGAGCGCTCCCCCGCCGGAGCGGGCGTCGTCTCGCCGGTGGGCACGTCGCGTTGTGAGGCGACGCGCGCGGCATGTCGGCGCTCCGCCCGTGCCCGTCGCGAGCGCTAGCCGAGCATCGATGGTGCCGTGGCGCCGAGGGACCCGCAGCGTCCGTGGCTGGTGGGAGCCGGCGTCGCGGCGACGCGTGCGGCGGCGACCGGGACTGACCCGGCTTCACGCCGCGCTCGGAGTTCCTCACGGTTGGTGAGGCGCATGAGGTAGTCGTTCCTCGTAGCCAGGAAGTTTAGGCTTCCGAACCGGATTTCGAATCCGGCTGGGAGGGGGTCCGAGCTGCCCATGGAATAACTCTGGCCGCGGTACTCGGTGCGAATCACCATCGAGAGGGCTGGTGACGAGCCGATCTTCAGTGCAATACCCCTGTCGTATGGACCTCCCTAGGCCCACTACCTCGGTGGGTACCAGGACCGACTACTCGGTGGGCCCCTGGGACTACCTGACTTGCGCTGCACGGTACCTGATGGCGTGAAGCACAAGGTCTACAGAGGAGAAGTACTCGGTTAGGAAGCTGTACATGTCCCGCACTGTATAGAGGACTCCTAGACGTACTCGACGAGTACTCTCTCCCAATTCCGACTTGTAACCCTGCCTCCCGGACTATATAAGGTGAGGCAGGGACCCCTCTCTCATCATCTCATATCACGGCGTAAGATTGCACTATCTTGTAATCGTACCCAATCAATCCAAAGCAACGCAGCATACAGGACGTAGGGTATTACGCAGCTCGCGGCCTGAACCTATCTAAATTGTGTGCCACGTGTCTCTTCTTTCGAGTTACCGATCTCGGCGAGGCCACATTCATCTACTTCGGGTACTCCCCTTAGTAGGTTGTCGGTCTAAAATACCGACAACTGGCGCGCCAGGTAGGGGGTCTCGCCCGAGATCACATGGCGAACTCGACGGCTCCTGTCTACATCAAGCCGACCATCGCCATCAACCGCGGCGACACCTTCGTCTTCGGCGCCTGGGTCTGCACTGCTGACGGCGCTGGATCCTTCCAACACCGCCTCACCATGCTGCCCAACCCGGAGACCGGCTTCGTGACGCTTCCCGAAGTAGTCACGGGCGAACTCGGCGGCAAGTTCGGCGAAATTTCGCTTTTCGACCAGCACGCCGACTTCGAGCTCGGATCCGCTTCCAACTCGAACTCGGCATCCCCGTGGGCTACCATATGCGAGCCGGCAACAACGACACCAAGTGCCTCTACTTACCCTTCTCCCTGGACCAAGCTCCACTCACATGGCTCGAGTCGCTGGACAAGCACTCGATCGACAAGTGGAACCAGCTGAAGGAGCAGTTCACCAGCAACTTCGCGGGCGCCATGGGCCGATCGAGCACTCGCATGGACCTGGCCATGGTCAAGCAGGAACAAGGTGAGACCCTCCGCAAGTACATGCGCCGCTTCTTCGACAAGCGCGCCAACGTAGTCGACGTCACCGACAAGGAGGTCATCGACCTCTTCCAAGACGGCCTCTACCACCGCCGCACCTTTGAAGACTTTGGTCGCCGTCGCCCCAAGTCCATCCCCCACCTCAAGAACATGATCACGTCCTGGGCGGATGAAGAAGACAAAGCTAACGCTAAGTACGACGCCATCCGTGGCAAAAGCAAGCAGAACGTGGGCGGCGGTAGCGGCAACTACGGGAACCAAGGCGGTCGCAACAACAACAACAACTCGGGTCCCAACCGCAAGCGCAAGCCAGACAACACTGTCGCGGCTATCCAACGCCCTGCGAAGGAGATCTCGAAGAAGACCTCTCGCGGCTTCAAAGACTTGCTGAAGGAGAAGTGCCCGTGGCATCTGGACGGCAACCACACCACCGAGCAGTGCTACCAACTCAGGCGAGCACTCAGGAGTACTCCAGAGCCACCGCACCCTCACGACAAGAAAGGCAAGAAGAAGAACGACGGAGGCAACGACGACTTCCAGGAACCCGACAAGACTGTCAACGTCCTCTTCGGTGGACTACCCAGCAGACGGGAGCAAAAGGCTACTCGTCGAGAAGTCATGAGCATTGAACCAGCGGTTCCGACCCCTCTCAGGTGGTCGGAGGTACCCATCACCTTCTCCCGCACGGATCAATGGACTAGCTTCTCCGAACCAAGGCGGTTCCCTCTCGTCCTAAAGCCGGTGGTCGCGGGCTCCAGGCTCAACAAGGTCCTCATCGATGGTGGAAGCGGGCTCAACGTCCTTTTCACCAAGACCTTGAAGAAGATGAAGCTCGACATCACCCACATGCTCACCAAGAGCGCCTCGCCCTTCTACGGCATCGTCCCCGGGAACGCGGCTATCCCACTTGGCTCAGTGGTCCTGCCAGTTACCTTTGGGGAATCTCGGGACAACTATCGTACCGAGTACGTCAAGTTTGAAGTCGCGGACTTTGAGACGTCCTACCATGCCATCCTCGGCAGACCGGCTATCGCCAAGTTCATAGCGGTACCCCACTACACCTACTTGGTACTCAAGATGCCAAGCCCAACAGGTGTACTCTCGCTGCAAGGGGACTTGAAGATCTTGCACGACTGCGACACTGAATCCGTGGAGATAGCCTCTACAAACCAAGTACCCAATGCAATGATGGAGGTCTACGCTGCGTCGAAGAAGCTTGCCCCAAGTGAACTCGACATCCCTGAGAAGTCAGACAAAGCCAACAAGCCTCAGCCAGCTGAGGAGGTTCTGGTCAAGACGATCGACCTCGGGACAGGCGACAGCAGCAAGACCACCACCATCGGGGCCGGCCTCGACCCCAAATAGGAAGACGCGCTCGTCAACTTCCTCCGGGCTAACCGCGACATCTTCGCGTGGAAGCCAGCGGACATGCCAGGAGTGCCCAGGGAGTTGATTGAGCACTGCCTCGACGTCGATCCTAAAGCTACCCCCAAGCGACAACACCTCCGCCGTTTCGCCGATGACAGACGGGATGCCATCAAGAAGGAACTCGCCAAACTACTCGTGGCTGGCTTCATCAGAGAAGTCTTCCATCCTGAGTGGCTCGCCAACCCCGTCCTCGTCCGCAAGAAGAACTCGAACGAGTGGAGGATGTGCGTCAACTACATCGACCTCAACAAGCACTGCCCCAAGGACCCCTTCGGGTTGCCGCGGATTGACCAAGTAATCAACTCCACGGCGGGCTGCGACCTGCTCTGCTTCCTCAATTGCTACTCCGGGTACCACCAGATCACAATCAACGAAGAAGACCAGGAGAAGACCGCGTTCATCACCCCGTTTGGCGCGTACTGCTACACGACCATGTCCTTCGGGTTGAAGAACGCCGACGCCACATATCAACGAGCTATCCAGGCTTGCTTCAAGAGGCAACTCAACAAGAACGTCGAAGCCTACGTGGATGATGTGGTCATCAAGACCAGAAACTCTAGTACCCTCATCGACGATCTTGAAGAGACTTTCGCATCCCTGCGCGAGTACCGCTGAAAGCTCAACCCGAACAAGTGCGTCTTCGGCGTACCTTCGGGCAAACTACTCAGCTTCATCATCAGTCAGCGCGGCATCGAAGCCAATCCCGACAAGAACTCCGCCTCACCAGCATGAAAGCTCCCACGTGCATTAAAGACGTCCAGAGCTGACCGGGTGCATGGCGGCCTTGAACAGATTCATCTCGAATCTTGGAGAATGAGGGCTCCTCTTCTTCAAACTACTCAAGCACCAAGAGAAGTTCGTGTGGACTCCAGAGGTGGACCAAGTCCTTGCCCAGCTAAAGGACTTCCTATCGAAGCCACCAGTCCTCACGGCTCCTCGCAAAGGCGAGCAGCTACTGCTCTATCTCGCTGCGACTACTCATGTGGTCAGTACTGCCATCATCGTCGAGCGGCAAGAAGACCGCCACACCTATCTAGTCCGGGGCCGCCCGCCTACTTCGTCGGGCCGAGGTCCTCGTCGCAGTCCAAGGCACGTTATCAGCCTGTGCAGAAGCTCCTGTACGCAGTACTCATCACCTCGCGGAAGCTACGACACTACTTCCAAGAGTACTCGATCTCCGTTGTCACCGACTACCCGCTCGGCGACATCCTGCGGAACCAAGATGCTACTGGAAGAATTTCCAAGTGGGCAGTCGAACTCGGCGCCCTCACCATCGACTTCAAGCCACGCACAGCCATCAAGTCGCAAGCACTAGTCGACTTCATGGCGGAGTGGCGGGAGAATCAGCTACCTACTCCAAATGAGCGACCAGAGCATTGGGTGATGTACTTCGACGGCTCACTCAACCTTGAGGGCGCAGGTGCAGGGGTACTCTTGATCTCTTCAACGGGTGAACAACTCAAGTACGTCCTGCAGATCTTCTGGAAGGTCTCAAACAACGAAGCCGAGTACGAAGCTCTACTACACGGGCTCCTCCTCGCGGCTTCACTTGGCATCAAGCGGCTACTAGTCTACAGCGACTCTGCAGTGGTCATCAACCAAGTCAACAAGTCCTGGGACCGCAACAAGGAGAACATGGACGCCACTGCCTAGAAGTCCGCAAGCTCGAGAACAAGTTCTATGGTCTCGAGTTCCACCACATCGTCCGCGACAACAACGTTGCAGCGGACATCCTGTCGAAGCTTGGTTCTACTCGCGCTCAAGTACCAGCGGGTGTCTTCGTCCACGAGCTTCACGTGCCATCCATCCCGGAGCCGGCGCCACCGACCACTGTCCCAGCGCATCCACCGGCTGGCCAGGAGGTCATGATGATCGACGTGGACTGGAGGCAACCCTTCATCGACTACCTCAGCGAGCAGAAGATTCCCTCGGACAAGAACTTGGCCGAGCAGCTCATCCGCCGCGCCAAGTCCTGCGTCCTCGTCGGAGACAAGCTTTACAGACGGGGCGCATCTTTCGGAGTACTCATGAAGTGCGTCCCCAGACAAGAAGGCAAGGACATCTTGGAGGAGATCCACAAGGGCGTCTGCGGCAACCACGCGTCTTCTCGCACGCTGGTCAGCAAGGCCTTCCGACAAGCTTTCATCGGCCCACGCCTTGGGTGACGCTGAAGAACTCGTCAGAAGGTGCCAAGGGTGTCAGTACTTCGCCAAGCAGCAACACGTCCCGGCCTACAAGCTAGTCACCATACCGCCAACCTGGCCTTTCGCCTGTTGGGGGATCGACATGATTGGGCCACTGCCAACTGCACCAGGTGGATTCAACAGAGTATTGGTGGCCATCGACAAGTTCACCAAGTGGATCGAGGTCTAGCCAGTCACATGCCCCAAGGCTGACAGAGTACTCGACTTCCTGGATGAACTCGCGCATGACTACGGACTACCCCATCGCATCATCACAGACCTGGGCTCCAACTTCAACAACCACCAGTTCTGGGAGTACTGCGAGAACAGCAGGATCGACGTCCGATACGTCTCAGTTGCCCATCCTCGGGCCAATGAACAAGTCGAGCGCGCCAACGGGATGGTGCTCGACGCTCTCAAGAAGCGGCTACACGACGCTGCTAACTCTAAAGGAGGCAAGTGGATCAAGGAACTACCCAATGCACTCTGGGGGCTACGTACTCAGCCTTCCAAGCCAACGAGGCAATCCCCTTACTTCCTGGTCTACGGATCCGAAGCAATCCTCCCTGCCGACGTCATATGGGATTCACCAGCAGTGGAGCACTATGGCGAAGGCGTCTTTGAAGACAGCAGACGAGTTGACATCGACGGACTCGAAGAAGCTCGTTGCGCTGCCCTCGTCCAATCAGCAAGGTACCTGGAGGGTATCCGACGCTACCACGATCGCAACGTCAAGGAAGGCTCCTTCAACGTTGGTGATCTCGTCCTCCATCGCATCCAGAACATGGAAGGACTACACAAGCTCAGCTCACCCTGGGAAGGTCCCTTCACAGTTGCAAAGGTGACCGGACTGGGCTCCTATCGCCTCCAGACACTTGAAGGCGAAGACGTCAACAACTCGTGGAACGTCGACCAGCTCTGTCGGTTATACGCCTAGTCTACACGACTACCCTAGGGCTCGAGTCTACGCGACTACATCAAGACCCCTCCGCCGTAAGCGGCCTCCGGGTCCAGGCACTAGTCTCCGGACTACTTCTTCGCTGTAAGCGGCCTCCGGGTCCAGGCACTAGTCTCCGGACTACTCCTCTCCAGAATCCAGCCCATGCGGCTACCTACGGATCCTGGGCTGCGATGAGCGACAAAGGACTCTAGCAGCGGTCTACTGAGAGACCATGTACTTCTAGATCCAGCCTATACGGCTACTTACGGATCTACTGCTGTAAGCGGCTACTCGCCCTAGCACTACTTAGCCGTAGGCGGCCTCCGGGTCCTGGCGACTACTCTGTAACTACGGCCCTGGCCATCCAGGTGTACTTCTTCAGTAATAAAGTTTGATTGTTCATCAACTGCTTTACTGTCTTCTTCCCTCTGCGGGACTACTGCCGAGTACGACTACTCGCGACAACTCCACGATGGGACTCCGCACTCTGAGATCGCGACAACGAGTACTCATTGATGGAAACTTTTCTTCATTAATACTTAAACAATTACAATTGTTTTTGTACAACTACTGCTACGAGCTAACTATTACAGGACTACTGGAGATTAAGTTTTTTGTCGACTTGATCCGCAATGGGTGCCATCTGCTCCAGCAGCTCCGCATACTGCTCATCGCTACAGTTGGTGGCTAGTCCACCAGCGACTACGTCTACGGGAGCCTTCGGAAAGTACGACTTCATGAAGGCTAGCACTTGGTTCAGGATGGACTTCGCCAAGTGCTTCACGTAGGCCGCCAGCCAGCTGGGGGCTTCCTTCAACCGATCCACCAGCGGCGCTATCTTGGGACCGCCAGGGTGAGGCACCAGCAGCCTCGCGATGGGGAGCGCGGCTTCTTCAAGCTCCTTGAGTTGGGCCCGCAGCTTCTCACAATCCTCGTTCAGCTTCTGCAATGATTTGTAGCAGTTGACGAGGTCACGGTCTGATGCAATATGGAGCTCCATGTGCCTGTCACACTCGTAAGCAAGCTCCTTATAATCTAACTCCAGTACCTGGCGGGCCTCCTGCTCTCGGTAGAAGAGATTCTTCAGATCAGTCTCTGAAGTCTTCAGCTGCTCTACCCGAGTCTCAAGCTCTGCAAACAACAAGGCACAGCGGGTTAGACTACCTCTCGACCTCCAACAAGTACTCAACAAGACAAGTGGTGTACCTTTGTTCTTGTTGCGAAGCGACTTGTTCTTCCGCACCAAGTCGCCGCTCTTCGTCTGCATCTCCTAGATGTCATTATGGTACTTGGTGAAGGCGGTATCCAGCTTTGACTGCATGGCGGCGACGTGCTTCCGAGACTTCAAGAGTTGATCCTCCAGCGTCTCGGCCCGAAGCACCGCGTCGTTGTACCCCTGAAGCATCTCCGACTTCAGGCGGGACCTCTCAGCGATGTCCTGCGCAGACAAGACACATCAGATGGGTACTCAACACTAAAGGATTGACTACTCAAGGGTGATGACTACTCACCTTCATCCACTGTTCGGCTTGTCGCACCGCTTCCAGGTTCCGGGCCACCGTTGCCGGATCGACCAGGTCGTCCGCCAACAACTCGATCCCGCCACGACTACTCGTAGCGGCTTCGGTCATCAGCGTCGAGCGGATGGGCTCCGCGTCTTGGATCTTCGGTGAGCGGACGACCACCTCCAGAGCGGGTTCTGGCGGTGTGTCGTCCTCTCCTCCTCTAGTCGTCGCGACGGCTTCCCCGGCGACCACCTCCATCGGCTCGGAGGCTTCTACGGCTGCCTCCTGAGTCTCTGGTGCCACGTCCTCTATGGGCACCGCCGACGGGATATCGCTCCTTTCGGCCTCGGCACCTGTCGACAGAAAGACAAGTGTATCAGTCAACATGCAACTACGACTACTCTACTAGGCACTTCGACTTCAGCAGAGTACTCACCTTCAACTACGCTGGCTTCGGACAACGCAGCCTCAGCGGCCAGCACTTCGGGCTCCGCCTGAGGGGCGGGAGCGGACTCCTCAGCGGGTGGCGCGGCTTCTTCCTTCGCCACCGCTACAGAGGGTTCATCCCCCTCCCAGGACAGGTCCGTCGATGTCCTGCAGAGTACACAAGCCGATTGTCAATCAAGCACGACTACCACATCAAGTACTACTCGGGAAGATCCAACACTTACAAGCTTGACCGGACCACCGTCACGGTCGGGGCGCCGAGGATGCTGGCGATGTCCACCAGTACAGCCTCGGCGGGCGCCTCCTCCTGCGCCTTTGCGGCCACTGCCTCTTCCGCAGCGGCAGCAGCGGGTTCCGTGCTTTCCTGTGCAGCAGGGGGCTGGCGCTCCATCTGCGCCAAGAGTTCTTCAACAGTGGGGGCTGGGCTACGACTCCCAGCGGCCTCCCCCACCGTGTCCCACTCGCCTTCGTCGCCCTGATCAACGGGCTCCGTAGGCGGCAACTCCTGCAAGCAAGGAAACTTCTTCATCAACAAGTGAACTCGAGACATCAGTACTCGACTACACTACTCAAGATGGCTTACCTCCTAGGACGTGGTCTCTGTGACTTTCAACTTCTTGGCCACGTGCTTGCGGGACGCATTGCACGGCCTCCTCGGTGGCGCGGCCAGACTAGCCTCCAGGCTAGCCGGTTGATCCTGAACGAGAGGGACATGAGGTAGGCCAGGACGGCTGAACCTCGACCGCAGCTGGAAGCGGTCCTGCAACGTCTCCTCGTTGTCGTCCTCCTCGGACGTGTCTTCTACGAAAACGGTGTCGTCTCCTTCGCTGACTTCACGCCGCTCCTTGGCCTTGGTGTTCCCCTCCTCTGGGACCTCAACTTCCTGAGGGGGCGGCGGCGGCTCGGAGACAAACTTCTTCAAGTCATCCTACAAGAAATAACTCATCAGTGCGACTATTCACATGGAATGGGTACTCGACTATGGGTGCGGCTACTAACCTCCTTTGGTGGGCGCGCGGCGGAGTACTCCGGTACGGGGCACGCTGTGTACGGCGGCATATCCTTGAAGATCCGGGCCAGCCTGTCAACAATATCGTCGTCGTCAACTTTGTCTCTAGGCATCCGCGACGTGTCGTCGTCCCCAGTGTACTCGTACCCCAGGGTGTTGCGAGCCATCAGCGGCTGCACCATGCGCTTCATGAAGCTGAAGGCCACGTGCTCGGCCCTCAGCCCGGCTTCCCTCAGCGCCTTAATCCGCGCCAACAACTCGGGCAGCTGGATCCCTTCTTGCATCGTCGGCTCCGTGTTCCATCAAGGGCGATGCTTGGGCTGCTTCCCACTCGGCTTCGGCAGCCCCGGATGGTGGTTCATGACGTAGAACCACTTGGCCTTCCAGTCCTGGTTGGAGTCTATGAGCTTGTACGAGAGGTACTGCTCGGTGGCGTCCTCCCGCATCTGGATCCCCGCCCCGCCGACTACCCGCAGGTTGCTAGCACTGGGTTACGGCTTCACCCGGAAGAACTTCCGGAACAAAATCCAATGGGGCTTGATCCCCAGAAAGGCTTCGCAGAAATGTACGAAGACAGCAGTGTGGAAGATACCGTTGGGGTTGAGGTTGAGGTACTCGGCGCCATAGTACCCCATGAGCCCCTTGAAGAAGTCGCTCGCCGGGAGAGAAAGTCCGCGCTCCGCGAACCGCGCGAACATCGGGATCTCATCTGGATTCTTCTCCATCAGGTACGGATCCCCGACGGCGGCCCTCCACATGTCCACCTCCTTCTCGCGCAGGAATCCACTGTTGAGAAGCGTGAGCAAGTCTTCGGTCTTCGCCTTGGACTTCTTCCACTCACGGTTTGGATCTGGCCGCGGGGGGGACACCGGCAGTGATGTCCCTGCGGTAGATTCGGCGGCCTCCTCACGGCCCCTTTTCTTCCCGCCGGCGGCCTTTGTGGTCTTCGACAGAGATGGCTTCATCCTCCAAGTGCACGGTGTCTTCACGCGCATTCGCTCAGGGGCTACTGTGATGGCTTTTTACGGCGGCGCACCCAGATCTACGTTTCACTCAGCGGCGGCGGCGTGCACTGGTGGCGATTTCTGGCCAAGATCTGCTGGGAATGGCTACAGCTGCGTAGGGTGAAAAACCCAAAGGGTTTTGGCTTCTATTTATAAGTCAAAACGGCCCCCCAACGGCCGGATGGATAAGTCCGCGCTCGGGCCGACTCGGCGGTCGCGCGTGACCTTTCAACTTCAACTAGTCGACGCGCCTCACCTCGGGGGCTCGGCTACTTCTACTCGACATCCTGGGAAGCGGCAAGATTCAAGAGCATCTCAGGACACATTTTACAAGATGACCCTTCAATTCGAGAGGAAGTACTCGACTCAAGGCTCGGGGGCTCCGTGCCACGTGTCCTTCGGTTTCTTCTCCGGATTTTTCGGGATATTCTTGCCAAAACTTCAGATGGACCCTCAGCCAGAGTCTACAACTGTGACAACCCGCCCAGGAAAATACCGTACTATCGCCTAAGACCGATCCACTTTGGTCATTAAGTAATAGTAAAGTATCATCCCATCATTGGTTGCCGGGTTAACACCCGGTAAATCACTTGGACATCGAACAGAGGATCGACACATGCATTAAAACTCACGCGAAGGCGAGTCCAGAGTACAACATGAATTAAGCATTTTATTACAAACCATTGTTCCTGACATGGAGTAAAGGTTTAGAGTTTGAAAACAGCAGAATTAAAATAACTATCGCAACGGTAAACATCACAGGAGGCCATCCGTGATGTCATCACTTGTCGTCACCCATCCGGTCAAACACACCTGCGACAACAATTTTAAAGCAAGGCTGAGTATACTAATACTCAGCAAGACTTAACCGTCGGGTGATAACTACATCACCGAACTCTAGACATGAAAGGCTTTGGGCCGGTGGAGTTCCTTTTGCTGAACAGCTACTAAAAGTAGATCCTTACTTTCAATCTTTTAGCACAAGTTCTAGTTGATTACCATTTCTAAATGTACCATCTAATTCAATCAGGAATTGGACAAGCAATTAATTCATACAACAATATTCCTCGAGTTCCATCATTATGGGATATCATGGCCAGTTGATTAAGCAGTCTCGGATAACGGTGAGAGGCCGACAATCGATTGATTTAAACCTTGCAAGGTAAACCCAAACACACGGTAGGCTGCCCACAAAGGGACAACTTTCCCAGGCTGTTTCCAAAAATCTTCGGGTTGGGATCGAATCTTACAGTCCTTGGTGCAGGCTATTCGGCATACCCGCGAGGTACCCGGAGTCACCATACACCACCCTTCCCGGTAGCTAGCCGGTTAGGAGATTTCTCAAGAGTAGTAATGGTAGGATCCCTCGCCGCCTCGTTAAGGTACTAGGCTTACCGGTCCCGTTCCCGGTGAATGTTTAGTACGTTCAAAAGCTTAGCCCACGAAAGCCACTGGACCGGAGCCCAATCCCATGCTCTTACCACATGAGCAATCTATTTAAGGATATCTTATGATTCCTATCTAGGAACCTATTCTCGCGAGTGACGAACATCACTCGACTTCTATCGGGTCCTATAGCATAGCAGCTATCGACCTAGCATACTAGTGATAGAGCATAGGTACCTAAGGATCATGCATCTAGGGTTTCAATTCAACTCCTGAAACGTAAATGCACAATCGATGCAAACATAATTGCATAATTTTAAAAGACGGGGTTAATGATCCGGGGCTTGCCTTCACTGGCAAGGATGGCCTTGGGCCCTTCTGGACTTGGGTCCAGGTCTTGAGCTATGTCCACGCACGGCAGCTCTTTGACGGCACCTTCGTCTCCTCCTCCCGGCACGAGCGTACGCCAACTGGCGGGAAGATCTACACGAAGATGCAATGCAGGATTTATTTGATGATTTTTAATTTAATTAACCACGAACCAATAACTGACAACCAAGGGGCGTATTAGTTGGACACATTCACCTAGATAAGAATACATTTAGCATACTCTTCCAAAAAGAAACCGTTTGCAATTCTTTATTAGATATTCTTTTTTATGATGACTGTACATATATATGTAATTAATTTAATTAAACTTCACAAACAGTAGTGGGTGGGTACGTTTAACTTTTTAACATGATTTGCAACCATACACAAGATTAATTAAGATGGGTTGATGATTTTTCTCAATTAATGACTATTAAGCCCTTATTGACCACATAGCTTTTATTCATGAAATTAATTAATAAAATTCAGTGGAAGGGTGTGTTACACTCTAAACACCTATAACAAGCCACTAGACACACATGCATGCTTTGGATCACCATAAATTAATTATTTTTGAAAATAACAAAAGCTAGCTAGATGGACAAGGTAAATGCACACAAAAATAATTACCCATCAAAATGATCCAAACTTTCTCACATGTTATATGGCCCAAAACTAGCCTATTGGTGCAGCACATATACCTAGAACTATTATGGAACTTGAGTTATGAATTTTTGAAGAAAATCAAGCATAATTCAAGAATAATTATTTCTAGTATCTATAAAATTGTGACTATTTCACCAGAGGTGTGTTTTGGAATGAAAAGACAGTGTGCACAAGTTGAGCTCAAAAACATAAATATTTTTAGCTAGAAAACTCATTTATGCAGATCTGGCAGAGATGGAAAAACATTTTTATAAACAGATTTACAACATAACTTTGTGCAATTTTTGGCATAGGAGCTAGTCATTACCTAACACACAACATATCCAAAAATTAGCTACAGAGGATTTATGGTTTATGAGATATTGCAGATCTAAGTTTTTCACATTTGTATTTTTCATGCAAACACTAACAGGAATTAGCCCAGGCAAGAATAACAAAAGTTGTAGGATAATTCACCATGAATCCAACAAAATTGGTTTTGCATTTTTCTGATTTTTCTGTGATTTTCTACGCAATTTACAAGAATCAGCCAAAGGGTTTTACTATTTGAGTTAACCTTTTGCAGTGAAGCCCTTGGAAAGATTGTTGGCTTTGCAATGTGGCCCCTGGGCGCGGCTGGCCGGCGCGGGTGAGCCAATTCCGGCGAGCTCGCCGGTGCTCGCGGCTGGGGAAGGACGGGGAGGAGGTCTAGGGTTACTAGGGGCTCGATTTGGGGTGTTGGACAGGGCGGAGGTGGCTCCGGCGAGCAGCCGCCGGCGGCCAGGGAGGGGCGGCCACGGTGGGACTGGTTCCGGCGAGGCAGCGAGACCAGCGGCGCAACCAAGGGAGGGGGAAGCTTCTATGGGTTCTAGACGGGCGTTGGCTAGCTGGAACAGCGATGGAATAGAAGGAAAGGCGACGTGCATTGAGCAGCCCCCATGGCGGCCGGCGGCGGCATGGAGCAGTGGGGGGGGAGGGCTTGTGCGTTGAGGGGAGGGAAACGACGCCTAAATAGCGACGTGGGAGCCTCCTCGCGACCGGCGGATGGACGAGAGTGCCTTGGGGCGCGCGCACGCCGGACGACAGAGCAAGGACCGCCGGTCCATGGCGTGCACGTACGGCGGCTCGGTTTTCAGGGCGTTCCCGGTGTTCGAGGCATCGGGAGGCGAGCCGTGACCTCGGGAAGGCGCGGGCGACCTCGGGGACACGCACCGGCGGGGCTCCGGACGTCGAGGCGGCGGCGACCCGACGCGGGCGCGCGCGCGGCGCACCGGCCGGCGCGACGTCGTGGCGCGGCCTCGCTCTGGCTCTGCACATTTTAGACTGAGCAACTTCCAGCACGAATTTCTCCCAAAATTTGAACACAAGTGCACAAGACAATGAATAGGAAAGTTGTAGATCTAACTACCCTCTACAACTTTTGTAAAGGCCGTCTAGTGTTTTTCTCGACGGATTTTGCAGGAACGTCGTGCCAACTTTGAATGCCGGCATGTCCCTGTGAACAGGAGGTGCTGTCAATCAATCGAGTTTTTCACCAATTTCCACTCAAAATTTGAAATGCCAATCTCAATGAAAGTTGTGTCCCTCAACAAGATGGACAACTTTCATAATGGTAGATTTTGAAGTGTTTAGGTGAATTTTGGAGAACGCGGCAAAAGTTCCAGACGACATTCGTTGACGTCAGCGGTTAAGCCGGTTTTGACCGTGTCTTTGGCCAAGGGTCCACCACGGGTGTGTGTAGGCTTGGTCAAGGGGTTCATTGGGGTTCATTGGCGAGGTTTTCGGGGTGATGACCCAGGTTGACCTAGGTTTGACCGGTGTTTGACTGGTTTGACTCGGCTGATCCGGTCATTAGCGTCAATGACGGTAATTAAAAACCTGGGGCGTCACAACAACTCAACCTAAGGCTCGGGGGCTACTCCATATGGAGTGCGGAGACACCGGCAGCGATGTCCCCGCGGCAAATCCAGCGGCCTCCTCGCGAGTCCTCTTCTTCCCACCAGTGGCCTTCGAGATCTTCGATGGCGAGGGCTTCATTCTCCAAGTACACGGCGTCTTCACGCGCATTCGCTCGGGGGCTACGGCGGTGGTTTCCTACGGCGGTGCGCTCGGATCTACAATCCTCTCAACGGCGGCAGTGCGCACTGGCGGTGTTTCCTGGCTAGATCCGCTAGGAATGGCTGCAAATGCGTGAGGTGAAAAACCCTCAGGGTTATGGCTTCTATTTATAAGTCAACAGCGGCCCCTCCAACGGCTGGATGGATAAGTCTGCGCTCGGCTGACTCAGCGGCGGTGCCTGACTCTTCAACTTCTACTAGTCGACGCGCCTCATCTCGGGGGCTCGGCTACTTCTATTCAACTTCCTGGGTAGTGATAAGACTCAAGAGCAACTCAGGACACATTTTACAAGATGACCCTTCAATTCGAGAGGAAGTACTCGACTCAAGGCTCGGGGGCTCCTTGCCACGTGTCCTTCGGTTTTTTCTCCGGATTTTACGGGATATTCTTGCCAAAACTTCAGATGGACCCTCAGCCAGAGTCTACAACTCAACCTAAGGGTCAGGGGCTACTCCATATGGAGTGCGATTTTGCAATCTCACTTCCATATCAGTTTCAGCTTCAAGACAACACGGGCATTGTTGAAGACCTTCAAGGGCAGCACTCGAGGACGCTTGGGACTACTCGAGAAGACTTCAGGATTGCTCAAACATCAGCTAGAGTACATTCCAGCCTCGGGATGCTTCGACTACTCTTGAGGACTTTTGACTTGTAGTACTCGGGGACGCTTGAGGACTACTCATTAAGGCCGTCAAGACTACTTGAAGCTATCCTTCTCGACTACAAAGTACTCGGGGGCTTGTCGTATGGACCTCCCTGGGCCCACTACCTCGGTGGGTACCAGGACCGACAACTCGGTGGGCCCCTGGGACTACCCGACTTGCGCTGCACGGTACCTGATGGCGTGAAGCACAAGGACTACAGAGGAGAAGTACTCGGTTAGGAAGCTGTACATGTCCCGCACTGTATAGAGGACTCCTAGACGTACTCGACTAGTACTCTCTCCCTATTCTGACTTGTAACCCTGCCTCCCGGACTATATAAGGCGAGGCAGGGACCCCTCTATCATCATCTCATCTCACGGCGTAAGATTGCACTATCTTGTAATCGTACCCAATCAATCCAGAGCTACGCAGCATACAGGACGTAGGGTATTATGCACCTCGCGGCCCGAACCTGTCTAAATTGTGTGCCACGTGTCTCTTCCTTCGAGTTACCGATCTCGGCGAGGCCACATTCATCTACTTCGGGTACTCCCCTTAGTAGGTTGCCGGTCTAAAACACCTACAACCCCTACCCGGCGCGCCAACTGTCGGTGCGGAAAGTAGTCCCGACACTAGCTAGTAATGAGCGCTGAGATATGCCTCTCGATGGCCGGTGCTAAGCAACTAAGGACACTTGGTTTATCCTGGTTCCGGCCGGGGCCGTACGTTCAGCAGTAGTGTGCTCACGGCACTGTATTGCTTGCACCGTTGTGCTCGTAGGGGGGTGGCTACAAGCGAGGCGGGAGAGAAGGCGAGGCCTCCAAGTCCCAAAGGTGTTGATTGAGGCAAGTGCCAATATCGCGAGCAGGCGGAGAGCGTGTAAGTGGTCGCTATCCGTCGTCCCGTGTCCCCGTGGCCGGGGGGCTGCCCCTCCTTTTATAGGCCAGGCGTGTCAGAGTAGTGGCGCGGCCCTGTGGCGTCAGAGCATTAAATGCCCGTACGCGCGTGCGAGAACAGGTGCGCGCGGGAGCGTGGGAAAGGCGCGCGTGGGTGCCCTCAAGTGGAGCGGACCCCGCCCGAGGGGGTGCTCAGCCCTCGAGTGAGGCGGACCTTGTTCGAGGGGCGGGGCTGAGCCCTCGAGCGAGGCGGACCCCGCCCGAGGGGGCGTAAGGGCCTCGAGCGAGGCGGACCTCGCCCGAGGGAGCGTCTATCCCTCGAGCGAGGCGGACTTCACTCGAGGGGCGTCCGCTGTGTCGTCCTGGCGGGCCGCGGGGGTGTGACAACCCGCCCAGGAAAATACCGTACTATCGCCTAAGACCGATCCACTTTTGGTCATTTAAGCAATAGTAAAGTATCATCCTGTCGTTAGTTGCCGGGTTAACGCCCGGTAAATCACTTGGACATCGAACAGAGGATCGACACATGCATTAAAACTCACGCGAAGGCGAGTCCAGAGTACAACATGAATTAAACATTTTATTACAAACCATTGTTCATGACATGGAGTAAAGGTTCAGAGTTCGAAAATACAACGGAAATAAAATAAACTAGCGCAACGGTAGACATCACAGGAGGCCATCCGTGATGTCATCACTTGTCGTCACCCTTCCGGTCAATCACACCTGCAACAACAATTTTAAAGCAAGGCTGAGTATACTAATACTCAGCAAGACTTAACCGTCGGGAGATGACTACATCACCAACCTCTAGACATGAAAGGCTTTGGCCGGTGGAGTCTCTTTTGCTGAAAAGCTACTAAGGGTAGATCCTTACTTTCCATATTTTAGCACAAGTTCAAGTTGTTTATCCTTTCTAAGTGTGCCATATAATTCAATCAAGAATTGGACAAGCAATTAATGCATCCAACAATATTCCTCGAGTTCCATCATTATGGGATATAATGGCCGATTGATTAAGCGATCTCGGATAACGGTGAGAGGCCGACAATCGATTGATTTAAACCTTGCAAGGTAGACCCAAACACACGGTAGGCTGCCCCCGCAAGGACAACTTTCCCGTGCCGTTTCCGTCGATCTTCGGCTCGGGAGCGGAACCTACATTCCTTGGTACAAGGTTTTACCGGATCGCTCCCACACGAACGTCCGGACTCACTCGGGTACCACACCGTTGTTGCAAGCGGGGGGGGACACAAGTGCCCCGGGTTTAGTAGGGAAAGGTTCCCTTACCGCGTCAATCGGGTACTAGGCTTACCGGTCCCATACCCGCATATGTTTAGTACGTTCAAAAGCTTAGCCCACGAAAGCCACCGGACCGGAGCCCAAATCCCATGCTCTTACCACATGAGCAATCCATTTAAGGATATCTTATGATTCCTATCTAGGAACCTAATCTCGCGAGTGACGAACATCACTCGACTTCTATCGGTCCTATAGCATAGCGGCTATCGACCTAGCATACTAGTGATAGAGCATAGGTACCTAGGGATCATGCATCTAGGGTTTCAATTCAACTCCTGAAACGTAAATGCACAATCGTAGCAAACATAATTGCATAAATTTCAAAAACAGGGTTAATGATCCGGGGCTTGCCTTCGATGGCAAGGTTGGCCTTGGGCCCTTCTGGACTTGGTCCAGGTCTTGCTCTACAACGACGTGGTGCACGTTTCCGTCAGCTCCTCCGTCTCCTCCGTCCGGCACACGCGTACAGCTACCGCTCGGAAGATCTATACAATGATGCAAGTGCAAGATTTAATTGACGGTTTTAATTTAATTAATCACAAACAACGAAAGACAACCATAGGGTGCATTAATTGGACACATTCACCTAGATAAGAATACATTTAGCATACTCTCCCTAAAAAGGAACAATATGCAATTCTTTATTAAACATTTGAATAAAGGTTCTTATTATACTTATCATTTCATGTGAAAACTTCATTTCCGTTTATCTTCTCCAATAAAGGTGTAATTAATATTTTTATTTATTAATTAATTTCTTATTAGTGATGATAATTAATTATATTTTATTTGTATTAAATAATACTTTTCCCAAAAAGGAAAAAGAATTAAATAAGGGCTTTTCTTTATTTAATTCCTCTTTAATATCGAAAAGGGCTTTCAAGCTTTTTATTAAGCAATTAAATTATCAAAAATTAAAGAAGTGTTTCTTAAGCCTACTAGCACCTATCCTGGTCCATTGGACCCACATGTAAGTGTTGGATGCTAGGAAATTAAATATTATTGAAAATAACAAAGACTAGCTAGTGATTCAAAGTAAATGCATATAAAAATAAATAAGCCTCAAAATGATCCAAACTTTCTTGTGCATGCTCTCTGGTCCTAAACAAGTCTAAAAAGCCAGCACGTTCACATGGAACCTCTACTGAACTTGGTTTATTAATTTACAAAGGAAAACATGCATAAATCAATAATAATTATTTCTGTTAATCCAAAAATCATGATTAATTCACAAGATGTGTATTTTGGTATTACAAGACAGTGTGCACAAGTTGGGGTCAAAAACATAAATATATTTAACAACAAAAATCACTTATGCAGATCTGCCTGCAATAGAAAAACATTTTTATAAAAAGATTTACATTATAACTTTGTGCAATGTTTGGCATAGGAGCTAGTCATGACCTAACACACAACATATCCAAAAATTAGCTACAGAGGATTTATGGTTTTTGAGATATTGCAGATCTAGGGTTTTCACATTTGTATTTTTCATGCAAAAACAAAAAGGAATTAGCTCAGGCCAGAATAACAAAAGTTGTAGAATAATTCACAACGGATCTAACAAAATTAGTTTCACATTTTTCTGAATTTTCTGTGATTTTCTACGCAATTTACAAAAATCAGGAAAACTGCAACACTATTTGAGATATACATTTGCAGGGAGGCCCTCAGAAAGATCTTCTCTTTTGCAATGTGGCCCCTGGGCGGACCGGCCGGCGCGGCTCGCCGGAATTGAGACACTCCGGTGAGGGATTCGGCCGGGGGATGGGTGGGGAAGGTTGAGGGGCTCACCAATAGCCGGTTTGTGACCGTAGATGGATGGGGAAGCACTGGTGGGCGGCCATCCACCGGCGGCCAGGGAGCACCGCCGCGGAACGCCTTGGTATGGGCGTGGTCCGGCCCGGGGAGGCGGCGCGGTTGGTGCCGGGCGGTTGGGGAGGCCTTGCGGCACGGCTATGGTGCACCGGACGCGGCCAATTGCGCTAGAGGAGGGGTGCTCGGGAGTGGCGCACGGCGAGACACGACGTGCGGCGGCGTGCACGAGCCGGCCGTCCCGCGGCCTTTAAAGGCGGGCACGACCGGCGCCGCGGTGTGGGGGCGGCTTCCTCGGAGTGCGCACGCGGCCTTGGCGCGCGCGCCTGGCGGGGAGGAGCGAGACGGCGACCGCGGGGTCAAGCGCGACGTGGTACGGCGCGGTACGACGCAGTAAAGACGGCTCGCGTTCCAAGGACAGCAGACGCGAAGGGGACCACGGCCCTGACCTCGAGGCGGTGGGGAACGAGCCGCACGCATGCCGAGGCGGGCGCGACCGCCGGAGCACGGCGTGCGACGCGGACCTCGCCGGCGGGGTGCCGGCACGCCGGCGGCGCTCTGGAGCGCGGTCGCGCTGGTTTTCAGCCGGTCAACGCGACTTTGACTGCGTTTTTCTCCAAAAAGTTGAATAGAAGTGCACAAGGTGGTGAATAGGAAAGTTGTAGATCTAACTACCCTCTACAACTTTTGTAAAGGCCGTTTAGTGTTTTTCTCAACGGATTTGGCAGGAACGTCGTGCCAACTTTGAATGTCGGTCTGTTCTGAAAACAGGAGGTACTGTCAGTCGATCAAGTTTTTCACCAATTTCCACTCAAAATTTGAAATGCCAATCTACATGAAAGTTGTGTCCCTCAACAAGACGGACAACTTTCATAAAGGTAGATTTTGAAGTGTTTAGGTGAATTTTGGAGAACGCGGCAAAAGTTCCGGACGACATTCGCTGACGTCACTGTGCAAGCGGGGTTTGACCGTGTCTTTGACCACGGGTTGACCACGGGTGTGTGTAGGCTTGGTCACGGGGTTCAATAGGGTTCAATGGCGAGGTTTTCGGGTGACGGCACAGGTTGACCTAGGTTTGACCGGGGTTTGACCGGTTGACCTGGTCATTAGCGTTAATGACGTTAATTAGAAAACTGGGGCGTCACAGGGGGCCACCAGGGTCGTGGTTGTGTTGTGCATGTGCTTTAGGTGCGCGAGTTGATTCGTGTTTTGTTTTTGCAGGTTTTAAGCGGGTTTCGCCCGATTATTTAGGGGGCCCTCATGGCTGTCCCCGACAGGAGTGGATTTGCGATCTTCCCCGGCGGCCTCCACGGCTCCACGACCTGAGGATCCTGCTCGCGGACGGCGACGCCGTGAGCGCGGAGGTGACCCGGAAGCTACTTGAGCGGCTCGACTGCGAGGTGGTGCTGGTGTTGTCGGCCGCCGATTGCCTGAGCTTGCTGGCGAGCGTCGAGCCGCCATTCCAGCTGGTGGTTCTCGACCTCAACGCCGTGGCGATGGATTGGTAGGAGGTGGGCCTCAGGATCCGGGAGCTTAGCAACACCTGCTGGCTGGTGGTCCTCGACCGCGTGTGCGAAACATGCGGACGGGCTGGAGTCCTGTGCGGCGGCCTCGATTTCTCCGGCAGCACGCGGGAGCCAACGACCCAGGCTATGCGCGAGGGGAAGCGCTCCACTGCTGCAGCCTCTCCTCCTTTGCGCGAAGGGATCATCTGCATACAACATTTTTGCAGATGGGCGACGAGAACTCGCTGGAGATGGTCTTACCCGCCTGCGTACCCACTCTCAATGCCGCCCGCAGATCACGGCGCTAGGAATGCAAGCGGGGCGGCTCGCGGCTGCCCGCCCCGCGTCCGCACGAGCCACAATTCTTGCTGCGGGCTCATGCGGCAGCCCGCATGGAGCCGCTTTCCTTGTGCGGGTGTTGCGGCTGCCCGTGTGCGTCCGCTAGCTATACAACGCGGCAGGATGGCACTCTGGCAGCCCTGGCGGAGACCGTTCGCTAACACCGAGAAAAGCATCATCAGCCTTGCGTCCGTGGCTCCGTTGCCTCTGTTCCGTCCACCATAGTTGTCGCACGCTACATCATCGCAAGCTACAAGTCATCAGAAAAATTAAAAATAGCAGATGAATCGAGTGAATTGAATGTTGGGGAAAGGAATGCCATCAGTGGCAAAATCAATTCAGTCAAAGTGGCAGGATAGCACTCCGTCGCACTCCAAATCCTGCTCTGCAGAACGAGATAGATGTTAGTGCTGGGCGCAGCTTCTGTTTCCTCTACCTCCGCGTTCGAGGGACAAGCAATATGATGATGTCGTCGGTAGGTTCTAAGATCAGCAACAATGGCGGTGTTGGAAATAACAGTAATTCAGTGACACAATAATTAATTCCGACAACTAGAAAAAGATCTACAACATGTATGAGAGTAATATGATCTATTACTAGCACTACGAAACGAGACAAACGCTTGTAATCTAGTGCTAGCAACGGCGAGAAACATAAGAACGAACAGAAGGGAGAGGAGGCGAGGACGAAGACGAAGCGGACCCGCGGCGAGGACGTAGGCGACGGAGATCCGACGAAGGGGAAGAAGACGTCCGGCGAGCGGTCGACGGCGCTTCCCAAAAACCTTATACGTCCCCTACCCCGTGCGGGGACGCGAGGAGACGTGGGCTTCGGAGCCTCGCTCTCCCGACGCGGTGGCAAAAGGAAGCCGCGCACCCGCAAGCACGAGGGTGGGAATTTGGCGGAGCATTCACGCGCATGTCGTGCGCCCGCGCCCGCCCGCCCCCCGGCGGGGCGAGCGAGCGCGTGTGTTTCTTTCTTTTCCCTCTCTCACCAATAGCTCAACAAGGAGGGAGAGCTCACCTATTTAAGTTGGCTCTCGCTCCTCCTGGCCAAGCAAGTGGGACTAAAGTCCCCCACCATTGCATACATGTGTGTGATGGGCCTTTGGGATTTCACTAGGAATATTTGGGCCAAGGCCCAAATCTTCTAACAGGCGGTCCTCTTGGAGAGCAGGGCAGCGGGCAGTTCGCTGTAGAAGGAGTGGAGGCACGACGACAACAGATGAAGCTGCTCGTCACTGCGGAAGTCCACGAGCTAGACGACACACTCGATTGCGATGTCGGCCTTGCGGGCTTGCGGCGCCGCCGGGCACCGCGGGCAGAATCGCATGGTCCGCTTCAGCGATGCGGGTTTCGCGGCGTGGACATGTGGGTTCGCGGTGCGGGTTCCGCTGGCGGGTTGGCGGCAAAACCCGCCCCGCATGCATATATACACGGCGCACTCCGGGTTCGTTTCCTTCCAGCCGCGGTCGTCCCTCCCTCCATCCCTGCGCCCCCACCCCACGGCCAGTCCGATCCACCGCCACACCGAGGTCCTCCCGCCGCCACCCCTTCTCCTCTCGACCTCTCCTCTACTCGCGACGCCGACTGCCTGCTGGGATACCCCCATGGAGATCACGACCATTCGCTCCCCGGTGGCCAGATCCAGCAGGAAGTTGTTGCGAGCGGCGGCGCGAGGGCGGGCGAGCTCCCCCGCCGGGGAGCGGCGGTGTGGTCTCCTCGGGGCGTGCTTCCCCGCCGTCTCTGCGGACCGGGAACCGGCTGGGGCGCGCGGGCGTGCCGGCCTCCCCCTCGCCGTCGTCATCGTCCAGCCACGAGGCTCCACACTGCTGCTCCTCCTCGGCGGCCGGTGCGCCGGCGGGTCATAGTCCCCGCCTCCTCCTCTTCGCACCACGGTGGGTCTCTCCTCTCCCTCCCAACCTCCTCCCAGATCCGGCGCGGCGGCCCGAGCTTCTCCCCACCGGTGGCTCAGGGGACCAGCCGCCACGGACGCCGCCGTCGTCGATGACGCCGACGCGGCGTGGAGTGGAGGGTAGCAAGCCGACGCGGCGTGGAGTGGAGGGTAGCAAGCCGCCTCGGCAGCTCCCCCCACGAACGGCACACGACATGCCGTAGGCGCCACCCGCACTCTGCGCCCACGGCATCGCCGGATGCACGGCCGCCTCTCCTCTCCCTCGCCTCCATCCCGGGCGTCCACGCCCATGCCGCCCCTGGATGCATATGGGTGGCCACCGGCGGCTCGCGACACACAACTTCAGCGAAACTGCAATCCCCAACCACATGGGCCATGTCCAGTGACAGCTGGGAAGGTGAGGGACGCTTGGGTGGAGGTGATTTGATTTTGGTTGAGGGAGTAGAGAGGATTTGGCCGGTGGGCGGATGTTGGTCGAGCTCTCAGGTCTCAGCTCTAGCTTTGCTTGCCACTGCAATCTTCGGTGTTACCGCCGACAGATCTGCAGACCCACGCTGGTGCCGGTAAATTTATTTCTTCATCTCTTCTCCTATCACCCCCTCACTTAGATTAGATCCACACACACACATGGGTGTTTTTGCTCCTTCTCTAAGATTAAATCACATTTTTATGCTCCTCTCGTAGAATTGTTAAGGATGAGCATACCACTGTGGAGAGTAGGATCCATGTCTGCTGTGCAGGTCTACAAGGACCTCACACACGACGTGAACATGGTTCATGCGTTCATTGAGGTCTGTGCCATGCATATGCCTCTATCCTCCGATCTGAAATTATGTTGCACTGGCACCTTGTTTGTGAATACTGACTAATTTAGTGATCCATAGTGGCAATTCAATTTGGATCACAAAGTTAATTGATGTGAATTTGAGTCTCAGCTATGTTCTGATGTCTGCATTGTTGACTAGCTAGAAGGTAATCATGCTCATTCTTTTTGTAGATTTCACATCATTAATTTGTAAATGGTTGGAGTAGAAATAATAGGTGATTTAAATACAATGCAGTGATGAATTTTGATTATCTGTCTATTCAATTGTTTTCATTTAGTCTTTTTGTTCCATATATGCATAGCAGTTTTGTGACGGTCCTCAATTTTTGTCTATGTGTAAAGCATCTATAAATTCTGATAACATTAGCATTGATAAATTTTATGTAAATAATTTACATGTCACAACTGTATGTAAATGTGGATGGTTATGCTCTTGCTTACTTCTTTTGTTTCCTTTCATTACGTTTCTTTTGTTTCTCCTATTTTTGCTTGTACACTATGCTTTCCACTCATGATAATGGCTACAGTAAGCTACATGCCTGTTTGCCTCTGATGAAACTTGCCTATGCATGCTGCTATCTGAAATGTAATTTACCTTCCTGAACTTGCACTATCATTTGAATTGAAATTCAACTTAGGCCTGATAATTGGCCAGCAGTTTACTATATGATGAGTTGAATGTTTTGGCACTCTTTTCAGGTTGAGGAATCAGAAGCAGCAATGAACTCTACACTCTCTTTCATAATGAAATGGCTAGGGCACAGTTTCAGGAGTTTCATATATGCGAGATTGAGACCGTCTCCAAACAATTCATGTATTTTGAATTGGACAAGGACAACACTGCAAAGAAAAAAACCAAGACTCTCGTAGGCTTCTCAAAATACACGAACGACAGACTATATAACAAAACCACCGATAAGGTTGGAAACACAAATCATCACCGCCTTGCTACTTCTCGAACCTGAAGATGAAGCACGACACAATGGAGGTTTGTATGTTACTGTATCTTGGGCATCTGTGTATTATAAGTTCATTTCAACTTGCCCTACTATAGGAAATTTGTTCATCAGTTTAGAGGATACTAATTGTAGGATTTTTGTTTATTGTTAAGTCATTTCTATAACTTCCTTTACTAGAAGGAGCCACAGTGTGGTATCTGGACTTACAGGCCCACCAGAAGGCCATACCAAGTATCTATGGTCAAATTGTATTGTCTGGTTTGGTGATAGTCGCAATGGCAATTGTGCAGGAGAAGAAGCTGGTTGTGGAGATAAAGAAGACTGCCAAGACTGGAAAAGAGGTGAGTCTGAAGTTATGGGAGATATGTAGTTACCTATCTTCTCCGTCCAAAGTTCTGACAATAGATGATCTGGATTTATGAAGGCGGCAACCAAAATATTAGCTCGACAACTTGTCAGGCTGAGGCAGCAAATCCTCAATTTGCAAGGCACACGGGCACAGATTCGTGGAGTAGCTATTCACACATAGGCATGGATACCTTTCTTTTTTTGAATTTCTATTCTACTTGTGGACAAGAGTAATTTTTTATTACACATCCATTCTTTTTCAGGCAATGCATGCAGGCACTTCAATCTCTGCTGGAATGAAAGGTGCAACCAAAGCGATGGCAGCAATGAATAAGGTATGATGAAATACAATCATGTTAACTGTATCAACACACCCTCTTAAGAAATTCTGCTTGTGAACAATTGTTGGACTGTTGTCGGGAATTCAGGAAAACCTGTCACCCTCGAAACGTCGGGTATTATGAAATTCGTGAAATGAGTTTTCAGGAATCTTAAACCTGCGAAGCCCCGAAGTCGCGAACTTGCGAAGATTTGGAATCTCGAACTTGCGAAGCTCCGAAGTCGCGAACTTGCGAAGATTTGGAATCTCGAACCTGCGAAGCTCCGAAGTCGCGAACTTGCGAAGATCTGGAGTCTTAAACCTGCGAAGCTCGGGAGTCGCGAACCTGTGAAGATCTGAAGCCTTAAACCTGCGAAGCTCCTAAGGTCGCGAACCTGTGAAGATGTGCGAGGCCATGAAATCGGGAGTCTGCGGAATTCGGGAATCCGCTGAACTCCGAGGTTTGGAAGTCACGGCATATGAAAATTTCCTGAATGGGGAGACTCGCGAACCAGCAAAAAGCCAAGTCAAAGACGTTGCCTCAAAAAGTCCGGGTTTGGCGTGTGAACTAGTGGCAAGCTTGTAAATGTATGAGATGTAAAAGACATTCATGTATGTGTTCACATTGGGAATATTCCTTGGATTCGAGGGTACTTTTGGAATGTAAAAGTCCCTTCGTCTCCCTATAAAAGGGGGCGCAAAGGCACGTGTAAAAGGATTCACAACTTTTGAGGTTTGAGGAGTTTTTAGGAGATTCCTTGTCTCCTCTCGCGTCATCAGTGTACTTGAACGTATTCACTTTCCTTCCTCTCGTGTTAGGGGGTCTCATCCGAATTTTTGGATACTCCCAACAACTATCTTCTAAGTGATCTTCTCTATTTCACTGCACATTTCAGCAAATGGAACCGACGAAACAGATAAAGGTCATGAAAGAATTCCAGAAGCAATCAACTCAGCTGGACATGACGGTAATACCATTGACACTATGCCTGATAGTTCATAGTTCAAAATTCGAAGCTGAAAGTCTTGTGTCATGCAATTGATGCTCAGCCTACTTAGTTTCTATATAGACATTGGTGGACCAGAGCACAACAAAAGCATTATAAAGTATAACATAGCCTATACATTGGTGGCCCATCGCCGTCTGCCGCCGCACCTCGCCCCGGGCGCCACCGCCACACCACCCCATGCCACCGCCAGATCCATCGACTCCTCCCAAGGCTGTCGTCCCCGGACCACCCTTGGCCGCCGCCACACCACCCGTCGTCCGACGTGCACCGCCGCAGCCGCCGCCAACACCCCCACCGCCGTCCGTCGAGCGCCGACCCCCGCACCATTGCCGCCGTCGACGCCGTCCCCCGCACCCAAGCCGTTGTCGCTGGACGCCACCGTCCGGAGCCGCCGCCGGACGTCACCGTCCGACGGACTCACCGCCAACACCCCACATGCCGTCGCTCTCCCCCACACCCGAGGCGTCGTCAATGCCCTCCACCTCACATGCGCCGTCGTCGACAGATCAAGAACGGAGAGCAAAACTTGAAGCTCTGATGAAAGTAAGAGCTGAGAAGACAGCGCACATTCAAGAACAACCTACCGAACAGCAAACACATGAGAACGAAGATGATGATGACGTGACCATAGACAGAGAACTAGAAAGAGTTCAGCAGAAGATACAGCAGCTGCAAAAAGAGAAAGAAAAATTCGTAAGCCAATTGCAGGCAAAAAGAAAGATCTCTGAAAAGCTAGAACATCTCAACCAGGCAAGAGAGCAAATTGAAACAATACAAAGAGAGATAGATGGAATGAAACAACAAGAAAACAGTTCACTGTGGCAAGAATCACCACACCAGAACTCTGGACCAACCAGAACCCCAAAAGGAAATTTATTCGTGGGAAATGGAATCTCACAGTTCGTAGATTCTGAATCACCATTATCCATAGGGCTGCAAACTGCACCATGGCCACCGAAGTTCAAACCGGTCTCTCTCCCGAAGTATAACGGCTTTGGAAACTCCAGGCAGTTCCTCATGAGGTATAAATCGGCTGTGAATTCAGCAGGAGGAGACGATGTCGCACTGGCCAAATCCTTCATCATTGCTTGCGAAGGACCAGTCCTGAATTGGTATTCTTTGCTGCCACCGCATTCAGTCTATACCCAAAACAGTTGAAGAACTTTTCATGAACTAGAAGAGTACATCTTGTCTGATGATTATCATCACAAAAGAGTGGCCGAGCGAAATAAAGCACGACAAGGCAACAGAGAAATGACTTGGAGACCACAATCTCAGAATCCACGAAACATCAACAATCTGGAAAATCCTCAGCCTGACCAGAACAGTAGACCAAACACAAGAGGAGGATTCGCACCCAGGGGAAGGGGAAGAGGAAGAGGACCCCCGAGACTCACGAATCACAACCCGAGAGACCCGTACTTCTATTGTTAGTATCATGGAAGAGGACACAACATTGAAGGGTGCCCAGAAACTAAGAAGAACATCACAAGAATTCAGCAAGAGAAAGTTTTGATGAGCATCGCATCCTCAATGCCGAACCAACTACGCCTGAATTTCTGGCAGCCACAGTTCATGAAATCTTGGCAACCCTCTCAGCAATTTTTCCCGCAGTTGCAGGCAATTCAGTCAATTCAGCAACCACAGCTAATTCAAGAAATCTTGCCACCACCACCCGATAGTTCGTCAAGACCAGAATCAAGTTCAAGACCCAAGAACTCGAAAGCCTTGCCATCTTTCGGGACCATCATGCCAATTTCAGGAGGATCAGCTATGGAATTCGAAACTAAGAAGCAAAGAAACAATTATTTCAGGTCTGTGAATACCATCATCAACGACGGTCCAGCTGCGCGACCAGAGTGGGCCAAGGTGCCAATCACTTTCACTTAAGAAGATTTCGAACTGAAATCCGCGATTCATAATGATGCCATGGTCATCGAGGTGAACATAGCCGGGTGGATCATTGGAAAAGTCCTAGTAGACAATGGAAGTTCGGCAGACATTTTATTCTTGAAAACTTTCGAGAAAATGAACCTGAGCCAGCACATGTTACACCCGCCAGAATACCCATTGCAAGGTTTCGGAGGAAAATCAATCAAGCCAGTTGGAAAGATATCGCTTCCTGTATCTTTCGGAGATCTTGACAATGCCAGAACAGAGACTATCATCTTTGATGTGGTCGGCATTTATCACTCATACCTTGCGATTTTCGGCAGAGGCTTCATGAACAAATTCAACGCAGTCATAAGGCAGCAATTCTTGTGTATGAAGGTACCTGCACCCAAGGGGGTTATCACAGTATTCAGCGATCAACAAGAGGCCAGAAACATAGAAAAAGGCCATACCCCAGTCCAGGCAAACGTGTACCAGCTAAAACAGCTGAAGAAAGAAAGGAACCTTACGAAGAGGCCAAGCGGGACAAAGAAAAGATTGAGATAGCAGCTGATGGTGAAACCAAGAAAGTATACTTGGATGACATGCCTGACAGAGCAGTCACAATTGGGGCTCACCTTAATCCCGAAGAAGAGAAAGAGCTCATACAATTCCTGAATAAGAACAAGGATGTTTTTGCTTGGTCAGCCAAAGTTCTGCAAGACGTTGACAGGGACATCATTGAACATGCCCTGGAAACAGATGAAAGAATAGCTCTCAAAAAGCAGAAACTTCGGAAAATGTCCGAAGAAAAAGTGAAAGCAGTTCAAGCCGAAGTTCAAAGGCTGCAAGACGCGAAAGTGATCAGAGAAGTGAAGTATCCAGTCTGGCTGGCCAACACTGTACCAGTGAGGAAGAAGAATGGAAAGTGGAGAATACGTGTAGACTTCACGGATTTGAACAAGGCATGCAAGAAGGACGATTTTCCCTTGGAAAGGGTGGATAAAATCGTAGATGATGCAGCCAATAGTGAGATGCTTTCACCCCTGGACATGTTTTCAGGATATCATCAGATCAGGGTTCGTAAGGAAGACGAAGAAAAGACAAGCTTCATCACACCCTTCGGAACATTTTGTTTCATGAGAATGCCAGAGGGGTTGAAGAATGTAGGATGCACATTTTCAAGAATGATAGCAACAATCCTCCATCCTCAAATTCGGAGAAACATTTTAGCATATGTGGATGACATAGTCGTCAAAAGCGTCCAGAGAAGAGATCATGTTAGTGATCTGGCAGAGACATTTGCGAACTTGAGAGCAGCGAATCTGAAGGTGAATCCTAAGAAGTGTGTTTTCGGCATTCACAAAGGGAAAGTTCTTGGATGCCTAGTCTCAACAAAGGGCATAGAGACCAATCCCGACAAAATCAAGGCACTGGTAGAAATGCAAGATCCAGTTTCCGTGAAGGATGTGCAGAAATTGACAGGAAGAGTGGCTGCGCTTAACAGGTTCATTCCCAGGGCCGCAGAAAGAAGCTTACCGTTCTTTCAAGTTCTTAGAAGTGCTAAGAATTTTCAGTGGTCCGAAACTCAGAAGCAAGCTTTCCAAGAGCTAAAAGACTACCTGTCCAATATGACCAAGTTGTGCCCTCCCGAACCAAGATCGCCACTTCTCCTATGTGTCTGCATCGAATTCGGCAGTGAGCGCCGTATTAGTGCAAGAAAAGGAAGAAGAGGGAAAGTTCAACCAGATTCCAGTATATTTCGCTTCAGAAGCCCTTTCTGGCTCAAAAATCTTCTATTCTGAGTTGGAAAAGATTGCATACGCAGTCATCATGGCTGCGAGAAAGCTGAGACACTACTTCGAGGGTCACAGGATAAGAGTTATCACCAATCAACCACAGAATGACTTGTTCGCAAACAGAGAGGCATCTACGCGAATAATCAAGTGGGGCGTTGAACTCTCAGAATACATCATGGATTTCGAGAGAAGAAGCGCGATAAAATTGCAAGTCTTGGCGGACTTTGTCGTGGATTGGACTTCACCAACTCAAAATCTTGATGAAGAGATACCTACGTCTTGGATAGTGCAGTGCGATGGAGCTTGGTGCCACAAGGGAGTTGGAATTTCAGCGGTGGTAACATCCCCGGTGGGAGTCGTGATAAGATATGCAGCTCGACTCATATTCGCGAATAATGAGCACTCCACGAACAACACAACAGAATATGAAGCTCTACTTCTAGCACTGGGAAAGATGAAAGGCTTGGGTCAGCAAACCTTCATAATAAGGACGGATTCAAAAGTTATTCAAGAACATATTGAAAAAGAAAGTGAAGCAAGGAATCCTGTCTTGATGAAGTACCTTGAAAAAGTCAGAGAAATGGAAAGGTATTTCAAAGGTTATTCAGTGCAACATATTCCAAGAGATGACAACAACGAAGCAGACAAACTGGTGAAAGCGGCAACCAGAAATCAAGAATTGCCTCCCGTTGTGTTCTTCGAAATCATCAGAGAACCATCTATCAAGGAATCAAGGCCGAAAATCGTGAATGTTGTGGAGACTCCCGATTGGAGAGCAGAAATCATGGCTTATCTAAGAGGCTACTATGAACCACAAGATGAGTTGCAATAAAAAAGGTTAAAACAAAGGGTAAGGGGCTATGCGGTGGTAAATGGAGAGTTGTACAAATCGGGAGTCACTGAGCCTTGGCTAAGGTCCATCACCTCCGAAAAAGGCCTTGAACTTCTCAGAAAAATCCACAGTGGATTCTGCGGTGCACACATAGGCACCAGGGCTCTAGCAGGAAAGGCGATAAAGTAGGGATTCTATTGGCTTACCATAAACATAGATGCGAAAGCACTGGTTCGGCAATGTGAAGCATGCCAAAAAACGGCGAATCAACAAAATCTACCCTCCATGCCAGTTCATCTGATTCCACCATTGTGGCCACTGCAAAGGTGGGGAATGGATCTAGTCGGACCATTGTCAACAGCTCAAGGAAATTGCAGATTCGCAGCTGTTGCTGTGGATTACTTCACGAAGTGGGTAGAAGCAAAACCACTCGCGAACATCAAGGCACCAACAATTCAGAAGTTCTTCTAGCAGAACATAATTTGCAGATTTCGAGTTTCGAGAGAACTGACTGTTGACAATGGGAAACAATTCGACTGTTATACTTTCAAAGAGTATTGCAAGTCCTTGGGTACTCATGCGAAGTTCTCATCAGTATATCATCCGCAATCTAACGGAGCAGTGGAAAGGGCAAATGGGTTGATATTTTCGGGAATCAAGAAATGCTTGTTCGATCAAAAGAAGGGTAAATGGGTCGATGAATTACCGAAAGTGGTTTGGTCCCACAACACTACTGTGTCAAGAGCAACAGGTTTCACTCCGTTTCGCCTACTCTTCGGCTTAGAAGCAATGACACCAGAGGAAATCAAGAATGAAAGTATGAGAGTACTGAAAGCAAAAGAAATCGAAGAAGTCGACCAGAAAGCAGAAAAGACATGATTGAGCTGACAATCCTTAAAGCTGTTGAAAACATCGAGAAGTACCAGAAAGAGACCAAGACATGGAAAGACAAGAAAGTGGTTAGAAAAGACATCAAAACTGGCGATTTGGTGTTGAAAAGAAAGAAGAACTGAGAAAACCCGGGGGAACTTCATGAATCATGGGAAGGACCATACATAGCAAAAGAAACAGATATGTCAGGGGCTTTTCGTTTGCTAGAACAGACTGGCGAAGAATTGCCATATTCGTGGAATGCCGACATCTTGAAAGGTACTACCCATAAGAGTTCCAAAATTAGGTAAAGTTTAATTTAGAGTATTTTTCCTTTTCCGTAAATTTACATTCTAAAAACCTAAAAGCCGAATCACGAGTCTATAAGTGATTTCGGAGGGAAAAAGTTAGCTTTCTTTTTCGCAATTACATTAGAATAAGGAGGATCGTACTCTTTTCCTTGCAAAGGGGGCTCTAAATCAAGAGGCAAGGTTTTTAATGAGGCGGATCCTATGTAAATACTCTTTGTGATATATATGAAAAGGGGGTCTTTCCCCACATCGTGCATTTTTTTAGAATTCCATCATGTGAAAGAAAAATTCATGAAAAGGCTCCGTGATAGCCGAGATTCCATCATGTGAAAGAAAAATTCGTGAAAAGGCTCCGTGATAGCCGAGATTCCACCATGTGAAAGAAAAATTCGTGAAAAGGCTCTGTGATAACCGACATTCCATAATGTAAAAGAAAAGTTTGTGTGAAAGGCTTCCTGATAGCCAGAGTTCCATTGTGAAAAAAGAAAAATTCGTGAAAAGGCTTCCTGATAGCCAGAATTCCATCATGAAAAAAGAAAAAGTTCGTGTGAAAGGCTTCCTGATAGCCAGAATTCCATCGTGAGAAAAGAAAAAGGTTCGTGTGAAAGGCTTCCTGATAGCCAGAATTCCATCATGAAAAAAGAAAGGGATCGTCGTGAAAAAAGAAAAAAATTCGTGTGGAAGACTTCATGATAGCCAGAATCCTATCGTGAAAAGAGGAAGAGTTTGTGAAAAGGCTTCGTGATAGCCTGAGGCTCCGTGAAAGACTAAAATCCCACCGTCAAAGGGATTCCCACCGAAAGGCCCGAGACAACAACAAGTTGTGGCCTAAATCCCACCGTCAAAGGGATTCCCACCGAAAGGCCTGAGACAACAACAAGTTGTGGCCTAAATCCCACCATCAAAGGCATTCCCACCGAAAAGGCTCGAGACAACAATGAGTTGTAGCCTGAGTTTCTGTCATGATAATTAATGCTAATTGCGGCTAAGCGAATGTATATGTCATTATTTAAGAATTTTTTGGCAGAGGTTCGTGAAATCTTTTCGCGATGAACATATTCCGTTGAAGAGGCTAGGGGCTCGAGTGAAGATTCGTAGAAAATAGTGGTTGAAGCAACTGAGGGTTACAGTATCAACCAGGGCAAATGTGCCAAGCGGATCAAGTCCACAAAATTCGCAAACAAATTTTGTCGACTTGCGTCACATTATTTGCAATTTCAAAGCTCGCGAAAATTTCTCAAAAGTATATATGATTAAGACGATCAAAATTTCCTTAACTTGCCTCGAGATTTTCATGCAAAACGGCAAGGTGGGGAAGGGTGACGTTTTTTCTCGAGAAAACGTTTTTATTGCCTTATTTGCATAAAAATCTTGACCCAACATCATCAAGATTACATTGAAAATTACAAACTCTAGAATGAAAGTTCAACAACATGCCCTGGTTCGCGGCTACTATTCTCTGCAACATCACTAGCATAGGCGAAGGTGAGCCTAGTAGTGAGGGGGCTAAGGGGCTCCGTCTTTGGCATCCTCGAAGAGCTTGAGTTCGCAGCAGTGGAATTCTCGTCCTTACGAAGAAGGAAGAAAAAAGAAAGATCGAAACAGTCCATCGAAAATCTAAGCGAAACTTCAAGCCAGAAATTAGAAAAATCTTGATCGGGATGGGCCTCTTGGAACAGACGCCATGCTTTACCACTGACAAACATGTCTCCACGATGAATTCGCAGCGACATCACATCCTGCGCAGGCCCAACTTGTAGGACCCGCGCAGGTTAAAGTTTACAAGACAATTTGTTCAGAAAAATATTACAGCCTAACGAAGTTACAAATGTACACAAGGGCCACGAAGGGCAAATGTTTCATCAATGTTTAGCCCGTGATGTCAACCTTCAGGGAATCTTCCTCATGTTCGGAGGTATGATCGCCATCACTGTCGTCGTCGCTGCTATCGCCAGAGTCTTCCCCACCCGAGTCTGTTGATTCTTCATTTTCGTTATCTCCAGAAGAGGATTCTGGAGGGGCAGTGCCCTTTCCTCGCTTCTCTTCTTCAATCAACTGAGGGAGGCAAAGAAAGAAATATAAGAAAAATCAAAAGAGAAAACTTTGCGAGTTAGTAGAAGCAAATAGGATCATTCGGAAATCAACCTGGGCAAGCTTAGCACGTGCAATGCTTTTGACAACTTCCTTCCCGCTAGCGAGCCAGAACTCTCTTGCGAACTTAGCTCTGATAGCTTGAACATCTTCATTAAATCGAAGTCTTGAGGTACTCAGGGCATCGGGAAATTGTGGAAGTTTCTCACGAAACTTTACAAGATCCACGCAGTCGAAATCGTGAAGAAGCTTCAAGATGCTTTCTACAGAGAAGGCTGCTGCAAAATCATTAGCACCAGAAATAACCTCGGGGAGCGCTTTGAATTCAACTTCGATCCATTCCATGAACTCAGGAAGTCCTAAGTCGGCAGGGAGCGGCGCAGGACGAATACCAAATTCGTTCAGAGATTTTTCGTACTCTTCAAACAAATTCTTCAACCTGCTGATAGTTTCAGAAACGCTCTTCCCCGAAGCTTCCCTCTGATCAGTTAATGCTCTTTCGAGATCTTGTATCTTTTGTTCCTTGCCGCTCAAAGACTTGGCCAGATCAGCGTTGTTGGTACGAAGATCTTCAGTAGCTTTTAAGGATTTGTCATGATCTTTACGAAGATTCTCGATTAGCCGTAAATCATGATCATGTGTCTTCTGTAGTTTTTTCAGATCTTTTTTAGACCTGTCAAGGGCCTCTTCAGCAGCTTTCTTCTCGTCCTGACAACTCTTGAGGGCCACAGCCAGTTCAGCCACTTTCTTTTCCAAGTCCAAGTTCGTCGCTTAAGACAGTTTGAAATCGCGACTCAATTTCTGAGAGTCTTCTATCAACTTCTTATTCATCTTCTCCTGTTCAATCAAGCGTTCACACGCAATCCTTCCAGATATGGAGGCTTTCGCTGCGTAATCTCTGCGGTATTCTGCGAACTTGGACGCGGGGTATGAACGAGGAAGATCCTCAAATTCTGAAAAATCGCAAGACAAAGCTATGAGTAGAAAGTTGAGAAGTTCGAAGCAGAGTAAGTTGCAAAAAGAAATGAACCTTTTTTATCCTTAGTGGCAAGCTTCTTTCTCGAACTCGTAGAGGACTTGCCCAAACTCGTTGGAGTCTTCTTCGAGGAACTACTGTGCCCCTTTCCGAAATCTTGAGCCGCCTCACCGAACAAATGAAGCGTTTGTTCCGAAGCTCCTTCCCCTGTTTCATTAATCAGCATAGGTGATTTTCAGAGCGTCAAAATCTCGGGTGCACCGCCTCCGACACCAGTCACTTCATAACCAACACTCAACAATTCACCACGGTAGGACGTACCAAAACTCTTGTTAAAGGCAGCCAGGGAAGGAGAGGGAGCGTGGCCTTCGGGGAGATCTTCACGAATTTCGACCAAGGGAGCGTCTTGGACAGGATTTTCACCCCTGTGAATGGTAAGCTCAAGCTCCTTGGTGAATTCGGGAGATGCTTCATCTTGAGGACGGGCAGGTTGAGAAACAATAGTATCAGTAGTAGCAGCAGGGGGCTCAGCAGCAGCAGCGGAAACGACTTCCTTCTGAACTTCGGGAGCAGCATCTGAAAAGGAATCAATATCCACGAACTCGTTTTCAAAACCCGATGGCCAGTGTTCATGAAAATTGAATCTCAACAAAGGCCAAAAGAAAGAACCTTTCTGGCCGGGCTCCACGAAGAGGTCATCATCAAAAGCAGAGGGGACCTGCCAAACTTCAGAAGAGACAACCTTTTTAACAGCTTTCTTGGCTTTCTTGCGGCTCATCTGAGCAAGGCCAGAGGCTGCTTGAAGCTCAACGTCTGAAATTTGCTCGGAAGTTCGACGCTTCCGCTTGGATGATTCAAGGGATTTGGTCTTCGCGGGTTGAACACCAGAAGACGTTGTCTCGTCGGGGATCCCTTGACTCTTCTTAGAAGATTTTTCTTTGAGGCTTTAAGAGGCATAGCCGAACAGCTAGCCACAGCAACGCACGACATCTTCACAGGACGGCCTGGGCCGCAAGACGGGATAAGACTTCTCTTTGCAGACTTCAGAAAACACTCGGTTTATTCTTCTCTTATGTTTCACCAGATTTTTGTAGGCCTTATACTCATTCATGGTATACTGGCCAATCATCTCATTCACCTTTTTCTCGACTCCAGACATGAAATCTTCGGCGCTCTGGCCGTCAGTTAAATGAAGTCCGAACAAGGGAAAGGGGACCTCTTGTGTTGCCTAGTTGACGTTGAAACTCACGATTTCTATGGGGGCCCAGCCATGAGAAATCGGCCAAATGTTAGCAACAACAAATTCTTCAATGAGGTCGCGTCCGCCGACGATTGTGCTGGCAAGGTGAAACATGCTTTCACAATTCCGGATACCCACTGCTCGTTGATTATACGAGGCAGTGCTAATAGCAGTCAAAGCTTCAATGGGTGTAGAAAAGGGATTGGCCAGTCCGTTGTAGTCAGGGATAGCCAACATGTCTATCTTCACATAAAATCAGTAAGAACTCCAATCTTCTGCGAAGTTGGTTTTGCAGCAGGGCGCGATCTGGATTCGCGGGAGTCCCTTCCTTGTGTTCTGCCTGCGGGTGTTGAAAGTGCAGCAGGTGTAGTGAGCCTCATAATACTGACCATCATTGAGCTTGATGACATCAGGCACGATGACTAGCTCAAAGAGACGGGCAAAAACATCAGCGCTGAAGTTACATCTGAAAGTTTTCATGATCCAAAGAAACTTGGAAACCTCCAGGAATGAGTTCGGAGAGAGCTGATGAATTTTCATAGAAAATTTGTCCAGAATCGCTGCAGAACGGGATCACAAGGAAGTCTTAAGCCGCAGGTAAAAAAATCCCGAAACGACAATTTCGTCGGATTCGGGAGAAGGGACTTCTTCATCTAGGGGAGCACGCCCCCTGCCAGCGGGAAAAAACCCAGCTGATTCATATTCTCTGATCAAATTAGCTGTGACCTTGGATTCCCCGAAAACAAAAGCCGCAGGGAGAGCTTTCGATCTCTTTGTTGAAACAAGATCTTTCAGATCAGCGTCGATATCTTCCATATCCTCCTCCTCTGATCTAATCTCCCTGTCCTCGCGGTTCCCAGATCCACCAGCAGTAGGTAGGTCTTATCTTCGGCAGGTTGGGAAGTTCCTGGTTCTTGAACCTCAGGTTCAGCTGGAAGGCCGGCTACAATCAGTTCTTCGGTCGTCATAGGTCTGGCAGTACTTTTAGTTCGAGCCACCTATTCGACAGTAATATAAGTAAAAAATAAGACGACATTTGTGAATGAAGTTTGCGAAACAAAAGATGTGAATACATTGAAAAGAAGAAATGATAACTAAAAAACAAAGAAAGTAGTACCTTTAAAAGATCGAAGAAGTCTTAAGGTTGGGAACACTTTGTCACGAAGTGCTTTTCTGCGAAAGTATGAGCAAAAGTTCGCGGAAAGTGAGAAGCCGGTGAAAATTTTTTACAGCAACAACTCTCTATTTATAGGGGCGAGGGGGGCAGTTTCAAGAACCCGCCTCGATTCGACCGTTGCGAGATTTCTGGAGGACGCGTGTCCACTCCGACGTTCTGAGGGTGACGTTTTTTACCGAAATTCTGAGATTTTCGTGGAATCGGATCGTCGGAGTCAACCCGCTTCCCCGAGGGGCTAGTGTTGGGGAATTCAGGAAAACCTGTCACCCTCGAAACGTCGGGTATTATGAAATTCGTGAAATGAGTTTTCAGGAATCTTAAACCCGCGAAGCCCCGAAGTCGCGAACTTGCGAAGATTTGGAATCTCGAACCTGCGAAGCTCCGAAGTGGCGAACTTGCGAAGATCTGGAATCTCGAACCTGCGAAGCTCCGAAGTCGCGAACTTGCGAAGATCTGGAGTCTTAAACCTGCAAAGCTCGGGAGTTGCGAACCTGTGAAGATCTGAAGCCTTAAACCTGCGAAGCTCCTAAGGTCGCGAACCTGTGACGACGTGCGAGACCATGAAATCGGGAGTCTGCGGAATTCGGGAATCCGCTGAAGTCCGAGTTCGGAAGTCACGGCGTATGAAGATTTCCCGAATGGGGAGACTCGCGAACGAGCAAGAAGCCAAGTCAAAGACGTTGCCTCAAAAAGTTTGGGTTTGGCGTGTGAACTAGTGGCAAGCTTGTAAATATATGAGATGTAAAAGACATTCATGTATGTGTTCACATTGGGAATATTCCTTGGATTCGAGGGTACTTTCGGAATGTAAAAGTCCCTTCGTCTCCCTATAAAAGGGGGCGCAAGTGCACGTGTAAAAGGATTCACAACTTTTGAGGTTTGAGCAGTTTTTAGGAGATTCCTTGTCTCCTCTCGCGTCATCAGTGTACTTGAACGTATTCACTTTCCTTCCTCTCGTGTTACGGGGTCTCATCCGAATTTTTGGATACTCCCAACAACTGTCTTCTAAGTGATCTTCTGTATTTCACTGCACATTTCAGCAAATGGAACCGACGAAACAGATAAAGGTCATGAAAGAATTCCAGAAGCAATCAACTCAGTTGGACATGACGGTAATACCATTGACACTATGCTTGATAGTTCATAGTTGAAAATTCGAAGCTGAAAGTCTTGTGTCATGCAATTGATGCTCAGCCTACTTAGTTTCTATATAGAGATTGGTGGACCAGAGCACAGCAAAAGCATTATAAAGCATAACATAGCCTATACATTGGTAGCCCATCGCCGTCTGCCGCTGCACCTCGCCCCGGGCGCCACCGCCACACCCATCGCCTCCTCCCAAGGCTGTCGTCCCCGGACCACCCTTGGCTGCCGCCACACCACCCGTCGCCCGACGTCTGCCAGAGCCGCCGCCAACACCCCCACCTACCGTCTGTCAGAGCGCCAACCCCCGCACCATTGTTGTTGTCGACGCCGTCCCCCGCACCCAAGCCGTTGTCGCTGGACGCCACCGTCCGGAGCCGCCGCCGGACGTCACCGTCCGACGGACTCACCGCCAACACCCCACATGTCGTCGCTCTCCCCCACACCCGAGGCGTCGTCAATGCCCTCCACCTCACATGCGCCGTCGTCGACGACAACACCCAAATCATGATTTTCGTGCCGAAAGCCATCGTGGTATGTATGTGATTTCTTCAATGTTTATATTTATCTGGGAGCTATTTTGTCCATTGGTAGATCAGTGTGGTCGTGAAAAACAAAATTTATTGTGCAAATGACCTTTTCAGTACCAGCTCACATTAGTTTCCTGAGATCGTGTTGTCAAGAGATCTAGCATTAGCCTACCTTGTTTCTTCAATGCGACCATAGACAACAATGAAGATACAATGTTATGTTGCTAACAACCATCGATCATCAATGAATCATACAGTTTGCAAGTTTGAAAATAAAAAACTAACACACTCCATGATGATAACTTAAGTAGATATGTTTTGTCAATTTTTTTTGAACAAACATGCACCCTAGTATGATTTATCTCAACCACTTTAAATTTATCCCTCCCTTCTAATCCTAATCCTCCTCAGCTTCCACTAGGAGAAATCTTAGATCGATTGTTATGGGAGAAAGAGAAGTGGCCAAGCTGTGACTGATTTTTTCTCTGCATCCTCCATGTTGCAGGTTGACAAGGAATAATTGCGTGCCGTGGAGGTGGACTGCCATCTCCGCCCGGAACCTGCGAGGTATCACGCCAGCCACTACTTTTGCTTTACCAATGTAAGTTTCATGGTGTTCTTGCTCGCTAACTGGATTTCGCCTATTCATTTCAGGCAGATGCAATGGCAAATCGTCAGGTTTTTGTTGAGCAGATGGAAGGAGCTCGAGTTGCTGTGCAATTTTCTCCAATCCTTCTAGGTTCCTATATGTATTTTGCTTGCTTGCCCGCCCTTTCGTTCAGGTATGTCAACAATTTCTGTGCATGAGGGTTTCAAGTAAGCAAATTAACAATGATTGTGGCGTAGCTTCTATAGTTGCAAGATTGTTCCATGATATATGTCAATTTAGTTGTTGACTTTACAATATTCCTTTTGAATCTTAATTTAAATAAACCATGTACCGACATTGCCATTATCATTGGTGTCTACTGCCAACATTGCCACATTTGCATCTTAACATAATGTGGGGGGTTTTAGCATTTTGTCTTATAGTGTCTGTGATTTGTCAATTGTGAGTTGAGCCACTAAGATCATTTTATGTGGATAGGGTTTCAATATTGCTGAAATAATAGTTCTAGATCATATTATTCACAAAAAGACAATATTCTTATACTAAATCACGTGTTATAAATTTTAGGACTGATCTATGTGATCTCCTGTGAGGTTGCATAAATTAGAAATCCAATTTTGATTTGAGATACATAGGTGCATTTGGCACGGACAGTTCTTGAGATTATCAGGAAAGTAAAGGCCCAAGATATTCAAAGTTTTCTGTCTGTGATGTGAGGCAATGATGCCTTTGGCCCTACCAGTCTATCCTGTTAGTCAAAATAAGTTTTTATCAGGAACATATATTACATTGGATAGATAGCAGCATTTTCCAAACATTTATATGCAATTCAGCTCTGAAACGATTCCCGCTTTAGTCTTTGGCTAAATTTCACACAGAATGATGCTTCATGATGGAGACCTTACAAAACTATGCATTCACATCTCGTCACTTCATGATTCTGATTATTTTGATAGATTAGGATTGACTCATGGTTCATCTCTGGAGCTGTCCTACATCGCAGTATGAGATATGTAGTTTGAAGATTGCTGCTACATAGTCATTGCAATTGTCCTCTTATTATAGCTTCACAAGATGCAAATTAAAGGTTTAATGACTATGTTCTTGCTTGTAGGCTTCAATGGCAATGTACCTACTGAGCTTTGGGATCTTGGGCTGCCATGTCAAGAACATTGAAGTTAAGGTTCTAGCACATGTTCTTTCTCTTCACGTTGTTCACTGCAGTTTCTGGAGTGAATTTGTGAAAGATAAGGAAATTTTTTTTTTTTACTCCCTTTTGAAATTATGAAATGTTTATTTTTTATGCATGTAGAAAGTCAATCTAAATAATTCAGGTTTACCATATGATAGTTGATGACTGACTTGTGTTTGTGGATGATGATTAATTTCATGATCACAGTTAACCTCCATTTGATATGTTGCTTTGCTGAATGTGCTAAGTATTGCTTGTTTTTAGAAAATTCTAGGGTTCAACATGAATGTGTTTATTCAATGTTTCAGTTTCAAGGTTTAACTGATTCAGATTGGCACTGCTGGCCGCTTCGTTGGTCTTTAGTTGTTTGAACAAACTATAATGCAATGGTGGTCTAATCTCTGAACTTTCGAGTTAATGTCCAAATAATCTCATTGGAGAGATAAGTTTCCATGTTTTGATGGCTAATTGGAGACATAAGTTTTCAAGGTTTGACTTATTTATTTTCCACATTCTATCCTGTCAACCAACATTTATTTTCTTTAGTTTTCCAAGATCTCTAACAAAAGGTAAAAAAATTAAATTCTCATTTTTGTTGATAAATGAATAGAGCTATGCTTAGGTGTTAATGTTTTCAATAGCTTAGGAAGGAGTTTCTTCTTTACTGAATGATGGGTTTAACAAAATACCACATGATCTAATAAAGCGACCTGAATATGATCAAATTTGAGATTAAAAAATACTGCATAATATCATGTGGTCACACTGGATGAACCAATGAACCTCTGATTCCAATATCTCTATGTTAGATAAATGTTCCTTTACCTCATCTTCTATCTGCATTGGCACGGCTGCGCATGCCTTCATTGGCAATCAAGCGTGTTCAATGCAGTACATCAGACGAAGGTAATAAAAAATAGTTATAAATTTACTGACTGATTCATGTTTTTGTTTTTTTAGTAATGAAATCATGTTCGCCTCATCATCTGGTCACTGGTGTGATGAGCATTTCTACAAGTTAGATTGTGCAGAGGTAATGTGATGTTAACTATCGATCGAATTTCTTTGCAAATGTGATCTGCACAGGAACCTACAACAAGCACCAGGCATGTCATCCGAAGCATAATTGCATACTGAAACTGTATTCAGACAAAGAATATAGCATCTCATTGCCACATTATGACATGTTCTAATAGCTAAACATCGACTTGCGGTCTGCTATTTTTTACAAAAAAGTATAATTTTGTCACGTATGCTCTTTACGATGCAGGATGTATCGACGTGAAAGCTATCACTAGCATCATACTATATACCATCGCAGAGCAATATGGAGGCCCTACCTCTCCATCCGCACCAATTGTATTTCTGTTCTATTATGCACAAAATATGCATTAGATATTTGTTTGTGTACTTTGAAATATGTAAATGGAATCAATATTACTTAAATCAAAGTGTATATCTTTTGCAATGTATTTTTATTAATATTTCATATGATAAAAATTGATGCCTACTTTACTTGTCGCAACACACATGCACAAAGCCACTACATATAAATATATTATTGGTGGCAACACAAGGGCACCATCCTATAATGTAACATGATTAAACTATCTGAAATGGGGGCCAAAGACCGTTCAGTGTTTTTAATAATTTTAGGTCCGAGCTATCTGATTGGTTTATCTTAAGCATCATTTTCTTTATTTTTGTATACCAAAGAAAATCAGCATGGCATCAGGAGGTGTGTGTGTGTTGGGGGGGGGGGGGGGGGGGGGTTGGCGGGTAGTGGGAGAGGGGGCGGATTTGGGCGGTGCTAGCCGCCGAAGACGTAGGGAAGGGGGTGGGTCGGGGGGCGAACATGAGATTGATACGAGCGGAAGAGTGTTATTTCAACATTGAGAGTAGGCATCATTTTGATATTGAATATATTCATATTTTTAATTTATGAATATAAATTTGTTTTGAGTTTAACTATCTTTAGTTTAAATTCATCATTTCTATGATACTAGGTAAGATCAGCATGTCATCAGGAGGTGGGTATGCCCATGGAATACCTCTGGCCGCGGTACTCGGTGTGAATCACCATCGAGAGGGCTGGTGACGAGCCGATCTTCAGCGCGTACCCCCCTACCTGGCGCGCCAACTGTCGGTGCGGAATGTAGTCCCGAAACTAACTACTAATGAGCGCTGAGATCTGCCTCTCGATGGGCCGGTGCTAACAACTAACAACATTGGGTTTTATCCTGGTTCCGGCCGGGGCCGTACGTCCAACAGTGGTGTGCTCGGGGCACTATATTGCTTCGCACCATGGTGCTCGTAGAAGGGGGCTACAAGCGTGGCGGGACAGGAGGCTTGGCCTCCAAGTCCCAGAGGTATTGATTGAGGCAAGTGCCAATATCGTGGTGAAGGCGGAGAGTGCGTGGGTGATCGCCGTCCGTCGTCCCCCTGCGGCCGGGGGACTGCCCCTCCTTTTATAGGACAAGGAGGGAGTAGTTTACATGCGTGCCGCACTATTCTCCTACGTGTGGAGGCATGGCGAGCAGTGCCACGGAGCTGACGGCCGTCCTGGCGAATCCTGCTCCAGTCGGGGCGTCGTGGCGCGTCCTGTGCTCGTACAGGAGCGGCTTCGAGGGTGGCGGCGTAGTGGTTGGTCGTCCGGCCGCCGCGCGCGGCCGGTTCGAGGGTGCCGCCAACGGGGGGTCCGTACGCGGCACAGTGGCGGTCGTGGCGGTGTCCCGTCCCCGTGCCCTCCAACAGCGTCGAGGATGTCATCACAGTGCCCGGCGTGGTGTTGTAGTGGTGGGGATGGCCGCACTAGGTTGACAGCGGCGGGGAAGACCGCTCCCGCCGTCCTGACATCACGGCGTAGCCCTGTGTAGTCACGGAAAAAGTATTCGAGGGTACCGCCGGCCCCCCTTCGAGGGCTCGGTACGTTAGCCATATAGGAGTAGACGGCGCAGTGTCACGGGGCTGACACCGGCCTCATCGCACAGTGCTACACAGTGGCGGTGATGGCCTTCCCCAGGGAGTCGGTGGAACAGCACCGGAGCGTGATTCCCAGGCGTGTCAGGGTCGTGGCGCGCGTCCTGTGGTGTTGGAGCATTAAATGCCCGTAGACGGGGGCAGGAGCGGGGGCGACGTGCGCGCAGGTACCCTCGAGCGAGGCGGACCTCCCCCGAGGGGGTGCTGGCCTCTCGAGCGAGGCGGTCCTCGCCCGAGGCGCCGTTTAGCCCTCGAGCGAGGCGGACCCTGCTCGAGGGGGCGTTTAGCCCTCGAGCAAGGCGGACCCTGCCCGAGGAAGCGTTTAACCCTCGAGCGAGGCGAACCTCGCCCGAGGGGGCACCCGCCGTGCCACCCTGACGGGCTGCGGGGGCCACCAGGGTCGTGATCGTGTCGTGCGCGTGTTTTAGGTTTGTGGGTTAGTTCGTGTTTTGCGTTTTTTACGGGTTTTAAGCGGGTGTCCCCTGGTTATTTTAGGGGACCCTCATGGCTGTCCCCGATAGTAGCCCCCGAGCATCTGCGGGTGTATCCGTTAGGGTCCCGCAGATGCTGACGCTTGCTGATGGGACATTCTTCCCTCCTGGTTGCTAATGCTGTTCCGTGGGGCCGCGTTAGCGGACCCGCGGGTCTAGCCCCTGAAGCTCTGCAGGAGCGCGAGTGCTCCTGCAGGGTTTTTTCGCGAGACCCTCCAGCGTGCGGGGCGTTTATTTCAACCGACATCGGCAATGTTCCAACCGGCCTCGGTGCGCCACATGCACACGTCTGGCGCTGTCTGCGTTCGGTGCTCCCTAGGAGGTGTAGTCATGCCTCGAGCCCCTGAGCCTGGGCCCGTGCGAGGCGATCGGGGCGAGCTCTCTGACTTGTATTTGTACGCTCCCTCGCCGTCCCTCCGCGGGACGGAGGGTGAGGTTTCCGCAACCCCCATCGATCGGGTCGCGGATTGCGGATTCCTCGTCGAGCTGTTATCGGGTGATTCAAGCGGACGCCCATGCCCCGTTCGATAAGGGTTGGATCGTGGTCCGAAGACTCGTCCATGAAAGCGCTTGCGTGGGTTTGCTAGGTGGGGCTCGGTCCTGTTCGCTGGGAACCGAGGGCGCGGAAGCTCTCCCTCGATGGGATTTCCCTGACTAGCTGCCCTCGCTGGCTCTTGAATACGACATGTGGGGCACCCTCGAGCCGGTGGGCTCGATGATAGGCTCGAATGCGCGTGCCCTCGTCGTCCCTGACTCTGTCGATCTGGGCCACCTGTTTCGAACCCATCCAGGGTCAAGCTCCGAACCCCTAATCAGTAGGGCCACTGCAGGGTGGCAGCTAGGTGGCCCCGACTTTTTGCATCTGTAGGACTCGAGGGCTCGCAGCCGGACCGGCCCTCGAACCGCTGATCAGTAGTCTTCGTAAATCGAGGGCATCTGTGGCCCCTGCTCCCGCTGAGCGGGCTTTGAGGCCACAGGTTGGTAATCGAACCCTTCGAGGGTCAGGCCTTTCGAGCCTCGCGCTCGGGCCTCTCGAGGGTCGTCCTTACTTGGTAAGGGACCGGGCCATTTAATGCCCGCAGTCGCGGCCACAGTTGTGCGCCGCGAGCGCGCCTTTTCAGGCGCTGCGGCCACGCGCGTAGTGGGCGACGTGGGCGGGCGTACGTGACGGCCCACTGCGGCTCTTCGGTTGCCGCGCCGTAATGATCGTGCGTGTGCGTGCGCCTGGCCGCTCCGGTCGTGGTGGGTCCCGCCTGTCAGCGACCGGGCTGCTCGCCTGCAGTTAATGCGCGTAGAGCGCGTGATTCGGGGAGTGTGGCTCCGTGGATCTATAAGTACGGAGGGAGGGCGAGGTGAGTTTTTACCTCAGCACTTAACACCCGTCGCCTTCGTCTCTTTCGCTTCCGACTCAGAGCAGTGCGCGTCCCCTTCGCCTTCACCTAGCGCTTGCCTCGTCTCCCCGCATTACTTCGCCGACCCGCATGGCTCCCCCGCAGTCCATCACCGTCATTGACCTGTTGCCGTGGTCGCGCTCGACGGCGACGAGGTTGGCCCTGAGCGAGCTGGTGAATGCCATCCAGCTGGCGGCGAACGAGGACGGGCAGCCCCCGGCGTGGATTGACCCGCCGGCGAGGGACCGAGAGCCCAACCCGCCGTTCGGCTACGTCGTCAGCTTCATCCGCTTCCAAGAGCGCAGCTTCGCGGCGCCGGCGAGCCGCTTCCTGCGCAGGCTGTGCTTCAACTATGGCGTGGAGCTGCACAACTTTGCGCCGAACGCAATCTAGCAGGCGACCACGTTCGTTGGCGTGTGCGAGGGATTCCTGGGGATCCCAGTGAACTGGGATCTCTGGGTTCACCTCTTCTGCGCGGAGCTGCATACAGTCACCACGCCAGAGCCGAAGACGCGCCGCGCGGTGTGCGCCGGCGGCGTGACGATCGCGCTGTGGGAGACGCGCAGGGAGTTCTACATCCCCTGCACGATGACCTCCAACAACGCCGAGTGGGAGCGGGGGTGGTTCTACCTCCGCAACGACGAGCCCGGCCTTCCGCCCTGGATAGGCAAGGTCATGAGGGAGAAGCCGATTCTTGGTGGCACGACGTGTCGCCCTCCTAGTGTCAGGACCGGCTGGACTCAGCCTTGCAGGCGCTGAAGACTCTGGCAGACGCCGGGCTGGGCGCGGCCTCGGTTCTCGCGAACCTCCACCATCGGCGGATCGTCCCTCTCATGGAGAGGCGGCTCCGCATCTTCGAGATGCACGAGGAGGCCGACCCCGTGGCGCTGGCGCAATCGCGACTGCTGCCCGAACTCCTTCCGCAGGAGTACGCGGCCACGAGGGCGAGGCGCGCCGTCAACCTCAAGGCCGTCAGGAACGACGATGTCGTGCTCTGGTCGTTCGTCATGCTCCCCTACAGCCCATTGGTGAGTGAATTCCCGCCCCTCTTCTCTCTATTGATCCGTGGGGCGTCGTCGTGACCCGGAGTTTCACTCGCCCTTTGCAGGTGATGGTCATGGACGCTGCGCGGTCTGACCCGCCCACGCCCCGAGCCCGCGCGCGCACACGCGCGCGCGCGGCGGGGGAGCAGGAGAGGGCGGCGCGCAAGAAAGAGAAGAGGGTCCGGCGGCGGGAGTGTCGGGAGCAGTGAGATGAGGAGTTCCGGCTGCGCGAGCAGCAGGAGCTCTCTCCCCGGCGACATCAGAAGATTTGTCATCGGGAGAGGAGGAGGAGAGCGATGGGGGATGGACTCTCCTCGAGAGGTGGGAGCCTTCGCCCCCCTCGCCCAGAGCCGTGGAGGCGGCAAAGGAGACGGCGCCTAGGGCGGGCGCGGGAGCGCCCCGCCGCCGGCGGCCTACGAGAGAGGCGACGCGCACCGCGGGGACGACTGGGGGTGCGGAGGTGGCCACGCCGGCCACGACCACAACATCCGCCTAACCCCCGAGGAAGAGGAAGCGGGGATTCTCCATCCTGAGGTAGGCGACCGCTCCCCCATACGCTACATCTTTGAGATGAGCGAGAGTTTAACTTTCTCGTTTTCACATTCGCAGGGTGGCGCCCACCGTGCCCTCCTCGCACCTGACAAGGTGTTGAGGTCGGACGCGGCCGTCCCCACTAGGCGACGTTCATCGAGGGCGTCGCGGGCGGCCGAGAGCACGGCGAAGGCGGTGAGCGAGGGCCCACGTGGCGCGGCCGCGGTCGCGGAGTCGCAGCAGAGGTGACGGCTATGGAGCCGCTGCGAGCGGCGACGGCCGCGGAGCCGCGGCGGCGGCGGCGGCGCGGCGGAGGCTGCAGCGGGCGGCGATGGCCATGACGGCGACCACGGCCATGGTGGTCACCGCGCCGTCGACTTCGCCGGCGCCCGCCCCTATCGGCAGCCCTAGAGCGGCGATGGTGGAGATCCCGACGACGATGTCTCGCCGCCCCGGCCGGGATCGGTGGGCGAGCTCGCTGCGTCGGCCCCCGAGGCCTCGGCGGGGGGCGCTCGTGGTGAGGGACAACGGCGGCGCGGTGCTGGGGTGCCCAGCTGACGGCGCCGGGGCCTCGTCGTCGCGCGCTGCTCTCCCAACTTCGGGTGGCCCCGCGACACATCTGGAGCAGGAGCGGGAGCGCACGGGTGCACCACCGGCCTATTTCATCGAGGCCCAGGCGGAACAGGAGCTGTGGCAGGAGCTCCGCGATCACAGCGCTTCGCTCAACCGGGCGCTGAATGAGGCATTGCGGATCCACAGCAGTTCGACGTGGCCCGTTTTTCGGGTACATGGTTGCTCGTTGAACTTTGTGATTCTTCTCCCTTTGTTGCTTTTGCGCCCATGCTTCTCCTGAGTGGTGCTCACTGGTCTTCGTTCGTTGGTGGCAGGAATTGGAGAACCGCACCAGGGGAAGGTATGACGCCCTCGACCGGATGAGCTCCGAGCTCCACCGACTCCAGGAGTAGCGCGACGCTCTCGACGCCCTCGTCGAGGCCCTGAGGATGGAGGACGGGTGGCTGGCGTATCGGGCGGAAGCCCTGCGGGACCAGCTCCTGGAGCTGGAGGGCCGGCCTACAGAGGGAGCCTCAGCCGTCGAGGTGGTGCGCACAACGCTCATGGACCGGGACGAGGCGCTGCGGAGGGCGAGGCAGGATCTGGCAGGGGCGCACGCCGTGGCGGCCGAGTAGGAGGCGGAGGTGGTCTCTCGCTCGCGCGCGGCTCCGGCGGGGACCGCGTAGCCCTCGAGGGAGCGTGGGCCTGGCAGAGTCAGGCCAAGGAGGCCGAGGAGCTGAGGGCCAGCCTGGTCGACAAGGCCGCCGCGGTTGTCACGGCGGAGGAGCAACTCCGGCGGGAGCGAGTCGCACGCCAGGAGGCGGAAGGCCAGCTTCAGCAGGAGCGTGTCGGTGTTTAAACCTCTCGACCTCCATGGGAGGTACCCGCAGTGAGGTAGAAGGTGAGGATCGCCATGATCTGGAACCCGAAGGTACGCGCGAGGACACGAGACACGAGATTTATACAGGTTCGGGTAGCCGGAGTAGCTACCCTACGTCTTGTTTAGAGTATTGCGTCCTGCGCTTGGATGTTGATCCCCGGAGGGATTGTAGATGTTCGGCTAGGTACCCGGCCCTCCTTTATATAATCCAGGGGGCGGGAACCTAGTCGGTTACAAGGTAGGAGTCCTAGTAGGATTACATGGCACGAGTCCTAGTAGGAGTACAGGGGAATTCTACTAGGGGTCTGTCTGCTTCCTTCCTTGCGGTACCCGGGGTGTATGCCCGACAAGCCCCCGAGCACGTTGGAGTCGAGAGTAGTAGTTCGAGTAGTCTTGAAGCCTCTTCGAGTAGTTCTTGAGCGTCCTCGAGTACTGCTTGGAGAAGTCTTCAATAGTACTTGAACTGCCGCGAGGCTGGAAGGTGGTCCAGCTCATCTATCTTGAAGTCGAGATTATATGGAAGTGCGATTGCGAAATCGCACTCCATATGGAGTAGCCCCCGAGCCTTAGGTTGAGTTGTAGACTCTAGCTGAGGGTCAGTCTTGATTCTGAATCTTCCGTCTTGAAAAAATTGAACAATGGGTGTAGCATAGTAGCCCCCGAACCTTGAAATGATTAGGTAATCAATCCAAGGATCTTCAGTGTTCGCGAAAGCTATCATCCGAGTACTCTTGCAGCGTGTAGCCCCCGAGATAAGAGAGCCATATGAGCCACGTTGAGTAGTTGTTGGTACGGAGCCCCCGAGCTTGAGAGCGAGCAAAGCATGCTGAAGTTATCCTCGAGTAGTATGTTGAGTGCAGCCCCCGAGCTGGAGAGATTCCGAGTAGTAATTTGGCATCGAGCCGTGAATCTTGAGAAGTAGCCGTGCCGTCAAAACGGACTTTAGATGCGACCAAAGTCGACTTAGATGCCGGCAGTGCGGACTTTAAAATGCGACTTAAAAACCGAAGTCGACTTTGTGCCGCGGGAGCGGACTTTGAAATGCGACTTAAAAACCGAAGTCAACTTTAGATTGCCGCGTAAAGCGGACTTTGATATGCGACTTAAAAACCGAAGTCGACTTTAGATTGCCGCGTAAAGCGGACTTTGATATGCGACTTTAGAAGTCGACTTTAGGATGCCGCGCGGAGCGGACTTTAGATGCGACTGCAGTAGTCGACTTTGTGCCACGCGGGGTGGACTTAAGATGCAAAAAACGAAAAGCACTTTCCGGAAAGCCAAAGCGAATGAAAAATCAGAGAAAACGAATAGTTTTGCCGCCGGAGCGGGCTTGGATGCGACTGCTAGCGTCGACTTGTGCCACCGGAGTGGGCTTAAGTACCTGAGCCATGGATTTCAGACCCAAGGTATGATTGCCGCCGGAGCGGGCTTGAAGGTGAGACCGGAGTCGGCTTGTGTGCCCGGGCCATGGATTTCAGACCCAAGGTATGGTTGCCACCGTAGTGGACTTGAAGGTGCGACCGGAGTCGACCTGCGTACCTGGGCCATGGATTTCAGACCCAAGGTACGGAGCGCGAGTACTTAGGGTACTTGGACCCATGGTACAGAGCGTGAAGACCACGTGCAGCTAGGTTCCATCGTCACCAGGACCCGAGGGCCGCTTACAGCTAAGTTCCATCGAAGCTTACACACGTAGTATGCCATCGAAGCAGGCGGAGATGCGACCGGAGTCGACTTTAAGTTGCCGCATGGAGCGGACTTTAGAATGCGACTTTAGAAGTCGACTTTAAGTTGCCGCATGGAGTGGACTTTAGAATGCGACTTTAGAAGTCGACTTTAGATTGCCACGCGTAACAGACTTTAGAAACTACCTTCTAGGGATAGCCCCCGAGTTGATGAAGTAGACTCATGGCGACTTGATCGATATACCCCAAGAGTAGTCAGCAGAGTGTAGCTCCCGTGAAAACCCGCCGAGAAGCATACACAAATGAGTAGTCGGCAAGTAGTCCTACATGATGAGGAGAACAAGCCAAGAAAACAGTAATCATTTAGATAAATGACCTAGCTGTTGCTGCCTGGGCAGACTGATGATGAAGCTGTGGTGATCGGCGATGGAGCCGCGACGGTTGTTGTTGAAGTCTACTAGTCAGAGTTGATTTCGACTAGTTGTTGGGGCGTGACTGCCGTTCTCGACTAGTTTGGAAAACTAGTCGAGATGAATAGTCAACGCGATGCGACCGTAAGACAACGTCGTGGCGGCGTGCGGCGTACTCGAAGTAGAGCCAGTGTTGCCGCGAGACAAGTAGTCGCGACGCACAACGTGGCTGAAGTAGAGCCAGTGTGGCCGTAAGAGGAAGTTGTGGCGCACGGAGTAGTCGACGACGAACCCCGTGACGGGCCGCGCGACGTGCCGAGGCACCCGGACGCGCGGCGTAGGCGAAGTAGTCGACGATGAGCCTGCGCGAGGCGAAGTAGTCGACGACGAGCGGCGCGAGGAGCCGCGTGACGAGCCGCGCGACGTGCCGAGGCACCCGGATGCACGGCGTAGGCAAAGTAGTCGACGACGAGCCCGAGTAGTCGACGACGAGCGGCGCGACGAGCCGCGTGACGAGCCGCGCGACGTGCCGTGGGCACCCGGGCGCGCGGCGTAGGCCAAGTAGTCGACGACGAGCTCGGAGTAGTCGACGACGAGCAGCGCGATGAGCCACGCAACGTGTCGAGGCACCCGAATGCGCGGAGGCGAAGTAGTCGACGACGAGCCCGAGTAGTCGACGACGAGCGGTGCGACGAGCCGCGTGACGAGCCGCACGATGTGCCGAGGCACCCGACGCGCGGCGTAGGCGAAGTAGTCGACGACGAGCAGCGCGACGAGTCGCGTGACGAGCCGCGCGACGTGCCGAGGCACCCGGACGCGCGGCGTAGGCGAAGTAGTCGACGACGAGCCCGCAGTAGTCGACGACGAGTGGCGCGACGAGCCGCGTGACGAGTCGCGCGACGTGCCGAGGCACCCGGACGCGCGGCGTGGTTGATGTAGAGCCGCTGCAGCCGGGAGACGAGTACTCGCGGCGCACGGCAAGGTTGAAGTAGAGCCAACGCAGCCAGAATTGGTGTAGTCGTACTCGTGTACGTTGCTTGTGTGAGCCAAGCGGAGATCTTAAAACTCCCTGGTAGCTCGTTTGTGTGCGTGTAGCACAATTTGGAAAATTGCATTGCTTTTGATGGAGTGTAGACAAAACTTGCTGTTGCGTGCCGCCTTGCTCCGCGTGGAGTACTAATCCAACTTCCATGATTCTTCACGTATGTCCACATGAGAAATCAGATAATCAATTGATTTTTTCTCTCACATAAGACAGCAGCTTGACTTCCTTTTTGGGTGTGTCCTGGACGGCCACGTTGGCTTGACTAGCAAGTGGACTCGACGACTTGGATTTGAAGGGCCAATGCGCGACGAGCTCTGGCAGGTGATGCGAGATGCGGTCATCGATTCCGAGACAGATTTGCATGTCGTCGAATAGGAATTTGACGCGGAAACTCAGGAGCCACACATAGTCTCTGGCTTGTCGCTTAACCACAGCTTGCGTACCGCCGCCGAGTTGCTTTGATGTTGATGATTGAAGTCCTTCGAATTTTACCCGGTGATCATGATGATGGCCCCACGGTGGGCGCCAGCTGTCGGTGTTTAAACCTCTCGACCTCCATGGGAGGTACCCGCAGTGAGGTAGAAGGTGAGGATCGCCATGATCTGGAACCTGAAGGTACGCGCGAGGACACGAGACATGAGACACGAGATTTATACAGGTTCGGGTAGCCGGAGTAGCTACCCTACATCCTGTTTAGAGTATTGTGCCCTGCGCTTGGATGTTGATCCCCGGAGGGATTGTAGATGTTCGGCTAGGTACCCGGCCCTCCTTTATATAGTCCAGGGGGCGGGAACCTAGTCGGTTACAAGGTAGGAGTCCTAGTAGGATTACATGGCACGAGTCCTAGTAGGAGTACAGGGGAATTCTACTAGGAGTCTGTCTGCTTCCTTCCTTGCGGTACCCGGGGTGTATGCCCGACACCGCTCTCGTCGAGGACCGGGCTGCGCTTGAGCGGGAGCGCTTGGCGCAGGAAGAGGCGCTGGGTCAGCTCCAGCAAGAGCGCGCCGCGCTCGAGGGGGCGCGGGCAGCCCTCAAGTAGCGGGAGGATGAGGCCTCGAAGCTCAACGGTGAGCTGGTCCAGCTCAGCATCTCGCATGAGGACTTACGCCAGTCCCTCGAGGAGCAGGAGATCGTCGTCCGTGACCTGCGGCGAGAGGTCGATGAGACGCGCAAGGCCCTCGAGGTGGAGAAGAAGCAAGTCGAAGGTGAGTTAGTTTCCGTCTGCTTTTCCACTTGTTGATTTGCCTTTTGAGGATTCGCTCCCAACTTTCTTTTTCTTGGTTTGTGGCTTTTAGGCCTGCGGACTGCCCTGGGAACATGACCACCCAGGACGAGGCTGTGCAGACGGCCTACAACTCCTCTCAACAGGAGTTGGAGGTGCTGCAGGCCGCCGCCCTCGAGATCTGCCAAGAGGTGGAGGAGGGCGTGGCGCAGGCCGGGAGTTCGCTGGCGAGTCGCCTGCGCGCCCTCGGGGGGCATGTCTCCCAGCGCATGCGCCGCGCCCTTCACCTGGGTTTCAAGAAGGCCCTCGCGCGTGGTGGCGTCCCACTATCAAGTGGACTTCGAGGCTGTGTCCTCAGGCTACGTTGTCCCAGTCGGCGTCGAAGACGAGGAGGTGATGAATCGTACCGACGCGCCCGCCGCCGCTGCTGCAGATACGCTTGCCGAGGATTTCGTCGACTTCTTATTGCCAGATGCTCCTGGCGCCGGCGACCCTCAAGCCTGAAGACCACTGGGCGTCGAGCCCTTTTTTGTTTAAGCATCAGTGTTGGGGCCATGTGACCATGTAATGAACAACTTATTTGCTTAAACATTTTGTAAATAGAAGTAAAGCTTTTGTTTCGCTTGCCACGCTGTTTCGCTGCTCTTTTCCTTTCCTCAGGCGAATTTGAGGTAGAGAGATTCGATTTCACGAGCGGCCCGCCGGTCCAGAGGTGAGGGAGAAGTGTGACAACCCGCCCAGGAAAATACCGTACTATCACCTAAACCAATCCACTTTGGTCATTAAGCGATCATAAAGTATCATCCTGTCGGTAGTTGCCGGGTTAACGCCCGGTAAATCACTTAAATAGCAACAAAGATCGACATATATGCATTAAAACTCACGCGAAGGCGAGTCCAGAGATACAACATAAATAACATCCAAAATTTACCCCGAAGGGTTTAATTATCACAAACCGAAGTTTTTGACATAAAGACGTAGTTCAGAGTTTTTTGAAACAGCGGAATTAAACTAACGGGAAGCAGAAACACCACGGGAGGCCATCCATGATGCTCTCAGTCGTCATCCTCCACACACTCCAGCTCCCAGCCGGGCGGGATTTCTCCGGGCCACACATCACCGAAAGAATTACCTGGATCAACATATTATAGCAAGGCTGAGTATACTAATACTCAGCAAGACTTACCCGTCGGCGATATCTACTTCACCAACTCTAGACATGAAAGACTTTTTGGCCACTGGGTTGCTTTTGCTAAAAAGTAACAAAGAGTAGGTCCTTACTTTCAAGATTTTAGCACAAGTTCTAGTGGGTTTAATCTTTACTAAATTTGCCATCTAGTACAGACAAAGTTGTACAACACAATTAATCAAGCATAATGTTCATCAACTTCCATCATTAGGGATCTCATGGCTAGTGGGGTAAGTAGTCTCAGATAACGGTGAGAGGCTGACAATCGATTGATTCAAACCTTGCAAGGTAGACCTAAACACACGGTGGGATGCCCCTCGCGAGGACAATCACCAAACGGTTCCCAAAAATCCTCGAGTCGGGATAAAAGGCCACAGTCTTTGGTGCAGGCTATCCGGGATACCCCGCAAAGCACCCGGACTCACCATACACCACCGGTAGCTAGCCATGAGACATCCCAAGAGTAGTGACAGTTAAATCCCTAGCCGTATCATTAAGGTACTAGGCTTACCGGTCCCATTCCCGACAAGTGCTTAGTACGTTCAAACACTTAACCCACAATAGCCATTGGACCGGAGCCCAATTCCATGCTCTTACCACATGAGCGGTCCATTTAGGCTTGGTTTGGCAAGCCGAGGATTCGAGTGGAATCAGGCCCAAACCCCGTCTCCCGTGGAGCTCGGCCCACGCTGGGGTTAATTCTCCCTCCTGGGCCAAAAACGCATTTGGCAACCCGTGTATCAAAGTGGAAGGCGTCTGAAACCCGATCGATCCACGGGAGAAACAAACTCCACCGAACGCCTCGTGGAAAAAAATTCTCCCGTCTCTCTCTCGTCACGCCGCCCCTCGTGCTCTTCTCTTCTTCCGCACGCCGCTGTCACCTCTGTCTCATGCCGCCGGCGGTGAGCTCGACCACGCTGGGCAGGCGCCACCTCCTCATCCTCCTCCTCTCCCTCCATCTCCTCCTCATTTTTCCCCTGCTAGGGTTTGTCAGCAAGCGGTGGCGGTGGCGGCAGCGGCGGCAGAGGCTACTGTTGCTGTTTGGCTCTTCCAGGTGATCCGCCAGGCTCTTCTAGACCCCTCCCTCTCCTCCTTCTACCCCCTTCTTGTTATGTTAGATCCGCTAGCAGAGGCTTCTTGCTAGGTTGTAATAATTCCTAGATCTGTTATCGAGGAGAGGCTTGTTGGGTTCTAATTGGCCCAATCGGCAGCAACTGAGCAAGAGAATCATAAAAGCTTAGACTGGTTCCTTTCTAAGTCCATGAACAAACCGTAAAAATCAAGCTTATTTCTTATCTGTTTATTGGCTGTTTTAGCAACTATGGTTTTGGGATCAAGGAAAAGTTGGTTTGGATGCATGCATGTCTTCTTTCAGCTAATTTGTGGCTACATATACCTTTTGATTTGTTTTGGTTGTCATCATTTATGCTTGTCGATCCATTCAAAGTTGGTACAGGCTACCCTAGCTAGCTAGTTTTGTAAGCTTGTCCATTTGGAATGTATATTGCTTCACGAAATAACAATCAAGCTTAAAATGTGTTCAAACTTAAAATGGAAGTTTTGGTCCAAATTGCACCCTGAACCCACGAAACAAATCCTACCCAGCGCTAGCACCAACACCAACGGCAAGGCACTAATGCTCCTCCAAAATTCCATTGCCAAGTGAAGTGTATCTATATGGTTAGTTTGATCTAGATAGCTTATTGTTGCTTCAGATAATTTTGTCAGTGATTGCAGCGTATGGGGGCATGTTGTCTTCTTTTGTTATAATTTTGTTAGTGATTGCAGTGTATGGGGGCATGTTGTCTTCTTTTGTTATAGGGATGCGGCTGTCTTATATAAAAATCTGCTGGATGGCTAGAGTTTGGTTGGCTCTAAACAAACAAAAAAACATATCTTCTTGCTATCTTTTTGTGAGTCAGCAGCACTCTACTATGTGCCACTACCCTAGCTGCCCATTGTATTCTATCTGTCTAAGTATCATTCTTATCTTCCATTTTCCTTTTTTTATCTTTCTGTGCCCATGTAGTTTGTTGTTGGGTAATCACTTAGGATCATGTATTCACTTTGGGATTAGTTCAGTATCACATAATGTCCGCTTCACTTTATTGTATCCAAATGGTCTGTCCTATTTTCACTAGTTCGACAAGACTAAACTCAATTTGGTTGTTTATGCCTTCAGTTTAGTATACCTTTACTTAACAAATTATTATAAGTTCAAGTTAGTTCACATTGTTTGGATAAGTAAGGCTTTTATTTTTGATCAGTCACCATACTTTTTTGTTTTGAATAGATTGAACTTACTTTATTTGCTGGTTCAAATAGCTCTGCCAAAATGGGACCTATGCTTATTTCCATTCATATGTTTTGCATTGTCCAGTGGTAACAATTTTTCACATCCAGTGTGTGGATATATTGTGATGGAATTAGATGTGTTTATTACTTTATTTTGATCAGTTCAGTTTTGGATACAATCCTCTAGTGGGGACATTGAATTGAGATCAGTTCAGTCAGTATCATCCATTGCCCATCTTTATTTCCAAGTGAGTTGTCTTAATTTTTACTGTTATGCCAGCATATATGCATGTGAGATCCGAGTTTCACATGTCATTCAAATTAGTTCATACTGCTGGTACCTGAAACAATTAGTTTACTCTGTTGGAAAATCAGTTTTTATTACCAATCATATTTTACAATTATCTAGTCTGAATTCATTGACTGCAGCTCAACTTAGCATTGGATCTGTTAAAACACTTATCTTGGAGTATTGTTAAAACTTATTTGAGTGGACGACAACTATTAACTTCACGCCAGTTTCAGAGGAATGATCTTAATTGCCTTTGTTTGATTTTGTAACAGATATGAAGAAGCTGAAATTTTGAAAGATGATTGTGCTACAATGCCCTGGAGAAAAGGAGAGCTCAATCTAACTGGACGAAGAACTAGACTTCAAATTTTATAAGCTTAAACCTTAGATTTCGATTCATTTATTTGTACTGTCGTGTTCATGTATGCATAGGCGTTTTAACAAATTTCTACATGCTTCAAATTTGAATCTGTAGGCACGTGAATCTAATTCCTTGGTCATGCTTTTGTAATCTTTTTTGCACTGAACAACCACTGTCCTATTGAACTCTTGCATGCTTGTGTAATGTGTTTGCACACAACATAAATTGTACTCCCCAAGTTGGACTTTGATGAATTTTGTGTCAATGATGCTCACAGGCACAACTGTACAGCTAGGTTACCTGCAGGTCACAAAATATATGTTTGTCCTTTTGTTTTAGCTCTTTTTGCTTACGTTGGATTGACAAACTGAAATCAACCCACGTCCCTCTTATTGTAAAAAAAACCCACGTCCCTCCAAACAACAATTAACATGCACGTAGATAATTAATACCCAACCAGCCGTGGATGGGGTGGGCAGCGGGGATCACCCAAAACCACCCGTGGGTTCATTCTCGTGTGGAAGGAATCCACTGGTACCCAAACGATGCCTTAAGGAGATCTTATGATTCATATCTAAGAACCTATTCTCACGAGTGACATCATCACCCGACTTGTAACGGTCCTATAGCTTAGCAGCTATCGACCTATCATACTAGTAAGGACAAAGGTACCTAGGGATCATGCATCTAAGGTTCCATACAACTCCTGAACTTAAATGCACAAGCATCCATAGATAATTGGATAACAAAACTTGAAAACTGGGTCAGATGCACCGGGGCTTGCCTTCGTCAGCTGAGTTAGCTTGAGCACCCTCGGTATCGTCGAGTACTTCCACGTACTGCAGCGAAGCTCCTGCTTCTCCTTCCTCGGATTCCGGGACGAGCGAATAGTCACCGTCAGGAAGATCTACACGGAATGCAATGCAGGGTTCAGGTGATGTGACAATTTGCTTATCTTATCCAACTCTTGTTGGTCATATTCATCCTAACAAATAATTAATTGATAAATTCCTTTTATGAAGGTTATTAGTGATATGTGGTTTATTCTTTTATTGCACACTTGAATTAATGTTCTTTTTATACTTGATATTTCATGTGAGGATTTATTCTTTTTTCCACTCACTAGTAAGGGTGTGTACAAAGATATTTATTTATAAATTAATTCCTTATCAGCAAGGGTGTGTTCTTAGCCTTTTAATTAAGTTTGACATCACTTCACAAAAGGAGAAAAAGAATTAAAAGGCATTTTTCTAATTTAATCCATCATTAAACTATAAAAGGCTTCCAAGCTTTTATTTAAATAACAAACCACACAAAAATTTAATAAAGGGTTTCTGGAGCATTAACATGCCCAAGCTAGGCCTCCGAACACACACACGAAGCTTGAGAAGCTAGAAATTAAATACTTTGGAAAAATAACAAAAAACTAGCTAGTAATCAACTTAAGTGCATACAAAATTAAATAAGCATCAAAATGCTCCAAACTTCCCCATGCATGCTCTCTGGTCCCAAACCAACCTAAAGAACCAGCAAGCACACCTAGAACCACTATTGATCTTGCTTTATTAGTTTACAAAGGAAAACATGCACAAATTAAGAATAAACATTTCTGATCATCCAAAAATCATGATTAAATCACCAAAGGTGTGTCTTGGCATAACAAGACAGCACGCACAAGTTGGGCACAAAAACATAAATATTTTTAGCTACAAAAATCATCTAGGCAGATTCTGCATACTTGGAAAACAATTTATATAAAAATATTTACTTCATAACTTTGTGCAATGTTTGGCACAGGAGCTAGTCATGACATGATACACAACATATCCAAAAAATGGATACAGAGGACTTATGGATTTTGAGTTATGCAGATCTAGGTTTTTCACATCCCTATTTTTCATGCTAAAAATATCCAGAATCAGACCGTGTGAGTATAACAAAAGTTGTAGTACTCTTCACAACGAATCCAACAAAATTGAGTTTGCATTTTTCTGAATTTTATACGATTTTATACGGATTTTACAAGATTCAGCCAAAGGTCAAACACTATTTAAGATCTAACTTTCACCGAGGTCCTTGGAAGTTTAAGATCCTTACAGAAATGCCCCCGGTTTGCGTTGAGGCCCTCCAAAAGACTTGGGACCTCGCAATGTGGTCCCTGGGCGGTGGCTGGCGCGGTTAGGCCTCAATTCCGGCGAGGGCTCGCCGGAGTCCGGCCGGGGAAGGGTGTGGGGAGGGGCTAGGGTTCGCTAGGAGCCGATTTGGACCAGAGTTGGGGGCGGAGGGGCGCCCGGCGGCGGGGTTCCGAGGCGGCCGCCCGTGCGGCCGCGGGCGCGTCTGCTCCGGTGAGGTGGGTGGCGCGCCGGTGACTAGGGACAGTCGGTGAGCTAGAGTAGCTACAAGGGGAGGTGGAGGAGAGCTCGGTTTGGTGTGCAGCCGGTCGGACCCGGAGCTCGCCGCGGCTGCCTTCAATAGAGCGGTAGCGGACGGCCTGTGCACGGTAGCGGACGGCCTTTATAGCCGGCCGCGCACCCTCCTGGCGACGCAGAGATGAGCGCAAGGGGGAAATGGGTGCCTGACCGCGGGCAGCACGCCGTACGTAGCGCGGGCGGGGTCGCGCGCGCGCGTGCCGGGCGCAACACGCGGGCGTCGCGGACTCCGCGGTCCTCGGTGCGCGTGTCCGCCTCGGGACGATGTGTTGCTTCGGGGGACGCGGCCTCGGGCGGTGCGGCCGCCCTAGGAGCGCGGGCGGCGGGCCGGACGCCAAGGCGGCACGGCGCGCGCGGGCGACGTCGCACCTGCCCGAAAATGTTGGACTGGCACTGTTTGACTGATAATAACTCGAATTTTTGCAACTAAAGTGCACTAAGTGATGAATAGCAAAGTTGTAGATCTCACTACCCTCTACAACGTTCACAAAGGCCGTATGGTGTTTTTCTCAACGGATTTTGCATAAATTGTTGCCAAACTTTGAATGTCATCATGTTTCGGTGAACAGGAGGTGCTGACAGTTGACCAAGTTTTTCACCAATTTCCACTCAAAATTTGAAATGCCAATCTACATGAAAGTTGTGTCCCTCAACAAGCTGGACAACTTTCATAAAGGTAGATTTTGAATTGTTTAGGTGAAATTTGGAGAACGCGGCAAAAGTTCTGGAAGACACTGACGTCAAGGTTTAAGCGGGGTTTGGCCGTGTCTTTGACAAGGGTTGACCACAGGGGTGTGTTTACTTGGTTAAGGGGTCAAAAATGGTTGTCGGCTCGGTTTTCGAGGTGATGGCCCAGGTTGACCTAGGTTTGACCACTGTCGGCCGGTTTGACTCGGCTGATTCGGCCATTAGCGCTAATGATGCTAATTAAAAACCTTGGGCGTCACAAGAAGGGCCCGTATCCTGCTGGTGGCGTAGGCTATCTCCGACTCGTGCGTCTTTCCTGCTTGGCTGCCCGCGCTCTATCTGAATTTGCCCGAGGCTTAGGTCGAGACGTACTTGGCGTGCTTGCGAGTTTTTGCGAAAAAATGGACCATTTTTTCGGGGGCGAATGCCCCCGTAGTAGCCCCCGAGGGTGACTTGGGTTTCTTGAGGAAAGCCAAGTTGCCCTTTAACTTTATTAACTCGATAAGATTTACATCTGTACATCCAACTGGGGTGTTGGGTACGCAATTTTACAAAAAGAACTTGGAAATCCTTTCTAAGGGTAGAAGCGACGTAGCTGCTGGATGTTCCAAGCGTTGGTGAGTTCTTCGCCGTCCTCGTTGGCCAGCTTGTATGTGCCGGGCTTGAGCACCTTCACCACGACGTAGGGTCCCTCCCAGGGGGGTGACAGCTTGTGGCGGCCTCGGTTGTCCTGGCACAACCTTAAGACCAAGTCCCCTTCGTTGAAGTCTCGACGCCGCACCTTCCAGGCTTGGTAGCGCCTTAGGGCCTGCTGGTATCTCGCAGAGTGCATCAGGGCCATGGTGCGGGCTTCGTATAGTTGGTCCAGTGAGTCTTCGCGGGCTCGCTGGTTGGCGCCCTCGTCGTAGCCCTGAACCCTGGGCGACCCATACTCCAAGTCAGTGGGGAGGATAGCCTCCGCGCCATAGACCAGGAAGAATGGGGTGAATCCTGTGGCCCTGCTCGGGGTGGTCCTGAGGCTCCACACGACCGCTGGTAGCTCCTAGAGCCATTTTCGACCAGACTTGTTCAGTCTGTCGAAGATTCTAGGTTTTAGACCTTGCAAGATCATGCCGTTGGCGCGCTCCACCTGACCGTTGGTCTGTGGGTGTGCCACGGCCGCCCAGTCGACGCGGATGTGGAATTTGTCGTAGAACTCCAGGAATTTTCTGCCCGTGAATTGGGACCCGTTGTCGGTGATGATGGAGTTAGGCACTCCAAGCCGGTAGACGATGTCGGTGAAGAACGTTACGGCCTGCTCTGCCCTGAGATTCGTGATGGGGCGCACCTCAACCCACTTGGAAAACTTGTCGATGGCGACCAGTAAGTGGGTGCAGTCCCCGGGCGCTTTCCGCAAGGGCCCGACGATATCCAGCCCCCACACGACGAAAGGCCATGTGACGGTATGGTCTGCAGGGCGTGTGCAGGTAGGTTGGATTTGCGGGCGTAGAACTGGCACCCTTCGCAGGTGCGCATGATCTCGCTGGCGTCGGTGACCGCGGTGGGCCAGTAGAAGCCTTGGCGGAACGCGTTGCCCACGAGGGTGTGCGGCGCCACGTGGTGACCGCATACGCCCGCGTAGATGTCGCGAAGGAGCTCGCGCCCCTGAGGGATGGGGACGCATCGCTGCAGGACGCCTGACGCGGCGCACTTGTACAGCTCGCCGTCGACTAGGGTGAACGACTTAGCCATCCCGGCGATGCGTCTAGCCTCGTATCGGTCCGAGGGTAGCCCCCTCGATCCATCCAGGCGGTGTATTTGTCCCTCCAGTCTCCCGTGTTGGGGACTGGCTCCGTTTCCATGGCTTCGGCCTCATCGGTGCCATACCCCTCGAGCAGGGCGAGTACGTACGCCTCGTTCGAGGGGTCCTCGTCCATGGGCTCTGCGCCTGTTGGACTCGAGGGAGCCCCCGAGGGTTCTTCACGACTCGAGGGGTTGGGCTCGAGGTCGACGGATGGCTTGATGATGTCTTGCACAAAAACATTTGGGGGAACGGTAATTCGCCCCGACGTGATTTTGGCGAGCTCGTCCGCTTCCTCGTTGTATCAGCGTGGCAAGTGGTTGAGCTCTATGCCGTAAAACTTGTCCTCAAGGGCCCGCACGGCTTTGCAATATGCCTCGATCTTGTCGTCGTGACAACTCGCGTTTTTCATGACCTGGTCGATCACGAGCTACGAGTCTCCCCTCACGTCGAGGCGCTTGATGCCCATCTCAATGGCGATTCTGAGGCCGCAAAGGAGGGCCTCGTACTCTACCATATTGTTTTAAGCAGGGAAGTGCAGGTGCACCGCGTATCTCATGTGCTCCCCGAGAGGTGAGACGAAAAGCAGGCCCGCGCCCGCTCCTGTCTTCATCACCGACCCATCGAAGTAGAGGGTCCAGCACTCGGCCTGGATCTGCGGCGGCGGCAACTGCGTGTCTGTCCACTCGGCGACGAAATCCGCCAAGATCTGGGATTTGATCGCTTTGCGCGGCGCGTAAGCGAGCGTCTCGCCCATCAGCTCTACCGACCACTTGGCAATCCTGCCTGCTGCATCCGGGTTTCGGATGATCTCTCCCAACGGAAAGGAGGAGACCACCGTGACTGGGTGAGCCTCGAAATAGTGGCGGAGCTTGCGCCGCGCAAGGACCACTGCGTAGAGCAGCTTCTGGATTTGCGGATAGCGCACCTTGGTCTCGGACAGTACCTCGTTGATGTAGTATACCGACCGCTGGACTGGTAGGGCATGCCTTCCTTCGTACGTTCTACCACGATGACGGCGCTGACCACCTGAGTGGTCGCGGCGACGTAGAGGTATAGAGGCTCGCCGTCTTGAGGCGGTGTGAGAATCGGGGCGTGAGCGAGCGTCGCCTTCAGCTTGTCAAGCGCCTCTTGGGCCTCGACGGTCCAGGAGAAGCGCTCATGTTTCTTTAGGAGCTGGTAGAGGGGTAAGCCCTTTTCGCCAAGCCTCGAGATGAAGCGGCTCAAGGCGGCAAGGCGCCCCAACACTTTCTGGACCCCCTTGAGGTCTCGAATTGGACCCATTCGCTCGAGGGCAGCTACCTTTTCGGGGTTAGCCTCGATGCCTCGTTGGGAGACGATGTATCCTAACAACATACCTCACGGCACACTGAAGACACATTTTTCGGGTTCAATTTCACCCCGTTGGCCCGTAGGCAACCGAATGCGATGAGGAGGTCGTGAACCAAGTCGTCCGCCTTCCTGGTCTTCACGACTATATCGTCTACGTATGCCTCAACGGTCCACCTGATGTGATCCCCGAAAACGTGCTGCATACATCGCTGGTATGTAGCGCCCGCATTTCAGAGACCGAATGACATTGTTACATAGTAATACATCCCGAACGGCGTGATGAACGAAGTCGCGAGCTGGTCGGACTCCTTCATTTTTATTTGGTGGTACCCGGAATAGGCGTCAAGGAAGCATAAGAGCTCACACCCCGCAGTCGAATCAACGATTTGGTCGATCCGTGGCAAAGGAAAAGGAACTTTAGGACATGCTTTATTTAAAGTAGTGTAGTCTGCGCACATCCTCCACTTCCTATTCTTTTTCTTAACTAAAACAGGGTTAGCTGGCCACGTAGGGTGGAACACTTCCTTGATGAACCTGGCCTCGAGGAGCTTCCGCAGCTCCACTCCGATTGCCCGGCGCCGCTCTTCATCAAAGCGGCGCAGCCGTTGCTGCACAGCGCGGGAGTGAGGTAGGATGTCAAGGGAGTGCTTGGCGACCTCCCTCGGGATGCCTGGCATATCCGAGGGGCTCCACGCGAAGATGTCGGCATTGGCGTGGAGGAAGTCGACGAGCACCACTTCCTATTTCGGGTCGAGGGTGGAACTGACCCTCAACATCTTGCCCTCGGGGGCAGCAAGGTCGAGGGGCACCTCTTTGGTCTGCTCAGCAGCCTCGAAGCTGCCGGCGTGTTTGGCGGTGGAGTCGAGGTCCTCGTTGACCAGCTTCTCCAAATTCGCCACGAGCGCTTCATCCAGCGCTAGAGCCTCCGAGTGCTTCACGCACTCGACGTCGCAGTCGAATGCATGCTCGATGGACGAGCCCACGGTGATGACACCTTTGGGCCCCGACATCTTCATCTTGAGGTAGGTGTAGTTCAGGACCGCCATGAACTTGGCGTAGCACGGTCACCCAAGGATGGCGTGGTACGCGCCCCTGAACCCCACCACCTCGAAGGTGAACGTTTCCTTGCGGAAGTTGTCTGGAGTGCCGAACCAGACTGGCAGGTAGATCTACCCAAGGGGCTAGACGCGCTTGCCGGCGTGACTCCGTGGAACAACGTCGTGCTGGGCCGCAGCTGGTCTAACCCAATCCCCAGCAAGCGCATGGTGTGCGCATAGAGGATGTTGAGGCTGCTACCCCCGTCCATCAGCACCTTGGAGAACCGGGCATTCCCGATGACCGGGTCGACCACCAGCGGGTACTGACCCGGATTGGGGATGCGATTTGGGTGATCCTCGCGGCTGAAGGTAATGGCGTCCTTCGACCAGTCGAGGAAGGAGGGAGACGCCTTCTTCACGGCGAGGACCTCGTGCCGCTCCCGCTTGCGCTGGTTGTTGGACATGTCGACGGTCGCCCCCTGAAGATGAGAAAGACGTTCTCCACTGCGGGGAAGCCACCGACGTCGCCGTCACCCCCATCCTTCTTGGCCTCGACGTCCTTCGCGGCGGCGCGGCTGTAGTATCTCTTGAGCAGGTCGCACTGCTTGAGGGTGTGGTTGATCGGCGTCTTATGGTACGGACATGGCTTTTTCAGCATGTCGTCGAATACCCAAGGGCCTCGAGGGGCCACTCGAGGACCCCGTCGAGCTGGGTCAACAGTAAGGGCTTCGTCGCCGTCGTCGTCGCGCCCCTACTCGCGCACCTTGCGGCGCAACTTCTTTCCTTTCTTGCCTCGCTTGTGCTTCTACTGGGGCTCCTTGGACTTGCTGCCCTCGGCGGGCGCGTCGTCTACACACTTGCCCTTCTTCCCATCGAAGATTGCCACCACCGCCTCCTCGCCAGAGGCGAAGTTGGTGGCGATGTCGAACAGCTCGTTCGAGTCGACCGGTGGGCTGCGCCCGAGCTCACGCACGAGGTCCCGGCAGGTGGTGCCCTCGAGGAAGGCGTGCACGATCTCGGACTGGGCCACACTCGGGAGCTCCGTGCATCGCTTGGAGAAGCGCCGTATCAAGTCCCGGAGCGACTCGCCGGGCTTCTGGGTGCACGCGCGCAGATCCCAGGAGTTTCCAAAGCGCACGTACGTGCCCAGGAAGTTCCCCACAAAGGTAAGGACCAGATCATCCCAGTTATGAATCTGGCTGGACGACAGGTGCTCGAGCCACATCCGCGCCGAGTCGGCGAGGTGCAACGGCAGGTTGTAGATGATGACCTCATCGGTGGTGGCTCCGCCCAACTGGCATGCCAGGCGGTAGTCGTTGAGCCATACGCGGGGGTCCGTTTCTCCCGTGTATTTGTCGATCAACGTGGGCTGGCGGAAGCGTTGAGGGAAGCTCGTCGTGCGGATCTCTTGGCTGAACACATGGGTTCCCGGGGGCTCCGGCGTCGGTGAGCGATCCTCTCGGCTGTCATAGCGCCCACCCCGCCGGGGGTGGTAGCCTGCCGTCGCCCGTGTCTCCGCGTTGCCCGTCCGCGGGCGTTGATGACGTTGCGGCGTCACCGTCTTGGGCACGCGCCCGCGCGTGTCAAGGATCCGCTCCACGACCGACCGGCGTGTGCCCCCGGGGTTGGCGGGCGGTTCCGCCGCCCCCGCCCGCGTGTACCGATGCTTCGGGGCCTTGCGCGCCCCCGTCGTCCCGCGCGCTCCCCGCCGGCGGATGCGGGACGCCGAGCTTTCGCTTGTCGAACGGCCGCTTGCTCGATGAGCGCCCTGCGCCTCGCGGTGCGGGTTTCGCGCCCCTCGGGCGTCGAGGGGCGGGCATGGCCCGCGGCCAGGTGTCGCAGCGGCAACGAGCTTCTGGCTCGCTCGCGGGGGCGTGTTCGGGTTGTTGACGTCGAAGTTGATGTTGATGCGCTCGCGGGCTTACCTGCCTAGCTCACGCGCGCGTTCGCGGCGTGCGGAGGCTTCTCCGACGATGGAGGCTCGAAGCAGCCGCACCGCGCGATACTCCTCCGCGAGCTTGGCTTCAAGCTCGTGTGCTTGAGCCAGTTGCGCGTTGATGTCAGCCCCCCTCGGCGGTGAGGAGGGAGGAGCGCTTGGCCCCGCACTCTGGTGCGGTCCAGTTCCCAGGCCGGGGGAACCTCTCCGTCGCCGGCTTTGGCCGCGTTCGCGGCGTTTGCTTGATCGTTGGCAAGCACGACGAAGCACTCCCGCGCGGGGTCGTAGCTCCCGACGCTGGAGTTGTCAGAGTAGCCAAACCAGTAGTCCGTGGCGTCAAGGAACCGTCGAAACATCACTGGGTCAGGCACGCCGGAGAAGTCCCACTCCGCGTACCCGTGCGAGGTGGCGGGTGGCAGCTCGCTGGCGGAGCCGTGGGACGACTCGTCGTCGGCGGAGGCGCCGGGGTTCCCGACCGCTGGAACGTGGCGGCCGTGGCGAACCCCCGCGCGCCGCCGCGTCGGTGTTGGCGGAGGCGACGTATGCCATTGTAGCACCGCGCGGGCCGAGGGGGAACCGCGGTCCCGAAACCGAGCGTTCCCCGCCGGAGCGGCGCGTCGTCTCGACGGTGAGTGTGTCGTGCTACGAGGTGATGCGCGGCCCGTCGGCGCTCCGTTCGCGCCCGTCGCGAGCGCCGGCCGGAGCGTCGACGGCGTCAAGGCACCGAAGGGCCCACAACATCCGCCGGGGGCGGACGCCGGGCGTGAGCGGCGAGTGCGACGGAGGCCGGGTCGGCTCCGGTCTGCCGCCACGCACGGAGTTCGTCGCGGTTGGTGATGCGCATGAGGTAGCCGTTCCCCGTGGCCTGAAAGTTCAGGCTCCCGAACCGGATTTCGAACCCGGCTGGGAGGGGGTCCGAGCTGCCCATGGAATACCTCTGGCCGCGGTACTCGGTGCGAATCACCATCGAGAGGGCTGGTGACGAGCCGATCTTTAGCGCGTACCCCCCTTCCTGGCGCGCCAACTGTCGGTGCGGAATGTAGTCCCGACACTAACTAGTAATGAGCGCTGAGATCTGCCTCTCGATGGGCCGGTGCTAACAACTAACAACGCTGGGTTTTATCCTGGTTCCGGCCGGGGCCGTACGTCCAGCAGTGGTGTGCTCGGGGCACTATATTGCTTCGCACCGTGGTGCTCGTAGAAGGGGCCTACAAGCGTGGCGGGAGAGGAGGCCTGGCCTCCAAGTTCTAGAGGTATTGATTAAGGCAAGTGCCAATATCGTGGTGAAGGCGGAGAGCGCGTGGGTGATCGCCGTCCGTCGCCCCCCTGCGGACGGGGGACTGCCCCTCCTTTTATAGGCCAAGGAGGGAGCAGTTTACATGCGTGCTGCACTATTCTCCTACGTGTGGAGGCGTGGCGAGCAGTGCCACGGAGCTGACAGCCGTCCTGGCAAACCTACTCCAGTCGGGGCGTCGTGGCGCGTCCTGTGCTCGTACAGGAGCGGCTTCGAGGGTGGCGGCGTAGTGGTTGGTTGTCCGGCCGCCGCCGCGGGCCGGTTCGAGGGTGCCGCCAACCCGGGGGGTCCGTATGCGGCACGGTGGCGGTCGTGGCGGCGTCCCGTCCCCGTGCACTCCAACAGCGTCGAGGATGTCGTCACGGTGCCCGCGTGGCGGCGCGATGGCGGGGATGGCCGCACTGGGTTGACAGCGACGGGGAAGACCGCTCCCGCCGGCCTGACATCACGGCGTAGCCCTGTGTAGTCACGGAAAAAGTATTCGAGGGTACCGCCGACCCCCCTTCTAGGGCTCGGTACATTAGCCGTATAGGAGTAGGCGGTGCAGTGTCATGGAGCTGACACCGACCTCATCGCACAGTGCCACACAGTGGCGGGGATGGCCTTACCAGGGAATCGGTGGAACAGCACCGGGGCGTGATTCCCAGGCGTGTCAGGGTCATGGCGCGCGTCCTGTGGTGTCGGAGCATTAAATGCCCGTAGACGGGGGCAGGAGCGAGGGCGACGTGCGCGCAGGTACCCTCGAGCGAGGTGGACCTCTCCCGAGGGGGTGCTGGGCTCTCGAGCGAGGCGGTCCTCGCCCGAGGGGGCGTTTAGCCCTTGAGCGAGGCGGACCCTGCCCGAGGGAGCGTTTAACCCTCGAGCGAGGCGAACCTCGCCCGAGGGGGCACCCGCCGTGCCACCCTGGCGGACTGCGGGGGCCACCAGGGTCGTGATCGTGTCGTGCGCGTGTTTTAGGTTCATGGGTTAGTTCGTGTTTTGCGTTTTTTCCGGGTTTTAAGCGGGTTTCCCCTGGTTATTTTAGGGGACCATCGTGGCTGTCCCCGACAGTGATCATGATGGGCCTAACTATCTCATTTTCCCACAAACAATACTACCTTTTGTAGAACAAAAAAAAAAAATAATACTACCACTATCTCGTTATTATTATGCGTTGGGCTAGGCCAACAACAATACTCATCAGCCAATAGCACAGCCCATCTAGCCGGCACGGCCCACGTCCGGAACGCCTCTCATCCACACACGCCCCGGCTCCAACCCTAAACCCTAACTCACCAATCCCCTCCATATAAACGCCGCCTCCACCGAAATCCCTTCATCACAGTCTAAGCTCTAGGTTTAGAACACCTCACCTCCATTCACCGGCCGCCGAGGCAGATCTAGCGATAGGTGCATCTTTCTATCTTTTTGTTCTTCGTTTGTCATCTCAAAAATCGTGATGGCAGTGACGACTCGGTAATATTCAAGCTCAACAGACCAAATCACAGGTCTCTCTCCGTACGTGGGGATGGATCTGTATGCCGATTATCCCGCTGAACCGAGCCATCTGATTTTGTCTTTCGTTCTCTAGTTCGTTTACAATTCTTCTCTTGTTTTGGTATGGCGATTTTTTTGGTTTATCTGGAGAGGTTGTTGCGATGAGGATAACAAGCTCCCTCTTCTGAAAGAATTGAGGACAATCGCTGGCAGAATCGAACCAATAACTATATTGCCACCACTGAGTAACTGTAGATCCCTCTCCAGTTTTGTTTTTTCTTTTGCCTTTTTTTTTGCCTTTTCCTGTCCCTGGATTTTGATTTTGGATAGTGAAGATCAACTGATGCATAATCCAACACTTGATCTGAGGCCGGCTTTTGCCGTGCGAATGATGCACAGACTTTGCATCTGAATCCATATCTTAGATTTGCTGTTGTCTAGTATGTCGTTACCTGGATTTTGTTCGTCTTATTTCTGTAGTATCAGATGATGAAACCACGAAACAATCTTAGGACACCTTCTGACACAGTGCTATTACCCAGTGCTGTGAATGAGAAGGCAATTCTTATCTGATGATGCTGCAATTTCTCTCTAACATCGCCTCTTTTCTTCTAATTTTAGGAGTCTACAGTGTTCCTCTGAGCAGGTATATGCTTGACTTTCCATTTATGATTTGTATACGACGTGCCAATGATGATTAGCTATACATCTGGAATTACCGTCAGATTAATTTGTGACGAAAATTGTCTGGCTTGCTGAGGCTTACGCAATTTTTTATGTTATGTATTTGTCATGTTAAATCTGCTATATACAGTTCTGTTATTAGTCCCAGGGAGGATCTCAAGACCTACCGATAGGAAGTGCCGTTTGACACTGTTAACAGCAGCTGCTTCTTTCTGCTGCAGGTGTCCATCTTTAGACCATAACCTTTGTGGTTTGATCTATGATGGAACTCGCATCTGCATCTGTTTGATTCAGCTGTGGTGTGTGATTTAAATCGGGTCTCTGAGGGACATATGGAACTCTCTTTTTATTTATCTAACCTTTTGGTTCTTTGGATTGTATAATAGAATGAAACTAGGGTCTGATGTCATGTCTCTGGTAGCCAAGAGCATTGACCGGAGATGCTATGATCAGGCCAAAACAAAGTTGTTTCAATGTTTCACATGTTGATAGGAACCTGGGGACTGCATCTATATTTAGTTAATTTTTTGTTCGGTTAGCTTTTTATGTGGCAATGATGATAAAGCTAAGGCTTGTTTCTCAACATTCGCAGTAGCCGCCCAAGAGCTTTTGCCCTGCCAGGCTTGAGAGCTAATGCTGTTAATTCCTTCCTTGGATGTCTGAGCCATACTTATTTCCCTTGTTATTTTTGTTTCATTACTGATGAGCATTGCAAATGATGATAGAATCAAGGCTTGTTTCTCTACATTCGCAGTTGCCACCTAAGAGCTTTCGTCTTGCCAGGTTTGAGAGCTAGTGCTGCTAGATCCTTCCTTGGATGTCTGATGCAATGCTTATTGCAATGTCTGCATTGTTTGGTGTTTGCTGATGTTCCAATTGTTTCTTATTCTTGTAACCTGGTATTGTGTGTACCCTATGATGATAGACCAAAGGCTAGTTTGCTCCAGAGCTAATGCTGCTAATTCCTTCCTTGGATGTCTATGGCATGCTGTATCTAATGTTTTTTTGCACTAACATGTTTCAGGTGTTATGTACGAGTTTTTCAGCCCGATCAGTGATTGGTAGCTGGGTGTGAATGATGTCACGGGTTCAGATTTTATCTGCAATAAAACTAAGCTGTATCATCTAGCTGTTGTAATTGTATCTGTGTCTGGTGTCACTCAATTTGTAATAAATTTATTTAATTCGTTCGTATTTTGTTATTGTTATTGTGTTATTATTGTTTTCCATTAGATACATTTAACTATCAAAGTCCTTTTTACCTCCAATCCTTTTAGATAAACTTATAAATATCCTAATGCCTGCCTGTTCAATGTGTATCTGGATATATTCGTTTGTAATCAGATACTCCATCCGTGTTTGCTGCTTCTTCTGCGAGCACTGAAGATTCCTCCCCCAATTTTGCTTCTGGAGCGAGCACTGAAGTTTTCTTCCCCAAAACTTCTGGAGCAAATGCAGGTATCTCGCACGCCGGAGTCCGCCAGGGTCGAGCACGCCCGTGCGATCCAGTGGCCCGGGCCACTCCTGTGTCGTTGAGGCAACTCCAATTCGTACCATACTTTTCTCAACGATCAGGTAAAGTAAAACCATTGATGAGATCAGGTATAGGATTGTTACCTTACCTTTGTTTCTCCTGCTGACCATCTGGTCTGCTACGTTTTGTTGGTGAAGTATGACTTGGACCATTCTAATCATCACCATGGCAACTTTCATTTGTTCCAAGAGTAGCTGATCTTGGGCTTACTTTAGATGATGTCTTATGTTTTTTGTTGTTTTTGTTGTTGTTGTTACAAGGAAGGTCCTTCCACTTCTGGGCATGTTGTATTAGGTTCCGACAATGAAGTAAAGTGAATGACCTCTTATATTGGTCGTGATCCTTGTACAACACACATGCTTGTTGAACCTACACATATGATAATGAGTTTAGTAACCATACATACAACATGCATATACATTTCAAAATAAGTTGAAGACCAAGAATTATAACCTATCTTGCTCTGTCACACCACTTTGTTTTGAATGGAGTACCTGACTGTACCATGAACAAAATCTGCTAACACTTACTTGAATGATACCCCAATGATGTGAGAGAGAACTGACATTACGATTAGATTCAAAGGTCCTATTCTTGTGGAAGTGCTCATGAATTCGCTCCCAATAAGTACTGTGAGTTTGATCAACATTTTGAACAGGATCCTTACTGATTTCTAGCCATACTGACGCCAATAAAATATCCTCTTTCTAGTTGAAATTCCTTGTTCTGTTCCTGTTCTTGTTTCCCATCTTCAAGGGGGGAGAAGCCTCTGCAGATGCTTGTCTGTTCTTGTTCATGGGGCATGGCTCCAAAATTGAACTCATCAGCGTCAATAGTTCCATCACTATTTTGCATCAATTCCATGAAGGTTTCCATTTTGATCTCCTACAGTTGAGCATGAATAATAAGATGGAAGCAGTACAAATCACAGACAAAAATGGCAAATCATGTGCAAGGCAGAGCAGGGGCAAGCTGCCCACCACGGGCAGGCGCGGTGGGCGGCCCCCACGGGCGCGCGCCGGCAGCCATCACGGGCGCGGGCGGCCACCACGAGCGCCACCGGCCACCACGGGTCAACGCTGGTGTCGTACCTACAGCTTTAGGTACGATTTCCCTTCTCAACCCGGATCTACAACTATAGCTACAGGACACCGCCGGAGATGAAGAATCGACGTACCTGCCATTGGGAGACCTCCGTCCAGGCGCGAGAGGTCGGCCGTTGGCAGCGTCGCCGGATGAGGGTGCAGAAGAGGGTCTCCTACAGTTGGAGCTGTTTTTTCCTCTTCGGCTCTCAAATTGCAGATAAGGGCTCCGTAAGGGCTCGATCGGAGTTGCCCTCACTCCGTCTCCGCCCACGTCTCGCCGCACTCATCCAACATGGGAGCGTAGCAACGCCTTGACACGGGTGATGAGCGAGAGCGTAGCAGCAGGTGGGAGCGGCCTGCGCCTGCAGTGATCCCGCCGCACGTAGAGCCCGGTGGCAGGAGGTGTGCACGACTAGGCGGTCATTGGGGATGGAGGGGTAAATAGGACAAATTTAGCCTAATGTTACCCCTACGGTGCCAAACATGTGAGGCAAATGAGGTAGGGCAAATGTTTTGCCCCCTAATTCTATTTACCCCTAAAAAGTAGCAAATTAGAACAAAATTGTGGTGGACCCCAACCCTTTCTCTCCTATCCACATCCACATTTACACCTCAATCCAAACACCCCAATGAGTAAATATTATTAGAGGCAAATGGAAGCGGCAAAACATTTGCCTTGGGGTAAACACTTTCCCTTTGCATCCAAACAGTCCCATGGTCGTGTTCCACTGCAACATTGGTAGGAAGGAGTAGCCAGTGGCACTTGGGGTGAGGTTGGCCGCAACGAGAGGTGAAGGAGGCAATCGAGTGGAGCAGAGGAGGGAGAACGAGATGAGGAAGAAGATTGTGGAGACCACCGGGTGTAAAATAGTTGTGGAGGACACATAAGATCAAGATGGCAGTTGTTTCTCCTTCGTTGGCCGTACCGAGCTTGTTGTTTCTTCTTCGTTGGGCGTACCGTTCCAGTTGTTTCTTTGTGAGCGCAGAGATTTCCATTTTCATTACAAAACTACCTGCAAAATCTAATTCGCAAAACGAATCTAATGACATTTTTGAATGTATGATTAGATGATGGTTACTGTAACATTATTGTAGTAAATCTTGGATTGATTAGGCTAAAGTTGTTATCTGTGAAAAAGTTTTGCAAATGAATTTTGTTTATCTCTATATATAATATTAAAGCAAGGATTGATTTTGCTCTTTTTTCATACTTCATGACAGGTGGGACCCACATGTCAGACTCTTATCTCTCACACTTCCCCGTCATTGCGTTCTTGTCGTTTCCCCATTTTCTCCTGGCGAAGCACCCTTCGTTTCTCCCTTCCCCACGTCCTCAACATCCTAGCAACAAGGCTCCATCGTCCTTAGTTCAAGGCCTTGGACAAGGACAACGACGACAAGGTGTCTACGTCGAAGCTGCGCGGTTGGATGGCGGAAACGCTTGATGTCGAGGGGGTCACGACCTTCGTCGCCACGGTGGACACGAACGACGATGACCTGCTGACTCGAGACGAGTTCCTCAAGCTAGCCCATGAGGCGACGGAGGCCGACTGTGGCGACGAAGACGGTAGGTGGTGGTGTTGAGGAGGGCGTTCGGGATGTACATAATAGACGTGCGACAGATGAGGCCAATGGGGGAGTAGGAGAGCAGTACATCACACTGGCATTAGCTAAAGGGAGGGAAGGAAGAGGAGGAGATGCTCACCTACGCCACCATGGATGGAGCTGCCACGCCGTGATGGAGATTAGGGATCGGAACCAAAGCGGGTAGTGTCGGTGCCTGATCCCACACCGGAGGCAGCATTGCCCTTGGCGTCATCGGGCACCAGTCAAGAAGAAAGTGAGACAGGGCAACCACACGGTCAAGAAGGGGGACAGGGGCGGGTTAGGTCGTGAGGGTAGGCACGCGGTGCGCCTATGCGGTGTGCGGGGCAAGGTGCGGTGCACAGAGCAGGGTGCAGCAGCGCAGAGGCTGGCGAGCAGACTGGATAGGATCGGAGTAGTATATAAGGGCACTACCAACCCAGACTCTATGGTAGAGTTCACATTCATTAAATGCATTACTATGTAGATTGCTGATGTGGAAGGACATTTATTGAGGAAAGGGGAACAAAATTAAAGACTTCGTTTAAAATCCAGACCCGAGTCGTCGTGCGCATTGAGACGGTAGACTCCACACAGACGCGCGTTGTGGAGGGGCATCATTGTTTCCATGGACCTGTGTGACGCCCCAGGTCTTTAATTAGCCATAATAGCCGGTCAAATGGTCAACAATGGTCAAACCACGGTCAACCTGGGCCCTCACCGCAAAAAACTCACTAACCCACCCTAGTGACCCTATTTGACTGGGCCAACCCATGGTCAAAGGTTTAGTCAAACCCCTTGCCACCCTAGTGTCCACAGGTGTCTGCCGGAACTTTTGCCGCGTTCTCCAAAATTCACCTAAACACTTAAAATTCTACCTTTATGAAAGTTGTCCATATTGATGAGGGACACAACTTTCATGTAGATTGGCATTTCAAATTTTGAGGGGAAAAGCTTGGAAAATGAGTTGCAAGGCGATTTTACCGTTTGCCAAGACAAAGCCGACATTCACTTTTGGCATTCAAATAACTTCAAATCCGTGCGTAAAAACCCTATATGACTTTTGTAGAAAATGTTAAGGGTAACTAGATCTACAACTTTGGTATTCATCACTTGGTCGACTTCGTACAAAAATTTTGAGTTTTGCAATTTCCAAAACAAGCCCCAAAGAAAACAAAACCGGCAGAACGCCGGCGCGCCGCGACGTCGCGCGCCACCCGTCACCGCCCGCCGCCGGCGCCGCCGCGCGTCCGCGCGCGCGCCGCCCGAGGCCTAGCGCCGCCCGAGGCTCGCCCCCGCCCGAGGTCGCCCGCGCCCCCAACGCCCCTCGCCCCGAGGCGCCCGAGTCGCGTCGCCGCACGCGCGCGCGCGCCGCGGACCGGCGGTCCGTCGGGCCGCGTCGCCCGAGCCGCCGTGGTACGGCAGTATCTCCGCCGTCACGCCGTCGTCACCACGATGCGTCTCCCCGCCTATTTAAGGCCCTTGCTTCCCCCTCCACGCGCCACCCCGAGCTCCTCCCCCCGCCATTGCCGCCGCCACCGTGTGCTCGCCTCCCCCGCTTGCGCCGCCGCCGGCCGCCACTCCCCTAGGTCCCCTAGGCCCTAGAGCATCTCCCCGTGTCGCTTGTTGCCGCAAAGACCGTGCATCCCCACCGTTTTCCCCCCGAGCCGCCGCGGCCGCCGTGCTCCGGCCGCCGCGCCCCCACCTCGCCGCCGTTCCCCGCCTCAACTCCGGTCGCCGTAGTCCTTAGGTGAGCCCCCTGGCCGAGCCTGGCTACTTGCCCGGCCGGGATCGCCGCCGGCTCGCCGGATTTGGCTGGAGCTGTGCCGCCCCTCCCCGTCCAGGACTCAATTGCAAGCATCGAGTTTTGTCTAGGGTGTTTCGCGTAAAATCCAGGGCCTAGTTGTTAAGAACCCTATCTAAGTTTCTTTACAGTTCAGTCCAGCGCCTTAGAAAATTCCTAGAAATTCGTAGAAACATCAGAAAAATACCAAACAAATTTTGTTGGGTTCAGGAAGAGAAATCCCACCACTTTTGTTATTTGCTCATAGCTGGATTCTAAATAGTTTTAGCATGAAAAATACAAGCCTAGAAAACCTAGATCTGCCATAACTTTAAATCCATAACTCCTCTGTATTCCAATTTTGTATATGTTGTGTGTTAGGCCATGACAAGTGGCTGTGCCAAAAATTGCACAAAGTTATGGAGTGGATCTTGTTAAATAAATTGTTTTCTATTCTTGCAGAAACTGCCTAGATGATTTTTCTTGCTAAATATATTTATGTTTTTGAGCTCAACTTGTGCACACTGTATTGTGATGTCAAAATACACATCTTGTGCATTAATCATGATTTTTGGCCTGCTAGAAATAATTATTCTTAATTTGTGCATGTTTCCTTTGTAAATTAATGGGAATAGATCAGTAGAGATTCTATGTGAACATGCTAGTTCTTTAGGCTTGTTTAGGACCAGAGAGCAGGCTTGAGAAAGTTTGGATCATTTTGAGGCTTATTTATTTTTGTATGCATTTAATTTGAATCACTAGCTAGCCTTTGTTATTTTCAATAGTATTTAATTTCCTAGCATCCAACACTTACATGTGGGTCCAATGGACCAGGATAGGTGCTAGTATGCTTAAGAAACACTCCTTTAATTTTTGGTAATTTAATTGCTTAATAAAAAGCTCAAAAGCCCTTTTTAATAATAAAGAGAAATTAAATAAAGAAAATGCCCTTACTTAATTCTTTTTCCTTTTTGAAAGTATTATTTAATGTGATTAAAAGATAATTAATTATCATTGCTGATAAGAAATTAATTCATGGATAAAAATATTATTTATACCTTTGCTTGTGAAAAGAAAAGGAATTGAAGCCTTCACATGAAATAACAAGTATAATAAAAACCTTTATTCAAATGTACAATAAAAGAATAACCCATGTACACCCAATAACCTTCCTAAAAGAGAAACACTATCTAGATGCTTGTTAAGGTGAATATGACCAACCAGAGTTGGATAAGACAACAGACTATCACATCACCTAAACTTGCATTGCATTCCGTGTAGATCTTCCGGACGGAGATTACTCCCTTGTCCCGGAAACCGAGGAAGGAGGAGCGGAAGCTTCGCTGCAGTACGTGGAAGTGCTCGACACCGAGGGTGCCCAGGCTAACCTAGCTGACGAAGGCAAGCTACGGTGCATCTAACCCAGTTTTCAAATTCTTTATACAATTATCTATGGATGATTGTGCATTTACGTTCAGGAGTTGAATGAAACCCTAGATGCATGATCCCTAGGTACCTTGTCCTTACTAGTATGATAGGTCGATAGCTGCTAAGCTATAGGACCGTTACAAGTCGAGTGATGACCTCACTCGCGAGAATAGGTTCCTAGATAGGAATCGTGATATATCCTAAATGGATTGCTCACGTGGTAAGAGCATGGGATCTGGGCTCCGGTCCAGTGGTTATGTGGGTTAAGCTTTGAACGTACTAAGCACATGTCGGGTATGGGACCGGTAAGCCTAGTACCTTAATGAGACGGCGAGGGATCCTACCGTTACTACTCTTGGGATTCGCTCTCACGGCTCGCTACCGGTGGTGTATGGTGACTCCGGGTATCTCGCGGGGTATGCCGATAGCCCGCACCAAAGATCGTAAGATTCGATCCCGACCCGAGGATTTTTGGAAACGGCTCGGGACACTCGTACCTTTGTGGGCAGCCTACCGTGTGTTTGGGTCTACCTTGCAAGGTTTAAATCAATCGATTGTCGGCCTCTCACCGTTATCCGAGACTGCTTACTCCACTAGTCATGAGATCCCTAATGATGAAAGTTGATGAATATTATGCTTGATTAATTGTATTGTACAACTTTGCTTGTACTAGTTGGCTAATGTAGTAAAGATTAAACCTACTAGAACTTGTGCTAAAATCTTGAAGGTAAGGACCTACTCTTTGTTACTTTTTAGCAAAAGCAACCCAATAGCCAAAAAGCCTTTCATGGTCTAGATTGGGTGAAGTAGTTATCACCGACGGGTAAGTCTTGCTGAGTATTAGTATACTCCGCCTTGCTATAATATGTTGATCCAGGTAATGCCTTCAGTGATGTGTGGCCCGGAGAGATCCCGCCCGGCTGGGAGCTGGAGTGGGTGGAGGACGACTACTGAAAGCATCATGGATGGCCTCCCGTGGTGTCTCCGCTTCCGTTAGTTTATTCCGCTGCTCTCGAAAACTCTAAACTATTTCGTCATGGCAAAAACTATGGTTTGTAATAAATAAACCCCTCGGGGTACGAATTTGGATATTAATGTTGTTGTATCTCTGGACTCGCCTTCGAGTGAGTTTTAATGCATATATTCGATCCTTGTTGCTTTTCAAGTGATTTACCGGGCGTTAACCCGGCAACTAACGACAGGATGATACTTTATTATTACTTAATGACCAAAGTGGATCGGTCTTAGGCGATAGTACGATATTTTCCGGGCGGGTTGTCACGGTTGGCATCGTAGCTTATATGCACCAGTAGATTAATTAATAAACCTTAATCACTGGTTTTTGAATAAAATATGCCAAGATTGTCTGATTTTCTAAAATACGTTGGTCCGCTAAGGATAAACTAGACCGAGAGGCCCTAGAGGGAATTTTGGGTTCTTTCAGGTGGCTTATTTAACTTATGGTGTATTTTGCTAACTCCCAGCACATTACTTTATGTCAAACTTACTTTCGTGCACAACCAAACTAGGAGCCACGTGTCTTATACGTGTGCTGTTCCGCATCACGGGAATTGCGAGGGTTGATGGAGTGATCCATTCCACGGATCCCATCTTCGCGTCTGTTTATGAGTTGTGTGTCGCCACGTGTTTCATACGTGTGCATTCCGCATGTCGCTCATGCGAGGCAGGGATACACTCCATTCAAACAGAGGGTGTCCGAGGTTGGACGCTGTCCATGCAGCGGCTTAACGCATGGATGTTGTTTCTATAGTGAACGGTAATGTATGGGGACGCTTTCATGACGTGCTGGCATGAAAGATTCGTTTTCTGCAGGTACATAACAGCGCTTCGTTAGTTGTTAAGCGAGTACCGTATAGCTCTCGACTAGATATTATAGGGAGAGACGAATAAAAGCCTCGCCACCTGCACTAATTTCGATTTTTGGCTTGATTGCCATGTGAGGTCGGATAGGACGTCTTGCATGCATGTTAAAAATCGAAACAACTAAAATGGACCCAAAAAATCGAAATTCTATAGGCTCTCTAAGGAAGATTATGCTAGTGTGTGCTTTTTATAAACTGAAGTACCTCTCATACCTAGCCGTCATGCTGCCGAAATTTTGAAAAAGTTGTTACCTTGTGCCAGGTCAATTAAACCAAATTATTAAAAACAATTGCTCCTTAACTAGTCGTCTTGTAATAGCAAGTCTCAATCCTAGTTCCTTTGGGTTGGTTTACACTTTCCTAGGCACATCCGGGTTCAGGACCATCCACCCTGTTCCTTGTTCGATGCTCAACCTTAAAATCTAATTAATTGTTGAAGAATTTATTTTGAACCGGGAAACTTGGGAAGTTTTGAGGTTTCTGGATTTTTGGTTATGAATTTTTAGTCACAACTGCCAGAACTTCACCATTTGACATGCCGTTCTCTTTGAGATCTGACATGAGTTACATTTGTGTATAGATGGCTTTCCCCGTGTTCCACGAGTTCGACGCGGACGGTACGATCCGTACCAACGGGTTGCACTGGGAGGGTTTTCCGCGCCTTGCGTGGGAAGCACTCAGTGCCGCAGGCTACCTCACACCATCGACTTACGAGGTGAAGGAGTTCAAGCGCTATGGCGTTCCCCGTTGCAGAGTGATCGTCACTGTTCTGCCACACCCGGACCACGCCGACTGGTTCGATTTGTGTTTTATCTACTGGGGATTTATCACTCACGAGTCCGTTGAGTCAGCCGCCCTCAGAGTGCTGACAGATTTCTGTGACCACAACCCCACTGTGGTAGCTCTCTCTCCGTTTGGATTGTTTCCTGCTGTGAGTCCTCATGACCCAGCATGGTTGGACCGTATGGATCACCTACGGGAGCTGTTGACACTAGCAGAGCCGTTGGATGTTACTCAGACGCTAGCTCGTTGTCTGAACGTGGTTTTCACACTTCAGGGGCTGCAAGTTTGCGCACGTTACGGTTAAGGAACTTGAAATTGTCTCCAACTACGTGCTCCAAATCCTCCATACGCTGCTTCATCGCTTCCATGGCTTGGAGACATTCATCGACCGACATGTAGAGATCCCCGATGGATTGACGGCAAGTTCGACAACACATCGGATGCAATCCGAAGGGGTCTTCATCGCCATTGTCTCCACCGTCGTCGCCACCGTGTCGCCACCTCCATTGTCGTTGCTGCTCTCGTTGCCATCGTTACCGTCACCATTGGGGCCTTTGGGAGTCCTCTCTTTGGGCTGCTCATCCCAAATGTAGAGGTCGTTATCATCTCTTCCGGCGGCCGCCCACGAGCTCGGGCTACGATCGTCAGAGTAGTCGCTACCCCCATAATCCTTAGGCTCCGGCGACGCCTCCTTGTAGTCTTTGCGCTTCATGCCTTGGATGCGTGCCGACCTTCGAACGGGCGTAGGGACCTTCTCTCCTTCGACGGGGTTGCGAGATGCAAGAGCTCCGGTCGGGACACGCCCTTCGCAACGGATGCGTGTGGTCCTCTTGACGGGTAGCTTGAGCTCGCATCGCATCGCCTCCTCCATCGATGGCTTCTTGGCTTCTAGCTTCAACTCTAAGCTCCTTGGAGGCACAATAGCTGCTACAAGGGTGCAAAATATTGCTTGAAAGGTTTGATCCTCGAGCTCCCAATTCGACCAAATAAATAGTCCTAAGAGAAAAGACCTGGGAACCTTATTTTCCTTTTTTACACTTCCCTTAAAATTTTCTGACCAAACAAGGAAGTTAAAAAGGAGCAATTCGGGCGAAATTCGACGTCATCGGCCGCCGGAACCCTCTCGGGGCCGGCCGGCTCGGGCCGGCCGGCCCACCCCCGCTCGGGGCCGGCCGGTCCAGTTTTTTGCACACCGCCCTATTTTTTCTTCCTTATCCCATGGGAAAAAGTTGGCCCAGTAAATCTTCGCGAAAAACTCCAGAAAACTAAAAAAACTATTTACAGAAATTCATGCCTTGTTTTTCGTCCTAGGCGGGACGTTTGGGCTCTTCCTCCATGGTGAAGACGTCAACATGGTGAAGGGGCACGACGTCGGGTTCGTAGTAAACCTTAAGCCGCTGACCATTCACCACAAGTTGATCGCCATTTATATCCATAATGGTTACCTTTCCGTTGGAGAACACCGAATGCACAACATAAGGTCCGTCCCATTTGCTTTGCAATTTCCCCTTTCCGAAGGTTTTAAACCTCGAATTGTAGAGGAGGACCTTATCTCCTTCTTTAAATTCTTTTTTCTTCAATCTTTTATCGTACCACCTTTTGATTTTCTCCTTGTATATGCTTGCGTTTTCATATGCTTTCAACCTCAACTCCTCTAGCTCGCTTATTTGGATTCTTCGTTTCACCACCGCGGCATCGAGATCAAGGTTCATCTCTTTAATCGCCCAATAGGCTTTATGTTCCAACTCAACCGGAAGGTGGCAAGCTTTTCCATAGACGAATTGATAAGGGGTCATACCTATCGTTGTCTTGAACGCCGTTCGGTAAGCCCATAAAGCTCCGTCCAATTTCTTTGACCAATCTTTGCCTCCCTTCTCTATGGTCTTGTTGAGTATGCTTTTTAATTGCCTATTTGACGTCTCCGCTTGTCCGTTGGTTTGTGGGTGACAGGCCGTAGAGACCCTATGCTCAATTCCCAACTTGGACAAGCACTTTTTGAAATTCTTCCCGGTGAAGTGAGTTCCTCTATCACTTATCAAGATTCTCGGTGTACTCGAAACGGGGAAAAATCACGTTCTTGATCATAGTAATGGACTCCTCCGTGGAAGCTTTACGACATGGTATTGCCTCTACCCACTTGGATACATAATCAACCATGACTAGGATATACTCAAATCCAAATGAGTTTTTAAAAGGCCCCATGAAGTCTACACCCCATACATCGAATATGTCGATTTGTAGGTTGTATTTCAAAGGCATAGAATTTCTTTGAGATATGTTTCCGGTTCTTTGGCATTCTGGGCATGACGCAACATATCTTTTAGTATCTTCATGCATCTCCGGCCAAAAGAATCCGCTCGACCATACTTTTTCTTGGGTTCAAAAATGGATATAGTGTCCACCATACTCCGCCGAGTGACACTTTCTCAAAATCTCTACCCTTTCTTCTCTTGGCACAAATCTTCTCATTACTCAATCATTGCCAAGTTTGAAGAGGTATGGTGCATCCCAAAAATATTTCCTACTTTCGGAGATTATCTTCTTTTGAGTGTTTTTATCTAGATGATCGAGAGGCATCTTTCGAATTGCTCGAATGATATCGATCATCCATGTGTCTTTATCAAGCACTCTATAGAGGTGGTCATCTCTCATCTTATCTTCTATGGGCTCTTTATCATCTTGTCCACGATTCATCCTAGACAAATGATCGGCCACGACATTTTCCACCCTCTTTTTATCATGAATTGCAACATCAAATTCTTGGAGAAGAAGGATCCAACGAATCAAACGTGGTTTAGCTTCCTTCTTAGCCAAGAGATACTTGATGGCTGCGTGATCGGTGTAAACAATGACCTTCGAGTTCACGATGTAAGATCTGAATTTTTCGAAAGCGAATACCACCGCTAGCAACTCCTTTTCCGTAGTGGCATAATTTAATTGTGCCCCACTAAGAGTTTTGCTAGCATAGTAAACGGCGTGAACTCGGCCTTCCTTTCTTTGACCCAAAACCGCGCCTACGGCGTAGTCACTTGCATCACACATGATCTCGAAAGGTTGGCTCCAATCTGGAGGTTGGATGATGGGAGCACTCACCAACACATTTTTCAAGGTCCGGAATGCCGCTAGGCACTTCTCATCAAAGTCAAAATCCACATCCTTTTGAAGAAGATGCGTTAAAGGCTTAGTGATCTTCGAGAAGTCCTTAATAAATCTTCTATAGAATCCGGCATGACCTAGAAAGCTCCTTAAGGACTTAACATCCGTAGGAGGAGGGAGTTGCTCAACCGTTTCTACCTTAGCCTTGTCCACTTCAATTCCTCTCTCGGATATAACATGTCCGAGCACTATGCCTTGTTTAACCATGAAGTGGCACTTTTCCCAATTTAACACCAAATCTACCTCCGCACACCTCGTAAGGACCTTTTCTAGGTTTGCTAAGCAATCCATGAACGTCTTCCCGTAAACGGAAAAATCATCCATAAACACTTCAACAATTTCTTCGATGAATTCTGAAAATACGGCCATCATGCAACGTTGAAAAGAGGCCGGAGCGTTGCATAGACCGAAGGGCATCCTCCTATATGCAAACGTTCCGTAAGGGCACGTAAACGTTGTCTTATGTTGATCTTCGGGTGAATGGGAATTTGCATGAACCCCGAGTATCCATCGAGAAAGCAAAAATAAGAATGGTTTGCTAACCTCTCGAGCATCTCGTCTATGAACGGTAGGGGGAAGTGATCTTTCTTTGTCGCTTTGTTAAGCTTAAGGTAATCGATACACATCGCCCACCGGTCACGGTTCTTTGCGGTATCAACTCGTTCTTCTCGTTCTTCACCACGGTCAAACCTCCTTTCTTCGGTACACAATGTACCGGCTCACCCATTCGCTATGCGGAACCGGTAGATGATTCCGCATCAAGTAACTTGATAACCTCTTTCTTTACTACCTCTCGCATGGCATGAGTTAGCCTCCTTTGGTGGTCCACTACGGGCTTACATTGGTCTTCCATTGGTATACGATGAGTGCAAAAGGCTGGGCTAATACCTTTGAGATCATTAATCGAATATCCAATCACCTTCCTATGTTTTTTTAATAAAATCAGCAACGCTTCATTTTCTTCGGGACTCAACTCGTCGCTCACAATGACTGGATAAGTCTTGTCTGGGCCCAAAAATTCATATTTTAATCCCTTGGGCAAAGGTTTAAGGTCTACCTCGGGCACTTGTGGCTCCTCGGGTTTGATTTCTCCTATGTCTTCGAATTTCTCTTCCTCCACACTACCATCATGCGGCTCTAAGCCTTTTGTTGCTTCCTCTAGTTCTTCATCTTGTTGATTACTAATTTGATTTTCTATTGCTCTTTGCAGCGGGTCTCTAAGGGTTTCAACAAAACAAAGGCTATCTATCTCTTCTACTTCTTCATCTTCGGGAGGAAAGGGTGTAAGGTGTTTAGAAGCACGAAGAAAGTTATATGTGTACTTTGTTCCATTAAGGTTCATTGTCACTTTGCCTTCTCCGGCATCTAACACGGCATCGACCAACTTAAGAAAAGGCCTACCTAAGATTATGTGATCATGATTACTATGGTAAGCATCAATAACAAAGAAATCGTTTGGTATATAGTTTCTAGAGATTTTTACTTTCATGTTGCAAGCAATACCTAGAGGTTTAATAGTTCTACCATCTCCCATAATTAATTTCGTTGATGTTGGAGCTAAGTCTAGGTTGTGGTCTTGAACTTTATCGTAAATTTTAGAAGATAGAACACTTACTTGGGCTACGAGCATAAAGCTTTGCATTGAACTCCGTTGATCTCGCAACTCAAGTGTGGTGTCATCTTCTCTTCTTCTTCGGATCCTATCGAGTAGATTTCGGTGAGGCGAGCGTATGGTGATGCTTCGGGCTTGATCCCCATGATTCTCTTCACCTCGGCAATATGTTCCGGATCCACTATATCATCTCTAAAGAGCTTTTGAAAAATCTCACCGGTGGTTTCAAGGTCGTATGAATTTTCCGCTTTCTTCTCCGGTGGAAAATCCACTTCCAATGCTCTCGCCATTCCCTTTTGACTAGGGAACGGTCTTCTCTTGTCGAATACTTCTCCATAATCAATAGGAACCCAATCCATTGGTTCGAACTCCCTTAGTGGCTTCGCGCTTGACATGCTTCTCTTGTTCATCTCTTTCGGTACGGCGAAGTCGACGTTTGGTGTAGTTCTTGACTTGATGTGTTCTTGTTCAAGCTTTTCCATGATCGGTTCCTCTTTTGTGACTTCCGGGGTTGCCTCTTTAGAAAAATCAGCAGACTTCTTCTTCCTCGAATTATATTCCAGCTCTTCCGCAAGTCTCGTTTCCCAATCTCTTCGCATGGCAACCGCTTTACTAACTTTTTGTAGAAGTTGGGTGGCTTCCGTGAGTGTTTTCTCCATGAGATCCCCACCTGCACACATTTCGACGTGTTGCATGCAACTAGGGGTTAGGGAAAAGAAAAATGTATGCAAGAGTATGTCACCGGTGAAGCCAAGTTTTGGTCCTTGTTCGATTAACCCATTAAACCTATCCCAGGCTTGGTCTATCCCTTCCTCTTATCCTTGCATGAAAGTGATCACTTGCCTCCTTAGATGTTGAACCTTGCTAATTGGAAAGAACTTCTCGCAAAACTTCTTTGTCAACTTGTTCCAATTGCCTTCAACTTCAAAGGACGCAAACGAGTACCATGTCTTTGCATTGCCGGCAAGTGAGTAGGGAAAGAGATTCCATTTGAACCATTCATCGAGAACTCCTTCTTGACGCACCGTGTTGCATATTGTCGTGAAATCCCTTATGTGTCTATATGGGTTCTCCGTAACCATCCCTTCAAATGGGTTTGCTGCCACCATCTTGATGATCTTGGATTTAATCTCATACTTGGTCGCTTCGAGCTTCGAATCTGACTCTTGTACTTTTATGTCTTCACATCGAGGGCTAGCGTAATCCCTTAGTGATTTCTCCAGTTCTTCCACGGGTTGATTAACGAACGCCATCTAGACAATGAGATAAAAACAAAAACAAAAACAAAAACAAAACAAAGCGTTTTTCTAGATAATATGTGTTAGATATAGCAAATAAAAGATAAACTAAATATAAAACTAAGTTAGATGCAAATCAAATGATGTAAACTAACTTACTCCCCGGCAATGGTGCCAGAGAAAGGGGCTTGTTGACGGATAAAAGATGTATCCCTCTACGATCCGCAAGCGTACGGACCCCACACCTTTTTCACCACGGGATTCCCAAGTTTCTTGTCAATTCCCGGAGCAAGGGGATTACAAGCGTTTAATCTACTTTTACGCACTAACTACTAAAACCCTAACTACTATTAAACTAGAAAACAACTAAACTACACTAGAGAGAACGATAAACGATCAAGGTAGAAGACACTCGCCCATGGGTCTACGAAACTAGAGCACGCAATCGCTTAAAGACATGAAAACTAATCTAATCTATCGGGGTTGTGACCACGGTTTCGCCCTTTCCCTCCTCTCGTATTGTCACTACGCGAAGGTATTCATGACTAGACCTATGATGGACACGGCATATTGAATGGATCCAAGGAAGCATCGAGGCCTATACTCCCTTTACGGCATGGTAGCTAACCTTAAGCATGAAAGTATATTCAACACAAGATGATAGATAGATAGATAATCCGACAAAGTGCGATTACATCTCAAGATCGATTACAACCCATGGACGAATGAGAAGATTACCCCATCAAGGTGTTGATCATGGCACCGTTGATCATGGTTTCCCTTCCGACGGTGTCTTCTTCTCCACGAGAGGGTGCTTCCTTCGAGGTGGTTGATCTCCCTCCGGAGATCCTCCTCCTCTCTCTCTAGCTTGTGGATGGCCTTCTGGTACGAATGACTCCCCCCTTCGGTGTTGGCGACGCCTCGGGGCTTTTAGGGTTGAAGATCCTTCGAGTGCAAGGAAAATGGGACCGAACCGGTGCCGGGAACCGGGCCGGGGCCGGCCGGCCTGGGCCGACCGGCCTGGGCCCACTTCGGCCCGGTTCAGTCGCCCCTTTTGCTACGTGGGTCCTTATGCACTTATGTACTTTGCCTCCTCCACTTGCATGATTTTGATGATGTTATCCTCGCGTTCAAGATGGAGGTTCTCTTCGCATGAAGTTTGATCTTTTACGCTTCAATCCCCGGGGGTGTTCCTCGTAGCACTTCGGTCCTTGCCACCATTGGAAGTGATTTCATCAAGCTCATGAACACGAACAAGACTCCGTAATGCTCCTTTGAACTTGTTGCGAATCCGTCCTTTATGTCCATGTTTTCGTACATAAACACAACACTTCCAAATGCATGCACAAAGATGAACTTGTTATATGATTAGTGTGCCTAGTGGCGGGTTAGTTCCATAATAAAATCCAAACCAAAGTGTAATGAACATGCTAGGTGTACCAAAATACACCGTCAACAGCCTCCCTTAGTTAATTGAAGAAGACAAGCGAGGAAAGAGCACTGCGCCTCCAGAATCCTCTACCGAAGATGACGAAAATGAAGAATCAACATACTCGGGCGGGGAAGACTCTGGCGATAGCAGCGACGACGGCAGTGATGACGATCATACCTCTGAACATGAGGAAGACTCCCCAAAGGTTGACATCACGGGCTAATCATTGATGATACATTTGCCCTTCGTGGCCGTTGTGTACATACATAAATTCATTAGGATGTAACATTTTGTCTAAACAAGTTGTCTTGTAAACTTTAACCTGCGCAGGTCCTGCAAGTTGGGCCTGCGCAGGATGTGATGCCGCTGCGAATTCATCATGGTAATATGTTTGTCAGTGGTGAAGCATGGCGTCTGTTCCAAGAGGCTCATCCCGATCAAGACTTTTCCGATTTTTGGCTTGAAGTTTCACTTAAATTTTCTATGGACTATTTTGATCTTTCTTCCTTCTTCGTAAAGATGAGAACTCTACTACTGCGAACTCAAGCTCTTCGAAGATCCCGAAGATGGAGCCTCTTAGCCCTATCACTACTAAGCTCGACTTCGCCTATGCTAGCGACATTGCAGAAGATAATAGCCGCGAACCAGGACACGTCGTTGAACTTTCATTCTAGGAATTGTATTTCTCAATGTAATTGTTATGAAACTATGTCAAAATTTTATGCAACTAAGGCAATAAAGACGTTTTCTTTGAAAAAACGTCACCCTCCCCCACCTTGCCATTTTGCATGAAAATTTCGAGGCAAGTTAAAGAAATTTTACTGTTATTCGGTCGTCTTGATTATATACGCTTTTGAGAAATTTTCGCGAGTTTTGCAATTACAAATACTATGACGCAAGTCGATGAAATTTGTTTGCGAATTTTGTGTACTTGACCCGCTTGGCATACTTGCCTTGGTTGATACCGCAACCCTCAGTTGCTTCAACCACGATTTTCTACGAATCTTCACTCGAGCCCCTTGCCCTTTTAACGAAACATATTCATCGCGAAAAATTTTCATGAACCTGTGTCAAGAAATTCTTAAACAACCGACACATACATTCGCTTGGCTGCCATCACCATTAATTATCATGATGGAAACTTAGGCTACAACTTATTGTTATCTCGAGCCTTTTCGGTGGGAATCCCTTTGACGGTGGGATTTAGGCCACAACTTGTTGTTGTCTCAGGCCTTTCGGTGGGAATCCCTTTGACGGAGCGATTTAGGCTTTCACGGTGCCTCTGGCTATCACGGAGCCTTTTTCACAAACTCTTCCTCTTTTCACGATAGAATTCTGGCTATCAGGAAGCCTTTCACACGAAATTTTTTCTTTTTCAATGGAATCTCGGCTATCACGAAACCCTTTTCCCGAATTTTTCTTTCACAATGGAATCTCGGCTATCACGAAGCCCTTTTCACGAATTTTTCTTTCACAATGGAATCTCGGCTATCACGAAGCCCTTTTCACGAATTTTTCTTTCACAATGGAATCTCGGCTATCACGAAGCCCTTTTCACGAATTTTTCTTTCACAACAGAATCTCGGCTGTCACGAAGCCCTTTTCACGAATTTTTCTTTCACAATGGAATCTCGGCTATCACGAAGCCCTTTTCACGAATTTTTCTTTCACAATAGAATCTCGGCTATCACGAAGCCCTTTTCACGATTTTTTTTTCACAATAGAATCGACAAAATGCACGATTTGGGGGAAGACTCTTTTCATATATATCACAAAGAGTATTTACATAGGATATGCCTCGTTAAAAATCTTGCCTCTTGATTTAGAGCCCCCTTTGCAAGGAAAAGAGTACGGTCCTCCTTATTCTAATGCAACTATGAAAAAGAAAGCTAATGTTTTTCCTCCGAAATCACTTATAGACACGTGATTCGGCTTTTTTGAATTTTCAGAATGTAAACTTGAGAAAAAAGGAAAAGTACTCTAAATTAAATCTAGCTACTTCTGGAACTTTCAAGGGTAGTATATCAGGCTGTCAACATTCCACGAATATGGCAGTTCTTCACCAGTCTAGTCTAGCAAACGAAAAGCCCCTGGCATATTTGTTTCTTTTGCTATGTATGGTCCTTCCCATGATTCATGAAGTTTCCCCGGGTTTTCCCAGTTCTTCTTTCTTTTCAACACCAAATCACCAGTTTTGATGTCCTTTCGAACCACTTTCTTATCTCTCCATGCCTTGGTCTCTTTTTGGTACTTCTCGATGTTCACAGCAGCTTCAAGGATTGTTAGCTCAATCATGTCTTTTTCCACTTTCTGGTCAACTTCTTCAATTTCTTTTGCTTTCAGTACTCTCATACTCTCATTCTTCATTTCCTCTGGTGTCATTGCCTCAGTGCCGAAAAGTAGGCGAAAAGGCGTGAAACCTGTTGCCCTCGACACAGTAGTGTTGTGAGACCAGATCGTTTCGGCAATTCATCTACCCATTTGCCCTTCTTCTGATCAAATAAGCACTTTTTGATTCCTGAAAATATCAGACCATTTGCCCTTTCAACTGCTCCGTTGGATTGCGGATGATACACTGATGAGAATTTCGCATGAGTGCCCGAGGTCTTGGAATATTCTTTGAAAGTGTAACAGTCGAACTGTTTCCCATTATCAACAGTCAGTTCTCCGGGAACTCCAAATCTGCAGATTATGTTCTACCAAAAGAACTTCTTAATTGTTGGTGCTTTGATGTTCGCGAGTGGTTTTGCTTCTACCCACTTCGTGAAATAATCCATATCAATAGCTGCGAATCTGCAATTTCCTTGAGCCGTTGGCAATGGTCCAACTAGATCCATTCCCCACCTTTGCAATGGCCATGATGGTGGAATGAGGTGAACTGGCATGGAGGGTAGATTTTGTTGATTCGCTGTTTTCTGGCATGCTTCACATTGCCGAACCAATGCTTTCGCATCTATATTTATGGTGGGCCAATAGAATCCCTTCTTTATCGCCTTTCCTGCTAGAGCCCTGATGCCTATGTGTTCACCGCAGAATCCACTGTGGATTTCTCTGAGAAGTTCAAGGCCCTTTTCGGAGGTGATGCACCTTAGCCAAGGCTCAGTGACTCCCGATTTGTACAGCTCTCCATTTACCACTGCATAGCCCCTTGCCCTTTGTTTTAACCTTTTTTCTTGCAACTCATCTTGTGATTCATAATGGCTTCTCAGATAAGCCATGATTTCTGCTCTCCAATCAGGGGTTTCCACAACATTCACGATTTTCGGCTTTGATTCCTTGATAGATGGTTCTCTGATGATTTCAAAGAACACATCGGGAGGCAATTCTTGATTTCTTGGTGCCGCCTTCGCCAGTTTGTCTGCTTCATTGTTGTCATCTCTTGGAATATGTTGCACTGAATAACCTTTGAAGTGCCTTTCCATTTCTCTGACCTTTTCCAGGTACTTCATCAAAACGGGGTTCCTTGCTTCACTTTCTTTCTCAACATGTTCTTGAATAACTTTTGAATCCGTTCTGATAATGAAGGTCTACTGTCCCAAGGCTTTCATCTTCCTTAGTGCTAAGAGTAAGGCTTTATATTCTATTTTATTGTTCGTGGAATGTTCATTATTCGCGAATATGAGCCGAGCTGCATATCTTATCACAACTCCCGCCGGAGATGTTACGACTGCTGAAATTCCAACTCCCTTGTGACACCAAGCTCCATCACACTGCACTATCCAAGGTGTGGGTATTTCTTCATCGAGATTTTGAGTTGGTGAAGTCCAATCCACTGCGAAGTCCACGATATATTCTGAGAGTTCAGCGCCCCACTTGATTATCCGGGTAGATGCCTTTCTATTTGCGAACAAGTCGCTCAGTGGTTGATTGGTGATGACCCTTATCCTGTGACCCTAGAAGTAGTGTCTCAGCTTCCTCGCAGCCATGATGACTGCATATGCAATCTTTTCCAGCTCGGAATAGAAGATTTTCGAGCCGGACAAGGCTTCTGCAGCGAAATATACGACAATCTGTTTGAGCTTTCCTTCTTCCTTTTCTTGCACTAAAACAACGCTCACTGCCAAATTTGATGCAAACACATATAGGAGAAGTGGCGATCTTGGTTCGGGAGGGCACAACTTGGTCATGTTGGACAAGTAGTCTTTTAGTTCTTGGAAAGCTTGTTTCTGAGTTTCGAACCATTGAAAGTTCTTAGCACTTATGAGAACTTGAAAGAATGGTAAGCTTCTTGCTGCAGCCCTGGGAATGAACCTATTGAGCGCGGCCACTCTTCCTGTCAATTTCTGCACATCCTTCACGGAAACTGGATCTTGCATTTCCACCAGTGCCTTGATTTTGTCGGGATTGGCCTCTATGCCCTTTGTTGATACTAGGCATCCGAGAACTTTCCCTTTATGAATGCCGAAAACGCACTTTTCAGGATTAAGCTTCAGATTCGCTGCTCTCAAGTTCGCGAATGTTTCTGCCAGATCACTAATATGATCTCTTATCTGGACACTTTTGACGACTATGTCATCCACGTATGCCAAAATGTTTCTCCAAATTTGAGGGTGGAGGACTATCGCTATCATTCTCGAGAATGTGCATCCTGCGTTCTTCAGCCCCTCTAGCATTGTCACGAAGCAAAACGTTCCGAAGGGAGTGATAAAGCTTGTTTTTTCTTCGTCTTCCTTACGAACTCTGATCTGATGATATCCTGAAAACATGTCCAGGAGTGAAAGCATCTCACTGTTAGCGGCATCATCTATGATTTTATCTACCCTTTCCAAGGGAAATCGTCTTTCTTGCATGCCTTGTTCAAATCCATGAAATCTACACACATTCTCCACTTTCCATTCTTCTTCTTCACCGGTACAGTGTTTGCCAGCTAGACTGGATACTTCACTTCTCTGATCACTTTCGCATCTTGTAGCCTTTGAACTTCAGCTTCAACTGCCTTTACTTTTTCTTCGGACATTTTCCGAAGTTTTTGCTTTTTGGGAGCTATTCTTTCATCTGTTTCCAGGGCATGTTCAATGATGTCCCTATCAACGCCTTGCAGGTCCTTGGCTGACCAGGCAAAAACATCTTTGTTCCTATTCATGAATTGAATGAGCTCTTTCTCTTCTTCGGGATTGAGGTTAGCCCCAATTGTGACTACTCTGTCGGGCATGTCATCCAGGTATACTTTCTTGGTTTCACCATCTGCCGCTATCTCAATCTTCTCTTTGTCCCATTTAGCCTCTTCGTAAGGTTCCTTCCTTCCTTCAGCCGTTTTCAGCTGGTACACATTTGCCTGGCCTGGAGTATGGCCTTTTTCTATGTTTCTGGCCTCTTGTTGATCGCCGAACACTGTGATAACTCCCTTGGGTGCAGGTATCTTCATACACAAGAATTGTTGTCTTATGACTGCGTCGAATTTGTTCATGAAGCCTCTGCCGAAAATCGCAAGGTATGGGTGATAGATGTCGACCACATCAAAGGTAATAGTCTCTGTCCTGGCATTGTCAAGATCTCCGAAGGATACAGGAAGCGATATCTTCCCAACTGGCTTAATTGGTTTTCTTCCAAAACCTTGCAGTGGATATTCTGGCGGGTGCAACATGTGCTGGCTCAGGTTCATTTTCTCGAAAGTTTTCAATAATAGAATATCTGCCGAACTTCCATTGTCTACTAGGACTTTTCCAATGATCCACCCAGCTATGTTTACCTCGATGACCATGGCATCATTGTGAATCACGGATTTCAGTTTGAAATCCTCTTCGGTGAAAGTGATTGGCACCTTGGCCCATTCTGGTCGCGCCGCTGGACCATCATGGATGATGGTGTTCACATACTTGAAATAATTGTTTCTTTGTTTCTTAGTTTCGAATTCTATGGCTGAGCCTCCTGAAATTGGCATGATAGTTCCGAAGGATGGCAAAGCTTTCGAATTCTGGGGTCTTGAACTTGATTCTGGTCTTGATGAACTGTCAGGTGGTGGTGGCAAGATTTCTCGAATTGGCTGTGGTTGCTGGATTGACTGAATTGCCTGCGACTGAGGGAAAAATTGCTGAGAGGGTTGCCATGATGGTTGCGGTTGCAGAAATTGCTGCATTGCGACTGAACTTGGCTGAGAGTTCATGAATTGTGGCTGCCAGAAATTCGGGCGTAGTTGGTTCGACATTGAGGATGCGATGCTCATCAAAGCTTTCTCTTGCTGAATTCTTGCGATGTTCTTCTTGGTTTCTGGGCACCCCTCAGTGATGTGTCCTCTTCCATGATACTGACAATAGAAATAGGTCTCTTGGGTTGTGATTCGTGAGTCTCGGGGGTCCTCTTCCTCTTCCCCTTCCCCTGGGTGCGAATCCTCCTCTTGTGCTTAGTCTGCTGTTCTGGTCAGGCTGAGGATTTTCCACATTGTTGATGTTTCGTGGATTCTGGGACTGTGATCTCCAAGTCATTTCTCTGTTCCCTTGCCTTGCTTCATTTTGTTCGGCCACTCTTTTGCGGTGATCATCATCAGACAAGATGTATTCTTCTAGTTCATGAAAAAGTTCTTCAACCGTCTTGGGTTTCTTTTGCGTCAGATGCGAAGCTATTGGTCCCAGAGTCAGATCTTTGATTAGTGCCTTGATCGTTGTTTTGTCATCGGCTTCTGGGATCTGGGATCTCTGCTGCATGAATCTTCTCACGAAGTTCCGTAATGGCTCTCTGTCTTTCTTCTTGCAGTTATACAGATCTGATGACTCAGTTGTTGTGTCATGGAACATCTGAAATGCTTGCATGAATTTTGTCTTGAGGTCTACCCAGCTACAGACTGAATGCGGTGGCAGCAAAGAATACCAATTCAGGACTGGTCCTTCGCAAGCAATGATGAAGGATTTGGCCAGTGTGACATCGTCTCCTCCTGCTGAATTCACAACCGATTCATACCTCATGAGGAACTGCCTGGAGTTTCCGAAGCCGTTATACTTCGGGAGAGAGACCGGTTTGAACTTCGGTGACCATGGTGCAGTTTGCAACCCTATGGATAGTGGTGATTCAGAATCTACGAACTGTGAGATTCCATTTCCGGCGAAGAAATTTTCTCTTGGGGTTCTTCTGGTTGGTCCAGAGTTCTAGTGTGGTGATTCTTGCCATAGTGAACTGTTTTCTTGTTGTTTCATTTCATCTATCTCTCTTTGTATTGTTTTAATTTGCTCTCTTGCCTGGTTGAGATGTTCTAGCTTTTCAGAGATCTTTCTTTTTGCCTGCAATTGGCTTGCGAATTTTTCTTTCTCCTTCTGCAGCTGCTGTATCTTCTGCAGAACTCTTTCTAGTTCTCTGTCTATGGTCTCGTCATCATCATCATCGTTCTCATGTGTTTGCTGTTCGGTAGGTTGTTCTTGAATGTGCGCTGTCTTCTCAGCTCTTGCTTTCATTAGAGCTTCAAGTTTTGCTCTCCGTTCTTGATCTGTGATGTTTGAAGGTTCGGGAATGAAAGAGATTTCATTGCCTTCAACATGATGATGCTCTTCTTGATCTGCCTCAGCTGGAATGTTCTTCTTCGACCTCTTCTATGGTCGCATCGTGAGTTGTTGTTCAGCTGGAACACGGTGGGCGTCAATGTTGGGGGTATCCGAAAATCCGGATAGGATCCCCGAACACAAGAGAAAGGAAAACAGACTCGTTCAGTTCAAGTACACAGATGACGCTAAAGGAGACAAGGAATCTCCTAAAGACTGCTCAAGCCTCAAAAGTTGTGAATCCCCTTACATGTGTCCTCGCGCCCCCCTTTTATAGGGAGACGAAGGGACTTTTACATTCCGAAAACACCCTCGAACTTAAAGAATATTCCTAGTGTGAACATGTACATGAATGTCTTTTACATCTCATACATTTACAAGCCTGCCACTAGTTCACACACCGAACCCGTACTTTTTGAGATGACGTCTTTGACTTGGCTTCTTACTGATTCGTGAATCTCCCCATTCAGGAAATCTTCGTGCGTCGCGACTTCCAAACTCGATCTCCAGCAGATTCCCGAATTTCGCAGACTCCCGATTTTGTGGTTTTGCAGGTTCATGACTTCGGGTCTTCACAAGTTTGCAACTTCGGAGCTTCGCAGGTTCGAGATTCCAGATCTTCGCAAGTTTGCGACTTCGGAGCTTTGCAGATTCAAGATTCCAGACCTTCGCAAGTTCGCGACTTCGGAGCTTTGCAGGTTCTAGATTCTAGATATTCGCAAGTTCACGACTTCGGAGCTTCGCAGGTTTAAGATTCCAGATCTTCGCCAGTTCGCGACTTCGGAGCTTCGCAGGTTCAAGATTCCAGATCTTCGCAGGTTCGAGATTCCTGAAAACTCATTTCATGAATTTCACACAACTCGACGCTTCGAGGGTGACCGGTTTTCCTGAATTCCCCAACACACAGCTAATCTGATCCGCACAACGGCACAATTATGTCTCTATAGATTGGGCGAAATTTGAGGCAAATGAGGAGGATCTTGAATCAGATGATGCCCTATGGAACCTGTACGAGCGCTGGTGCAAGTCCTTTAACCAGGAGCGTGACCAAGAGGAGATGGCTCGCCGGTTTAGCTACTTCAAGGAGACTGTGCTGAGAGTGGAGGAAAACAAGAAATCTGATCTGCCTTATAGACTTGGGATTAACAAGTTTGCCGATGTGAAGCTAAGGGAACTCTACCGCAAAAGTTCTACCATGAACCATGTTAGAAGGCCTTGTTCTGATTCACCGATCTATGGGAGTCAAGTAGGTTTCTGCCGCAATTGAAACCTCGAATCCATCAGAGGCATGATCGTTCTCAGGATCCATAAGACCCATGAACAACTTTTCGTTCGAACCTGTATTAAGTTATTGTATGGATCCGTGACACTGTGCTAGAGATTAGGGATCGGAACTAGAGCAGGTAGTGTCGGTGCTCGTTCCCACGCCAGAGGCAGCATTGCCCTTGGCGGCAGCTGGCACCGGTCAAGAAGAAGAGACAGGGGAAGCCATGTGGTGTCTGTTGCTGCTCGCTCGCTCGAGATTCATTTGTGAAGGCCGTTGGATCTAGTTGGTTACTGTAATATGCCTCTATATTCATTTGTTAAGGCCCTTGTATCGTAGTGTACACACAGCCTTCGGGCTCAAAATAGGATTGGAGTGGATTAGGGTGCTGTGAAACTTTGGATTGGATTGAATTGAGTCAAATCAAACAAATTAGGATCGGAGTGGGGTTAGGGCAGGATCCTGATCCATTCCAGGCCTCGGTGCAGAGGCCTGCGAGCAGACCAGATAGGATTGCATTTTTTATTATTTATTTATTTATTTTGGAAAATACACTATGTTTCAAAATTTAGCAAAACTAACCGACGAGGGCCTGGATTACGACCCCTTTGACGGCAAAAAGAACTCTCTGATCACAAAGAAATTCAACACTATTGACAACGTGAAGGCTAAGATTGACAATGTCAAGGCCAAGGTCCAAGACGAGGAAGACTGAGGACCCCGGTCAAGACCCACACTGGCAAGACGTCACGATTCTGACTAGTTGACTGCATCTTCGACTAGTTCCCCACAAGGGGGATCCCTCCGACAAGTCTCCGCCTCACACGATAAGCCTCCGCCTCGCACGAGCTTCCCCCGACTCCGACTGGTGAGTGGGCCATGACACGCGGCACGAGCCTGAGGCGCAAGTACCTTCGCTATGACGCGTGGGGGAACGACTCCCCGCGCCATGCAGATGCACCAGCTGGCGGCCATGCAAGCAGCTGACCCCGACAAGAGCCTTAATGCAGGTCTGCCCGGCTGTGCAACCATCACATCAACATCATCTCCAACTCTGCCACACGCAAGCTCAGCCCGAGGCACTCAAGCACCCCCTACGACGAGCTCGCCTAGACTTAGGTCTTAGCATGGCAGGCTAGTCAAGTACTTGGGCAGGCTAAGACAACAACGAACTACTCGAAGGAGATGCCAAGCGTCTCGGGGTGAATAGCCACGTCCGGCCACGTGGCGGCTCCTACGACCAAGTAGTACGGCTCCACTTCAATGCGCCCTAACAGACAGCGACGCGCGACGGGACATCCCAGCAACCGAGCACTTTACTTCTTTTCTACTTCCCCCTTGTGCCCCTCCCCTTGTGACTATAAAAGGGAGAGGAGAGCAACCGTTACAAGGGTTAGACCTCCTACACATCGAACACCGCTTCAAGGGACTTGGGTCCGATACCCTCTCTCGGCCAGTTTGTAACCCCTACTACAAACACCCCTAGCTCGGGAACACGGCAGCTCGACACTAGACGTAGGGTATTACTCCTCGGAGGCCCAAACCAGGCTAATCCCGTTGTCTCCTGTGCTAACCATCCGAGCCTGACGCACGATCGATACAAATTTAATGTCGGCGGTAGAGAACCCCAACACTAACATACCACCGTCGTGGCCCGTGGCGGTAGGCCCGGTTGCTGGTGCTACAAGACAAATCACCGTGGGCCCGGCGGTTGGTACTGTAGCACTTGCAACCCCCGTGGTCCATGATGGTTCAGGTTAGTCTGTTTTCAAAAAATTATAACTTTTTATCAACTCGAATAGAAATAAACTTTATACAAAACTTGTAGATTTCGGCGAGATCTACAACCTTTTAGTTCAAACTTTTTTCAAGATGACTTCAAATGAAAAAGTTTGAACTACAAAGTTGTAGATCTCGTCGAAAGATATAAGTTTCATATAAAGTTCATCTCCATCCGAGTTCATAAAAAAAGTTACGATTTTTTTAAAAACAAACTGACCCTACCGCCATGGGTCACAGTGGTGGTAGGTTAGTTTTGCTAAATTTTGAAACATAGTATATTTTTTCCAAAATGAATAAAAGATATTAAGAAATAAAATTCGACAGGATCGGAGTAGTATATGAGTAGCTCATTGTTGGTGGGCCGGGCTACGTCGTCTTTTGGGCTGAAGAATGAAGATAATTAAGACTACAATCTCACTCATGCTTGGAATATTTACGGTTCATAGGGATAAGATGTCCTTAATTTTGATCCATTCAAAAGTTTTATTTAACTATAATATAAATCTAGATTTCACAACAAAACAAGCATAAGAAAAATAAACAACTGTATTGCTAATGTAGTGTCACCACTTACATATCTACATATCGTCGACTCCGACGTACACCTAAACTATATATGTGAATAATAAATTATACATTATAAATAATGCATGTAAAACACGAAATATAATTTATCATGTGAAATTTGTACCTATTTATTGAGTTAGTTTTGTGATATGATTTCTTTCTCCCGTTGCAGCGCACGGGCATATTTGCTAATAGTACTCTAAAATAGCAAGATTCTTTTAGGTTAAAGTTTTGCCACCGCAAACTAAATATGATCTTAAGCACGCCAGTAATGCTTTTTTTTAATGTACATAGTACATTTTTTCCCTTAAGAATAGAATTACAACAATGCAACTTGAACACATTCAAAGTCGAGCTTGTTTGCCAAAGCCCGAATAGTCGATTTCGTCCTCAAACTATTGCTCAAGCTCAATTGTGTTCCTAAACTACGACAACAACTATCAACAACTATTTTAGTCCTCAAACTTTCTCAACCAGCTCAAATTCATCCTCACCGACGTAGCGCTTCCTTCAACTGACGTGGAGCGCCATGCTGCCCACCACGTCATAGTCCAATCAGCTCCGATCGTGCGTTTGCTATAGCGGATCACAATGCGATGGGGTCTGCTGCTGGTCTTGGAGATGGCGGTGGTTGTGCTGTGCGGGTTGCGGCTGCTGCTGCTATATAGTCGGGGTGCTCGCGCTTCATCACCAACCCGCGGCCGCTACGGCAGCGCGCATGGTAGGAGAGAAGGGTATTTGACCGTTGGTATTTGACCGTTGGAGTTGATTGGATGATGACATGGCGAGTCAACGTGGCGCTCCATGTCGGTCGGAGGATGAATTTGAGCTAGTTGAGAAAGTTCGAGGAACAAAACGGCTGTTTTCGTAGTTTAGAGACGAAATTGAGGCTTGAGTGATAGTTTGAAGATAAAATCGGCTATTCCGCCTTTGCCAAAGGGCAACGGATTTTTGCGGCCAAGACCAAGAGCGGGTCAAGCGGTCCCGTCGCGTTGCCGGCGGCCATTCAAATCAGTCGAAAGCGACGCGCCTCCCACGCGCGCGACCCAGCATTCATGCGCTCCGACGCGGTGGACATCGCCATCCGATCCTCCGGCCCGGCCGACACCAGATCAGCGGAAAGCCGGAAGCTGAAAGCAGGACCCGCACCGCCCTTCCTCTTCTCTGCCCCCAGGGGCATGCACTGATGCACGAACCAAACCCAAGCTGACCAAAACGAAGGTGCATACATGATCGGCAGGGGGACGGGATATCCCTCATCTCGGATGTTCTTACTCGTGTTCTTCGCGCACTCCGCCACTCCGTGCATGGGCGATGGTCCGCGGCGGGCACGGCGTCCCGTGTCCGTGTGCGTGCCGATCGACCGTGTGATCGAGCGAACAGCTCACCCCGATCGACGCCGAGGTCAAACTTATCGGCCGCGCGCTTTAGTGCTTACCACTAACTTGATGCCCGTGATCATGGCGGATCGACATATCGTCGTGTCGCGGCTACTTGATCACGACTTTCCAACACGCCACATTGGTTGTTACCACCGCAGTTAGAAATTGTTTTTTAAATCTCGGTTAGGACTTAGGAATTAGGACTGATGACATGATACGTGCCATTGCTAATATAACGAATATATGGAATGACACATAGAACCCGTCAGAGGTGTGCTGGCAAGGAAGGATGAGATTAGGTGTAGAAATGGACCGGTCCCTCTGCAAGCTGGTTAGGCTAAGTCCAACAAGAATTGGCAAATGCATTTTGCCTCTTCAATCACCACTATTCACACGAGGCAAGTTCTCCACCAGTCGAGCCAAACCCGGAAGGCAAACTGCCTTCGAGGAGAGAGGAGAGGTACAATTGCAATCCCTCTCTCCTCGATTGCATTTGAGCCTGCGCAGGGGAGGGAGGGCGAGGAGCTCCGCCGGTCTGGGCCTCCGGGCCGCTCGATGCCAGCGGCGGCGGGAGGGGAGCTCCGGCGGAGGAGAGCGCTGGAGGAGGACAGGCCCGCCCTGTCCTGTCCACTCTGTCGCGTCGCCGTCTTCCCCAACGACTCCGAGTCGCCATGGCCTCCGCGCCCCTCTACCGCGTCGCCGTCGTCTTCAACTCAGAGGAAGCCACACAGTCTTCGCCACTGCCGTCTTCAGCTTCGAGCCGCCATGGCCTCAGTGCCGCCGTCTTCTTCACCGCCTCCCTCCTTCCCCACACAGTGCGCGACGATGCCCCTCCTCCCCTGTCACAGCAGGAGCAGGGGAGGGGGATGGACCCAGCCTCGACGGCAATGGAGTCGATTCAGCTCCTGCGAAGGTCGAATCGACGACGGTGAAGCTCAAATCAGCACTAGTGGAGCTTTAATCGGCGCCTGCGGAGTCGAATCCGTGGTGGCTGAAATCGATTCTCAGTGCAGAGGATGCTCTGGGCGGTGGCGGTGGCATCGGTTCAGAGAGTGGCGGCTCGAGCTCGCGCGGGGCGGCGGTGCGACCACGCGTGGAGGCGGGGACGCCGACGCGCACGGGAGTCGCAGCACGACCGCGCGTGGAGGCGGGGCCGCTGGCGTGCCCGGGAGTGGCGGTTCGAGCTTGCACGGGTGTAGCTAACATGGCCCCATATGTCATTAGTTCGAGTTTGATTTTGGTGATTCATGACAATATGATCAATGGGACTAACCATATTGTTTAGCATGTCTTTGTAGACATTTCTAGGTCCCAAGGTTGCAAAAATACCACATGCCTATTTTCAAGGGTCAAAACCGTGGAAGAAAAGGAAGGAAATTGACACCGTCGGATGAACCGACGGTACCATCGGTGCAAGCGTCGGTGCACTTGGTACACTGCGTGAACGAAGCTCAATTTACACAGACCGTCGGATGAACCGACGGTGTGTTTTCTAATTGCACCGGATGAATGGAAGAGGAAGAGCAGCAAAGATGGTAGCACCGGATGATCCGACGGTCTGAGTGTGGACACCGTCGGTCTATCTGATGCCTTGTTTGAATGAAGGCAGAGACGCGCCAAGACAAACTTTTCAGCACCGGATGAACCGACGCCTTGGTCAAGGGGAAGCGTCAGTCTATCTGACGGTTACGAAGAAACCAACAGAGACGGTTTGGTGAACAGTCCTTCAGCACCGGATTGTAACATACAAGGAATTAGGTGTGCAAAATTTGCGAAAATTTAAAACTTTTTGTTTGATTTGGAATGCTACCAATTTTCAACCCAAATTGCTAGCCCTCCCCTAAATTCTCCACCAATTAAACCCATTTATAAAAATGTATATTCAAATTATGGTAAACTATGTGAGATGGATTTTATTTGGAGTTAAATGAGTGTGGTTTGAATTTGAATGTAATTTAAATTCAAACAAAGTTTCAAACTAATTTAAAAACTAAATTCAAAAGCTCTAACATCTAACTCGGGTTGGCTTCCTTCCTAAGTCAGTCAGCCAGCCCATCAAAGCCCTTCGGGCCGACCCAGCTGCGCGGCCCAGCAGCCCAACAACCACCGCCCCCTTTTCTTTTCTTCTTCTCTCGCCGACGGCTCGACCCCACCAGTCCGTCGCCTTATCCCTCTCCCCTCACCGTTTTCCTCCTCTACGCCGGCGTGAGCGCGCCCGATGGGACGGCCGCACCGCCCGACCGGCCCGGACACCGAGTCACTGCGCATGCGGACTTGCCTGGGAAAGCCCCCAGGGGGAAAGGACACCTTTGCCCCCGGAACCACGGCATTAGGGGCTCCTCCGCCATTGGAGTGCGGACACGTCGCCCTCACCCCCCCGCCCGCGCACCCAATCCCGCCGTGTTGAGGCATCTTTGCCCCTGCGCCGCCCGTGCATGGGCGTCTACACCCCGAGACCGAGCCCCTGCTGTCTCCCCACCAACCACTTGGGGTTTTTCCCCTTTCCCCTGTTCCACTGTCGAGAGAGGAGGAGGGGGAGACAGTGGGAGAAGAAGGGGTGCACCGTCGTCCGCGCCTCACCGAGGAGACCGAAGCGCCGTTCGTGGACTAGAGCCGGGGCCGCCAGGACGGGAGCTGTCGTGCCGTGGCGGCGAGAGCTGTGCAAGTCCAAGGAGCCGAAGCCGAGGGAGCACTGCCGCCGGGAACGACTACACCGAGCCGGCCACGACTACACCGCCAACCCAATGTGAATGCCGTCGCGGCCTTCTTCACCTCTTCCCCTCCTTGGTCTCTGCTCTGAGTTGTGTCGGGGACAGCCCTAGGGGTCCCCTTAAGCAACTGGGAAATCCCCGCTTAAAACACGCAACAAAGCTAAAACACACCTCGCCTAACCATGCAGGACACGGCCCATGCCGCGGAGGCCCCCAACGGCCCACCAAGGCGGCCCGCTTGAAGATCCCCTCGGGCAGGCTTCGCCTCGCTCGAGGATGAGTGCCTCCCTCGGGCGGGCTCCGTACCGTTCGAGGGGGTGCGCTTACCTCGGGCGGGCTCCGCCTCGCTCGAGAGCCCGCTCCCCCTCGAGCGAGGCCCGCCTCGCTCGAGGGTTCGCTCCGCCCTCGAACGGGGTCCGCCTCGCTCGAGGGCGCCCCGCACGCGCGCGCGCTGCTCCCCCCGTACGCCGGCATTTAATGCCCCGACACCGGCGGGGCGGCGCCATCATGCGCACGGGGCTCGCGCCCCGCACCACCGCACCAACTCCCCGGGGAGGGATCCCATCCCCGCCACCGTAGGAGGAAGCGTGCGACGTGGCCGGCGCCGTCCCGTGAAGCCGCGCCGCCCGCTCCCGGTGCGGCTAACGCGCCGAGCCCTCGAAAGGGGGGCCGGCCGCACCCTCGACTTGCTTTCTTGTGACCTTGCGGGGGTTAGGTGAAGACGCTAGGCCCGTGGGACGCCATCCCCGCCACCGTTAACGGCATGGCCGCCGCCCCGCGCGCGTACGAACCCGCGCCGGGCGGCCGTGGCGGCGGTCCCGACGCACCGCGGAGCGTACGGGAACGGGGACGCCGCCTCACCGCCACCGTGCCCCGTACGGACCGACGTCGCGCAACTCCCTCGAGCCCATCCGAGGACATCGCGACCGTCCGCCGCCCTTCTACCCTCGAAGCCGCCATTGTTCGGGTACAAGATAAGCCATGATGGCCGGATCGGCTCGCGAGGATCGTCCGGACGGCCGCCTACTCTACAGCATAGCACATCACGCCCCCTCACGTAGCTAAATAGCGCGGCGCGCATGTGATTCGTTCTCTCCTTGATCTATAAAAGGAGGACGAACCCCCCCGCCGCACGGGGGGACAGGGACAGAAAAAACGAGACACAACACAACAGGAGACAGGCTGCGCCAAGCACTTGCTCTCCAATTCTCCCACAACATCTTCGGCCACTACACCAGGGACTTGGAAGCTACGCTTCCTCTCCCGCCTTGCTTGTAGCAGCCCCACTACGAGCACCCCCTTGCCGAGCAATATAATGCCTTGAGCACACCACTGCTGGACGTACGGCCCCCTCGGCCGGAACCAGGATAAATTCCGTGTCTCTTATTGCTTAGCATCGACCATTGAGGGATAGACCTCGGCGCTTATTACTGGTTAGTGTCGGGACCACATTCCGCACCGACAGTTGGCGCCCACCGTGGGGCAATCGAGCGCTTAAGGTCAATCCGTCAACTCCCTCCATGGTGATCCGCACTGAGTACCGCAGTTCGCGCTACTGCATGGGTAGCTCGGACCCCCTCCCCGCCGGGTTCGAAATCCGGTTTGGGGGCCGGACTTTCGTGCCACGGGGAACGGCTACCTCATGCGCCTCACCAACCGTGAGGAGCTCCGCGCGCGCGCGCCGGGCGGGTCCGCTCCGGCCCCCGCCGCGCGCACCACCACGCGCGCGGACGCCCGCCGGCACGGACGCCGCGGGCCCGTCGACGCCACGACGCCGCCGCCGCTGCGGTCCGCGTTCGCGCCGGGCGCGGTCCGAGCGACGGCAAGCCGAGCGCACCGCCTCTCAGCACGGTGCGCCCGTCGTCACGGCGACCGCCGCCCAAACGAGACAGCGCACGGTCTCCGGACCGCGCTTTCCCATTGGGCTGCGTGGTGCCACAACGGCCTACAACGCCAACGTCAACGCCACGATGCGCAGGGTTCCCCCTGGCCGTCACGTCTTTGTCGCTAGGGATCCCAGCGCCTCAGCCGGTGACGAATCGTCCCTAGGCTCCCTCGACGCACCGCCACCCGCTAACCTCCACGGGTACGCGGAGTGGGACTTCTCCGGCGTGCCGGACCCAGTCATGTTCCGGCGTTTTCTTGACGCTACGGACTACTGGTTCGGCTGCTCCGACGACTCCAGTACCGGGAGCTACGACCCCACGCGGGAGTGCTACGTCGTCGTCGCCAACGACCGTGCCAACGCCACCGCGCCGTGGGCGCCGGGAGACGGGGGAGATCACGCCCGCCCCGGGGATCGCCCCGCGCCCGGCCGCGGGGCCAAGCACTCCCGCCGGGGCCGACGCCGATGCGCGGGCGGCCCGAGCCCGCGAGCTCGAGGCTAAGCCGGCGGAGGAGTACGGACGGTGCGGGCGCTCCGTGCCTCAATGGCGGGGGAAGCCTCCGCGCGCGGCGAACGCGCGCGGGAGCCGGCGGACGGGCCCGCGACCGCATCAACGCCGACAACCCTGACGCGCCTCCACGGGCAAGTCAGAAGCTCGTTGCCGCCGCGACACTGCTGCGGGCTATGCCGGCACCCTCGACCCCTGAGGCGCGGAACCTACAACGCGAGGTGCAGGCTCTCATCGAGCAAGCGGCCGTCCAGCAGGCCGAAAGCTCGGCCTCACGTATCCGTCGGCCAGGGGGGATGCGTGAGGAGACGGGGGCGCTCAGGGGGCGAACCCTCGGTCCACGCGGGCGAAGCTGCAGGGCGTCCCGCCAACTCGGGACACGCGCCAGCCAAGGAGCGGCTCCTTGACACGCGCAGGACGCTGGACGGCGACGCCCGCAACGTCATCAACGCTAGGCGCACGAGGAAGGCGGACGCGCGAGCAGCGGTGGGCTACCACCCTCAACGGGGTGGACGCTACGACAGTGACGAAGACCGCTCTCCGACGCCGGAGCCCCCGGGGACCCGTGTGTTCAGCCGGGAGATCCGTGCGGCGGCCTTCCCCCAACGCTTCCGCCAACCCTCGACCATCGTCAAGTACAACGGGGAGACGGATCCCCGCGTATGGCTCAACGACTACCGCCTGGCGTGCCAGCGGGGGGGGGGCCACCAGCGACGAGGTCATCATCCGCAACTTGCCCCTGCACCTCGGCGATGCAGCCCGGACGTGGCTCGAGCACCTGCCCGCTAGCCAGATCCACAACTGGGACGACCTGGTCCGCACGTTCATGGGTAACTTCTAGGGCACGTACGTGCGCCCTGGAAACTCTTGGGACCTGCGCTCCCGCACCCGAAGCCCGGGCCGAGTCGCCGCGGGACTTCATACGGCGCTTCTCCAAGCGCTGTACAGAGCTCCCCAGCGTAGCGCAATCCGAGATCGTGCATGCCTTCCTCGAGGGTACCACGTGCCGGGACCTCGTGCGAGAGCTGGGGCGCAGCCCGCCCGCGGACTCCAACGAGCTGTTCGACATTGCCACCAGCTTCGCCTCAGGAGAGGAGGCCGTGGGGGCAATCTTCGACGGCAAGAGGGGCAAGCGCTCGGACGATGCGCCCGCGGAGGGCAGCAAGTCCAGGGAGCCCCACCGCAAGGACAAGCGGGGCAAGAAGGGAAAGAAGCCGCGCCGCGAGGCGCGCGAGCAGGGGCGCGACGGCGGTGATGCCGAGGCTCTTGCTGTTGACCCGGCTCGACGGGGCCCTCGACCGGCCCCTCGAGGTCCGGGGGTGTTCGATGACATGCTGAAAAAGCCATGTCCTTACCATAAGACCCCAGTGAACCACACCCTTGAGCAATGCGATATGCTCAAGAAGTTCTATGGCCGCGCCGCCGCGAAGGAAGCGGAGGCCAAGAAAGACGGAGGAGATGGCGACGCCGGCGGCTTCCCCGCCGTGGAAAACGTGTTCCTCATCTTTGGGGGACCAACCATCGACATGTCGACCCGCCAGCACAAGCGGGAGCGTCACGAGGTCCTCGCCGCGGAGAGGGCGCCTCCATCCTTCCTCAACCGGTCGGAGAACGCCCGTTGACGGATAAAAGACGTATCCCTCTACGATCCGCAAGCGTACGGACCCCACACCTTTTTTCACCACGGGATTCCCAAGGTTCTTGTCAATCCGCGGAGCAAGGGGATTACAAGCGTTCGATCAACAACGACACACTAGCTACTAAAACCCTAACTACTATTATACTAGAAAAAAACACTAAACTTCACTAGAGAGAATGATAAACGATCAAGAGAGAAGACACTCGCCCACGGGTCTACGATACTAGAGCATGCAATCGCTTAAAGACATGAAAAAACAATCTAATCTATCGGGGTTGTGACCACGGTTTCGCCCTTTCCCTCCTCTTGTCCGTCACTACGCGAAGGTATTCATGACTAGACCTTTGATGGCCACGGCGTATTGAATGGATCCAAAAAAGCATTGAGGCCTTACTCCCTTTACGGCATGGTTGCAAGCCTTAAGCATTAAAGTATATTCAACACAAGATGATAGATAGATAATCCGACAAAGTGCGATTACATCTCAAGATCGATTACAACCCATGGACGAATGAGAAGATTACCCCATCAAGGTGCTGGTCATGGCACCGTTGATCATGGTTTCCCTTCCGCCGGTGTCTTCCTCCTTCTCCACGAGAGGGTGCTTCCTTCGAGGTGGTTGATCTCCGGCCAGGAGATCCTCCTCTCTCTCTAGCTTGTAGATGGCCTTCCGGCGTGAATAAACTCCTCTCTCGTCCGTTGGCGGCGCGTCGGGGGTTTTAGGGTCGAAGATCCTTCGAGGGCAAGGAAGACGCGACCGAACCGGTGCCCGAAGTGGGCCGGGCCGATCCGGCCGGGCCGGCCGGCCCGAGCCCGGTTTCGGCCGGTTCGGTCGCCCTTTTTGCTCCGTGGGTCCTCGTGCACTTATCTACTTTGCCCCTTCCACTTGGATGATTTTGACGCCGTTATCCTCGCGATCAAGATGGAGGCTCTCTTCGCATGAAGTTTGATCTTTTACGCTTCAATCCCCGGGGGTGTTCCTCGTAACACTTCGGTCCTCACCACCATTGGAAGTAATTTCAGCGAACTCATGAACACGAACAAGACTCCATGAATGCTCCTTTGAACTTATTGCGAATCCGTCCTTTATGTCCATGATTTCCTACATAAACACAACACTTCCAAATGCATGCACAAAGATGAACTTGTTATATGATTAGTGTGCCTAGTGGCGGGTTAGTTCAATAATCAAATCCAAACCAAAGTGTAATGAACATGCTAGGTGCACCAAAATACACCGTCAACATCTCCCCCACACTTAGCTCTTGCTCGTCCTCGAGCAAGTACTCGTAAAAGAACTTCGTCCAAGGTGTGTAATCGTGTACCACTTATCCTTCTTCACAAGTTAGTCAATCCCTTCATCTTTAATACATAAACACAAAGTAATGATAATCAAACATAAACATGGGCGTTTAGAATTTTTACCACGTCAAGATTTACCCCACAACTCAAACTCTTCACTCGAAGCTTTCAATTTCAGCCATACTTACTTCTTTGCTTCCATCGGAGGGTTTTTATGGTTTTTAAAACAAAATTTCCCGCAACAAGTGTTAGACAAAAACCTTTCCCCAAGCTCTCTCAAGTCACTCATATGAAGTGTCTATCCTAACCAAATTTTATAAAACTCTCACCTCCCATTAATCTCTCATATATCATGTAAAAGTGGAGCTATAGGTAGGGCTAGCGCAATCAACACAAGTATTGTCAAACTAAGAACTTCCTCTAATGGTTGTCTACCTTTCGAAGCCAATGATCATGAGAATTAACCATATGTAGGGATATCAAGGATGAGAAGATTTAGAATGGTGGACATGTGCAAGGGCAAAAGAAAATTGTGACTTCAAGGCACCAATGATGTCCTCGTTGTCGGATTGCACATGGTTGGAAATAAAGTAAAAGTTTCGTCTCACAATCAACGTGACATCCTTCCTTACACTTTATTATTTTTCTTTTCTTTCACTTGATCCATCCCTCTCATATCTTCATTGCTAACTCATCTTTCTCTCTTTTTTTTCTTCTTTCATTCACATATGATTTTTTTTCTCTCTTCCTATCTTTCTTTTCCATACACATACTTTTTCTCTTTATTTTTTCTCTCTCTTGACAACTTTTCAAAGCTTTCAGTTCTCCCTTTTCTCGCATGCACAATCTGAATTTTTTAAATAAATCATGCTAGAGACGAGACGAAACTTTGAAAATAGGTTGTGTTCAAGGAATACGATGTTCAAAAGAGATGTATAAGGTTGGGTATGGAATCCAGTGATATACATGACTTTCGTTATGAAAGTCATGAACTGAATAAATGACGAGGCTAGCAACAAAAGATAAGCACAAGGACATGATCATTGCTTGAAATTAAAACTCACCAAGAGAGAAGGGTCCTAGCCTAACTCATCGTGCTAATCACACTTATGGTGGAGCGAAAAAAAAACAAACTTGGCTTTGGATAGGAATTTTTTCATACTCTCAACTTGGAAAAAGAGGTTTTGCTAACCTTTATTACAAGGGTTTTAATATAATTTTCAGAACTGAAATCCTCCAATTTTTAGCATCGAACATAGCACAACTAGCATGTGAAGCTCAAGATCGAAGTGCGGTATGGGTACTTTAAGTAGTAGCGATTCCACTAAGCACCACGGTAAACGATTTTCAAACCATATACTTGTATTCATATATCAAGAATCGAAGATTAGACAAACAAGTAAATAAAGATAAACAATACATAAAACACAAAGATATATATAAGACTCTTTTTATTTGGTTTTCTTGACTCAACACTAATTTAAGACGCTTGCAAAAATTTAAAAACGAGACTCGAAAACTAAAGACTCATTAAAACGCTAAGACTCTCACACGAAGATTAAACCGAACCTAAACTTGAAGTTCAAAAGCTAAGGCTAGCGAACTAGCTCTCCCCCACACTAAAAACATACGACGTCCTCGTCGTATCTTACAAAAATCCTAAGGGGAAAACTAGATCTAATGGTACTTCGAGCAAGCTTTGCACCACTTGCCTCTCATGTTTCCAACCATGCCGAAAAGCTTGCGCACGTTACGGTTAAGGAACTTGTAGTCATCTTCAACTACGCGCTCCAAGTCCTCCATACGCCGCTTCATCGCTTCCATGGTTTGAAGACATTCGTCGGCCGACGCGTAGAGAGCCGCGATGGATTGACGGCAAACTCGACAGCACACCGGATGCAATCCGAAGGGGTCGTCGTCGCCATAATCTCCACCGTTGTCACCACCGTCGTCGCCACCTCCATTGTTGTCGCCTTCGCCACCGCCGTTGCCGTCGCCGTTGGGGCCTTCGGGAGTCCTTTCATAAGGATGCTCATCCCAATCATCATCATCTCTACCGGAGGCCGCCCACGAGCTCGGGCTACGATCGTCGGAGTAGTCGCTATCCCCATATTCCTTAGGCTCCGGCGACACCTCCTTGTAATCCTTACGCTTGATGCCTTGGAGACGTGCCGACCTTCGAACGGGTGTAGGGACCTTCTCTCCTTTGACGGGGTGGCGAGATGCAAGAGCTCCGGTCGGGACACGTCCTCCGCAACGGATACGTGCGGTCCTCTTGACGGGTAGCTTGACCTCGCATCGCATCGCCTCCTCCATCGATGGCTTCTTGGCTTCTACCTTCAACTCTAAGCTTTTTGGAGGCTCAATGGCTGCCACAAGGGTGCAACACATTGCTTGAAAGGATTGATTCTCGAGCTCCCAATTCGGCCAAATATATAGTCCTGAGAGAAAAGCCCTGGGAACCTTATTTTCCTTTTTTACACTTCCCTTAAAATTTTCTGACCAAACAAGGAAGTCGAAAAGGAGCAGTTCGGGCGAAATTCGGGGACATCGGGCGTCGGGCCCCCCCTGGGCCGATCCGACTGGGCCGGCCGGCCCCACCCTGCCTCGGGGGCCGGGCCGGGCCGGTTTTTTTGCACACCGCCCTATTTTTTCGTCCTCAGCCCATGGGAAAAAGTTGGCCCAGTTAATCTTCGCGAAAAACTCTAGAAAGCTAAAAGAATAATTATTTACAGAAGTTGGTGCCTTGTTTTTCGTCCTAGGCGGGACGTTCGGGCTCTTCCTCCATGGTAAAGACGTCAACATGATGAATGGGCACGATGTCGGGTTCATAGTAAACCTTAAGCCGCTGTCCATTCACCACAAATTGATCGCCGTTTATATCCATAATGGTTACCGCTCCGTTGGAGAACACCGAATGCACAACATAAGGTCCGTCCCACTTGCTTTGCAATTTCCCCTTTCCGAAGGTTTTAAACCTCGAATTGTAGAGGAGGACCTTATCTCCTTCTTTAAATTCTTTTTTCTTCAATCTTTTATCATACCACCTTTTGATTCTCTCCTTGTATATGCTTGCGTTTTCATAAGCTTTCAACCTCAACTCCTCTAGCTCGCTTATTTGAATTCTCCGTTTCACCACCGCGGCATCGAGATCAAGGTTCATCTCTTTAATCGCCCAATAGGCTTTATGTTCTAACTCAACCGGAAGGTGGCAAGCTTTTCCATAGACGAATTGATAGGGGGTCATACCTATCGGTGTTTTAAACGCCGTTCGATAAGCCCATAAAGCTCCGTCTAATTTCTTTGACCAATCCTTGCCTCCCTTCTCTATGGTCTTGTTAAGTATGCTTTTTAATTGCCTATTTGACGTCTCCGCTTGTCCGTTGGTTTGTGGGTGATAGGCCGTGGAGACCCTATGCTCAATTCCCAACTTGGACAAGCACTTTTTGAAGTTCTTCCGGTGAAATGAGTTCCTCCATCACTTATCAAGATTCTCGGTGTACCGAAACGAGGGAAAATCACGTTCTTGATCATAGTGATGGACTCCTCCGTGGAAGCTTTACGACATGGTATAGCCTCTACCCACTTGGATACATAATCAACCATAACAAGTATGTACTCGAATCCAAATGAGTTTTTAAAAGGCCCCATGAAGTCTATGCCCCATACATCGAATATGTCGACTTGCAAGTTGTATTTCCAAGGCATAGAATTCCTTTGAGAGATGTTTCCGGTTCTTTGGCATTCGGGGCATGACGCAACATATCTTTTAGTATCTTCATGCATCTCCGGCCAATAGAATCCGCTCGACCATACTTTGGCTTCGGTTCGAAAATGGCTATAGTGCCCACCGTACTCCGCCGAGTGGCACTTCCTTAGAATCTCAAGCCTCTCTTCTCTTGGCACACATCTTCTCATCACTCCATCATTGCCAAGCTTGAAGAGGTATGGTGCATCCCAAAAATATTTCTTACTTTCGAAATTATCTTCCTTTGAGTGTTTTTGTCTAGATGATCGAGGGGCATCTTTCGAATTGCTCGAATGATGTCGATCATCCAAGTATCTTTATCAAGCACTCTATAGAGGTGGTCATCTCTCATCTTATCTTCTATGGGCTCTTTATCATCTTGCCCACGATTCATCCTAGACAAATGATCGGCCACAACATTTTCCACCCCCTTTTTATCACGAATTTCAACATCGAACTCTTGGAGAAGAAGGATCCAACGAATCAAACGTGGTTTAGCTTCCTTCTTAGCCAAGAGATACTTTATGGCTGCGTGATCGGTGTAAACAATGACTTTCGAGTTCACGATGTAAGATCTGAATTTTTCGAAAGCGAATACCACCGCTAGCAATTCTTTTTCCGTAGTAGCGTAATTTAATTGTGCCCCACTAAGAGTTTTGCTAGCGTAGTAAACGGCGTGAACTCGGCCTTCCTTTCTTTGTCCCAAGACCGCGCCTACGGCGTAGTCACTTGCGTCACACATGATCTCGAAAGGTTGGCTCCAATCCGGAGGTTGGATGATGGGAGCACTCACCAACGCATTTTTCAAGGTCCGGAATGCCGCTAGACACTTCTCATCAAAGTCGAAAGCCACATCTTTTTGGAGAAGGTGTGTTAAAGGCTTAGTGATCTTTGAGAAGTCCTTTATAAATCTTCTATAGAATCCGGCATGGCCTAGAAAGCTCCTTAAGGACTTAATATCCGTAGGAGGTGGGAGTTGCTCAACCGTCTCTACCTTAGCCTTGTCCACTTCAATTCCTCTCTCGGATATAACATGTCCGAGCACTATGCCTTGCTTAACCATGAAGTGGCACTTTTCCCAATTTAAAACCAAATCTACCTCCGCACACCTTGTAAGGACCTTTTCTAAGTTTGCTAAGCAATCCATGAACGTCTTCCCGTAAACGGAAAAATCATCCATAAACACTTCAACAATCTCTTCGATGAATTCCGAAAACACGGCCATCATGCAACGTTGAAAAGAGGCCGGAGCGTTGCATAGGCCAAAGGGCATCCTCCTATATGCAAACGTTCCGTAAGGACACGTAAATGTTGTCTTATGTTGATCTTCGGGTGAATGGGAATTTGCATGAACCCCGAGTATCCATCGAGAAAGCAAAAATAAGCGTGGTTTGCTAACCTCTCGAGCATCTCGTCTATGAACGGTAGGGGGAAGTGATCTTTCTTCGTCGCCTTGTTAAGCTTACGGTAATCGATACACATCCGCCACCCGGTCACGGTTCTTTGCGGTATCAACTCGTTCTTCTCATTTTTCACCACGGTTAAACCTCCTTTCTTCGGTACACAATGTACCGGGCTCACCCATTCGCTATGTGGAACCGGGTAGATGATTCCGGCATCAAGTAACTTGATAACCTCTTTCTTTACTACCTCTCGCATGGCATGGGTTAGCCTCCTTTGATGGTCCACTACGGGCTTACATTGGTCTTCCATTGGTATACGATGAGTGCAAAAGGCTGGGCTAATACCTTTGAGGTCATTAATTGAATATCCAATCACCTTCCTATGTTTTTTAATAAAATCAGCAACGCTTCATTTTCTTCGGGGCTCAACTCGTCGCTCACAATGACCGGATAGGTTTTGTCCTGGGCCCCAAAAATTCATATTTTAATCCCTTGGGCAAAGGTTTAAGGTCTACTTCGGGCACTTGTGGCTCCTCGGGTTTGATTTCTCCTATGTCTTCGAACTTCTCTTCCTCCACGCTTCCATCATGCGGCTCTAAGCCTTTTGTTGCTTCCTCTAGTTCTTCATCTTGTTGATTACTAATTTGATTTTCCATCGCTCTTTGCAGCGGGTCTCTAAGGGTTTCAACAAAACAAAGACTATCTATCTCTTCTATTTCTTCATCTTCGGGAGGAAAAGGAGTAAGGTGTTTAGAAGCACGAAGAAAGTTATATGTGTACTTTGTTCCATTAAGGTTCATTGTTACTTTGCCTTCTCCGGCATCTAACACGGCATCAACCAACTTAAGAAAAGGCCTACCTAAGATTATATGATCAGAATTACCATGGTAAGCATCAATAACAAAGAAATCGGTTGGTATATAGTTTCTAGAGATTTTTACTTTCATGTTGCAAGCAATACCTAGAGGTTTGATAGTTCTACCATCTCCCATAATTAATTTCGTTGATGTTGGAGCTAAGTCTAGGTTGTGGTATTGAACTTTATCGTAAATTTTAGAAGATAGAACACTTACTTGGGCTCCGATGTCGCATAAGGCTTTGCATTGAACTCCGTTGATCTCGCAACTCAAGTGCGGCGTCATCTTCTCTTCTTCTTCGGATCCGATCGAATAAATTTCAGCAAGGCGAGCGTATGGTGATGCTTCGGGCTTGATCCCCATGATCCTCTTCACCTCGGCAATATGTTCCGGATCCACCACGTCATCTCCAAAGAGCTTTTCAAAAATCTCACCGGTGGTTTCGAGGTCGTATGAATTTTCAGCTTTCCTCTCCGGTGGGAAATCCACTTCCAATGCTCTTGCCATTCCCTTTTGATTAGGGAACGGTCTTCTCTTGTCGAATACTTCTCCGTAATCAATAGGAACCCAATCCATTGGTTCGAACTCCCTTAGTGGCTTCGCGCTTGACATGCTTCTCTTGTTCGTCTCATTTGGTGCGACGAAGTCGACGTTTGGTGTAGTTCTTGACTTGATGTGTTCTTGTTCAAGCTTTTCCATGATCGGCTCCTCTTTTGTGACTTCCGGGTTGCCTCTTTAGAAAAATCAGCAAACTTTTTCTTCCTTGAATTGAATTCCGGCTCTTCCGCAAGTCTTGTTTCCCAATCTCTTCGCATGGCAGCCGCTTTACTAACTTTTTGTAGAAGTTGGGCGGCTTCCGTGAGTGTTTTCTCCATGAGATCCCCACACCGCACACATTTCGACGTGTCGCATGCAACTAGGGGTTAGGGAAAAGAAAAATGTATGCAAGAGTACGTCACCGGTGAAGCCGAGTTTTGGTCCTTGTTCGATTAATTCATTAAACCTATCCCGGGCTTGGTCTATCCCTTCCTCTTCTCCTTGCATAAAATTGATCACTTGCCTCCTTAGATGTTGAACCTTGCTCATTGGAAAGAACTTCTCGCAAAACTTCTTTGTCAACTTGTTCCAATTGCCTTCAACTTCAAAGGACGCAACCGAATACCATGTCTTTGCTTTGCCGGCAAGTGAGTAGGGAAAGAGATTCCATTTGAACCATTCATCGGGAACTCCTTCTTGACGCACCGTGTTGCATATTGTCGTGAAATCCCTTATGTGTCTATATGGGTTCTCCGTAACCATCCCTTCAAATGGGTTTTCCGCCACCATCTTCATGATCTTGGATTTAATTTCATACTTGGTCGCTTCGAGCTTCGAATCCGACTCTTGTACCTTTATGTCTTCACATCGAGGGCTAGCGTATTCCCTTAATGATTTCTCTGGTTCTTCCACGGGTTGATTAACGAACTCCATCTAGACAATAAGATAAAAACAAAACAAAAAAAGAAACAAGTGTTTTTCGATAATATATGTTAGATAAAGCAAATAAAAGATAAACTAAAATATAAAACTAAGTTAGATGCAAATCAAACGATGTAAACTAACTTGCTCCCCGGCAACGGCGCCAGAAAAAGGGGCTTGTTGACGGATAAAAGACGTATCCCTCTACGATCCGCAAGCGTACGGACCCCACACCTTTTTCACCACGGGATTCCCAAGGTTCTTGTCAATCCGCGGAGCAAGGAGATTACAAGCGTTCGATCAACAACGACACACTAGCTACTAAAACTCTAACTACTATTATACTAGAAAAAAAAACACTAAACTACACTAGAGAGAATGATAAACGATCAAGAGAGAAGACACTCGCCCACGGGTCTACGATACTAGAGCATGCAATCGCTTAAAGACATGAAAAACCAATCTAATCTATCGGGGTTGTGACCACGGTTTCGCCCTTTCCCTCCTCTCGTATCGTCACTACGCGAAGGTATTCATGACTAGACCTTTGATGGCCACGGCGTATTGAATGGATCCAAGGAAGCATTGAGGCCTTACTCCCTTTACGGCATGGTTGCAAGCCTTAAGCATTAAAGTATATTCAACACAAGATGATAGATAGATAATCCGACAAAGTGCGATTACATCTCAAGATCGATTACAACCCATGGACGAATGAGAAGATTACCCCATCAAGGTGCTGGTCATGGCACCGTTGATCATGGTTTCCCTTCCGCCGGTGTCTTCCTCCTTCTCCACGAGAGGGTGCTTCCTTCGAGGTGGTTGATCTCCAGCCGGAGATCCTCCTCCTCTCTCTCTAGCTTGTAGATGGCCTTCTGGTGCGAATAAACTCCTCTCTGTCTGTTGGCGGCGCGTCGGGGGTTTTAGGGTCGAAGATCCTTCGAGGGCAAGGAAGACGGGACCGAACCGGTGCCCGAAGTGGGCTGGGCCGATCCGACTGGGCCGGCCGGCCCAGGCCCAGTTTCGGCCCGGTTCGGTCGCCCTTTTTGCTCCGTGGGTCCTCGTGCACTTATCTACTTTGCCCCTTCCACTTGGATGATTTTGACGCTGTTATCCTCGCGATCAAGATGGAGGCTCTCTTTGCATGAAGTTTGATCTTTTACGCTTCAATCCCCGGGGGTGTTCCTCGTAACACTTCGGTCCTCACCACCATTGGAAGTAATTTCAGCGAACTCATGAACACGAACAAGACTCCATGAATGCTCCTTTGAACTTATTGCGAATCCGTCCTTTATGTCCATGATTTCCTACATAAACACAACACTTCCAAATGCATGCACAAAGATGAACTTGTTATATGATTAGTGTGCCTAGTGGCGGGTTAGTTCAATAATCAAATCCAAACCAAAGTGTAATGAACATGCTAGGTGCACCAAAATACACCGTCAACAACGCCATCACCTTCAGCCGGGGGGACCATCCGAATCGCATCCCCAACCCGGGCCAGTACCCGTTGGTGGTCGACCCAATCATCGGGAACGCGTGGATCTCGAAAGTCTTGATGGACGGAGGCAGCAGCCTCAACATCCTCTACGCGCATACGCTGCGCTTAATGGGGATCGGGTTGGACCGAGCGGCCCGCGCCGCCAGCACGAAGCCGTTCCATGGCGTCGCGCCGGCAAGGGGTCCGGCCCCTCGGGCGGATCGATCCCGGGTGTGGTTCGGCACCGCGAAGAATTTCCGCAAGGAAACGCTCACCTTCGAGGTGGTGGGGTTCAAGGGCGCCTACCACGCCATACTTGGGTGGCCCTGCTACGCCAAATTCATGGCGGTCCCCAACTACACCTACTTGAAGATGAAGATGCCAGGATCGAATGGCATCATCATTGTAGGCTCGTCCATCGAACACGCATTCGACTGCGACGTCGAATGCGTAGACGCAAGCCAACACGCGGCGGCGGATGAAGCGCTGGTGACCACTTTGGAGAAGATGGTCAACGAGGACCTCGACTCCACCGCCAAGCACACCGGCACATTCGAGGCCGCGGAGCAGACCAAGGAGGTCCCCCTCGACCCTTCTGCCCCCGAGGGCAAGGCATTGAGGGTCAGCTCCACCCTCGATCCCAAATAGGAAGTGGTGCTCGTCGACTTCCTCCGCGCCAACGCCGACATCTTCGTGTGGAGCCCCTCGGATATGCCGGGCATCCGGAGGGGAGGGTCGCCGAGCACTCCCTTGACATCTCGCCTCACGCCCGCGCCGTGCAACAACGGGGCGCCGCGCCGCCCGGCGGGAGGAGCGGCGACGGGCTATTGGAGTGGAGGCTGCGGAAGCTTCTAGAGGCCGGGTTCATCAAGGAGGTGTTCCACCCAACGTGGCCGGCAACACCCTGTACTTGTAAAGAAAAAGAATGGGAAATGGTGGATGTGTATAGACTACACTAGTCTTAATAAAGCATGTCCTAAAGTTCCTTTTCCTTTGCCACACATTGATCAAATTGTTGACTCAACTTGGGGGTGTGAGCTTGCTCTGCTTCCTTGATGCCTACTCCGGGTATCATCAAATAAAGATGAAGGAGTCCGACCAGCTCGCGACTTCGTTCATCACGCCGTTCGGGATGTTCTGCTACGTCACGATGCCGTTCGGCCTCCGAAACGCGGGTGCGACATACCAGCACTGCATGCAGCACGTTTTCGGAGATCACATCGGACGGACGGTCGAGGCGTACGTGGATGACATCGTCGTGAAAACCAGGAAGGCGGACTACCTAGTTGGCGACCTTGGCATCGCGTTCGGCTGCCTGCGGGCCAATGGGGTTAAATTAAACCCCGAAAAGTGTGTCTTTGGAGTGCCGCGAGGCATGCTCCTGGGATACATCGTTTCCCAACGGGGGATCGAGGCCAACCCTGAGAAGGTTGCGGCCCTCGAACGAATGGGCCCAATCCGGGACCTCAAAGGGGTGCAAAAGGTGCTGGGGTGCCTTGCCGCCTTGAGCCGCTTCATCTCGCGGCTCGGCGAGAAGGGCCTGCCCCTCTATCGCCTCCTCAAGAAGCACGAGCGCTTCTCTCGGACCGCCGAGGCCCGGGATGCGCTCGACAACCGAAGGCGTCCCTAACGCACGCCCCGATCCTCACGCCGCCGCGGGGACGGCGAACCCCCTGCGGCTCTACGTGGCCGCAACCACCCGGGTGGTCGGCGCGCCGTTATCGTGGTGGAGCGCACGGAGGAAGGGCACGCCCTGCCGGTCCCGGCGGCCGGTCTACTACGTCGGTGAGGTCTTGTCCGACACCAAGACGCGCTACCCTCAAGTCCGGAAGGTCGTTGTATGCGGTGGTCCTCGCGCGGCGCAAGCTCCGCCACTACTTCGAGGCCCACCCGATCACGGTGGTCTCCTCCCTTCCGGCCGGGGGAGATCATCCGCAATCTCGACGCGGCGGGCGGGGATCGCCAAGTGGTCCGTGGAACCGATGGGCGAGACGCTCGCCTATGCCCCCGCGCAAGGCCATCAAGTCCCGGATCCGGCGGATTTCGTCGGCCGAATGGACGGACACGCGCACCGCCACCGCCACAAACCCAAGCGAGTCTTGGCCGGACTGCGTATTTCGACGGTTCGGTGATGAAAACGAGGGGCGGGCGCGGGCTGCTCTTTGTGTCACCCCTCGGGGAGCACATGCGGTACACGGTGCGCCTCCACTTCCCCGCCTCGAATAACATGGGCCGAGTACGAGGCCCTCCTTTGCGGCCTCAAGATCGCCATCGAGTTGGGCGTCAAGCGCCTCGACGTGCGGGGGGGACTCGCGGCTCGTGATTAACCGGGTCATGAAGAACGCGAGCCGCCATGACGACAAGATGGAGGCCTGCGCAAGGCCGTGCGAGCCCTCGAGGACAAATTTTACGGCATCGAGCTCAATCACGTGCCCCCGCCGGTCACAACGAGGAGGCGGACGAACCGGCCAAGATCACGTCGGGCGGATCACCGTCCCCCCGAACGTTTTCGCCCGCGATGTTGCTCAGCCCTCGGTCGCCCTCGAGCCTCACCCCTCGAGCCATACAGAACCCTCGGGGGCTCCCTCGAATTCAGCGGGTGCGGAACCCATGGATGAGGACCCCTCGAACGAGGCGTACGTGCTCTCCCTCCTCGAGGGGTATGGCGCCTATGGGGCTGATGTGATGGACATCGAGCGGGCCGCCCCGGCCCACGGCGTCGGCCCGGCGTGACAAGTATGTGGGGCCGGATGGCCCGAGGGGAACTCCCCACGGAGCGGGCGCCGCCGGATGCATCGCCGGGGATGGCCAAGTCCTTCGCCCTCGTCGACGGTGAGCTGTACAAGCGCGCCGCCTCCTGCATCTTGCAGTGGTGCGTGCCCATCCCTGAGGGGCGCGAGCTCCTGCGGGACATCCACGCCGGGATCTGCGGCCATTATGCGGCGCCGCGTACCCTCGTTGGCAATGCGTTCCGCCAAGGTTTTTACTGGCCCACCGCGGTCGCGGACGCCAGCGAGATCGTACGCACTGCGAGGGGTGCCGGTTTACGCCCGCAAGTCCGGCCTTCCCGCTCACGCCCCCTGCGGACCATCCCCATAACATGGTCGTTCGGTGTCGTGGGGGGGCTGGACATCGTCGGGCCCCTGCGGAAGGTGCCCGGGGGCTTCACCCACTTGCTGGTCGCGATCGACAAGTTTTCCAAGTGGGTGGAGGTACGCCCCATCACGAATCTCAGGGCAGAGCAAGCGGTGACGTTCTTCACCGACATCGTCCACCGCTTCGGAGTGCCAAACTCCATCATCACCGACAACGGGTCCCGGTTCACGGGCGGGGAAATTCTTGGAGTTTTGCGACAAATTCCACATCCGTGTGGATTGGGCGGTGTGGCACACCCACGGACCAATGGCCGGGTAGAGCGTGCCAACGGCATGATCCCGCAAGGCCTTAAGCCTAGGATTTTTGACCGACTAAACAAATACGGTCGGAAATGGCTCCAATAATTACCGGCGGTCGTGTGGAGCCTAAGGACCACCCCCGAGCGCGAGCCACGGGTTCACCCCCGTTTTTCCTAGTCCATGGCGCGGAGGCCGTCCTCCCCACGGACATAGAATACGGATCTCCCGGGGTTCGAGGCTACGACGAGGATGCCAACCAGCGAGCCCGCGAGGACTCGCTGGACCAGCTGGACGAGGCACGCCTCGTGGCCTTGATGCATTCCGCAAGGTATCAGCAGTCCCTTAGGCGCTACCAAGCACGCAAGATACGCCGGCGGGACTTCAGCGAAGGGGACTTGGTCCTAAGGCTACGCCAAGACAACCGGGGACGCCACAAGCTATCACCTCCATGGGAGGGACCCTACGTCGTGGTGAAGGTGCTCAAGCCCGGCACGTACAAGCTGGCCAACGAGGACGGTGAAGAGCTCACCAACGCTTGGAACATCCAACAGCTACGTCGCTTCTACCCCTAGCTAGGATTTCCAAGTATTTTTGTTGTAAAAATCGCATGACCAACGCCCCAGTTGGTGACAACTATGTAAACGCCATAAGTCTAATAAAAAGGGCAACTCGGCTTTCCCCTGAAACCCAAGTTACCCTTGGGGGCTACTGCGGGGGGCATACCCCCCCCCCCCCCAAATGGTCCCATTTTCGCGCAAAAAACGAAACAACTCACACGCGCTAAGTTTGTTTTCTACTTCGACCCCGAGCAACGATTCGAACAGGGCGCAGGCAGCCTAACGAAAGGAGCGCGCGAGCCAGAGATAGCCTACGCCTCCGCGAGGATACGACCCTTCTCTCTCGCCTCCAACCCAGCAGGCCACCAGCCAAAATCGAACTCCCCTAACTAGAATCTACTCAGGAAGAAGGAGAAACAAAAAGCGCAATAAACAAAAGACTTCATTTCGCATCAACAAATAATTATGGCAAAAATATCTTATTTCTTTACAAAGGCCGCACGGCCAGCGTACTGATACATCAACAAAAACGGGCCTAGCGCCCAGCTGTCTTCAGGCGTGAGGAGCGGCGGCGTCAACAGCGTCCGGGAAGAGGAACTCCTCGAAGGCTTCAGCGAGCGTCCCAGCGGCGTCGGCGGCGAGCGCGTCCACACGCTCCATCGCCACCTCGTCCTCAACACCGTCGGGGACGACGTAACCCTCCGCCAGCGCCTCAAAGTTGACCTCGTAGTGGGACCGCACCACTCCGAGGGCCTTCTGGACGCCAAGACGCAGCACCCGGCGCATCCGTTCAGTGACATGGCCGCCAAGGGCGCGCAGGCGGGTGGCCAGCGAGCTTCCGGCCTGCGCCTCGCCCTCCTCCATGAATCGACAGGTCTCGAGGGCCGCATCGCGCAACCCCTGTAGCCCTAGGTACCCCTCGCAGACGCCCACGAACATGGCCGCCTGCGAAATCGCGTTCGGCGCGACGTTGTGCAACTCCACGCCGTAGCGGTGGCAGAGCGCCCGCATGAAGCGGCTCGCCGGCGCAGCGAAGCCGTGCTCGTGGAAGCGGATGAAGCTCACCACGTAGCCCTTGCGGCGGGTTGGGCGCGTGGTCCCCCGCCGGCGGCACGATCCCCGCGGTTTGCGGACGGCCCTCCTCGTTCGCCGCCAGGCGGGGCGGCGGAAACCAGCTCACCAAGAGCCGGGGCGGGTCCCTCGTCGACCGCTCCCAGGCGTACGGGTCAAAGATCGTGAGGGGCGGAAGCGGCGCCATGAGAGAAGACAAGGGATGCGAGAGCTGAGGACAAGAAGAAGAGGAAGAGCTCTAATGGCGAAGGGCCGCGGTGGCAAGAGCAAGGCGAAGGCGAGAACGCAAGGGGCAAGAACGGCGAAACGCTAAGGTAAAAAAACCGCCGTTTTCCCCTCCCCTCAGATTTATAAGCCGCGGGCGAGCTCTCCGGGGCGGATGTCCCGCGCGCATTAACTGCAGGGAATCTTCTTTCTCACTGACGGGCGGGCCCCACCACGACCACGGCGGCCACACCACCGCGAACAAGCTATCATCACGGCGAAGAATAGCAGGGACCGTGGCAGGCGGTCACGTCCGCCTGCCCACGCCGCCCACTACGCGCGCGCGGCTGCAACGCCTAAAAAAGCGCGCCCACGACGCGAAATTACAGCCTCGACTGTGGAGCATTTAATGGCCCGGTTCCTTGCAAGGTACGCAGAACCCTCGAGCGGCACGAGCCCCTGGCTCGGAAGAGTTTCAACCCTCGAAAGGGTACAGGCGTGAGAAGGTCGCCTCGGGGCCCGTTTGAAACAGAGCGGGCACCGCAAGCACCCATGCCACGCCGAACCCTCGAGCAGCACGAGCCCCTGGCTCGAGATAATGTCCACCCTCTGAAGGGCATAGGCGTGAGAAGGTCGCCTCGGGGCCCGTTTGAAACAAAGCGGGCACCGCAAGCACCCATGCCACGCTGTACTGATCAGCGCCTCAGGGGCTGGCTCGCCCCAGGCCCCTCGACGGTCGCAGATGCCAGGCCGAGAGCGCTTAGCCGCCGCCCCGCACCATTTTTACTAATCAGTGCCTCGAGGGCGGCTCGCCCGGGCCCTCGACGGTCGCGAGACGCAAAGACGGGGCCGCCCAGGCGCCACCCCCGCACGGCCCTGCGATCGAGAGGTTCGAAGCCTGACCCTCGACGGGTTCGAACAGGCGCCCCAGATCACAGAGTCAGGGACGACGAAGGCACGCGCATTCGAGCCGTTCCTCGAGCCCGTCGGCTCGAGGGTGCCCCATATGTCGTATTCGAGAGCCAGCGAGGGCAGCTAGCCGGGGGATCCCACCGAGGGAGAGCTTCCGCGCCCTCGGTCCCTATCGAACGGGACCGAGCCCCACCTAGCAAACCCACGCAAGCGCTTCAATGGACGTGTCTCTGGACCACGCAGCCTACCCTTATCGAACGGGGCATGGGCGTCCACTCGAACCACCCATTAGCAGCTCAACGAGGAATCCGCAATCCGCGACCCGCTCGATGGGGGTTGCGGAAACCTCACCCTCCGTCCCGCGGAGGGACGGCGAGGGCGCGTTAAGAAACAAGTCGTAAAGCTCTACCCGATCGCCTCGAACGGGCCCAGGCTCGGGGGCTTGACGCACGGCTACACCTTCTGGATTGCACCCGCTGGAGATATTGCCAGCAGCGTGTGCGTCACCGAAGCCGGCTGAAACATTGCCGACGCCGGTTGAAACATGTACCATGCCCTCTGACCAGCTCTCGCGGTTAACCCCTGCAGGAGCCTCCACGCTCCTGCAGGGCTTCGGGGGCTAGACCCGCGGGTCCGCTGACGCGGCCCCGCGGAAAGCGTTCGCAAGACCAGAAGGGAAGAATGTCCTATCAGTAGGTTCCAGCATCTGCGGGAGCCTCAATGGCAAACCCACAGATGCTCGGGGGCTACTATCGGGGACAGCCCTAGGGGTCCCCTTAAGCAACTGGGAAATCCCCGCTTAAAACACGCAACAAAGCTAAAACACACCTCGCCTAACCATGCAGGACACGGCCCATGCCGCGGAGGCCCCCAACGGCCCACCAAGGCGGCCCGCTCGAAGATCCCCTCGGGCAGGCTTCGCCTCGCTCGAGGATGAGCGCCTCCCTCGGGCGGGCTCCGTCCCGTTCGAGGGGGTGCGCTTACCTCGGGCGGGCTCCGCCTCGCTCGAGAGCCCGCTCCCCCCTCGAGCGAGGCTCCGCCTCGCTCGAGGGTCCGCTCCGTCCTCGAACGGGGTCCGCCTCGCTCGAGGGCGCCCGCACGCGCGTGCCTCGCTCCCCGTACGGCGGCATTTAATGCCCCGACACCGGCGGGGCGGCGCCATCATGCGCACGGGGCTCGCGCCCGTGCACCGCCGCACCAACTCCCCGGGGAGGGATCCCATCCCCGCCACCGTGGGGAGGAGGAACCGTGCGGCGTGGCCGGCGCCAGTCCCGTGACGCCGCGCCGCCTGCTCCGGTACGGCTAACGCGCCGAGCCCTCGAAGGGGGGCCGGCCGCACCCTCGACTTGCTTTCTTGTGACCTTGCAGGGTTAGGTGAAGGCGCTAGGCCGGTGGGACGCCATCCCCGCCACTGTTAACGGCATGGCTGCTGCCCCCGCGCGTACGAACCCACGCTGGGCGCTGTGGCGGCCGGTCCCGGACCGCGGAGCGTACGGGAACGGGACGCCGCCTCACCTGCCACTGTGCCCCGTACGGACCGACGTCAGCAACTCCCTCGAGCCCATCTGAGGACATCGCGACCGTCCGCCGCCCTTCTACCCTCGAAGCCGCCACTGTTCGGGTACAAGATAAGCCATGATGGCCGGATCGCTGCGAGGATCGTCCGGACGGCCGCCTACTCTACAGCATAGCACATCACGCCCCCTCACGTAGCTAAATAGCGCGGCGCGCATGTGATTCGTTCTCTCCTTGATCTATAAAAGGAGGACGAACCCCCCCGCCGCACGGGGGGACAGGGACAGAAAAAACGAGACACAACACAACAGGAGACAGGCTGCGCCAAGCACTTGCTCTCCAATTCTCCCACAACATCTTCGGCCACTACACCAGGGACTTGGAAGCTACGCTTCCTCTCCCGCCTTGCTTGTACGCGGCCCCACTACGAGCACCCCGGTGCTGAGCAATATAGTGCCTTGAGCACACCACTGCTGGACGTACGGCCCCCTTGGCCGGAACCAGGATAAATTCCGTGTCTCTTATTGCTTAGCATCGACCATTGAGGGATAGACCTCGGCGCTTATTACTGGTTAGTGTCGGGACCACATTCCGCACCGACAAGTTGAACTGCCGGCGTTGAGGCGCGCCGCCATGTGAACTTGCCTAAGTGCTGACCATCAAGCCGCAGGACTGCTGCCCCGCGACAGAGTGGTGCTTCTGGGCCACTCATGCCCCTGAGCATTATGTCGTCGTGTGAAGACCTCGTGTGTAAACAGGCCGTTGAGCCTAGAATTCTTTTGCAAGGGACGATGTGCGCCGCCGTGCCGCCTCGTGCTGCGCCTCTGGTTTCCAAACGGTCGCGCCGAGCGGGCAAGTCGAGGTCGTGTGTGCTTAGGCACGGCTGTGGTCCGCGCACACCACCGCACGCTCTTGACTTGGCCGCTGGCCAGCCGAGCTGCACGCGTGGCCGCCCGCGACAAGCTGGAGCTACTGGGCAATCCATGCCCTTGAGTGTCGTCGCCGCGCGGGAAGATTGATGTGTGCGAGCCGGGCTTCGACCCGAGCCTGTCTACTTGCAGGTGTTAGCACGGAATGCCGCACCTCGCCGCACTGGTAGCGTCGAGCTGCGTCTCCGGTCACCGGATGAACGCGCCACGGGACCGTGCACGAGGACGCGCGCACGCGTACACACCCGGCCGGGCGCAACCCGGGGCGCGGGGGCCGCGGCCCGGCCTTTGGCCATCCGGGCCGCACGCCCCGTCGCGCGCGCCAACCTCCTGGGTGTCGCGCTGCACCACGCTCCAGTCGGGAGGGCCAAAATCTAGGATCTTGCCAGCGCACCGCCGCCTCGGGATGCCTTGCATTCTGTCGAGCACCTGGTGTACGGTGGCATGAGGGGTTTGAATCAGTGGGCCTTGAAGCATTCTGACTTATGCGGGCTGCTGCACGGGCCTTGGCCCATCAAGGCCCAGTGACGGCCTCTTCTCATCTCCGCTGCCCTGGACGTGAATTTCAGGGTGGTTTCTTGGACTTCAATCACATGGGCCAATTGGGCCGAGCCCACTGGGTCACTCTCGGCCCAGTGGCACTTTCGGCCCATTACCGGCCCACATAATCGCTGACCGCAGACGTCATGCTGCCGTCAGCACATTTTAAATAAAAATCCTTTTCTATTTTCAAAATGATTTCAGAAATGCTTTGTAAATGATTTTAACTTTTGAAAAATCATAACTAATTATAGGAAGCTCAGAAAAATATGAAACTAATTTCTATAATTTCGTAATTTCGAAACCTTGCTGATTGTAGGTAGTTTGAGCTCTTCTGGGTTTTCTAAAAAGAGTTTTATATTTGGAGTTATTGCTTAGATGTGCACTGTTTTCTTACGTACGCATCGAATCGCGTGCCACAGACCCGAGCTTCGACCAGGAGGACCCAGAGTACACTGCCCCGGACAACGACTGCTCCAACGGCCATGAAGGTGTCATGTCACTCCCAAACATGTAGAACCCATGTTGTTATTTAGATGCTAGTGCTTTACTTTATATACATTTCATGGTTGAATTGCATAGCCAGTTGATTAGCCTTGCCTTGATATTTTGTTATATCATGATTCCTTCTTTTACCTACCTCGGGACTAGCTACAGACCCCTAGCTAGTCCCTTATACCAACTATCCATACTTTTATTGCTTGACTATGGATGGTATTCTGGGCTTGGACTGAGATGCGGGAGATCTCGATGTGTTCTAGCGTGCGTTCTGGGTGCGTATCTCCTTGACGTGTTTCGGCGAGGGCGAGCCGCTCAGTTACGGGTGAACGCGCCTTGGGAAGATGCGATCTGGCCTCTAACCCGAGCGGCGTGTCGGACGGGATGGAGATGGGGAGTGGTCTCTCTCGACCCTTAATGACCGATCATCAGTCTAACCATGCTTCTTTGGACTCTTACCGTACAAACCGCACGCATTGTTAAGGGTGGGGTGCGGGGTGAGACTCGTAGTGGATAGCACCCCTTCTGTAGGCGGATCAGCGTGATCGTGTCGGGAGACGGCTCTTCTTCCTTAGAAGACTTTGCCCCGGAGAGGCCGGGGAAGGGTTCCACAACTTCGAGGGACCTCTCGCTGGCAGTATGAGCTCTATAGTGGAGGCTGAGCTAGACTCGGAGACGCGGGAGGGTACTATCCACTTACTTGGCCTTCAGCCGTATGGTAGGGCCTGGAACCAGTGACGGCCGGTTTCGGTCCTATTCGGGCGGGTACTGTTGTACAACCTCTGCAGAGTGTTTAAACCTATAGCTATAGTCCATGTCCACTTGTTATGGACAATCCTGAGATCTGTTATTTTGGCTAGATATAGATATAGTTTTCTTGTGCTTCTTCTCTCCCCCGAGTGAGTGAGCTCGGCTATGGCCGTTGAGATGTGGGGATAGGAGCTGGTGGGTCCCACATCACAGATGAGAGTTGGGAGCTGGATCGTGGTTGTGATCTGGTGTTTTGGTGTGGAATCCTTGAGCGGGGTGTGGACCCTAGAGGTGTGGACCTCGGAAGCGTGAGCTTCCCCAAGGTGTTGACCTCATTGCATATGTCTGCTTACCTTGAATATTGCATCGCTACTTTGCTTAAGCCTTCTACAACCAGAGTAGAAATATACCCTGCATAGTAGAACATACACCGCTTTTGCCTCTTTGTTGGGAAGCTGACATGACCTACCCGCTTATCGGGTAGATCCTCGGTCTCTGACATAGAGCCGGACTAAAACTTCGACAATGACGGATGGGAGGACTAGGACTCTTCCTACGCTCGAGATGCCTGTGGATATGGACTCTCCCACGCTTGCATGAAGCTGCTGCTAGACGTTTTCTTTCTTTTTGATTCAGTCCAGTTGGACTTGTACCCGGCATGTGCCAAAGAGATGTACTCTGATTAATGTAATAAATAAATGATGTACTCTATTTGTTTTCTTTCTGTATGGTTTCATGGTATTTCTGAGATAGGGATTGCACGTGGTAGCCCTCCTGGGACTACCATCGAGGTGCAGAGAGTCGAGTTTCCGTCCACGGAAATCCGATTCATTTCAGTTGGTATCAGAGCCATGCTTGACTGTAGGACGAGCCCTAGGATTGGTCGATAGCATAGGAAGTCGTTTCTGAAATTTGAAACTCTATATAAACCCCCTTGACTTCCATGTGTATATATCTATACTTATATATATGCATTTCCTTATTTAACTCTAACTAACTACCATACTAACTACCCACTAACAACGATGGCGGAGCGACCGTGGATTCCACTCAAGTTGGACGGCAAGTGGGTCGGAGGTTTCTGCCACCTCCTGAGGGAGTGCCTGGAGGCGGCAGGAGTGGAGACCGACTAGGTGTGCTACGAGGGGAGGACCATGGGACCGTTGGACCAATCTTCTACGTACTGACAGTCACTATGCCGGTGGACCCACGAGATCCAGAGCTCAAGGGAATCAAGGTTCACTACTTTGAGAGTTCCACCATGGAGGCGCACCAGATCTACGCGCGTCGAGCACTCAAGGAGAACTGTAACCAGCTTGGAGAGAAGCTCAAGGACACACCGTTCAGCGTTCTACCGACGAGGGTTTACGACCCGAGTCGCTGGGACACGTACGACCATGCTCAGTACTTCGAGATGACCATAGAGGTGGAGGACAAGAAGTTGCACATGGCGAACCGGTGCATCCTAGCACAGGACCAGGCGCTCTACTGGGATGACTGTGAGATCACTTTCCTGAGATGGAAGTGGGACAGGACCTTGCAGCTCGCTCAGGAGCTAGAGTTGGAGAAGCTGGACTTGGAGGATCGACTGGAGCAGTCCCACCAGAGAAACGGCAAGTTGGTGCAGCTCGGACTAGCAGCCACCAGGGCTAGATCAGAGCGGGACGCTGTGAAGATCACAACCTTGGAGGCACGGTTGAAGACCGCTGAGGAGAAGCACCAGGCCACAGTGGAGGCCACCCGCGCTGACAGGGAGCGGTTGGCAGAGGCTAAGTACCTGATGGAGTCCGTCGGAGCTGCTGCGGCAGACTACCAGGAGAGGGTCTGAGACTTGGAGGAGAGGAGTCGTCACAACTACTACCACCTGTGCTACCTTGGAGGACGAGTGTACGAGGAGCAGGACCGTGCTACCAGGACCCGCACGGCCTGGGAGCGTTCCGACCAGCGGAGACTGGAGGACATCTCAGCACAGCTACCACCAAAGAAGAGGCCACGTCTGCGAGTAGAGACCTTCGAGTTATCTCCGATACTACTCCCACAGCTACTCCCGTACCCGAGAGGTTCTCAGGACACAGCGGAGAGGGACCACACTCGCTAGGACGTCCGAGACTACTATAGAGGGCCAGTGATCAGGTTGCCGAGTTACCCAGGTGTCAACTCACCGTCGTTCTACTCTGTACCTCCATACTCCAGCCCAGAGGCACCCCAGTGCACCCTGTGACTAGAGTAGAGTTCTAGCAGTAAATCCAGAGTTGTCTTGATGATCTAGTTGTAGTTGCTACCACCCATGTTGTTATGTTAGTAGTAGCTACCCCATGATGTACCATGCGTTAGCGTGATGTGTTGTCGTGTAATCCCGAAGGTCGCTGGAGTAAACCTCGAGATACACCTCTTTTGTATGGTGGCATTGATTGAGTGTCATGGATCTTCATGGTTTTACCTCGGTCTCCATGCTTCTTTCATGTCTGATTGTTAGCAGGATTACTCCTTTATAGTTAATAACCCTATAACTTCTCTTCCTACCACTATTGACTCTTGAACATGGAACAGATGTCGGGAGCAAGGAGGTCCGGACGACTCCTGGCCTGCTTCGAGGAGGTTGCCAGAGACAACAGAGGGGAGGATGCCCCTAACCCAGTCGGAGCGAGAGCACGCGGGCGCCGTGGAGGTCACGCGCCACGAGGAGGACACCATGGAGGCCGAGTGCGCCGAGGAGGCTGAGGAGGCCGAGGTGGCCAAGGAGGGCGTGGACTCGCAAACGACGTCGAAGGAGGTCAAAAGTTGGAGCCTGAGTCTAAGTAGGAACCCGAGCCCGAGGGAGGAGCTGGCCAAGAGCAGGAGCAGGAGGTGCCACCACCGCCACCTCACCCGAACTTGGCCGACGTGATGGCAGTTTAGACCCAGCTGATGCAGACAATCACTCACTTGCTAGCGCACAACAACAACAACAACAACCACAGGGGACAACACCGCAACGTACCAGAGGGCTTCCAAAAGAAAGTTGACAACTTCAACAAGCTGCGACCGCCGACCTTTGACCACTCGGCGGATCTGATGGATGCGGATAACTGGCTGAGGGAGATAGAGAAGAAGCTGGAGTTGACTGAGCTTACTGAGGAGGAGTGCATGACCGTGGTAGCACACTAGCGGATCGGCACAGCCAGTGCGTGGTGGGACAGTTACTGAGACTCGCACCCGGACCCGTTGCACATCGGGTGGGACGAGTTCGTGGAGGCGTTCAGGGACCACCACATCCCCGAGGCCGTGATGGACAGGAAGGCTGACGAGTTCAGGCACCTCAAGATGGGAGGAATGTCCGTGCAAGAGTATGTTAACCGCTTCCAAGAGCTAATGAGGTACGTGCCAGACAACACCAACACAGAGAAGAAGAAGGTCTACTAGTTCAGGAAAGGACTACACAAGCGGATGGCTCACCACTTGTCTGCGCACGACTGCCCGACGCTTCGCTCCATTATCGACAAGGCACTGATCGTTGAGTGGTCGAGGCTTGAGTACATGGAGGTCTGCGGAAGCAAGTCGAAGCGCACCGACCAGGCAGAACGCTCAGGTCCACCCCAGAGGTAGAGGACGGGCTACTCTCAGGGTCACAAGTCACAGCCGAGGCACTACTCCACCCAGTCACAGCAGCAGAACAGGACCAACCCAAGGGGAAGTGGAGGACCAAACAACTGGAGACCAAGACCGCCACCGCAAACAGCAGACAGAGCTAAGGTAACTTGCTTCAACTACCGTCAGGTTGGACACAAGTCGTTCGAGTGGCCGCAGCAGGTGCAACCAGGAGGTCAGAACCGCAGTTCACAGTTCCAGACACCAGCCAACGCACCAGCACCAGGGGACAGCCACCCCGTACCCAGTAGAGGTCCGTTCAGCTGCCACCTACACGAGGACGCCTGAACCACCTCACCGCTGAGGAGGCTGCAACCGTACCTGATGTCGCACTCGGCGAGTTCCTTGTTGACTCAGGTTTGGCTAACGTTTTGTTCGATACTGGAGCTCAGTTCTCGTATATCTCTACCAAGTTTCTTAAAGAAAGGTCGTTACCAACTAAGCCTCGACCAAGGCCTATCTTAACTAGCTCTCTGCTAGGAGAGAAGAGGAGTATGTTAGAGTGCAGAGGGGTGAAGTTGGTCTTTGAGGGACAGCTGTTCACGGCAGACTTGACGGTTCTGGAGTCTACGGGCATAGACGTGATCTTAGGGATGGATTGGTTGGCAAAGCACAACGGAATGGTTTCATGCAACCCCAGGTTCATATAGCTAGAACACCCCAGTGGGACGAAAGTGCGGATTGAACCTCAGAGTCTGAAAACTGCAACGATGTTGTGCAACATGAGTGGGAAAGAAATTGAGGAAATCCCAGTGGTCTGTGAGTTTTTGGACGTGTTTCCAGAGGAGCTTACGGAGTTGCCCCCTGACCGAGACGTGGAGTTTGTGATTGAGTTGATGCCAGGAGCTGGACCCGTTGCTAAGAGTCCGTACCGGATGTCGTTCAAGGAGTTGGACGAGTTGAAGAAACAGCTCAAGAAGTTGCTCAAGCAAGGGTTTGTTCAGCCGAGTGCCTCACCGTGGGGTTCACCTGTACTCTTTGTGGAGAAGAAAGATGGCACCAAGAGGATGTGCATAGATTACTGCACGCTCAACTCGATGACGATCAAGAATTGTATCCACTGCCAAGGATTGAGGACCTGCTGGATAGGCTCAAGAAGGCAAAGTTCTTTTCCAAGATTGATCCGAGGTCAGGTTACCACTAGATGAAGATCCGAGAGCAGGATATTCCCAAGACAGCTTTTACCACACGGTACAGTTTGTACGAGTTTGTGGTGGTTTCTTTCGGGCTGACCAACGCCCCTGCCTATTTCATGAACTTGATGAACAAAGTCTTCATAGAGGAGTTAGACAGGTTCGTGGTGGTGTTCATAGATGATATCTTGATTTACTCTGAAACAGCAGAGAAACACGAGGAGCACCTGAGGATCGTGCTAGAGACGCTGAGGCAGCAGAAACTCTACGCCAATTTCAGCAAGTGTGAGTTCTGGATGGAGTAGGTTGCGTTCTTGGGACGCGTGTTGTCAGCCGAAGGGATTGCGGTGGATCCGTCCAAGGTGGAGTCGGTTACCAAGTGGGAGCAGTCGTTGAACGTTACAGACATCAGCAGTTTCCTTGGGATGGCGGGATACTACCGAAGGTTCATTGAAAACTTCTCCAAGATTGCAAAACCGATGACAGAGTTGCTTAAGAACAACACGAAGTTCGAGTGGTCAGAAGCGTGTGAGAAGAGCTTCCAGGAGCTGAAGAGAAGGCTTACCACTACCCCAGTGCTTACTTTGCCTGATATCACGAAAGACTTTGTGGTCTACTGTGACGCTTCAAGGCAAGGACTCGGTTGTGTCCTGATGCAGGAAGGGAAAGTAGTGGCTTATGCTTCCAGGCAGCTGAAGAAACACGAGGAAAACTACCCGACACCAGGGTTAATTAAATCGTGAACCACCCGGTTTCCGAAAAGGACAAAACCGGTCCGGTTTACCGGTGGAACCGACCGGTTCACCGAGGTATTTAAAATATAGGCACGGTTTTAAGGTGGGAACCGGACCGGTTCATGTACCGGGCCGAACCGGTTCCACCGGGAACCGGCCGAACCGGTCCGGTTCCCACCGGTTCCGTGAACCCTGCCCGACACACGACTTGGAGTTGGCAGCTGTCGTGCACGCACTCAAAATCTGGAGTAGACCTGTGCGGGAGGGAGTGCAGCCGGTGCACAGGTACAGGGCCTCCAATTTTTTGGGGCCCAAAAAGTTTTTCAACATAGGAAAATAGGTCACATCATCTCGCGCGCCTCTGTGTCTTTTCTCCAGTCCTCTGCAGCTACGATCGTGCCTCTGCAGCTACGAATTGTGCCGACGGCCGGTGCCTGGCAGATTGGGCACCGAGCGATTGAGCAAAAGCGAATCATGAGCAACTGTGCAGAGAAAGGGAAGGGCAGCGGACTTCAATAGGCGGTCAGCAGGAACCCTACGTGTAGGTAATTTACCAGAATTTTATTTCTCGATTCTGTTGTAGTATCCTTTAATAATTGTTAGTTAATTGTTCTTTTCTTCTTTTGTATGCATGTTTCATAATTTATCTAGACGTATAGTGTTACAACACCCAAGCTATGTCTTCTGCAAATTATTGATCTACTACTAGAAAGTATGAATCCGGTTCTCAAAAGCGTAAAAAACAAGGGATACAAAATTTAACTCTATTTTGGAAAGGAGAAATGAATATATTTATTGTAAAGGGGTACTAGAGAAAGGTTTTGTTCATAATTGTTTGCATTGTAAAATATCTTGTCAAGTATAATCTAGCATTTCGTGGTACTAATAGCAAAATGTACTATGATGATAGTAATGAGAATTTCTTAGCCTAGCAATGAGGATTTCTTTAGAATTTTGTACAGGGCCTCATTTTTCTGTCGGCACGGCCCTGATCTGGAGGCACTACCTGATGGGAAACAAGTGTGAGTTGTACACCGACCACAAGAGCTTAAAGAACTTCTTCACCCAAACAGAGTTGAACATGAGGCAAAGAAGGTGCTTAGAACTGATCAAGGACTACGATGTGGAGATTAACTACTACCCAGGCAAAGCTAACGTCGTGGTAGACGCACTGAGTCGAAAGACGTATTGCAACAACCTCATGGTGAAAGAAGAGCAACCTGCCTTACACGAAGAGCTAGAGAAGCTGAGGATCAAAATCGTGGATCATGGACAAGCCAACGAACTACGTGTGACCTACGACCTGGAAGATCGTATCCAAACAGCTCAGAAGTCGTGTGCAGAGATCAAAGCTCTGCGAGAACTGATGAAGGAGGGAAAAGCAGAGGATTACCGCTTGGATGAACAAGGCACCGTGTGGCTGAAGGAACGGATTTGTGTACCGCAAGACAAGGCACTCCTAGAGCAGATCATGAGAGAGCCCACGACTCGAGGTACTCGATTCACCCTGGAAGCACAAAGATGTACAATGATTTGAAGACAAGGTACTGGTGGAAAGACATGAGGAGAGACATAGCTCACCACATGGCATGTTGCGACACCTGTAGCAGAGTAAAGATCGAGCACCAGAAGCCCGCAGGTTTGCTCAAGCCGTTGGAAGTTCCAATCTGGAAGTGGGAGGACATCTCCATGGACTTCGTAGTGGGACTACCCCGGACTCCCAAGGGAAATGACTCGATTTGGGTCATAGTGGACTGATTGACCAAGGTGGCACACTTCGTGCCGGTGAAGGTGACCTTCGGTACAGAACGCTTGGCTAACTTGTACGTTGAACACATTCTGAGGTTACACGGGGCACCAAAGAGCATAGTATCCGATCAAGGACCCCAATTTGTCGCCAAGTTCTGGCGGAGCTTCCACAAGCTTATGGGCACCACTCTTAGCTACAGCACAACTTTCCACCCACAGATAGACGGACAAACTGAAAGAGTCAACCAAGTGCTGGAGGATATGCTACGAGCTTGTGCGCTCACTTACGGCACAGATTGGGAGAGCAGCTTACCGTTTGCAGAGTTCTCTTACAACAACAGCTTTCAAGCAAGTCTTCAGATGGCACCCTTTGAGGCCCTTTACGGAAGGAAGTGCAGAACACCGCTAGCTTGGTCAGAGGTTGGGGACACTCTTTGGGCCAGCAATCATAGAAGAAGCAAAAGAGAAAGCAAAGAAAGTTCGTGGAACCTGAGGATCGCTCAAAGCCGTCAGAAGAGCTATGCCGGCAAAAGGAGGAGGGAATTGACCTTTGCAGTCGGAGACAACGTGTACTTGAAGGTGTCACCACTTCGAGGAACTAAGAGGTTAAGGGAAGCTTGCTCCGAGGTACGTGGGGCCATACCAAATCACCAAAAGGATTGGAAGTCTAGCCTACCAGCTCGCGCTACCCGAGGCAATGGCAGGAGTGCACCCCGTGTTTCACGTGTCACAGCTAAAGAAGAGTGAGAAGGAAGTGGAAGCAAAGCAAGTGCCCATGGAGTTGCTTGACCTGCAAGATACCCTTGAGTATGCTGAGTATCCTGAGAAGATCTTGGACCGAGCAGTCAAAGAAACAAGGAGAACAACTATTCCCTTCTGCAAGGTACTGTGGAGTAACCATACTGAGCGAGAAGCAACTTGGGAGAAGGAAAACGATCTAAGGAAGGAGTACCCTCGCTTGTTCGCGGAGGGAGATGGAGTCTAAAATCATGAGGACGAGATTCTCAGTGGTGGGGGAGAATGTAACATACCAGGAATTAGGTGTGCAAAATTTGCGAAAATTTAAAACTTTTTGTTTGATTTGGAGTGCTACCAATTTTCAACCCAAATTGCTAGCCCTCCCCTAATTTCTCCACCAATTAAACCCATTTATAAAAATGTATATTCAAATTATGGTAAAATATGTGAGTTGGATTTTTTCTGGATTTTATTTGGAGTTAAATGAGTGTGGTTTGAATTTGAATGTAATTCAAATTCAAACAAAGTTTCAAACTATTTGCAAAACTAAATTCAAAAGCTCTAACATCTAACCCGGGCTGGCTTCCTTCCTAAGCCAGTCAGCCAGCCCATCAAAGCCCTTCGGGCCGACCCAGCTGTGCGGCCCAGCAGCCCAACAGCCACCGCCCCCTTTTCTTTTCTTCTTCTCTCGCCGACGGCTCGGCCCCACCAGTCTGTCGCCTTATCCCTCTCCCCTCACCTTTTTCCTCCTCTGCGCCAGCGTGAGCACGCCTGGTCGCACCTTGCGCGCGCCCGATGGGACGGCCGCACCGCCCGACCGGCCCAGATGCCGAGTCGCTATGCACGCGGACTCGCACGGGGAAAGCCCCCAGGGGGAAAGGACGTCTTTGCCCCGGAACCACGGCATCAAGGGCTCCTCCAGCCATTGGAGTGCGGCCACGTCGCCCTCACCCCCCCTCCCCCCGCGCGCACCCAATCCCGGCGCGCTGAGGCATCTTTGCCCTTGCGCCGCCCGTGCCTGGGTGTCTACACACCGAGACCGAGCCCCTTCTGGCTCCCCACCAACCACTTGGGGTTTTCCCCTTTCCCCTGTTCCACTGCCGAGAAAGGAGGAGGGGGAGAAAGTGGGAGAAGAAGGGGCGCGCCGCCGCCCGCGCCTCGCCGAGGAGACCGGAGCGCTGTTCGTGGACTAGAGACGGGGCCGCCAGGACGGGAGCCTCCGTGCCGTGGAGGCGGGAGTTGTGCGAGTCCAAGGAGCCGAAGCCGAGGGAGCGCTGTTGTCGGGAACGACTACACCGAGCCGGCCACGACTACACCACCGACCCAATGTGAGCGCCGTCGCGGCCTTCTTCACCTCTTCTCCTCCTTGGTCTCTGCTCTGAGTTGAACCACCGTCGTTGAGGCGCGCCGCCATGTGAACTTGCCTGAGTGCTGGACATCGAGCCGCAGGACTGCCGCCCCACGACAGATGGTGCTCCTGGGCCACTCATGCCCCTGAACCCATCGTCGCCGTGCAAAGACCTCGTGTGTGAACCGGTCGTCGAACCGTGAAATCTCTTGCAGGGGACGATGTGCGCCGCCGCACCGCCTCATGTTGTGCCTCTGGTTTCCAAATGGTCGCGCCGAGTGGGCAAGGCGAGGCCGCGCATGCTTAGGCACGGTTGTGGCCCGCGCACACCACCGCGCGCTCTCGACTTGGCCGCTGGCCAGCCGAGCTGCACGCGTGGACGCCCGCGACGAGCTGGAGCTACTGGGCAATCCATGCCCTTGAGTGCCGTCGTTGCGGGGAAGATTGATGTGTGCAAGCCGGGCTTCGACCCGAGCATGTCTGCTTGCAGGTGTTAGCGTGGAATGTCGCACCTCGCCGCGCCGGCAGCATCGAGCCGCGTCTCCGATCACCAGATGAACGCGTCACGTGACCGTGCACGAGGACGCGCGCACGCGTACACGCCTCAGCTAGCGGACCCCTGCGTAGGGCCGCGGCTTGGCCTTTGACCGGCCAGGTCATTCGCCGCGCCGCGCGCGCCAACCTCTTGGGCATTGCTGCACCGCGCTCCAGCCTGGAGGGCCAAAATCCAGGATCTTGCCAGCGCACCGCCGCCTCGGGATGCCTTGGGCATTCTGTCGAGCACATGGTGTGCGGTGGCGTGAGGGGTTTGAATTGGTGGGCCTTGAAGCATTCTGACTTATGCGGGCTGCTGCACGGGCCTTGGCCCATCAAGGCCCAGTGACGGCCACTTCTAATCTCCGCTGCCCTGGACATGAATTTCAAGGTGGTTTCCTAGACTTCGTTCACCTGGGCCAACTGGGCCGAGCCCACTGGGCCACTCTCGGCTCAGTGGCACTTTCGGCCCATTATCGGCCCACATAATCGCTGACCGCTGACGTCATGCTGACGTCAGCACATTTTAAATAAAAAACCTTTTATATTTTCAAAATGATTACACAAATGTTTTGTAAATGTTTTTAACCTTTGAAAAATCATAACTAATTATAGGAAGCTCAGAAAAATATGAAACTAATTTCTATAATTTCGTAATTTCGAAACCTTGCTGATTGTAGGTAGTTTGAAATCTTTTGGGTTTTCTAAAAAGAGTTTTCTATTTGGAGTTATTGCTTAGATGTGCATCATTTTCTTACGTACGCGTCGAATCTCGTGCCACAAACCCGAGCTTCAACCAGGAGGACCCGGAGGACCCAAAGTACACTGCCCCGGACAATGACTGCTCCAACGGCAATGAAGGTGTCATGTCACTCCCAACCATGTAGAACCCATGCTGTTATTTAGATGCTAGTGCTTTACTTTATATACATTACTTGGTTGAATTGCATAGCCAGTTAATTAGCTTTGCCTTGATATTTTGTTATATCCTGATTCCTAGCTAGTCTCTTATACCAACTATCCACACTTTTGTTGCTTGACTATGGATGGAATTCTGGGCTTGGACTGAGATGCGGGAGATCTCGGTGTTCTAGCGTGTGTTCTGGGTGTGTATCTCCTTGATGTGTTTCGGCGGGGGAGAGCCGCTCGGTTACTGGTGAACACCTGCCTCGGGAAGACGCGATCTGGCCTCTAACCCGTGCGGCGTGTCGGACGGGATGGAGATGGGGAGTGCTCGCTCTCATCCCTTAAGGACCGATCGTCAGTCTAACCATGCTTCTTTGGACTCTTACCGTACAAACCGCCCGCCTTTTTATGGGCGGGGGTGCGGGTGAGACTCGTAGTGGATAGCAACCCTCCTGTAGGCGGATCGGCGTGATCGTGTCGAGAGACGGCTCTTCCTCCTTAGAGGACTTTGCCTCGGCGAGGTCGTGGAAGCTTCGAGGGACCTCTCGCTAGCAGTATGAGCTCTACAGCAGAGGCTGAGCCAGACTCGGAGACGCAGGAGGGTACTATCCACTTACTTGGCCTTCAGCCGTATGGTAGGGCCTGGAACCGATGACGGCCGGTTTCGGTCCTATTCAGGCGGGTACTATTGTACAACCTCTGCAGAGTGTTTAAACCTATAACTATAGTCCGTGTCCACTGGTTATGGACAGTCCTGAGATCTGTTATTCTGGCTAGATATACTTTTCTTGTGCTTCTCTCCCCCGAGTGAGTGAGCCCGGCTATGGCCGTTGAGATGTGGGGATAGGAGCTGGTGGGCCCCACATCGCAGATGAGAGTTGGGAGCTGGATCATGGTTGTGATCTGGTGTTTTGGTGTGGAATCCTTGAGCGGGGTGTGGACCCCAGAGGTGTGGACCTCAGAAGCGTGAGCTTCCCCAAGGTGTTGACCTCATTGCAAATCTCTGCTTACCTTGAATGTTGCATCGCTGCTTCGCTTAAGCCTTCTACAGCCAGAGTAGGAATATATCCTGCATAGTAGAACATACACCGCTTTTGCCTCTTTGTTGGGAAGCTGACATGACCTACCCGCTTATCGGGTAGATCCCAGTGTCTCTGACACAGAGCCGGACTATGACTTCGACAACGACGGATGAGAGGACTAGGACTCTTCCTACGCTCGAGATTCCTACGGATATGGAGTCTCCCGCGCTTGCATGGAGCCGCTGCTAGACGTTTTCTTTCTGTTTAATTCAGTCCAGTTGGACTTGTACCCGGCATGTGCCGAAGAGATGTACTCTGATTAATATAATAAATAAATGTTGTACTCTATTTGTTTTCTTTCTGCATGGTTTCTTGGTATTTCTGAGACAGGGGATTACACATGGTAGCCCTCCTGGGACTACCATTGAGGTGCAGAGAGTCGGGTTTCCGTCCGCGGAAATCCGGTTCATTTCACGGATGATCCGACGCACCGTCAGAGTATAGCGTCAGAGCAGTTCTGTCAGAGAACCTCAACGGCTAAGTGATGTGGGAGGGGCACCAGATGAACCGACGCCCTGGAAAATCATAGCATCGGTTCATCTGACGCTTACTTTTTCAGAGGTCGTTAGCCAACGGCTCTTTGGATTCCTTGGGCTATTTATACCCCCTTCACTCACCCATTTGAGGTTGCTGAATTATGTGGAAGTGCAGAGGAGTTCAAGACACCTAGAAGATCATATCCAATCCATCCAAGTGCTTAACTGCTCATCCTTAGACTTGCATATGCTTAGTGTATGTGCTTAGTGCTAGGCTTAGCTTAGAGCTGAGTGAGTGCAAGGTTGTGCCAACCTTGTGAGGTGATTCTTAAGTGAATCAAGGTGTACAAGGTTCGCTGGAAGCCTTGGGGCCTAAGTGGCTCACCAGCAATCGTCATCGACCCTCCGGCTTGGTGTGGAGCGGCGATGCCACTTTGTGCGGGGGATGTGGAGACCCCCCTTCCTTGGTGGAGAAGCTCCTTAGTGGAGGCGGCATCAAGGTGACCAAGGGATCTTGGCAAGTGCCTAAGTGGCTAGCCTTTGTGGTGAGTCAAGTGGTGCTCTTGGGAGAGACTTGGTGACCGGGAAGCAATACTTTTGTGTGAGTGCTTCAACAACATGGACTAGGGGTGGCTTAGTGCCTACCGATACCACGGGATAAATCGCGTGTCAAGAGTTTGCTTCCTCTCATCTCCTTTACGTTTCTGCATTTACTCTATTGCAATCTTTGCTTGCCTTTACTTTCCTAGAGTAGTATCATGCTAGGATTGGCTATAGGTTGCAAACCTTGTTTTGGGATGGGAGTTTCACACTAGAACAACCCTAGTTGCATATCTAGATAGTATGTTCTAGTTTACCTTTGTGCAAAAATAGTGAAGCCATAGGTTAAGACTTTAAGATTGCCTAATTCACCCCCTCCCCCTCTTAGGCTACGAGCATCCGGTTCCTTACAACGGGGCGGCACGCGCGACCATGGGTGGAGGCAGGGCTGCCTGCGCGCACGGGAGCGGTGGCTCGACCTCGTGCCTTCTGTCCCCGCCTTCCTGCCTTCCTCGTCGAGTACCTCGTGTCGTCCTCCTCTCCGACTGCCATGTAGGCCACCTGTTCGACGGAATGTTGTTGTCGTGCTCTTCGATTTCTTCTGCGTTGTGGCAAGCAGGCAATTTTCCTCTCTCCGGAATGCCTCTCATTGTTGGAGATCCCATTTTTTGCCTTCTCTTTGGTATACTGTGCGCACGATTCAAACCGTACTATGCCTCTCCAATTTGCAATACGTTGTCGGAGTAAGTCTTAGAGTTTGCATTTGCCTCGGTCACATTTCTTTAATTCTTATTAGCTTACGATCCGTTCGGTTGGTGGTGGCCGATGGCCGGTGCCGGTTTGTTCCGAGAGAAAAGTATTCTTGGCCGGTTGCTTGGTGGCTGATTTGCTCCGAGAGAAAAGTACTTGCTGGCCGGTGGCTGATAAGCCAAGCGAACAGGCTTTTAGGCTCCTATCCTGAGCTGTATGATAAAAAAAAAAAGCTATATGAACTGATAAGTAGAAAAACAATTTCAACTTTTAAGAGAAAAGAGCCGACAACACACCGAAATTCAAAAAATATGGCAACTGACCCAACAAGTGAACAACATATTTTTTATAATATCAGGTGAGAAACATTGACCACTCTTTAAAAAAACACCATTTGATCATATTTTTTAACCATTGGATCTATATCCAACTATCTAGATTTAGTAATTATTTTGTATTTGTGAAAATGGTAACAATTATTGCTTATTAGATGTGAAACGATACAAACAAGAACCTAGCTAGACTACACACAATGGCTTCCACCCTCCGAAATAAAAAGACCCTATCAACTGGACTCACTGCCCTAACTAACTAGAGGAATATGTCACGGCAGGGCGGATAAACATCAAAGGGGGGAATTTTCTAGGAATGACCAATCTTTCTAAAAAACACTTTTAAAAAATTAAGACATACTAAAAAAATACTCCTCAATACTTTATAAACTTCATACAACACTCCCCCCCCCCACCCTACCTCCTTCCTCTTGCTCTTCTTTTTTTATTTTGAATCAAATTCACAACCACACAACTACAAGCAAGCACATGATGACCTACACCCACCGATGACCATCTCGCTTCCCCCTCCCTCCCTCCCCGCCCCTATTCCCAACTCATCCCTCCTCTTTGCTGGCGTACAACTCATTCCTCAACTTTGATTACACTCGATTGGCTATCATCCGACGACTCCCACCGTCGAATCCATGGCCATGGCGGCTTACATCTCTAAGTCCATGCCACCGGGTGATTCCCGTTGATAGATCTGATGTGAGTAGAAATTCTCGATGCCAAATACTGTTGCTGACGATTATTTATCCCTCCTAACTCCAGATCTGTGGTCATCGGTTGCTCCTACCAACAAATCAATGGTAATCAATCTCTTCTACCCCAGATTTGAAGTCATCGGTCGCTCCTGCAAACAAATCCATGGTGATCGATCACTAGTCCCGCCAGATCCACTATTGCCGGTTACTCCCGCTACCATATCCGTTGTTATCGGTCGCTCCCACCGCCAAATTCACGGTAATTGATTGCTCTTCTGCCAGATCCACAATCATCAGTCGCCCCTACCACCAAATTCACAGTAATCAATTGCTCTTTTAATTTGCCAGATCCACAATCATCGGTGGCTCCTGTTGCAAGAACGGGCATCACTGGCTAAACTTATGGGCATCAATCGACCATGTCACTTCACCGACCGTCATTGAGGCGTCGGCATATGAGCGGCTAGCCTACCCTGCACCCTCTAAATATGTCCATTTCAGGTATATTATCACACAACTATAATCTCAATTTCTTTTCGAACTTTGCTTATTAGGAGATATGTAATGTCTTAGTCACCCAAGATATAAAAAATTTCAAAAAAAAACATTAGGTTCTCGTATCCTCTTCTCCTTACCAGCTGGCTAGTTTCCCCTTTATATGCTTAGTTTCAATAGTAATTATCATCGCATTTTCTATAATATGGGGTTTAATACTTACTTGTATATTTGCAAATAACCATAAAACAAGTACAACACACCAAAGTCTACCTAGACCCTCCTGCGTACGGAATGAGATCCTTTGAGGTAGTTCCAAACTAACTCGGAGGCATGTAGATCGCATGTGAGCTATCCGATCCGAAATGGATTGCTCCCGAAGGTTGCTACGGTGACTCATGAACAATAAAGATAGTATTTTAGAAATCGGTGGTCAATGTTCTTGCGATCCTACAGTGCAGCCTGTTTATTTCGCTGGTGGCTGCTGCTGATTTGTTCTGAGAAAAAGTGTTACTGGCTGGTTGCTAGTGGTTCATTTATTCTGAGAGAAAAGTACGGCGCTACTTCGGATCACTGTAGCACCTCTCACGGTTCATTGTGCGTCTCTGAGGTAGAACGCTCTACTGCAGAGGAGCCGTTTCCCCTGCATACCATGCAAAATCTCGGAGGTGGCACTGGCTGATTGAAACTTCATCCGTCCATTTGCGAGCAATGGAGACTTTCCGCTCTAGAAATGGCAATGGTGCCTCTAGGTCATATTTCTACAGTGACGTCGCCACAAAATGGTGGGCGCGTGACAGTAAACTATAGCATGCGTGCGCTCACGGGCACGAATAGATGCCTAGACGCTTTCAGTATCACGGCCAAATTCCCAAAGGTCGAACCGAGCCGAGCCACCTTGCCACAGCATCGTAATCTTCAGCGACTTTGGCAAAGCACATGTCGACACTTACCTGTCGACACGAACCAACGGACAACAGCTACCGGATTCTTCAGGACACGGGCTCACGGGACTCGGAGCTAGCCGGGCCGGAGTGGGAGAGGCTCTCGGCGACCAGAGCGCCAGCACGCACACCGAAACAAAAAACAAGAATAATTAAGCTCCTCCCAACGGATAAAATCAGTGCATGTAGGCTTTCCCTTTCATGCAATTCCAGTGCGGTCACGGAGGAGATAAGCCTGAAAGCTACCTTTGTGAGGGATTTTCAGTATTTACACCGGCCGGCGCAAAGCACAGGGAGCATGCACGGTGCGTCAAAGCGGACGCCAAAAGCAGCAGCAGCAGCGGTCGAAGCTGATCGCCTCTGAATGGGCCGGTGGTGCGCCATCTTGCACTGATTTTTTTTTTACCCCCTCTCACGGCCGGTCTCACGGACCCCGTCCATTACCAAGGCAGCGCATGAACGCTATAAAGCCACGTACGGGGCATCCACTCCACGGCAACAAAGCACAAGCTGATTTCTTGAAGCTTTCGAGCTCGAGCCAGCTAGCAACACAAGTACACAACACACGAGGTGAACGAAGAGAGCAAGCAATGGGGAGAAGCTGCGAGCAATGGCGAGAGCGGGCGCTGGTGCTCGCTCTTACCCTCGTCGTGTTCGCGCTCGTGCAGTGCGCCGGTGTTGTCGACGGTGAGGAGGGTGATGAGGGCCACCGTCCGGCGGAGGCAGAGCCCGCGACAGAGAAGACGGGGCCGCCGCTGCCCCCCGGGTGGACCGGCGACTCTGGGTCCGCGCATGGGTCAACCCCTGACGGCGGTTCTTGGGAGTATGGCTGGGGTTGGGCTGCCGGGCCTGACGGGAAGGGTGGCGGGTTCGGGTTTGGTTATGGAGGTAGCGGAGGCGAAGGCGGAGGTGGTGGTGGAGAAGGAGGAAGTGGGAAGGCGTTTGGTTTCGGCATTGGCGGATATAAAGGCCACCATGGCGGCTTTGGAGGTGGTGGTGGTGGCAGTTCTGGCAGCTACGGTGGTGGCTTCGGCGGTGGCAGCGGGGGTGGCTTCGGTGGCGGTGATGCTGGTGGCTTCGGCGGCGGCACCGGGGCTGGCTACGGTGGTGGTGGCGATGCTGGTGGGCAGCATGGAGGAGGTGGCAACGGTGACGGTGGTGGGCAGCAAGGAGAAGGTGGCAGGGGCGGTGGTGGATATGGTGGTTTTGGCGGTGGTGGATATGGCAGCTCTGGTGCCGGTGCCGGATACAGCGGTGAGCATCACGGCGGACCTGGCAGCGGCGATGGAGATGGGGCTGGGTACAAGGGACTCTACGGAGGCGGAGCTTGGAGCAAGCGCGGCCACTTCCGCGGCGGAAGATCAACGCACAAGGACGGCGGCGGCAACAACTGAAGCCGCCCGTCGTTGTCTGCAACCGTGTGCCTGAATTCCTGATAACAGGCAATGACAGGAATATTTCTGATCTAGAAATAACAGAAATATGTAGTTATGCGCGATGTAGTATAGTGCGGTGCCTCTATGGTGTTATCACTTATCAACCGTGCTTTTAGTCACAAGGGTCCTTATGCAGAGTGCTGAATATAACTGGGTGCAAGGAGCTTCAGCTTGTGCAGCAGAGGCTGCAGAGCTATATGATGCTGCTGGGATCTAGGGGCTATGGTACTGATGCTTACCTTTCCCTGGCTGATGCAATGCAAGTGCAAAGCCCTCCTGTGCTTGATGTACAATAAACCATCAGTATTGCCAACTACTTACTGAACAAATCTGGAACACAAACAGAGGCAGGTATAGTATTGTGCGACTCTAAGATACACGAGAAGATGCGAAATTCACCATGTTCAGTGTTCACAGTCGCTTTTCATGAAACTGTCAACATATGTTATTATGATTATTCATCAAACATCACTAGAGCTGATGAACTGATGAAAAATAACTGGACCCCTGAAGCAGGGTGCTTACCGCTTAGGTTCCAAAATAAAATGCAAGCTTAGGACCAGCTAAAAGCAGATGATGCTGAGGGTAATGGACTCATGTCAGGTTACAGTGTAGACTGGTTTAAATTCAGGAACTACAGACTTTGCACATAAACATAGGAGCAACTTATATCTAGACTTCCAGATATCCCAATGTTCAAGAAAACCCAGGGTGCTAATCAAGATTCCATCCAGGATGAAAGTAGCAAGAAAAGACAGTATTCCCTTTCTATATCCTAATCCAGGAGATTACCCATAAAAGCATAAGCAGACATTCTTAGAAGCTTACAAGGAAACGTCCATATGACAACAGCTAGTTTGAATTGATTCTTTATTCAGCATACTACCTTGTGCCGTACAAGTTAAGAAAATTAATATAAGTCGATACCATGTTGGATTCTAGGTTCTGCATCTATGTTACACGGATACTCCAAGAGGGGTGTCGTATCCGTATCCGATACTCGTCGGATACGCGGATACTCGGATACACCATTTTAGTGGATTTTCTTTTGACAAAGTCTGTATCCGCGTATCCGATACGTATTGTATCGGATACCCGTACTCGTGTAACATAGTTCTGCATGCTGTTCATTAGATTAGATAGAAGCTAAACATGTCGTACTGACAATCATGTATCATGTATGTTTTTTCAGAACCGGTAGATACTCCGCACAAAGCAACAGGTATTGGAATTAAAGAAACGCCTCACAGAAAGTAATGAACAAAGGTAAGCATCATGGACAGGGTGCACAATAGTAATCTTTTGGATTATTTCGGGTAGTGGGTCAACACGACAACTTGATTCCCTTTGATTTAATACTAGACATATTAAAATGTAAACCAAGAAGCAAGTGTTATGCGGATGGGCAACATCAAATAAGGTATTTGTTAACGCCGATTGAGGTTATAAAAACATATCTGCATGAATATACCAGTTATCCCGATACTTTAAATAACTCACTGTTTGCAAACTAAAGTTACAAAGACAAAGTAACATGCAGAAAGAAGAACCCTCACCTAAACAAGGTACACTCACGAACGACAACAAATGGTTTCCAAGGGACTAAATTTAATACAACCGTCCAGTGCATTCAGCAGATCCACAAAAACATGGTTTCATCTTGATGTTACCATCAGAATCATAAACCTTGTCTATCTCGTAATTGTAATCATATGATAGCTCTTTAAGAGGAGGAATATTCTCAGAAGCAAAAAACATGATATGAGGCATACTTATGTCATCATGGTCATGGAGGACATGCTGTGGGTAAAGGTTGGGGGTGCAACTATGGTTGATGAACCTTGCAAAATTTCCCTGGTTCAGTGCATCAAAAGTAAAGCGAACTTCATCATCTTCACTGGGGCCATTCTGAAGGGAGGGTATAGTCTTGACCTGGGCCTTCCAACGAGGTACATCATGATAATTGTTCCCAATAGCAAATAAATATTCATCACTCTTCCTTTTCTGTGCCTCTTCTTCCTCCAATAACTCTCCTATGTATTCACATATAAAACTTCCATGTGGAATGAAGTCAAGAGTTCTTACTCCCCACCCCATTGAGTTGGTTTTGAAGACCTGGAGGCGGAACTTGATTCCGTGCTGGCTAACTCTATTGCGACAAGTAGGAGGGCACTTGCAAGATGGCCCACACTCATAAATAAGAGGCTTTTCTTCTATATTTTCACCAATATCATTGTAAGGGAACCCCCCTCCATTTTTCACGGCACATGTGCATTTTTGAGAGACTGAACATCCATCAACACAATCACAACCTGATGGAGGGTCCGGCCTAAAATTTGGGGGATACTGTATTTGCGACATGTAGCAAAATGTCATCAGGTGCTCATTTGATATAGAGTTAATAGCAGAAATAGGGGCCCTCTCAAGACCTCCGGATATATCTACAGTGAAAGTGCCATCAAATGATTCCTGCTTTTTAGTTTTCAGAACTTGTATGTCGATTTGTCGCTGCTCTGCCATTCTTCTTAGATGAAAAGTATTAACATACTTATCTCCCGTTGTTTTTTCTCTATGGAATTTCTCAACCAAATACAAACCACCATATACATAAGTAGTAAGGTGTTTGGGCCTGCAGTTATTACCTAGCTCGGTTACAAATGCATGAATAACACGGACAGGCGTATCAGTTTCCATACTCTCCACGAGTGCCACGTCAGTGCCTCCTAACTTCTGATCATATGTGGCAGCCACTGATCCGACATGTAACAGGAAATCCAAACTATCAGAGGCAGAAGGTTGTGCATACGACACAACACTAACAGCTAGACATGTCCCATTCTTCTTTTTGATGTAATCAACTGACAACGAATGCGCACGATGTATGCCAACAATGTAAAGTTCCATGGTAGAATTGAACACGTCACCAATACGAACCCCTGGAATGCTTCCATCGTACCTCATGTCATCAAGATCAGCACTGAATTTCTCACGGAAAATATTAAAAGCTGCGATATCAGGTTTCATACTATGCCCTCTTCCCTTCCACTTGGCCTCTTCATCCTCCAGGAGTTTCTTGTAAATTATCCGAAACTCCCGCAACTTAGTCAACATATTTTCTCGCACCAAGGAAGTGCTGTGACCATCCTTGTCAACTTTTCTCTTCTTCAGTGCTGAACCAGTTCCTTTCTGAACTTTTGAATGATGTCCACCAGTAGCTGAACCTTTGAGATGAGAGCGATTGCATGCCACGACAGGAGCATTCTTGATCGATCCATCTCCAACGGCGGACACTGGCCCTTCAGTTTCTCCTGATCTATTCCCTGATAATAAATCATGTGCCCATTTGGGCTTGTACCCAGACTGGAACCTCCATGAGGCCACTGCCTTGTACCCCTTCCGTACACCCGGTACATTACTATTGCCATTCATGAGAAACTGCAAACTACAATCTTCCCCCGCAGAATCGCGCTGCTCGACAGTGTCATTGCATTTTAAACCAGGCAGATCGCCAGGGTTGGCTCCATGTGGCTTTGCCATTATTCCATTGTTATCAAGACCCTCATGAATTTTGCAATTATCGGGCAGGGAACCCTCTTTGACAGCTGAGTCGTCCTCTTTGGCAACTAAATTGCCGTCTACACTCACCAAACCGCCATCCCCTCCGACCCCGTCACCACCACCTCCTCCTCCTCCTCCTCCTCCTCCTCCTCCTCCTCCTGTGGAAACCCCGTTATCCCCGTCCATTGCGGGGCTCTCCAATTCCCCATCCACACTGCCTCCGTGGCTCATCGAGTCGGAGAGCCCACCACCCGCCGCCGTATCGAAACTCACCTGGAGCGTCTCCAAGCCGGAGCGATTCCCATCCAAGACAACGCCAGGAGGGCTTATCTGGAAGGGCCAGGGCGCGAGCGCCTTGTGCCTCCGGCGGCCGCTCGATGTGGGCGACACCGACACCCGCGCGCCCCCACCACCCTCCATCCCTGATCCCAGTGATGCGTCACGCCAGTCAGACCAAAAACAAGCGTCTCGCCGATACCTGCAAACGCTAATCGTCAGACAAGACCTAAGTAAAGGGGGGAATGGGAAGAGAGCCGTTCGGCGGGCGGTGCGGGCGGCGGCGGGCATACCTAGCGGGGCGCCGCGGGAGGACGAGGGATCGGCGCTTCGGAGTTTATGCCATGACGATGCGGTGCAGGGATGCCACGGAATTTCGAGTTTTCGAAACTCGCGAGCGGCCGAGCGGGAGTGGCAGAGGGCGACACCGCCGCCGTCTCGTACTGTGGTCGGCGAAGAAGACCCCCCAGCCTATTAACCAGGGGAGTGAAGAAATCCATCCGCAAGATCGCAGATGGACGGTGATGGTCTGAGGGAGTGGTGCTTACAAGCATTTTGAGTGGGCCTAATGTGGTAATGGATCATAGCCCTCCTTTTAACCCTAATTTTTTAGTTCAAAATTATATAATATTATGTTGGGTTATTTTTGGGTCGATTGTCATAAATACATTTTTTGTTGGGCCAATACTCACCAATTGTTTATTGGTAGTTATTTGTTGGCCCACGAAGCAAAAAAAATACAACAACCTTGTTTGGATAAAGAGGAGCAAAAAGTACAATAACCTTGTTCTTGTTTGGATCAAGAGGGTTGTCTCCTCTTTTAGACAAATTAGCTTTTGGATCACAAAACAGAGAGACCAAAAGGGGAGAGGGTTAAATTTGAAGGGACTAATGTTTAGACCCCTAAATCGTTAACCCAAAAAAAGGTGAATGAGGCTAAACTTATGTAGGTGGACTCCACACAAAATCAACATTTCCCTCTTCCCTTAAGAGGCTCATTTATAACAAATATACCTATTACTTTGAAAAGGTTAAACATTAGGCAGCAATCCAAACAGACCCTAATATTATGCTGTCACGAAATCCATCTTTATGCTCAGTCATTGATAATCAGAATGCTTTATACCAACCACACATTGCATGACGCACCATTTATACCGTACACGAATGAACTACTCTTTTAGATGAAGAGGCATGATCAAAAAAATGTTTTTTCTTCACACAATCCGCATTCACAAGAAAATACCAATAAACTCCAATTATAAATACATGATGAAGCCATTAACTTTTAATAGTCTCCAAAAATTAACTTTTACAGTGTAGTTAAAAATTAGGAAAAGCTATAGCTCACACGTGTGAACTGTGGCTATCTGTCACATGAATTTGTCCGCCGTTGATCTTGTGATCTGTGGCTGCTGGTTGCGCGTGGGTCTGGTTTGTTGTTCTGTCTATGACATGTGGGGCCGGGGGGGCTGTTTGATTTTGGGGTGCGTGCCGCCTTACCTTCTCGGCTACTCCGTTTGCCGCTTCATTTTCCATTCCCCATCTTCCTCTCTCTCTTTCTCTGCGGAGGACGGCGATTCGAGGCGAACGGCGAGGCGCGGCTTCCGTCGGCGACTGGCGAGGCGCGGCTTGTGACGGCGACTGGCGACCCGCGGCTTGTCGGGGGTGGGGGGGTGGGGGGAGACGCTGCTCCCGTCGACGAGTTTGCCCGTGAGTTGGATCTGCTTTCTGTTCCTGTTGTTTTGGTGATGTGCTTCCTCTGATTTTGTGTGGTTTTGCTTCGTTTCATTACCTTTTGCATGTTGTTGCCGTGTACGACCTGGCTCTAGGGTTTCATTTTTCGGCGAGGTGAGTTTGATTTCTGTAGATCTGGTCCATTCGACTACTTTTTTCGTATGCGGAAGTGCTGATCCAGTGTTTTTGTTGTGTTTCCATTTCATCCTTTTTGTCGACGGCGAGGGTTCATTTCTAGGGTTCGCTGCCACTGTTGGTGAGTTTACTTTCCCCCTACCATTCATCTCCCCTTGCGCCCTGTGCTAATTATTGATGGTCGCTTTTTTGTTGTTGCCTATCCAATCTGGTGTGGAAAATGTTATGGGGGATCCCTTTCTGATCTGCATGTTGACGGAATCATTCATTTTATCCTGTACTGTATTTGTGATATCGGTTTCTTCTAGAGCTCTACCTGATTCTCGGTGAGTTTCTGTTACTGATTTCTATGTACTTTTTTGAGTTGTTGTTCGTGATATCAACAATGTTTTGTTTGTGGGATTGTAGTATTTGTATGGTTAATTGATTGCTATATAGTCAGGTGTACATTTTGAGCAGTATTATTCGTTGTTGCATGTACTGTCTGCTGTGCTACAGAGGTCATTGATAATTTTGTGTTTCATGTACTGTCTGTTGTGCTACAGAGTTCATTGATAATAGTCATGTTGATTTTGGGGAATTTTCTTTTCTTTAGTTACTGAAATGTAGAAATGTATGTTGTGAATACAAAATCTAGCACTGATTTGAAAATGGTGTATGTTGTTGATTTGTGTCTTTTTTCAATAGGTTGAGGATTTTCCCCCTTTTCTGTGTTCCTGATGTATTTTTCATTTTCATTTTTTCACAATTTTTATAGTATGTAGCTCCTATTATTTGTGCACAGCGTGCTTTTTTCATGAGTCTATGTGTGCACTGTTGACCATGTTTTTTTTGTGCAAGTTTGTGTGAATCTATTATTAGTTTGAGTTGTAATTTTTTGAATTTTTTGGTTATGGCCCCTGCTGTTGTGAATGCCTGGTCCTCAACGTCTTTCTAAAATGTGTTATGTTGTCTTACATTCATATTTTAAGTTTATTGGATCCCATGTTTCAGATATCTAGTACAGTATAAATTGATTAGCTTTTTTGCCTCACTTGGAGGTTTGTGATTTTTTTCTTGTTTGGCGACCATGCGTAGTTGTAGGTTGAATTCTTGTAATGCAATTCTGAGTTGGTATGTATATATGAGTGGTTATGCTGAATGCTTACGATATGTTTGGATAATTGTTCAAATCTAGTACAGTATGCACCTTTCAGTATTATCTTATGTATTTCGAGGTAAATTTTTAATAAACAAATTGTAATTAATTGAGAGTTTCCTGTTCCTTTTTTCGTTTGGTCTTTGTAATTACATATGATGTTCTAGCAATTACATTTTTGCATTTTAATGGTGTTGGGTCCAGTTATGTTATCAAATGATTAATCTGGATTTTAATGATGTATCAGTTGTGTTTTGTTAACTTTTTCCTGGATGGGTTAATTATGGGTTCGTTAATTCTTGTTCAAATGATTAAACTATGTTTTTCATAACTAATATTTTTATTTTATGTTTTTTAGATGTCTCATAGACGCTCAAGACGTGGGGTTGATCCCAGCAGTAGTGAATCAGATGATCCTGATTTTGACGATGTTCAGTGTTCTCAGATGCCATCTGTTGATACTAAAGCTGCTTTCTCTGACCATGAAGTTGAATCTGAAGTTAGTATAATTTTCAAAGTCTTTTTTGTTGGCCCTTTGTCATTGTGGTGTTTTTTATTTTTCATGTTCATCGTATCCAGAACAATCAATCTTCAGATTCTGATGGCACTGAAGGATATAACAAGCTTCTTTTTCAACTTGTGATGAAAGATGTATGTTAACTTTGTCCTTTTTTCTATATTTGTTCCTTTTTTCTATTCGTTCCATGTAAACAATGAATGTATTATTTGATGTCTCTTGTCCATTGCTTCGTTGTTTATATAAGTCGTATTTTTATTTTTATAACAATGGAGTTTTGCTTTTTTTCTCTTAGTTCAAGCTGATAAAGAAACTGAGGCGTGAGCTACATTCATCTTCTCACCATAAGGTTAGTATTTGCTCAGCAAATCATATATATGTAGTTAGTGTATGTCTTGTAGCAGATTACATTTATATTTTTATTTTCTCATTGTGGTTTTTTTGTAGTCTAAGAGGGCTAAGGTCACAAGATCCTCTGAAGATGGGTTTTATAGATTTTCTGCCACTGCTTTGTCTAATGTTATTGAGGCTCTCACCCCGAATCAAAGGTCTGTTATTGAAAGATATGGATTTGGGTCTCTTCTTCATTTCAGCAAGTGTTTTGTTCCCAAAAAGTTTGCTATGCGGATTGCTCGGCATGTTGATGCAAAATCAGGGGACTTAATCTTGGGAGGAAAGGTATTTTTTCGTTGCTTTTTTTGTCTCCTTATTGTTTGTTTATTTCATTTATTTGTTTTTTCTCTTCTTTTTCTTATCTGATACTTATCTGACAAATTTTAGAATCTGATTTCTTTTATTTACTATATTTTCCCCGTTGTTTTTCATAGCTCCTGAATATGTGTTATGTCTGTGTGTTTAGGTTATCTCACTTACTAGGGAATCTGTCAATTTAGCACTTGGCATCCCACTTGGACCTATTGCTATACCTTCTGATTATAGTGTTGGTAAAGCTATTGTACTCTCAAAGTTTGGGAAGGATCACCTCCCGCAGGTGTCATTCTTTGCCAACAAGATAATCAAACAAGAAGAGATGTCGGATGAATATGTTTTTGTGTGTTTCTTGGTTGTTGCACTTAGCAGTTTTCTATGTTCCAACACTAATTTGGTTCCAAGTGTGAAATATCTTGGTGTTTTTGAAGACATTGAGAACGCAAAAGACTATGATTGGTGTGGGCTTGTCCTCTCTTGGTTGTTAGGTCATATCAAGGCTTTTAATAGATCAAGTTCTGGTCCTGGAAGCTCGAAATCTCGTCAATCTCTTGGTGGATGTGTCTACTATTTGGCTGTACGTTTCACTATTTGTTTTAATGTATTTTTATTTTGTATTATGTTCTGTTTTTTTAATTCTAACAAATACTATGTATTTTTTTTTCTGTCCACCAGGTAATGTATCTGGATAATGTTGATTTTTGCAAGCGTCAAGTTAAGCCTGATATGCCTCGCATTTCTATCTGGAAAGATAATATGATTCAGTTATATTCAGAACTTGACAAGAAAGGTCCAGGAGAGTATGGGCATAGACCTCTTCTTGATTACAAGTCCACATGCTATGGGCAGGTTTGTTCATTTTCTTTAAATGTATACTTGTACATGTATATATTTTTTGGCTATATCTTTTTGTTTTTTTTTGTTTTCCAGTATGAGCTATGCAAGCCTCCCGAAGTTGGTCGTGAAGTTGATGAAGATTTCCTGGAACAACTGGATGTAGTTGCTGGATGTGAGCTTTCTCAAGCCTTGAAGTTTCAGATATCTGAGTTGGTTGAGAAGCATTGTCAAATATCTGGTCTTTCTGTCAACTTGGATGTTTCTTCATTGGGCTCTCTATCTGATGATCTTAAGAAGCTGTTTGTTAAGATGATGAATTATGCAACTAATATGAACTCCAATACCAAGAAGCTTGTCATTGATTTAGTGAAAGCTATTTCTGAGACTCCGAGGTCTGATCCATCATCTCCTGTTGATAGTAATGTTGGTGGTGGCCCTCCATTTGACCCACCACCACCTCCAGGCCCGGATGACTTACTAGGATTGTGTTTAGTTCTTTTTGTTTTTCCTTTTTTATCTTCTTATGTTATGTTTTACCTACAATGTGCTTTTCTAAATTTTCTCTAAATAATGTATGCTTATTCAGATCCACCACACCAAGGTCCAAGCTCTAGTAAAGGTGGTTCTACTCGAAAGGTACATTTGAGCCTTGTATTATTTTGTTTTTTGTTCATTCTGTACCTTAGGTTTTTTATGTTGTTTTAATATTTTTATTCTTCAGCATTCTATAGCTTCACGCTCTTCTCCTCCGGTGACCCGCACTCGCAGTTCTGGACCTTCTGTGAAGAAAAATGTATGCATTCTGTAGTCATTCTGTTATTCATCTTGAATACAATTTGGTTCTTTATTTTATCTGCTCATATATTCGGTTGTAATGTTAACTTTTATTTCTTTTTTTATCTAGCTGGTTGATGAAAATGGTGATGGTTTAATGAAAAAGTTGGTTTCCAATGGTTAGCTCTTCTTTTTTTATATGAGCCATTTTGTATTTGATTTGTACAGTTTCTCTTTTAAAAATAATTTTTCTAGTTTCAAGCATTGATTTTTTTGTTTATTTTCTATGTGTGTAGTTGCTAATGCTACTCGTGATGAAAGGTTGTTTGATAATCCTTTGTCTCATTCTGCTTCTCATGGTGAACGTTCAAGTATGTATTATATGTTTGTAGAGTTATTATCTTCTATTCCTTTCTCCATTTCTAGTAGTATTCACTATCATTTGTTATTTTGGATTTTTGTTTGTTTATTTTTTTACTTGCAGGTCACAAAGCTGCTAGCCTTGAGAAGATGAAATGTAACCTCAATGATTCATTTGATCATATTGCATTGACCCAGCAAGGTCGCAGTCATGTATCTGCTCCCCATGTATTCAAGTCCTCAAGATGTAGCCCTCAACAGTCAAAAAGAATCACAATAACACAAATCGTTGATGATCATTCGTCAGAAGATGTATCTCCTCCTCGCTCTAAGCGGCGCACAGATTCCAAGTGTGCTGAGGTGTACATGATTATTATAATTTTTCTTTTTGTATTGTTCCCTTTTTTGTTTTAACATTTTAGTTATTAGACATGTCTATGCTTTTTTAGTTTTGCTTAGTTTCCTTTTTTTCAGGTTTTTCCTCATTCTGATGGCTGTATTAACTTAGACTCAGAGGAGGTGAGTTTTTGTTTTTTTCTATCTGTGCTTTGTTTGTAGTTTACATCTATTTTTTTTGCTTCACTTGTTCTTTTGTTTTTTTGCAGGATTATGTTACTATGCAAACACTTCCATTCACTCAAGATGATAATCCTGACATCACTCCTAAGCTGCCTAAGAAGTCTGGTATTCTCCCGTCTGTACGTAATTCTGGCAAGAGGAATGTAAGTGCTGGGTTTCCTACTATGATGTGGTTTACTTTTGTTTTTTTCCTACATGTGTGTCATCTGCATTTTCGTACTCCATAATCTGTGTATTCCTTTTGTTGTAACTCCTATTTTTTTAGGTTTTATATGTGTTCCTGTTTATCATAAATGCGTTAAATGTTTTCTCACTTCATTTTCTTCTGATTTTTTTTCAAGATGTTTTTTTCTCCTGAAGTTGAGGTTGTTGGATCAAGATCTTTGTCTCAAAAAGTTGGCAGTATGGTCAAGAAAGCTGAAGTTATCTATAACTCAAAACAGAAAAGTTTGAAATCACCAGTGCAGACTCCATCTATCTCACGTGTTCATGTTTGTCATTCAAATTCTTCTATTGAGCCTCAGTGTGGAGCAATGTTGTCTGATTTTAAAGTGAGAAATTCATCCACTGGTGGTAAAGTACCTATTCATGGTCCAAGGCGTCCTGTAGCACCCAGTCGTTACTTGAGTGATGATTTTGTGACACAGAATAATAAGTGGCATGTTTCAAAGTCTGAGATTGAAAATTACAAGACTATCTGTACTTTGGCAAACTCTTCTAAAAGCAAGTTAGTAAAGTTGTTTCTTATTTTATCTTTTTTGTTTTCATTACTATTTATTGAATTTTATCATTGATGCCATTTTATTTCTTATTTTTTGTTTCCCTACTGCCTTGTTCATTTTGCAGCGAGGATGCAGTTTATTATGGAGGAGTGAGATGCAGTTACTGGTCATTAGGCGAATCTTTGAAACCTGGGGGCTGTGTCAATAATTTTGTTGTCGCAACCTTCTGTTACCATTTGTTTTGCTCCCCTAAAGGTCATCCAAATGACTCGAAGCGTCACTATTTCTTCTCTAACATTTCTGTAAGTTTTTCAAACATTTTTGCTCATTTGGTTAACATGCTATTTTTTGTTGCAATTTTTTAGATTTTTAATAGTGATGATTTATTCTATTTTTAAAAATTGGTACAGGAATAGCTGCTTAAAGATCCTTCTGATGCTAATGGAGATATTCTTTTAAGAGCATTCCAGAGATCTTCAAAAACTCGACCACTGCATCTATCTGATCTTGTATGTGTTTTTTTGTTGTGTGTGTTTTTTCTATATTATTTGTATTGTGATATCTTTTTTTATTATTGTACTTTATATGTATAAAACTTTTTCTATTTTTGCAGTTGTATTTCCCTACTTTTTATGATGATCACTGGTTTGTGTTCGTGGTTGATATCAAGGATTCTAAATTTGTCTTTCTTGATTCGTACTACAAAAAAGATGATGAGTTTCATACTTACATTAGAGATCTTATGGTACGTGTGTTTATTGTTTCATCATTTTGCCATTGTCATATTTTTTTATGTGATGTATTTGTATAATATAATTTTTTATTGTCTAGATCCCATCCTTTATTCACTGGTGGAACAATTTTGCAAATAACCCAAAGACATTTGATAAGTTTGAGTTGCTCTATCCTCGAGTGCCACAACAGTCTGACTCCAATGTGTATGCTTTCTTTTTATTTTTTTGTTGCTCTCTTTATGTAATGTGTGATTTATATTCTTCATATCAAATCTATATCTGTTGCTACTTTACATTTACTTGTATCTGTTTGTCCTTTTCAGAGTTGACTCAGGGGTTTTTGCTATGATGTTTTTTGAGCATTGGCATTCTCCAAGATCTATGATTGCTAATTTGTTCAAAGAGAGTGATATTCCAAATATAAGGATCAAGTTAGCTAATGACATGGTTTTCTCCCACAAAAACACTGGTAACAAGGGCCTTGTTACCTCATTTAATCATAAGGTACTCTTTTTGTGTATTTTTTCCATCTCTTATTTTGGGGTTGTTCTATTTATTTTTGCATTCTGATATTATTCAGTTTATTAATTGTTCTATCAGGAGGGTCGGAGCTATTGAACTCCCAGTTGATTCATATGTTTTCAAGCTCTTGGATGTTTGCGCAGGATCAACATTTTTTTCTGTGGAACTAAGATTTTCAATCTGTCATGGGGCCATTTATGCTCTCTGAGCATGTAATAGTAGTAGCTTAACATTGTGTCAAACTACGTGGTGGTGTGTCCGTTGATGCGATATTGTGCAGAATATCATTTTTATTTAGTATGTCATGCGCAGTTTGAACGATTTTTGTGTAGTTGAACGATTTATATGACCGTTCGTTTTTGTTTATGTCCTCTCTTTTTGTTTTTTTCCTTTTTGTTGGTTTTTAAATTACCTTCAGATTATACTCCTTTTCTTTTTATTCATGATGCTTTACAAATTATGTTATCTTTTTGGAATGATGAATGGCTGGTCACTAATGTTTGATTCATATTTCCAAGTGTATATTTTTTTGACCTTGCTGCAATCATTGTCAGGTCAGTTATCATGTCCTCTTATTTTATTTTTTATGCACCATTTTTTTTACATTTCCTTAGATTCATTATCACTGTAGTTATATGCATGTGTATTTTAGATATCCAATAACGTAAATTCGTGTTGTTTGCCTTTTCATGTCGCACCCACCTTTTTTGTAAATTTGACCTTGACGTGATTGTTGTGGAGTGTTTTTCCAAACTTTTTGATTGTTTCATCAAATCTTCTACTAGGTTTTTACCTTAGTAATGTTTTGAACCTCTAATCAAAGCATCCCTATTACATAGGTACTCAATATATCTTCATACAAAATTCTATGCAAATATATATTATGTCCTTGTACTATATATTGAATCCCAGCTGTAGTTTCTTCCATTTTGAAGCCTTCTGGAATCCCAATAATCTGTTGCTCAGACACTGCTTTTGTTGCTTGTTTCTCCTCTTTTCATTTTCTTTTTAGTTTTTCCTTCTGGACCTGTACAAAAACAATGTAAAGTTATTTTTGTTGGTTTATCTGATCAAATAATTTATTTTTTTGCAATTCCCTTTTTAAGGGAACTAGAATGTTATATAAATCTATACTTACTAGCACTAGCATTTGCAGGTTTTTTGTTTTTCTTCTTTTCTTCTGCTTTTCTCATCTTTTCACGCTCTTGCTCCACCATACTCTTGAGTCTTTTGGGCTTTTTGGGTCTACCTTTTTACTGGATTCTATCTGGATCTTTTAGGCCTTCTATTTCTCCTTCAATATTTCTGCTTGATTCATGTTCACTTACTGGTTCTGTATTTTCTATTCTGAATGCAGATGTTGTTGTTTCTTCAGACTCTACTAGTATTATATCTAATTGCTTGTTAATTCTCTGAAACTCGTCGCACAGGTATTGTGATGCTATCTGTTTCTTCGCACCCTTTGATGCTAATAAAGCTGCCTGCCTGGATATCATATTAAATCTTAGCAACTCATTGGTGTTTGAAGTTTGCTGGGGTGGTTGCACTGTAATTTTCTTTTCATTTTTCCTCCATCTATTTATAAAGTACTTTTTTGGTATTTCCTTAACCTCTTCCTCAACAATTACTTTCAGGATATGTGCACAGAATATTCCATCTTTGTTGAATTTGGCACAAATGCAACTGAATTCTTCTCTTCCTTCAGTAAGGTCAGTTGCAACTATATACTTTCGTATTCTATGCCTCTCTTGTATCTGATTTGACTTATACCACACTTCATAGCATCTCCTTTTTTCTGTCTCCTTGTACTTGTATCTTTCAGTCTGTTTTAGCTCATTCATAAATTTGATGAATATATTCCTGTTATAAATCTCTGCCGCTTTCTTCGCTCTATTGTATACCCATGGTGTAGCCGCTTAGGCATCTTCTCGTTTGCTTTGGTTGTCATCAATGTTCTCCTTCTTTCTGATTACATCCACTATCCTCTGATATTCTCTCAGGAAACTAACTAGGCTATACGTTGGCCCTACATTGTCTTTGAATCTTGCATTTGTCCCTTCGCTTCTCCCAGTGCTTTGAATGAATGGAAAGAAATCATTTTTGTAGTACACAGGTATGAATCTTTCTCTGTTGTCCCACATCTTGCTCAAATATTTGTTGTTTTCAAGCTTGAATTCAGCAATCATTTTTTGCCACAGTGTTTCAAACTCTTCTCCAGTCACCGAGAAGTTTACTATATCTTCAAACATTTCTGGTAAGCCATTGTTTTTCGCAAACACCTTCAGATTCTTGTTATAGTATTTTTGTTTGATGTGGAAGAAGCAGTTCCTATGCCTTGAATCAGGCAAGACTTGTGCAATAGCTGATTTCATTGCTTTGTCTTGATCTGTAATTATTGACCTTGGTTGTTTTCCTCCCATTGAATCTAGGAATTTTTCAAATACCCACTTGAATGTTTCTGTTGTCTCATCACTTAAGAAAGCACACGCAAATAAGCATGTGTTTGCATGTCCTGTTATTCCAACAAATGGGGCAAAGGGTAGGTTGTATCTGTTAGTCATGTAGGTGGTGTTGAAGCTGACGCAATCTCCATATTCTGCATACCACTTTAGGGAAATCCCTTCTCTCCAGAATAAATTTGTCACCTTCATTTCATTGTCAACTTCAAAAGTGTAGTAGAAGCTCGGATCTTCTGATTTCCTCTTCTTGAAATAACTTATAGCTTGTGTCATGTCATTCCCAGTCACTTCCCTGTTTATTTTTGTTCTAAGGTTCTGCACATCTTTAGTCTTGTATGGTAGTGCTGTTAATCCTCCTCTTAGGTAAGATAGGATTGCAATCATCTTCCTTGTTGGTATGTTGTTGTCATTTAGTGTTCTTATCATCCCTTTTTCCATATCTGTCATATATTTCCTCCCACTGAATAGCTGATTTCTATGTTGTGGACTTAATTCATGGTTGTGCTCCAAATCTAGGGAAACTACTTTCCAAATTCCTGATACTTCTTTGACCAGCATGAAGCATTTGCAATCTGTCCTAATTTGTACATTGGTCCTCCTTTTCTCTTTAGCTGCGCTTTGACCCATCACAATTAGACTGTCTTCTATGATAACTTCATTCCTGTTCTCATTTCCTGTTTATATATCTCATTGTTTTTTTTCTTGTTTGAAGTTCTGGTAACATGAGAGACAACAACCTCAAATCCAGCAAGGAACCCATAGAGGAGAAAAAATGGTGGGCGTCATTTCTATCTGAGAACTCCATTCCTACTTCCGGCGTATACTTGCTATCTACATCTGCATTATTCCCTTCAGATGCTGCTAACTGCTCATTCCGGATGAATTCTTCAATCTTCTCTTCTGTAAGCTCTTGGCTTCCATTCGCTTCTCCTGTATTCTCATTTCTTTCTTCAGTTTCATTGGTTGATTTCAAATTCTCTGTTGTCTCAGTGTGCAAAGCAGTTGTATTCTGCAACTACAAATGATGTAAGTTCACTATGCCTATTAAGTGTGGTTGTTCATTATTTAGAACTTATCTCATTATTACCTCTTGTAATTGCAAGGCTCCAAAAATGTCTTCTTTGCACATTGCATCATCACTCCAGCCCTGAATATGATCTTGTTGTTCCTACATAGTTGGTTTTTGCCATCTGTTGGATGCATTTTTTTATTTTTTCCATCACATATCTATATGTGTTTGTCATACCTCATTATACGTCCCTGCTGTCCCAATAGGTGTTTGCGTGTCATCATATGCGCCATTGGTATGATTCTGTTTTCATGATATTGAACTGGAGGTTAGTTTTGGAGAATCTATCTATTTTTTATTATTTTTACATGGAAAACTTGTGCAATACCTCATCGTCATATCCATTTGCATTTAGTCCATATATATTTGTTTGCCCGAAATCCCTCACATGTAAATCCTGTTTCAAAGTCGGACAGTTACATGTCACCTCAAATGTGCAGGGTGTTTGCATATTTGAATTGGTATTTGAGTTGGTATTTTGTACCTCAATTCTATAATCTCCTGTTAGAAGCCCCATGTATGTCCCCAGTGAACCCTGTACAGAAATACATTGTAGCATTGCATTATTTATAACATTGCTTGCATAGTAAATATCTGCTACGATTCATACAAATATATGGCTTTTTGCTGATAACAAAAACTCATGTACCTGTGTGATGTTTGGAGTTTGTTGCTCTTCTTGTGAATTTCTAATCTGGTCTAGTAACAATTCTGTGTAGTATCCCTGAATGTTTCAGAACTTGTGGTCATATAATTTATCAGTTTTCAGTTTGTATCTCCATGGTTATCTAGCTTTTTCCACTTACCTGGCTTGATCCTATCTGATTGATATCTATATAGTTGAAGTCTGCCATGCTCTGAGATCCCATATGCTTTGAAGCTATTTGTTGCGATGGCCTCTCCGATTCTTGATTTGTGTCCTGTATGAGGCCGGACATGCTTTGTGTTAACTTCATGCTCAATTAGGCATTGTAATTGTTATTCAGAAAATAACCCACCTCATAATTCGAGTCTGTCAATGCTTGAATAGCCATATTGTTATAGTTGTTGTTTCCACTGCATGGCTCTCTAGGTTCTTTGCTTGTCTGGTTGTTTTCAGAATTGCCTCCCACACATGTATCATGCTGCATTTGCTCAGCCATCATCTCTGCATTCAAGTTTCTGACTATACTCTTGCTTTTACTCTTCCCCATTGGATCTTGTTCTCTTCCTGCAATCTGTGAATTTGTTGCATATAAATTGACAGATTTGTAAGCAAATGTGTCTATAAATCAACGCCTGATACTCAATTGATCCTTTTGTAGTTGATCCTTTTGTCATCCTGCTTTGATCGTGGTTTATGACTTTATTTGTCAATTGTGATTACTTGAGATAAATTGAATGAAGATCTAAACTACTGGAGGGAAATTGACTTTGTTTTTTCACTTCACTAAATTGAGATTACTGTCTTACCTCTTCTTTCTCCCTTGTAATTGTGCTTGTCCCCTTGATGACCAATTGAGATGTATTCTTGTTTGCAGGGTTCAACCCCCTCCTATCCATGGTTTGATGGTGATCCAATATCTTGTCCCTTGGATCTGGGTCTCCCTCCTCCCCATCCATGCGGTGGAATTTGGATTTGGTGATTTTGGTTTAAGTCCAAAGCCTTTGCTGCAGGATCCCATACTCCAGATGAGTTTTCTTAATCCCCTGCCATGTTTTCCCCTTTTTCCCTGGTGTTTTCCTCGAGCTCGATCAGATCTGGATCGATTGTCTTTCTTATTCTCCAAGTTTGCTGCTATGTATTGGGCCTTACATGGGCTTTTTTAAATATTATCATATTATTTGGTACTTTTTTTGAATTTGTTTTTGGGCCTCTTGTTGGGCTTTTCCTTTTTTCCCCTTATGTCGTTGGGCCCTTTTTTCTGGCTGCAACCGTTGCGATTCCCAAGATTTTTTCCCTGTCGGCGATATTAACTGCACCACTCCCCCTTTTTTCTCGGTGACCCTTCGGTTCCTGAGTACTCTCGGTTCCTTCGCCCCTCCCCCCACTTAACAGCAGTTGCCTTTAAAGTCTCCCATTCCCTCCTCTCTCCCGTTTCATTTCTCATCTGCTTTCTTGTACGCACTCTCTCTCTGTTCTGCTACTTTGCACTCTCTGCCTACCAAATATAAGATACTTCTTGTTTCTTCTCATTCTCCAAACATTTTCATTTGGGTTTTGTATCCTCTCGTCCGTACGTTTTTCTTTTGTGTCTTTTTGACATTTTTGTTTTCGACTTGATCTTTTTCATTTTTAGTGCTCTAAATATCCCTGAATCTATTGATTTGGGTTTTGTTCATGTTCTTTTTTGGATATGTTTTGCTGACAACCTAATTCTTTTTAGTGTTCAGGTTTTAAAGTTGCTGAACTAAAACCAACTATAACTCATGTGTCCAAGCTCTTTGTTTCTGCCCTGATTTTTTTCTTTCTAATCTTTTTTATGTCACCAGGTTTAGTTAATCTCTCTATTAATATGTATTTTTAACATCTATATTATTAACCTGATCTATGTAATTTTTTTCAGTTCCTTTTTAACATCCATCCTTCCACCTGGACCATGGCCTCATCTCGATCTCCAGGTGACACTTTTTCTTATTTTTTATCTTTTGCACTGTGTGCTTACTAATTTGTTAGCCATTTTTTATTTGAATAAAAACTATGTGTAGGTTGCCTGCTATTTATGTTTTTGTAGCTCTGTTAATTCAGTTTTGTCATCTTATATGAAATTGTTAGACAAATTAACTTAGTACGTATTCTGATGGAACAAGTTAAAATCATTTTGTTTTTATCAGTATGACGATAAAAGTGAACTGGTACATAGCAATACTAAATTTTTATGGCACTTTTTTAGTGATCTCAGTTTTTTTAGTGATTTGTGTCTCACATACACCATATTTTTATTAGGTTTTTCAAGTGCAAATGTTTTTTCTTTTTTTGACAATATGAAGCCTCTTTGGTTCATTCTAGTCACCTTTTTGCACTGTATTTTATTTACATATATGTGATTTCCCCCCCTACTTATTACTGTCATGTTTAAGTTTAAATTATCCTGAAATTTTTGAAGTCTTAATCAGCATTCCTTGTTCTATTTTTAGTTCTAAATTGACATGTCATTCAACATTCTTTATTTGTTTGGATACAGTTCCATATGTATAAGTTGGTTTGCTGTTCGTTATCTAGTTTATCATTTTTAACTATCTTGTTTTTTTGTGCTACCAGATTTTTGGACCTTTCTCTCAGGCTGTCTGGTGACATTGTCAGCCCCACTATTGGGGTTTGCCATTACCTGGGCATTGCACATGGCCCCACTGACACTGTTGTGTATGCTGCTGTTTCGCGACACAGTGGGGATCAGATGCTGGCCAAGGTCATTGAGGTGGTGTTTAATATACTGAGATCTAGGGATTTCAAGGTTGGCCAGCTGCACGCCACTGGCGAATATCTGATCAAGTGCTCCACCCCAGAGGCTGCCAACAGGCTTCATCTTCAAGTGAAGAAATGTGGCATTCATACCATCGGCTTCAGGAAGATGAGATATGTACACGTTGTCCCAGAGTGCTGGTGCCTCGCGCAAGCCAAAATCTCTGATGCAGCTCCAGAAGAGTACAAGCTTCCGGTTGAACCCGAACTTCCTGCTCCTGTTGTTGCTGCTTCTGAAGATGAGTCTTCTGGAGTTGGCGCATCCGCGTTCTTCGAAGCCGGTGGATCCAAGAAGCGCAAGCTTTGAACGACGACCCATCTTCTCGCACTTTTGTATGTAATTCTCATTATTTTTTTCCTATTTTTTTCTAATATTTGCATTTGATCTAATGTTTTTATTATGGTTCTTGTGCGGGTTCGGGAGCTCTAGGTGTTCCAAGCATCAAATTATTTAGTATTTTAAGCTTCAGTGTGTCTTAAATGTGTGATGAACATTTATTTGTGTGTCGTTGTTTAGAACTCGAACAATCATATGTTTAATTATCGTTTGTTGGGTTTAACAGCTTGCGATGTTAGTTGTTAGTTGGCGCTCTACGATGATTTTTAAAGTGGTTAATCTCTATGGTATTTTGCTCTTTTCTTTTCTGCTCTTTGTTTGGGTTGAAGGTATGGCAAATTATTTATGGTACTTATTGTCTATTTTTACTTTGCATCTATATCAGTAATTTTTAATATTTACTGACTGTAATTTTTTCAGGTGCCTCAGTGTATTATTATGAATTGGTTTTGTATGGCTTATTTCCATGCAATCATCAAGGTAAGCCCCCCTGTTCGAACAAGAATTAAAAAGTTTGCCCAAATTTTGGGTATGTGTTTCGGCAATGTCAATTTATTCCTGTGTTTGGGACCCAAGTTTCTTAATGTTGTTTTTTATTCATTGTTCTGCTTTTTCAGTTTCACTTTGCTTCCTTTTTGGCATGCCTATGATGATATACGTGTTTGCCCAGACTTATACTATTCTTTTTTTATTAAAAATGAATGATGATCTTGAACTTTGTTGAGGTACTGGAATGAGTAAACAGGCCAGATTTCACACATGCCTCTTCATTTCAGTTATGTAGGTGACGAAAAGCTATTTTTCCAACGTTTGTGAATCTGGCCTCTCTGTCACACGTTTTTTTGTCCGCCGTTGATCTTTGCGATATGTGGCTGCTGGTTGTGTGGGTTCTGCTTTTGTAGATCTGTCTTTGACACGTGGGGGCCAGGAGAACTGATTGATTTCTGGGGTGCTGTGCTGCCTTTAGCTTCTTGGCTATTACGTTTGCTGCTATTACTTGATTACCAGAATCCCTGTTTACTTTTCCTTAAGCTCCAAGTTCAAGATCAAAATGATTATTTTTGGCAAACTGTATGAGGCTTGTTTTCAAAAATTCTTCCCACTTTTGTTCTTGGAATTTCATGCTTGACTGTTTGGATTTGTCAAATCAAGTTTTATGTGCTGATTCTGTTTTATTTGGGGTTCCTCTTTATCTGTTATTTGGTTATATGTAATTTTAATTTTTCATTTGTTATATGATGATGTTAGTGTTTGCCCAGACTTAATAGAAAATGAACGATGATCTTGAACTTTGTTGAGGTACTGGAATGAGTAAACATGACAAATTTCATACATGCCTCTTCATTTCGGTGTTGTTGGTCAGGAAAAGCTATTTATTGCGATATGTGGCTGCTGGTTTGTGCGGGTTCTTGTTTGTAGATCTGTCTATGACATGTGGGGGCCAGGAGAACTGTTTGATTTTCTGGGGTGTCGGGCCGCCTTAGCTTATTGGCTACTCCGTTTGCTGCTATCATTTGATTACCAGAATCCCTGTTTACTTTTCCTTAAGCTCCAAGTTCAAGATCAAAATGATTATTTGGCAAACTGTCTGAGGCTTATTTTCAAAATTCATCCCATTTGTGTTCTAGGAATTTATGCTTGACTGTTTGGATTTGTCAAATCAAGTTTTATCCGTATTCTTATATTTGTTTTGGGGTTTCAACAACACCCTATATACTACTATGCATTTGAGTGTACATTATTTTTTGTTAATGTGTCATTTGTTGATATGTTTTTTTTAAAATTTTCCATTTGTTATTAGGGGGATTTTAATTTTAATCAAAACCCCAGGAATGAATGTTACTATGAATTGAATGTAGATTAATTTGTCCATCTTGATTTTTTAGATATGGTATATGCGACTAATCTATATTTTTGTTTGTGATTTTTTTCTGATGTTTGTCATCAAATCGTCTGATCCATCCATTCCCTTGCCAAAAATGGCTAGGGATGGGTGGGTCAGATGGTTCCATGGCTCGCATGAATATTTGCGTTCTGTTCTGCTACTTTGAACTCTCTGTCGAGCAACACTAAGGCATGGCAAATTATTTATGGTACTTATTATCTCTTTTTACTTTGCATCTATATCAGTAATTTTTTAATATTTCTTGACTGTAAATTTTCAGGTGCCTCAGTGTATTATCATGAATTGGTTTTGTATAGCTTATTTCCATGCAATCATCAAGGTAAGTCCCCCTGTTCGAACAAGAATTAAAAAGTTTGCCCAAATTTTGGGTATGTGTTTCAGCAATGTCTTTGTATTTTTTGTTTTGGGACCCAAGTTTCTTAATGTTGTTTTTTATTCATTGTTCCGCTTTCAGTTTCATTTTGCTCCTTTTTGGTTTTTTTAATGTAAGTTGGCATGCCTATGACGATATACGTGTTTTCCAAGACTTATACTATTCTTTTTTTTATTAAAAATGAATGATGATCTTGAACTTTGTTGAGGTACTGGAATGAGTAAACAAGCCAAGTTTCGGTGTTGTTGGTTAGGAAAAGCTTTTTTCCAACGTTTGTGAATCTAGCCTCTCTGTCACACGATTTTTTGTCCGCCGTTGACCTTGCGATATGTGGGCTGCTGGTTTTTGGGGTTCTGCTTTTTGCAGATTTGTCTATGACATGTGGGGGCCAGGAGAACTATTTGATTTTTGGGGTGCTGTGCTGCCTTTAGCTTCTTGGCTACTCTGTTTGCTGCTATCATTTGATTACCAGAATCCCTGTTTACTTTTCCTTAAGCTCCAAGTTCAAGATCAAAATGATTATTTTTGGCAAACTGTCTGAGGCTTGTTTTCAAAAATTCTCCCCACTTGCGTTGTTGGAATTTCATGCTTGACTGTTTGTATTTGTCAAATCAAGTTTTATGCGTTGATTCTGTTTATTTGGTGGTTCCTTTTTATCTGTGATTTGGTTATATGTAATTTGAATTTTTTATCTGTTATATGGGGTTTAAACAAACTCCCGGAAATGAATATTAGGATGCATCGAGTGTAGATGAATTTGTCCATCTAGATTTGTTTATATGTTCATCTTTTTAATCTGTCATTTGGGGGTTTCAATAACACCCCAGAAATTAATGTTTTGATGCTTCGATTCTTGTAGTCATTTTTTATCTGAGATTTGTTCATTTGTTCATCTTCTCAATCTGTCATTTGGGGGTTTTAATAACATCGCAAGTAAATTAATGCTTCGATGCTTCGATTCTTGTAGAGTCATTTTTTATCTGAGATTTGTTCATATGTACATCTTGCCAATCTGTCATTTGTCCTTTTCAATAAACACTAATATTGAGATTTGATCTATTTAGGCATTTCATCATGTGATTATAACTGTGTTAACATTTTAGTTTGTGAAATTACTTTTAGTTTGTGATATAATTATATTCAAGTAGGTGGTGTAATTGCTTCTTGTTGTTCATGTAAGTTTCTTGATGTTCAAGTAACTGTCATTTCTTGATGTTGTGTTATCCTGAGATATGTCTGGTATTGTTTGTTCAGTTGAGATTCCAAATTTTTTACGTCTGAAACCTGATATAATTATATTCAAGTAGTTGTTGTAATTTCTATGCATAGCCTATGTAAATTTCTTAATTGATGCATGTAAGTTATGTTGATGTTCATATATAATCTGTTATGCTGAAATCTGTCTGACGATTTGATTGCTTTAGATTTTTATTTGTTTTCTTTATTCGTATTTGTTCTTGGTAAATCTGTGTGATCGAAGGTCCTGAATCACACAGATTCGTCTATCCATTGTTATTTGTTTGCTATTATTGTTAAATGAGTAAAATTCAGTGGCGGTCCCTAAACTTGCACGGTTGTGTCATCTAGGTCCCAAACTTGAGATTTTTGAAATTTGGGTCCCTCAACTTGGAGGGTTGTGTCATCTAGGTCCCAAACTCAAAATGTTTGATATTTGATCCTTAAACTTGCACGATAATATCATCTAGGTCCCAAAATTCAACATTTATATAGAATAAAAGGTTCAATTTTCACCCTATTATTTTTAAAAAGGTAATAAAAATAGTAACTTGAACATATAATAACTAAATAACTTCAAATAGAACACCCAGTGACATTTTTATAAGAAATTTGGTACCTGTTTCGTATTTTTATTATTAAAAAATAGTCATGATTTAGATTAACATAGTTTTCTTTAAAGTTTCATAAATTAGGTGTAAATCAAACCTTTTCCAGTAAAAAATTTTGAGTTTGGGACCTAGATGACACTACCATGCAAGTTTAGGGACGCAAATGCTATAGATCATGAGTTTGAGACCTAGATGATACAACCGTGCAAGTTTAGGGACCTAAATATCAAAAATCCTGAGTTTGGGACCCAGGTGACACATCCGAGCAAGTTTAAGGACCGCTAATGAATTTTACTCTTGTTAAATCTGTGTGATCGAAGGTCCTGAATCACACAGTTTCATTTTCTATAGACGAATATGTGATTTGGGGTAACTAGCAAATTCGTGTGATACAAGATTCTGAATCACACGAATTCAGATGGACAGAAAAATCGTGTGATTTCTGAGGTCAAATCATACGTGTGACAGGACCCTTTGAATTGCACGGGCAAGAGGTAGACAGACCCCAAAAATTCAATATGCGAATGCTACACATATGAGTTGTATGTTTCCAAACTTTTTTTTGGTTGCTTAAACTTGTGACCTGTCGGGCGTGCAGTGTCCCTGTACCGAAGATTTGGATGCTTGCACGTAATTATTGCCATTCGATCGGATCTTTGGTGTGAGCCCTACTGCCCCCCCATTTCTTACAATACTCCACGCCTCACCTTTCAAGTAGTGGTTGGCGCATCGCTTCATCTTATGGAGACACTGCATATAGCTGCTAGCACGTCGTCGTAGTGGTGGTTTCTAAGAACGTATGGTAGGTCCACCTCACTGCTCGCTAAAGTCACCTTTGCCAGAAGTCACTTGACACACGGGGAAAACAAGATCTCAGAAGTCACCACCACTATATATACAAATCTACTACTGGTACATAACCAAGGCTATGCTTGATTCACCTACACCACCACTAGTCCACTACATCAAACAAAACTGAAGGAAGAGTGCACACCAATAACTCAGCCACACTACTACCTGCTGACTACATACGGCGACACGCGTACCGACCGACGACATGAACCGTGTGGACAACGTGCGCATGCTCCCAAGACACACCGACCAGAGCCGTCCGATCGATCGGCTTCATGCAGCGAGCTGCTGCTGGGCGCTGCATCCGGCGGCGGCGGCGTCGTCGTCGGAGAGGCAGCAGTGCGGCAGCCTGAGCGGCGGCGGGGGAGCCTCCGCGCACAGCAGCTCGGACTGAAGCACGGCGCAGTAGTCGGCGAACGTCTCCGGCGCCACGTTGAGGTCGAAGCCGACGCCGAACAGGAAGTCCACCTCCAGGTAGTTCATCTCCACCAGGCTGATGCCCCCGACCTTGGCGAAGTAGGCGTTGTTGTAGCATCTGCACAGATGATACAGACAGGCTGGCGCACGTCAACTTTGACATTATTTCAGTTCTTAACTTGTTACTTATTCTGGGCCTAACCTTTACAGAGAGAAATAATACGGCATATAGTTACATTGCCAATTTGTCATATCATATGCAAGCCTCCCGTTCTTTCAACTCGTCTTATGATTGAGAGTTTGGCCAATGATTGATGCTTGACGCGCGGCACAAGCACAGTAATAAGACAGTAATCATGCAACCAAACAAAGCATGCATCGACCAGAAATTTACCAAACAGGGACCAAACGGTATCTTTAAAAGGATGCCAAGTTGCCCAATAAGCAAAGACTAGCTATAAAACCAGAAAGCAGCAAGAGGGCCGATGCTCCTGGGACCCTGACATGAGAAAATGAGCTAACTGGCGGCAAACATCAGCAGCAGATGGCCATGGCAAGTTGGCCGTCGCAATCCTCTACAACTGGCGCCAAGAATTAAATTCCAAGCTGCAGAAAGGTGACGGGGCCGGGGCGGGGGGTGGAATTCTAGTTTATGCCGTCGGGTCCACGGTGGATGCGTGTGGTTGGATTGGATGGAAGCAAAGCAACTGTGGAACCACCGGGGTCGCTTTGCTGGACAAGCAAAACTTTGTCGTCCGTCGGCGATGCCTTCTTGTTTGCAAAATGGCAAGGACGACGACAGGCGCATGCGTGATTACCCAATGCATGGCCTGCTTTCACTGCAGTGGTTCAACTGTTGGAGACTTGGAGTGAGAGCCTACCCCTTTACCTCGCCTTGTCTTCCGGTGATCATCAGCATAGTGGCGTAGTGTGTGTGCACCAATGATTGCCGGGAATTCTGAATTTGCGCGTGCTTTGCACATTTTTCCTTTTTCTGTACACTCAAGGACAGAGTCTTGTGTAGAGTGCTTCCTCCGTCCCAAAATAAATGCAATTCTAAGATTTGAATTTTTTGTCCCACAAAGAATGCAATTTTGGCTAACCAACTCGAAAAAAACAAGAGGCTATAGAAGTTTCTCACACAAAAGACAAGCAAATGTGTAGATCATTCCCATAAAAGACAAGGGGCAATTTGGTCATTTTACAACTACATTTGTTTGCGTGTTTAGTCCTAGAATTGCATTTATTTTGGGACGGATGGAGTAGATGCTGGATCACCGACAGTTTGATTGGATAAATAACCAGCCTCCACATTCCGTAGAGAATGTGGACATTCTAAATTTCACACTTGATATTGTTAGCACGGAGTAACTTTTTTTAATCATTTGAGAAGTAACCTAATTGGACGGTTACACACCCAGAATTTTAAGGAGGCACAATTCTGGTAGGAGTGCAAATGATGCTTGAGTTACTTGTACGGCACTTTCAAACTATTCCTGGATGGCTAGCAGAATTCTGAACTTGGGAAGCTTGGAGGAGATGGGGACATCAAAAGAGGATGCCTATTATTTTGAGGGGTAACAAAGCACTTTGTCATATACTCACACCCACTCTTTGCATAAGAATCCAAAATGTTTGAATTTTCCATGATAATTCTGAACCACGGAAGAAGAGAAATTCAGGTGGCCCGATTGATTTTACTCCGAGCAATTCACCATCAAGGTATTTATAAATCCAGGAATTTCTTGGCAGCACACGAGCACATGGAGATTTCAGAATCAAGAACGTCTGAACAGGCCAAGAACAGAGAGTGAACCGCGCCTAGCTAAATTGACCCATGTGTTCCCAATTATAGTAACAGACCGAGGGGGAAAGACCTAGTAATCGAGAAGATGCTCATCCACAATCAAGTACGCCGCTAATTCAGCTAGGTTGTTGGTTAACTTGATAACGATACGATAGGCGAAGAGAGGGTGACTCACATGTCGTCCATGAACTTGACGGCGGCGAGCACGGCGGTGATGAGCAGGCGGTGCACGCTGTACGAGTCCACGGCCAGGGCCAGCCGTCGCCCGCGGCGCAGGAGGCGGTCGAGGTAAACGTAGGCGACGACGTAGCATGCGGGGCTGCACCCGGCGAACCGGGCGATGCGCGCCATGTACGCGCGCACCGAGATGCCCGGCTTGGTCGTCGCCCGGAACGCCGACGCCGGCGCCACGGCGGCCGAGAGCTCCGCGGTCGCCGCCGCGTCGTTGCGCTCCGCGACGCGCTCCAGGATGCCGGCGAGGGCGGCTACCACGCGCGGCATGTCCTCGCCGCCGACGCCGCCGCTCTCCACCAGCTCCTCGCACTCGGCCATGGCGGCTCCCGGCCGGCTGCCTGGCCTATGGGTGTGGTGCGCACGTGTTGAGCTCCGGGCTGGTGGAGAGCAGGCCGGGGGAGTCCTTCGGGGCCTGTTTTTATAGAACACGTACGAGAACAACTTGTATTTTTCTCCACCCCTGCCCTTTGTGATGGTTTTGGGGGGATTTTAACCTAAAAATCGTTAGTTCGGCGTCTTCGGTGAGAAAAGTAGGCTGGTTAGCAGTTGGGATTGTATTATTCGGAATGCTTCCTGCTTCTGAATTATCTGTCTCTGTAGATGTGTACGTATTGTACTATGCCGGATCCTTATGTCCTTAACTCAGTTCCAATATCTGCCTTTGAATTATGTGTCTGTGGAATCTTCGGTGGGAAGTTTAGATCTGGTGATGTTCCATAGCGACGAAAGGAGAGGATAGCGCCAGTTGTAAAGAAGGTGAAAGTCCCGGGTAAAGACACAGTGGCATGTTTCAGTGTAATTTTACTTTATGTTGAAAATGCATCCAGAAAAGGACGAATAAGAGACGTATATGTAGAAGCGTTGTAGAGTCAATTCTCACCGCATTACACATGGTTACTAATTTTAAGATTATTCTTAGTGGAGAATGTTATGAATATTAAATATCATGTCACGTCAGCAAAATTGCTGACATAACAGTTATTTACGAGAAGAGAGGATGATAAATGTCATGAGATGAGATAGAAGTGTCGTCACCACGACACTCTATTGGCACAGCTCTCGAGTTTTAAGTACAATGGCATTCAGACCGGCATAAGAGATACTCCATTCGTTCCAAATTACTTGTCACTACTGACTTTTGATCACAACGTTTAACTATTCGTCTTATTCAAAACATCAAATTATACTTAAATACCTTTGATGATGAATAAGATGAATGATCAAGTGTTGTCTATCTCCGAAGTCAATCTAAACGTGGTCTCCATATTGTCTATCTCTATTATCATGCCTTTTTTTTTTACCGAAACAAGAGGAAGAAGTCCTACACACACCTGGCACACACACAACATCTGGTTTATTCTATTAAGCACATTTGTTCAGCGCAGCGACAGCAACATGCATGCTCACTACATTAGGACGGAATATAGCCCAAAGTTGCTTTTGCATGTAGAGTGCAACCTCATGTGCTGATTCGTGCAACATCCCCACTCAACAGCAGCAAAACAGAGACCCTTTTTTCTCTCGAAACAAAAACGTGTGCGCTGCTGCAATGCAAGAAGAAAGCGAGCAAGAGCGGCATTCAGCTTTCTGATCGGCCAGTTGATCGGCCACACATCCTGAGAAAGGTTCGTTGCTACGTGCTCGATCTCGTCATAATTAATCTTGCTGGTGAACGGTATCGGTCGGGTCGTCTGTTAATTAGTGCAACAGCTGCTAGTGATATGCGTGATCAGGGGAGGTTGAGGAGCCACGAGTTTTTTTTTTTGCACTGCGCTGTCATCGTTACGCTGACAAATTAAGCCGAAAGAGATCGCTCAGCAGAGCAACGCCTAGTAGTGTTAGAGCGGGTGAAGGGTGAACGGTTCGCCTGCCATTCTCATATGGTGAATAGTGTAATGGGTAATGCAATTTTTTTTGGTGTGTCTGTTTTCTCAGCACGAGCAATCCCAACTGCTCATCAAGCAGAGCGTCACATCCGTCGCCCCGTCGGTCGGGATTTTGATTCAAAAATTACGATGCCAAAGGTCACGGCGCCATGACCTTTAATACCGTGCTTAGTACATACAGCGCCGCCAAATGTCACGGCATCGTGCTAGACTAGATGAATCCTAATCGCGGATTAAGAGAGGCAAATGGACGGTTATGAATTATGATAGTTCCTCCCGAGAACGGTCATTCCCAACTGATTTTTGACACTCCTCCGGCACAATACGATCAGAAAATCAGAATGCAAGTATTGAAGGGTTTCTTTTTCTCCTCGTTATTAAAGCTTTCTTTTTTTAAAAATATCTGTGTTAAAAAAGCACTCTAGTTCTCCAGCGAACACGGATCGTAATTCGTAAAGCTTTGGCTGTGAATAGAAAGAAACAGTTTGTTGGCTGGGCTTTGGACAAGCCGCGGCCCGGAGAACTCACATTTTAGAACACTGGGCCGACCGCGCCATTTTTCTTATTTGGCGCTCGTGCGCTACACACCATAGCAACGAACGGCCGTATCAGGCAACCAACCTTCCTTTTCCGTTTTGGCGTCGTTCTGTTTATCTGCTCGCGGCACCCACGCCCGCATCCCGTTTTGCTCGCAGATCCAAATCCTGCGTGCCTCTTCGCCTTTCTCCCTTCCCCCGTGGATCTCGCCGGCGACCCACCCATCTCCCCAGTGATTCGTCCGCCTCGATTGGAGATTTGGAGGCTAATCTGCGCGAGGCCGCGCGAGGCCCGCGGCGTGGGACCTGTCACCGTCGGAGGCCTCCGGTAGTGAGAGCGCATGGAGGAGCCGCGCACGCGCTGTGCCGCCACTAACAGTCTCCCGCCCCTCGTCGTCGTCGTCGGTGTCGATCTCGTCGGGGACACCTTGCTCTCCTACGATTCAACACCGTCGCGGGAAGGTTCGCGAGTCGAGCTTGTTGCGCCCCCGCCATTTCGCCTCCATCGAGGGGGAAGCAGAAGCGGAAGGGATCGACCGCGCTCGTCTTCCTCCAGCGCTCCAACTGGTCGATGCTGCGAGGCTGAAGGATTTTGAGGAGCCGCTCAAGGTAACCATGCTCTCTCGACTCGATCCCTGTACTTCAGATGTAGAGCTTTTTTTCTCACTGAACCTCGACGAAAAAGGCAAGGGCACCCTGTAATTGAATTACCGAATACATGGCAACATTAGGGCTAAGTGATCAATGAAGGTTTTTGCAGATGGATTTTCTTGTTAACGCTCATGCTTACTAGGGTTACTTGTGATTATCTTTGTTAATTTAATGTGGATTATTCTGGTTAGCTAGTATTTACTGATTTGTGTAGTATTCTGGTTATACATGATATGCGGCTTAGGCAACCTGTCATGCTGAATTTGATGGACTAGCTGCTCCTACAGTGTTTGTGATGCATTGGATGCTTTCTTTTGTAATTTTGATCTATCTATCAATGGCTTTATAAATGCATTGAGTACTTTCCACAGATTAATTATCAAGGTTTTGTGAGTTGATCGAATTTAGTGTGGCACTACGTTTTGATGAGGCAACCAAAGATTAATATCTCACATTAGGACGAATCATCTCTTTAGTTGATTTTGTGCTGATTATGGTTTGTTCGGAAAACAATCATTAATTCTTTTTCAAATTGATATCCATTTGTTTTCTTTAAGAATAAACTTCACTCTTTTTTTCCTTCTCTTTTTTTCATTTTGTTTTGGGGGTCATCAGGCAGATGATTTTGATCAAATCGGGCGCAATGATGGCCAATCTTCAATCATATTTGGTTTTAATGGGGACACAACCTTCCAGTCTTATGGAAAAAAGATCAATTCGAATGGCTTACTAGTTCATGATCAAACTATTCGCTTTGTGGCTGTGACAACCCGCCTAGGAAAATACCGTACTATCGCCTAAACCAATCCACTTTGGTCATTAAGCGATAATAAAGTATCATCTTGTCGTTAGTCGTCGGGTTAACGCCCGGTAAATCACTTGAATAGCAACAAGGATCGACATATATGCATTAAAACTCACTCGAAGGCGAGTTCAGAGATACAACGTCATTAACATCCAAATTTGTACCCCGAAGGGTTTAATTATTACAAACCGAAGTTTTTGTCATCATGACGTAGTTCAGAGTTTTCGAAACAGCGGAATTAAACTAACGAAAAGCGGTAACACCACGGGAGGCCATCCATGATGCTCTCAGTCGTCATCCTCCACCCACTCCAGCTCCCAGCCGGGCGGGATCTCTCCGGGCCACACATCACCGAAAGCATTACCTAGATCAACATATTATAGCAAGGCTGAGTATACTAATACTCAGCAAGACTTACCCGTCGGTGATAACTACTTCACCAACTCTAGACATGAAAAGCTTTTTGGCCGCTGAGTTTCTTTTGCTGAAAAGTAACAAAGAGTATGTCCTTACTTTCAAGATTTTAGCACAAGTTCTAGTGTGTTTAATCTTTACTAAATTAGCTATCTAGCACAGACAAGGTTGTATAATACAATTAATCAAGCATAATATTCATCAACTTTCATCATTAGGGATCGTATGGCTAGTGGAGTAAGTAGTCTCAGATTACGGTGAGAGGCCGACAATCGATTGATTCAAATCTTGCAAGGTACACCTAAACACATGGTGGGATGCCCCTTGCGAGGACAACCACCAAGCGGTTCCCAAAACTCTTCGGGTCGGGATCGAATCTTACAGTCTTTGGTGCAGGCTATCCGGCATACCCCGCGAGGCACCCGGAGTCACCATACACCACCAGTAGCTAGCCGTGAGACGTATCCCAAGAGTAGTAATAATAGGATCCCTCGCCGCCTCATTAAGGTACTAGGCTTACCGGTCCCATTCCCGACAAGTGCTTAGTACGTTGAAACACTTAACCCACAATAGCCATTGGACCGGAGCCCAAATCCCATGCTCTTACCACATGAGCAATCCAATTAAGGATATCTTGTGATTCCTATCTAGGAACCTATTCTCGCGAGTGAGGTCATCACCCGACTTGTAACGGTCCTATAGCTTAGCAGCTATTGACCTATCATACTAGTAAGGACAAAGGTACCTAGGGATCATGCATATAAGGTTCCATACAACCCCTGAACTTAAATGCACAAGCATTCATAGATAATTGAATAATCAAAAATTCGAAAAATAGGTTAGATGCACCGGGGCTTGCCTTCGTCAGCTAGGTTAGCCTGAGCACCCTCGGTGTTGTCGAGTACTTCCACGTACTGCAGCGAAGCTTCTGCTCCTCCTCCCTCGGATTCCGGGACGAGTGAGTAGTCACCGTCAGGAAGATCTACACGGAATGTAATGCAAGGTTCAGATGATGTGACAGTTTGTTTATTTTATCCAACTCTTGTTGGTCATATTCACCTCAACAAATATTTAAATATTAAATTCTTTTTAGGAAGGTTATTAATTACATGTGGTTTATTCTTTTATTGCACACTTGAATTAATGTTTCTTTTATACTTGTTATTTCATGTGAGGGTTTAATCCTTTTACCTCTCACTCGTACGGTGTGTACAAGGATATTTATTTATAATTTAATTCCTTTATTAGCAAAGGTGTGTTATTAGCCTTTAATTAAGTTAGGTAACACTTCCCAAAAGGGAAAAGAATTAAGACTGCATTTTCCTTATTTATTTAAGCTTCACTCTATAAAAGGCATTTTGAGCTTTTTATTAAGCATTAAATCACTAAAAATTTAAAGGAGGGTTTCTTAAGCATAACAACACCCATAATGAACCACTGGTCTCACATGCAAGGCCTGGGGAGCTAGAAAATAAATATTTTGTAAAATAACAAAAGACTTAGCTAGCAAACAAATTAAATGCATACAATAATAAATAAGCATCAAACTGCTTCAATCTTTCTTATGCATGTTCTCTGGTCCTAAACAAACCTAAAGAACCAGCAAGCACACCTAGAAGCTCTACTGATCTTGCTTCATTAATTTACAAAGGAAAACATGCACAAATTAAGAATAAATATTTCTGATAAACCAAAAATCATGATTAATTCACCAGAGGTGTGATTTGGCATAACAAGACAGCATGGACAAGTTGGGCACATAAACATAAATATTTTTAGCTACAAAAATCATCTAGGCAGATTCTGCATAATTGGAAAACAATTTGTATAAAAAGATTTACTGCATAACTTTGTGCAACTTTAGGCACAAGAGCTAGTCATGACATGATACACAACATATCCAAAATTTGGATGCAGAGGATTTATAGTTTTTGAGTTATGGCAGATCTAGGTTTTTCACATTCCTATTTTTCATGTTAAACCAGAATCAGACCATGTGAGAATAACAAATGTTGTAGTATTCTTCACAACGAATCCAACAAAATTGGTTTTGCATTTTTCTGAATTTTCTACGATTTTCTACACATTTTACAAGTTTCTGCAAATCTGCAACACTATTGAAGTTGAGGTTTTACACTGAGGTACCTGAAAAGATTTCGCCCCTTGCAATGTGGCCCCTGGCCATGGAGGGCGGCGGCGCCGGCCCAAATTCCGGTGCCAGGGAAGGTGGAGGGAGCCTCGTTTGGGGGTGCGGCCGGCGAAGCCCCGGGCTTGCCGCGGCCGCCTACACTTGCGCCGGCGGCGGCCGTCGACCGCGTACGAGCCGCGGACGACGCCTTTATAGCCGGCCGGCCCCTTGATGGTGCGTCGTGGTAAGCGCCCGACATTACTCCCCCGTACGGCGACTCGCCTTGGCGGGGGTGCGCACGAGGATCGGCGTCGGACGGGCAAAGCACGGGCGATGCGGCGTCGACCGGTGGAGAGGACGGCGCGACGCGTGGCGCGACGCTCGAGGCACCTTGGGGCACGGACGGCCCGGGGAGGCGCGAGCCTCGGGACGGCGCACGGACCGCCGGTCGCGGCCCGCCCCGCGCGCGCGTACAACAGCGTACGACGGCTCCTGGGTCGCGCTCTGGAGCGCGAGAGCGCGGTTGACGCCATGGCGTGCTGAACCATCTCTTGGTAGCTTGTTTGACCGCGATTAACTCAAATTTTCGCAACAGAAGTGCACTACGTGATGAATAGGAAAGTTGTAGATCTCACTACCCTCTACAACTTTCACAAAGGCTCTAGGGTGTTTTTCTCTACGGATTTTGCACAAATTGTTGCCAAACTTTGAATGCCACTCTGTTTCGGGAAACAGGAGATGCTGACAGTTGGCCAAGTTTTTCGCCCTTTTCCAACCAAAATTGGAAATGCCATTCTACACGAAAGTTGTGTCCCTCAACAAACCAGACAACTTTCATAAAGGTAGATTTTGAAGTGTTTAGGTGAAATTTGGAGAACGCGACAAAAGTTCCGGAAGACACTCGCAGACGTCAAGGTTTAAGCGGGGTTTGACCGTGTCTTTGACCAAGGGTTGACCACAGGGGTGTGTTGACTTGGTCAAGGGGGTCAATAGGGGTTGTCGGCTCGGTTTTCGAGGTGATGGCCCAGGTTGACCTAGGTTTGACCCCTGCCGGCCGGTTTGACTCGGCTGGTTCGGTCATTAGCGTTAATGACGCTAATTAAAAACCTGGGGCGTCACAGTGGCTAATGCACCTACTGTTTTGTGTTGGGCTGAGATCATTTATAAAGTTCCTAATCCTAGAGCACAAATTTAACAATGCTAGAGTATAAAACTCCCAGTACTAGAGTGCAAACTTTATAATGCTACATTATAAAGTTCTTAATTCTAGAGCGCAAAGTTAATAATACCACAGTATAAAGTTCCTAGTTATCGAGAGAAAATTATAAAGTTCTTAGTTCTAGAGTGCAAAGTTAATAATTTGGCTATAGTGTAAAGTTCCTAGTTATAGAGCGCAAAGTTTGCAGTGCTACATTATTAAGTTCCTAATTATAGAGTGTGATTTTAATAATACTACAAAAATAAAGTTCCTATTTATAGAGTGCAATTTTAAAATTGCCGTGGTCCTTGTTCTATTTGTAAACTGCAGACACATTTTTTTATGTGGTGGTTGTCTTATTTTAAACTAAAAGCAAGCACACAAAATGAATGAGTTTCACACCTCTGTAAGTGCAGATATGTTGATTGTGAATGTACCAATGAGAATTGTCAATCCTTAGTCTCTTATTATATATGTATAGAAGTAGATGATGAGTAGCAAAGGTAATTTTAGTTAGGCAGCACAACCTTCCTAATGGGTTCCTTACTTTCAAGGTACTGTAGTGTAAATTTTGTAACTGCATATTTTAATGGCTGGAAGCATAAAGTTAATAATGCTACTGTATAATTCATGGTTCTAAAGTGCAAAGATCATAATGCTATAACATAATTATTTAATTCTATAGTGTAAAGTAAATAATATGATAGTATAAAATTCCTAATTCTAGAGTGTAAAGTTAACAGTTCTACAATATAAAGTTCCTAATTCTCCATTCTTATGTTAAAAGTTAGAGAATTGCACGTTTCTCATAAATAATTAGATCTAATAGTTTAAATCTTAATTATGTGAGTACAAAATATTAGATCTGTTGGTACAAAGTTTAAAATTTGTTAGTACAAAGTTGCTAAATTTGTTGTTCAAAGTTTAAAATTAATAAGTGTGGGATTTGAAGTACAAAGTTTATAATACGGTAGTACAAAGTTCTTATATTGAGAGTGCAAAGTTTTGAATCTAGAAGTAAAATATTTGAATGTGCAGATAACCGGATGTAGAAGGAATTGTGAATTCTGATGACGAGTTGGAAGGGGATTCGATGTTCATATTCCAACAAATCGAGTATGGTCACCATTCTGGTTTTTTCACATTGTTAAACTGCATCCTTCCCCAACCTGTCTCCCTTCTTAAATTACATTCTACGCCCTTCTATTTTGTTTTGCAAGGTCAATGCATGGGCTGCACAGCTTACCGATGTACCCAGCGCTAAGTTCCTATATTGAGAGTGCAAAGTTTTGAATCTAGAAGTTCCAAATTGTTTAGCACAAAGGTTTATGATTCCTTTTGAAGTAAAGTTTTTGGAATTATAGAGTTGTGTAGGGCAAAGTTTATTGGTAGGAGTGCAAAGTTAATAATACTACAATACAAACTTCACAATTCGAGAGCCCATAGTCAATAATGTTAGTGTAAAAATTTTAATTTTAAAGCACAAAGATAATGATGCTACTATATAAAGTTCCTATTTCTAGAGTGCAAAATTAATAATGCTATAGTACAAACTTTTTATTTCTAGATTGTAAAGAAAGTAATGATATAGTATAAAGTTTCTAATTCTAGAGCTCAAGGTTTTGGAATACAAAGCTTTTAGCCTTTTCTAGAACCCATCAGTGTTTGAAATTATAAAGGTTTGAATATGGAATACAAAACTTTTTAATGTGTTAGTAGAAAGTCCTGAAATTTTGAATTCAAAGTTTTGAATGTAAGAGTACAATGTTACAAATTGCTAAATAGGAAGTTTTTGGGACTTTATGTAATTTTTCAGTTTCCAAATTGCCCAAAGTTATAATTGAAAGTTTTTGATATACTGTTGTGATTCGATGAATTAAAAAAATCGTGTGACATCTGATGTTTAGCTATAGATACCTTAGCAACTAGTAAAAGGATAAGTCGTACTTGTAAAATTTGAGGTAATTGAGTGTGGGGCTTGTTGTTGAGGAGTTAAAGTTCTTAGAGACTTATGTCTGGGATTGTTTCTTAATTCAGCAATGTGATGTCAAACCTTAGCTTGGAACTCCTTTTTGTAACAGTGATTCTGACTTACTTTGAAACCACACATAAGTGTTGCTTCGTGTTCCTTTCACACTAGCCTGACCTTCAATTTTTTCACTATGGTCAATCGATTTTATCATCGTGATTTTTTGAATGATGATTTGTATGTGACCACCTGCTAGTTTGTGGTAAGGATAACATGCCCCATCAACTTTTATGTTCCAAAATGAGCATTTGCATGAGTTTTCATAATTTCATCGTAGATTCATCATATTTAATTCTTTCATGTACACTACCAGCTAAATATAGGAAAAACTTTTTATCTAAATATAGGAAACTGTTATGTAAAGTGTTGTCTCAGAATTTTTTCATTATAAAACCATCATAAGATAGGACATGTGTGTTGGCCTTCTATATCACATATGACCTATTCAGAGTTATCTAAATATAGTATTTGAATATGTGAATACAAAGTATTTGGTCTAAGAGTAAAAAATTTAAAATATTTTAGTATAAAGTTCCAGATCTTTGGAGTTCAAAGTTTCTAGTTACAAAGTTTAAAATTGGACGATACAAAGTTCGTAACATTCAAGTAGAAAGTTCCTAAGTTTATAGTGCAGGGTTTGGAGTTTGCTTTGGAAGCACAATGTTTTCTGAATTGAGAGAGCAGGGTTTTGAGTTACAAAGTTTGAAATCTGACAGCTAAAGTTTATGTTTTTAATTTAAGAGTTACTGGTATAGTTTTTTATATTGAAAGTTTTTGACCTACTAGTACAAATTTTGTTTAATAAAAAATTTCTTATCAATGATTAAAGAGTTTTTGTAATAGACAATACATAGTTTTTAAATTATTAGTATTAAGCTCTAGTTTTTGTTTTAGTTCAAATGTTATTTTCGTGCACCTACTATATTTTTTATGTCATAATTTTCAAAGTGGGATGCACAAAGCTTTTAATATATTAATTTAATGTTTTCAGATTGGGGATATACAATTTTCAATATATTATTATTTGAAAATTAGTGGGAAAAATTTTATATCACCCCCTCACCTATGGGGGTTGGATTACATAACACCCAACCTATGAAACTGTCTATATTACCCCCTGAACTTTGCAAAACGGGTCAAATTATCCCCTATTGCGGTTTTGAAAAATCACAGTAAATCACAAGATATTCATAAAATGGAAAATCAAATTGTGTTAGATTTAAAATAAGTAGATCTACCCAATGAACATATAATATGGAATGCTTTAGTATAATTTTTTTTGTAGCTTTAGATCCATGCTTTTCTTCGTAGCTGTATAAAAATATACTAAAGCATACAATATTATATGTTCACTGTGTAGATCTACTCATTTTTAGTCTAACACAATTGGATTTTTCATTTTATGATTTTTCTGTGATTTACTATGACTAGGTGCATGCCCGTGCGTTGCTACGGGCATCCAATTATCTATAAGGCAACACACAAAACATACAATAAAAATTTCTGAATTGAAGTCATCACATCCGAAGAACGACTTGAAGATGAGCGCACAATTTGATATGTTAATCTGGTAATTTTCCCAAGTGACTATGACAAATACACCCAAAATGACACACTACGTCTATTCAAAATTTACGCTGTGATGCGCCGAAGTTATTGTTTACCATGCTTGGTAGGCACTTCCTCCAAGCATTTGCTTCATGCGCCGTAAGATCGACAAAGACATTATGTCGTATAGCAAGACTATCCGGAAATATTTGAATATGTTTTGCTTAAAGTCAAAACAAGACATGTAATATATCTTTTGCATATTTTAAGATCATGAAAAAGTAACATTTAATAAAGTATATTTACTCACTGTACAGATGTCAACGTTTTATGACTTTTCCAGCTTGTCGTGCATTGCAGAATGAGCCATCTAGTTACCTATTCATTTCAAAGAGAAACAATATATATTTAGCTCCAGCCACCGGCATAGAACAATATATATTATATGTGCCCAAATAATATGCTAAGAACAAACTTTTCGTTTATGCAAAAAACTCTTCATATTTTATCGTTACATATTCATGTACAATTAAATAATACATGACATTATTTGACTTTGGACATCATTCTCACTAATCGTAGCTCTGTAAAAAAATCAGAGTAAATACCATAGCATAAAATGGACTTTTGTGTACCTGAATTATTAAATTGACACAAACCATGTCGAGTTGAAACATCATGTCATGAAAATATCATGGGTCATTTAATTTTACCCACAGAGAAAGAGAGACAATAAATGACATCATTTCTTTTTCAAACACGCATTAATATGTAAGATACGCATTAATAATAAATAGAATATTACCTTACCTACAATGTCAAAAGCTCCTTATATACAATATTCTTTGTATACGTGCCATTCACCGGTAGTACTCTTTTTTGTTTTTTGATCGGATCATTCCGTTTACCCTTGCCCTTTGCTTTCTTTTTTTTTTGCATCTTTCTCTTCCTGCCTTCTAGCTTCCTCCTCCTCTGCCACAACATTAGGTGGGAGGGCGAGGATCTTGATGTTCATTCTGGCTGTGGCTCTAGATATAGCAACATATAACTGTCCATGGGAGAACACGGGTGCGGACAAGTACACTCCGACGTTTGGTATTGTTTGACCTTGTGACTTGTTGACCGTCATGGCGAAGCTGAGCCTAATTGGGAACTGCTTCCTCTTGAATTGAAATGGGAACATCTGATCATCAGAGGGGCACAAGGGTATCCGAGGAAGGAAAACCCTCTTCCCGGCATGCTGCCCCAAAACAATTTCAGCATCTATTGAGTTTCTTTGGCATGCTCTAACCACTAGTCTTGTTCCATTGCATAGTTCGTTTGCAGGGTCTAAATTTCTAAGCAGTATAACCGGACAACCGATCTTTATCTTCAGGACGTGTGGAGGTATCCCATTGGGAGTCAATGTGTTAAGGAACTCCTGAGGATAGTAGTTGTGGGGATCATCAACCGCTTCGTCGAAACTATGGTACACCACCTCCCCACCTTGGAACTTGTTGATCATCTTCAAATTAATATCATCTACCCAATCATTACGTGTTGATAAAATGGCTCTAGAGGTGATGTAATCCTTGTTTGCCATGTTTTCATTAAGATTTGGAAAGATGCTCTCAATCAATGTGTCAAGATCTTTCTCGGAATCCCCAGTGTACGAGACACATATTTTGTCAGGAAGGCGTACATCACCATCTTCATTAACCTCCTCTGTGCCATTACCAATGCGCAACATATAATCTGCGAACCATGGACCGGTCTGGGCCCTCATGTTGCGCAAGAGCTTAAGATGTCGCATGAATTCCCAAAGATACGACTTTCTCAAGGAAGCACTGACAATTTGAGCCCTGGATCCTTTACGTACAACAGGGAGGATTTGCCTGAAATCTCCACCAAAGACAACTGTCTTCCCACCGAACGGAAGATCCTTCTGTTCCATTATATCACGCATGCTATAGTCTAGTGCTTCCACAGCTTGCCTCTTTGTCATAAACGCCTCATCCCAAATGATGAGAGACGCTTGCTGCAGCAGTTTGGCAGTTCCACACTGTTTTGTGAAGCCACATCCTTCTTTATCATCGAGCGTTAGGGGAATCTTGAAACGTGAGTGGGCTGTCCTCCCACCAGGTATTATAGATGCTGCGACACTAGATGTAGCTGTAGCAACAGCAAGCTTGTTCTGACTACGAACGGTTCCGAGAAGTGCTCTATACAAAAAAGTCTTTCCTGTGTCGCCTGGTCCATCGACAAAGAATAAGCCACCTTGTTTGGAGTCAATTGTGGATATTATCTCATCATAGGCAGCCCTCTGCTCCTCATTTAGTAGAGACGATAGGCCCACATCTTCTGGATTTGTCTTAATGCTGACCTCCTCAAATATCTCACGAGGGACCGCGATAGCGTCATCAAATGCATCGTCTATTTTTGGTAGGGGGAACTTATTTATGTCTTTGTCATTATCCTTAGATTTCATAGATTGCAGCATGTTCCTGATGTCAATCAAAACCATCTGTTCCACCCAATGAGGGTTTGGATTCTTATGCTTGAAGTCTTCTGCCATTGCGTCAAAGTGTTTTGTCCACGAATCAGCGACATTCTTCAGCTCACAGAACACCAGTATTGAAGCGAACAATCTACGCAATGGATGGCATCCGAAACATAGCACTCTCAGTGAGACAATCATTGAGCGTGTTTTCATCTTCGATCAGACCTGCAGCACAAGCAGCATCATGGAACGAATGATAATGCACACCATTCACAGTCCTAAGATGCCTCCATGACGTCGCTCCCGGAACATGATTTAGAAGTACCCGAAGAAAATAGCGTTCGCCCTCTGCCGGATTCGCAGACACGAGTCTCCCGACCTGGTATGCTGAGTTTTTCCTTGGTTGCCAACATTTATCATTCACGTTCCAGGTAAAGTACTTTGGAAAGTCACGATACAAGATCCCTCGAGCTTCCGGATGATGTTGGTTGTAGGTAAACCATTCCGTGAGCATGGAGTCCTCGATACGTGGCTTTTTAAAAACTCGTTCAACCTTCTCCCGTGCATGAAATGAAACCATATGCTGGCCGGGGAGATGACATTGCAGCGCCAGCACCGGTGGGTGACACTGGTGTAAGTCAAAGCCGTATATCCTCCACATTGCTTCCGGAGGTCCCACCCACCGGGCCTCTTTGTAGTCTGTGATCTCATCAACGTTCCCGTTGGCATCTTTTTTCCCATTCTCCTTAACAGCCACGGATGCTCTGTCATGGCCCTTGTAGATATACTTGAATAGATATTTCACGGACTTAATGCTGTTGCACGCCTCAACATTAATGTGGCAGTTGAAAGTACGTATGAGATACGGTTTGTATGGGACAACCCATCGATTGTCTAGCATGTGACCTCGAACCGTCTCCTTACGACAATCATCGCGCCGCCTGTACATTGGGTACGAATCCTTGCCTTGCGACGTTGAATCGCAGAATGGTCGCGGGTAATAGTTCTTGCACGAAGTACGATCCTTTGTGCACGAGCAATTTGGATTAAGCACCCCGCATGGTCCGTGCATCATATGCTTGGTGACCATCTTGTAGAGCTTAGGGTACTTCTTTTTGTCAGGTAGCTCTGCAGTGATAATCGCGTCGTACTGCTCCGCGCAAGTGATCTTGTACTTTCTCTGCATTATCAGCAGCCAGTGTGCATGCGGCAAGCCCCTTTTCTGAAACTCAACGACATATACATAGGCTTTTACCTTCCCAAGTATGTCCTTGTACAACAAACGTCGCCTCAACTCCTCCAACTTGGCTCTGAACACTCGAGCCACGAGATCTGGACGGTCCTGCGCGCACTGTCCTGGAAATAGCTCATTTTTAATCTCATCCCAATTCAGATTGCATGTCATGGTGAGAAAGATGTCCGGTTTGCCATACTTCCGCACCAGGGCCATCGCGTCCATATACCGGCGCCTCATATCACGAGGGCCACCGATGAACGTCGGTGATAGCACGGTACGCTTCCCAACCTCATTCGCTTCTTCCACCCTCGTACGATAACTGTCAACCAAACCCTGGTACAGGTCAGCCCTCACAGTATCTTGATTGTTTCTGATGAAGTCAAGACGTGAGCTTTCAATCTTCACGTAGGTGTCGACGACAAACTGCTGGAACAGACGCTTGCCGTATAGTATCGGGTTGAAAATGCCAAGCCGCATATGCAACCTATACGAATAGTAATCACGAACTGAAACACATTTATTACCGGTAGACCCTACACACAGGAAAGTTATCGGTTAGTATCATGATGCACGGTAATCGGGTCATATTTGTTAAGAGGAAATATGCAATTACCCGCTTCATCATCGCCACCCCCCTGAGCACGTTGCTTGCGGATCGCTCGGGCTCTGTTGACCTGTGCCTCAGTCACACCAACTTTGGGAATGCAGTTGTGCCACCCGAACTCTCCCCTTGGAAAGAAAAGCGGGTACGAGAGGGGGTCGTAGCAGCCATGATACGACCGGATGCCTTTCCATGACCTATCCTTCCCGTGGAGGACGACACTATTTTCAAACTGACCCCGATGCTCGCTCCCCTCAACCCAAACGGCGGCAACCTCTGATGTTAAAGGCTTGTTGTATGTTCTCTGGTCCAAATGTTGATCAAGGTTGAACTCGATATGGTAATCGGAAAAATCCTCTACCTCTCCCATAGTGCGAAGTTGATCCGAGTAGGGATTAACACCACTATTGAAGATGTTTACCAACGTACGAATAACCTCTCTGTCTTTCTGTTCAGTCTTCTCACGACACTTGCTGAGCCTATAATCAAGATCAGGATCGTCATCGTAGAAATAAAGCTCGAGGTGATTAGGTTCATACTTATTTTCTTTGCCAAAGTTTTTAAGATTATGGTAAAGGGCGCCATGCGCACGGAAGGTGTATATGGGACACTTCCGAGTGTCGGTGGTTGCACCATCAAGATTACAGTGTAGACAAGTGAAGGAGAAGCGCCCATTAAAATATCTAATGTGGTCACGAAAATGTCTGGCATTAGAGTCAGAGGCCGTCCACAATCGCACGAGTTCATCTAGGGGCGTCTCGGGGGTGGATAGATGAATGGCTCCACTACGGCAGCAGAATCCCGGCGGTTCATACTCAAACTTCTTGGCGTTGCAGAACTCGCAATTATCTACTGGCTTCAGCGTGTGAACCTCTTTTGGGACATTGGCGTAAACCCCACAGAATGGATCCGGTGCATCCGATTCAATAGTATCCTCATCACCCCTCGTGAGGTCGTCATTCAAGACGGTATCATCATCATCCTCTGATAATATTTAGCATAGGTCAAGGGTGTTATATGTTGGTTTTAATGAAATCTTAATGTGAGAAAATTGCAGCGATGTATACCTTGTCCAGCAAAAAGAAACCCTTCATCCTTTTCCTCGTCCTCATCGAATACGATGTTCTCATCACCATCTGAGCAACCACATGTGACGTGAGTGGTGAGACAAACATAGGTGAATATGCACAATGTGAACAGGAAATGCATGCGCGTCCTGGACACATACCTTGGCAAGGGTATCTGTGCAAATCGCATGGTGGCATAGAATCAGGCTCATCAACCACAAATGGTTGTGTTTGAGTACACCCTTCATTACAAGGTGAATGTCCGGAAGTACCTGCAGAGATTGGATGGTGGGTGAGACACAGAAAGAGTGTCAACCGACTCGACGCAAGAAATGTATTAACTTATCAGTTATAATAATAATATATAGGTTGCTAAGTACTTTACCATTGTCGACAACACACGATTGTATTGGCTGACATGCCACGTTCTTATTTTCACCAGTGGTCCCATTGGTGTTTCTTCCAACGGTTGATTCAAACTCCTGATTACGACGCCTTCGTCGTGATTCTCACAATCCTGGAGTTAGGTGGGCTGTATGGATAGTGTTGGATAGAAATGTTTCCGGGGTTTCATCTTGTTGTGGAGGTTTCGGTAGAGGTGCCTCGACGTAAATGGGTCTGCCACCGAAATCGGGGACACCATTTCTTCCGATACCCTCGAGGAAGGCTTCCATTGAGGGTTTGTCATGGCGATGGAGTCAGGATGCAAGTTGTTTTCACGGTGTTCTTTCATCCTCTTTCGATAGTTGTTGTCGGACTTTCTTGCACTCTCCTTCTTCTCTTGTGGTGTGTTAAATAATCTCTTTACAGCTCTAGCATCACGCCTCTTCTTTTGTAGTGCCTCCTTTGACACAGGAGACATTGCCGCATAACGTGTCCTATCCCTCCTACGCCTACGCTCACCCGGAGAGAGGGCTTGGTCGTCCACGGTGATGGGTTCATCATCTTGACCTAAAATCCAGATCACCAATTGGTGCTAAATATAACATTTGGAATATGACAGACATCACACCAAACAAAATGCTCCGTTGAACATGGTTATGCTTTGACATAAATTTTAAGTGAGTTCCCATATTCTCATAATATGAGATCTTGCAGGCGCAAATTCATGTAATGCATATGGACACTTCTATTTCTTTTAATCAGTTGAAGTTGTGACAAACAAAAAAATCACTATATTTGGGAAAGATGATATTAGTAAGTAAAAATCACCGGAAAATAGGTCACAATATTAACAACACATTTACCGCCATCAATAGTTGGATCAACACAACTGTCATCTATGTCATTGTCGTTGGTCTCTGCATTGCTCAATACCCCAGCACCAGCTACATGTAACAAACACGTGGTGAAGATCACATCAAACATAAAGTCAACAAAAATAAATGCATGATTTTTTGACTAACCAGGCAGGTCATTGTCTTGAGTCAAATGTCCCCTATGGAGCCATTCATTCTCTTCATCTTCATCCATTGCTACACTAACACCTAGTTAAATTAAATGTCACGTACCCATCAAAACATGCAATTATGAAAATAGTATATTGATACACAGTAACATAGTTTGCGTTCAACAAGATAGTATGTTCACCTTTGGATGGAGAATGGCTATGATTCCCTTGATTTGTGCCTATATTAAATAGTCCTGAACATTAGTCACCATCCGAGCCTAATTACTATACATCACCTCAAATAAACAGTATCTCCATGACATATTGTGTTTTCATGGGTCGGCTCTTTCTTCTCCAAGCGCCTCTCTCGTCTCTTCCTGTTCAGCTCGTCCTTGTGTTCCTTTGGCATTGATGCATACCTCTGCCTCCTCCGCTCATTATGATCCAAGACACCTGGCAAAACAACCAAAACACGTACAGATTACGCGAACAAAATTTACTGCTGAGTTGTGTAAAAGTGTTGTATCGAACCTTCATTTATATTGTTTGTGATGTCTCCAAGAGGGGTTGAAATTTCTCCTGTTCCCGAGGGATCCATCTCAATTCAGATCGCCTTGCTTGTATGAAACCAAGTATGAAGTGTTGTAAGAACTCACGAATCAAAATCTAGTATGTGGCACATAAAATTAAGTAGTAGTAATAAAAAATCAGACAAAATATGCGACTACATTCTTCAACTATTCTTCAGCTGAACATAACATGTTGATCAACATATCCAAAATATAGCCTTACATCATTTTTAGATCTTGACTTGATTAATTTTTTTATTCAGAACTAAGCATTGAAATTATGTAAGACAACAATAAGAAAGAACCATTTCAGGATAGAGAGAAGTTCTAAGCATGACAAAGCATCCTTGTCATAAAGTTAGGGAGAAAAGTGTTGGCAGTCAGCTTTAGATATTATAGGATAATGCTCGTGTGTTGCTATGGACAACAAAAACATTTATATTTACAAATACATTAGATTCAATAGGATAGTAATAATAAGGAAGATACATAATAAGTACATCATCCCATATTGTAGTTATGTGATTAAACAAAGTTTGGATGATAGGGTATATTGGATAAAGAATATTGTCAATCCGAATATGTGAATAAGAATGTGTACAAGTCTACAAGAATCTAATCATCTGAGCAAAATATAAATCTAGTAAATTGTATCAAATAATAATTTGGCACTCTAAGTTTTTTTACTGGTTGAGTCTTATGATTGAAGTCACATGCTTGATATCCTTATAGCTACGGGCCCATGTCAACACGGGCAACAAACATTTATATCACAGTACATATAACTATCCATATAATAATTACAATAAAAATAATAATGTTAGTAAGCATACCCATGGAATGTTGTGAAAGTAAGCAAAAATATTAATTAGGTTCATTAGATTGTTTACACCAGAGATACCCATGTCAGGGCATGAGTGTGCAAACTAAAAGTACAAAAACATTGAAATGCTACCAGACTACTACTACTGATAAAAATATATGATGATCATAAATTCAAATATACATCACAAACTTCTACACTCCACAGGCATATAACTATACAAATAAAAAAAGGTGTCGCTGCATCCTCTCGGAAATGGGAAGCAACCAACTTCTCATTCACCATAAACAACCTGACGCAGACATAGAAAGAATATGGGAGATAAAGACAATGTTTAGGGGGTGTTTGGGACTGCTCTGCTCCCGTTTTTCCAGCTCTGCTCCACGAACTCCACCATGGAGCAGCTCCACCGTGGAGTTCGTGGAGCAGGTGCTACTCCATAAAAAACGTGGAGTTGGTGGAGTACCCCTTGAGGTACTCCAGGAAAAACGTGGAGTTGGTCTCCAGCTCCACGTTTTTCTTGGAGCGGAGTTCGTGGAGCTAGATGTGTTTGGCACCGTGGAGCTGGAGCGGAGCTGGAAAAACGGGAGCAGAGCAGTCCCAAACACCCCCTTAACAGCCAATTGAAGACACGAAGCTCAATAGAACCGCTCAAGATGTCCTCTGGTTCTGAGTATGAGAAAAGCAAGGACTTAAAAGACTTGAAATATTTCAATCTACAGGAAAAAAAGTTCACCAAGAAGAATATGAGAAAAGTTCAAGCAGACCTTTGTTTTTGGCAATGAATGCATTTTTTGCACAAACAATGAAAAGTGCAAACACAATAGTATCTGTCATGCACTACAGGCCGGACAATAAAATTACAATCTAGTTTAACTCACATTTTGAATTTTCAGTCATGGAAATTGAAGCATATGAGCATGAATGATTGCACAAATTTACAAGAGAAATCTGCCACTGCACAAAGAAATGATATTTTACAAGGTCTAAACATTTGCTCAAACCAAGTCAGCAAAAAGTAGAAACTTAGTGGTACCTTATGAGCTGGTTCTTAGTTTGATGTTTTGGATTCCTTCATAGCTTTCATTTGGGGTTTTGTTACTCCGCCAGCTGCTCACTTGTCAAATTCATCTTGTTTAAAGGTTTAGAAATTTATAAAAAAGAAAATCAGTAACAATCGGGACGAATAAGCTACCTCAGAGGTTCAGAGCAAGTAATCACTATGAATTAGTATCAAATAAAAAAAGACAAATACTAAATTAAATGTCTTCCCAATCTAAATTCTCCTATTTCTCTTAAAGTTAACCCCTCTCCGATCTCCAGCTGGTAGTCTGCGCCGAGCCAGGAAATAGAGGATAATCGGATCCATCGAAATAATATTGCATATCCCAGGCCTATATAGCATATTTGATAATATTAAATGAAAGGACAGAATGCAAATTTTCATACCACATGATCGGGGATTAAGAATAAGCTCATACTGAAGCCAGGGGCTGGCAGTTCCATGAGAGCCTGTCAACAGAACATCGTGGACAAAACCATAGTCAGACAGTAAACCAAGATATTATGCTACTGATAAATAAAATCAATGAAACGATTAGAGCTTATGACCTTAATCAGTATGCAGGCTACAATCTGCATGCTCATACATTGTAATGTGGCATGCAAGTTGAGATTAGTAAGAATGCACAAAGCAATTATCCAATATATGTTGCACTGTAAATATTTATGTTCCACTGCTATATCTGACATGAAAGGTGAAATCTCAAATATGCAGATAAGTAGCTACATGCTAAACCAATTTATTTTTCAAGATACCAAAATATTTCTAGTGATATGTAGCAATAGAGACATATACCTTGCCTCAGACTAAATTAAGAACGAATCATTATTAAGACTAATGATTCTGTCTACTCAGCAATTATTTTCCACAGGCAATCCAATGCAATGAGAGTCATTATTGAATGAGAAATACCCAAAATGAGATTATGACATTCAACGATGCAGCATCAAGGAAACTGTCTTCAAAATCTTCACCCAAAATATAGACAGGTCTTTTCTTCTATTTTTTGTGCAAGTTTTTCAATAATGCTCCTCGCGACTAAAACCCTATAACAAGGGTAAAAGTGTAAGTACTTTCACCTTTCAGATAGTTGTATTTCTGCATCATCATCAAGACAGCCATTAAGGAGGGAAAAATAGAAAACGAGTGTAATAAGAGCAGTTTACTTGTCTCATAGGCTTTATGAACTGAATGTTGTGAGATCAAGAGTGTAGTAACATCACTCAAACAGCTTACTGTATCGTAGTTTTAAAATGTACAGGACATCCCATGATTTCAGGTTTATTGCTCTTTGAAAAAACGTTATTCCAAATGGGCGGTCATCAAAGCTGAAATTATATTTGATATAATGAGCTGAGGGCATCAGAACAACTACTAAAGCTTCAAGGCAGAGATGGGAGGTGGAGAGGCTCAGACTGAAGAAGATCAGTGCGTTCAACAACTGCAAGAAGTAGTTAGAACAACCACCGACAAACTGCATCAGGAGCCAACAGCAAGGCCTAGCCAGAACTGCGCACATGTTCATGCGTTCGACGACTGAGATCGTACCACAACTAAAGGAAGTGGAGGGTAATGGTCAGAACAACCACGAATATACTGACAGGCCAGAGGAAATCAGAGCATTCCAAAGAAACATAAACGTTTTGGTGATACTACTGCTATTCCCAGGCATAAATGATGCCTTATTGCCCATTTATCCTTACAAGATTTGTCCTTAACATACTTATCATATAATTATGCCTGCACCCCTGGATATGAAATATTCACTACTTTTATCTCTGGAGCTCGTAGGTTATGCATTTCTACAATTAGTGTACTATTTGTAGTACGGTTTTTGTGGCACTTCTATATTTTTTCCACTCAACGGGGCTAGTTACAAGGCACTCATAGTTACAAGGCATGTTAATCAGAGGACACCACTTCCCACAAATAAGGTATTGGCCTTGCCACATTGGCATATTTTTAGTAGTAGAGATTCTTCAGCTGAACATGTTGATCAACATATCCAAAATATAGCCTTACATCATTTTTAGATCTTGACTTGATTAATTTTTTATTCAGAACTAAGCAGGGAAAGTATGTAAGACAATAATAAAGAACCATTTCAGGATAGAGAGAAGGTCTAAGCATGCATAGCATCCTAGTCATAAAGGGAAGAAATGAAGCAGTAATCACTTATTTTCTATTTTGAACAGCATATGAATCAAGTCAGAAACTAATGTGAATCATCTAGAGGATTTAAAATATATGCTAGCTACCTATTAATAAAATGCTTATATAACCTTTAGCTATGTATTTCCGAAGTCCTAACAAAACAATGTTCTTATAAACTTTTATCCTGATATTACTGATCCTAGGTTTGGGGCTTTAGGCGTTAAGCAAGGTTAATTAAATAGGATCAGGCATTAATATCTTTTTTTTTCTCGAATAGGCCTTGGTACCCTCCCCTTGTTCAGTGGCGCCTGATGCTACAGACCTACAGTTCATGGGGCGAGACCACAACGATCAGCTTGGCCCTCTCCAAGGAAGAAAGTGAACAGGGAAGAAAGTTGCAGTCCAGGAAAGGTAACAGTTGGATGTAAACTCCTAAGAATTTTGTGATTTCCTTTTCAAATGCTCTAACCTGTCTACATAAAATTTACCCATGGAACTACCAGCAGAACAATGTTCACATTAATGAGACCATATCATGCTTGCAAACCAGGAAGCATTTTATGGATACAGTCCTAAAGTAACAGAAAATAGAACCAGTTAAACTTGGTGCTACTGTGTACAGAAAATATGTTTGTCCTTTTGATGTTGGAATGATTCAGATAATGCGAAATCAGATGTACATGTACGAAATGGAGCCGTGAATTAGAAAGAAAATGCAGCAATGGAACAAAAGTCAGTGCAGCAATAGTTAGATGCAGGTAAAGCTTATTTTCAGTTATATGCACATGTAAAACACTGGCACAACATCCATCAGTGGCGCGGCAACTATTCTATGAGTTTCTAGTAGCCATTGATATCCGGCTAGAATTCAGTCTGGATATTTGAAAACTTAAATAAGCTGCAACTGTATGTGCAGTAATTTGTTCTTTAGTTTCAGATGTTATGATTGGTTCACATTCCAGGAATAAAGAAATGTTCCCATAGCTAAGTTTCACACTGCAACTAAGCAGACCACAACAACCAATCATGAATTGGGTAGCCATAAAATAGGATTAAGTCTTTAATAACTCAATAAAAACATGTGTTCCATTTATTGTTTTACAAAAGCCTACCTTTTATAAAAAACAACAACAGTCACAATAGATTACAAACTTAACTTCCCTAATAAGGGTGGGGAGACCAGTTACATATTGAAAATGCAAAGAAAAGGAGAGCATAGAAAGTTTACCTCTAATTTGTAAAGCTCTCATCAATTCTCTCAAAGCATTTTGCTTCTTTATCTTGCTTATAGGCCTTGAGCTACTCCGGAGATTAACTGAAACATCCAAATCACCTGACTTTGCATAAAGGTTTGATACAAAGGATCTAAAAGGTTTGACAACAGCACCTGTTTATTAAGTAGAAAAATCAAATAAGTAATATTCAAATTGTACGGTCTTAGCTTCTCTAACTAATATTTACCATAACAGAATTTTCTAGAAGCATTAAATGTCATCGTTCTATCCAAATACACCTTAATATGTAAGATATGCATGTATAATAAATATCATGCTATTACCAGGCTTACAATGTCAAAAACTAAGGTGAATCATCCGGAGGATTAAAAATGTATGCTAGCTATCTATTAATAAAATGCATGCATAACCTTTAGCTATGTATTTGCAAAGTTCTCAGCTGATTTAAAAGAAAAGGAAGGAACTTAACACTGCATTTAGGCCCCCTAGAATACTTTATCTTTCATACTAAGAACAATCTACTACCTAACTAAATGAAATGAAATGCAGGTGCCTTCTAATGAAATCCAACAGCTCACTCGTGCCTGCCGGAAGGTACCTGCAGTGTCATGGTATAAGGAGATCCGTTTTAGAAGCTCTTCTCTGCTAATGAAAGGACAACCATGACGGTAAACTAACAAGTAGATCATTCAAGTTTACCAATTAACGTGTTAGGTGTTGACCGCTTTTACTAACAAGTAGATCATACAAATCCGAGTGTTAGAAAAAACATTTTACTTCACAATACAACACTGATTTTGCCAATCAATCAAGTGGACAGTCTCCGCTAGAAGAAATATGTGACCAATGTCATCAATCGTTCATCAATAACCTTCACCATTAGCTCTTTTTCAAGAATTCCGACACCCACTAAATAAATCTAATAGATCGAAGCAGTTCACGTTATCAAGTGAGAGATACATTTCTTCTTTGAATTACAACCATGCAGTCCTGAAGTAACAAAGATGAATAAAATCCAGTGTACAATCCCACGACCTAGTGAAATTCTAGTAAGGCCAGAGCATAGAACCAATATCCCTGACATCAGCCAAATATGTGATATACAGAATCCAAGAGGCTACATAAATCAGCGACCAACAGAAACAGTTAGTGATCACGCCCCAATGATTCCCCAATAACTAAGCCAGCATAGCACTCCCATTTTAGCAGCATGTTTTTTAGGCTTTTAGCACATTTATAAACTTAATAATTTTCACAAGAACAACAGGAGCATATCTAGAGGAGGACCCTTCTTTGCAGTTGGTTGAATCACCACACGCGACCAAATTTGCAGGCGATGCAGCAGTAGAATGGTGAGACAGCAGCAGAGAGCTCTACAAGATCCCGTTTGCTGTCCGAACCGAACCTACCACAACCCACAGCATCTGGACAAGGTTACTCGCAGTCAAAGTTAATTCAAATTCTCGGCCCCCAAACCGCTACTATTCACCGCGCGTATTCAGATCCAGAGCTGAGAAATCACCAGTCGGCGGCACCGAGCAGAAGCTACCGCACAGATCGAGCAAACAGGCCACTACCCGCCGACCATTTGCCGCGTACATACAGAAGAACGAGACTGAGATCTCGCACACAATGCGGGAGGGGAGGCGCTCACCTCCGAAGTCGTCACCCCCCGGATCCAGGCCCTCCACGCAACCGCCCCGCCTCGCGAACGGCGGGAGCCAGAACACCACCGACAGCAGCACTGCTAGGAGTCGAGAAGAGTGGCTTACCCGTGGCGGATATGGGGAGGCGACGCCGCGACGATGGACGTGACGGCTCAGCCCCGGCAAGATGGGCGACGCAGACGCGGTATTGTGCCTCGGCGGCCGCGGGCTGGGGTTGACGGGCGGTCGCGGTGCTGAGCCCGGGCGAGATATACGGCGGTGGCGGCGGCTGGGGTTGGCAGGCGAGCCCGGGCGAAGATAGGCGGTGGCGCACGGCGGTGTGGTCACGGGAGGAGGCGGTGCTTGGGTCGATGGTGATCTGTGAGGAAGCTACCGCACAGATCGAGCAATCACCAGTGTGGCGGCGCACGGCGTGGCGGTCACGGGAGGAGGCGGTGCTCGGTTCGATGGGGACTGGGCGGCGACAACCCTAAGGGTAAAAATGGAAATGCGTGGGAGGGGGGCGCGAGGGAGCGATCGGAGGGGGTTCGCGGTTGTCCACCGTGGTCGTCCGAGCGCAAAATGACGTACCAATTTTTTCTCGTAGCTTCATTCTTTTTAGGAGTAGAGATTTTTCAAAATTGTTATAGAGGGTAATTTGACCTGTTTTGCAAAGTTCGGGGGTGATACAGACCGTTTCATAGGTTGGGGGTTATGTAATCCAACCCCCATAGGTGAGGGGGTGATATAGACTTTTTCCAAAGTTAGTGGCATGGTGTTCTAGATTAACATTAGGATGCTTTTAATACTAGGATAAATTACAGATTCATTCTTTTGGTGCTATCTAACAGTTGTGACGGCGGCAAAGTTTTAACACTTATGATGGTGGCAAATTTTAGATTAACTTTATTCGAACAAGTGAGTATATTTTTAACTAATTTTTATGTTTGTGTGAGTTCAACTCTTTACTTGTACATCTGTTTGGATTGAAAAGAGACTTGATGCAAATAGAAGGTTAGTTAATTCACATAATAGATATCAGAAGTGTTTGACATCCTAAGTTACATATAGGTAGGGTTAAAGTTTTTACACAAATATTAGAAAGTTTTGTTAAATCACATTGAAAGTTTTTACTACACACACATGATCTCCATGTATATAATGTTCGAATTAAAAAAAGGTAGACAAAAGTTCTTTATATGCAATGTTTTTCGAAATTCATTTAGTTTTACCATTGAGTCACACTTCTTTCTTGTTTTTTTTTGCAGAATATCATGTTGCAATCATGCCCATGTATCATTCAGAAAATGGACAAGCGGAAATCTTGCTCATCTCTCATACAGAAAAGTGGACAAGCAATTGTCTTTATGTTTAATAACATAGCTTAAATTTTAATATAAACGAGTTTTGTATGGTTTATTTTGGTACCTACAGCTTCTATTTTTGTTCGAATGAGCTCTTTCTCCCTAAACGCACATGATAAATGATTAAACTATAAACTCCACAAAAATTAAATAGCTACTTTCACATTCATATGTATGTGAAACAATTCCCCCGCCCATTTACTCACCCACGCACCTGTTGTCTCGAAAGAGAAAAAAATAAACCTAAGACAAGTATGATTCACGGGTTGAAAGGGAAATAAAATAAGCTAGAAACACATTATGATTCACATCACGGGTCAAAAGGAATTGGAAAAAAACCATCATGTAGTTTCCGGACCACCTGGGTGGAACTCCCAACAATAGTTGCGTTGGATGGGTTGACCGCTGGGAACGCTCCCGCGTTGCTACTGGCGCATGTTCGCTGCTATGATACCGCAACGCACGCGCGCCCAATAGCGGCTCCGCGACCGCGCTTCAACGAGTCCGCACTCCGCAGTCGCGCGCGAGCTGAAGTCACAGTTCGCGGTTCGCGACCTGTAGGTTTTCCCACCCAACACGCGACAGGCCACTGCAGGGGTGGACGGGTGGCAGCAGAGCCGGCCGGTCGGCCGGCCGGGTGTCGCGCGCGGACGCTAGCTGCCGTTGCCGGGGGCTCCATCGTCGTCATTCGTCAGGGCGTTTACTTCAGCGCCAAGTGTGGGGCGGCCGCGCCGCCGTCGTGCGCGTCTCCATGATCCACGCGAAGTTGACCTAATCGTCAGGACAGATCTTCCCGCAGGCCGGACCACCGGGCCGGCCGGCGGCCAGCCATGCATCTGGCCGAGAGCAGAGAGCGCGCGCGCGGCCATTATCGTCTCGTGGACCTTGCTGATGTTAGTGCGTTTTCAATGTAGAGCGTATAGTAGTATATGTTCGTCAGACTAATTTGTTGACCTGGTCGATTCCTAATAAGGTCGAGACGGAGACGAAGAGGTACGACTACCATAAGTTCCGACGTTCGATTTCTCAATGATTTAGGCGACCATTCCTGGGCGCCTGGTTAGGCCAGGTTGCACTTGCACCTATATAAATACATACACATCATGACCCTGCAACTGCATGCAAAGCCATATCAGCCATGTCCTGGTCTCTCGGGAACGCTGTGTTTCGTGCCGGCAGGCGGCTACGTGTTAAATAGTCCGAGGAACATCCCCTCGGGTGGAGAATACATCAAGATGCGGCGGCGGCCAGCTAGGGGTTGTTACAACAACCAAATCTCAACTCCCTGCTGGCCATCCAACCAATATACACGCATACAACTTGTATTACAAGAGATTACAACTCTAGTTTATCTAATACTCCTCCTCAATCACAACCGCCTAAGGTTGAGATTGTGCTTGAAATTTTCAAGCTGTTGTACCATGATTGCCTTGGTGAAACCATCGGCAACTTGGTCACCTGTGGGAACAAAATCAATTTGCAGCAGCCCTCTTGTAAATCTTTCTCTGACAAAATGATAGTCTACCTCAATGTGTTTCGTTCTTGCATGGAACACTGGATTAGCAGACAAGTACTTGGCCCCCATATTATCACACCACAGTCTCGCTGTGGGAGGAACCTTAATCCCAATTTCTTTTAGCAATGTTTGTATCCACATGATCTCAGCGGTTGCATTGGCTATTGCCTTATACTCAGCCTCAGTACTCGATCTGGAAACGGTGGCTTGCTTCTTCGCACTCCAAGAGACTAAATTCGAACCCAAGAAGATTGCATAGCCTCCAGTAGACCTTCTATCATCCAAGGAGCCTGCCCAATCAGAGTCTGAGAAACCACTAATCAACAAAGAGTTACACTGTCCTGCCTCACATATCTTAATATTCTCTTGATCGCCATCCAATGCAAGTATGTAGGAGCATGTAGAAACTGACAGACTTTGTTAACGACAAAAGATATGTCAGGCCTAGTGAGAGTCAAATATTGCAATGCGCCAACGACACTTCTATAATTTTTGCTGTCATTAGGACCCAACGGAACTCCTTCATAAGCAGATAATTTCTCACTTGTTGATAGTGGTGCAGTTACAGGCTTGCTAACCATATTTACCCGTTTCAGCAGATCTGAAGCATATTTGTCTTGGGAGAGCAAAATACCATCATGTACCTTGTTAACCTTTATACCAAGGAAGTAGTGAAGCTCCCCAGATCTTTCAGGGCAAAGTCTTTCTTCAAGTTTCTCAACAGCCCTTCTGTAGCTTGTTGTGTTGAACTTGCAACTATTATGTCATCAACATAGATAAGAACAAATACTGTCACACCACCTTTATTAAAATAGAAAAGGGAGGTATCTGCCTTTGATGCATGAAAACCAAGGCTCAATAACTTGGAACTAAGACGAGCATACCAGGCTCGAGGTGCCTGTTTCAAACCATATAAGGCCTTATCTAGCTTACACACAAAATCAGGCTTTGTACTATCCTCATACCGAGCGGGTTGCCTCATGTACACCTCTTCTTCCAAAATACCATGAAGGAAGGCATTTTGTACATCAAGCTGTCTCAAGCTCCATCCTTTTGAAACCGCAATGGACAGAATAGTTCTGATAGTAGCCATTTCGATACCAGGACTAAAGGTATCTTCATAATCAATACCATACCTTTGTTTAAACCCCTTAGCTACTAACCGCGCCTAGTGTTTGTCCAAAGAACCATCAACCTTCCTTTTCTCTTTATAAACCCACTCACAATCCACAATGTTACTCCCTTTCACCGGTGGAACTAAGTGCCATGTTTTATTTTTCATCAAGGCATTAAATTCTATATCCATTGCATTAATGCTTCTTCAATATTACGTGGTTCTCCAGTAGAACTAAGAAAACCATACCTGACAGTCATCATTGTATGTCTTGGGTTTTCTGATTCCATCTTGTAGTCGAGTACGTGGCCTTGTCTGTAGTACGGGCGCTGCAGCAGCTGGTGTAGCAGATGGCAACGCAATGGGAGAAGAACCCGGCAAAACAGTAGCTCCAGCTCCTCCTGGTGCAGAAGACCCCCCCGGACCCGGCAGTGGTGTAGAAGATCCGGGTGGGTCTGTCGCCGGGACAGCCGACGAGCCCGAGGTAGATGCTGTCGGGGCAGAGAGAGAGAGAGAGCAGGCGCCGGCTGCGATGTTGAGTCCCCGTGGGCTGACAGCGACGTGTCGGGCAGCACCGACGGCGGGGCGGAGGCAGCTAGTGGCGTGGCGCTGCGAGGATGGAGCGCTGGGGAGGAGGCGGGCGCCGAGGCGGATCACCCGGCTGACACCCCTGTCAGTGCAGATCCCGCGGGAGATCGGCGCGGAAAGAGAGGCGGATGCGCCCCGGATCCCGTGCCGGTGTTGTATTCTTCCCCTGCATGTGATAACAAATCTGTTTCTGCACCAAAATTGTTAGAATTTTCTCCATTAGACACATGATCATCTACAAATTCGTCCCCAGAGGAAGGATTTTGCAAGGAGGGTGGTAGAAGAAGGATTTCTGAGCAAAGACGAGCTCCTGCATTGCTGTGTAAACGAGAGAACGGAAAAATGTCCTCATCAAATATAACATCCCGAGAGATATAAATTCTACCAGAAGAGATATCCAGACACTTAAACCCTTTATGCAGGTTACTGTAGCCAAGAAAGACACACTCCTTGGAGCGAAAGGCAAGCTTTTGCTTGTTGTGGGGATGCAAATTCGGCCAACAGGCACACCCAAACACACGAAGAGAGGAATAATCTGGTTGTGTATGGAATAATCTCTCAAGTGGCATGTCAAAGTTAATGACTTTACTGGGTGTGCGATTAATAAGGAAGGTGGCTGCTAGGAATGCTTCATCCCAAAACTTGAGAGGCATATGTGCATGCGCTAGAAGGGATAACCCAACTTCAACAATGTGTCTATGTTTTCGTTTTGCGGCACCATTCCGTTGGTGAGCATGTGGACATGACACAAGATGTGATATCCCAATTTTTGTGAAGAAAGAATGGAGTTTTTCATATTCACCACCCCAGTCAGATTGAACCGCAACAATTTTGCGATTAAAAAGCCTCTCAACTAAGCTTTGAAACTCTTGGAATTTCTCAAAAACTTCAGATTTATATTTGAAAGGATCTTGATGTTGCCTAGAGGGGGCGGGGGGGGGGGGGGGGGGTGAATATGCGAGTCCTGAAAAATCACGACTTAAAACAAATTTATCAGTGACCCCCGGATTCTCCAGACTTTTCTCCGGAGTTTCTGGAAAGTCCGGAATCTCCGGAGAAATCTCCGGAATCTCTGGACTGGCGCCTTCGCAGCGGAATAAGCACACTGCCCAAAACCGGTGCCACCGGTTTTGCAAATCTGGTGCCACCGGATTTGCCTGGTAGTGACTCCCCTCTTCTTCTCCTTCTTGTTTGCTAGTTTGACTTGAACTCAAACTTGGTGTATGGCTTGAGGATCAGTTCCTTGATTAATTCAGAGTGCCTGCACTTCACAAACACTAGCAACCAAGTAACTCCACCAATATGACAAAAGCAAGCAAGGATGGATATAACAAGGTAAATGCGAGGTAAACCAACAAGAGACACAAGGATTTGTTTTACCGAAGTTTGGATTCACCACCGTGTGAATCCTAGTCTCCGTTGGGTGCTTCTCCTGCTGAAGCCGGGTTGCATTCAACCCTTTTCCCGATCCACTAGATAGCTTCTTCCCTTTCGGAGGCGAAGCACGACCTTCACAAACTGTCCCACAACTCACCACACCTTGCATTAGTAGGGATGTTGTCATCAATGATGTTGCATTATCATCATTGAAGACGCCAGAATGGTCACAATTAGTCTTTTGTGACGTTTTGTGACGATTTTGGTTTGGTCACTATGGTGGCGTCACATTTGTTCATCGGTGACGAAATTGGTTTTTTCGTCATAGATGTGTCTCCAATCTGTGACGAATTTTGTGTCGTCATGGATTTGAATTCATTCTAAAACGAATTATTTTGGTCATAGATTATACCATGTTTTCATCATAATTTCACGTCTGCCGGGCTAACTGACGTCGCCGTTAACGCCGTTAATGCATTTTGTGACGATAATTTTTCGTCACAATCTTCCGTTCGCCTAGATAACGGATGGCGTCGTTGCAATAGTGTGACGATCCGGTTTCGTCACAAATGTAGTCTTGTGTTGGTCATAGGATGCCGTATGCCATGCTGGCAGATGACGAGGTTGTGACGTCATCAATGACGTGGCTGCTGAGATCATCATCTTACAACCGTCATAGATGTAATGTTTAAATCGTCACAGATTGGTATTTGGCATTGTCACGCTTTGATATAATATGGTCACTGATTTGCCAGCACTTTGGTCACAAATATAACATGTTTTGGTCACAGATTTGAAAGTAGATTGGTCACAGATACACCATGCATTTGCTCACTGGTTTGGAAATAATAATATAATAGGAATTTGCAATTGATACTATAATGGGCACACAATTCCATTAGGTTTGCATCAAGTATTCCAGTGTGCATATACAACAGATGCACACCACTAGACATTGCAAATTCAGTAAATATGTTGTTGAAACAGTACCAAGTACCATAAAAAGTTGCACACACGACCAAGTTACTAGATAGGCAAAGTGACAAAAAATAGAAAGGAAAGCTGAGCAGCAGCTATGTTGAAGTCGATGACGAAGCATTTCCCTGGAGGGAGAAGAGCTTCTTGAGGAGCAAATTGGTCTCCGCCATCTCCTTGATGTTCTTCTCTGTAAGCTTCTTGTACTCCTCCAGCTCCTTCTGTGTCCTTGCCCGGTCTTCCTCTGCATCTTGAATTTTCTTCCTGAGGTCATCCAGTTCACCTTGAACAGTTGTCGTCGCTTCAGCTGCAAGTTGCTCCCTAAGCTGACTTTCATTTGATGATACTGACTTGGAGGATGGCGGTGTTTGGAAGCCAACATTCTTCAGGAATAAGTTGGAGCTGGTCTGAGAGAGCACCTTCGACACGATTTGCACACTGGATGCCGGCATCTCACCTTCGAAACTGAGTTCGATCCTCAAAGCTTCCATTTGGGACTGAAATAGTATCAAGGTAAAAGAGTTACAAGTATTTGATGAAGAGTAACATGACAATGTTTAATAAATGCAATAAAGTAGAGGCAAGCAAAAGAACCAGATTATTGAAAACCTACTACTATGTATGCATAAAGTCCACACATGATTTATGTGAAATGGCAACTAGTAGGCATATAATCTGTGCACTTACAAGTGCCTCTCTTGCAGGGTCACTTAAGCCACGTTTGGAGCTAGTGTGGCACGTCTGGAAGGCTTCCACCGCGTCTACTTCGCAGACTGATCTAGGTTTGGTTCATCAAGGATTCTTGTTTGTTTCTGTGTAATGGAAAAATGACAGCAAAGTAGGCACAGATGAAAGGGAAAATAATTAGTTGAGTCCAAATGTGCAGGTAAGTGAACAAGGTAATGTTTTACTTACGTATGCATGTAAGTGTGCCCCATAGCAGCGAGAACCCGTAGTCTGATGATACTTGACTTTACTGCGGTGTTCCTTGTTCTTCTCACATGTTTGCTAAAAGAGGATGAACATGTTAGTTGATATCACAGGTTTAAAATAAGGGACTTTGTAAACTGATAGTGAATGTATGAATTGATGCACATACCATGTTCTTTGGATCTGACCACCTTGCAACAAGTGCCCTCCATTTGAGATCAGTCATGTAGCGAACTGGAGAAGTTGTACGAATCTGATTTGCAGGAACACCATTGAAGTATCTCTTCTTGAGTCGATAGCGTTGGTTCTTTATCGCAACACGCATCAGATCAGTCATAGCTGCCCTTGTTGGGTCATGATTTGTGTTAATGGCCAAGTGACCCTAGGCATATGATAGTTGGATATTTAGTTAGTCAAATAAGCTTAATGAACAATAGTTTCATATGGCTACAGTAATGCACTTACAACTAGCTGTCCCTCAAAGGCTTTGTAGTGTACGTCGTCTTTCTTGTAATCTTTCCAATGTGGGAGGACAGAAATACTTTCCCGAATGATGACGCCAGCCTCTCGAAGCTAATTTGGCAGCTTGAACAGGATCTTGAGGTCTTTTTTTCCTTCCTGAACAACTATGGGCAATCTCCTTCCCATAGCTTTGGTCATCCTATCTAGCTGCTTTCCAATAGTAGGTGGTCTGGGCCTCCTAGGAGCTCGCTGTGGAGGACCTACATCATAGAATTTAGATTCAGTTTTTTTATTTTAGTGATGCAAAATCAACTAAATAGATGTCAAAACTGCATGAAAAAAGAGCTTGCCTTCAGCTAGTGTGTTGTCATCGTTAGCAGTACTGCAATGTGTGCCTCAAAACCTGCATTGTCATGACCAGCTAATACACTGCCATCCTCTGATGGTGTGTTCTCATCAACAACTCGGTCCATTGGATTCCTCTCACTGGATTGTCATCATAAGGGGCTGTAGGATCCTGTACAAGAAGCCTTTTTGATGCTCTTGTTTCAGATTCAGAAGGCTGGACATCTGACTGAGTTGATGCCCTCACTCTCTTACTGTTCCTAACTCCAGGAGCCATTCTGCCAACAGATTTCTTGATCTTTGGAGAGATGATTTTGCGACTATGCGGTTGGAGAAGCTGTGGGGAAAGAAAGCTCATGTAAGTCATGTGCATTAATAATGAAAACCATATATTCAACATCATCTTAGTTTGAAAGAATTTGCATATAAATCGGAGATCAAAATGCAGATCGGAAACAATAAATTGCAATCAACTATATTAATAATAAGTACCATATAGTAAACATTTAATTCCAATGAAATCTAAGTCCTAAAGCATACTTCAGAGTAGAAATATTTAATCCTAGATTATATATTAATAATGAATACAATGTAGTAAACAAGTTGTATGTTCCAAGTATGCCCCATTCACTACTGTGAAGATAGAAGAAGCACCTTAAGTTGTGGCTGCTCATTAGATTCAATGTCTTCATCATCGTATTATCTCCTTGATCATCCTCATCAAGGAGATACTCCGATGATGATGAATCTTCGTTATCGGTTCCCTTGTTTGCCGATTTTCCCCTTCTTTTGTGCAAGGTTGAGGCAAGGATGTAATAATTTCGAAGCTAAGGTATTCAATCCAAGCTCTTCAAGCATCTTATGATTTTTCGCCACGCGTCTATCTCGGCATCGCTCATAATCGCTTATCGTAGGTTCTTTCAAGGACAAGAAATTGGGTGTATTAGAATTTTTAAAAGGCTTGAACTAATAGGTTAGAGTTAACAAAACTACATGAAAGATAGATAAGAGGTCTAAGATATGAGATAAGACCTACAACTATGTGTGGACTCCTAGATCAGAAAACCCCAGGGTATTACAGTGAATCAGAAACTGTTATAACTACATAAGTAACTATGAATATAGAATGGAGTGAACTACAATCTTCCTATCAACAAAAAATCAGGCAATATTACAGTACCAAACCGTGACATGATAATGGTCTCATGAATCAAAAAAATACATTTCAAATTGACATACATATACGACAGCATCAAAATTGTAGATCTACTCTCAGAAATATAGTTGAATTTTTTGACAGACCTGCAGGCCCGTTCCTCTTTTGCCCCCTTGTTTCCACCATTGAAACCTGCAGATGAGCGTTGGGTTAGGTCAGGGAACAAAAGGAGGTGCATGGGCAGAGAAATGTACGTGAGAGAGAGAGGGATTGGGGGGACGACGTGAATTCAAATCGGGTTATTGACGGAGCTACTCGTCGCCGGCGGCTGTGGTTAGGGTTTCGTTAATGTGACTGAGTGGTTGATGGGAAGATTTAGGTAGGTGGGGCATTGAGAGAGAGGGTCAGGTTGAGGCATCGCGGCCTGGAAACTACGAACCTGGGGTGAGGGAGCACCTCGTCGCCAGCGATGGGTGCTGTGGCGGCGGCGGCTTCTGTGGTTCCAGGAAAGGTGTCGAATAGATGGGAATAGGAAGTGGGGAGGTTTGACGAGTTGTGGGGGAGGCATGTAAATAAGTCCGCCTTTTTTTCGTGAAAGAATGGTGCCGAAAAGTTTTGGCGTAATTCCTCCCGTGTTGTCGCCGAAGCGTCAGTTACTCGAATCATATAAAACTATTTCGATTACTGAACGAACATCCTCGAGTAGCGCAGTGGTAAGGCCCATTTACTGGAACCCTTGGGTCGCTGGTTCGATTCCTATGGGGCTCAGATTTTTTTGACTTTGTTCCTTTTTTTAAACATCAGTTGCTTCTATTTCTTTATATTTTTTCGTCAACACCTCCTTGTTTACCTCCAATAACACGCTCTGATAGTTTCACATGATTTCGAGATACTTGTGATGCGCATATCTCACATGTGTAGACGTCCCTTGCATAGGCACATTGGTCGTAGTGGGGCATGTCTTCCATCGTAGCACCGTGCATCACCACTTTGGTATAATGAATTGAATATAATTTTGGCATGAATCCACACCAAATTGGTGTCTCCTTGCAAGTTTTTACATTTTTCTATCATGGTTTGCTAATTTTCACATTTATTCTTTATTAAATCATCAAAAAATTTAAGATAATAGGTAAAAATGCTATGAAAATTGCACAATTGCACGAAACCTCCTTGTTTACCTCCAATAACACGCTCTGATAGTTTCACATGATTTCGAGATACTTGTGATGCGCATATCTCACATGTGTAGACGTCCCTTGCATAGGCACATTGGTCGTAGTGGGGCATGTCTTCCATCGTAGCACCGTGCACCGCCACTTTGGTATAATGAATTGAATATAATTTTGGCATGAATCCACACCAAATTGGTGTCTCCTTGCAAGTTTTTACATTTTTCTATCATGGTTTGCTAATTTTCACATTTATTCTTTATTAAATCATCAAAAATTTAAGATAATAGGTAAAAATGCTATGAAAATTGCACAATTGCACGAAACCTCCTTGTTTACCTCCAATAACACGCTCTGATAGTTTCACATGATTTCGAGATACTTGTGATGCGCATATCTCACATGTGTAGATGTCCCTTGCATAGGCACATTGGTCTTAGTGGGGCATGTCTTCCATCGTAGCACCGTGCACCGCCACTTTGGTATAATGAATTGAATATAATTTTGGCATGAATCCACACCAAATTGGTGTCTCCTTGCAAGTTTTTACATTTTTCTATCATGGTTTGCTAATTTTCACATTTATTCTTTATTAAATCATCAAAAATTTAAGATAATAGGTAAAAATGCTATGAAAATTGCACAATTGCACGAAACCTCCTTGTTTACCTCCAATAACACGCTCTGATAGTTTCACATGATTTCGAGATACTTGTGATACGCATATCTCACATGTGTAGATGTCCCTTGCATAGGCACATTGGTCTTAGTGGGGCATGTCTTCCATCGTAGCACCGTGCACCGCCACTTTGGTATAATGAATTGAATATAATTTTGGCATGAATCCACACCAAATTGGTGTCTCCTTGCAAGTTTTTACATTTTTCTATCATGGTTTGCTAATTTTCACATTTATTCTTTATTAAATCATCAAAAATTTAAGATAATAGGTAAAAATGCTACGAAAATTGCACAATTGCACGAAACCTCCTTGTTTACCTCCAATAACACGCTCTGATAGTTTCACATGATTTCGAGATACTTGTGATGCGCATATCTCACATGTGTAGACGTCCCTTGCATAGGCACATTGGTCGTAGTGGGGCATGCCTCACATATACTCAATGTGTGCAAGGGAGACTTTATTCTAATGAGTGGGATCTTTAGTTACTCGTTCAGGAAATTATTACAGTTATATTACTGCCATTGTAGAAAACAAATGAAATAAAATGTTAATATCAAAACAAGTTAAAAATGTTTATATGAAAAGTTAAAAAAAGCTCCCATAGGGTTCGGACCCGGGAGCTGTGAACTAACAATCAGAGCGCGTTACCAATGGGCTACGAAGGTGTATCGTTGGATGTGAAGATCCATTTTATTTAACAACATAAAGAGGCGCCTTGCTGTGCAGATCTATATAGCAGTCGCCACGACGGCTTCCTCCAAATCGTCCCCAAATCGTCACGCCTCCTCGTCTTCTCCGCTTCGCCTTCCGGCACCGCTATCTCTGCCCCTTGCGCTGCCACCACCTCTGCTCCTTGCGCCGTCGCAGTCGCCGGCGATTGGAAGATGACGAAGGCGGTGAAGAACCGGGAGCAGTCGAAGCGTGCGAGTAACCAGAAGCGGGACCCGAGGACCGGGAGGTTCACCCGCGCTTCCCATGGCGTGGTGGTGCGCCGAGCCTCCGCCGCCTCCACCGACGTCGTTCCTGACGTTCCACCAGGCTTCGAAAGGATCGCTCCCAATCTGAAGCGCGCCGGGGGATCAGCATTCCCATCTGCAAAACCTAAGGTTGAATTTCTCACCCTGTCACTGTTTAGGGGTTTTTTAATTCAATCAGTAGATGTTCATGATTTTTAAGTTCAATTACTAACTAATTTTGCATTTCCCTAATTTGCTTGATTTTTGTACTAATCTGCGCCACTAGATATATGCATGCCCTTAGAATCTTGAGGGGATTTTCAATTAAGCTTGGGAGGGGGGTTTCAGTTCAATCCTATTTTCCTTGAATGTAGTACTAACTTATGTGCCACTGGAAAATTGTGGTTTGTAATTTGAGCAGTATGGTTTACAATGCACTGGATATATATACATACATACATGCCCTTAGAATAAATTGATTGCTCTTGGTCAGAAATTGTGCTATTTTTAGATATCCATATGCTGATGGACATATATATGCTATTTTCAGATATCCATATGCTTAAATTATGCTATTTACAGATATCCATATGCTCAAATTTACTCAGTGACTATAAATGGCATATCATTAAATTTTTGTAGATGAACTACTCAGTGACTATATATGGCATATATTTTAATTTTGACTGGATTCTTTAAATCTTTTTTAGTTGGAGTACTCACTTTCTACATATGTGTTGTTAAATCTTCACACTTAAACTGGCATAACTGAATGCACTTAATTTTCGTCAGCACTAGATGCAAATGAATTGTGATTCACTTAATTTTCAGGCCACCGCACGCGGGGGACTCTCCACCAAGGCCGCAGAGCGCGCTCTGAGAGTCAGCGAGCGCCACAGGAAGAAGGTCTGCATGAAAACCCGGTACCTAGTGAGTGCTTCTAGTAGTGCTGGCACTGCTGAGTCTACAACTGAAGAATCAAGCGGGGAAACTTATGTGAACCCAGTGCAGCAGCTGAAAGGGAAGGAAAAGAACGTGAGTTTACTGTTGTTGACGGTTTTGAGATAATCTGATTTGAGATCATTTAGGCCTTAACAGTGCTCATTTTCATAACAGCTGGACTTCTGGGAGTTACAGAAGGAGCTGGGGACATCGCAGGAGAACGTGATGTTGCTGGAGGTTCAGCTGAACAGGGAGAAGAACAGGTACACCAGACTCAAGGCTGCTCCCAAAGCTGCTGCTGACAAGGCGAAGAAGAAGATGAAGTGCATTCCAGAAGAGTGATGGTTAAATGTCAAAGCTGTTGATGTCTGCAATCTTTTGAAAGTTTGGCTAATCTATATAGCCATGTGATGAAACTAGTAGAACTGCATGACTGTCAAGAATGAACCTATATGGTTGCATGCTTTTACTTTTGTGAGTGATGGAAGACATTAACTTAGTTGTGTCGTAGCAGACTGGAAGGCAAGAAGATTTTGTGCCTTGCTTGCTTTAGCTTGTAAATACATATGGTCAGTGCAATGTGCCTAGTTAGTAGTGCCTTATGTGGCAACAAGACAAGTAACTTTCATCTGCTGGCATGTACATGCCCTATAAATATTTGGTAACGGCACGTTAAAGTATCATTTATGGTAGTCAATCTGGTGTACTTTTTTATTGATATAACAGTAATCACCAATCTATATTATTGTAACATGTCATCTTCATGTGGAGACATATATGGTTTGGAAAAACATATATTCAAACTAGTAATCTTCATCTTCGTCATCTGGAGACATGTCATCGTTGTTATCGTTGGCATCGTCACTACAGTATTGCAGCACTGTCTCATCCTCCTCCTCCCCCTCGCTATCGATATCAATAATTGCAGCTTCCTTCTTGTTTCTTATTAATTCTTGCAAATTGCCTTCAATTATAGTGGCTTCCCCACCTTGAATATTTGGTAATGGCACGTCGACGCCACCTTCTTGCACCACATGCTCAGTATCAGAATGGTAATCGTCCTGATGCACATCATGGCTGCCCTCATCTTTTTCTGCCACATCATAAATGTTTCTATGTTCAAACTTCTGCACAACTCGCCAATCTTTACCTAAAGATGTGTCTTGAATGTAAAATATTTTTTCACTTGAGAAGATAGGATGAAAGGATCTGTCTTGTACCATAATGACTGCACATTGATGGATTTGAAATGTCCGTCATCTTGAAGGCCTTTCCCCCTGCCTTCTTGGTTGTACCAATTGCATCGAAATATAACCACAGTTCGACAAACTTGAAGATTCGAGTTATACAACAACTCAATCACCTCTTGAAGTTCTCCATAAAAATCTATAATGTTGTTATTATGTTCACCTGGAGTCATGACACCACTATTTTGTGTCTGCAGGAATTTTTCGCGATCCGCTGTGCTATACCGAACACCATTAATCTTGCAAGCTGCAGAAAACTTAACTCGTAGACATGGTCCACAAGACAGTGCCCACAATCCTTCGCTAACCGACCCTGGATTCACCTTGCGTTGGTGCTCAATCTATTGCAACAAAAATAATCATTAGCAAAAATACGTATCCACTTAATATCTAAATAGTTGTAGTTACTAATGTGGTGCCTGAACCACTTGGCAAATCCTTGTTCAACCATTTTGTCAACATTATTTTGTTGTGCACCTTGCTGCAATGACTCGTCTCTGTACAACCCGCAAAGACAAGATTATTTAAATTAAATTTTAAAAAATTAAGTAACAAATCAGCAAGTCTTAAAAATCATACTTACTCCTTATATTCATCGGCCTTCTTCACAATTATGTAGCACATACCAAACTAACTTATCCATTACATCATCTTCAATGTCTTGGACCCTATTGCCTCCAACAAGAGTAACACCATGCTTGAAAAACGAGAGATGTCATCGAGCAATGGTACCTCTCCACCACTATCATCCCCCGAGTTGAATCTAGTGTCCATATCCTCCATGTACCTAGAACAAAATGTCAAGGTGTCACTTGCCACATATGCCTCAAAGCAATTGATCCTTCGGCTGCGCCCCGTTCCTTACAAAATTCTTCAAAGTGCCCGGGCGTCTTTCTATTGGGTACATCCAGCCGTATTGAACAGGACCTACTTAGCAGTGCCTTGTCAGGTAGATGGACACACAAGTGAACCATGACATCAAAGAAGGCAGGGGGAAAGATTTTCTCAAGCTTGCATAAGATCAATGGAATCTGTTCTTTCAGCCATTTGACAACATCAATCCTTATATTTCTACTGCATAGCTCCCTAAAAAGGTCCCGAGCTCAGCTATTGCTTCATACACATCCTTCGGCACCAATCCTGTTAGTCCAGCAGGAATGATTCTTTGAAGGAGTATGTGGCAAGAATGTGTCTTGAGCTTTCCAACCATCCTCGCACCATATTCACTTATGTACCTTGCTAGGTTAGCAGCATATCCATCAGGAAACTTGATACCTCTGAGAAACTTGCAAAACTCGACCCTTTGCTGCTTCCCCAACACATAAGGAGCGGGTGGAGCACTTACTGAGTTGTTCCCTTTCTCCTGTAAGTGCAAATGGTGTCTGATGCCCATATCATACAAATCTAGCCTAGCATTATGTGTGTCCTTGGTCTTTCCAGGCACATTGAGTAATGTGCATAGACTGTTTTCACACACGTTTTTCTCTATGTGCATGACATCAAGATTATATGGAAGCTTCAATTGTATCCAATAAGGCAACCTCCACAACACAGATTTGCGGCTATAAATCTTTGGACCCACATCACACTTCCTTTTTCTTCCAGTGTTTTGAGTTTCATTCACTGCCTTCCTTGGCCTGACATCTCTCACCTTATCGAGCTCATCTAGGACCTCACCCAAAGTGAACTTTTCTAGTGCATCTCGGTTTTCACGCTTACCATCGAAAGCCAAGCTTCTCCACCATACATGTGACTTTGGAAGGTATCGACGATGTCCAATGTAACATATCTTATTCCTTATTGACCGAGACAGAGGATCCTTGTCGCAGTAAATACATGCATAATACCCTTTTGTTGTTCGGCCAGACAGCATGCTCAACGTAGGGTAATCATGTATACACCATAGCACAGCAGCACGAAGGTCAAACTTCCTACCAGTACATGCATCATAGGTACTTACACCCTTCCATAGCTCTAGCAGTTCTTCAATTAAGGGCTCAAGGAACACATCAAAATCATTTCCGGGAGATTTTGGCCCTGGGATGAGTAAAGACATAAAGCAATTTGCAGGATTAACACATTCCCAGGGTGGGAGATTCGGTGGAGTCGAAGCACCGGCCACATCTGTATCGGGTACTCATGTTGCCAAATGGATTGAACCCATCCGTAGCTAAAACAAGCCTCAAGTTCCTTGGATCGGATGCAAAGGATTTTTCCTTCTCGTCAAAGTACTTCCATGCTTCCCCATCAGCTGGATGGCTCATTACATTCTCCACTGGCGTCCTTACTTTCATGTGCCATCGAGTTTCCTCAGAAGTACGCTTTGAAGCATATATATTCTCTTCAACCTTGGCAACAGTGGAAAATGCCTCAGTACCTTATGTGGAACCTGCTTGGTCCCAGTTTCATCTTTCCATCTAGACTCCTTGCATACTGGGCACACATTCAACTTCGCATACTTGGTTGTTTTTGAATCCCAAAACAACACACAATTATTCTTGCACACATGTATGTTTTCGTATTCAAGGCCCAACTCTCGAAGGTATTTCTTCGCCTCATCATAAGAATTTGGCAACTCACTCTTAGGGTATCCTGATGAGATCAAGTTCATCATCGTTGAAAATCCTGCATTGCTGATTCGATAACGAGACTTGATATACAACATCCTCACCATAAAAGAGAATTTGGAATGCCTAGATCCGGGCTAAGTGCCTTCTTCGCATCCTCAAGTACTCTTGCAAACCTTGGTCGTTCTCCATCAACCTCTCGCTTGAGCATACGGATCTCCAATCATCTCTCGGTACTCCAAGATCCTCATCAAGATGACCATCATCGTCCACATCCACATGTATCCCATAGTCATGATCACCTTCCACATCCTGCCGCTCCGTATTCCGAACTTCAGGCACTATCGCAGTGCTCCCCATGATGAATCCACACTCGGTATATGTAGGCGACATTCCAAAAATGTGTATGTGGTTTTCAACATCATGTTGGGGTCGCACCCTTTGATTCGGACAATTGCGGCAAGGACAACACATCTCGATGTCTTGTGCGTATCTTGCTCTAACAAATTCCATAAACTCTTCAACTCCTTTCAAATATGCAGGTGTGAATTGTTTCCCAAATATCCGGCTTCTATCCATCGTCTTCAAAAACATAACAATTAATTTAAAAATACCCAAACGAGAGATTAAACTTAACACAATACAAAAAAGTGCAAATTACAACAAGTAATTGATAAACAAAACTTTGCATCTTAGTTTGAGGATCAAGAAATTCAATACACTGATGCACATACGAATTAAACTTTCAAACCCATCTGCATATCTCTCCAAGTTATTCAAACATGAAAAACATCCAACTTTTGCAACCGATGCCGCCCTTCTGATCACGCCGGACGCCGGTCTGTCGCCTCTGCCCTTGTCTCGCGCGCTCGACGCCGCCAGCGATAGTGCACCTGTCGCCGCCCCCTTTCACGTACGGGAACAGGCAACCTCAACAAAAAATGAATCGTATTGGGACTCTACACAATCACGAACTGGATCGGCCCATTAACATGTCACGATGTGGCCCCAATTTCAATTATTATGTACAAATAGATACAATGCAAACTCTAAACAACTTACAACGAGTAGTCCAGTGGTACATCTATTACTTGCGAACCCTCTGGTCCCTGGTTCGAATCTCCACAGGAGCACTTTTTTGCCATTTACAATTAATGATAGTTAAGTGCAGAAAAATGGGCCTAATCAGGTGTGGAGAAAGTGGGCCGACTACCATATTTTTCCCACGTGCCCACGCCGTCAAGTACAAACCTAACTTGTGACCAATTTGTTTCATCATTAATTGTGCGAGATGATGCAAATAAATTATGACGATATCAAATATAATTTGTGACCAAACCATTTCATCATAACCATACGCCGTACCAAAACATAATCTACGACGTATTCCTTTTGATGTTTTGTGACGAAAAATTCATTTTCGACATTATTCTTTCATTCAAATCATTGTCACTTGCAACTTATGACGAAAACAGACATTTCGTCATGGAATACATACCATTCTGTGACCAAAATTAGCAGCGTCACAAGCAAAATGTCACAAATGATCATATTCCTACTAGTGTTGGGAGCTTGTGGGTGACGCCTAGCCGTCTAGGAGGCAATCCTCCAAGAGTAATAAACGCTTCACACGAGCTTGACGACGTCCAATAGTGCTCAAGGTATTCAAGTGCTCTTGAAATTGCTCACACGGGTTTCTCTCTACCACCCAACTCACTAGATCAATCAAAGATCGAACAACCTCATAAAGAGGGGTTGGGGAGAGCTAAAATGGCTTTTGCTTAGCAAGGAATAGCAAGGAAGCACTTTAGCAACCTCAGGAACAGCAGCTTGCAACAGTAGAGGTTGAAGGGTATAAATACCCGACTCCCCAAAAACTAGCCATTGGAATTAAAACCCGGAATCTCCGGGAAAAACTCCGGATACTCCGGACTTCCCAAAACTAGCCGTTGCAAACTTCAGTGAAAACCAGTGCCACCGAGTTCCCAAACTCGGTGCCACCGAGTTTTCAAAAACTAGCCGTTGGGTCGGCGGACACAAAACCGGTGCCACCGGTTTCTCAAAACCGATGCCACCGGGTTTGACACAGGGTCAAACCCGAAGGCGTGTACGTGTGGTTTTTGTGTCTCTCTCAACTCACATGGGTTACTTGAGCACTGAGACATTATCAAAACTCCTTGTGATGCATCCCTCTTGATAGTACGGCGTACCTATACTCAAGATCAAATATAAATGCAATAATAGAACTCTTGAGCTTCTTCTTCAAGAATAGCCATACTTGATCAGTATATCCTCATGAGAGATCCACCCATCAATGTCTCATTGATTTGAGCACTTCTACCTTGAGCTAATGACTTTGATCTTTATATAAGAATGAAACCCAATTCTTGATTAAGTCACCCTTCACATGACTCAATGAATATGTAATGCTTCTTCATTGCTTCACTCGGTTAGGCTCGACTTGATACCTTGAAACTTTCCAAGCTATAGCCACTTCACCATAGCCAAGCACATGGTCCAAGTCACTACTCGGCCAACCTTAGCTTAGTACCTCATTGCTAATCCCCTGCTTGATTTCTTTATTCATTCGTTGCCAATTTGAGTGAAACTTTGATTCAACATCAAGAGTGGAATTCTATTGAGATCATGCCTTCTTTTAATTTAAATATCCCTTTTTATTGTAACAAGCTTCTTCCTTCAATAAGAGGCCATCCAATGTTCCAAAATCAATATGCCTCTTTCGTATCCTTCATTAGCTTGTCATATACCATCTATATGCTTCATGGGAACACACATATTAAATATCATGACATTCATCATTGAGTTAAGCCATTTCACAATATGAGGCTAAAACCATGCCTCAACTTATCTTGTATACACATAGCTTGTTTTCACCATGTAGATAACCAATGTCATATATTATGCCTTGTCAACCTGCTCACATGCTTAACAAGGACATTAGATCTTTAATCTAGTTGTCAATCAATACACCAAAACCCACTAAGGGCCTAGATGTCTTTCAATCTTCCCCTTTTTGGTGATTGATGACAACCTCGATTAAAGCTTACAAAAGATATTCAATAAAGATTAAAAACTCAGATTTAGGTTGAGCTCCCCCTTAATATGTGCTATGAGTAGAATTCATAAAAATTGGCTTTAAATGCCATTTTGCACATTTTCAAGAAAACATGGAGCTCCCCCTAAATCTTAGCAACAGTGGGGTGCAAAACAAGTGTGTGAACATTTAAACCGTGATGCATGCAATAAATAAGCACTCCAACACATAGAGCAAGAAAAGGCAGTGCTGTCTGGCCAAACTCGGTGCCACTGAGTTGCCAAACTCGGTGCCACCGGTTTTGCCCAGGCAACCCTGTCAAAAAGCAATACATCACTCATAAAGTAACACTAACATGCAATTGAGTCTTAATAAGCATTAAAAGGTTCACCACATATTTTAGCACACATAACAAAAGTCCTCAAGTCCAATTGAAGCTAGGAGAATTTTATTACAAGGGCCTGCTGCATACAACAGCCAAAACCGGTGCCACCGGTTCTAGAAACTCGGTGCCACCAAGTTTGCCTGACATAAGGGATACTGAGAACTGACTGGGCCCCCCCAAACCAGTGCCACCGAGATCTGGAAATTGGTTCCACCGGATTTGTGCAGACAGGGCAGATGCAGAACAGAGCAACAAGCTTTCAATTGACACTTCTCTCCCCCTTTGTCATTAATCACCAATGAAGGTCTTGGGGGTCTTGGACAGCTGCTCATGGTTCTTATTCATCATCATCTTGAGACGGTGGCACAAATTGGCTTGGAGGCACAAAAGATGGTGGTGGTGGAAACGGAGGAAGATGAGAAGCCATTCCCTCATATGGGTTCACCGAGCCAAAAAGACTGCCATAGTAGTATCCACCAACAGTGCTTGAACTTCCTTGTGCATTAGGATCCACGGGAGGCATGCTAGAGGATGTGCCTTGGCCTTTTGTGCCCATGAAAGGAGCCTCTGAATAAGACGATCGAGCACTATACACTCCTCCGAAGGTGGGATTGTAGTATGAGTTTCCATAAGCTCTATCTCAATAGTCCTTGTTGGTTGCCGGGTCAACTTGTTGTGATCTTTCCCAAATGCTCTCAAAGGTCTCCGACTCACTCTCTTCCTCATCGGATGGTGCATGTGGTATGGGAGGCCTATTTGTGGGAGAGAGTTTTTCATACATAAGTCTTATCATCCTTGAATCCCTCTTCCTAAGTTGTCTCTCCTTGTGAACCGCATCATTTGCTTTCATGTAAGACCCACACCAAAAGTTGAACAATTTTCTAAGTGGGGAAGGGGGCTTTTGCACTTGTTGTTGCCCACGTCCACGCCCTCGACCATGTGAAGGCCTTTCTGCCCTAGATGGTGCAGCAGCTGCAGTGGGTTGTTCGGGGGCTTCTTGGCCTCCAATATTTCCCTGAGCCCTTGCCAAATCAGCTAGTGATGGTCCCACAACATCATTCTTCAAGTGGAAGGGCTTATGCTCATGATCATAGACAAATGTGTAGTTAGTGATAGCCTCAATGACATGCATGAGATAAGGAGCATATCCACAACTCTTTTGTGGCAAGCCAGAGATGGAATGAATTCCTCCCAAATGTAGTCCACAACACTGAATTCCGGATCACTAGGACACATGTGTTTCAACAAATCTCTTCCATAGTTTGACACATTTGATTGGTCCCTGTTGACGGTGAAATTCCGTTAACCTAGCCATGAGTTGACCTTCGGTGTTGGCATAAGTTTTATACCTTATCCATTGGTACTAACCCCCGTGGTATAACAAGTTCACTTGTGCATGTCAGATTTGGAGTTTAGTGTTTATGCAGGGTTTTAGCGTTGAAAGCAAGACTTCTGGGATAAGTTCATTAAGCACCTCAGGACAAGACCTTGAAGCCCGGTAGAAGTCAAGCAATGAAGTGAACACGACTCCAGGAAGCCCAAGGACCCAACCTGAGAAGATGGAAAACTCCGAGGACCTAGCCAGAAAAGTGCCGAATCTTGTGAGACAAGGAGCTGCATCCAATTCGGAGAGAAACTGACGACAAGGGCCCACACGTAGAAGGGGGAGGATCTAGAAGACTCGGGAAGCAACGTCGGGCGAAGGAGGCCACGGACTGGGCCGAAGTGGGCCCAAACCGGCCGGCCCAGGCCGGCCAGCCCAGCCCATTTCGAGGCCCAGTCGGCCCCTCCTTTGACCTAGATGCATCTCGGGCTATTTATAGCCCCCTGACCGAGAGCCACGCATCAATCAATTCGTCATCCGCCGCCGAGGAGCAGAGAAGCTTGAGGGACACCATCTCGGAGATGAGGGTCGTGCTAGTTGTCTAGGGTCTCCCTAGCCGATGTGGGAACCTTGCATGGAAGACCACGTCGGAGCTCCGGAGCAAGGATCAAGATCGAGGTAGGATCCCGGTGGTGATCTTGTTCATGTAATCATTCATGGTGAAGTCTTTAAGGGAATCCGATTTCTAGCGATCAAGTGCCTTCTCGATGATTTTGTTTTCTTCTTGGTTATGCTTCTTCCCCAATCTAGTCTATAGCTAGATTACATAGGGTGCTCTTGTAGCCGCGGTGGCTAGAGGTGCACACAGTCCGACCAAGTGATTTCAACTTGTTCTTATCGAACTCGCCCTAGACTACCCGCATGAATAGGAATACGTTGTGACAGAACGAGGGTTCCGAAAGGCGGGCGTTTTCGGAATCGGATCGGAGGCCATGGTTTAAAGATGCTTTTAATGAGATTCGCTTTTCTATCTTCATCTATCTTGTTTGGAGCTACAACATAAGCATGATCTAGACTCTCTAGATCGGTTATCTCTTGCTTTCTCTTGCTACCTATTTAGTAGATTAGATTAGGTGTGTTTTCTTGATGATATCTTAGATTAGATGCAACTTGGTTCTTCAATAGATAGCTTCCCTTGCTTTACTAGATCGAATCCTTGCGTTGCACATTGTTCCACGGATTCGATACCTTGGGTTCACCACTCGAGGGAAGAAGGGTGCCTTGACTACGACGGGAGACTTGTCCGCTTGCAAGTCTAAACGAACTTTGATACAACTATTAACTGTCAACAGTCCCCTTCCCTAGGAGCAAGTGTCTTTCTAAATATGCATAGAATGGTAGCATGCCATTGACTCGACCAAAGTTCCATTCTTGTCCTGGGATATACATGAAATTCATATCTACCTTGTCCATGTCATGATCTCTATGGATCTTCATCCTTCCAAGATCTTCTTCAGCAAAACCAAGTAGATAGGCAAACTCAGTGATAGTAATACCAAACCATTTTCCCTCGGTCATCCAATGCACAATTTTGTCATTCTTCCAAGTGGTGAAGTAGCATGTGGCATAGAATTGTGCAATCACTTCATTGTTCCATGACTTGGCAAATCCCATGATGTCATAAACATTTTTCCTCTTGCATTCCCGAATAATTTCAGCAATCTTCAGATCCTTCATAACTGACAAGAATCCCCAATCAATGTATTCTGAGCGAGCAATGGGGTAGTCCTTTTTGATGATGGCACTTGCATAATAGTCTTGATGAAATTTGGTGCCAAACTGATAATCCAAGTTCCTTCCACCAACGGTCAAAGGATCCTTTTCCCTTTCCTTTCTTGCCCTCTTTGTCATACCCCTTCCCTTATAGTTAACTATGTTACGGTGCTCAGGGTCAACGAGTGGCCTCATTCTCACATTAAAGTGAGTGACAACACCACTCTCAACGGGCTGCGGTCCAAGAACTGAGATGCCTTCATACTCACCATCACTGTCATCCTCTCTGGTGCCCTGACTATGCTCATGGCTAGTTGTGCGAATGTTCTTGCCCTTTCTCTTGCGGCGAGCAGTACGCCGTAGGTGACTCAGGAGGGGATGGTTCCTGCCTGTATGGGCTCTCCTCATCATCATCACTAGAGGTTGACTCAGGCTCGGAGTCCTCAATGCGCATAGCACCTCTAGGGAGATTAATTCTTCCAGCTGCCCTTTTTGACCTTCTAGGTGGCTCTGGAACATCTTCTATAATTTCATGAGCGCTGCTTGTTCTTTCTCTTCTTCTGAACTCAAAACTTGCATTCTCCATTCTAGGTTGCCTTCTCCCATAAACCATGTCAACCCTTGGATCTGTGACAAAAAGAGATACATATGTGCCTTAGGAACAATTCTCTGCCACAAGTATATGCAATTGAATTTTATGGAGGCCATTTTGCAACTGAATCAGAGAGCCTGAACTGAAACCGGTGCCACCGAGTTGGGAAACTCGGTGCCACCGGGTTCAGTATGAACCCTAGAATCTGCCCCTGACTAGCAACCAACAAATCTTCAATCCATTGATTTTAATCTGTTATAGGACCATATAGAAGCCATTCTACCAAAGGAATCCAAGAGATAGTCCCTAGAAAAGTAGATCGGGCAAAACCAAGATATAGGGTACCTCCCGACATGGTGAAAGTGCTGCTGCAGTAAAGAAACTGAGGGGGACTCGATCCCACCGGATTGGAGGACCGGATTCTTGCCTCACTCCTTGAATCCCACGGTTGAGCCCTCAAATCGCCATGGAATCGCCCTTTCTACCCTCCTCTTTACTGTGCTGGGTCGTGGGGTGAAAGGGGTGGTGAATGGGTAACTATAGGGTGAGTCACGGGTCTTATCCTTTTACTGCTGACAGAAACCGGTGCCACCGGTTTTCAGAAACCGGTGCCACCGGGTTTCACTTGACCCATGGACTTTTGTCCATAAATTCACCTCTGCACTTCCTTTTTCATTTCGCTTTCTTTCTCTGCCTTTTATACTCATTTTTGCACAGCCCTCTGTCTCAGATATGGATTTGAGAGATTTTGATGAAATGTGAGAAATCCAAAGTTTGCAATCCCTTGAGATAAGAATGAGTAGCTTCCTTTGAACTTGAGAGAATCTTGTCATTTATGGTTAGACAACATTCAAACATGAGCAACAATAACCATAAACAACAAGACATGATCTAAAAGATCAAGACTCAAAAAGGCACACCACCTACACATGCTAGTGGATTTTTTGAAAAACTATCCTAAGTCACAAAGAGTATGCAAAGATTACTATCCAAGATAGGTCTTAGCATATTTAGCTCATTCCTCTACTAAAATTTTCAGCCACGGTTAGAAAAACAAAATTTCCAACAAAAAATTGTGAGGCATCAACTAAATATCCAAAAGCTCATCATTACCACCAAGCAACAAATCAAGGTGATGCTAGCTCCTTTTGCACACCAAAACTCACACTAGCAAAAATAGGACCTAGATGCCCAAATTAATAACTTGAATTTAGGATTCATACCTTTGCCTTCATTCTATATTTTCTCACTTAGAGAAACTCACATAAGTTAACTTGCACTTTTTAGTCTTTCAATAACTTCCTCTTGTCACTTTTGATGATAAATACCCATTGTGTGCTAAGATGATAAGAGAACACAAATATTAAAAGCACAAGCTCTAGTCTCACATTGGATGACTCTTTGAGAGTGGAAGGGAAGTAAGTCACCCAACATGAAACCTCATAGCATGGGCTAAACTCCTCAAAGATAGAGTGCACACATGGATATGTGGATGGAAGGGATATGTGCACTACCTTGGTCAATTATGTCCAAGTTAAGGAATTTAAACCATGCTATGGTGAGTAGCCAAAGATAAATGTAATCCAATCCAAAAATAAAGAGAAAGAGATACAATTACAGATATGGATTGGTGACCTCCTTGTCATGTGGCTTGCTCACAACCAACACCCTTGCCATAAGAATCATTCAAGTGAACAGTATAGATAAAATATTGAGACACCTCACACTTGAACTACACACATGAATCCTTGCAAGTGATGTTAGTACCAAGAGACACAAAATGTGAAGTGAGCTCCCCCTAAATAGGTGCATCAAGTATTTGAATCTTGAGAAGTGCACTTTTGGCTCAATTAAAGCACTAGGGTAGCAAGCTCCACATTTTGGTCAAAGTTCATAAGCAAATAAGAATATGTGGAATGAGATCAAGAGTAGCTCACAAACTATATTTGCTTAGTCTCCTTTTATTTTTAATCAAGAATAATGTGCCTTGAGGTATCTGCAAACATTTCCTCTCTAACCCTTGTTGATCCTGGGAAACTCGGTGCCACCGAGTTTATAAATCCGGTGCCACCGGATTTTCCCTGGGTTCTACAAATTTGCTTTTCTCAAGAGTTGACCATCCTTTTCTTGTTTCTTTCTTGCTCTTTTAGCTCACATAAGTTCTCCTGCATGCACAAGTCACTCAATGCTTCTAGATGAAGCGGTTAATAGCATCGAATGGTATTTGACATAATTTTGCCAAAGAGAACATATGTAAGTTGTCCACCTCATATGATCAACTAGCACATGAGCAAGTTTTGCATATGAGAGTGAACAACAACAGTGATAGGTACTTATCATGGGAGGAGCATTTGAATGAGATTTCTTTGATTTATGTCACTTGGTCCTTTTCTATTGAAGAGTCACAAAATTTCTCTTGAGATATAGATGAATGAAAATTAATATCTTCTCAAGTGAACCAAGCTTCCAATGCTACTCCAAGTACCTGCAAAGTCCTTTTAGGCATGTTTTGGTACCCAACGTGCATTGGGTCCGACAAGGTTAGTGATCAAGGACTTAGGTACCCAAATGGCCTTTGTGCCCTTCCTTTGTGAAGTAACCACTTTAGGGGCACTAGAGTCATTTGAGTTACTCCTAAGCTTCTCATTACTAAAATGAACATGGTTGAGCTTAGGAATCTTACTATTGGGACAATCTTTACCAAGATGTCCCTTTTGAAGACAAGTGTAGCAAATTTTGTGCTTGATGTTGCCATTGCCATTTACACTTGTCCTTGAGCCATTCTTCTCTCTGAATTTTGCTTGAGCCTTCATAAATCCCTTGTTGAGCTTCATATGGGGTTTCTCCGGTGAAATCGGTGCCACCGGTTTGGCAAAACCGGTGCCACCGGGTTTCCCTGAGGGAACCTTTGCCCGGTTGGTACAAGATTCAATCTTGTGCCCTTTCTCATGACAACCAAAGCATCTTCTCTGAGCAAGACTTCTTTGCCTCTTTGATTGGTTTGAGTTGTCTTCTTGCTTGAATGAACACATGGATGCATAATGTCCCATGTGTGAGCACTTGTAACACTTGATGTGATCTAGCTTCATCTTGCCCTTAATCTTGTGATCATTGGTCTTGTGGCTTTGTTGGGAGATTGATCTAGTGACGATTGTCCTCTTCTCGAGCTTCTTCACCATGGGCTCATGGTTATCTTGAGAAGGTTGCACCTTTTCTTTTCTCTTCAACTTAGCCACCTCTTTCTTGATTTTTCAACTTCTTGCATAAGATCATCATTCTCTTGAGAAATGAAGTCATCACAAGATTCTGCAATTACTTGATCATACCAAGAGTGTTTGCCTTTTGGGTCACATGGGTTAGCACAAGATATGTCATATTCAACTTGAGTACAAGTGCTAGTGGTGCAATGAGGTGTGTAAGATTTAAACGAGTTTATCAAAACCTCATTTGCCACTTCTAGCAAAGTGTGTGATTCTACTAGCCTCTCATGAGAATATTCAAGTTCTATGTGAGTTCCTTGTGTTTTCACAAACTTGCAAGTGATTTCCTCAAGTTGGTCCTTGAGAGCTTGATTTTCCTTCTCCAAGGATTCTGCACAAGATAGAGAGTTAGTAGCACAAGCATATGCCTTGGTAATGTCCTCCTTGCACTTTATAGACAAGACATCATTTGACTCCTTAAGTTTCTTCAATTCTTCTTCAAAGGAGTCTCGATATGCTTGTTGTCTTGTGAGCTCATCTTCTTGTCTTCTTACTCTCTTTATGAGCTCTAGCACATTATTTTTGTCTCTCTTGGTCATCTTGTCAAGCTCGAAGTCAAATTGCTCAACTTCACTTCCCTTCTTCCTTCTTCCTTTAGTCACTTGAGACTTGGAATTGTTAGCGCATAGTAAGGAAGTACTAGGGGCTGTAGATACCTCAATAGGCTTGTGTGAAGCTGCTCTGAAGTTCGACGAAGCAAGTTGGTGTTGATCACTGTCAAACCCGGTGCCACCGAGTTCTGAACTCGGTGCCACCGAGTTTACTGGTCGAAGGCAGTGGTCGCAATGTTGTCGCTCTTTTGCTTCGTGGATGAGGTCTTTGGAGGTGGGATGCAAGACGTTGATGTTGAGCACTCCTCTAGTGACTCCTCTTCATCTTCATCATCGTCATCATCGCCACTAGTATACATGTCTTTGAGTGCCACCCAGATATGATGTGCATCATCGCAAATGTCTTCATTGTTGAAGATGAATTCTTGAATAACCTTGCTCACATTATTATACATGAGGTTAGTAATAGAGTAGTTATGGAGCACACCTTCCTTTTCCTCCTTTGATAAGTTGGACGTGTCCTCACTATCAAAATCCTCGGGAAGGATGCTAGCCTCCACAACTCGTTCAAAAGGAGAACCCCAAGTATGTAATACATGAAGAACATGAGCAGACCAAGAATCGTAGTTTGAGCCATCAAACCGAAGAGGCTCAAATGATACCTCACAAGAAGTCGACATCCTTAAACTCCAAGCGGTTAAGCTCGAATTGGAGCACTAGGCTCTGATACCAATTGAAAGGATCTTGATGTTGCATAAAGGGGGGTGAATAGGCGAGTCCTGAAAAATCACCACTTAAAAAAAATTTATCAGTGACCCCCGGATTCTCCGGACTTTTCTCCGGAGTTTCTGGAAAGTTCGGAATCTCTGGAGAAATCTCCGGAATCTCTGGACTGGCGCCTTCGCAGCGGAATAAGCACACTGCCCAAAACCGGTGCCACCGGTTTTGCAAATCCGGTGCCACCGGTTTTGCAAATCCGGTGCCACCAGATTTGCCTGGCAGTGACTCCCCTCTTCTTCTCCTTCTTGTTTGCTAGTTTGACTTGAACTCAAACTTGGTGTATGGCTTGAGGATCAGTTCCAAAATTAATTCAGAGTGCCTGCACTTCACAAACACTAGCAACCAAGTAGCTCCACCAATATGACAAAAGCAAGCAAGGATGGATATAACAAGGTAAATGCGAGGTAAACCAACAAGAGACACACGGATTTGTTTTACCAAAGTTCGGATTCACCACCGTGTGAATCCTAGTCTCCGTTGGGTGCTTCTCCTACCGAAGCCGGGTTGCATTCAACCCTTTTCTCGATCCACTAGATAGCTTCTTCCCTTTCGGAGGCGAAGCACGACCTTCACAAACTGTCCCACAGCTCACCACACCTTGGGAGCTTGTGGGCGACGCCTAGCCGTCTAGGAGGCAATCCTCCAAGAGTAACAAGCGCTTCACACGAGCTTGACGACGTCCAACAGTGCTCAAGGGATACAAGTGCTCTTGAATTGCTCACAAAGGTTTCTCTGTACCACCCAACTCACTAGATCTAGCAAAGATCAAACAACCTCACAAAGAGGGGTTGGGGAGAGCTAAAATGGCTTTTGCTTAGCAAGGAATAGCAAGGAAGCACTTTAGCAACCTCAGGAACAGCAGCTTGCAACAGTAGAGGTTGAAGGGTATAAATACCCGACTCCCCAAAAACTAGCCGTTGGAATTAAAACCCGGAATCTCCGGGAAAACCCCCGGATACTCCGGACTTCCCAAAACTAGACGTTGCAAACTTCAGTGAAAACCAGTGACACCGAGTTCCCAAACTCGGTGCCACCGAGTTTTCAAAAACTAGCTGTTGGGTCGGCTGACACAAAACCGGTGCCACCGGTTTCCCAAAATCGGTGCCACCGGGTTTGACACAGGGTCAAACCTGAAGACGTGTACGTGTGGTTTTTGTGTCTCTCTCAACTCACATGGGCTACTTGAGCACTGAGACATTATCAAAACTCCTTGTGATGCATCCCTTTTGATAGTACGGCGTACCTATACTCAAGATCAAATATAAATGCAATAATAGAACTCTTGAGCTTCTTCTTCAAGAATAGCCATACTTGATCAATATATCCTCATGAGAGATCCACCCATCAATGTCTCATTGATTTGAGCACTTCTACCTTGAGCTAGTGACTTTGATATTTATATAAGAATGAAACCCAATTCTTGATTAAGTCACCCTTCACATGACTCAACGAATATGTAATGCTTCTTCATTGCTTCACTCGGTTAGGCTCGACTTGATACCTCGAAACTTTCCAAGCTATAGCCACTTCACCCTAGCCAAGCACATGGTCCAAGTCACTACTCGGCCAACCTTAGCTTAGTGCCTCGTTGCTAATCCCTTGCTTGATTTCTTCATCCATTCGTTGCCAATTTGAGTGAAACTTTGATTCAACATCAAGAGTGGAATTCTATTAAGATCATGCCTTCTTTTAATTTAAATATCCCTTTTTATTGTAACAAGCTTCTTCCTTCAATAAGAGGCCATCCAATGTTCCACAATCAATATGCCTCTTTCTTATCCTTCATTAGCTTGTCATATACCATCTATATGCTTCATGGGAACACACATATTAAATATCATGACATTCATCATTGAGTTAAGCCATTTCACCATATGAGGCTAAAACCATGCCTCAACTTATCTTGTATACACATAGCTTGTTTTCACCATGTAGATAACCAATGTCATATATTATGCCTTGTCATTTATATGTTACAACCTGCTCACATGCTTAACAAGGACATTAGATCTTTAATCTAGTTGTCAATCAATACACCAAAACCCACTAAGGGCCTAGATGTCTTTCAATATTTAAGAAGATAAATTCATGTGAATTTGCTAAAGTCATCTATAAAACTCACATAATACTTGTAGCGCCCTGCAGATTCAGGAGCAGCGCCCCACACATCAGAAAAAATAAGTTCAAGTGGTTGAGTGGATACACTTGTAGAAATAGGATGGGGTAATTGATGACTTTTTCCTCTTTGGCAAGCATCACACACATCATCTTTATTCAATCTAGAAAAAAAGGAAGTTTATGACGCCTAAGAACTTTTTCAACAATGGGAAAAGACGGATGTCCTAAACGACTGTGCCACCTATCAAGAGACACTTTATTGACTCCAAAAACTTGCTTTGATGTTGCGAAAGGAAGGGGATACAGCCCCTTTCGACAAGGCCCCTCAACCAGAGTGTTCTTCGTGTCCCGATCCTTGATAAGAAAGAAGTTTGGGTGAAATTCAAGAAAAATATTATTATCCGATGCAAGGCGATGAACTGAAACGAGATTCTTTTGGGCAGATGGAACATGAAGAATATTACGGAGTTGTAAATCACGGATGGGGTTACGAATTGTAGAATGACCAATGTGTTTAATGTTCATACCTGCACCGCTAGTAGTGTGGATCTGATCTGCACCATTGTACTTCTCACGGGTGGAGAGCTTCTCGAGCTCGCCTGTGATATGGTCGGTGGCGCCCGTATCTGTGTACCACGTGTTGTCGGCGGTGTAGGAGTTCATTGCCGCACCAGCATTCTTTTCTTCTGGGACATAATCCTCCTCAAATCGGTGCCAACACCGATCTACAAAGTGTCCAAACTTGAGGCAAACATGGCACTGGATCTTGGAATTGTTTCCACCAGCGTCACCACGAGCACCATTGCCACGACCGCCAGCTCCTCCATTGCGGGCAGTGTTGCTGCTATTGCGCCCGCGTCCTCCTTGGCCACGACCACGATTACCACCGCGACCACGACCAAAGCCACCTCGACCATGATTGGCCGAATTCGCCGAGGATCCGGAGTGACCGTTGCCTAGCAGATCCATACGAGTTTCAAAGGCAAGTAATTGTGCATATGCTTCACTTACAGAGACCAGATCTGTTCTTGTAAGGAGGGAGGTCACCACCGGGTTGAACTTGACGTCTAGGCCGGTGAAGATGTAGGTGAGGAGCTCTTCATCTTCGATCGGTACGCATCTTGCCCACGTACTCGGAGATGGACTGATTGCCCTTGCTTGCAGTGGCTAGGGCGAGCCGTGTGTTCACAGCCCTGGCGCGATTCTGGGAGGCGTACATCGCCTCGATTGCCGACCATAGCTTGGCCGACGTGTCATGGGTGGTGACTTGAGAGAGCACTTCGCGTCCAAGGGATCCAAGGACAAAGCTCAACGCCTATTGATCCTTGACGTACCACTCGTCGTACGCCGGATTGGGGAGGACAATGTCGTTGCCATCTTTATCCTTGCCTGAGATTTATTCAGCAGGAGCTGGCGTGGCGCCGGTCAGATGGCCAACTAGGCGTGCTCCTCGGACGGCGGCGAGGATCTGCGCTTTCCAGATGGCGTGGTTGGTCTTCCCAAGTTTCTTGGTGACAGTAACACCGACGAGAGGGCTTGCATCGATGTTAAAGGATGAGGAAGCCATGGGATTGGAGTTAGATGGGATCTAGTTGGTGGAATTCGCTCTGATGACCATGAAAGAAACCAGAGGAGCGGAAGGTCTAGGTTGGGAACGCCGTGCCTCGTGCTGGCAGGCGGCTACGTGTTAAATAGTCCGAGGAACATCCCCTCCGGTGGAGAATACATCAAGATGCGGCGGCGGCCAGCTAGGGGTTGTTACAACCAATATATACGCATACAACTTGTATTACAAGAGATTACAACTCTAGTTTATCTAATACTCTCAGCAAAAAACCACACCCGAATTGATGGTGGTTTGTTTGGGAGCCCGTGTTTGTTTTCGGTCGTCAGGGAAACAGGGTGGTCACTGGTCAGGTGCCGCGCCCGGTCGGCCCGTTCCAGAATCATTAGCTAGCTCTGCATTTGCATGAATTGATGTACGACGTGCATGTACAACACATGCATATAGGAGTAGATAGAAAGGTGTGCCGCCGCTCTTCGTTCTTGCCGTGTCAGCCCCGGCCCGGCCGGATAGACGGACGGCGCAGTACGCGCACGTTAACGTCACGCAGCAGCCTACTACCAGTACCTGCAGGTACGATCTTATCACACACGTGCACATATATATAGGCCAACCGGATCACCAGGGGTGGTGGGCATCATCGATCTGCACCCATTTCAGCCATCCATGCATTGCTTTTTTTTCTGGTCTTTCTATCACCTTTCAGTGGTTGCATTGGCAACAACTTTTAGTACCAGTTTGGCATATACACATAAGCTAAAGTGAACAAAATGTAGTTTTATTTCATTGGTCTGCATTGAGCGCATGCATAGATTATATTAGATGGATCATTTTTGCAAGATGGTCGCTGACAATAATGCATGCTGACAAGCAAGTTTACAACTTCGAATTACATGAGTACATAAACATATGACACCAGCTACCACTGGTTCAGCACGTCTATGCACATACGATCCAGCAAAACTGAAGAGATCTTCAAGAAACCACGGACCTATGCACACTTCTCGTTTGCTGCTCTGCTGCACTGCTAGTAGCTCTCAATATAATGCAACCTCGCTGCTTCTGACCACTTGACTGCCGGCGGATTAAATTGCACGCCCGCGGCATGCATGTGAATATATATCCGATAGAGATTCAGAAGGAGCTGAAGCAGTCGGTGTGGTCGCCGGAGGCGGCGTCGTCGCTGCAGGGGGAGTGCGTGTGGCGGCCCTCGTACGTGGTCATCACCATGCGGCAGTCCGTCGACAGCCGCTCCACCCGCTTCTTCACGCGGCAGTTGCTGTGGGTGCACCGGAAATAGCTCCTGATCGATCCAAGGCATGCGGCATACATGGGCCGGCTACTAGTTAATATATAAGCAATCTTACTCACAAATATAATGTCATATATGCCTTCGCTAGCTCCCTCCACCTCACAAGTATAATGAAGGACTTCTGACTTTGTTCTAATAACTCAAATTATATATATCTTAAATTTGATCAACATGTTTAAAGAGAAACTTATTAGTACTTCGTACTCCCTCCGCGTCCCTTGTCTTATGTATCCAGACGTAAATATATATCTAGGTGCATAACAAAATGAATATATCTAGAAAAGTTAAAACGGCAAGTAATTTGGGACGGAGGGAGCAGCTAACATCTACCACATCAAAAGGTAAAAGTACGAAAACTTTTTAAGATATATGATGCTCATTTCATATAATATATTTAAAAAACTTAGAATAACTTGACTTAGGATATACTCCGAATTAAGTCCTTATATTCTTGAACGAATAAAGCACAATTGACTTTGACCACTAATTCTACTAAAATATAAGAAAGGTAATTAAATATATGGAAATGAATTAGTTTTCATAGTGAATAATCTTATAATATGTAATTTGCATTGTCAATCTATATACATAACTTTTCGTATATTGACAGTTGATCTATATACATGTGTTTTGAACTAGATGGAGTATTATGATATACTTAGATGACGTGTAAGTTTAAAATAGCTAGGGAGTAGTTCACTCCACCATTGGAGACACTCTCATTCACATTTCAATGCAAATTGTAGTTTGCACCTTTAATATCTACAATATGTGGAACAATGTAATCAATGCTCTTGCTCTCTAACTTAGCGATGTGGTATCCATGATCGCAGTCATTGACAAGATTTGGCTTTAATTTCCCATGATGGATCATTCACATTTTTATTAGCATGTGTCTAAAAAGTTAATGAATTTATTGTATCTATACTTATTACTACATGTATGTTTCGTATATCAACAAGTCATATTAGATTCACAATTTTGCACAAAAGTGAAATATTACAAGTTCAAATGGCTTTTTATTTGCAAAGTTTCTCCGATTCATACACTGTTTTATATATGATTAACTATATAGCAATACAGAGGATTGATCGTTTATTTGACTATAATATTCGGGGTCAATATATTTGATCATTAAATGAGTTGCAACATTTTTCTTCTCTCAGCTGACCATATTACTAATATAACTTATCCAAAATAATTGCACCTACTCTTTAAATGTGCTATCTTCCATATAGCTTACTTCTGGACTAAATACTTGTCATGGTTAAGCGTTATCAGACGATTATATAATTAAATACATACAGTAAAACCCAATTGAAGGGTATTATTAATAATATAGTCTAATATTGTTACAGTTTGTTTATTGGAATAAACAAGATTGTATTCAAACCATGTACATTTGCAGGGAAAAAGATAGGGTTGGAAACATGCATATAATTATGTGTGTGCATCTAGATATTTGAAGAAGCACAAGCAAGGATCTGAGACCTGTCTATGTGCATGTGAACTTGATATATGCATGCGTCTTGCATGGTAGTATGGTTTGAGAGCGAGACTAAAAAGCTACTTGTTACTCATCGACTATGTGCATATCTATCCCACTCAAGTGTGGACTTAAAAGAAATTCGGCGCAATTTATCTTTCCTACTCTCTGTTCCAATTCAACATAGGCTTGCAATAATTTCACTCCTTATCCGTCCTAGATTCAGTTAAAAAATCTGGCATGACACAAACTAGTATCAGTTTTGGAAAAACTGTAGTATATGATCTTCAGTTGAGAAGCAAATTAAAGAGCTCCTAGTTGATTAAACACATTAATCATCATAAATATATTTGTGTCCACTTAATGATCTAGCCTTGCAATAAATACAATTTAGTGGAGATGATCATTGGTCCCAACAGAATGATTTTGCAAAAAGCAAATGGAATGGAAGAAAAAAATATATAACTCGAGTTCAAACATATTGAGCGCAATTGTTTTTTTTTTTGCATGCTTCTCAGTTGCATATATTTAATTCTGACTGTCACATATATGTCATGGAGGCTGTACTTAATTACAGACATGTACAAGAACTGAGAGTAATTGAAAAAAACCAGAGCCAGCTAGCTAGCTCACCTTTTATATCATTATCGGCCCACATATATACTCTCTCGGATAAGATTTACCGGATCTACTGCTAATCAATCGCATCAAATAGCTACAGCTAGCGATGGACCTTCTTCACTATCAACTTATATATCATCAAATATCTTTCAAGAGGCAAGGTACTGGGTACTACTTACTGGAGATACCTCCAACACATAAAATTAACCATCTAAAGAACTTGTGTTAATTTGCTAGCAATGCAAGGCATGGCATGTATAGAGTACGGTACAATAGAGCCAAAGGACATCTTCTACGAAAATTTAGGAAATATGATGTAGATTGGTACGAAATTGCAAATACCTCGGATGGAGGCTGTTCTTGACAACCTTCTGCCCGTACTTCCTCCACTTGTAGCCATCATCCAGCACATCCACGTCGCTTCTGGTCTGGAAACAGAACCTCGGCTCCCTCATCTTCCTCCTCACCTTCATCTTCCCTCTATCCGCTATCGCAGTCGCTGAGCCCTTCCACCTACGCACTCATCACACAACACATGCACAAACATCAAACCCTAAACCACAGATAGATAGAGAGCGAGATCTCAGAAACATCACCATAAGAGAGCATATACTATACCATGTGCTAGCACTATCGTTGCAACCTTTTGTCACCGAGGTGCAGACCTATAGAAGAAACAAAAACCGCTCATTAAAAAAAACAAAAGATCAAAAGTGCGCATGCCGTCATATATGCACAAAAATCTTGAAAGATCACCTCACCTCATCAGCACCAACAGTCCTCGGCATGAAATCAGCCGTAGGCTTCCCACCGCAGGCGACGGCCGAGGCAGCTCCAGAGCAGCCCAAAGGCAGTGCTGGCAGCTGGTATAGGCCACAACTGTCGGAGGAGAGCATCACGCCATGGTTCTCGGACTCTTCCTGGTCAAACGGCATCTGGAGAAGCTTGTTTATTGGTTGGCTCGGTAGTTGAAGTGGGAGAGGAAGAGGGAAGGCGAAGTGATCCGGCACGAGAAGGCTGCTGGGAAGGCAAGCCCCCAGCTGGCCTCCCTCCATATATGCCTGCATATGTGCTAGTGATCGATGGATGGATGGATCAAAGTGGTTCTTGGGGCAGAAAATTATTCACACGGGATAGATCTCCTTTTGGTGTGGCGACTGTGATAAGGTTGACGATGACGATGATGCTTTGAGGTTAAGTGGTGGTGGTGTGGGCTATATGGCCCTCTCGAATGCTGGAGGATCGATGGAGTACTGGAATGGGGGCATGGACTATGGACTATGGTCACCGGAGGAGTTGGCCTAGGCAGCCCTTTAAAGGGCCTCTAGCTATATTGTGCCGTGTATACAGTGCTTGCTTCAGTACTGGCTGTTGCCCTGTCCCAGCTAGTGGTTGCTCATTCATCAGCAGCTTTCATGTGGTGTCAGAGATCTGCCTCTTTTTTCTAGATCATCTATCATGGTAGTCTGTAGATGCGTCTGATCTGAGATGTAAAGGAAAATTAATACTAGTATTTGATCACGTTTTGTGTCTGCCGGAAGCATGGGGGAGATCGATAAGATCTTGCCGTGTTAATTGGGCCGTGTGACTACTCCCCTGAAACCCCTGATCAGTCAGTCGTCGTTGCTTATGCTTCTACGTGCTGCAGCCTTAAAAGCTAATCGCGTCTTGAGTGGCGCTTCAACCGCGGCAGAGCTTTTCCAGGCGGGGCATATATTATTGCAGCGATTGTTCGGGGTACAGGGGGGATAGCTAGCACTGATTGTACCTTTTGTCTCCTGCGACCGATTGCCCAATCGACCGATCTGCATGTCCTTTCAGGGATGCCCGGCCGGCCGGCCTCCTCGCCAAAAAGAGCACTGCTGGTTCACTCGTTTCCAGTATTTCTGTAGCGCGCACATCCGAATCCGGTCTCCCCTGGAATCATCACCGTCTTGGGTACGTACGTGTTCAGAGTAGGATGGGTCGTCGGGGCAGGTTTTGCTTTTCCACTATATACCCTCCCAAAAAATTGAGGAAAAAAGTATTGGCCATCCATTTGGCGCTCTTGATTTGAAGGCAAAATATCTAGCAACACGCACTGTTTCAGCACAACGCTATTTTTCTACTCAAAATAGTTCCCCTTCGTTCTAAATTGTGGGTCATTCCAACTTTATTCAAAAAATCGAAGTATCTCAAATTTGATCAAATTATACAATAAAGTACTAACATTTATGGTACCAAAAAGTACCATTAGTTTCTTGACATTTGGTGCTATACATCTTTGATTCTCTCTGTAATTTTGATCAAGACTTTCTAACAAAATCGGAATGACTTACGATTTGGAACGAATGGAGTAGCATTTACACTTATTACAGCCGCCTAATGTTATTTTTTAAGAAAATGAAAATATATCCAGCCTCTGCGATAAACGCACACAGTCAAATGTAGGCGCGTCAATCGTATCCTCCCACACACCTCTTTCATTATGATTATCTCGTAGATGTAAGCGCCCCTCATGCCTCCTCTAACCTCAGTCTACTATGGTCGTTGGTCGATGTTGATGCCCAGTGGTGAAGCCGAAATATGAGTCAAGGGGGCTCATCCACCCTCTTCCTTCTTCTTTCTCTGCCTTTTCTCTCTTTGCTCCTCACTTTTTCGTCGTTCTCTTCTTTACCTATGTGGTGTGCTGAAATCGCCATGAACCACATCGTCCATGTATATATCCTTCCTACTTTGTTGTCTCTCGTGACACCACTGCTGCCATTGATTGCCTTCAAATGCATTACCCCCGCCCGGGTCTTTGGTGTGGTATCACCACCATATTAGTATACCCTCGGGTTAATCTGAATCTAGCCAATGCATTTGGCCCTAAACTTCCTTCAGAATAAGATCAAACAATGCCCTAATAACCCCTCCTTGCTGGAGAATAAGATGACACCAATATGTGAGCACATATCTACAGTACAGTAGTGGAACTGAGTGTCATAAAAAAATGCAGATGATTTCAAGAGATCACTCTGGTGATTTGTACTACATTAGAAAAAGCAAAAATGTCATGTTTACCAGAGACAATTAATGTTATAGCTATAATCTACATAGCACAAATTGCATACAAGTGATGCATCACAACTTTGGTCAGTTTGCATGTTCTTCATAATGCTGAAACACGGGGCAGGATAAAGAGAAGAAATAGAAAAGAAAAGCACATAGAAATCATTGTGACCATCTAGAGATAGTGATGCGGAAGTGGGGCTGCAAAAGATGTTGGCAAACCAAACACATTGCTGCGGGCAGCTGCTACTGCAGGCACGCACATTGATGTTTTCCAGATTGAGCCACGGTTTTGCAGCGGGCAGGGTGAAATCCTATCATTGCGAGCTGCTGCAAAAGCCTCTTCTTCAGGTCCCCCCGCGCATGGGCCACTGCTCCCCAATGTGCACAGGTGATCCGTTTCAAATGCTGCTATCATTCATCCCCAGTTCAAACGTGTACTAACGTCGTCTGAACTTTTCCCAATGCTAACTGTTAGGATCATGCATGCTAATAATAAGTGGTCATCAACACTCTCCTATTTGAAACTGGGCCAGCTAGTGAGACTCTTCCGATCCTCACAACATGATATGAATGCATCTCTCTCTCTCTCTCTCTCTCTCTCTCTCTCTCTCTCTCTCTCTCTCTCTCTCTCTCTCCACAGAAATTACAAAAACCATTGGCCTCTGTGTGCGCCCAAAAAATTTGGTCCGTACGTGATGAAGCAGCAGATGCAAGCATGTGAGAGCGGCTGTACACTTGAGCAGAATCCCCAAGACCTCGCATCGCAGGGCGTGCCCTAGCTAGCTAGAAAGGGCCAGGCACAAGGATTTGGTAACCGTGAATCATCAGGTAGCAGGAACAGGGGCGTATACGTACGTGTATATATATGGCCTGCCGCATACTGCCCAGACAATCGGCGGCGGCAGCGGCAAGAAAAGAATAGAAACCCCAAAGTGGCGGCGGCGCGGTGTCGTAGCACGTCGAGACAGCGCGGGGACCCGAGACGATTAACACATGCGTGCGTGGAGAAGGAGCGAAAACGCAAGGTGACAAGGGGAAAACGAGACGAGAAATACGCGCACGTACGAATCGATGATGATGATGATGGATGGGGGCACTGCACGTACAGTACGTACTGGTGGTCACCGGGCACGCATGTGTGTCCGTGTGCGCGTAGCACCCATCCTTTTTCTCCTTGTTTTCTCTCGCTTTTCTGCCGCCTTGTCCGCTGTCCTGGATCGTAAAGAGAGACATAGCTTGTTGCTTTCGGTGCCATTTGCCAAAGAAACAGAAACCTTAGTTGTCTTGACGGGAAAAAAACAGTTACTACTCCCTCTGTCTCTAAATATAAACATTCATTGACTTTTTTATCATGTTTGACCACTCGTCTTATTCAAAAAATTTATGAAAATATTATTTGTTTTGTTATGACATTTTTATTATCATATATATTTTAAGTGTATTATGATTATTTATACATTTTCACAAATTTTTTTTAATAAGAAGAATGGTCAAATATGCATCATGGAAATCGAAGAATGCTTATATTTAGGGACGGAGGGAGTACCTACTTGGCCTTCTTGTTCGTTTGGCTGGTGGCTGATGGCCGGTGCTGATTTGTTGTGAGAGAAAAATATCTTATTAGTTCTTTGGTGGCTGATTTGTTCGAAAGAAAGATCTTCTTGTTGGTATGGTGATAAGCCAAACGAACAGGGCGGCTATACCTAGCTTTGCTAGGTCTAGTATCGGCAGTACTATTTGCTAGATCTACGGTGGAGCCACCAGGGTGTATTGGCTTCATCCGCTCTTATGGTCGTCGCATATGTTTTCCAATAACCAAAAAGAAATTAAAAACAACTATTGTAAGCCGAATGGCCCCTGGTTTATGCATAGGTTCATGCAATTTTGGGTATTCGATATCAATACAATCAAAGACTAGCATGCGGTTTTGTTAGATACTCCTTCCGTCTCAAACTATAGATCATTTTCGTTTTTCTATTTCCGTCTCAAACTATAGATCATTTTCGTTTTTCTATTTACAGATTTTTGCTATGCATCTATATTATCTTATATCTAGATGAATAGTAAAAAGTATGAATTAAAAAGAAAAACAAAACAACTATAATCTGGGGTGGAAGGAGCAACTAGCAGTATGTTGTATGCAGGCCTTTAGTCTCATGGATACACATGACAATTTGGTGGTATCCAAACACCTGAAATGGAAGAGTGATTAAAGAACAATTAGAAAATTAAAGATTTCATGAATATAGAGACCATAATGATGTCTAGGTCAAGTATTGTGGAGTTGATAGAGTATCACTTGGGAGTAGTTAGGTCTTGTCTTCAATTGCTTGCGCGACCTTCTATTCAAGGAGGCTAGGTACGGAACAGGTTTCGAACCTTCACCTGCCCCTTGGAGGGCTACCACGGCCGTCCACTTATGATTGTACTATACATGAAGAAAGATTTGTAGAATGTTATTTGGGACTAAACTTATCGCTAGTGACATACTCTTTTTGTCTCAGAAAGAGTGTCGCTAGAAAATTGTGTTTGTCCCACAAACATACTTCCCGAACGACACTTTTTCTGAGATGGCGGGAGTAGAGTTGTTGGCCATCTCTCATATATAAAATGAAGATCGAAGGTTTCAACAACTTAAAGGCATGAGAAAGAAAAATAAACTGGACTTGTTCCACGAATTTGAATTTGTTCACATGGATTTGGAACTATATATGGCCCGATTTGACCTGGTTTTCTAGGTTTGGTTAGGCACCGATTACTAGTCGGTTTTGCTACCGGGCCAGACCAGTAAGACCGGTTACCGTGGAATTCCAGCCCGATAGCACCGGTAATGTGAACCCTGGTCTAAACACCGACAACACTGTCAATGCTACTTGTAACTTTCTCAAGGTCTATTAGGAGTATTGAACACAGACTAGTTACAAAAGTACCCCGTTTAGTTGAAGTGATGAAATTTTTTGGTCCTCTTTCAAGGTCTATTAGGAGTATTGAACGTAGACTAGTTACATAAATAATTACACGAATGAACCAGAAATCGCGAGACGGATCCATTAAGTCTACTTAATTCGTCATTAGAGATTGGTTACTGTAGCACGACGTTGTCTAATCATGACATAATTAGGCTCGTTAGATTCGTCTCGAAAAGTAAGGTAGGGGTTGTGGAATGAATTTTGTTAGTAATCTATGTTTAATACTCCTAATTAGTGTTTGCATGTTGATCTGACGGGTAGTTGGTGAAACTTTTGAGAACTAAACGGGATGAGCCCATCCACCCAAAATAAGAATTGTAGATCCCTTCCTCATGTCTCTATTAAATAAGGCACTGTTCTCTTCATTGGAGGGAAGGTGAAAAATGCAATATTTACCCATCACACCTTCTCTCACGAGAAACATTATCCCAGTGCTATTCATTTACAACTTCACTATTCATATTGTTGTAAAAAACTTCACTATTCATTTGCAACGAAGAGAACATGCCCAACTCATTGAAAAATATGCAATTAGTTTGTGCTCCATCCGTTTCCCGAATCGTAGGTCTTTTGATTTTTTTTATCCCAAACTTGACCATTTACCACGTTCAAAAAATTATGCAAAATATCACATTTATTAATAAAAAATATCCAAAAATAATTTAAATTTTACATTATTTGCAATAAAATTTAAGGTCAAAAAAGTCAAACAACCTACAATTTGAAATTTGAAATGGAGGGAGTACTTAATATAACATCAAAGACTTGCAGTACACGATACTCATATTCACGGCTAATTATTTTGGTGATGAGTTGGTTTTCTCATAAAAGTATGGTGTGCTTATACGTTTAGAGGGATGATCATCGTAAACAAATATATAATCGGTACCCACTACAAGTCCTACCCTCTATTTCTCGCAACATGCAAGCATTCGACATCATAACCCACAATACGTCATGTCGCCATCCACAATATGTCATGTCATCATCCACCAAAACATCTATTTATGTCTTCAACCGATTTTATGTGGCTAATAGCATATATTTGTGAGTAGCACACTAAAAAATCCCGTAGTTGAAATACATGTCAGATCAATCATTTTAAAATGATTCATTCTCAACAAAATAACAAGATTTCATATATAATGTTGTTTACAAACGAATATTGCCATGCAATCACTTTAGTGTTTCTAGTTTCACATTTCACCTTAAAATTTGTTTAAAAAATCCCGCAGCAACGTGCGGGTATCACCTAATTATATATACATGAAGGATCATTTACACTACGTGAAAACCTCAAATAGGTCACGCAGCATTTGTAACGGGCCCTTAACGCCCGTTACATCCACCCACATCTGTAACGGTTGTTGTTTGGCGCCTGTTACCTATAAGCGCGCCAGGACGACCCCGGGTTGGCCTCCACAACGCTTGTTGCCAATGTGGACTTCTGGTAACGGGCTTCTTAAACGCCCGTTACATAAATTCTTTGTAACAGATGTTAAAAGAGCCTGTTACCAATCAATGCCCTATCAGTAACGGGCTGCTGCCGTATTGGTAACGGGCTATAATGTCTGTTGCCGATAAGTTCGTACTGGAGACGCGTGCTTGTAGGATGCGTCTCCTTTGATTGGCACCCAGGGTCGCCTTTTTTCTCACATCGAAGACGCATGTTGTTATCTCGTCTGTGTGTCCGTGTCTTATCCTTTCGAAACCACTCGCTCTCTCTCCGCAGAAGCTAGGCCACTCCTGTTCCGACAACAACACTCGCTCTCTCTCTCCTCAGAAGGTCACTCACTCGATCTGTGTGCTCAGATGTCCCCGTCGGCCTGTCCCGTTCGTCGCCGCCAGATGCGCGCACTCTGAGGATTGCGCGACGTCGAAAGGGGCCAGAGCGGACATCGACCGCGCCGTCCTCTGCGCCTCAGATTCTCCTCCTCGGCCGCGCTCGCCTCGTAGAAAGTCCTCATCAAGGTGGAAACTAATTAGCCCATTTTATTGAAATTCTTCACCTGTCTTTTTGTGTGATGAATTGTGCTCATTTGGTGTATGGAATGCAGATGGTGCCTGCTGCTCGGGCTTGGATGTACAGACAGCCCCAAGAAGATTGGGAGATTTTTTTAAGCGGGGTCAATGGTTTTCTAAATCAAGCAGAGGCAGATATGAGAAACCGTGGTGTTCAGGCAATGCTTTGCCCCTGTATTGATTGTCTCAACCAAAAGAAATTCGCACAACGGAAAATCATTTTTCATCATTTGGTCACACGTGGTTTCACAAAACATTACACGTGTTGGAATAAACATGGTGAGGAAGGCCTTAATGAACTCGAAGCAGGCTGCCTAAATGAAGGTGAAGTGCGACACCATGCTAACCATGATGAAGACCTTGATGACAGTGGACTTTTTGAGGGAAATGAACCATTATTCCCACAAAATGTGTTGAGGCCTGAGGATACCACTGATCAATAAGTTAGGGGCTTCGATGATGGTGAGATGTTGCAACATGTGCACAATGTTGATCAAATGTTGCGGGATGTTGAGTTTCAACGAGTGTACACACCTTCTGAATTAGCGAGGCTGGAGCAGTTCATTGAAGATTCAAAGAAACCCCTCTATCCTGATTGCCAGAAGTACTCTCGCCTTTCTGGTGATCTAAAACTTCTGTAGCTTAAGGCAGATCATGGTTGGAGCAACAAAAGTTTCAAACATCTATTGGATGTGCTTGGAGACATGCTACTTGAAGGAAACCAAATAGCAGAGTTTGTCTATGAGGCGAAGAAGATAATCTGTCCTCTGGGAATAGAGGTTGAAAAAATCCATGCATGCAATAACAATTGTGTATTGTTCCGTGGAGATTATGCAAACCTTGACAAGTGCCCCAAGTGTGGCTATGATCGGTACAAGAGGAAAAATGATGGTGGAGATGATAATAATGCTGATGACGAGAACGAGCCCGGCGAGATCAGAGGCAAGAAGAAGAAGGCTAATAGAGGGGCTCCTGTGAGGGTGGCATGACATTTTTGCATCATTCCTCAACTGAGATCGCAACAAGAAAGGAAACCCAACTCTTGCGTTGGCATGACGAAGGCCGAAAGGAGCTTAATTATAAGAAAGATGGCAAGTTTAGGCACCCTGCAGATCGGCGCAATGGGGTAACATTAATAACCACTTCCCATGGTTTGACGACGCAAGGAACATACGGTTTGCTATGAGCACAGATGGCGTGAACCCATTCGGTAACAAGAGCTCAACACATAGCACCTGGCCTGTCATGTTGTCGTTGTACAACCTTCCACCCTGGCTATGCAAGAAACAAAAATATATGATGCTGAAAATATTGGTCTTCGGGCCAAAGCAACCTGGCAATCGTATTGATGTCTACTTGAGGCCACTAGTGATGACTTGAAGATATTGTGGAAGTCTGGTGTGTCCGAGATTTGGGATGAGTACAAGCATGAGGAGTTCACAATGCATGGCATGTTGTTCACCACCATCAACGACAACCCGGCTCATCGCAACCTCTCTGGCCAGAGTAAAAGGAAAGGTGCAGCTTGCCCACACTGCTTGAAAGATACTTGCGCAATATGGCTAAGACATTCAAAGAAATACGTATTTATGAGGCATTGTCCTTTCCTCGGCAAGAAACATCCATACCGGGCCATGGATTGTCAGTTTAATGGGGAAAAGGAGAATCGAGAGGCGCCGTTGCATGTGACTGGAGATCTGGTCCACTTGAAAGTCAAGGACATCAAAACTATCGAGGAGTTACCCAAACTGACTGAAAAAACCTTTGGCAAAAGAAAGAAACGAGATGGTGAAGAAGAATAAGGAATGTGGAGCAATAAATCAATTCTATGGGAGCTAGAGTATTGGCCAATGTTGGATGTGCGTCATTCGATTGACAACATGCACGTCAAGAAGAATGTGTGTGAAGCTACTTGTGGAACATTGCTACAACATAAGTCTAAAAGAAAAGATCATAAAAATGCAAGGGAGGATCTTAAAGAGCTGGGTATTAGGCCGGAGCTCTATGCAGAGGAAACAGAGACGGGGACGAACCTTCCCATTGCTGCAACCACCTTGTCAAAGGCAGAGAGAAAAGAATTATGTCAGTTTTTGCATGATTTGAAAGTACCTTCAGGCTACTCATCAAACTGCAAGAGGCTAGTGTCAGTGAAAGACATGAAAATGAATTTCAACTTGATGAAATATCATGATTGCCATGTGTTGATGACAACTCTTCTTCCTGTTGCACTTAGAGGTATCAAGATAGAACTGGTTCGCGATGCGGTCACAAGCTTGTGTTTATTATTCAATGCAATAGAACAGAAGGTGATTGATGAGGAAAAACTATTGGACTTGGAGAGGAGGCATTTTGAGACCCTATGTCTGCTTGAAACTAGCTTCCCACCGTCATTCTTTGATCTCATGCTGCATCTAACAGCACACCTCACAAGGGAAATCTGGTTCCTCGGCCCATCTTACCTTCATCAGATGTTTCCATATGAGACATTCTATGGATTCCTGAAATCATTGGTACATAACCGGTTATTTCCGGAGGGAGCCATTGTTTGTGGCTACGAGACCATCGAAGCAGTGGAGTGGGCCATGGGTTATATGGACCCACAAATCCCCATTGGTGTGCCTCGCTCACGTCATGAAGGTAGGCTTTCAGGTGTTGGGACCATGGGGAAAAGTCAGTCACTCCGGATGTAGATGCCTTCGAAAAGGCTCATTTCACCGTGATACAACAACTGCACCTAATTACACCGTTTGCCAATGAGCACAAACGACAACTACATGAAGACAACCCTAACTATGGTAGGGCTTGGCTTGCAAAGATGCACATGCAAGGTTTCAGCAGGTGGCTCCGAGATTATGTCGAGACATGCAGCAATAATGTTGTAATTACCGACGAGATAAGGAATCTAGCAGCGGGGCCATTGTTCACTGTTACAAGATACGAAGGAATGGATACACGTTCTACACCATGACCCAAGATAAAAAGAGCGTCTATCAAAATAGTGGTGTGCGTGTATGGGCCGTCATTGACGACAATCATGACGATGATGATGACACGGAAACAGACACATATTATGGTAAAATAGAGGAGACATGGGAGCTTGATTATGTAGGATTGAAGGTAGCCTTGTTTCGGTGTAGATGGGTCACCGATGGGAAGAGAGCTGTGAGCAAGGACAAATATGGTTATGTTAGTGTTGATCTCTGGGTCTTTGGTTACAAAAACGAACCGTTTGTCTTCACCAATGATGTTGAGCAAGTGTTCTATGTACCTGACCTTGCAAAGAAGAACTGGTCTGTGGTTATGCCTGGAAAAAAAGATTGTGGGGATTGAAAATGTTGTTGAGGAGGAGGAATACAACCAGTTTGACGAAATTCCATCCTTTGACACTTCATACAAGCCCCAACTCTTCGGAACTAACAAAACACCGTACTTGTGAAGCGACCATAGTGAAAAATCCATATACAGAAATCAAGGAAGAAAAAGCAAGCCTGATTTCTGCTGAATTCTTTTTGTAATGCCGGAGGATGTGTCTATTGGTGGAAATGGAATCCGTTTTGTAATATAAAGGATGCGATGTATTGGTGGAATTTCAATACTTTTTTGTAATATATGGGATGTGGTGGAATTTGAATCCTGCTTGTAATATATTCTGCCAAAGATACTACATATACTCTGTTTATATTCTGCTTCAGTTCAGTAACGGGCAAGAGACAAGGATTAACGAACCCGGGTCGCCTTTGTTACGGGCAAGAGACGAGGACTAACGAACCAGCGTTGCCTTTGTTACGGGCAAGAGATGAGAACTAACGAACCAGCGTCGCTTTTGTTATGGGCAAGAAGATATGCGAAATCACGAACAGATTACATCAAAAGAGACACATATTAGAGCATCTCCAAGAGTTTGCCAAATTTTACTTGGCAAATCTTGTTCTTTGCCAACTTCTAAAAATATATGCCAAGTAAAAAAGAGTTCATCTCCAACAATCTAGCATAATTTCACAAAAGCATGTCTCTTGAGATGCAAAATCACACACGCACATATTACAATCATCATTGATACATCAGAACAAGGTTACAATGCGGCCATATCTTCATGACGAGATATGCAAAATCACACACACACATCGATCTTGCTCGTAGGTCGTCGATCTTGCTGCACGTGGTCATCGAACAAGCTCCATTTCTGCTGATGGCTTAGAGACTTGATTCCTGGCATGACTAATTAAAGAGAGCTTCTGTCTTGCAACCATAATTTTGGTTTGCAAGACAGAAGCTTTCCTTAATTATGCTCATCTTACAAGGAAAAATAATGAGATATGCTCCATCCAGATTCTGGCTGCTTCCTCATCTTACAAGGAAAAATAATGAGATATGCTCCATCCAGATTCTGGCTGCTTCCTCATCTTACAAGTGAACACAAGAGAAAGATATAGAGAGGGTGGAAACATATCCCTTAAAAAAATCCCTCCTCCTGGAGGAGAAGGGGAAAGCAAAAGAATCCCAAGTGTGACGAAAAAGTTGCAGCAGGCTTTCTGTTGGCTTGTTCATCCTGATGACAGGAGGTTCTGGGCTACCTTCCCCGGACACGGCTGCGAGCAAGGGGTATGTCACAAGGATTCTTCTGGCAGCTGTGTTCGAGGGATGAGCAACCCAATCACTCCCTATCACAAGAATTCTTCTAGCAACTGAGAGATCGAGGAGGAGGAGGAAGAGAGAAAAGCAAAAGCTTGCGCCCTACAAGATCTATTCTTTGTGCCATAGCTAGATCTAGAGAAGAAGGAAGCAAGTGACTCGCTTTAATGTATCAGAAGAAGGAACCATATACTAGCTAGATCTAGATCTAGAGAAGAAGGAAGCAAGTGACTTGCTTTATTGTATCAGAAGAAGGAACCATATAGCTAGATCTAGATCTACTAGAGAAGAAGGAAGCAACTTGAAGTGAGGAGGATCGATAGGCGTCGGTGCTTTTTTATAGAAAAAACAAGGAAGGGATAAGTTCAAGAGCACAGGAATGGCCGGGAAGGTTCCCAAGACGGTTAATGACGAAACTGTTGCTAGTCAATGGCTGAGAGTAGAGCTGCAGAGGTAGTGATTCCAATGTAGAATTAAATGATACGCGGAGTAAGCAAACGTCGTCTCCAATGGCCGTGTTTGGATGGTAGATGTTAGTGTTACTGTTAGTGGTAGTTTTTAACACCTCCAAATTAACACATGTGTTTGGCTCCAAATTTGATGTTATTAGATCAAATTTGATATTATTAGAATTATTATATAATTACCATGGGGTGTAAAAATGAAATATATGAATTTTGGGCACACAAGTGTGACTCTTGATATTTTATTCAAATACTGAATGTCCAAATACGAATTGTTCGTATTTTTATGATTTTTTAGGTGCTGTTTTATGGGCTCTTATAAATCAGGGAAGAAAGTTTCATTCAAAAAAAATTGTGACAGGCCCACGCGTCAGCGTCAGCAGCTAATATAAAAAAGATAACCATTGCCTACCCGCCTGGACCCAACTGCCAACAAATGCGATCCGGGTTCACTAACCATCGTCACCAATAACACTGGCCCGCGCGTCAGCGTCAGCAGGCTAACCTGCGTCGGCAATGACTACTCTAATAAGATCTATTTCACCACAACAGATCTCCAGTTAATCACAACAGAACATAGTTCATCACAATGCGGTTGGATCTACTCGCATATATTAGATTGAGTTCATGACATATAAAATCTAACAGCCAAACTAATTAACTAAGCAGTTCATGTCTAAGAACCGGACGAAGACACAAAAGCACACAGATATTATTGTTACTAATTGGTAGAGGAGTCTACCAATTAGTTGGAGTCCCACCGTTACTAATTGGTAGAGGAGTCTACCAATTAGTTGGAGTCCCACCGTCGTCGCCGCCGTGGCTGCCGTCAGAGCCGTCGAAGCCACTGTCGTCGAAGAAGAAGTGGCGGTGGACAGCCTGCTTGACCACTGGGAGGTTCTCGAGCTTCTCAGCCAACCCGTGGATCCTGAAGGCGAGACCCTTTACGGTCGGGTCCTTGTACACATCATGAAGCGCTTTGATGTCGAAGGCCTCGCCAACACCTTTAAGCTTTCTGAAGGCGCTCCTAAGCAGCTCGGTGGCGAACTTATTGTCGTCGAAGAGTGGTTCCTCATCGGCGTCCTTGGCGCCGGCTCCTTTTCCTTCTCCAACTTCTTTCGACGGCAGCTTTCGTCATCGTCGTCCTCCCTTCGTCCCCGCTTCGATTGTGGTGGGCTCCTCGACGCCATCTCTCCTCCTTCTCTCGGTGACCGAAGATTTGTAGTAGTGAATCGCGAGGAGGAAGAAGTGAAGAAAAAAATGATAAGCTTATGGAAGAAGCAGGGGAAAGTAGGGGAGGGCGACTGGGCGAGGGAGTTATATTGACAAGACGCGGAACCGTCAGGCGCCTCTGCCCCCACCCACTACTCCATTACTGCCAGTACGTGCCACTCGATTGCGCATCGGGCTCCGTCTCGGGAGCAAAGCCATGCGTCGCCTTTCACTTATGCGGGAAGGAGAAGGGTCGGGGCAATGATGTCGGGCCCACTTGTCAATGGCAGCAGCCAAACTGTGGTGCCTTTTCAATTTCCATTTATTGTTTTATTACGACATGGCCGAGGCGCCATCTTCAACCTTCAACCCTCGAGCTCATCGCCTCCTTCAACTTCAATCCTAGTCGCCAACTTCATCCCTCTTCAACTTCAATCCTCCTTGCCAACTTCATCCCTCATCGCCGCCAACTTCAACCCTCATCACCATTCAAATTCCAAACCCCGTCGTTGTGCTATTTCCTCCCCTTCTCCTTGATGGTCGTGGTGTGCTTGATGTTGCTGCTGCCAGATGAACTTTTCACCAAGATCATCATCCACTACATCAAGGATGTGGCTGTTTTCCATTTTCTGAACCTTCGCAATAAAATATGCGGCACCTTCTGGCGCATCTGCAACTCCAATGAGGTACTACTGCATGTGTCGCTGCGTGATCTTCGTGAGGCGTGCAAGAATCGCTATGTCAGGTCGTGCTTTGAGCGGCGCTTCTGCGAGGCCAATCGTCCGGAGGCATTGTGCTTCGAGGGGATGGTGAGGTTGATGAGGCGGCGGAACCCTGATAAGGGTCTGAAGCTCATCGGGATGTCGCCGCTGCTGAAGACTCCTGTGCCAAGTACTTTTTAGCGATGCTGAAGTACCGTTGCAACCCAGCGGACCCCGAAGCCATGGCACTACTCCAGGAAATCAGCGACGGCCCATCGCCCCCTGACGGCCGGTGAAAGAACCACAACCTGCGGCGGCTGCTACCTCGTCAAGCAGGATCTCGACAACATTGCATGGTGGTACTGTCTTGATGACGGCGACGACGACGACGACATTCCGTTGCTGCCCGTCCAGAATCCCCACATCTCATTTGGGAAGCGGGATGTAGGCACTACGTGCCGGATACCAAAGAGATCATCCACTACTGCAGCGCCGAGTGTCGCATCCATCATTAGTTCGACCTCTGGACGCATAGCTTCCGCCCCGCCGTGGAGTACGCCATCAGCAGGATAAACATCGGGATGTAGGCGCAAGCATCAATGAACATTATCTATCTTGAATGTAAATCATTAGATATTACTAAACGCGGATTTGATTTTATCGAGATGTCAGTTTTTAATTAGTTTTTGATAGATAATATTTGATTTGTCAGTCAAATCGAAGGTTGCGGTGGTCCCATTTGCCGCCGATGAGGCCCGGAATGCCCTCTTGGGTGTTAAAACCGCCGAAGCGGGCACGACGGCGGAAGTGATGGGTGGCGGTGCCCTCTGCTTCCTCCTTTGTTCTATTCAAATGACTGTGGGGGCTAGTTCTATTCAAATGAAGAACAGTTCTCATTTCTCCTTTTAATCTGCAATGAAATGTTGTAACAAGTATTTCTTCATCATTATTAGTCCAAATTTGATAATTTTTTCTAATTTTTTCTAAAATCACCATCTATTCATTAATTTCATTGTGTAGTGTACATTCCATTTGTTGAGTGATATTTATATGCCTTATTTTGTTCTTTGTAAGTACAACATACAAATAATATTTGTTTTACACAACCATTAGTGATGAAACTTTACATTTTGTAAGCTTAAGGTGAACACAAGGTTTTGTTAAGTTTTCAAATGCATATGAGTTCGAACATGTTGCAAAGTGTGGAAAACTTCAATGTTAAAGCAAACATTCTAGGAAACTATGTGAGAGATGAAGACATTTGTACACAAGTATATTATTCCTTCATCGATACCACTCAAAATTTTTAAGACAAGTTTAGGTACCCAAATTATGTTGCCAAGTCAATTTGTAGATTTTTTAGATCAAATTTGATGTTATTAGAATTATTATATAATTACCATGGGGTGTAAAAATGAAATATATGAATTTTTGGCACACAAGTGTTACTATTGATATTTTATTCAAATACTGAATGTCCAAATACAAATTGTTCATATTTTTATGATTTTTAGGTGTTGTTTTATGGGCTCTAATAAATCAAGGAAGCAAGTTTCACTCCAAAAAACATTGTGACAGGCCCACGCGTCAGCGTCAGCTGCCAATATAAAAAAGATAATCGCTGACCCAACTCCCAACAAAGGCAATCCGGGTTCACTAACCATCGTCGCCCATGACACTGGCCCACTCGTTAGCGTTAGCAGGCATACCGTGTGCGGGCTGCTCAAAATTTTCACTTATATTTACTATAGTGCCCATGAAATTCCAATTGCTGCACAGAGCCGTCAAGGGCACGCCAGTAGTTTCATTAAACACAGTTACGCGCGTCGTTCATATTCGGCTCCTCGCTAGACAGATCCGCAACACCCGCATTCTCCCCACCGCCACCGCCAGTCGCCCAGCTCTCCTTCGCCGCTCTCTCCCCGCCGCAGCCCTGCTCTTCTCCAGCCCCACCGCTCCCTGTGTGACGACAGTGACGAGGACGCGGTTACTGGCGTGCGGACGTACGTCCGGCCAACCAAAAGACGGTTGACATGGATTCGTCGACGTCGTCCCCGGCCACGACGACGAGCCGGCCGCCTCAGGCCACGAGCCGTTGTGGATCCGGCCCCTCCGACTATCACGAGAACAACTACTTCATTCGCGACTGAGGTTAGTCCTACTTGAACCCCCAACGCCCTCTCTCGTCGGCCACCAAAATCGATCTGCTATATATTCATGTCAATGTGGATTAATTAGGGAGACATACCTAGATAGTTCATCTTTAATTGATTGGTTGTGGTTTTGATTGATGGATTTTGTTGCCCCAAGTCTGTGTGAATAAATTGTTGCTAATAGATGTAGTTATATGAACTGTTGAAATTCATTTTCATGTTTCTGATGCTACAATTTTTGCACTGTAAATTCATGAAAAACATCAAGGATGTTAGCATACTTTAATTCTGCTATGCTCTGAATGTACTAGATCGACAGTTATGCTTTGGACCTGTTAGCATATACTTTAATTCTGCTATGCTCAGATCGACATTTATGCTTTGGACCTGTTAGCATATTTTAATTCTGATGGCCACATAATGTCATTGGGAATTGCATCGCAGTGGTTTATAATGTAGTCCACCCAATCTGCTATATATTCATGTCAAGGTGGATTAGGGAGACATGCCTTAATAGTTCATCTCAATTGATTGACTGTGGATTTGATGGATGGATTTTGTTGCTCCAAGTCAGTTTTGAATAAATTGTTACAAACAAATGAAGTTATATGAAATGTTGAAATTCATTTTCATGTTCCTGGTGCTATAAACTTTGCATTGTAAATTCATGAAAAACATAAAGGATGTTAGCATATTTTAATTCTGCTATGCTTTGAATATACCAGATCAACACTTATGCTTTGGACCTGTTAGCATACTTTAATTCTGATGGCCACATAATGTCAGTGGGAATTGCATCGCAGTGGTTTATAATGTAGTCCACCCAATCTGCTATATATTCATGTCAAGGTCGATCAGGGAGACATGCCTTAATAGTTCAACTTCAATTGATTGACTATGGATTTTATGGATGGATTTTGTTGCTCCAAGTCTATTTTGAATAAATTGTTGCTAATAGATGAAGTTATATGAAATGTTGAAATTCATTTTCATGTTCCTGGTGCTATAATTTTTGCACTGTAAATTCATGAAAAACATAAAGGATGTTAGCATAATTTAATTCTGCTATGCTCTGAATGTACCAGATCGACACTTATGCTTTGGACCTGTTAGCATACTTTAATTCTGATGGCCACATAATGTCAGTGGGAATTGCATCGCAGTGGTTTATAAGGTAGTGATAACTAGACTGTCTTATGCTTTGTTGTGAGTGTTAATTGTTTCACTATTGTCATATATATTGTTATTGTTGGTGTCATGATGTGTTGTGAGTGTTGTTTCACTACTGTCATATATAATGTCATGACCATTGCTTTATCCTCTTGTTGCATGTACATATGGAACACACAATCCATCGCTGCTCAAGTTGGACAAGGAAGCAGTTGAAGGAATTTATTCTCTACCTTGATATATAAGCATATTGTGGTGTCCCTGTCAAAATGGTTAGCACCTATCCCCGTATGCTAATTAAGTAAAATATGAACTGTGTATGTCTGTATGAAGTTCACAGAGGTTTGGTATCTAGATTCTGCTAAACAACATCCCTCGCTAAAGTTCCCAGACCTCCAAAATGTTTTGAACTGGTCAGTTTCTTGTAGGTTTTTTCACAAAAATTCAATCTCTTAGTGTTTCTAATTGGTATTGCTGACCATGCAGGGCCTTTGGTACAATATTTTTTGTTAAAAAATCAATCTCTTAGTGTTTCTAATTGGTATTGTTGATCATGTAGGGCCTTTGGTGTTGCACAGTAAGTGACGAAAGGAAAGAAAAAAGCCAAAAGCCACACTCAAGCACAGAACAAATCTCGCTGTAAGACCGAGGTTTTTTATGGTCCCTTCTTACCTATTTGGTACTGCATTAACTTGTCATTTTGGTACCTCAATGCAGTGTGCACAACAGCCACGGGGGTCCTCTTTGTGTGGATTCCATGTGGCATTCCATATGTTAAGACTACTCGATGATGTAAGTAGATAATAATGCTCAACCTTGTCTCTGCTCATATTATCCATCTGATTTTAGAAAATGACTTCTACTTGTATTCTCATAAATGATTGTATGTAGATGTTTCCATAGAAGATGTAAAGTGTGTCCAGGAGATGATGTGCGAGTACATTCCTAAGGAGACCATCGAGCGAAAGGGCAACTTGTACAGTGGTGCACCGTGAGTTTATTGTGACCAGAAACTTGAAACTCATTCAGTCTTCTTTAGTCAGGTGTTTTTGCCTGAGAAACCTGCTTGGCTTGCTTGGTTGGGGTCAGATACTGCCTGGTTCAGGGCATCAGGCAGTTTTCTCATGACTCCGTCCAAACAAGCCCTAATGAGAGTAACTTGAAACTTGATATGATCTTAGCTTGTCTATAAATGTGATCTTGTTTTGCCTATATCTGTGATGTGAGAATGTGTTTGTGATGTCTCCTTGCTGTGGTGGCTGTCAAATCCTGACTGGTTCCAGGATGCAGCCCCCTGGTGGCTGCCAAATCTTGGCTGGTTCCAAGTTCCTGCCGGCAACCGGGCATGTTACTGTAGTTGTGGTTGTCGCATCTGTAACGGGTGTTAATTAAAGCTCGTTACAAACACTGATCAGTGAGTAACGGGCTTCATTCGGAAAGCCCGTTACAAAAATGCCCACAATGTAACGGGCAGTGTAAAAGCCTGTTACCAGTCCTGGCCGGTGGGCCACAGGATCCGGCCCATTCATCGAGATATATGAGATGCATGTTGAAAGCAAGCGTCTCCTTTAATAGAGAGAAAGCAGACGTGCGTGGAAACAGATGCGTCTCATTTCGTCGAGATAGTGGAGACGCAGGTTCACGGAACGCGTCTCTGAAGTTAATTTCACAGTAACGGGCTCTGTTTCATGCCCGTTACCAAAGTTCCATGTGGGCCCAGAGAAACAGCCATTTCACGTGACCGGTGACTAGTTGTGGTAACGGTCGTTGTTTGATACCCGTTACGAATCCTATATGTACTGAGACGCGCGTGAAATAGACGTGTCTCAGTTCGTCAAGATAGTGGAGACGCATGTGCACATCAGGCGTCTCTGATATTAAGCTACTGTAACGAGCTTTGCTTTGGTGCCCGATACGAAAGTTCCCTGTGGGCCCAGAGGAACAGTCATTTCACGTGACCGGTGGCCAGTTGTGGTAACGATCGTTGTTTAATGCCCGTTACGAATATGTCTTATCAGTAACTGTTGCCTTTCTTGGCTTATGTAATACTTGATCGGTAACGGGCGCATTGCCCGTTACCAAAGACGATTTACACCTGTTACCAAAGCCAGTTTTTCGCGTAGTGTTATATGGACGCCCACATAAAAAACAATATAATAAAGACCTATAAAAGAATATAGCTTCCGTGTTTTTTTAAAAAAAAACGCAGTAGAATTCCGGTGGACGACGCACAGCGCTGACGCTGGTGGGCTGGTGGCATTGGCGATGGCAATGGCAGGCCTGCTGCCAGGCTTTCGGTGCCCCATACGGCTTCCTCAGGAACCGCATCATTTCGGCGACAAAACCAGCGAGCGCGCACACGAAAAGAAGGCGGAAAAAAAAACGAGACCAAGCAGCAGTGCACCACCCCTCCAACGCGCTGCACACCTGCCGGGCCTGCAGCTGCGTGCGCTAGCTACTACCCCCACAGGCCACACAGCACGCGCCACGCGGTCCCGGCCGGCACGTTGCCGCCGCGCAACTCAGCTCGCCTCGCCTCGCCGCGCTCCTCCTCCTCCTCCTCCTCCTCCTCGATCTCCTCTGCCACCGGCCGCCCGGCCCGCTCCCTCTTCGTCCCGTTCGCGTTGTTAAATCACGCGGGTCTCCCGGCGGCATAATGCCCCCCGTCCTGCCGACGCGCGGACACGAGCGCTGGCAGCGGCATGCAGCAGCCAGCATCCCCGACTGCGTGCGCGCAAGCATGCATGCGCGGCTGCTGGTCCGGACCAGGCCAGGCGCCGGCTTGTTCGTGCCTCCCTCCTGGGCCCCCTTTCGGCTTCCGCCCGGCCCGGACCGACGACCATTGGAGCCTTGGAGGCGTACTCCAATTCATTGCCGGCAAAGCACACACTACTGCTAGCTGATCGACTGACGACTGCTCCTGTCGTGTGCACTCGTTTGCTTGTGTTCGGCACTGTGGAAGTGGAAGGTTGCTGTATGATGCGTAGGGTTTATCCTGGCAGAACCACTGCCCGTTACCTGTACTGTGTTGGGAAATTCTTGGAATCATGTGTGTAACAACAACAACATCGACGAGGTGATCATGCACTAGTTTGGTGGGGAAGGCTGTAGCTGTAGGGCCCTGACAGCTGATTGCTGCTACTGCTGCTGCTGTCGTCTTTCTCGTCTCAACACCTTTGCGACCTCGGTCTAGGGTCTAAGGTCGACTAGGCAACGGTATCCCCAGAGATGAGAAAGGCAGTCCACAGGGTTCCTCGTCACATGATAGGCATGGCTGGCCTTTCATGTCATCGGTCAGTCGAAGCAGGGGACGGGACGAGACGACACAGGAGGATCTCATCTGGATCTCCCACCGCGACCGCACGAACACGTCAAATACGCCATGAGATCGCAGCAGGACGACACGCCCACAAACAAGATCATGAGGGCTCTAGCTAGAACAGATCCAGACGAGTGTGCCATTGGGCTGAGAATAATCCATGTACGCGAGTCATATCAAAAGATTGGAGAAATCCATTCGGTCGGAACCCCAGAGTTGCACAAGAAGTACCCTTGGAGAGAAGGAAGAAGAGGAGAGGAGATGGCATAGTGCCAGCCGAACACATGACCGCATACAGCGGTGTGGTCGTCGATTGTCCATCAGAGGACCGATGCGTGTCCAAGTGCTCACTGAGAAAGTCAAGCAAGCTCAGCCACCGCACGCCATGCATGAGATTGTTGCTTGCTTCGTTGCCGGGGAGAAATCCTTTGGCATCTCTTCTGAATGCAGCCTAGCAGTGGCCCAGGGCCGAGGCAACCTCACCAGTCACCACCCACCAGGAACAGGAACACGGAATCGGAGGACAGGCGGGGATGCATCATGCAGGCAGCAAGCAGCTCATGGTGCGCCCCCTGCCCGCATGCGAATCGCGTCCCCTCTTGCTGCCCCCAGCATGGAGCGCACCTGCCATTCTGCCAGTCGCAAGACATTCAGCTGCGGACCATCCAGTCATATGATGATCAACATATATAGATCACAAAGAAGCAACAATCGACCAATTATATGTTCACAAATTCTGCATCCCAACAGAAAACAGTTCGAAGAACAGCTTTCCCGTATGCTGAAACTGATACATGATGCATCATCAAAGAATTGAACCAATGGAAAGAAACTGCCAGGGCAGGAGTAGCACCAACAGAACGAACAGATATTGGAAAAGCAACTAACAGCATAGTTGCTGCGCACTCAAAGAACTAGCCTCTATCTTTATGCAAATGGGAGACAACTCGGATCAGCTTTCCCAAAATCCTCCTGTTTACAACGAAAACTCTAGCAACACTCTTTTTTTCGTGGTATGATGGGGCAACAACCCGACTGTAATAACACAACCCTACAAATATTTTGCCATGGCAGCTGATCAGACACTTCAGTTACCCTGCGTGGCGTTCTATCATCAAGAAAAACCCTACCTTGTAAATTTCAGAGATCAGGTCACCAGAGTACCTAAACACAAGGATACAGATGCATCTACATTCCGAGATTATCGCTGCCTGTGGGGTGCCAGTTGCAAATCCATTAGCAATGAGCCTTGCAACATGTACCATGTTAAGATTTCAGTTTCTTCTGCTACCGGGCCAGAAGCCTGTATGATGGCAAATCCTCAATCCGCTGAATATCTTCAATCAAAAGCTCCCTTTCTAGCTGACGCCGTGTAGATTTCATGACCGTCTGCAGTTTTAATAGTACAGTCAAGTGAGCAAGTATTCCCACGAGATATCTATGGATCTTTCATAAATAGGTCAAGAAAGGAGAAGTTGCTATCAGAGAATTTAAAGATTTAGAGGCAAAAAAAAAACATACGTTGAAGTCCATGTATGTAGCATGCATGTCAAGCCATTGCTGATCCATCAGCTTGAAGGTTATACAGTAGATAATGTCAAAAGCTTGATCATTTTCTGAACAAAAAAGTCAAAACATCGAATTAGTATTTGGAAGCACAATAATTGCATTGTTCAGTTAGCTCACATCTTTTAGTGTTATTCTACTAAAAGATTGCATTGCTATATTGTAACCTTATTAGGTAATTGAGTGGAACTTAGCAAATATGGACTGTTAGCATTTTCATTCTGGACACATAAAGTCATAAACACACAGAAATTGTTTAAATCATGCATACTATTGTGTACTATGTTCTTCAATCATAGCTATCGTCACAAGAGAACAACCTAAGTCCAACACATAGTTAACACCTCAATATTATAGGAATAGTTCAGAATTGAGATGAAAGAAACTAGCAGAAGGCAACTCTTGTACAATGTAGATCACCATCCCCAGTCCAAAATAGAGTACTGAAATAAAGGTTATACCTGAAAGAAGCTTTAGGAAAACCGCTCCGAACAATGACCTCGGTTTAACTGCAAAGGAAGGACAGCAAGATATAATGTAAATTGAAAAATGAACTAAAAGGGGCCAGGTCAAAAAACTGCTTCCAACTTTTCTTTAAATTCTGCAGGAACTGTTATTATCTTGTAAACATATGCTACTTAATGCACAAAAGACTCATGGTTGACCAACCTGCTTGAAGATCAAGCATCTGAATGAGCATGAAGGTTATATTTACACCAGCTACAGCAAATGGATACTCCCAGATTGCACGATCACCATTCTGCTTGCGAAGAAGTTCCTGAAAAGATTTCTGCACAGAAAAGTCTGTTAAGAGTGATTTGTGGCAATTATGATTATGTATATCATGACATGATGAACATTTAGATTTAATAAATTACATGTGTAAGCAGATTGTATCAGCATTCAGTTCTGTTAGATGGGTTTGTACTGTCTCAGATAGAGCACAGGATATACTGTGATTTTTTTTCCTTTTCCCCCATCCCTTTTGCAGGAGATAACAACAAAATATTAGACATTCATAGCCAGAAAATGGCAATCTATGCCACATTTTATTTATTAACTCTGCAAATAATAAGTTCAGCAAGCCATATAGGTTATGCTTGTCATACTCTTAACAGAAGTGATGAAGACTGGAGTACATCATAGCCTCAAGCGGTCAAGCGTACCCATAACAGAAAAGCATGCGACAAGAGCAATAGTGTTGAAAACAAGGGTTTGCACTCACCGGGTAATTCCTAGCGAAGTACAACAGATTCTCCAAGGAGATGAAGCCTCCGCCTCTGTAATGCCAACACAACACACCAAAGGATCATCAATCACTACTGTCTACTTCTCTACGTTAACAAAACCACAATACTGACAGAACAGGTAACAGTTAGCAACTGGAACAGAGGGGAAGATCAATTACCTAAAATCTGTAGATGGGTCTTTCCCTTGCCAACCCATCTCTTTCCATTGTTCTGATATTAGACCCCGAAGCTCGGTTCCAGGAAAAGAAGCACACCAAAGAGCGTGTAGTGCTTCCTAATAGAAAATAAATGAGATAACAGGGTAAGTAACCAGCTACACTTTCTTAAATTTCATCAGAAAGGACAAATGAACATAACTAGAAAAATCAAAATGATGATCTGGATTGAGATATATAATTCCAGCAGGTTGAGTTTTAACTCATTACGGAAGAGAAGCCGCAATATAATAATTGATCAATTGTAACTGATCTTAACAAGTCCTTGAACACAAGATTATCTATGTCTTGAACGATTAACAGCAATTACTTCCTTATGTTTGCTCAGATCTGCGGACACGCTAGATTTCTCAATTTTACAGTCATCTCAGATTTCATGGTCACTCAATGAACAACTTGTCTCATGTTCATCATCTTGTACTGAATAACTAGAATGCACACGGTGGGAATAATAGCAAGCACACACTTCACAATAGACCATGTAATTCCACAAGATCATAAAAGATTAACCGCATAAGAACAGTCTGGCGTCAATACCAACCAAAACAACTACCTGATGCCCTCTGTTTGAACTATCATACTGGACTTCTATTCTGTTCTGTAACCTCTGCAGGCATTCTTCCTGAAACGGGAAAATGAGAATTATAGTTTGCAGATAAAACTTCACTATCCTGTATCATCAAGTTAAACTACAACATTCGTGGAATTAAGAATAAGAAAAAAAATAATCATGTTCAGAATAGTGCTGAAGTAAAAAAATAACAAAGACGTAGCAAAATTTTTTTGCAGACAGCGCCAAGCAATGCGAGATCAGAGGAGGGTTCAAAGTTCAGGGTGAATGCGGGGGCTAAACACCTAGAAATTTCAAATTACACTGACAGGCTCGAGAATTTAGCTTTACAGAACCGCTAGAGCAAATTTGGGGACCAATCCAAAGAGCAATATGCGAATCCCACCTGCATAGGCGTCAAATCGAAGGAGAGGCGCGCATCACTGTCCCTCCTCTGCGCGCAGACGCAGGAGAGCCCCCTCCCGATCCACGCCGTCGACCCCGTCACGACCTCCGCTGCAGCACCAGCGTGCGGACAGCACAGCACAGACCATGAGCATCATCCCCGTGGCAGGCAGGAGCAACAACATCCATCCAGCAGAAAAAAAAACAAGCAGACAAATATCCAAAGAGGAGGCGCGGTGGAGGTACCCGAAGAGGAGTGGTGGAACGCGGCGGCGCGGTCGGAGCCGGAGAGCCGGCGGACGGCGACGAAGGAGCCGGCGCTCCCGTCCATCTCGCCGCGGAACGGCGAACCCCTCCCTGGCTTCGCTTCCCCCCTTAACCCCTCTCTCCCAGTCTCCCTCCCGGCCTCTACGCGCGACGATCCGCGCAGGGATCCATGGCCGTGCAGCCGCAGTCGTTGGCGGGGCGGCGACGGCGAGGTCACACCGAGCGGGCGGGCGGGCTGCGAGCGGATCCCGAGATGGCTGGAGAGGAACAGCAGAGCGGAGCGGGGTAGGGCAGGGTGGCCGGATTTGCTCTCGGCTTCGCGGCGGCCTTGCCTCTTCCGTCCGTTGTTGCCTTGTTGGTTGGTTGGTTGGTTGGTTGTCTGGCTGCGCTACGCTTCGTCTTTCGGGTTGGCCGCCGAGCTGCGCTAGCTCTCTGCTGCGGATAAATCAATAGGGAATGCCGCCGTCCTTGCCTTTGCACCTTTGCTTTGCTACCTCGATTCGCTTTTCTCTTTTTTTTACACAAAAATCGCTTTTCTTTTCTGCATACAAATGAAAACTTTTCCCCGAAAATCCCTCTTGCTTCCTTCCATTTGATTTGGGGTCTCCGTGTGCGATTATGCGTTAAAATGTTTACCTATAGGAGTTTGATCACCATGTGTTTAGTGCTAATGTGAGTCGTTAAGGGAGGCACATTTGCACTCTGGAGCTGGCAGAGTGGCGCAATCTGTATAGTTTAACAAGTATAAAGATGGGGTACTCCTGTGGACTGTCAACCGTGGTGGGCAATCTGTTTCCGTTGAACCATCTCAGACGGGAAAAAAGATCAGAAAAGGCAGGCAGGCTGTGCCATCCGATAATTTGAGCTGTCATTTTCCGAAAGTTACCGATGATTTTCTTATGTGTCTGCTTGCCCCGCTGACGCAGCTGTCACAAAATGCATGCATCAGGATGATTTGAGGCGGCAGTTTGGTCCGGTGACAGGTGTGACTAGCAGCTACGGCTGGACGCCGAGCCAGCTCGGCTCGGTTTGGTCTGGCTCAGCTCGGCTCGGCTTGTTAACAAAAACGAGTAAAAAGTTTGGCTCGGCTTGGCTCATTAGTAGCTCGAGCTAGCTCGTTAGGCTTGCGAGCTGTATGTAAATTTGAAATTAATATCTGAGTATATGTAAAAAACATTTAAAATAATAATTATAAAGTTGTTAATGATAAAATTAGTCACACATGGAACACTTAGGAAAGTTTAGCATAGCTTCAATGGCTGACTCAACTTTGATAACTCGGTTTTCAATGTTGAAATTAGAACTTTCTAACTCATTTGGCTCGCGAGTAGCATGCGAGCCGGCTCGAGCCAGCTCGTTAACAGAACGAGCAAAATTAGTTGCTCGGCTCGTTAAAAACTTGATTGAGTCAAGCAAATCGAGCCGAGCTATGAACGACACGAGTTTCCGGCTCACGGTACAGCCCTGCTAGCAGCAGCAGCAGCAGTCCAGCACCACTGGTGGCTCGACGCACGCGCACACGTAACACACGGCAGGTGAGTGGATCCGGACCGAACAGGTGCATCATACGCTGTCCAGCTGACCTAATCCTACCCACCCTTTTTTCCCTTCAAATCAAAAGGCGGGGAATTCGTCGTCAGGCTAATCATTTGCTTAAGCACTGTTCAACATCCTTAAAGTAATGCATTCATTCGTCGGCAGCACCTTTTCATATTTGCTATAGTTATTAGGGTGCGTTTGGCAGGGCTTCCGCTCTGGCTGTGGCAGCTCTGGCTATGGCTGTGCTGGTGAAGCGGATTCCGTGGGGGTGCTGGACCAGTTTTAGGAAAAACGTTTGGCAAAACAGCTTCTCCTGGCTGTATAACGTGGATAGGAGGATGAAATGTCTATAATACCCTTCCTTTTTTTCCTTTTTCCCTCTATTTCTCTCCTTTCTTTTGTTCTTTTTATTTTATCCTTCCTTTTTCTCCGTTACCTCCACCGACGCACACCCTTCCTTATCCATTCATCCGCATCCCCAGCCAACCACCGACGCTCCCTGCATAAAAAAGGACACCGACGCTCCCCTTCTTTCTTCTTGCATCGCGGCCGCCCCAGCCCCTGCGCCTCCATGTGCCGGCCTGCGCCGCCACCCTCTGCCTTGCCGCCTTCTCCCACGCTGCGGCAGGAGCCCATGCGGAGCTCCCACTGTCTGCGAGCTTGCCGGCCCGCGTGGAGATCCTGGCCGGCATGGAGGCGGCCTCCATCTATGCTCTCGTCGGCCTCCCGCCGAGCTTCTTTACCGCGGCCATGGAGGTGGCCCGGGCGGAGCTCCTCCGCCGCCACCCATGCTCGCGGCATGGCGGTGCTCGTCTATGGGCCATGGTGGCATTTTGCTCGGTATTTCGCTGAACTGCAGGGGCATTTTGGTACAAGTGAGTGCTGGTGTCAGACGGAGTCGGGGGAGCTACGATTTCCGGCTCCGGCACCTCTTTTTTGCCCCAAAGAGCGCAAATCCTGGGCGCTCCCGTCTGGGAGCCGTTTTTTTAGCCTTTGGCAGGGCTTCGACCAAAACGGCTCCCGAAGCCGTCGGAGAAGCCCTGCCAAACGGACCCTTAGAGCAGCTCCAACAGTTTGGCAAATCAACTTGGCATCCATCTAATTTTTGCAAAACGAGAAAAATTGTCCTCCAACAGTTTGGCAAACCAACTTGCAAAAATAGAAACTTGGCAAAACTCACCTCCCCACGCGCATATATGCGCGCGCGTATCGTGTTGCCATCGGCGTTTCCCTCTAGGTGGGAGGGTGAAAAAATAAATAAAGAATAGAGAAGGATTCCCGATGTAAGTTTCCAAGAGGTGGAAGGGCATAAAAAAATTTTGTTTCTTTCAGGATTCCTGATGTAAGTTAGATCTGTGTTTGGCAAGTGAATTATGCCCAATCGTTGAAGATGAACTCTTTTTTTACTTGACATACCTTTTTAGAGGTTGGTAAAACACAAGATTTGTCAAGTAAAATTTAGCAAATTCTTAGAGATACTCTTAGTGGTAGTAGCTGGGATCCGTCGACTACGAGTAGTAGTATACGGTAGTGCCTTATTTGTTCGCAACCGACAAAGTAAACGCCTAGATGGTGTCGAAAACAAGAGAAACGTTTATAAGACGGTAGAGGTGCGGGGGTGTAGTACGCCCAGCAGCGGCCAGCCGGCCACAACAAACTAGCACCGGGCAAACCGATGCGCCGCGAGCCTGCTGTATTTTCTGCAACCCTGCTGCACCTGCAAGGAAACGAATCAGCATGCATCATCTGTACCAACATTTTTGATCGACTACATGGTCCGAATAATTGATTAATTAGCGTATCAGCAGCAGATTCCCGGCTCTGTACGCGCTCCAACTCAGAAGTAGTCAGAGGTAATCGACGCGAGATCAGGAGGAGACGCCACGCCGAGACGGTGAGCCGTCCTTAGCCCAATCTCAACGAGGGTTTCATGAGTGTTTCATGCACATTAAATACAGCGCCACATCAGCAAAAATTTCACTTTTTGCATAACACCCTTAGAGCAACTCCAAGAGACTAGCTAAAATGACTTGGCTAGCTAAACTTTAGAAAAAATCTCAAAAACATTCTTCCAACAGACTAGCTATCTACCCAACTAGCTATCCTGACTAGCTAAATCCGTTGTCCCACTAGCTATCTTTGGCTAGTGGCTGGTGACTAGCTATCCTGATTTTCATGAGTATGGCAGGCAGGACCCACAGGCGGTGGAGCATATAGAGAGTTCAATTTAGAGAGGCTGTTGGATGTGAATCACTTTTTGCTAGCTATTTCATTTTACATGCTAGCTAAATCAGGATTTTAGCTAGTGATTTTTAAAGAGACTCTTGGAGTTGCTCTTAGGAGAGAGAATGAAAGAGTTTCACCATGGTGAAACCTTTGGGCACAGTTTGAAACCCCCATTGAGACACAAATAGAATTTCACCATGCAACTATGCAATTAAACCATACAATGAGAGAGAGGATGTGGGACCCTTGAGCCTATGAAACTGTGCAATGAAACTATGCATTGAGGGAGACATCTATTTCATACCAAAGTTTCACATCTTGGAAACCGGGACGGTGAAACTCTCCATTGAGACTGGCCTTAGGTCAGTCTCGTCCTTAGGTCAGTCTCAGTGGGATTTCATGGGAAGATTTCATCACATTTAATTGTTGGACACATCAGCAATTTGCTGATTTGACATGGTATTTAATGATGAAAGAGAAAAACTCAGTGTTTTATGACGAAAGAGAAAAAGCATGGCCTGAAGTTTTTCTGAACCTTGAGGCAATTTTTAAGCAATGAGCACTGCAGAGGCAATCTGAACTTTTTTTTGCACATATTATGAAAATCTGAACTGGAGATGCAATCTGAACTTTTTTTTACGCACATTATGAAAATCTGAACTGCATGTGCAATCTGAACTTCAAAGGTACAAGCATGAGCACTGCAGAGTCAATATGAAAATCTGAACTGTTTTTACTTTTGCAATCAAATCAACTAGCTGTTGTAAAAAAATTGCACACATCAATACTCTTTTCAACCTTAACAATTTAAAGCTATTTGGTCTATTTTTCAGTTGATGGTGGAGCATGGGAGATGGAAGTCTTGAGATGTATGCTGGCCTGCATAGTATAGAATGCTCAGGCTAATAGCTAGTGATAACAAAATTATGCATTGCTGTGACCTTGCTAATAGCTAGTGACCTTGCATCGGGCCATTGGATGTCAGTTCTAGTTATGTGTCGAAATGAAGTGATAACAAATAGTTTAATGCAGTGGATTTCTTAGCTTAATACCGGTTTCTTTATGCAATATATATATATGCCCTGCCGTATGTATGGCCGTAGCCTAGCAATTCTTAGTTTATGGAAACATATATAATCATTGAGAATGCAGACACTGGAGTATGTATGCTCTGTAACCTGTGTCTGCAAAACCAATTTATCTGGCAGGGGTCGCAAATAGCTTAATTTTACTATGAATTGTTAGCTACATGACTAATATTGGTATACCTGAGAAGTGGTACCTTAATTTTTTGCTACAAAGTGTGTTATGGTCCAAATTCTATCACTTGCGTATATTCTGGTACATATATTCAGATATGTCTTACATGTTTGGATGCATGATTACTTGACAAATTCATTTAGCAGAACAATGGAATAATATGCACATATGGCTTGTTTGCACATTCTGACACTGCACATGGCACTATTTTTGGTTTATTTTGAGTGGACGACTGACCTGGGGCCATGGAAGAAATTGGGAATTATTTGAAGAAGATGGGAATTATTTTGTTCGGTTATCTAAGTATTATTTCCATAGTCCACATTATAAGTTATCTTGTCAATTTATCTTATTAACTATTAATGTTGGTCATTTATCTATGAATTGCTACATATCTGTCGTGTGAAACTGCTCCATGTGATGTTTTGTTGATATGTGAAACTGCTGCTTGCGGTGTTCAGCCGATGTGAGTGTGAAACACTAGATTGAAGCTAATTGAAATGTGATCTTATTTTATTTAAAAAAGTTACATAATTCTCATGTCACATTTGATCACAACACAAGGAAGTCTTAAATGCTGCATTCTGTCTATGAAATGAAACTGTGCATTAAGAGTGATATTTTCACTATGTTGAAAACCTGACATGACGATCTAGGTAACTGTACTCGTAAAACTCCCACTGAGGCTAGCGTTAGGCCTCCTACTCCCGCCGTCCCGCGCGCGGGACGGCTGGACCCCGGTCGGGAAAAAGGCGCCGAGGAGCGGTGGCGCCGTGGCGGACTGGCGGGACACACTCGAATCGTGGGACGACACGGCCGACGCTGGGGCCCCAACTTTCCGCGGCCGCCCGCTCCCCGTCGCGGGACGCGGAAAACGACGGGTCGAGCTCGGGCGGGACGCGGAAAACGACGGGTCGAGCTCGGGCGGGACGCGTCGTGAACGATCGGATGGGTCGGTGTCGCGGCGCGCGGCGTGACCTGCGTCTCGGCTCGTGAGAGCGAGGGCGCGCGCGCGGAAGGACGCAGCCTTTGTGTGAGGTCGCCTGTGAGAGCGAGGGCGCGCGCGCGGGAGGACGCAGCCTTTGTGTGAGGTCGCCGCGAGGCGACCGGGCGTGTCGGGCCGATGCCGGGGACGACGGGACGGGACGCGCGTCTCGGCTCGTGATGTTGTTTGCGTACGCCCCGCGCGGGCGCGCGCCTCCCGGTCCCGGTGCACCGGAGCAAGTTGGTCACCACACCAGATCATAGCTCATCAGGTATGGGCTTAGATAAGATTTGCGGTTGGAACGGAGCTCGTAATGATGGCGAGGACATATGAGTGTTGAATTTTTTTTCTATCCTTTCTTTTTGCGTATGCTGATCCTTTTATAACTTCGTTTGAAATAGATAGATATCATCCCCACAGCACAAGAAGGTCGCTCCTGGTGAAGCAAAGAAGTGTGTGTGCGCGCGCAGTAACTTTATCTATCTAATAATTACATGTGGGCATGATCGAATGACATCATTGTATACTAGTGTAGGTCAGTAGGTGACGGTGCTTAATGGTCCTATTCCATTATTATTATTATTTTTGCTGGAATGGTTCGTGAAAAAAGGAGAGAGTATTATGGCCGGTTGCAAACGGGCTAAATCCCTGTTGGCGGAGAGAGAAAAGAGAGAGAGAGTGCGGAGCGACCGTCTCGCGAAACGCCGGCTTCAAGCGGGCGGAAGCGCGCTTCTGTGTTCACATTCCACGTGCCGCCCGCGTTGCGTTGTGATTGGTTGCGTGCGGGCTCGCCCCCCCACCACATTAATTAGAAGCCACGCTGGAGCGTATTCGCCGGCAATCACAACGCATACGCAATTGCCGGCGAATACGCTCCAGCGTGGCTTCTAATTAATGTGGTGGGGGGCAGAGCAGCCCGCATGCAACCAATCACAACGCAGCGTGGCAGCAGACCAGGGAATGTGAACACAGGAAGCGCGCTTCCGCCCGCTTGAAGCCGGCGTTTCGCGAGACGGTCGCTCCGCACTCTCTCTCCTTTTCTCTCTCCGCCAACAGGGATTTAGCCCGTTTGCAGCCGGCCATAATACTTGCTCTTATTGCCATTGCTCTTAGCCGGCAGATGTGAAAGGCAACGCGCGCGAATGGTATTGTCCTATCACGCTCAATCGATCGCGTTTAGGCCAGAAACTAATATCTATATACACGTCCAACTAGTTGCGTGCACCAAACCTAAGGTGAACAAAAGCAGTGTGCAAATTATTGGTGCCCATGCAACAAGCATCCGAATGATTGCACTCTGAAAATTTAAATACAAAGACGATCTTGGTGCAAAGATCTATTGCCGCCGCACGCATCTCCTTTGCAAAGACAGATCCATTGTTTAGCATGGAACCTCATTCCTACTCCAAAGGTGGCAACACTGGTAGTACATACCTTCTATGCTCCGTGTTGGTGCAATAGGAATCAGTTCGTTTTTTTATTTCTTAAAAATACAATCAGTTCAGAATTCAGATCACGCCTGTAGTAGCATTATATATGTACTACTATATGCATGTTCCCATATGTTTTCGCATTAGTGATGTGCTTTGCACGTGTGCATCACGTGACTTGATGCATATTGTGTGGAGGGAAACACCCGACGAGCTAATGCGAAAACATGTGGTGTGGGAAAACAGTTAGCGTCGCTGTTTTCATCGTGACTGCCGGCGTCTTGTGGCTAATTCTACCGGGCAATTTCGTGCGAAACCGCGCGAAGGTGTGCCAAAGAGCTCTGCTCTGCACTGCACCTACTTGAGCTGGGCACACCAAGCCACCAAGAACATCTCGTCCAAGATTTTGCAGAGCGAGGCAAACAAGAAGACGACTTCATCTGAAACGCCAAGCAAGCAAATAAGCAATCAGGGCGACGACCTAGGTCATCAGAGAGATGGGTGTTGACGTACCTCCCTAGATCTCGATGTGCATGGACGTGTGTTCCCAAAGATTCTCCGTGCAAATCCATGGCGGATCGGCCTAAATTATTGCTCCCGGCTGAGTCATCCCAGGGCGCAGGATCTGTTGGCAGTGCACATGCAGAAGGGGAGGAGAGATGCATGTCTAGGTGTGGCCGCTGTGCGCGCAGCAGGGCGCAAGTCCGACGCACCCGGCCGGCTCCGAGGCATGGGAACCCCCTTTTCCATGTCACCGACTTATCGGCCGCCGTGTATATCTTCTCCTCCTCATCCTTTTTTTTTGTGCGAGCCTGCGAGAGGGTTGTTACATTACATGTGCATATATCAGAGTACTATAGCTGAACATCGTGAACTTGGAGTCACATGCATTTTGGTGGCTAGCAGGCTTTCATTTTTCACAGTTTCTGCTGGTAGCGTCAAGCGTGGAGATACCGAATCCGTGGAGAGTCGGGATCGATGAACCGTACGTGTGCAGCCGTGCACCGTGCCTCCGAAACCTTCTACGCCGCGATCTCCAGGCTCGTGAGCACGTCGGCGGTGTACGGTGCAGCCGGGCAGGCCAGAGTCCGGCGTGCAGCAACACACCGGTCGGCGCGTCTGCAAACAGCTAAGCGTTTTCCTCGTTTCCTCCTCCTCCGCCGCCGCCGCCCAAATCAGAGCATCATGCATGGTGCTTCCGGCAGGCAGCCGAAATCAGCTGCGGTCCCCGATCCCCTTTCGCTAAACAAACGTACTCCAGTGGATCCGCACCTCACTTTCACTGAGCTTGGAAAAAGAAATGCCATCCTTATCACCTGGAGGCACATGGATAAGAACACGGTAGGTGTGCGTGGTCGAGGAAGCTAACTGCCGTGGTTCCTTCCAGTTGAGATCCACCGCCAGGGCCGAGGCCCCCCCCCCCCCCCCCCCCACCAGCCGTGTCGTTAACCACCCGTGCGAACAAGCTCCAACCGGCGGGTGAAACGTACTGTAGGATCGGATCCAGCTATCACATGTAATTGTTAGGTTTAGTCCCACATCGGAAATTGATGGTGGGGGAGCGCAACATATAGGTGGGGGGGCAGTTAGCCCTGTGCATTGACGGGTTAAACTGGTTCGCTAGGCGGGTTGCCTGGGTTGGTTTGGTTCCTACATTATATTAGCAAAATACCAACGTGGGTTAGGTGGGCTGGTTTTACGGTTCCACTGGTTTAAACCCAGCTAGCTTGCTTGCTAGTACACATAAACCCGCATGTACCAGGATCCAGGAGCTAGGTGGGCTGGTTTTACGGTTCCACTGGTTTAAACCCAGCTAGCTTGCTTGCTAGTACACATAAACCCGCATGTACCAGGATCCAGGAGCTCGCTTGCTGTCAGCAGAGACCACTCGTGCTGAGTTTAAATAAAAAAAGAAAAGAACTTTACACTTTACAGGCGCTAAATTGAATGGCTTGCATAATAATTGTTTTATTCCATAATTATAAACTATATAAAACGAGAAGATATATTACAGCATGTGTGATAAACAATAACTATTAAATCCTTTCAACACGTGAACTTAATCTCCTATGGCTTTTTGAGACAGTTTCAACCCTTGGTCTTCATCTCGCATGGCTTTCAATCATAACAAAAAGAGCAAAAAATGCAAGCACCCTCTTTCTTCAAAAATCTGCAAAGTTTGAAAATTTGAATTTTTAATCATTAGAACAACAAACCTGCAAGTAAACAAGATGTATCTTCTACTGCAATCTGAGTTACAAGAAAAACTTAAGGTGCATGAGTTCAAGATCATTTCTGTCAGACCATTTCTGAGAAAAAAAATTATGCATAACCGGCTCAATGCAGCACTGAAAAGAAAGGCTAAACATTAAGACTAATAAGGCAGTACAAGACCAAGCTACAGCCCAAGTAATATACATTTACTCATATTGAGTTTGTAAGTTCAAGTAATATACATTTACTCATATTGAGCTTGTAAGTTCAGAATGTAACTAGGAGCCTATTCCTAACATGTCAGCCTCACATCCAAAAAGGATTGGTGACATACCTCTTGCTTCAGATGACAGGAAGGACCTCTAGTTTCCACAATTTAACTCCGCGAGCTCTACAGTTAGATAATTAATGTAAGCTAACAATGAGATGATTATAAACCTTATTCAATTGATCAAGTTATAATTACAAATGAATATGCTTCATACCTTCCTCGAGTGCATCACAATTTTTTAAATCTCTTATGATTTCTTCAAGATCAACATTCCTACGTGATGAATGTAGCCAACTCTGCCCACACATCAGTGCCTCAACCATACTGGGTGACAAAGAGCTCCTAAAGGGGGAAACTACTTGACCACTGTTGCTAAATGCGGACTCTGAAGCAACCGTAGACACTTGTACAGCAAGAACATCTTTGGCAAGTCTTGACAATACAGGATATTTACCCGAGTTCACTTTCCACCAATTCAAGATGTCAAACTGTTCTGCGCTCTTCTCACAAGTATCTTTCAGATATCTCGATAACTCAGAATTAATTTCCCTTGTTTCAATCTCTTTAAGGTGAATAGTGAACTGTGACACTAAGCTGTGAGAAATGTCGTTGGCATGCTCTTCAGTATCAATTGGAATCTCATGACTATTGTTTCTAGCACCAGATGATGAAGCGCCAGCAGCAACAACCTCAGCATAATAATCATATAAGCGACTAAGACCAGCTTCAATTAAGCTACAAAATTCCTTTGCCTTGACTTTTTCATATAGAATTTGAGAGGAAAATTCTATAAATTTCGGCTTAAACCTTGGGTCCAAAGCGACAACCTAACAATGGATTCATAGTGGCAACATTTCCCCAGTATTTATCAAATTTATTTTTCATTTGTACAGCCATCATACTCCAAGCAGGGTTATTTATTCTAGATAGTTTGTCCAACTTGTCATGTATGGTGATAAAATCATGGAAAAAGGTACTAGATGTGACATACTGCGAACCAGAGAGTCTTACTGTCACATTGTAGAATGGCTTCATAACTGTAAGGAACTCCCTTGCATATGCCCAGTCCACTGCATTCGGAATACCATCTGCACCAAAGTGATCGTAATAGCTTTTATTGTCTTTAGCTAATCTAAATAATGCCTTTTCAAATTTTACAGCAGACTCCAACATGAGGTAAGTAGCATTCCATCTTGTTTCGACATCTAGCGAGAGGAGGCTTCGCTCAGAAATTTTCTCTTTTTCCACACACTTTTTGAACTGAACTAATCTTCCTGGAGAGGATCTCACATACAGAACAACATTCCTTATTTTAGTCACAGAGCTGCTAATGAATTTTAGTCCACTCTTAACTACCAGATTAACAATATGGGTAGAGCATCTTATATGTAGGAACTCATTCTCCAAAATGACCCCCTGCTAATCTTTGCTGACTGTCTTCAAATGATAAATTGCAGTGTTATTCGAAGAAGCATTATCGACAGTGATGGTCAATATATTGCCAATGCCCCATTCCAAAAGACATTCTTCTATCTTTTCTCCAAGTGTTTCACCCTTGTGATCAGGTACCACACAAAAGTTCAGAACCCTTTTATGAAGTTTCCAGTTATCATCCACCCAGTGTCCAGTCAAACTTATGTAGTTAAGATTCTGATTTGATGTCCATGTACCTGTAGTCAGACAAATACGATGTCCATTCAAGATTTTCTTCAATCTAGTTTTCTCCTCCAAGTAAATTTTCATGCAATCCCTTGCGACAGTAAATCTTGAAGGTAGCTCAAATCTTGGTTCAAGTGTCTTCGAGTATTCCCTAAAACCTTCACCTTCTACGACATTAAAAGGCATCTCATCAACTATAACCATCTTTCTAAGTGCTCTACGACAATATTCTATACTGAAATGGCGATCTTGTTGATCAGCTGTCTTTCTTCGCTTGTCTGGGTCCCAAAATGGGGACGATGTGCATAGATTCATCAGATGTCTTCGAAGTGTGCTTGTACCATGATAAGCTCGATCACATGTATAAACTTGATGACAATAATTGCATACTGCGATTGGACCACCTTCTGTTTCTTCTGGAGTAAAATGATCCCAAACATCAGAACTTGCTCTAGAACCATACCTCCTCTTTATCTGGACATGCTTTGTAATTTTCACTAGAGATGACTTGGTACATGTGCTATTAGGCAGCCTATATACCTGCTGTAGCAATAAATATTAATAAATTATCCTTGCAGTCTTGATCATATGAAAAGAATAAATAATCAGTGTTAACTAATAATAATACACAAGTTAGAAAATACAACATTACCTCCTTTGTTTGCCCCCTGCTTCCTGATGCTTCTCTAGTTTTTTATACCAGTCTTGTTTTCTTACTTCGACATTCAGTCCTTGCTATTGGCTCAGTTGAAGGATTATATGACCTTGCGGCTACTGGCGATGGTGGTGTTGATGCAGTTGACTCGAATTCATTTTCCACATGTGCCACATAATCATTCTGGGAATACAGAAAGTTGAAATGATAAATAGCATATAGATATAGTACTCAAGAACAGATAATTTTGGGGTCTAATCAAAAGCTAGGCTCGTTACAGTGACTAGTAAGGCAGTTAGTGTAACATTTATTAAGATCCTAAATTCGCAATGATTTGTCCCATGTATTTTTTGTGCTCAAATTGTGATATTTTTGTACAATTATTACATGCAGTTTTGCGGGATGTTATTATGCTAATTATTTCCTTGTTATTTTTTAAAAAGAACTGCTCATGGAGAACTTAAAAGTAGCATGGATTCCGAAACCAAACTTATAATCAATTGATAGACCGAGACGCCGGTTTTTAATTTATCCAGTTTGCTATGTATTATTCTAGTCTTTTCTACAGGCAGACAGCAGGCAAGCAGTTTGTGGAATATCAGTATGCAGCCTGCTAATATAGTAAAAGTCAGTTAAAGCTAATTACAAAGCTTGCACACATTGACGACCCAACTAGGAGCATGTTATGCTCCACCACTACGTACCTTAGCACCACCACCACCACCTCTGTTATTGTGTGGGCACCAATTGATGCAATCTAGTGATTAGTGGTGGAGAGATCAACTGCAAAAACCTTTTTAGATATTTGAGCAGTGCAAGCCAAAGCGTGATGGCCTAGCGTATATCGACGACCACCAGTCCTTTACAGTTTCAGGTATTGATTAGGCCGCTGAAAGCTACAGGTAGTACTAGTAGGTTACATGTTATTCAAAGACGCAGACGCAGACGCAGTATATATTCTGCTTGCATTGGACACGCAACTATAAAAACATTCATCAGTAGAAGAAATATCTGCTCCCCTAATTAACTACTCACCTAATTGCAGCAACAAGCAAATCACCAAGGACTAAAAATTAGGCACTACTATGGATCGAGCAGCAATTTATCTGTTCCTGGGATGTGGATCTTGGGTCTACGAGTTCCTTCGCTGCTGCTGCTACTGTGAAAATGCCACCCCGACGAATGGATGTATAATTTCCTTCGCTGCTACGATGAGGAAAATCGCTGCTGCCTACACGGAGAGGCCGCGATTTTCCTGGAATTGCGCCTTGCCTTCCTTCACAGCTACGACGAGAAACTTGCACCATGGGGCCATCTTCGTCTCCAAGTTCGCCACCCCTACCGGAAGAAGACCTGAGCTCGTCGTCCTCACCCTCGACCGTCGTTGCGGCGGCGGCGGCGGTAGATGGAGAGGATGCCGCATCTCAAGTTGACCTAGGAATGTTTGGGCTGTCGGGTTCACTGGTTTTGATGGGTTCTAAACCAATTGGACCGCACACATTTCCCAGATGAGTGGGCTTGACCCGGACACCAACTAAGCCCACTCAATCCTAATTATTGGTTTGGTTTGGGTTGGGCTGGCGGGTTGGCTGGTTTCAACCCAACCCGTGCTCAGGGCTAGGGGCAGTCCTCACCCACCAGGCTAGTCTTTTGGGTTGAGTTAGGCTCGAGGCCTGTTGTTGTGGGCTCTGGTGGACCTAAGGCCTGAAGAGGTACCGACTCGTAGGTAAAGCGAGTCGGGCTGGATTCTGCTGCGCCACTCTAACAAGTGGTACCAGAGAAGATCCACGTGGAGGCGCGATGGGTGTGTTCCACACCGCACGGCGGTGATCGACGACTTGATCGGTGGTGTTGGACACTTCAGGCGGGTGGCTCGGACCGTCCAATGAGATGCAATCAACAGGGATCCGTCCAAACGTGGAGATCAGTTGATAGCGGCTGGTGGCTGCTGTTCGATAGGGGCCGATCAGACGTGTTGGCCAGGTTCGACGGTGCGGCCGGAAGACGTCGTGGATGAAGATGGCGGCTCAGACGTGATGGCCAGGTTCGACGGTGCGGCCGGAAGACGTCGTGGATGAAGACGGCGGCTTCGACTCATGATCAGATTGATGGGTGGTCGATCGTGATCGGAGTGGTCGTTGTAGGTTCAAGGTGGAGCTGCGACGATGGTGGCGAATGCCATGGTGGACTCGGTATGGGTTAATGGAGGTGACTTGTTGTTTTTCCACATTACGTGATTGTGGACAACGACAGCAAAGAACAGGGATGTGCTGGCACCGTGATGCGTCGTTAGGTCATGCGGGGCCAGGACACGGCCAGGATGGCACACACGGAGCCGTCTTCTCGACATGGTGCGTTGCGGCGGCGGAGGTGATGGAGCACGGTCTCGTATTGGCGTGTTGGAGCTGAAGTGCATATTGGACCTGACGTGAAGGTGGAGGCCACAAGCGTGTGCATGTCTGGTGCCACCACGTGAAAGTCATAGGACTTGTTGGTTTGGTGGGCCCAGGGAGATGCATGTGTGGCCGACCTGATTGGAACTCATCAGGTTAATTATGCATACAACAGATCAGTTTGGCAAGGGAGATCCGCGTGCGGTCAGGAGATCATGCATGCGTGTGCGTGACCGAGTTGGGCTCATGATTTGTCAACAGCGCTGTAGAAATTACGTAAAGGAAAAGGAAACGAAAACAAGGCAACGGCAAGAGGATTTTGTGCGTTACAGACTCGGCCGTTCTGTCTCCATATAATACAGAGGAGTCTACGGATCGAGATTGCATCAAAGCAATCAGTTGTTCGTGGGATATCGGCGCTTGCGACGGTTAAAGGCGAACAACAGGCAATATACGGATCGAGATTGCATCAAAGCAATCAGCTGTTCGTGGGATATCGGCGCTTGCGACGGTTAAAGGCCAAAACAGCAGGCGGCGCTCAGAGGCGGGTTGGCATTGTCGTGTGCGATGACAAGGAGGTCGACGGGGCTTGCGAGCGGCGTGGCTGTGTAAGATTACACGGCGGTGACAGCACGAGGAGTTCAGCACAAGCACACGTAGGAGGTGGGTGCTGCAGCGTCGTGTGGCGTCCGTGGCGGGACGTGAGGAAGGAGATCACTCGACGTGTAGGAGGTATGTGATCTGTACAGTACACGTGTGTGATTGATTTTCGACGATCTGTGGCAACAGGCAGATGGCGTCGATGGCCTCCAAGTTTAAAGTGGCGAGGTTCGATGGCACCGGAAACTTCGAGTTGTGGCAGACGAGAGTGAAGGACCTGTTGGCTCAACAGGGCATCTCGAGAGCACTCGATGAGAAGAAGCCGGCGAAGGTAGATGATGATAAGTGGGAGGAGATGCAGGCGCAAGCATGTGCAACGATGAGGTTGTGTCTCGCTGATCAAACCATGTACCATGTCATGGATGAAAGCTCGCCTAAGAAGATTTGGGACAAGTTGGCCGAGAAGTTTATGTCCAAGACTTTGACTCGGAAGTTGTATCTGAAGTAGAAGCTGTATGGGCTGAAGATGCAGGAGGGGTCAGATCTTGCTGAGCATGTGAATGTCTTCAATCAATTAGTTGCTGATCTTGGGAAGGTCGACGTGAAGATTGATGATGAAGACATGGCGATTGTTCTTCTGTGTTCGTTGCCGGATTCTTATGGTCACTTGGTTACTACGCTGACATATGGCAAGGAGAAGGTGCAAGTGGATGATGTTGTTGCGGCTTTGCTTTCTCATGAGCAGAGGAGGAAGAACAACTCACCTGAAGAGCCTTCTGGGAGTGCTCTTATGATCACGAGTGATCAGAGTGGTGGAGATAAGAAGGGCAACAAGAAGAAGAAGGGACCGCAGTGCTATAAGTGTAAGGAGTGGGGACATAAAAGGGTTGAGTGTCCGGAACTGAAGAAGGATAGTGGAACCGCGAGTGTGATGATTGCCAGACAAGATGACTCGGATAGTGATGGTGATGTTCTCACAGTGTCAAGTGAAAAGTCTTGTGAAGAAGCGTGGTTGTTGGATTCAGCTAGCTCGTTTCATGTAACACCAAGGAAGGAGTGGTTCTTGTCATACATTGAGAAGGAGGGTGATCTTGTTCACTTGGGAGATGGTTCGGGTTACCGTATCATTGGAGTGGGTGATATCAAGTTCAAGATGTGTGATGAACAGGAGATACTACTCAAAGGTGTGAAGCATGTGCCGGGGCTACAGACGAATCTGATTTCGCTTGGGATCTTGCATGAAGAAGGATGGTTGTATCAGGCGGCGCTTGATAAGAAGACCTTGAAAGTAATGCATGGAGGCAAGACGGTCATGGTTGGTGAGAAGTCATGTGCACACCAATACAAGCTGAAGGGAAGCGTTGTTGGAGGTGGAGTCATGGACGGCAATGCAAGTATGGCGGTGTTCTGTCTGACGGTCGGCAAGGTGGCAGCGGCCTTGTCAGGCTGTTCTAAGTGAGCAGCAAAGGAGGCGACTCAAGTCTGGTACACGGTGGTTTGCGCATGGACAAGCTCAAGGTGGCGTGTAAATTCGCGAAGGTGGAGATTGTTAGATATGTGTCGAATATGTGTACAGTCCGGTTACAGTTGGACTTGAGTTATAATTTGGTAGGATAGGGGTAGAGTCTTGGTCGTACTTTATATCCCTACGGTCCATAAATATGAGGGCACTACCGTTGTAACCGGGAGACGACTGGGCGGCTGGTGTGGGCGGCGGCGTTGCCGCGGTGGTGCCCGAATGCCGGTGTAGCTGCCGTTGATGGGGAGGAGCGCCCGTAGTCATGCCCCGAGGATGTAGGCACATGGCCGAACCTCGTTAAAAAACATCGTGCCTCGGTGTCGTTCTCGTTTGTGTGATCTTGCAATTTGTCTTTGCGTTCTTGGGGTTATCGCTTCCGCGCTTTGATTATAACAAGTGGTATCAGAGCCGAAGGTCGGAAAAACTTGGGAAAACATCTCCGGGTCACACGGTGACAGGGGAGCCCGTGAACGTCTCCGGTGGGTCACATGTGACTGGAGAGTTGAACTCGGGGCTTGGATAACGTCTTCAGGAGATCACACAGATGGTTGTGATGGAAGAGTTAGGCCCAATGTGTGATTGGGGAGATTGTTAGGTTTAGTCCCACATCGGAAATTGATGGTGGGGGAGCGCAACATATAGGTGGGGGGCAGTCCTCACCCACCAGGCTAGTCTTTTGAGTTGAGTTAGACCCGAGACATGTTGTTGTGGGCTCTGGTGGACCTAAGGCCTGAAGAGGTACCGGCTCGTGGGTAAAGCAGCTCGGGCTGAATTCCGCTGCGCAGTGCTCACGAGTACACGGCGACCGCGTCTTGACTGGGGCTTTTTTTATACAAGGTGGAGAGACTCCATGGGCTTTCGTCATTCGTCAAACTCGACAACTTACTTGGGGGTATACAGCGACTCAATGCGCTAGTGTTTTGGCCCATATATGAAAGGAATTCCCATATGAAATTATGAATATCATCATTTGTGACCGAAATATTCAGGCCAACGTTTTTTTTTTACAACAAGGCCAACGTTAAAAACCGCTCAGCCCCTTAGCCCACTATCAGCAATCATATCATGATGGCCATCCAACTAATTCTCTTTCAGATGTAACTAAAAAAGACTAAATCTATTTCAGATCAATAAATGAGGAGTTCGTATTTCCTCCAAATTTTACGATCAATCCTCTCACATCAACTATCCACCCGATCTCTTTACCACGTCAGAAATTGTGACATACTACTACCCTGTCCTAAATATACGACATTTAGGACAAACTAATTAGTTCAAAATTGAACTGAACCGGTTGTCCTAAAAGTCATATATTCACAGTTAGAGGGAGTACAATACAAAACTGTAGGCATCGAATATTCTTTCTTGAAACTCCTACGATTAGTTCCTCTATACATTTCCAATCGGTGAATGCATTCAGCTTCTGTCCTGATATATCAAACTAAATACAGAAAGAATTAGAAAGAGAGGGGGCAGATACAAATGGAAGATGAAGCAAGCACGGGTAGAAACACTGCAGCCCGTCATCGTTTCACATAAAACTATGGCGAAAAGAAAGAAAGAATAGCAATGGAGACTAGAATAGAAAGATGGATCTCTTTTCTAGAGTTCATCGTGACGTGGAGGATCTGAACATTGGTTCTCTAGGCTGCAACCTCTGCATCTCAAGCAGTCGCCGGTGGGGACGAGAAGATGAGGCTCATCAGGAGTCCGACCAGAACACCTATTAGGCCAGCGAATGCAGCAAACGTCAAGGAGAAACCCGTGTCGCCTTTGCGACTCCGACGCCTCCGGAGCACATCCTGAAACAACATTGTTGTTCTGCCAAGTTTAAAAAAACGAAGCAACAAAGCTTCTGTATATTCAAGAAATACATGTAAAGCATTCAACCCTTCAGGGTAACCACTTTGATTTTCATTAGCTATATGCCTATATCCACAAAAGGTTCATCATTTCGAAGTGAAAAGTAATGAAAATGTGTGGGGAAAAAAATCTTATGTGCATGTGCTTGTCAGATGGCACCTCATTCAGGCTCCTTTCAGGTTATTTGCTGTTAAAAGAACATAAAAATAGGGAGAAAAACTTGAATCCATCAGCAGCTTAATTTACAACAAGGTCCAAACTTATGTCATCAACTTGGATTCATTATTGTTTTCGGATTCCAGCCCATCCTTTTCCGGTATGTTTAAGTACAAATCAGTCAGACTTTGCATTTGGAGAAAAAATTATCTTCAAACTATATCGAATACAGAAATGTAAGTGTTCTGTTTCTATATTTTGTATTTGTGAATCCAAAATATGTCAACCACCATATGGACCTACCACTTATACTGCATTTTGATCAGAGACCAGGCCTCCTCAACACAGCAGACTATTTTGCTTTATGTTGAAGTTTTCATTAATGCAACAGCCAAAATTCAAATTGCTCCCAAAAAAAGAAGAAGGGATAAAGTCCAATTGCAAAATAAGATCAAGTAAAATCTGGGAACACAATGAAGCTTAAGAAGTTTGATAAACAGTACCAATTCACGTTGCATTTGTTGATTTTGCTGAAGCATGTTATCTCTTTCGTCCTTCAGGCGCTGAATTGTCTGGATCTGAATAAGGTGAAAGGAGCAAACAAGAAACAATGACATAGGTGCCCAAAAGGATGATTGTCCATTCATAATGTACATGATTCATGTTATGGTTAGAATATTAATGAATCACTCGCTTTGTATGATCCAAAGTTTTATTTATTTTCCAGTTGAAACTTGGAATGTGTCAAACATGTTAAAAAAGTGCTACTCTGGTCGAAATGGGCAATAGTAAGAAAAAAATATCTAAATTCTGGTCCCATTCATAGTTACAAGTGCTTTAACAAGTGTGGCTAAAGCAACATGTCCATGAGCTTCTGGGCATCCACCCCTGCCTCAATTATGACCATTCAATTATATATTTATAGGTAGTTAGGTACCTTTCCCCATGATCAACTTTGTGATCTTTCAACTGTCATAACATGTTGCTCAATGTCTTCCTAATCTCTCAAACTTGCCATCTTTCATATAATCAGTGCTAGTAAGGCATTACCCAATATGGCTGTGCAGAATGACATTCATTTCATATGTTAAGGCAAAAAGAAATATGTGTGATGTTATACATTGTCATAATTAAAGGATTCAAACATGCCGTATCTAAGTTAGCAGAACCATCCCTTCTCTGAATTTATCAGAGGAAAATCTTAACAAACATGTATTTAGAAAGAATCAGAAGTATTTTTGGGATAAAGTGTATTACCTCTTCTATGCTTGCGTTCTTCAGCATCTGAAATATAACATGTGCTCCACAGTAAGAGTTTTTTACTGAATGTTTATAAGTGAATAATAAATATCATGCATATTACTACAGAACTGCCATAATCTTACCGTCAGATCATCAGACGCTCCTTTGAAGCTCCTGCTTCCCAAAGATGAAACACTAGAGTCGTCTGAGCCTCCACTAGGTAATGTGTAAACAACCTTAAGCTTCATCTCCTCGATTACCTTATCAGCATCCTTGTTGAACTGCACATATACAACAAGATGGCGTATGGCTATGGATATAATTTCGTTGTAGTGATAATGTAATGATAAACCTTCCAAATTACACATTTTGCAATTTCTTCTCACCGTATCAGGGGGTATTTCATCCATGTCGGTACTGGCAGCCACCTTAGTGCTCTGAATCAAGAACTTATCCTTGCATTGCATATCTGGTGGGTACTCTTTCTGTGCCTGGAGCGTAACTATATGGAAGCAGGAACAAACACAACAATTACTCATCAAAAACCAAACAGGGAATCCTAAACAGAACCATGGAGAACAGGAGAAACAAGTGTTCACTCGTTATTGTGCAAGAATCCCATGGCTGGACGATGCTCGCGTTTGGCCGGACGAAATACTTCCTCGGCGATGTCGTCTTGACCTGAAGAAAAATTGGACAAACCTGGTTCAATTTTTCATCACATAAAACGCGGAAATTCTGAGGCGAAATAGGAAAGTCACGGACCTTGAATGCGACATGGTGCTCGCTGTTGTTCACCACCTTGAGATTGCAATAGCACGGCTTTTCCAGCTCAACTGCGCGCAAGGAAACCGCAGAAGTTGAACCAATCGCAATGTGAATAAAAAAAATACCAAGAACTCCGCAGAACTTACACAAGAAGGTGAGTTCCTCGGGGTAAACCGAGATCAACGTTCCGCCGCCACCCATTGCAGCCACCTGTTCGAACACACAGAAAGAAGCCACAGGATGAAAAAAAAATGCCGCATTAAAATGGGGAACAGATTACTTTCTGACTGTTTGGAGCGGAAACCCAACCTCTCTCTCTCCAAGAACTGAGTGCAAGCAAAATAAACTAAAAAATGGCAGCGATTCGGAGGAGAAATGGGGAGGGGAGGAAGCCAGGGGCGGACGGAAGAGAGAAATGGGTTTGATTTGCTTTTCTTGGCTCCCCGGCGACATTGACGGGGCAGCACTCACTTCTTGGGGGCCCGTGGCACTGTGGCAGTTCTACTTTCAGGGTTTTTTTTAAATTTTTTTAGTGAACAGCATCGTTCCTTTTCCTTCTTTTATTGGTGGTTGGTGATTTACATTACTTTATTCAGAGTGCTGTTTCCAGGACCGGAAAGCCATGGACAGTTCTTATTAATTTACATTTTCAATACTCTGGTGAAGATAATCTATGAATAAGTATATTTGTGGACTATTTAGAACAATTAATAAATCATCACTGGTATTTCAAAATAAATCATCACTGGGGAACTCGTAATTCTAAGGAAATAGTAAGATCGTGCTGTTGTCGTGGTACTTGCAGTGCCACAAATATTTGCATTTATTCTCATAAATCCCCATACAGTACAAAACCGGAAGTAGGGAAAAAAGATCTGAAGAATATTCTTGTATGATTGAAGTATTAAACAAACATTAGCAGTTTCGCTCTGTATTCTCCTCGGCAAACCGTTGGGGCATACGTGACCTGTACTCTACTTGTGGTAGGAACTCATACAATTTTTAATGGATACCAGATGAGATGAGGTTCTCAATCATTTTCGCCATTATCAGACAGGGAACAATCTACTCACGAAGAATATTACGACTTGTGGGTCCCAATTATTGCTTTGAAGAAAATTGAGCTAAACTTAAACTGAAATTTTGGTGCTGTCAAGTAGTAGTAGACTAGAATTCAAGATAGATTGGCGAGAATGATTGATCTTTCTGTACGCAAACACGGCATGCAATTTCCACAGCGTCCATGCCACGACCCCACGAGCAAAGAAAATTCTGTGTAATTTGATATGGACAGAAGTCTTCCATAATAAAGGCATAAACTGTTGGGGTAATGACTGATTGAAGGTTCGACAAACCAGTCCTGTCCAACAAAGAACTCAATTCCCGATTTATTAGGACTCGCCATGTCAACTACTAATCCATAAAAATGCAGACCTACTTCTCATAACAGGTTTTCTTTTCATGGATAGCAACATACGTACATATCAAAGCTATCTCAACTGTCAGTTAGGAGTATACATGTACTTGAGAACCCGGGACCCTCATAAGTCATAAAAGTATGAATCTTGTATACCCAGAACAAAAGAAACATTGCACTGCAAGCCAAAATACACTATAAAGCTGTATATATTACACATTTGATATCCAGTGGATTACAGTGAAATGCACTGATTGAGCAGTGAAGTGCAAAAATGTTTGCTAAGAGAAATCAAAATGGAGGGAGAGGCTGTTCTGTGATCATATCTGATTTTGATTTTACTTGAAAGTTGAAAAGCGGGGAAGCTTGTGTTTGAGGTAGTATAATTTTGCTCGCCTCACTTTCTTGTGCCTGATTACTGTGATCTCCTTAATCCTGGGTGAATACCTGCATCGAAATATGTAGGTGAAGTTAAAGGAAATTATTGCAAGAATTCTGAACAGTGGCAGTTTAAAGTTTTCAATCATTTAGCATGTGGTTACCAAAACTTAACACATTAAATGTTAATAATTACTGAAAATAGAATTGTAGAAACTAGGTAACCACGTCACTCAAACAACCCTACATGAAGTGAGATTTATCACAATAAAGTCTTCGATCGCATTTGCTGAGAGCATTGGCAAAATAGCACATAAAAGGTGACTAAGTCCATTTAGACACAAAGGGGGAGTAGATGGCTAAGTTGATAAAAAGTTAAGAAATAATAAATACTCGTATTAAGTTATAGTGCTTAATCTCAAGTTTACATAGGTGTAACAAAACCAAAGTATCTGTGTAAAACGGGAGTACGAAATAGTTTTTGGTATGACAAATTGACAATACAAAAAGGTCACTGAAGTTGAATGCTTCAGATCCTCCCCAATGTTGCTGAGAAGATTGTAATTCTAGGAAAATCAGAATGCATCTATTAAGTTACTGTGAATTTGAATGCATCTATTAATTCTAGGAAACTTATAAAGAATGGGTAAGCAAGAGGATTAAAAAAATATTTAAGTCACGGCATTTAACTGGTTTTGTAAATCTTGTGGTGCAAAACTGAGCGATAACGTGTACTGAGCTAGAATGCATAACAATGTATAAATATTCAAAGGAAAATTTGCAAACCCCACTATGAACTTGTAAGTATTGCAAACTGTATAGCCAGCTTACACAAAGGTATATGAAGCATCCCAAGTTTCAATGTATCGGTTGTCCAGTTGTCCCGTAGATATTTTAACATACAGAATGACATAGGTATATGATTTTTTTTCTGTAGTGAAAAAGAACTTCCTACATAGAAACCTTTGATTGCTGACATCTAGCAATATCATTGCCGTGCAACATTAAGCAAATTATCTGCACAGCACAGAAAAAAGAACATGAAACAACTTACACTGGGAAGGTAATCTCAACGCCTACACCAGCAATGATCCTTCTGACACGGATTGTGGTGTGAACACCAGCTTTGTGCTTAGCAATAATTATGCCCTTAAAGAGTGATAATCTCCTCTTGTTGGGCCGTTGCTGCAAATAAGTTTTCCAGATATTATCATCCATCCAATGAGGAACAGCCCAAGGAACATATGCAAGACAGTGGAAGTTTTTACCATTCTAAGCTCAATGATGTCACCGGGCCTCAGATCTGGTACAGTCTTCACCTTCTCAGCCTCCTCGATGAATTGCTTGTTCAGAATCTACGACACCAAAAAATTCAAGGAAATAGTGCATAACAAGTCAGCGTCACTAGATCATAATGGACTGTACAAACACAAATGAATGAATAGCCGGGGATTTTGCACAAAAGTCAAAGCACCAAATTTCTGTCCTGCCATCTGCCTGAGTTAATGAAGCCGTGCAAGAACGATAAAGAATTAAAGGTCATAAAAGATGTTAGACTCGGTGGTGACTTCTCTGCATTTGCAAGCCTTTAACAGGAAAGCATGTGCTCGAGAGTGTGCATAAACAGTGCGAACTCTCCATTTCACCCATTACTAATTCCCATGCTTGGCCACTTTAGAGACTATGCTACCATGCAACCAAAAGCTAATCAAATAAGTCCTAGGCATTCTCCATAAAGAAATAGAATTCTTAACACTAAGCAAAGAGATTTTATCTACTCTGTCTCTTTCAGTAATTTTCAGCCTACATTTTCACATTATAAATGCGCCAATTCCGGATGCTACACAACTTTAGGAGTCCGCTCAAGGAGTGCTCACCCCGATGATTTCGCCGAACTTAATCTTCGGCTTGCTCGCCGGCGGCGGTTCCTCTGCCTCCGCCACTGCAACAGCCCCCTCGGCCCCCCCCTCGGCGTCAGCTGAGGCAGCGACAGGCTCGGCCTCAGCCTCAGGCTCCGGTTCCCCGGCTTCGGTGCTGGCGTCCGCGCGGGCAACAAGGTGGGTGGTCCGGCGAGGGGAGGCGCACAGAGAGAGCCGGCGGAACGAGGAGGCCACGGCGACGACCTGCGGCGGCGGCGAGCGGTGGGAGAGGAAGGCGTGGGGAAGCACGACGCCGGAGACGGCGGCGGTGGCGGAGGCGGCTGCCATTGGAAGGTTGAGATGGGGCAACGTGTCAGCGGCGGAGCATGGGGCGGAGGAAGGAGGGGGCAAGGGCGTCGCCGCGGCGCGAGGATTGGGGAAGAAACGCTATCCGCCTATCTCTTTGTGGGAGGGGCTGCGATGCTGCACGCGGGCCCAAACCTCTATCCAGGAAGGAGTCCGAGCGATCTGAGCCCGTTGGTCGAGGTTAGTGAGTAAAGACTGACAATGTGTCCTTGCGAAATCTTGGTATAAATCTTCTTTATATTATACAAGTATAAAACAATCCAGTATAATGGATATCAGTACCTACTTCATCTGTTTCAACATATAGATCGTTTTAATTTTATAAATTTAAAGGTTAAAATGATCTACAAATTGAAATGGAGAAAAATACTTTAAGGATTGTATCATTTTCATTACCCGTTCTTCTTCATAGTGCAATTGTGTAGGGCAGTCTTGATGTAAATTTCATAAACATTAATTACCGCACCAATTTTACTCATGCGGTAAAATATTTATAGGGGCGCAGCTATGTATCTTTATGTGGGTGCGGCCGAACCCACACTCCAAACGAAATTCAGTGATTGTCAACGATCTTTTCATGTGCACCCTCTCGGTCCAATGTAACGCACTCACAGGTAGCTAAATCAGCACACAAACCATCTAGAAAAAACTTTTTAACGAAGTATGGCACCCCCACAGTTTTATTCTAGCTCCGCCCTAAGTATTTATTAGTTTGATTATATGTGAGAAAAGTTCCATCACCATGAGTTACATACTATCCAGTCTACGTAACTGCGTAATGAACCATATTTGACACAATTAGCTACTTCCTAGTCCATACCTCAGGGCCCTCTAAAGACTGCCCCCCCAAGCCTATTGACCTCCTTCTCTAGCTTTAAGAGTGTGGAGTTTTTTTTTAAAAAAGAGAAAGGCCCAAAACGGCCCAATTTTGATTAAAGCCAAAATATGACTGCAGATACCAGTTTTACAAGGGAAAGCATATCAACGAGACGGGCTTTGAACGACACACTCTACCACCGGGAGCTGACGGCTTCATTGCATGCTTTTTCCACAAGCATTGGGCTTTGGTAAAGGACAAGGTACTTGCAGCGGTGCTGGGGTTTTTTGAATGGAGATGATATGCATAAGGTAATTAATCAAACTATCATTGTCCTAATTCCCAAGATTGCTAGCCCCCAAGAGCTCACACAATTTAGGCCTATTTCTTTATGTAATGTGATCTATAAGTTGTGTTCGAAGGTGCTAGCTAACAGACTCCGGATAATTTTGGAGGAGATTGTTTCGGAGGAACAGAACGCTTTTGTCCCAGGGAGACTAATTACCGAATGTTCTTATTGCTTACGAGTGCATACACCACTTGCGGAACAAGAAAGGTAAATCCGGGTCTTGCGCTATCAAACTGGACATGGCCAAGGTGTATGACCGAGTGGAATGGAGATACATATATGATGTACTGCTAGCTGTCGGTTTTCCCACTGGCTGGTGCAACTTGGTTATGAGATGCGTGTCACACCCTGAAATTTCCGATTTCAGGATGTGAATAGAGAGAATCATTAAATAACGATTTTCTCATAATTTTAAAATTTTCAAATATTTATTTTCTTTACAGGAAATATAGTATAGGAAAAAGTCTTGTTTGTTTTTCTAAATTAAATAAATGATTTTGTGTGTGTTGCATTCATGCCGACGCATCTTGGTGTTTGTTGAGTGCAAAAGATTTTGAAAATGTGTTTAGATGATGACAAGTACTTCCAATAATTTTATAACTTATTGTATAATCCATTCGCTATTTCCTAGAGCTAAATATTTGTATTAGAAGACTCTACAATCTTTATCACGATGTCTAAATATTATATTTGGATTGATCGTCTCAATCTATCCTTGAGAAATTGCACTTCCCTTTCCTTCGTGGCCGAAACTTCTTAACCTCTGAAACTTGGCCATCATCAAGAAATTTCAGAACCTCCAAGAATGTCATTTTAAGTCTAATCTCTTTTACTGAAAGTCCATGTTCAATTTTCTTAAGCCCTCTCTTCAAGCCCATTCGTTTAGCCCGATCACCTGATGAAAGAATTAATGAAACACACTTAGACAACAGTCCAGTTATCTTGGGCTCAGGCGTCCTTGGTGCTTTGTTTAGTTCCCAGGACAGGGCAAGCTAGTTTTTCTTGCAAGCAGCTTGCCTCCTCCATCCACGATACGAAGATGCAGTAGACCTACTCCAGCTTGATCGATTGGATGGAGTTGTGCACGTCAAGGGCTCCCGGCCCGTACGGCCCAACATGGCAACTCATGCTCTTCTTTATGTTGGTCCAGTTTTGCACGACACGATAACATGTGCCCTAGCTGCAGCGTGCCGTCGCCGTCGTGACAAGGCCAGCAGTCTACCTGGTCTATAAATTGATCGCAGCCGCATCGGCAGGATCCTTATGGCCTAGCTCACGTCATGCGCCGCCATGGGCCGTCAAGATTTGCTGGACGGAGCTATGCGCCGCCGCCGACAACTCCACCGGATTCTCGATGCCAGCGACGTGAAGGCCCGAGGTTGAGCTGCCGTCCACCTATGCCATGCACCCTGATCTCTTCTTGGACTCGTGTTCATCTTGGTGAGAACCCATCTATGTTTTTTCCCTTCAGTTTCTCAATGTCAAGTCTTCGTCATGATGATCGCTATCTCGTCCCACTCTCACACCTTGTCCAATGATCAAACATGCTGCCGTCTAAGACAACGATCGGCATCCCCAAGAGCTCCATCGGGGTCACGATGGTCTGCCGCCATCGATCTATTGCTGAAGGAGCATGTGAGCAAACCATCGTCATCTTTGTCGAGTTCGATCTCAACTCCGCCGTTGGTGAGCATATCAATTCTATCACGTTTCTAGTCTCAGCTGTCTTGCAACTAGTGCAGCAGCTCATCCGCGTTCCTCTGGCCTTCCCCCGGCCGGCGAGACCATGCTACGTGCATGGTATGTGCATGTGTACGTTCTGATGGCTGCCAACGATGATGACTGACAACGATGCCCCCAGGCACCAGGAGAAGCACAACCACCAGCACCTCAACACCGTCGTCGTTGCTACATGGCATCTTGGAGCTTGCTGGTGCTTTTATGTCTTGACGAGCTCGCCGTCGACGGTGCTGGTGAGAATCTCCCGCATGATCTTCCTAATTGCACGCGTGCTAGCCATGTATGCATACCTGTATACATGCATGAGGAAAGTTATAGAAAGAAGGTCACATTCTTGCAAACAAGCCCCGCATCTCTTGCCGGTGATGACATCATGATGTCATCATGCTTATGTGGTAATTAGGAATTCCCCTTTGACAAAATAATCAGCACTTCTCCTCCACTTCTTTTTGGTAATGTGAAACTCCATTGATCATTAGTCCTTGCAAATCTTTGATCTATAGAATAATTATTTAATCATCTGTAAAATCCCTTGCTCACATCAGCCAATCTATCTATCATTTAATTTTTTCTCTTGCTTATGGCTCATGGTGACATCATCCTTGTGTCATGTTCAACCAACTATTCTTTTTCTTGTTAAAATCCATATCTTATTCAGTTCAATTTTGATCTCTCTTTTACGTTCTCCAAAGTTGACCTTTTGATTGGTGTATTGTTCTTAGTTTGCTTGTTTGTTTGCTTTATATGCTTCTACCCGATGATTGATGCGAGTAGAATGAAAGTGGTTCGAGAGCTTGGAAGAGTGTGAAGATGAAGAATTTTGAGCAAAATCATTTCTTTGGTTAAAGGCAAGTGTGTTCTTGATCTTTTGTCCCAATAACTATGATTAATCACTTTGCATTGCTTTGCATTTAATATGATGGGACCCATGTTTAAGGAGTGACTTGTGTTGTTCATCCTGTGCCTTGATCAAACGGGTTTACCTTTATGTGGGTAGATATGCTTAGTTGCTCTACTTGGGTTATGCTGGTTAAGATAAGCATTAAAGATGAACTTGCTTTACCTTCATGTTATATATCTTTGTTTGCTTAACTACAAGACCATATGCTTAATCGGAACATGGAGAACCACCCAGGAAAACCGTACAACCACAAGGCACGTGGCTCTGCCTTGGCTGAATAACTAGAGACTTTAGTGTTGTAGCAACCTTACCTGAAAGGGACAAATGGGGAGGCATTGACGGAGCATAGACCTGCTCTAGCGGGGAGTTGGGTTTGTTATTTTATGGTGGGGGATTGACCCGCTAGGGAGCTTTATGCCCTGCTTCGTCCTGAAACCTAGTGGGTTGCTATACATTGGGGAATCTTTGTAAAGGCCTCGTAGCGTCCCTATGCAATCACACCTCAGTAGTGTGGTATGATGCTTGGCTAGCATTGCATGGTTGGGTTCAAAGCTCTTCGGAGTTTTTACGCGACTTGTGGTGAAAGTGTACAACCTCTGCAGAGTGTAAAACTAATCGATTAGCCGTGCTCACAGTCAAGAGCGGCCTGGACCCTCACATGATAATTGAACTTGAAGATGAACAAAAATCATGGTTATGCTTGCCATATGCTTATGGCATACCTATTCTATCTCTTTGTGTTAATTGTGGGGTGGTATATACTTATACTTGCTAGTAAATAGTTTTTTTAATAAAACTTGACCAACTAAAATGCTAAATGCTTAGAGCCAGTCCACTATAAAGCCTTTGCATTCATACTTTCCCCACACTTGCTGAGTACGACAAGTGCTCACCCTTGCTATAAACAATGTTGTTTAAAAAGAGGAAGCTGCTTTGAAGTCTTGTGAAGATGTTGCTGATGCTAGGAGTACGCAACCCCCAGTCGACTGCCTGTGATGTTTGGAGCCTTCGTTTCCAGGATTAAGCGTAAATCTCTGATAATCTTTCTTTTTCTTACGTGATACTGTTTCTGCATACACTTATATGTCACTATATGCATGAAACTTGATCCTGGCATGCATATAGGCTTGCACTTAGTTTTCTTTGGAAAAACAAGTGTGACAGAGTGGTATCAGAGCTGTATCGACTGTAGGACGCAAGCCTAGTTAGCAACAGATGTTTCCTAAGGTCCCTTTTCATCTAAAGTCCCTTCTTACCTTATCCTTGACCTTTCTGATGAATGATCTCACATCTTAACCATCTTCTTATCTTCATACCATGAATTCTTGTATATTTATCTTCACTATCCTTGAACATTTCTTCGATCTCTCCTGTGCATTCTCTCAAGCAATAACACCCCCTTGATTTATTGGTGGAATTGTTACCCTTGATATTCTATCTGTTCGCGCAGCTCTCTGACACATTGTTACTGTTTTAATTCTTTTTCGAGCTACAAAACTCCGGTTGACATGAAATCAGTTGGGTTAGTTCCAGAATTTCATGTATTAATTTCTGTTCGAAATTCAGAGGTATTAATTTTGTATCCAGGGATATACATACGAATTAGTGGAGCATTTAGAATCTGTCAACACCACTGACATAGCCATCTTGTTTAATTCATATCTCGAGTTCTAAACCTCCGAAGGAGGTGATTTCAGTTGGGATGAACTCATAACTTCGTACCCCTTGATCTGGAAAAAGTCCATTATTTATGGATATCCTTGCTGGGAGCTACAACTGATCTATTAGGAGGATACCCTCTGACTTTATTAACAACGTGTAGTATCGTTCCTTTGACTGTCTTGATTGGTGGAATTCAGTGCTTGCATGATGATGCTTGGTTTTATGACCTTGTTTGTGTTGGTTGTTTGTGTTGATTGTTGATGTATTGTGGGTCTTATATCTACAATGACATCATATGCCTAGTTGGGTTTCTCTTTTGTACCTTTCACATCCTTGCCATCTTTCTTTGTTTCTACTCACTAGAGGACATCACAAGAAGGAAGCTGAAGGCAGATGCAAGTTAAAGAAAAAGAAGACCTCACCCTACTTTCCTTCCTACCTTGTGCTTGCTATCTACCCTACTCTAATAAAGGTCGGACGACCAAGACAAGATGAGGAAAAAAATATTTCACACCGATCGACAAAAGAGGATGACTGCCTACCTACCTCAATCATAATGTTCTTGTTTATCTCCCTCCTCCTTGTTTCATCTTTCTTCGAATCTCGGGACGAGATTCTGTTTAAGGGGGGTAGATTTGTCACACCCTGAAATTTCCAATTTCAGGATGTGAATAGAGAGAATAATTAAATAATGATTTTCTCATAATTTTAAAAATTTCAAATATTTGTTTTCTTTAAAGGAAATCCAGTATAGGAAAAAGTCTTGTTTGTTTTTCTAAATTAAATAAATGATTTTGTGTGTGTTGCATTCATGCCGACGCATCTTGGTGTTTGTTGAGTGCAAAAGATTTTGAAAATGTGTTTAGATGATGACAAGTACTTCCAATAATTTTATAACTTATTGTATAATCCATTCGCTATTTCCTAGAGCTAAATATTTGTATTAGAAGACTCTACACTTTATCACGATGTCTAAATATTATATTTGGATTGATCGTCTCAATCTATCCTTGAGAAATTGAAAGGATCTTGATGTCGCCTAGAGGGGGGGTTGAAGGACCGAATAGGCGACCAGAGAGGGGGGAGTGAATGGGAGCCGATAAAAATTCTTCTCGAGGGAGATTGAAACTCCGACAAGATGAACTAGCTCGGTCGGACCCCCGAAATCACACGCTCCGCACTTCAACCTTCTGTTTGCCAAAACAACGTAGCCACTGGAGTGCTACTTGTCCTAGGAACAAACTCTACCAGCAACCACAACACACACGCAAGACCGAGCGGAAACAACTCGAAAGCCGGCTAACCGAGGGGGGCGGTTAGGCCGGGGTATAGGGGGCGGTTAGACCGCCTCCACCACGGCAACCAAGAAATCCTCCGAAACGCCTCTTTCGAGCACCAAAACTCACCACGGTTTCACCAACGAGAGATCTCCGGTCAAGGCCATGCTAGCTACCGAGAAAATCTTGGCGAAAACCAAAACTTCACCCAAGGGCCTAGGGGCGGTTAGACCGGCTACCGGGGCGGTCTAACCTCCCGTACCCAAAGAACGAACTCCAACCAAGAACACCTAGCAACCGCACGAGAACGACCCCAAATTTCACCCGGACGCTCCTCCGATCAAGGCGAACAAACTCACGAGAGGAAAATCCGGCGAAACAAAACTTTGACCGGAAACACCGTAGGCGGTTAGACCGCCCCTTCCGTAAAACGAACCCGAGGGTCAAACCTCAACTTCCTCGCGCCCGATCTCCCGAATCACTCCACGGATTGCGGCCAAACTTCGGGAATAGCCGGGTTACCTCCGGGCAACCTGTACCTCAAAGGAATCGACCCGAAACGCTCACAATCAAGAGGAATCGAAGAAATCGCTTCTCTAGGTCAAGAACTCGCCCAACTCGAGAAACCACCAAATCGAGTCCGATTCAAAGGGGATTTGAGGGAAAAGTCACCAACCAAAGAGGCACAAGAACCTCATACGTGACACCCACCAAAAACCCCAAGAAATCGTTCTCAAAACACCGCCAAAAAGAGCTCCGAAAATCAACACAAAGGAGACGGGAAAACCACCATGATGAACAACGCCAAACCTTCTATACATGCCATGAAAGGTTCGTACAAGGTCTAGCTTTCCACCCAAACATCCATCCCTCTCTCTAGATCTCACATGAAGCTCTCAAGCTAGCCTTCTAAAATCCTAAGGAAAATGGAGAACGAAAATGGAAAAACAAATGAGCTAGAGTTCCAAGAGTTTGCTGCCATCCACCCATCTAATGAGTATATATGGAGGCACCCAAAAGACTAAACTACCCTTCACTAATAACTAGGGATACATGCCCCTCAAGGGCGGATTTGGAATTCTTGATGTCTTCACCATCGGACGGATGCCCGGCGACCGCACCCTGCGTAGCCTCGACGCAAGCCTTGCGATCCCGACGCGTGTCCTCCGCTTCGAAGCTTCTCGGCGCCGGCGGCCATGGCGGTCGGATCGCCCCCCACGGGCGGTTAGGACCGGCCGGGGAATCCGACCGGCCCCGGGCGGTCGACCGCCCCTCCCGGGCGCGGTTGAACCGGCCGGGTGGCCGCACCCCCTTGTCGAGTCTTCGGCCTCGGTTTTGTGGCTCAACCGAGTAACCCGGTGGTTTTACGGTGAACCACCGCAAACCCCGCGAACTCGGTGTAGCCTCCGCCAATCTCCACTCATGACTCGGCTCCCACGTAGTCCCGGCTCGACCTTGGTTTTGAGGCTCTACCAAGAAACCGTCCACGACTTCATCTTCTTGTTCATGCCACCATGCGGCCCGCACTTGACCCCGCCGGCCACCGGGTCCCTCGAACGAAGTCTACTTGTCTTCTCCACACCGGAGGCCTCACCGCAACGACCTTTCGCGCTTGTTCTTCACCTGCACCAACACGAGTCAAGCCGCAACCTGCACCTGCAATACTTAGCCAAGAATCAGTCCACACAACGTTGTCAATCACTCATCACACAAGGAAGCGACCATCCACCGGTCCTCGAACCACACATGGTCCTCAATCTCCCCCTTGATGAGTGCATTGACAACACACTCACATGAAGTAACACAAGAGAAAAGGAAAAGAAAAGAAACAAATAAAAAGAAACTCCAACAAGCGATCGAAAGCCAAAGAAAGGCAAAGAGCAAGATCACTTGAAGAAGACAAGTCTCGGACCCCTTAGGCAAGGGCAACGGCTCGACACATCCGAGACACAGCAAAGCTCAAACAAAGAGCGCAAACCACCAAAGCAAAGCTCGAACACCACAAAGAGCTCCCCCTGCACATATGCAAGCTCCCCCTGAGCCAAAGCACACTCCCCCTGAACAAATGCAGCAATGCAACGCGGGAATGCAACAAAGAGCAAAAACCTGCTCACACTGCCCAGGGCGGTTGGACCGCCTGTACAGGGCGGTTAGACCGCCTGTGCCTGATGTGACCACCTGGGGGGCGGTTAGACCGCCCCAAGAGACCGGCCCTGCACCAAACTGCTCAAAAAATGCCCGAAACAATTGGAACACCTTCCAAACACTCCCAGGTGCCCAAAACATGCACAATCTTCTCCCCCTTGTTGACAATGCATGAATCAAGGCAAAATGCGAAAACTTTCAACATATAGCTTCTCGAATATACAAAATTCATCACAAGGAGCTACACCAGTCCAAATGAGCAAGTTAGATACTCGACAGGTTCGTAATGACCTTAACTACGTGATCACCAAGTTTCACAACCATTGGACAAGGCTAAAAAGGATTTGAGTAATTTTGCGAAAAGTTACTCTCTCACAAGCAAATACCTAAGCATGAGCAAAACATATCAAAATGGCAAAGCCACTCAAACTTCATGCTAGGACAGCCATTCTAATCATAAGACCATCATAAACACCCAAAAGCACCTCATGTCATGTCAAAGCCACCGAGCCATGTGCCTACTTCTATGTATGAGACTTCTCATTGGTAGGCAACATGCAACGGTTTAGCACCCAAAGCAAATTAATTTCAAGCACATATGACATGGGAACATATTTCCAAGCATTTTTCATTTCATTTTCAGATTTATGATTGGTACATGAAATGTCTTTGCGACAAAAAGGAACTTATGCCCCTCCACAAGATTAAGCAAGAGGGCTAAACATTCATGATGGCAAATGAGCCTTTGGCCCCATATGATCAATAAACTAGCTATCCAACCACAAAGTAAGCATAGCAAAGCCACTAAAACATGTCAAGATCATGCAAAGGCATTTACACATGAGAGAGCATATATGTGACATTTTTCAAAAAATTAGCCATCAACCATGGATCATCCATCAAGATCATCAAGAGCTAAGCCAAACTAACCGTAGCATACCAAACAAGCTCACAAGAACATATATAGCAACCCATGGTAAACAATGTATATGGGAGAAGCTTTTCCTATCCAATGCATATGATACAAAATGCATGCAATCTAAGATACAAGGATGCCTATACATCATGATACATATGCAATGCCGAATGCAAGAAATGCACAAAAGAAAGCTATGCATATGCTACAAAGGAGCTCCCACACACTCAACTCAAGAAATCAAGCACACACCAAGTTCCCCCCGCAAACGAGTGAAAGTTGCTTGATCTAGGGGTTTGGTGAAAATATCGGCTAGTTGGTCATGTGTGGGTACATGGATCAAAGCTATCTTCCCTTTCTCTACGTTGTCTCTCAGGAAATGATACTTCACTTCTATGTGTTTGGTTTTGGAATGGAGCACTGGGTTCTTTGCAACGCTTATGGCACTGGTGCTATCACATTGAAGTGGGACATGGGTATACTCCTCACCAAAGTCACTCATGGTGTAGGTGATCTAAAGGAGCTGAGAGCAACAACTAGCAGCGGAAACATACTCGGCTTTGGTCGTGGATTGAGCAACACTCGACTGCTTGCGGGAAGACCAAGACACCAAAGAAGAAACCAAAAATTGGCAAGTCCCAGAAGTGGACTTCCTATCCAACCGACACCCGGCAAAATCCGCGTCTGAAAAGCCATGAAGCGCCAAAGAAGAGGACGCGGAGTACCAAAGGCCGAAGTCGGGAGTGTGACGCAAGTACCTGAAAATTCTCTTCACTGCTTGCCGATGCGAAGTCCTCGGAGACGCTTGAAAACGAGCGCACAGACACACCGAGAACTCGTATGTCCGGCCTCGTCGCCGTCAAGTAGAGGAGTGACCCGATCATGCTCCGGCACTCTTCCGGTCCACGTGTTCACCTTCCTCGTCCGCATCAAGAGCCGTAGTCGTACTCATCGGCGTCGTCATAGCCTTGGAGTCCTCCATCTTGAACTTCCGCACAATGTCCTTGGTGTACTTAGCCCGGTGCACAAATGTTCCTTCCTTTGATTGCTTGATTTGTAGCCCGAGGAAGAACCGCAACTCACCCATCATGCTCATCTCAAACTCCCCGCTCATATCATCCGCAAACCTTGCAACAAGAGAGTTAGACAAGCCACCAAAGACAATATCATCCACGTACACCCGCACAATCGGGATATCTCGCCCCGCCTCAAGAAAAAAACAAGGTCCGATCGACCTTCCCCATCTCAAAACCTCTCTCAAACAAGAACCCCCTCAACCTACCATACCAAGCTCTAGGCGCCTGCTTCAACCCATACAACGCCTTCCTCAACTTGTACACCCGGTGGGGGTACTTCTCACTCTCAAACCCCGGAGGCTGCCTCACATACACTTCTTCCTCCAACACACCATTCAGAAAAGCACTCTTCACATCCATTTGGTGCAACTTGAACTCTTTAGCCACAGAAAAGGCTAGAAGGATCCTAATCGCCTCCAAACGGGCTACGGGAGCAAAAGTCTCCTCGTAGTCAATCCCCTCCTTCTGACTGAACCCCTGGGCAACAAGTCTCGACTTGTTCCTCACAACCTCACCCTTCTCTCCCTCTTTGTTTTTCCACACCCACTTGGTACCAATCGGCTTACACCCTGGGGGAGGGTCAACCAACTCCCACACCTGATTCCTCTCAAAGTTCTCCAACTCCTCATGCATCGAGTTAACCCAATTGTGATCGATAGTGCGTGTCCAATGTCTTTGGGCTCGAAAGAAGCAACAAATGCAGCATGAGCGAAATGAGAGTTGTTCCGAACCCTCGACCGTGTAGTGCGTTCATTCATGTCGCCGATGATCCTCGAAGCTGGGTGATCCACTTGAACTCGCCGGGGAGGTTCTCGCCTCGAAGCTACCTCCCCCTCAACATCAGCTTCTCCTCGTTCTTGATTTGTCGTCGTAGGTGTAGCAGAGGGTCCATCCATCATCGTAGTCGAAGTAGTGGGTACAGATTCAGCCGGGGGCACCGCACCGCCATCTTCATCATCACCATGTTCATGCTCCTCCTCCCGAAAGATCTCCTTGCCAAGCTCATCATCACCCGCACACTCAAAGACAAGCCGACTACGTGGCTCGTCTCGTCGAAGGTTACCTCGCAAGTCTCCACGATTTGGTTAGTTTCAAGATTGAGCACACGATATGCTCTAGAATGAGATGCATAACCAAAGAAAATGCCATCGACGGACCTAGCCTCAAACTTATCCAACTTCCCGCCTTTCTTCGAATGAAACACTTGCAACCAAAGACATGGAAGTGACTCACCTTGGGTGTGCGACCATGCATCAACTCATAGCATGTCTTCTTCTTGTGCACTCGAGGTATATCCCGTTCGACACATAGCATGCGGTATTCACCGCCCTCGGCCCCCAATACCTCCTCGAGTCCTATGCTCATCAAGCATCGTCCGAGCCATCTCGCACAAGGTCCTATTCTTCCTTTCCACAACACCATTCTGGGGAGGCGTATACGGACTCGAAAACTGGTGCTCAAGACCCAAGTCATGGCAAAAGTTTTCAAAATGAGAGTTCCTGAATTCCGAGCCATTATCACTGCGGATAGCTCGTATGGCATCTCCGTGCCTCTCGTTCCTCAACCTCAAGACTAGATCTCGAACAAAACCAAACGTCTCCCCCTTCTCCTCGAGAAAGAACACCCACGCATACCGAGAATAGTCATCCACCACAACAAGGACATACCACTTCCCACCCGCATCGCACACGAGCTGGGCCAACAAGGTCCATATGGAGCAGCTCGCATGGACGCTCAGTCATCACATCGGTGAGAGGCGGGTGAGAAGAGGCCACCATCTTGGCATGCCTACACGGAGCACAAACCAACTCTTTCTCAAGCCTCAACCGTGGCAATCCTCGGACCGAATTGAGTTTACTCAAGCGTGACAAAAGGTCAAAGCTCAAGTGACCCAACTTCCTATGCCACTTCCACAACACACTCGAAGAACCGGCCAAGAAACAACGCTCCACACCCGAAGACTGAGAAAAATCAGCACGAAACACCTGACCCTCGGGAACGACCATACAAACAAGGTCCCCTCGAGAGTCCACAATCCGAGAACCGCCTGGCCGAAACAACACCTCAAAGCCCTCATCCAACAACTGGGACACAGAAAGCAAATTGTACCCAAGCGATTGAACAAGAGCAACACGCCTCAGAGTGATCTTGTCACTCACTTTTATCTCACCTTCTGAAAGCACACGCCCACGCCCATTGTCCCCAAAGGTGATGTACCTCTTCGTCACCACCGGGACGAGACTTGAGAACCACCCCCTGTCTCCGGTCATATGCCTCGAGCAACCGGAGTCAATCAACCAAATGTTCTTCAAGTCTTCCACCTGAAATTCAAAAACACGCACGTGAGCGAACAAATGACTCAAAGATCGGGGTTAGTACCAAAAGAGGAAAACCAAGGCCGAGCCATTTGCTCGAAAGTGGGGTTAGCACACATCAAGCCATCTTTCCTACCATAACCATCACCACGAACACCACCTCGGTAACCACTCCGAGGAAACCACCCCTCCCGCCCGGAGGAGGACCAAAACCACGGAAGACAACCCGTGGAACGTCCCTCCTTTCCTTCTCAAAGCTACGACTCTTCCCATCCTCGTAGTGACCTCGAGGGGGAGAATGCCTATGTTGATGGTGAAAATCCGTCAACCTAGCCATGAGTTTACCTTCGGTGTTGGCATGAGTTTTATACCTTATCCATTGGTACTAACCCCCGTGGTATAATAAGTTCACGTGTGCATGTCGGTTTTGGAGTTAATGTTTATGCGTGGTTTTAGCGTTGAATGCAAGACTTTCGGGATAAGTTCATCAAGCACCTCATGACAAGACCTTAAAGTCCCGAACAAGTCATGCAATGAAGTAAAATTAACTCCAAGAAGCCGGGGACTTGATCCGAGAAGACGACGGACTCCGGGGACCCGACCGGAAAAGTGCCGAATCTTGCAAGACAAGGAGTTGAGTCCAATTCGGAGAGAAACCGACGACATGGACCTACATGCGAAGGGGGAAGCATCCGGGAAGCAAGGGAACCGACCTCGGGCAAAGGAGCCCGCGGGCCGGGCCTAAATGGGCCCGGGCCGGCCGGCCCGTCCGGTCGGCCCGAGCCCATTTTGGGCCCAAAACCGTCGCCCTTTGCCCTAGCCGCCAATCGGGCTATTTATAGTCCCCCGACCGAGAGCCACGCAGAGAAGATTTCGTCTTCGGCCGCCGAGGAGCAGAGAGAAGAGAGGGACACCATGTCGGAGAGGAGAGGGTCGAGCTAGTTGACTAGGGTTTCCCTAGCCGACGTGGGAACCTTGCATGGAAGAGCACGTCGGAGTTCCCGGAGCTAGAAGCAAGATCAAGGAAGGATCCCGGTGGTGATCTTGTGTATGTATCATTGTCATAGTTGAATTATCAAGTTGAATCTTTTCTTAGCGATCAAGTGTTTCCTCGAAGATTTCGTTTTTCGATCGGCTTTGCTTATTCCAATTCTATTCGTACGATAGATTACATAGGGTGTTCTTGTAGCCGCGGTGGCTAGAGGTACACGCCGGATCTTCCGAAAGAATCTCGACTTGTCTTTTGACTTGCCCTAAGCTCCCCGCATGAATAGGGATACGTTGTGACGAACGGGGGTCTCGAAAGGTGGATGTTTTCGGATTTGGACGGGAAACCACGATTTAAAGAGGCTTTTATTAAGATTCGATTTGCTACTTCTTCTTTTGCTTGGAACTTCAACAAAAGGCTTACCCCGATCCCTCTAGATCGGTTTATCTACCCAATCTTACTTTGTTTTCTCCGTTTTTTTAGTAGATTAGATCTGTTTTGTATCTTTTACTTAGATGCATTAGGTTCTTTATTGAAGATTGCGGTTATTTGGCTTTAATAGATTAAGTCTTGCGTCACACATTTGTTCCACGGATTCGATACCTTGGGTTCACCACTCGAGGGAAGAAGGGTCCCTTGACTACGACGGGAGACTTGTACGCTTGCGAGTCACGAACGAACTTTGATACAAACATTAACCGTCAACAAGCCCCTTTTTCTCGGCGCCGTTGCCGGGGAACAAGTGATCAAGATTTGATTTTTTATTGCTTTTTTTTGTAATTTTCAGTACTGATTTTGTTTTATTTTTGCATCTACTAAACTTTGATCATCCTCAAAATACATCTAATCTAGTTTGTCTAACTCTAGTCTTTATAGATTTGTTTTGTTTTCTAGTTTTCTTTGCATACTTTGTTTATTGCTAACCCTAACCTAGGAGATGGTTGGCTACCTCTCCAAGAAACCCAAACCTTTTTGTGGATGATCCAGGAAAACTTTACGTGCAAAGGTGACATGCAACACAAGCTAAAGGGGTGGAAACCCTAGATTCAAAAGTTGAAGTCGAAGGACCGTCGGAATCTCCAAAGGAATCACCACCTCCAAGTCCAAAGGAAGATCAACCTCAACCACCGGAGCGCCGCGCACCCCGGACATCGTTGATCTACCTATCATAAACCTTCAAGACGCCGGGAGGCCGTTCAAGATCAAAGTCTCAACTATCCGCATGACGATTGCGAGAGCTGAATGCATACGAGTCGGATTCCTTGAGTGGCATATCGGTTTACTTAAGAGGAGGATGGAGAAGATGGAGATGGAGAAAGAAGCTCAACACCTAAAGGCCGCCGAAGCAAGATCCTCATGCAAGGAGTGTGTGGAGTATGACCATGTCCAAGATCAACAAGGACGCCGTCACTAAGTTCGAGGCTATGGAGAAAATATTGAAGAATTTAGATGGCAAGGTGACGGAGGTCGGAAGCTCTATACGTGAAGTGTTCATCGTGATGAAGATTGCTAGACGCAAGTGGGACAACTTGCCGGGCGCCCGATGGGTAACTAAGAAGAATATCCGAGACAACTCCAAGGTCCCAAGACGGCGAAGGCTACTCAAGCTCATTCGGGAGAGATGAAGGATCACATTAGAGACCATGAAGATCACGACCGAAGGACCGGAGTTCGAGATGCCGAGCCACAAGGAAGTTGTTGCATCCGTCAAGACCAAAGGACAAAGCCACTCGTGAAGACCAAAAAATTGACTAAGCCAAAGTGGGTACCCAAGATTGCAACGCCCGCAAAGAGCGTTGATCCGGAGAAATCAAGTGAAGAAGTCTAGCCATGGACTATAAACGAAGCGCTAGGCGGGAGGCAACCCGTTTCGTCAAGTCAAGAATAAGCTACCGGGAGGACAACCCGATTCCAGGTTTTTCGAGTCTTTTTAATAATTTAGTTTTTGAGTTTTATTACGCAAAGACATTAGACTTAGAAGTGGTTGAACAATATTAGAGACATAATTCTTGATTGAATGTTTGCTTTATCATAAACCCCTTGCATGAACCCTCCTATGTGCTTGTTTGATTCTTTTCTTTTCGAGAAACCTCAACCAAATAATTTCAGAACCTTAACTCAACCTTTCACCCTCATTACGGTGCTGAGGTTGACTTATTTTTCATGCTAAAACCACACGAGTAGAGCCACGATTTATGTTTAAGTGTTAATAAAATTCAGCACGTGGTAGGACTCGCGTGAACTTAGAAATCAAAGCTTTTGGTTGGTTTTAAAAATCTTTATCCTTGGTTTCTCTAGGATTAGAATTTTTCTAAGCCTATTCTAATTTTGTTTTATTCAAAATCTTTCTTATTTAGCCAAAATTAGAACCTAAACCTATGCCCCCATGATCAAGCCGGGAAAATGTCCGCTCTCAACCAATGAAGGCAAACTATACCGGTGAGACCGAAATCGACGTAAAAAGAAAATATTTTCGACTTGCATTTGTTTTTAATGGTTTAAAAACTTCTCTAAAATTATGTTCGAGCTCTTTCATGGCTCTGAAAAATATTTTAAATTTCGAATTAGAGGAGTGCTTAACCTTAAACACACCATAATGGAGGCAATCTAGTAATCATGCATGCACCATTGGATTCCCTTTCATCAACTTACCAATTTCACATGCGAAGGACAAGCATAGTGGGCAGCAAGCATCAACTTTGTAGGAATTTCATGGTGGCATGTGAAGCAAGTGGAGCTAGGGAGCATGGACATGACCCAAAACATGAAGCATCAAGTGGAAGGACCAAGGAGTGGACGAGAGCGTTTGGGCGGTGCAACTCGTGGAGCACGCGGGCGGGGAAAGTTGCGAGAGGTGAAATGATCGTGCCGGGAAGAAAGACGAGACGGGGAAGAGCACCGAGGCCGGCCTCACCTACATAAGGAGCCCCCGGCTCCCGTTTTCTCGCAGCAAGCTTCCCTCTCCTTCCTTTGTTTGTGTGTTCAAGTTTGTGTGCTCAAAACCTCCGTAGACATAGCCAACCTTCCCAAGCTTGATGACTCAAGAAAAAAAATCCGCATCCTTAATCCACTCAAAGTCCACATCCGAATCAAAGAGTTAAGTGCCTAGTTACCGGTTGCAACCCGGAGTTTTAGTTGAAGAAAAGAGTGCAAAGCATGGAAGAAAACCACAAGTCTCTTCTCCAAGAAGAAGAGTTCGTCGTCATCCAAGCCGTCATCAACCACGTCTTCGAGAAGGCACTCGGTTTCCGAGTCTCCCCGAGCATGGAGACGGATACGGCACCACCGAGAAGGAACGATGCTCTCCTCCTTGGTGGTATGAGGGCTGCAAGAAGCACTTCCATGAGGTTTACCAAACCTCGTGGGCACACGGAGGAGCAGCCCGCGCCACCACGACGATCGACTCGCTCAACCGCGCCACCTCCTTACACCCCGACATACTCTTCGTACGGCTTCATCATCTTGTCGGCGGAAGAGGAGGAGAGGCTCGCCAATCTTGAGAAGAGGCTTGTGCCGAACGTCGAGTTCAAGCACTCTACACCTTGGGTTTTGCACCGACATATACTATATGTTGGGGCACCTCGGATGGGTGCAGTTCTCCAACGGAGTATCGGTGGACACCCATTTGGGGTTCGCCTTGGAAATTTTAATGACTATTGCACCCATCGTTGATGATGATGGGGTGCAAAGCTTGTCATTCCGTTTGGAGGGAATCGAACAAGTGGTTCCCTACGAGCACGTTAGGGAGCTGCTTGGATTCCACAAGGGAGCTCCGGAGAAAGTTGACGTGCCACCCGCATGTTAGCGGGATTTTGGAATATGATCTCCGTGAGAAGCCCATCAACAACGCAATTGCATCCGCGACCCCATTATCCGGATATTTCATTCTTGGATGTGTAAGAGGGTATTGGGGAGGATGAAGGAAACAAAGGTGACCGACACGGAGTTGAATTGGCTATACTCGGCTTTAATTGCCAGTCAGCCAATAGACCCCTCTTACCTCATGATCAACCGTTGGTGTTGTGAAGCAACATCGGGGGCGGGTAATATTGGTTCGGGGTGTTACCTCTCCATGTTGGCCTTTTCCTTGCGGCCGGGGATCGCAAGAAACCCCGACCACCTTTTGCGTGGTACCTCTCTCGGCATTGAGTATTTGCGGCAAGGCAAATACATTAGTGGAGATGAGAGAGGAGGTTATCGGTTGGCCATAGTGAACATACCCCTTCCGAATAAGAGGCTTAGGCTTTTCACCGAAGGAAGGGAAGATTGGTTGGAAGAGGGATTACTTGTCCCTGCAAGGAAGAACAAAAGAGGAAGAATCGTAGAGGAGGGAACATCCTCCGCACAAGCGAGTGGAGCACAACCCAATGTGCAACCATTCGGCGGGGTCCCTCCTCCGCCAAGTTATTACGGAGGGCCACAAGAGCAAGCATGGGGGGGTGGTGCACCGGTACCCCCACAAAATTATGTTGTGCCCAACGCTAACTTCGCGGAATCCTACGCTCATCATCCCCAACCACAACAAAGCATGGCCATTATTGGAGGGCTTGCTGCAAGTAACGCTCAAAACATCGCAGCCATCGAAGCTAACGCAACTCAACTTGGTGAAGGCAACGCAAATATTGCCTTTGAACTTGGACGCCTTCACCTTGTGGAGCCAAATCAATTCGTCGGAGGAAGTGTCCAACCATATTATGAGCAAGGGTATTATTATTAAGATCATCAACATCAACCACCGGCGGAGGACTAGAAGATTTAGGAACTTTAGTTTTCTTTTCTTTTCTTTTTCTCTCGTAATTTTCAGCTTTTGCTTATGTGTGTTTGCGTAGTATTTTTTGTTTTTTATTTAAATTTCAGCAAGCATGTTAGTTTATTTTCAGTTTGTATTTCAACTTGATGTCATCATTAATAAAGACACCACCTTGATTATATCATTGGAAAAGTTACAATATTCGTGCCATGATGATATATGATTAAAATTGCAGCTTTGTTCATCTTTGTAATTGATTTATGCATGTTTAAGCTAGTGCTCTCTTAAAAATACAGATCTGAATTTATTTAAATGCTAGCTTAATTTTCAGCGGAGGTTATGATTAAAATAAAGACCCATAGTGTTTTATGTGCTCTCAAGTTATGAATAGATTAAAGATGTCTTTTATGCTCAAAAATATTGCTAACCTTGTCACAAATATCACTTGTGTGTTGCTCAACCTATCCAAAGCCTTATATATATTTGAGTGCATAAACCTTAGTGTACAAGATTTATTTTTGAGTGAGTTATTGCAGGCCATGATTTCTCTGGCCCGAGACTAAGAAGCTGGTCATTCCATTTTTGCGTAGCTATCTTTTTGCTAGCCTTTTATCCGTGCATTGTGTATCCCCGCATCGGAGATCTCACAAACTTCGCCGGATATCCACCCTTAAACCAAATATCATTTTTTTGTGATTACCTCCTTGACCACAACCTATCGTTGAGAATGGATCATCAATTCAAGGAAGATCGCAAGACGGTGCCAACTTTGAAGATTTCAAGTATCTCTCCAAGGAAAAATATTCCGGTACCTACCTTATTTTTCGCCTCTTTGCTCGAGGACGAGCAACGTCTAAGCATGGGGGAGGAGGTAGGTACGGTGCAGTTTTAGAGTTCAAAAGGGAGTATTTTAAAAAAAATGATGAAAGAGATGTATAGGGTTGGGTAAAAAAAATCCAGTGATATTCATGACTTTCAAGGTATAAAAAATCAAAACTTCGTTGTGAAAGTCATGGACTGAATATATGACGAGGAAAGAAAAAAATGAATGAATGAAAGAAAAGAATGAGAAATATAAGAAAGAAAAAAATATATTTGTGCGTAAAGTGAACTCCCCGGTTCTCTAAGAGTGCATCCAAGGCTTCAAGTTAAAAAGATCCATTCTCATTTTCCAACCATGTGCAATCTGATAACGAGGACTTCCTTTGTGCCTCGGGATCATTCTTTGCCATTTGCACATGTCCACTCATCTAAAAGTGTGTGTATTTTTCTCTTTCCCCTCCTTGATTTAACATTATTTTCCAATGACCTTTTTGACGAGTCTCGGTAAGACCATGAGAAGCTTCTCTTGTTTTGACAACACCTCATTTATAAAATCTTGTTAGGACTAAACTTTCCCAAAGCTCCATATAAAGCCTACCACATATATATGAGAGGGAAAGGAGTAGAATATATAGGCTTAAGAGACGAGTGAGATGAGAGTTTATGAGCAATACATGAGATGATTTAAATTTGTGAATTTGGTTTAGCTTTTCTTTATCTCGATCTTCATTTCAAAAATTCTGAGATCTATTTAAAACTTTGTGAGCATGTTAATACTTGTGGGATAAGCTTAATAAGAATCTACCCTCCGTAGAGATGAAGGCTAGCACATTATGGAACTTTAATGAATTAAAATTTTGAGAGCATTATGTTTTCTCATGTGTGATCAAATGCAAAGTTTAAACATTGTTTAGCAATGATGATATCCATCGAAGGCTTACTCGAGGACGAGCAAGGTTTAAGCATGGGGGAGATGTTGACGGTGAAAATCCGTCAACCTAGCCATGAGTTTACCTTCGGTGTTGGCATGAGTTTTATACCTTATCCATTGGTACTAACCCCCGTGGTATAACAAGTTCACGTGTGCATGTCGGTTTTGGAGTTAATGTTTATGTAGGGTTTTAGCGTTGAATGCAAGACTTTCGGGATAAGTTCATCAAGCACCTCATGACAAGACCTTAAAGTCCCGAACAAGTCATGCAATGAAGTAAAATTAACTCCAAGAAGCCGGGGACTTGATCCGAGAAGACGACGGACTCCGGGGACCCGACCGTAAAAGTGCCGAATCTTGCAAGACAAGGAGTTGAGTCCAATTCGGAGAGAAACCGACGACATGGACCTACATGCGAAGGGGGAAGCATCCGAGAAGCAAGGGAACCGACCTCGGGCAAAGGAGCCCGCGGGCCGGGCCTAAATGGGCCCGGAGCCGGCCGGCCCGGCCCGGTCGGCCCGAGTGCCCATTTTGGGCCCAAAACCGTCGCCCTTTGCCCTAGCCGCCAATCGGGCTATTTATAGTCCCCCGACCGAGAGCCACGCGAGAGAAGATTTCGTCTTCGGCCGCCGAGGAGCAAGAGAAGAGAGGGACACCATGTCGGAGAGGAGAGGGTCGAGCTAGTTGACTAGGGTTTCCCTAGCCGACGTGGGAACCTTGCATGGAAGACCACGTCGGAGTTCCCGGAGCTAGAAGCAAGATCAAGGAAGGATCCCGGTGGTGATCTTGTGTATGTATCATTGTCATAGTTGAATTATCAAGTTGAATCTTTTCTTAGCGATCAAGTGTTTCCTCGAAGATTTCGTTTTTCGATCGGCTTTGCTTATTCCAATTCTATTCGTACGATAGATTACATAGGGTGTTCTTGTAGCCGCGGTGGCTAGAGGTACACGCCGGATCTTCCGAAAGAATCTCGACTTGTCTTTTGACTCGCCCTAAGCTCCCCGCATGAATAGGGATACGTTGTGACAGAACGGGGGTCTCGAAAGGCGGATGTTTTCGGATTTGGACGGGAAACCACGATTTAAAGAGGCTTTTATTAAGATTCGATTTGCTACTTCTTCTTTTGCTTGGAACTTCAACAAAAGGCTTACCCCGATCCCTCTAGATCGGTTTATCTACCCAATCTTACTTTGTTTTCTCCGTTTTTTAGTAGATTAGATCTGTTTTGTATCTTTTACTTAGATGCATTAGGTTCTTTATTGAAGATTGCGTTTATTTGGCTTTAATAGATTAAGTCTTGCGTCACACATTTGTTCCACGGATTCGATACCTTGGGTTCACCACTCGAGGGAAGAAGGGTCCCTTGACTACGACGGGAGACTTGTACGCTTGCGAGTCACGAACGAACTTTGATACAAACATTAACCGTCAACGGCCCTAGCAACCGACCACCCGCAGCCTCTCCGGACCAACCACCAAGCAACTCCACCTCCGGACCCGAAACCTCTCGACTCACCACCTCGAAAACCGCCCGCCTGCACTCGGGGAGGGCCGGTTAAACCGCCTAGCCGGGCCGGTCTAACCGCCCCCTCGGGCCGGGCCGGGTCCGACCGCCTAGCCGGGTCGGCCCCGACCGCCCCTCCGACTCGCTACTCGGCTGCGGGAATTCGCATCTCCCCATGCCCGAACACTTCTCACCACGGCCTTACCCCTGGGCAGTGGCATACGAGGCTTAGGTACACCATGGGAAGGGTTGTACCTATCCTTGTTCACCCACTCCTTTGCCATCCTCTCTTCCCGCTTCCTCTTGAAGCAAAACTCATCCTTGTGACCCTCTTTCCCACAATGGCCACAACGGAACCTCACAAGCTTAGGTTTTGGCTTGGATTGGAGCTGCTCGCTTGGTTTCTCTCCACTCAACTCCTCCACCGATTTCTCCTCACTTGCCTTCTCACTCACTTTCCCAAAGAACACTTTCTCGGAAGTGCTCACAAACTTGATAGGCTTTCGGAGATCATTTGTGGGTGTAGGAAATATAGGTGGAGCTGGGGTTGTGTCTAGTCGGTTCCTAAGATGGTTGGGTTTTGGAGGGAAATCATTTTTGTGGTGGGTTTTTGGTGGCTCAGGGATATTCTCTCCACTTCCTTCACCAACCTTGTTTGCCCCAAGTCCCTCACCATCTTGCCTCTTAAAGGCCTCAATCATCATCCTCAACTGAGGCTCATGGCCAGACAACCAACCCATCAACTTCCTCAACTCATCGTTCTCATCCTGCAAACGATCAACATAATGTGCAAGCTCCAAATTTTTCAATGCATGCATTTCACAGGTAGAGGAAGATGTAGGCATGGGTTCCTTCAATTTAGCCTCGAGCGAACTAGTGTAAGCATGCATCTCATCAATCTTAGCATGCAAAACAAGGCAAGAAGTGCAAGCACCTAGCAAAGCAGTCTAGACTTAAGCTCACCCACTTCAACCCTAAGCACATCTAGTTCCTCACACTTGGAGGCATGCTTCTCCTTAAACAAAGCAAGATCGGCAAGGAATATGGAGCAATCAAGACAATCATTCTCATCGAAACAACGGGGCTAGCCTTAAGCGAATCAATCTCAAGCTTGCTATCAAGCACCCGTGTCTCTAGCTCGGCCACTCTAGTCCTAGCATCCTCGAGTGAAGCCCTAAGCTCTTTCCTCATTTTCTTAGCCTCTCTAAGCATGTCATCACGGTTATCAAGCGCAGAGCCAAGCCTCTCATTCTCCCCGGCGCAAGAAGGGAAGTTCATCATGCACCTCGTCGTCGGACTCGCAGTCCGAGTCGCTCTATGTGCTCTTCTTGCCGCCGGAACTCGCCGCCATGGTGCGAAGCCATCTCTCGCGATGTAGCTCGGCCCCCGCTCGTGTTCTTGGACGACTTCTTGTTCTTGCGACGATCACCCTCATCTTCAACCGGCCGCTCGAGCTCGAGGTGGAGTACGCGGAACCGGAGTCGACGTCGCTCGCTCCAACCATCGCTCGGGCCTTGCCTCGGCTCTCCTTCTTCCTCGATCGTCGCTCGTCCTTGTACTCGTTCTTGTGCTTGCTCTTGTAGTCGCGCCTCAAATGGTACTTGCCGTCCTTCCTCGGCTTGTGCTTGTAGTCGTCCTTGTTCTCGGCCTTCTCGGGCGGTCGGCGACGAAGTGTCCCGCTTGCCGCACCGGAAGCAAGTCCTCGTGTTCCTCCTCATGTTCACGCGGTTCTCGTGCGGCCTCTCGAACCGCCTCGTCACGGCGCCGGCTCGTCCTCTCCAAGGTCATCAAACTCCTCATCCGGCATAGACATCAAAGAGGAAAACGAGAACATCCCGGTGGATGGGTTAGAGTTAGTCTTTCCTTTGGAACCACCAACGAGGGAAAGACTATGGGAATCGCTCGGTCCCTCGAGCTTGGCGGTCATGCCCCTATCCACCTCGGCCCGACTTGAGCTTCGAGAACAGGCTCGTTCACCGTCGAGTATCATACCTCTCCGACTCGACTTTGGCCTCGAACTTTCCACCCCATATCGTATGATCCAAAGAGTGTAAGAGCTTGACCGCTCTATCATGATCATCGTACGGGAGCACGCCCACATTGGCCCTCATGTTGTTCACCACCACCGTGAACCTCTCGAAACAAGGCATCGATGGACTCACCGGGGAGATGAGTGAAGTTCTCGTACTCTCTCCGATAGGTCGCATACATCCGTGCCTCGAACTCCGGGCGTTCCCAACATGAGCCTCCTTCAACACCGCCCAAATCCTACAAGCCAAGTGCTCGGTGTGCACCCGATCGAACTCAGCCGACACAAAGCACGAAACAAGTAGTCGACCGCCTTATTGTTGGCGTCGAATCTGTCCCTCGACCCTGGAGCAAGGAAATCCATCGGCTGGACATAGCCTCGTGTCCACCGTGACATCCCAAAGAAGCCGACCCTTTCCGCGGAGGAACGCACCCATCCGCTTGCTCCACATCCGGTAGTTCTTGCCATCGAAGTGTGGAGGACCCGAACCCCGTTCTCGGTACGCCATCCTTGGATCTTAGACCGGTTAGAGTCAACAAATACCCGAACCGGCTCGATACCACTTGAAGGACCGAATAGGCGACCGAGAGAGGGGGAGTGAATGGGAGCCGATAAAAATTCTTCTCGAGGGAGATTGAAACTCCGTCAAGATGAACTAGCCTCGGTCGGACCCCCCGAAATCACACGCTCCGCACTTCAACCTTCCGTTTGCCAAAACCACGTAGCCACCGGAGTGCTACCGGTCCTAGGAACAAACTCTACCAAAGCAACCACAACACACACGCAAGACCGACAGCGGAAACAACTCGAAAGCCGGCTAACCGAGGGGGGCGGTTAGACCGGGTATAGGGGGCGGTTAGACCGCCTCCACCCGGCAACCAAGAAATCCTCCGAAACGCCTCTTTCGAGCACCAAAACTCACCACGGTTTCACCAACGAGAGATCTCCGGTCAAGGCCATGCTAGCTACCGTAAAATCTTGGCGAAAACCAAAACTTCACCCAAGGGCCTAGGGGCGGTTAGATCGGCTACTCCGGGGCGGTCTAACCTCCCGTACCCAAAGAACGAATTCCAACCAAGAACACCTAGCAACCGCACGAGAACGACCCCAAATTTCACCCGACGCTCCTATGATCAAGGCGAACAAACTCACGTAAGAAAATCCGGCGAAACAAAACTTTGACCCGGAAACACCCAGGGCGGTTAGACCGCCCCCTGTAGGCGGTTAGACTGCCCCTTCCAGAAAACGAACCCGCGGGTCAAACCTCAACTTCCTCGCGCCCGATCTCCCGAATCACTCCACGGATTGCAGCCAAACTTCGGGAATAGCTGGGTTACCTCCTGGGCAACCTGTACCTCAAAGGAATCGACTTGAAACGCTCACAATCAAGAGGAATCGAAAAAATCGCTTCTCTAGGTCAAGAACTCGCCCAACTCGAGAAACCACCAAATCGAGTCCGATTCAAAGGGGATTTGAGGGCAAAGTCACCAGCCAAAGAGGCACAAGAACCTCATACGTGACACCCACCAAAAACCCCAAGAATTCGTTCTCAAAACACCACCAAAAAGAGCTCCGAAAATCAACACAAAGGAGACCGGAAAACCACCATGATGAACAATGCCAAACCTTCTATACATGCCATGAAAGGTTTGTACAAGGTCTAGCTTTCCACCCAAACATCCATCCCTCTCTCTAGATCTCACATGAAGCTCTCAAGCTAGCCTTCTAAAATCCTAAGGAAAATGGAGAACGAAAATGGAAAAACAAATGAGCTAGAGTTCCAAGAGTTTGCCGCCATCCACCCATCTAATGAGTATATATGGAGGCACCCAAAAGACTAAACTACCCTTCACTAATAACTAGGGATACATGCCCCTCAAGGGCGGATTTGGAATTCTTGATGTCTTCACCATCGGACGGATGCCCGGTGACCGCACCCTGCTTAGCCTCGACGCAAGCCTTGCGATCCCGACGCGTGTCCTCCGCTTCGAAACTTCTCGGCGCCGGCGGCCAGGGCGGTCGACCGCCCCCGGGCGGTTAGACCGGCCCAGGGGATCTGACCGGCCCCGGGCGGTCCGACCGCCCCTCCCGGCGCTGAACCGCCCGGGTGGCCGCACCCCCTCGTCGAGTATTCGGCCCTCGGTTTTGTGGCTCAACCGAGTAACCCATTGGTTTTCTGGTGAACCACTGCAAACCCCGCGAACTCGATGTAGCCTCCGCCAATCTCCACTCATGACTCGGCTCCCACGTAGTCCCGGCTCGACCTTGGTTTTGAGGCTCTACCAAGAAACCGTCCACGACTTCATCTTGCCGTTCATGCCACCATGCGGCCCGCACTTGACCCCGCCGGCCACCGGTCCCTCGAACGAAGCCTACTTGTCTTCTCCACACCCGGAGGCCTCACCGCAACGACCTTTCACGCTTGTTCTTCACCCGCACCAACACGAGTCAAGCCGCAACCCGCACCCGCAATACTTAGCCAAGAATCGGTCCACACAACGTTGTCAATCACTCATCACACAAGGAAGCGACCATCCACCGGTCCTCGAACCACACATGGTCCTCGGGGGTGAATAGACGAGTCCCGAAAAATCACCACTTAAAACAAATTTATCGGTGAACCCGGAGACTCGGACTTTTCTCCGGAGTTTTCGGAAAGTCCGAATCTCTGGAGAAATCTCCGGAATCTCTGGACTGGTGCCTTCGCAGCGGAATAACCACACTGCCCAAAACCGGTGCCACCGGTTTTGCAAAACCGGTGCCACCGGATTTGCCCGGCAGTGACTCCCCTCTTCTTCTCCTTCTTGTTTGCTTGTTTGACTTGAACTCAAACTTGGTGTATGGCCTAATGATCAGTTCCTTGATCAAAATAGAGTGCCTGCACTTCACAAACACTAGCAACCAAGTAGCTCCACAAATATGACAAACACAAGCAAGGATAGATATATCAAGGTAAAAGTGAGGTAACCAACAAGAGACACAGATGATTTGTTTTACCGAAGTTCGGATTCACCACTGTGTGAATCCTAGTCTCTGTTGGGTGCTTCTCCTACCGAAGTCGGGTTGCATTCAACCCTTTTCCCGATCCACTAGATAGCTTTTTCCCTTTGGGAGGCGAAGCACGACCTTCACAAACTGTCCCACAGCTCACCACACCTTGGGAGCTTGTGGGCGACGCCTAGCCTTCTAGGAGGCAATCCTCCAAGAGTAATAAACGCTTCACACGAGCTTAACGACGTCCAACAGTGCTCAAGATATTCAAGTGCTCTTGAAATTGCTCACACGGGTTTCTCTCTACCACCCAACTCACTAGATCTATCAAAGATCGAACAACCTCACAAAGAGGGGTTGGGGAGAGCTAGAATGGCTTTGGCTTAGAAAGGAATAGCAAGGAAGCACTCTAGCAACCTCAGGAATAGCAGCTTGCAACAGTAGAGGTTGAAAGGTATAAATACCCGACTCCCCAAAAACTAGCCGTTGGAGTTAAAACCCGGAATCTCCGGGAAAAACCCGGATACTCCGGACTTCCCAAAACTTTCCATTGCAAACTTCAGTGAAAACCGGTGCCACCGAGTTTCCAAACTCGGTGCCACCGAGTTTTCAAAAACTAGCCGTTGGGTCGGGTGACACAAAAACCGGTGCCACCGGGTTTGACACAGGGTCAAACCCGAAGACGTGTACGTGTGGTTTTTGTGTCTCTCTCAACTCACATGGGTTACTTGAGTACTGAGACATTACCAAAACTCCTTGTGATGCATCCCTCTTGATAGTACGACATACGTATACTCAAGATCGAATATAAATGCAATATTAGAACTCTTGAGCTTCTTCTTCAAAAATAGCCATACTTGATCAATATATCCTCATGAGAGATCCATCCATCAATGTCTCATTGATTTGAGCACTTCTACCTTGAGCTAGTGACTTTGATCTTTATATAAGAATGAAACCCAATTCTCAATTAAGTCACCCTTCACATGACTCAACGAATATGTAATGCTTCTTCATTACTTCACTCGGTTAGGCTCGATTTGATACCTCGAAACTTTCCAAGCTATAGCCACTTCACCCTATCCAAGCACATGGTCCAAGTCACTACTCGGCCAACCTTAGCTTAGTACCTCGCTGCTAATCCCTTGCTTGATTTCTTCATCCATTCGTTGTCAATTTGAGTGAAACTTTGATTCAACATTAATAGTGGAATTCTATTGAGAACATGCCTTCTTTTAAATATCCTTTTTTTATTATAACAAGCTTCTTCCTTCAATAAGAGGCCATCCAATGTTCCAAAATCAATATGCCTCTTTCTTATCCTTCATTAGCTTGTCATATACCATCTATATGCTTCATAGGAACACACACATCAAATATCATGACATTCACCATTGAGTTAAGCCATTTCACAATATGAGGCTAAAACCATGCCTCAACTTATCTTGTATACACATAGCTTGTTTTCATCATGTAGATAACCAATGTCATATATTATGCCTTGTCATTTATATGTTACAACCTGCTCACATGCTTAACAAGGACATTAGATCTTTAATCTAGTTGTCAATCAATACACCAAAACCCACTAAGGCCCTAGATGTCATTCAGTCTCCCCCTTTTTGGTGATTGATGACAACCTCGATTAAAGCTTACAAAAGATATTCTATAAAGCTTAAAAGAATAGATTTAGGTTAAGCTCCCCCTTAATATGTGCTATGAGTGGAATTCATAAAAATTTGGCCTCAAATGCCATTTTGCACATTTTCAAGAAAACATGGAGCTCCCCCTAAATCTTAGCAAGAGTGGGGTACAAAACAAGTGTGTGAACATTTAAACCGTGATGCATGCAATAAATAAGCACTTCAACACAAAGAGCAAGAAAAAGGCAGTGCTGTCTGGCCAAACTCGGTGCCACCGGTTTTGCCTAGGTAGCCCTGTCAAAAAGCAATACATCACTCATAAAATCACACTAACATGCAAATGAGTCTTAACCAGCATAAAAAGGTTCAACACACATTTAAGCACACATAACAAAGGTTCTCAAGTTCAATTGAAGCTAGGAGAAGTTTATTACAAGGGACTGTTGCATACAACAGCCAAAACCGGTGCCACCGGTTCTGGAAACTCGGTGCCACCGAGTTTGCCTGACAGAAGGGATACTGAGACTGACTGAGACACACCAAAACTGGTGCCACTAAGATCTGGAAACCGGTTCCACCGGATTTGTGCAGACAGAGCAGATGCAGAACAGCAACAAGCTTTTAATCGACACTTCTCTCCCCCTTTGTCATTAATCACCAATAAAGGTCTTGGGGGTCTTGGACAACTACTCATGGTTCTTCTTCTTCATCATCTTGAGATGGTTGCACAAACTGACTCGGAGGCACAAAGGGTGGTGGTGGCGGAAATGGAGGATAGTGAGACGGCATTCCCTCATATGGGTTCACCGAGCCAAAGAGACTGCCATAGTAGTATCCACCAACAGCGCTTGAACTTCCTTGTGCATTAGGATCCACGGGAGGCATGCTAGAGGATGTGCCTTGGCCTTGTGTGCCCATGAAAGGAACCTCTGAATAAGATGATCTAGCACTATACACTCCTCCAAAGGTTGGATTGTAATATGAGTTTCCATAGGCTCTATCCCAATAATCCTTGTTGGTTGCCGGATCAACTGGTTGTGATCTTTACCAAATGCTCTCAAAGGTCTCCGGCTCACTCTCTTCCTCATCGGATGGTGCACGTGGCATGGGAGGCCGATTTGTGGGAGAGGGGTTTTCATACATGAGCCTTATCATCCTTGAATCCCTTTTCCTAAGTTGTCTTTCCTTGTGAACCGCATCACTTGCTTTCATGCAAGACCCACACCAAAAGTTGAACAATTTTCTAAGTGGGGAAGGGGGCTTTTGCACTTGTTGTTGCCCACGTCCACGCCCTTGACCATGTGAAGTCCCTGCTGCCCTAGATGGTGCAGCAGCTGCGGTGGGCTGTTCGGGGGCTTCTTGGCCTCCAATATTTCCCTGTGCCCTTGCCAAATCAGCTAGTGAAGGTCCCAACATCATTCTTCAAGTGGAAAGGCTTATGCTCATGATCATAGACAAATGTATAGTTGGTGATAGCCTCAATGACATGCATGAGATAAGGAGCATATCCACAACTCTTTTGTGGTGAGCCAGAGATGGAATGAATTTCCTCCCAAATGTAGTCCACAACACTAAATTCCGGCTCACTAGGACACATGTGCTTCAGCAAATCTCTTCCATAGTTTGACACATTTGATTGGTCCCCTTCCCTAGGAGCAAGTGTCTTTCTAAACATGTGGTGCAAGTATGCATAGAATGGTAGCATGCCATTGACTCGTCCAAAGTTCCATTCTTGTCCCGGGATATACATGAACTTCATATCTACCTTGTCCATGTCATGATCTCTATGGATCTTCATCCTTCCAAGATCTTCTTCATCAAAACCAAGTAGATAGGCAAACTCAGTGATATTAATACCAAACCATTTTCCCTTGGTCATCCAATGCACAATTTTGTCATTCTTCCAAGTGGTAAAGTAACATGTGGCATAGAATTGTGCAATTACTTCATTGTTCCATGACTTGGCAAAGCCCATGATGTCATAAACATTTTTCCTCTTGCACTCCCGAATAATTTCAGCAATCTTCGGATCCTCCATGACTGACAAGAATCCCCAATCAATGTATTCTGAGCGAGCAATGGGGTAATCTTTCTTTATGATGGCACTTGCATAATAGTCTTGATGGAATTTTGTGCCAAAACGATAATCCAAATTCCTTCCACCGACGGTCAAAGGATTCTTTTCCCTTTCCTTTCTTGCCCTTTCTGTCATACCCCTTCCCTTATAGTTAACTATGTTACGGTGCTCAGGGTCAACGGGTGGCCTCATTCTTACATTGAAGTGAGTCACATCACCACTCTCAATGGGCTGGGGTCCAAGAACTGAGATGCCTTCATACTCACCATCACTGTCATCCTCTCCGGTGCCCTGACTATGCTCATGGCTAGGTGTGCGAATGTTCTTGCCCTTCCTTTTGCGCTGATCAGCTGCTGTAGGTGACTCGGGAGAGGATGGTTCCTGCCTGTATGGGCTCTCCTCATCATCATCACTAGAGATTGACGCAGGCTCGGAGTCCTCAATGCACATAGCACCTCTAGGGAGATTAATTCTTCCCGCTGCCCTCTTTGACCTTCTAGGTGGCTCTGGATTTCATGAGCGCTGCTAGACCCTTCTCTTCTTCTGAACTCAAAACTTGCATTCTTCGTTCTAGGTTGCCTTCTCCCATAAACCATGTCAAACCTTGGATCTCCTGACATGGTGAGAGTGTTGCTGCAACCCTAACTGAGGGGAATCCTGTCCAACCGAGTTGGAGAACCGAAATCTTGCTTCAATCCTTGAATCCCACGGTTGAGCCCTCAAATCACCATGGAATCGCCCCTCTTGCCTATCCCTTTCCTGTTCTGAGTCGTGGGTGAGAGAGGGGGGGGGGGGGGTAAATGGGTGAAGGAGTAACTGTAACCGGGTAAGTCACGGGTATATCCTGTGCTGCCGACAGAAACCGGTTCCACCGGTTTTGGAAAACCGGTGCCACCGGGTTCTACTTAACCCGTGGACTTTTGTCCATATTTTCAAATCCGCACTTCCTTTTTCATTCCTCTTTCTTTCTCTGCCCTTTATATCCATTTTACACAGTCATTTGTCTCAGATATGGATTTGAGAGATTTTGATGAAATGAGAGAAATCCAAAGTTTGCAATCCCTTGAGATAAGAATGAGGAGCTTCTTTTGAACTTGAGACAATCTTGCCATTTATGGTTAGCCAACATTCAAACATGAGCAACAATAATCATAAACAACAAGACATAATCTAAAAGATCAAGACTCAAATATTTTGCAAAAAGCACACCACCTACACATGCTAGTGAATTTTTTGAAAACTATCCTAAGTCACAAAGAGTATGCAAAGATTACTAGCCAAGATAGGTCTTAGCATATTTAGCTCATGCCTCTACTAAAATTTTCAGCCACGGTTAGAAAAACAAAATTTCCAACAAAAATTTGTGAGGCATCAACTAAATATCTAAAAGCTCATCACTACCACCAAGCAGCAAATCAAGGTGATGCTAGCTCCTTTTGCACACCAAAACTCACACTAGCAAGAATAGGGCCTAGATGCCCAAATTAATAACTTGAATTTAGGATTCATACCTTTGCCTTCATTCTAGATTTGAATCTTGAGAAGTGCACTTTTGACTCAATTGAAGCACTAGTGTAGCAAGCTCCACATTTTTGGTCAAAGTTCATAAGCAAATAAGAAATGTGAAATGAGATCAAGAATAGCTTACAAACTATTTTTGCTTAGTCTCCTTTTATTTTGAATCAAGAATAATGTGCCTTGAGGTATTTCCAAACATTTCCTTTCCAACCCTTGCTGATCCTGGGAAACTCGGTGCCACCGAGTTTATAAATCCGGTGCCACCGGATTTTCCCTGAGTTCTACAAATTTGCTTTTCTCAAGAGTTGACCATCCTTTTCTTGATTCTTTCTTGCCTTTTTGGCTCACATAAGTTCTCCTGCATTCACAAGTCATTCAATGCTTCTAGATGAAACGGTTAATAGCATCAAATGGTATTTGACATGATTTTGCCAAAGAGAACATATGTAAGTTGTCCACCTCATATGATCAACTAGCACATGAGCAAGTTTTGCATATGAGAGTGAACAACAACAGTGAGAGGTACTTATCATGGGAGGAGCATTTGAATGAGATTTCTTTGATTTATGTCACTTGGTCCTTTTCTATTGATGAGTCACAAAATTTCTCTTGAGATATAGATGAATGAAAATTAATATCTTCTCAAGTGAACCAACCTTCCAATGCTACTCCAAGAACCTGCAAAGTCCTTTTAGGCATGTTTTGGTACCCAACGTGCATTGGGTCCGACAAGGTTAGTGATCAAGGACTTAGGTACCCAAATGGCCTTTGTGCCCTTCCTTTGTGAAATAACCACTTTGGAGGCACAAGAGTCATTTGAGTTACTCCTAAGCTTCTCATTGCTATAATGAACATGGTTGAGCTTAGGGTTCTTACTATTGGGACAATCTTTACCAAGATGTCACTTTTGACGACAAGTGTAGCAAATTTTATGCTTGATGTTGCCATTGCCATTTACACTTGTCACTGAGCCATTCTTCTCTCTGAATTTTGCTTGAGCCTTCAGAAATCCCTTGTTGAGCTTCATATGGGGTTTCTCTGGTGAAACCGGTGCCACCGTGAGGACCATGTGTGGTTCGAGGACCGATGGATGGTCGCTTCCTTGTGTGATGAGTGATTGACAACATTGTGTGGACTGATTCTTGGCTAAGTATTGCAGGTGCAGGTTGCAGCTTGACTGGTGTTGGTGCAGGTGAAGAACAAGCGCGAAAGGTCGTCGCCGGTGAGGCCTCCAGGTGTGGAGAAGACAAGTAGGCTTCGTTTGAGGGACCCGGTGGCCAGCGGGGTCAAGTGCGGGCCGCATGGTGGCATGAATAGCAAGATGAAGTCGTGGATGGTTTCTTGGTTGAGCCTCAAAACCAAGGTCGGGCTGGGACTACGTGGGAGCCGAGTCATGAGTGGAGAATGGCGGAGGCTACACCGAGTTCGCGGGGTTTCCAGTGGTTCACCAGAAAACCACTGGGTTCCTTGGTTGATCCACAAAGCCAAGACCGAAGAACCAAGATGGTGCTGCAGCAGTGCCAGACCGGTCTGACCGGTGGGTCTGACCGGTCTGACCGGTGTGCGACGACGCAGTCCGGAGACTTCGAAGCGGAGGACACGCATCGGGATCGCATGGCTTGCGTCAAGGCTACGCAGGGTGCGGTCGCCGGGCATCCGTCCGATGGAGAAGACATGAAGACTTCCAAATCCGCCCCTGAGGGGCTTGTATCCCTAGTTATTAGGAAAGGGCATTTTAGACTTTCGGTTGCCTCCATATAACCCAAGAGGTGAGAGGATGACAACCAACTCTTGGAACCCTAGTTCATTTGCTTTTCTATTTTCCCATCCTTTTTTCTTAGGATTTCCATAGGACTAGCTTGAGAGCTTCATGGTGAGATCTTGTGAGAGGGTTGGATGATCGGACGGCAAGCTAGACCTTGTATGAACCTTTGTGGCATGTATAGATGATTCGGCGTGGTTCCTCAAGGCCTTGTTGTGTTGTTCCCAGTTGTTCTTGGTGGTGATTTTCGGAGCCCTTTCTAGGTGTTTTTCTTGGGTTGTTTTCAGGACCTTTCTCTTGGGGATTTGATGGGGGAAATTTGTGGGAACCCTTCGTGGTTCTTTGGGCTGTGATTCCCCTCCCAAATCCGTGAGTAAAGGGGCTCGATTTTGGGGTTTTCCGAGTTCTAGGGTTAGAGGTGTTCTTGGCGGGATTTCTTCGATTCCTCCTTTAGGATTAAACTTGGCTATGGACTCCTCATGAGGTGTTCCTATTATCCCCAAAGTCTTGTTCAAGTCCGTGGAGCGATTCGGGAGATCGAGGTTTGGATTTGGGGGAGTTGACCCGCGGGTGCTGTTCATCCCGAGCTGCCCAGGCTACACCGGTCTGACCGGTGCTCTTGACCGGTCTGACCGGTGCAACCCATGGTGGGTTTTTGCTCGGGTGAACGTCTGGGTGTGTTCGCTGTTGTCCTGTGTTGCAGCTGTTTCGAGTTTGGGTCAGTTTGGAGGTCAGTAGGCCTGTTTGGTGATTTGGGGGCTTTCAGGCTTGGACCGGTCTGACCGGTGTGTCTCACCGGCCTAACCGGTGTGAAGCCACTTAGTGGAAGTTGCCAACTTTCACCAGCAGGGACCTGTCTGACCGGTGGTGCTCACCGGTCTGATCGGTGTCGGTCTGTAGACTCGAGGTTTGGTGTTCCGCTACGTTCTCGGGTCGGAAGGTTGTGTGTTGGTTCCTAGGTCCAGTGGCACTCCAGTGGCTATGTGGGCTTGGCCAATTTGGGTAGTGAGTCGGAGACGTGTGTTGGAAGCCGTGTTCAGCTTGTTGGAGTTTCCATCTCCTTCGAGAAGAATTTTTATCGGCTCCCATTCACTCCCCCCCTCTCTGGTTCGCCGTATCGGTCCTTCAAGTGGTATCAAAGCCGGTTCGGGTCTTTGTTGACTCTAACCAGTCTAAGATCCAAGGATGGCGTACCAGGAACGGGGTTCGGGTCCTCCACACTTCGATGGCAAGAACAACAGATGTGGAGTAAGCGGATGGCTGCATTTCTCAGAGGAAGGGTCAGATCCTTTGGGATCTCACGGTGGACACAAGCTATGTCCAGCCGATGAACTTCCTCGATCCAGGATCGAGGGACATGTTCGACGCCAACAATAAGGCGGTCGACTACTTGTTTCATGCTCTGTGTCAGCCTGAGTTCGATCGGGTGCACACTGAGCACTTGGCTTGTAGAATTTGGATTGTGCTGAAGGAGGCTCATGTTGGGAATGCCCAGGTTCAGGCACGGATGTATGCGACCTACCGGAGAGAGTACGAGAACTTCACTCATCTCCCTAGTGAGTCCATTGATGCCTTGTTTCAGAGGTTCACAGTGGTTGTGAACAACATGAGGGCCAATGTGGACGTGCTCCCATACGATGATCATGATAGAGCCGTCAAGCTCTTACACTCTTTGGATCGTACAATATGGGGCGGAAAGTTTGAGGCCATTGTGGAGTCGGAGAAGTATGACACTCTGACGGTGAACGAGTTGTTCTCGAAGCTCAAGTCGGCTGAGGTGGATAGGGGCATGACTGCCAAGCTCGAGGGTCCGACTGACTCCCATAGTCTTGCCCTCATCGGTGGTTTGAAAGGAAAGGCTAACACTAACCCATCCACCAGGATGTTCTCTTTGTCCTCTTTGATGTCTATGCCAGATGAGGAGTTCGACGTGCTTGGAGAGGACGAGCTGGCGCCCCTGATGAGGCGGTTCGAGAGGCTGCATGAGAACCGGGTGAACATGAGGAGGAACACGAGGACATGCTTCAAGTGCGGCAAGGCTGGACACTTTTTCGCTGAGTGTTCAAAGGTAAACAACCACGACAAGCACAAGTTCAAGGACAAGAAGAAGAAGTCCAGGACGAAGGATCATGGACATGAGAAGAAGACGCGGTCTCGAGAGAAGATGAAGAGATCGAGCGACATCGAGTCCGATTCCGAGGACACGTCTTCAATCTCGAGTGATGAAGACGAAGAGGATGACAAGAAGAGGAGGAGGAAGAAGAACCTTGGCAAGTATCTCAACGGCCTTTGTGTGACGGGCCTAAGCCTCAAGGACGACTTCTGCGGCATGGCTCGCAGTTCGAGCAGCAAGAGAAGCCAGAAGGACACTTCGGACTTTGATTCCGAGGATGAGGTATGTGATGAGCTCTCTTCTTTGCGCAAGGAGAATGAGGAGTTGGTTGACTTGCTTGATAATCGCGATCAGATGCTTAGAGAGGCTAAGATGCTTAGGAAGGAGCTTAGATCTTCACTCGAGGATGCTAGGACTAGAGTGGTTGAGCTAGAAACACAGGTGCTTGATAGCAAGCTTGAGATTGATTCCCTTAAGGCTAGCCCTGTTGTTTCGGATGAGGTTGATTGTGCTGATTGTTCCATCTTTCTTGCTGATCTTGCTTTGTTTAAGGAGAAGCATGCCTCCAAGTGTGAGGAACTAGATGTGCTTAGGGTTGAAGTGGCTGAGCTTAAGTCTAGACCTTCATTGCTAGGTGCTTGCACTTCTTGCCCTGTTTTGCATGCTAAGATTGATGAGATGCATGCTTACACTAGTTCTCTTGAGGCTAAGCTGAAAGAACCCATGCCTACATCATGCTCTACCTGTGAAATGCATGCTTTGAAAAATTTGGAACTTGCATATTATGTTGATCGTTTGCAGGATGAGAATGATGAGCTGAGGAAGTTGATGGGTTGGTTGTCTGGTCATGAGCCTCAGTCGAGGATGATGATCGAGGCATTTAAGAGGCAGGATGGTGAGGGACTTGGGGCAAACAAGGTTGGTGAGGGAAGTGGAGAGAATATCCCAGAGCCACCAAAAACCCACCACAAAAATGATTTCCCTCCAAAACCTAACCATCTTAGGAACCGACTAGACACAACCCCAGCTCCACCCGTGTTTCCTACACCCACAAATGATCTCCAAAAGCCTATCAAGTTTGTGAGCACTTCCGGGAAAGTGTTCTTTGGGAAAAAAAGTGAGAAGGCTAGTGAAGGGAAACCGGTGGAGAAGTTGAGTGGAGAGAAACCTAGTGAGCAGCCACATCCCAAGCCTAAGCCTAAGCTTGTGAGGTTCCAATGTGGCTATTGTGGGAGAGATGGCCATAAGGATGAGTTTTGCTTCAAGAGGAAGCGAGAGGAGAGAATGGCAAAGGAGTGGGCTAACAAGGACAAGTACCACCCTTCCAATGGTGTACTTGAGCCTCGTGTGCAGATGCCCAGGGCCAAGGCGAGTGTGAGGACAGTTCGGGCTTGGGGAGAGCGGAAGGCTATTGGAGGTGCTGTTGCCCAGGTCACACCGGTCAAACCGGTGTGGGGCACGGTCAGACCGGTGCAGGCCTGGATAGGCAACAGTTTGGGTTTCGTACTCGTACAGGTGCGAGGGTTGTTTCTGGAGGTTGTGGTTCTGGTGGTTGGGCTGGAGAGTTTACAGGTGGTCAGGTTGCTAGGCATTCTCCCCCTCGAGTTCACTACAGGGATGGGAGGAGTCGTAGCTTTGGGAAGGAGAGGAGGGATGTTCCACGGGCTTTCTTTCGTGGTTTTGGTCCTCCTCCAGGCAGAGAGGGGTGGTTCCCTCAGGGTGGTTACCGTGGTGGTGTTCGTGGAGGTAGCTTTGGTAGGAGAGATGCTTTGGTTGGTGCTAACCCCACTTTCGAGCAAATGGCTCAGCACTGGTTTTACTCTTTTGGTACTAACCCCAGTGCTGAGTCATTTGTTCGCTCACGTGCTCGTTTTTGAATTTCAGGTGGGAGACCCAGAGAACATTTGGTTGATATCGGGGGTGGTTCTTCGACTTCATATCCTGGTGGTGACATGTAGGTGCATCACTTTCGGGGATGGTGGACAAGGATGAGTGAATTGTGAAGAAATGATAAAGGTAAGTGTATTTGTGACCTTCAAGTGTGTGGCCTTGGTCAAGCCACTTGGTGTCTTTTGCTCTTTGCCCTATCTCATGTGTGTAAGGTGAGCTTTGTATGCTCTTTGGCCTTAATGCATGAGTTTAGGGGGAGCTTGTGAGTTTTGTGCTCCCTTGCTCTTTTGCCGGTGGTGTCGAGCCCTTTTTGCCTCCCCTCGAGGAGCCGGTGGTTTGTGAGTTGTGTGTGGGAGCTTCTTCGTAGCATATGTATAGTTTCCTTTGTGCATTTTTTGCATTTGGCATGGCATATGTAACATGATGTATAGGCATCCTTGTATCTTAGATTGCATGCATTTTGTATCATATGCATTGGTTAGGAAAAGCTTCTCTCATATACATTGTTCACCATGGAATGCTATTTATGTCTTTGTGAGCTTGTTTGGTATGCTATGGTTAGTTTGGCTTAGCTCTTGATGATCTTGATGAATAATCCATGGTTGATAGCTATGCTTTTTGAAAAATGTCACATATATATGCTCTCTCATGTGTAAATGCCTCTATATGTTCTTGACATGTTTTAGTGGCTTGGTTATGCTTAATTTGTGGTTGGATAGCTAGTTTATTGATCATATGGGGCCAAAGGCTCATTTGTCATCATGAATGTTTAGCCCTCTTGCTTCATCTTGTGGAGGGGCATAAGTTCCTTTTTGTCGCAAAGACATTTCATGTACCAATTATGAATCTGAAAATGAAATGTAAAATGCTTGGAAAATGTGCTCCCATGTCATATGTGCTGATTTTAATTTGCTTTGGGTGCTAAACCGTTGCATGATGCCTACCAATGAGAAGTCTCATACATAGAAGTAGGCACATGGCTCGGTGGCTTTGACATGACATGAGGTGCTTGTGGGTGTTTGTGATGGTCTTATGATTAGAATGGCTGTCCTAGCATGAAGTTTGTGTGGCTTTGCCATTTTGATATGTTTTGATCATGTTTAGGACTTTGCTCATGAGAGGCAAGTTTTTCGCAAAATTGCCCAAATCCATCTTAGCTTCGTCCAATGGTTGTGAAACTTGGTGATCTTGTAGTTGATGTCGATACAAAGCTATAGAGTATCTAACTTGCTCATTTGGACATGTGTAGCATCATATGTTGAATTTTGTCTATTTGAGAAGCTCTAGGTTGAAAGTTTTGCATTTTTGGCTTGTTTCATGCATTGTCAACAAGGGGGAGAAGTTTGAGCTTGAAGTGGCTTGCTGGATGCATTTAGAAGGGTTTCAGGTGGTTTCGAGCCATTTCTGGGCTCTGTTGGTCACCGGTCTAACCGGTCGAGGTCACCGGTCTGACCGATGTGAGTGCTGGTCCTGTGCACATGTTGGGCACCGGTCTGACCGGTGGTGGTGACCGGTCTGACCGGTGTAAGCTGAAGTTGTTGCAGCTGCCCTGTTTTTAAGTGGTTTGCATGCACTCGTCCAGGGGGAGGTGCATTGGTTCAGGGGGAGCTTGCATGTGTGCAGGGGGAGCTCTTTGTGGTTTTTCGAGCTTTGCTTTAGTGTTTTGCGCTCTTTGCTTGAGCTTTGTTTTGTCTTGGATGTGTCGAGCCGTTGCCCTTGCCTAAGGGGTCCGAGACTTGTCTGCTTCAAGTGATCTTGCTCTTTGCCTTTGTTTGGCTTTCGATCGCTTGTTGAGTTTCTTTTTGTTCGTTTCTTTTTCTTTTCTTTCTTGTTACTTTTGTGTGGGTGTTGTCATTGCACTCATCAAGGGGGAGATTGTGGACCATGTGTGGTTCGAGGACCGGTGGATGGTCACTTCCTTGTGTGATGAGTGATTGACAACGTTGTGTGGACTGATTCTTGGCTAAGTATTGCAGGTGCAGGTTGCGGCTTGACTGGTGTTGGTGCAGGTGAAGAACAAGCGCGAAAGGTCGTCGTCGGTGAGGCCTCCAGGTGTGGAGAAGACAAGTAGGCTTCGTTCGAGGGACCCAGTGGCCAGCGGGGTCAAGTGCGGGCCGCACGGTGGCATGAACAACAAGATGAAGTCGTGGACGGTTTCTTGGTTGAGCCTCAAAACCAAGGTCGGGCCGGGACTACGTGGCAGCCGAGTCATGAGTGGAGAATGGCGGAGGCTACACCGAGTTCGCGGGGTTTCCGGTGGTTCACCAGAAAACCACTGGGTTCCTTGGTTGACCCACAAAGGCAGGCCAAGACCGAAGAACCGAAGACGGTGCTGCAGCAGTGCTAGACCGGTCTGACCGGTGGGTCTGACCGGTGAGGAGCACCGGTCTGACCAGTGTGCGACGACGCAGTCCGGAGACTTCAAAGCAGAGGACACGCGTCGAGATCGCATGGCTTGCGTCGAGGCTACGCAGGGTGCGGTCGCCGGGCATCCGTCCGATGGAGAAGACATGAAGACTTCCAAATCCGCTCTTGAGGGATTGTATCCCTAGTTATTAGGATAGGGCATTTTAGACTTTTGTTTGCCTCCATATAACCCGAGAGGTGAAAGGATGGCAGCCAACTCTTGGAACCCTAGTTCATTTGCTTTCCTATTTTCCCTTCCTTTTTTCTTAGGATTTCCATAGGACTAGCTTGAGAGCTTCATGGTGATATCTTGTGAGAGGGTTGGATGATCGGGCGGCAAGCTAGACCTTGTATGAACCTTTGTGGCATGTATAGATGATTCGGCGTGGTTCCTCATGGCCTTGTTGTGTTGTTCCCGGTTGTTCTTGGTGGTGATTTTCGGAGCCCTTTCTAGGTGTTTTTCTTGGGTTGTTTTCGGGACCTTTCTCTTGGGGATTTGATGGGGGAAATTTGTGGGAACCCTTCGTGGTTCTTTAGGCTCTGATTCCCCTCCTAAATCCGTGAGCAAAGGGGCTCGATTTTGGGGTTTTCCGAGTTCTAGGGTTAGAGGTGTTCTTGGCGGATTTCTTCGATTCCTCCTTTCTGGACAAGTTTTGGTGGGATTAAACTTGGCTATGGACTCCTCATGAGGTGTTCCTATTATCCCCAAAGTCTTGTTCAAGTCCGTGGAGAGATTCGGGAGATCGAGGTTTGGATTTGGGGGAGTTGACCCGCGAGTGCTGTTCATCCCGAGCTGCCCAGGCTACACCGGTCTGACCGGTGCTCTTGACCGGTCTGACCGGTGCAACCCTTGGTGGGTTTTTGCTCGGGTGAACATCTGGGTGTGTTCGTTGTTGTCTGTGTTGCGAATTTGTTTCGAGTTTGGGTCGGTTTGGAGGTCGGTAGGCTGTTTGGTGATTTGGGGGCTTTCGGGCTTGGACCGGTCCGACCGGTGTGTCTCACCGACCGACCGATGTGAAGCCACTTAGTGGAAGTTGCCAACTCTCACCAGCAGGGACCGGTCCGACCGGTGGTGCTCACCGGTCTGACCGGTGTCGGTCTGTAGACTCGAGGTTTGGTGTTCCGCTGCGTTCTCGGGTCAGAAGGTTGTGTGTTGGTTCCTAGGTCTAGTGGCACTCCAGTGGCTACGTGGGCTTGGCCAATTTGGGTAGTGAGTCTGAGACGTGTGTTGGAAGCCATGTTCATCTTGTTGGAGTTTCCATCTCCTTCGAGAAGAATTTTTATCAGCTCCCATTCACTCCCCCTCTCTGGTTCGCCGTATCGGTCCTTCACACCGGTTTGGCAAACCCGGTGCCACGGGTTTCCCTGAGGGAACCTTCGCCCGGTTGGTACGAGCTTCAATCTTGTGCCCTTTCTCATGACAACCAAAGCATCTTCTCTGAGCAAGACTTCTTTGCCTCTTTGATTGATTTGAGTTGTCTTCTTGCTTGAATGAACACATGGATGCATAATGTCCCATGTGTGAGCACTTGTAGCACTTGTTGTGATCTAGCTTGATCTTGTTCTCAATCTTGTGATCATTGATCTTGTGGCTTTGTTGAGAGATTGATCTAGTGACGATTGTCCTCTTCTCAAGCTTCTTCACCATGGGCTCACAGTTATCTTGAGAAGGTTGCACCTTTTCTTTTCCCTTCAACTTAGCCACCTCTTTCTTGAGTTTTTCAACTTCTTGCATAAGATCATCATTCTCTTGAGCAATGAAGTCATCACAAGATTCTGCAATTACTTGATCATACCAAGAGGGTTTGCCTTTTGGGTCACATGGGTTAGCACAAGATATGTCATATTCAACTTGAGTACAAGTGCTAGTGGTGCAATGAGGTGTGTAAGATTTAAACGAATTTATCAAAACCTCATTTGCCACTTCTAGCAAAGTGTGTGATTCTACAAGCCTCTCATGAGAGTATTCAAGTTCTATGTGAGTTCCTTGTAGTTTCACAAGCTTGCAAGTGATTTCTTCAAGTTGGTCCTTGAGAGCTTGATTTTCCTTCTCCAAGGATGCTGCACAAGATAGAGAGTTAGTAGCACAAGCATATGCCTTGGTAATGTCCTCCTTGCACTTTCTAGACAAGACATCATTTGACTCCTTAAGTTTCTTCAATTCTTCTTCAAAGGAGTCTCGATATGCTTGCTGTCTTGTGAGCTCATCTTCTTGTCTTCTTACTCTCTTTATGAGCTCTAGCACATTCTTCTTGTCTTTCTTGGTCATCTTGTCAAGCTCGAAGTCAAATTGCTCAACTTCACTTCCCTTCTTCCTTCTTCCTTCTTCCTTTAGTCACTTGAGACTTGGAATTGTTAGTGCATAGTAAGGAAGTACTAGGGGCTGTAAATACCTCAATAGGCTTGTGTGAAGCTGCTCTGAAGTTCGACGAAGCAAGTTGGTGTTGATCACTGCCAAACCCGGTGCCACCGAGTTCTGAACTCGGTGCCACCGAGTTTGCCTGGTCAGAGGCAGTGGTCGCAATGTTGTCGCTCTTTTGCTTCATGGATGAGGTCTTTGAAGGTGGGATGCAAGATGTTGATTTTGAGCACTCCTCTAGTGACTCCTCTTCATCTTCATCATCGTCGTCATCGACACTAGTATACATGCCTTTGAGTGCCATCCAAATATGATGTGCATCATCACAAATGTCTTCATTGTTGAAGATGAATTCTTGAATAACCTTGCTCACATTATTATACATGAGGTTAGTAATAGAGTAGTTATGGAGCACACTTTCCTTTTCCTCCTTTGATAGGTTGGACGTGTCCTCACTATCAAAATCCTCGGGAAGGATGCTAGCCTCCACAACTCGTTGAAAAGGAGAACCCCAAGTATGTAATATATGAAGAACATGAGCAGACCAAGAAGAGTAGTTTGAGCCGTCAAACCGAAGAGGCTCAAACGATACCTCATAAGTAGTCGACATCCTTTTAACTCCAAGCGGTTAAGGTCGAATCGGAGCACCTGACTCTGATACCAATTGAAAGGATCTTGATGTCGCCTAGGGGGGGGGGTGAATAGGCGAGTCCTGAAAAAATCACCACTTAAAACAAATTTATCAGTGAACCCCGGAGACTCCGGACTTTTCTTCGGAGTTTCTGGAATGTCCGAAATCTCTGGAGAAATCTCCGGAATCTCTGGACTGGTGCCTTCGCAGCGGAATAACCACACTGCCCAAAACCGGTGCCACCTGTTTTGCAAATCCGGTGCCACCGGATTTGCCTGGTATTTACGGTTAATAGTTGTATCAAAGTTCGTTTAGACTTGCAAGCAGACAAGTCTCCCGTCGTAGTCAAGGGACCCTTCTTCCCTCGAGTGGTGAACCCAAGGTATCGAATCCGTGTAACAATGTGCAACGCAAGGATTCAATCTAGTAAAGCAAGGTAAGCTATCTTATGAAGACAAGTTGCATCTAATCTACTAACTCATAAAGAAAACGAATCTAATCTAATCTACTAAAGAGGTAGCAAGAGAAAGCAAGAGATAACCGATCTAGAGAATCTAGATCATGCTTACGTTGTAGCTCCAAACAAGATAGATGAAGATAAAAAAGCGAATCTCATTAAATGCATCTTTAAATCGTGGCCTTCCATCCGACTCCGAAAACGCCCGCCTTTCGGAACCCCCGTTCTGTCACAACGTATCCCTACTCATGCGGGTAGTCTAGGGCGAGTTCGATAAGAACAAGTTGAAATCACTTGGCCGGTCCGGTATGCACCTCTAGCCACCGCGGCTACAAGAGCACCCTATGTAATCTATCTTTAGTATAGATTGTAGAAGAAGCAAAACCAAGAAGAAAACAAAATTATCGAGAAGGCACTTGATCACTAGAAATCGGATTCACTTAAAGACTTCACCATGAATGATTACATGAACAAGATCACCACCGGGGCCCTACCTCGATCCTGATCCTCGCTCCGGAGCTCCGACGTGGTCTTCCATGCAAGGTTCCCACGTCAGCTAGGGAGACCCTAAACAACTAGCACGACCCTCATCTCCGAGATGGTGTCCCTCAAGCTTCTCTGCTCCTCGGCGGCGGATGACGAATTGGATGATGCGTGGCTCTCGGTCAGGGGGATATAAATAGCACGATTGGCGGCTAGGGCAAAGGGGAGCATCACTGGGCCCTGGACAGGGCTGGGCCGGTCGGCGCGGGCCGGCCGGCCTGGGCCCATCCGGGCCCGGCCCCCGAGGCCTCCTTTGCTCTACGTCGGTTCCCTTGCTTCCTGGATCCTTCCTCCTTCTGCATGTAGGCCCTTGACGTCGGTTTCTCTCCGAATTGGACTCAACTCCTTGTCTTGCAAGATTCAACACTTTTCTGGTTCGGTCCTCGGAGTTTATCATCTTCTCGGGCTTGGTCCTTGGGCTCTTGGAGTCATGTTCACTTCATTGCTTGGCTTGTATCGGGCTTCAAGGTCTTGTCATGAGGTGCTTAATGAACTTATCCCGGAAGTCTTGCTTTCAACGTTAAAACCCTGCGTAAACACTTAACTCCAAAATCGACATGCACAAGTGAACTTGTTATACCACGGGGGTTAGTACCTATGGATAAGATACAAAAGTCATGCCAACACCAAAGGTAAACTCATGGCTAGGTTGACGGATTTTCACCGTCAACAGCTCCCCCATGCTTAAACCTTGCTTGTCCTCGAGTAAGCCTTCGATGGATATGATAGTTGCCCTTCATTGTTTAAACCTTGCACTTGATCATACATGAAAAAAACATAATGCTCTCAAAAGTTTAATTCGTTAAAGTTCCATAATGTACTAGACTTCATCCCTACATAGGGTAGATATTTAATTAAGCTTATCCCACAAGTATTAACATGCTCCCAAAATTCAAATGGATCTCAGAAATTTTGAAATAAAGAACAAGATGAAAAAGGGCTTAACCAAGTTCACAAATTTAAACCACCTTGCATCTTGCTCATGAACTCTCATCTCATCATTGTCTCTCAAGCCTATTTATTCTACTCCTTTCCCTCTCATAACACACATATATGTGGTAGGCTTTATATGGGGCTTTTTGGGAAAGTTTAGTCCTACCAAGATATTATAAATGAGATGTTGTCAAAACAAGACAAGCTTCTCATGGTCTTACCGAGACTCGTGAAAAAGGTCATTGGAAAATAATGTTAAATCAAGGAGGGGAAAGAGAAAAATACACACGCTTGAGATAGGTGGATATGTGCAAATGGCAAAGAGTGATCCCGAGGCACAAAGGAAGTCCTCGTTATCGGATTGCACATGGTTGGAAAATTGAGTATGGATTTTTTTAATCTTGAAGCCTTGAATTTCCTAATGCACTTTAGAGAACCGGGGAGTTCACTTTACGCATACTCATATTTTTTCTTTTCCTCATATTTCTCCTTCTTTCTTTTCTCATCATTTTTTCTGTCATACATTCGGTAACGAGACATTCACATTGGAATTTTGATTTTTTTTATTTTGCTCCCCTTTGATTTTTAGTTACCCCCCTTTGAACTCTAAAATTGCACCGTACCTACCTCCTCCCCCATGCTTAGACGTTGCTCATCCTCGAGCAAAGAGGCGATAAATAAGGTAGGTACCAGAAATACTTTTCCTTTGGAGAGATACTTGAAATCTTCAATCTTGGCACCATCGATCTTCCTTGAATTGATGATCCATACTCAACAATAGGTTGTGGTCAAGGAGGTATTCACAAAAGATGATATTTGGTTTTAAGGATGGATATCCGGTGAGGTTTCTGAAATCTTCGATGTGGGGATACACAATGCACGGATAAGAGGCTAGCAAAAAGATAGATACGCAAAAACGGAATGACCAGCTTCTTAGTCTCGGGCCAGAGAAATCAAGGCCTGAAATAACTCACCAAAAATAAATCTTGTATACTAAGTTTTTGCACTCAAATATTTATATGGCTCTAGATAGGTAGAGCAACACGCAAGAGGTATTTATGACAAGGTTAGCTTTACATTTAAGAACAAAAATAAATCATCTTTAATCCATCTAAAACTTGAGAGAACATAAAACACTATGGGTATTTATTTTTATCATAACCTCCGCTAAAGATTAAGCTAGCATTTAGATAATTTCAGATTTGTATTTTTAAGAGAGCACCAGGTTAAACATGCATAAATCAATTACAAAGATAAACAAAGCGGCAATTATAATCATATATCATCATGGCACAAACTTTGCAACTTTACTAATGGTAAAAACTTAGTGGTGACTTTATTCATGATGAAAATAAACACTAACACACATGCTGAAAATAAACTAACACACATACTGAAAATTAAAATAAAACTGAAAACACTACGCATACATAGGCGCAAACAAGTTGAAAATTAAAGAAAAGGGGGCAAAGGAAAGATAACTAAAGCTCATCCTCTCTCTAATCTTCCGCCGGTGGTTGATATTAATAATCATGGTTGTTGCACCCTTGCTCATAATAAGAATGCACTACTCCTATTGAAGGAACGGATGACTACTAGAGAGGGGGGAGTGAATAGGAGCCGGATAAAAATTCTTCTCAAAGAACCCGGCCTATACCCTAGTCAAAACCCGGTCACACACAAGCGTTGGAACGAATCACACACCAATCGCCAAAACAATGAGTCCTTGAAACACACGCGGAAGCATGAATGAAGGAGGGAGGAATCGAACCAAAGAGCAAAGCGACAAGGCTGCGGCGGACCGTCCGGCCGGGCGGGGCGGATCGTCCGCGATGGCCGCGCGGACCGTCCGGCAGGTACCGCGGACCGTCCGCACCCTTGCCGCGGACCGTCCGCCCGAGCCGCGGACCGTCCGTTAAAGCGACCAGAACCACCAGAACCGACCCGAGAAAAACGGACCGTCCGCGATGACCGGGCGGACCGTCCGCGCGGGCCACGGACCGTCCGCTACTGAAGCTCGGACCGTCCGCAAACCGGCTGCAACGAAAAACCAAAACCAAATCGGATCGAAAGCAAAGCCGAGCAAGAACACGAAGAACACGCGAAGAACACTGTACACGCGGACCGTCCGCCTGGCCCTCGCGGACCGTCCGCCAAGCACGAACAGAACTGAAAACTGCTCGACCCCGAAAGTCAACACTCCCAATCCATCACCGGATCTCCCTAACGATAGTAGCTGTTGAGACAAGAGTTTGGGGACATGTAAAGCGTCAACCAAGGATGCTATACCCCAAAAATTTCGTCTCCTAACTCCCTAAATCATCGGGAATCGCGGATCCTTTGAACACCACCAAAAGCTAGAGCACCGAACGAAAATCCTTGAATTGAAGTGGTTTCCCGGCGTTTGAGGGCACAAGATCAATCACAAAGATGCACTAGACATCCATCCGTGTTTCCCTCAAAGAAATCCGGGGAGAAACCCACTCAAATCCGCGGAATCACACCAAGAACAAAGGCACCAAAAACAAGCACGAAAATAGCACAAAAAGAGCTCCGAAAAAGCAATAAAAGAAATTAGGGAATAGAAAGATTGGCACAAGATTTAGAGGATGAAATCACTATGAATATCTTGACCAATCGATTACAAGCCACTCCTAGAAACCAAATCTAAGATGGCAAAAAGCTCCAATCAAAGAGCCACTCTCTCCTCTCTCCCTCTCTCCCAAAGCACTCCAAAAACAAAGAGTACCACAGCCTGCTAGCCCAAGAGTTGGCTGAAAATTCAGCCCCCTCCTCCTATATATAGGCCCTCCGGAAAAGACCGAAGTGCCCCTACACTAGGAGTACAACACAAGCCCTCACAGGGGCGTTTTGGTCAACACATGAAGTTCACCATCGGACGGCCGTGCATCCATCAGGCCTTCACGTCCTCCCGACGCAAGCACCTAGATCATGCCGTGTGTCGCCCGCCTCGAAGCTTCCCGACGCACCCCGATACCGTCTCCGTCACGCCGGGCCCTCGGGCTCGGTTTTGAGGCCCAAACCGAGAAACCCTCCTCCGATGGTTTTGTGGCCAAACCACCAAACCCCGCGTACACGGCCCGCGGCCTCACCACGCCAAGCGTCGAGCTCGCCAAGCCTTTCACCTCCCGGCGCCGGACGGTCTACTCAGTCTTGCCTCGTTCCTTGACTTGGCCACCACCGATGCACCGGCTCCATGTCCACGACTTCGTCTTGCTCTTCTTGCACCATGCGGCTCGCACTTGATCCTGTCGGCCACCGGGTCCCTCGAACCAAGCCTACTTGTCTCTCCACTCCTCGGAGGCCCCGCAAGGCTAAGACCTTTCGCGCCTGTTCTTCACCTGCACCAACGCAAACCAAGCCGCAACCAACACCTGCAATACTAGGCCAAGAGTCAGTCCACACAACGTTGTCAACCACTCCTCACGAGTGCATTGACAACACACCACATAAACAATAAGGTAAATACACAAAATAAAACACACACAACACAACTCAACACTACACACACAAATCTTCAAACCATCCGGTCAATCACTCATCACACACGGACCAAGGTACTTCTCAACTTGGTTCCTCAATCTCCCCCTTGATGAGTGCATTGACAAAAGAAGGTCAAAAAGCAAATAAGAACTCATTCAAGCGCCACAAAGCCAATAAAAAGCAAACAAAAGGCCACTTGAAGTGAGAAGGGATAAAAACATGCTCCGACAAATTCCTCTCGAAACCAAAGCAAGCACAAGGGCTAAGCGCAAACGAAGAGACACACTACCAACATGCAATCCCTAAAAGCCATCAAACCAAAATGCTCAACCCAAAGTGCCATAAAACTCTTACCAAAACACTTGTCAACCGCTCATCACCATCAAATCAAGGTTCATATTAACTTGATTTTCCAAATTTCTCCCCCTTGAGGAGCGGATTGTCAACATGTGAGCACAAAGAAATGGTTTGAGAGGGCAAAGACCGAACACCTCATCCAAGTGAAAGAAAACCACACAAGAGCAAAGAACAAGGTCACTTGGCATGAGAGAAACCACAAAGGCCAACTCAATGTCTCGGTCCCCAAAGACATGGGCAACGGCTCGACACAACCGAGACAAGAATGCATGATCCCTCAAGAAGAGGCACAAAGGGCTCAACACCGCTCATGGAATAATCGAAAACATAAGTCAACCACCGGCTCCTCAAGAAGAGGCAAAGGGGCTCAACACCACCGCACAAGAGCACAAAAACCACAAGCTCCTCCCTAAACACATGAACTAGGACCAAAGAGCATACAAAGCTCACCCTAAACTCATGAGATAGAGAAAAGAGCACACCAAGCTCACAAGCTCCCCCTAAACACATGCACTAGGGACAAAGAGCATACAAAGCTCACCCTAAACACACGTGATAGAGCAAAAAGCAACCACCAAAGCACAACTCAGGCAAACAAAGGAGACTCACCAAAGCTCCCCCTACACAAATGCAAGCTCCCCCTGAACAAGTGGAGCAAACTCCCAAATTTTAAATGCGGTTTTCTGAATTTTTCATTAAGCTCACCTCTTCTCCCCCTTGTTGACAATGTATGAATCAAGGTGAAAATGCAGAAATGCAAAACAAAGCATATAAACATCTACATGAGCTTCTCAAATAGGCCAAATTTAGTGACAAAGGCTAGAAATGAGACAAAGAGCACATATATGGATCATAACATAGTCAAAGCATTGCCACAAGTAATATATGGAAATATAGGCATGTGACAAAGCAAATTTTCAGATTTGAATAATTATATCAAAAGATGGATCACTTCAAATGTAAAAGCCTATCCATGTCATATTCTAGCCAAAAACATGCATATCATCCAGAGATCATACAAGGATATCCAATTCTCAACAAAAGATCATTGCAAACACCCATAAAGCAAAGCATGTCATGTTAAAGCTCATGAGCCATGTGTCCACTTCGGGGAGACTTCTCCGGTGAACATCATGCAACATGTTTTGCACCCATGTGTGAAAGATAAGACATTTTAAGCATAAACATGATGGAGGGAGCATTTTTCAAGCATACACACTTCTTTTCAAGATTAATTCATTTCATGGTACATGAAGTGCCTTTGCGGCAAAAAGAAGCTTATGCTCCTCCATGAATGCAACATAGGCTAAACATTCACAATGATATCGGCCTTTGGCCCAAATGCAAGAAAGAGACATCCAAGCACAATCTAAGCATGAAAGGCACATTTAGACCAAACAGTGACATGGATATGCTACTACACATGAGTGGAGCACATTTCATCAAATTTAGTCAAGATTAGCATTTGATTCAAAAAGGCTATCTCACAACACATATATCTCAAATATTCCAAGAGCATAGCCTCACATAGCCATTTCTCCACACACATGACCAATATCTCACAAGTAGCCAAAGAAACTCAAATGAGGCATATGGAAGAAGCTCATCATCCTAAAATGCAATATGATACAAATGCAACATAGGAAGATATATACATCAAAAGGAACATGATATATGATAGAATGCGAGACACAAATGTCAAACCTACCAAAGTCTATACATCATGATATATGATACAAATGCAATGCGAGAATGCATAGGGAGACAAGGAACTTGACTTAACACCAATAAAGCTCACAAGGGAACACACCAACCAAGAATCGCTCCAAGCGAGAGAAGAGCCACCAAAGGTCCCAATTGAGTACCATAGAAAAGTACCAATTGCAAAACCGCAAAGATCCCAATTGAATACCATAGAAGGAATATCAATTTAAGGATCACAAAGACTACCAGTAAAGCTACAACCCTTCTTGGAATCAAATTCCCTATCAAAAGAAGCCAAGCTCCCCCTCAACCAGGGGCACCTAACAAAGCAAAAGCTAGGAAAAGGAAGAGCAAGGAAAAAACTCTAAAACCAACCGAAAAGAGGAACAAAAACACAACTCGAAGACAAAACAAGCCCAAAACTCCAAGGAAAGCTCACAACATGCTACACAAAGCATTGATAATATCAATTAACATAAATAGAGCATTGTAACATGATTCCACAAATATGAATAAGCATGGGAAAGCAAGTATGTCAACAAAGTACAACACTAAACCAACATGATACCAAAGAACAACATGCCAAACAATATACAAGAACTAAACAAAGGCATGATACAAGATCACATGGATCACCCACCAACATATATTACAAAGCTAGCATGACAAGAGATACATGGGGGACAAACATGCTAACAAGAAAGGTACCATCAAGCTAGACAAACATGATATGAATGAACAACATGACATACTTGAGCAATCAACCATAAAGCATGACATGATGTTCATAAATAACATCCACCATAAAATCATTCAAAAATAGCAAGATAGATATTCAAGATCACAAAGCTATCATGAACAAGGTGGTAGTTTTCACACAAGCAAGACACAAGTATATACAAGAGAGGACAAGGGGAAAAGAAAACTCACTATACATGTGTACAAAGGCTTTCAAGAGCCATCCAAAACGGTGTGGAGAACCATCATGTCTCCATTGAGCTCATGTTCTCCAACCGCGTCTCCATACCTACACACAAGGAGACGAGAAAGACCGAGCCTTGGATCCCAAAGGGTTAGCAAGCACGTACTTGGGAATCCAAGATTTGGTCACACGGGTAAGTGGTGCACACAACCTATCATGTGGGTTAGCATGATGCAAATGCCGGTTGGAATGAAAAGTCTTTCGAACACCCTTGGAACCATGCCTCAAAGAAGTCACTCGAGAAGAAAGTTGAGTGCTACCACAAGCAAAAAGGCAAAGATCCTTCGGGGTCGTAGGAGAAGAACCAACACAAGCACCACGGGAAGCATGTCGCGGACCAACACAAGAAACACCGAAGCATGTCCACGAGCATGGCCTAACTCACTAGAAAGAGTGTCATAAAACCCGTCCACAAATCGCGCCTTCTTAGGATCACAAGTGTTCATTCCATGAGAAGGGCTATGAACAACCAAAGGCCTAGAGGCACCTCCTCGCCGTATTCTCCTTGCCCGGCGGTAGCAAAAACTCTCTTGATGCCCATCCTTCCCACAGTGAGAGCAATGGTACAAAGGCCTATCGAGAGGCACGGTCTGAGTGGATGAATCACCATTCTCTTGTAAGTGGGAAGTCCCTTGGGACTTAGAGCATGAAGCATCAACCCCAACATCCAACTTGGTGCCCACATTAGAATCACATGTGCCATGAGAAAGGCTACATGGCTTCTTAAAAGCTTTAGCACGCACACGTCGCTCGTGCTTGACACGGCGAAAGCAAAACTCAACGGTATGCCCATCCTTCTTGCAAAAGGTGCATTGGAACCTCGGCTTGGGAATATGAGTTCCAAATATGTGGGAGGCACCCTTTCCATTCAAATCACCTTGGGCAACACCGGAAGAAGCAACAAGCTTAGGAGTAGCTATGAGAGAGCTATCGAAAGCACTAGCACACTTACCACCATCCAAAGACTCACACTCAAGAGAAGAAGTTGACTCTGGTTTAGAAGAAGCAAATTTAGAAGCATCAACATCGGAGTGACACGAGAAGCATGAATCCAAACCCTTGGCACAAAGACTCTTGCACCTTGTGCGCAAAACCTCATTTTGAGACTTGAGGCGCTCACAAGTACCACATGTCATATTTCTCAAATTATTGATTTCTTCTTCAATGCATTTAGCATATGTGGTACGCAAGAGTTCATTTTCTTTCTCAAGGTTGGCACTCACCTCATCATGCTCAACCAACTTGGCGCTCATATCATCGCGCATTTTCTTTAAAGCCAAAACTTCACTTTCCAAATCAATGCATGAAGTGCAAATGAGACCACATGAACAAGTATCATCATTTACACCCATCAAAGCATCATCATCATCATTATCACAAGAAGTATGGCAAGCATCCTCTACAAGAAACAAAGAGCACTTGCTACAAGGCATGGATTTTATATCACAAATTTCAGCCCTAGCATGCTCAAGATCATCTACACATGTGGTGTGAGTCAATTTTAATTCATTAATTTCAGCATGCAAAGACTCACAAGAAACACATGGTAAAGAAGCACTTGTCTCTAACAAAGCAATCTTACTCCTAGCCATATCAAGCTCATCATTCAAAACAACACAAGAGTTGCAAGGCATAGAAGCATTGGATTTCAACACGTCAATTTCAGATTGCAAGTTAGCAAGAGATGATCTCAATTCATCATTCTCAAAATCAAGATTGTCGCATGCTCTTCTAAAATCTTCAACATGCATTTTGCGCCAATTAACTTCATCTTTTAATTTCTCATTTTCAGCACACAGGGCATCGCAAGATTTGCAAGGCAAAGAAGCTTTGAAATTTAACACCTTAATTTCAGATTTCAAGCATGCAATGGAAGCAATCAAAGCATCATTTTTAGCATGCATGGTGTTACAAGAAGTGCAAGAATTCAAAGCACAAGACCTCCAATGAGCCATACCACATTTCAACCTAGTAAGAGAGCATTTCATCTTCTCATTCTTCCTACGCAAGGCATCACACAAATCTATGTTTCTCCTATGCAAGTCTCCACAATCACACTCACAATCATCCAACCTATTGCATAGGATCAAGATAACTTTGGCAAGTGTACCTTGGTTCATGCCTCCTATCTTGTGGTAGAGCTCACCTTTCTTGATGTCACCATCTCGATAGTCCTCGATGAGAGATATCATCTCCTCCATTCCGGCTTCCGCCTCAACCGCCATACTCCTCCTGCTCAAAGAACCACAAGGAGAAGAACTTGGTGCCATAATCCAAGTACGGGTTAGGATTAGCCGAAAGCAAACTCGAGGAACAAGCAACGATGCAAAGAAAGCACTCAAAATTCCTCAATTCTCTAACAACTACTGACGAGTTCAATAGCAAAGGATCTTATCTTTTTCCCAACATTTTGCCACTGAACAAGGAGCACCAAAGATAGAGGCACAAAAAATTTCAGCTCAAAATAAGGTGAAATGAAGTCTAGAGAAAATCCAGAAGAAACAAGACAAAGCCGCAAGAGACTTAAATGAGGATTTTTCAATTATCTTGTTGATTTTTTCTGAATTTTTGAAGACCCCAAAATGATCTACAAATGGAGTCACGAAACCGCTGTAAAAATTTGAGCCAAAACAGAGCACCGAGCGAAAAGTTATGCCCGTTTTACGAAGGTATCTCAAGTTATGGTTTTCCAAGGGCACAACTCCAAATCGTCGGACTCAAAACGTGCAAACCAAGGTCGCAAGCAAAAGCACCTCTTTCCTCTAGTCACCCTATGGATTCAAGACTTGTTAGAGCCAAAATAATCCACAACCGGCTCTGATACCAATTGAAGGAACGGATGGCGACTAGAGAGGGGGGGAGTGAATAGGAGCCAGATAAAAATTCTTCTCAAAGAACCCGGCCTATACCCTAGTCAAAACCCGGTCACACACAAGCGTTGGAACGAATCACACACCAATCGCCAAAACAACGAGTCCTTGAAACACACGCGGAAGCATGAATGAAGGAGGGAGGAATCGAACCAAAGAGCAAAGCGACCGGGCTGCGGAGGACCGTCCGGGTGGGCGGGCGGGCCCGTCCGCGATGGCCGCGCGGACCGTCCGGCAGGGTACCGCGGACTGTCCGCACCCTTGCCGCGGACTGTCCGGCCTGAGCCGCGGACCGTCCGTTAAAGCGAACAGAACCACCAGAACCAACCCGAGAAAAACGGACCGTCCGCGATGACCGGGCGGACCGTCCGCGCGGGCCACAGACCGTCCGCTACTGAAGCTCAGACCGTCCGCAAACCGGCTGCAACAAAAAACCAAAACCAAATCGGATCGAAAGCAAAGCCGAGCAAGAACACGAAGAACACGCGAAGAACACTGTACACGCGGACCGTCCGCCTGGCCCTCGCGGACCGTCCGACAAGCACGAACGGGCGAAAAGCGCTCGACCCCGAAAGTCAACACTCCCAATCCATCACCGGATCTCCCTAACGATAGTAGTTGTTGAGACAAGAGTTTGGGGACATGTAAAGCGTCAACCAAGGATGCTATACCCCAAAAATTTTGTCTCCTAACTCCCTAAATCATCGGGAATCGCGGATCCTTTGAACACCACCAAAAGCTAGAGCACCGAACGAAAATCCTTGAATTGAAGTGGTTTCCCGGCGTTTGAGGGCACAAGATCAATCATAAAGATGCACTAGACATCCATCTGTGTTTCCCTCAAAGAAATCCGGGGAGAAACCCACTCAAATCCGCGGAATCACACCAAGAACAAAGGCACCAAAAACAAGCACGAAAATAGCACAAAAAGAGCTCTGAAAAAGCAATAAAAGAAATTAGGGAATAGAAAGATTGGCACAAGATTTAAAGGATGAAATCACTATGAATATCTTGACCAATCGATTACAAGCCACTCCTAGAAACCAAATCTAAGATGGAAAAAAACTCCAATCAAAGAGCCACTCTCTCCTCTCTCCCTCTCTCCCAAAGCACTCCAAAAACAAAGAGTACCACAGCCTGCTAGCCCAAGAGTTGGCTGAAAATTCAGCCCCCTCCTCCTATATATAGGCCCTCCGGAAAAGACCGAAGTGCCCCTACACTAGGAGTACAACACAAGCCCTCACGGGGGCGTTTTGGTCAACACATGAAGTTCACCATCGGACGGCCGCGCATCCATCAGGCCTTCACGTCCTCCCGACGCAAGCACCTAGATCATGCCGCGTGTCGCCCGCCTCGAAGCTTCCCGACGCACCGGGATACCGTCTCCGTCACGCCGGGCCCTCGGGCTCGGTTTTGAGGCCCAAACCGAGAAACCCTCCTCCGATGGTTTTGTGGCCAAACCACCAAACCCCGCGTACACGGCCCGGCCTCACCACGCCAAGCATCGAGCTCGCCAAGCCTTTCACCTCCCGGCGCCGGACGGTCTACTCGATCTTGCCTCGTTCCTTGACTTGGCCACCACCGATGCACCGGCTCCATGTCCACGACTTCGTCTTGCTCTTCTTGCACCATGCGGCTCGCACTTGATCCCGTCGGCCACCGGGTCCCTCGAACCAAGCCTACTTGTCTCTCCACTCCTCGGAGGCCCCGCAAGGCTAAGACCTTTCGCGCCTGTTCTTCACCTCGCACCAACGCAAACCAAGCCGCAACCAACACCTGCAATACTAGGCCAAGAGTCAGTCCACACAACGTTGTCAACCACTCCTCACGAGTGCATTGACAACACACCACATAAACAATAAGGTAAATACACAAAATAAAACACACACAACACAACTCAACACTACACACACAAAGATTCAAACCATCCGGTCAATCACTCATCACACACGGACCAAGGTACTTCTCAACTTGGTTCCTCACCTATGAGTTGTCCGACGGTGCTAGGTGAAGGTGTCAAAGCTCATAAGAGATGTTTGCATCTCCTTCACCCATTTAGTTTGCATTGGTTTGGATGGCTGCAATAATTTGAATGTTTCTTGCAGCGTATCCTCCAATGGTGGCCACATTTTGTTGTGGTTGAGGAAGATGTTCATATGGCTCCGCAAAGGTTACGTTGGGCACCGCAAAAATTGGTGGGGGTATGGCTGCACCACTCCCCCATGCTTGCATTGGTACACCACCGTAGTAACTTGGCGGCGCCGGAATTCCTCCAAATGGTGGCACGTAATTTTGTTGTGCACTTCCTTTTGGGCCATAGAAGATCCTTCTCCTATAATCCTTCATTTCCTTCGTCGGCACAAGAAGTCCTTCCTCTAACCAATCTTATTTTCCTCAAGAAAAAGTCTTAATCTTCAATCCGGAAGGGATAAGTTTACTTTGGCCACTTTGAAGCCTCCTCTCTCATCTCCACTTATATATTTGTCTTTCTTCATATACTCAAATCCTAGGGAAGTCTCGGGTAGGAGATGATTCGGGTTCCTTGTAATACCCGGTCTTTAAAGGGATAGTCAACATGGAGAGGTAACAACCCGATCTCCCGAATCCGATGTTGCTCACAACACCACCGGTTGATCATAGGTGAGTGGGGTTGATTGGCTTCTTGGCTATCAAAGCCGAGTAAAACCAATTCAACTCCGTGTTGGTTATCTTTGTCTCTCTCATTCTCCCAAAAATCCACTTGCACAAAAGTGACACACTTGGACGATGGGGTTCCGGATAGTATTTCTTCGTTGATGGTCTCCTCCCGTGATCATACTCCAAAAACCTTCCCATGTGCCTTCATGCACATCCACTTGTTCTGGAGCTCCCTTTTGAAAATAGGAGACACTCGGCCATGGGTCTATGATACTAGAACATGCAATCATTTCGAACATGAAAATCAATCTAATCTATCGGGGTTTGTGTTGAATGGATCCAAGGAAGCATTGAGACCTTTACTCCCTTTACGGCATGGTAGCTAACCTTAAGCATTAAAGTGTATTCAACACAAGATGACAGATAGATAATCCAACAAAGAATGATTACATCTCAAGATCGATTGCAACCCATGGATGAAAGGAGATTACCCCATCAAGGTGCTAGAAATAGCATCGTTGATCAAGGTTACCCTTCCGACGGTGTCTTCCTTCTTCTCCACTTGTGGGCTCCCTCCAAACGGAATGAGAGACTCAACACTCCTTCATCAAGGGTATGCGCCATGGCCATGAGAATTTCCTAGGCGAATTCCTTGTGGGTGTTTGCCGACACTCCGTTAGAGAATTGCACCGGTGTCCCGTATGAAAACCCAATATGTGGAGAGCTTGGTCGTCGAAGACGACGTTCGCTACAAGCCTCTACTCAAGGCGAGCGAGCTGCTTCTCCTCCTCCTCCGTCGTGATGATAAACCCATTGGAATACCGCAGAGCGTATGGAGGTGGAGCGGATGATCGTGTCGAGTGGCGAGGTCAGACGGGCGGCTCCTCCATATGTCCTTGAGGTTTGGTGAACCTCATGAACGAGTTTCGTGTAGCCCTCATGCCACCGAGGAGAAGAGTGTGGTTCTTCCTCGGCGGTGCCGTGTCCTCCTCCATACTCCGAGGAAACTCGGAAACCGAGTGCCTCCTCGAAGAGGTTGATGGCTTATACGACGATGATCCCTTCTTCTTTGGTGAAAAGGCTTGTAGTTTTCTTCCATGATTGTGGCACTCTCCCTCACAAATATATATCCGGGGTTTTCACCTGGTAACAAGGTACACAAATATTATTTTGGAGTCTGGACTTTGAGTGGATTAAGGATGTGATTTGTTGCACGAAACAAACGCGGTGGATGGCTAAGTCTAAGGTGGTTCCGGCCTACAAACTAGAGCACACGAACAAAGAGCTGGATGGGAGACTTACCTCTCTCCTCCTCTTGGCTCGGTTCTTCTCTAGTGCATTCATGCTTGTTGCTTCGTGACCGCGTGCACCTTCCAAACGTTCCCGTCCACTCCTTCACTTGCATTATTGCTCCTTCCACTTGATGTTTTCGCTTGCCTCACATGCGTCCATGATATTCCTACAAAATGAGGCCTTGGCTGCCCCCATGCTTGTACTTTGCATGTGGTTTGATAAAAGATGTTGGAGGGGCATCCCGTGATGTATCATGGTGCATGCATGGTTAGGTTAACTAGATTGCCTCCCTCTAAGCATGTTTTAATGCTAAGCACCCCTCTAATTTCGAAAATAAAAAATAAAATCAGAGATATTAATGAGTTAAAATATAAATTTAGAGGAGTTTTTAAAGCATTAAAAACAACTGTAAGTCGAAAAATATTTCCGACTACTTTTATGTTGGTTTTACCGGTATTGTTTGCCTTCATTAGTTGAGAGCAAGATTTTCCCGGCTTGATCATGGGGGCATAGGTTTAGGTCCTAATTTTGATTAGATGAGAGAGATTTTGAATGAAATAAAATTAAGTGAGGCTTAGAAAAATTCTAATCTTAGAGAAACCAAGGATATGGATTTTTAAATCAACCAAAAATCAAGATTCTTGGTTCACGCGAGTCCTACCACGTGCTGAAATTTAAATAACATCTAGATACAAGTCGTGGCTCTACTCGTGTGTTTTTAGCATGAAAAACAAGTCAACCACAACATCATAAAGAGGATGAAAGGTTGAGTTAGGTTCTGAATTTTTTTTTGGTTTTGGTTTCTCGAAAAAGAAGCAAACAACATAGGATGGTTCATGTAAAGGGTTTATGATCGAGCAAAATATTCAACCAAGAATTATGTCTCTAATATTGTTCAACCATTCTAAATCTAATGTTTTGCATAGTAAAATTCAAAACTGAATTATATTTAAAAATACTTGAAAAACCTGGAATCGGGTTGTCCTCCCGGTAGCTTATTCTTGACTCGACGAAACGGGTTGCCTCCCGCCTAGCGCTTTGTTTATAGTCCATGGCTAGACTTCTTCATTTGATTACTTCAAATCAATGCTCTTTGCGGGTGTTGCAATCTTGGGTACCCACTTCCGCACCATCTTGGGCACGGGCTTATTCTTCGGCTTAGTCGTATTTTTGGTCTTCACAGGCTGGCTTTGTCCTTTGGTCTTGACGGATGCAACAACTTCCTTCATGATCAACACTTCATGTATAGAGCTTCCGACCTCTGTCACCTTGCCACCTAAATTCTTCAATATTTTCTCCATAGCCTTGAACTTAGTGACGACGTCCTTGTGATCTTGGACATGGTCGTGCTCCTCACGACTTTTGAATCTAGGGCTTCCAACCCTTTAGCTTGTGTTGCACGTCTCCTTTGCTTGTAAAGTTTTCCTGGATCATCCACAAAAAAGTTTTGGGTTTCTTGGAGAGGTAGCCAACCATCTCCGGTTAGGGTTAGCAATAAAACAAAAATCTAAAAATAAAAATTAAGGTTAATCAAAAACTAGATTAGATTGATTTTTTTTCTTTTTGAGGATGATCAAAGTTAAGAGATGCAAAAGAAAATCAAAAGAAAAACTGAAAAATAAGCGATACTAGATTGGAACTTGATTGCTTGTTCCCTGGCAACGGCGCCAGAAAAAGGGGCTTGTTGACGGTTAATAGTTGTATCAAAGTTCGTTTAGACTTGCAAGCGGACAAGTCTCCCGTCGTAGTCAAGGGACCCTTCGTCCCTCGAGTGGTGAACACAAGGTATCGAATCCGTGGAACAATGTGCAACGCAAGGATTCAATCTAGTAAAGCAAGGTAAGCTATCTTATGAAGACAAGTTGCATCTAATCTACTAACTCATAAAGAAAACGAATCTAATCTAATCTACTAAAGAGGTAGCAAGAGATAACCGATCTAGAGAATCTAGATCATGCTTACGTTGTAGCTCCAAACAAGATAGATGAAGATAGAAAAGCAAATCTCATTAAATGCATCTTTAAATCGTGGCCTTCCATCCGACTCCGAAAACGCCCGCCTTTCGAACCCCCGTTCTGTCACAACGTATCCCTACTCATGCGGGTAGTCTAGGGCGAGTTCGATAAGAACAAGTTGAAATCACTTGGCCGGTCCGGTATGCACCTCTAGCCACCGCGGCTACAAGAGCACCCTATGTAATCTATCTTTAGTATAGATCGTAGAAGAAGCAAAACCAAGAAGAAAACAAAATTATCGAGAAGGCACTTGATCACTAGAAATCGGATTCACTTAAAGACTTCACCATGAATGATTACATGAACAAGATCACCACCGGGGCCCTACCTCGATCTTGATTCTCGCTCCGGAGCTCCGACGTGGTCTTCCATGCAAGGTTCCCACGTCGGCTAGGGAGACACTAGACAACTAGCACGACCCTCATCTCCGAGATGGTGTCCCTCAAGCTTCTCTACTCCTCGGCGGCGGATGACAAATTGGATGATGCGTGGCTCTCGGTCAGGGGGATATAAATAGCACGATTGGCGGCTAGGGCAAAGGGGAGCATCATTGGTCCCTGGACAGGGTTGGGCCGGTCGGCCTGGGCCGGCCGGCCCGGGGCCCATCCGAGGCCCGGCCCCGAGGCCTCCTTTGCTCTACGTCGGTTCCCTTGCTTCCTGGATCCTTCCTCCTTCTGCATGTAGGCCCTTGACGTCGGTTTCTCTCCGAATTGGACTCAACTCCTTGTCTTGCAAGATTCAACACTTTTCTGGTTCGGTCCTCGGAGTTTATCATCTTCTCGGGCTTGGACCTTGGGCTCTTGGAGTCATGTTCACTTCATTTCTTGACTTGTATCGGGCTTCAAGGTCTTGTCACGCCCAAATCGAACCCTAGCGATCCCTAGACCACCCCCACGCCGTTCCCGACGGGTCCCGCCGCCAGCGCTCGCCGGAATTGAGCCACCCGCGCCGGCTAGCCGCCCAGGGACCACATTGCGAACACAAAGTTCTTTCCAGGGTCTTTCTTGCAAAAGGGTAGCTCCAATAGTGTTGCCTTTCCCCGTTTCTTGTAAATTGCGTAGAAAATCACAGAAAACCCAGAAAAATGTGAAACCAATTTTGTTGGATTCGTGATGAATTATAATACAACTTTTGTTATTCTGGCCTGAGCTAATTCCTGTTAGTTTTTGCATGAACAATACAAATGTGAAAACTCTAGATCTGCAATTTCTCAAAAACCATAAATTCTCTGTAGCTAAGTTTTGGATATGTTGTGTGTTAGGTCATGAATAGCTCCTATGCCAAAAATTGCACAAAGTTATGATGTAAAGCTTTTTCTAAAAATATTTTTCCATTTCTGGCAGATCTGCAAAAATGATTTTTCTTGATAAATATATTTATGTTCTTGAGCTCAACTTGTGCACACTGTATTGTAATGCCAAAATGCACATCTTTAGAATTAATCATGATTTTTGGATTAACAGAAATAATTATTCTTGATTTATGCATGTTTTCCTTTGTAAATTAATAAACCCAGTTCAGTAGAGATTCCATGTGAACATGTTGGTTTTTTAGGCTTGTTTAGGACCAGAGAGCATGCACAAGAAAGTTTGAATCATTTTGATGCTTATTTATTTTTGTATGCATTTAAAATGGAATCACTAGCTAGCATTTGTTATTTTCCATAATATTTAATTTCCTAGCATCCAACACTTACATGTGGGTCCAATGGACCAGGATAGGTGCTAGGAGGCTTAAGAAACATTACTTTAATTTTTGGTAATTTAATTGCTTAATAAAAGCCTAAAAGTGTCGTATGGACCTCCCCGGGCCCACTACCTCGGTGGGTACCGGAACCGACTACTCGGTGGGCCCCCGGGACTACCGGCTTGCGCTACACGGCACCGAAGGCGTGGAGCACAAGGACAACACGAAGTAGTACTCGGTTAGGACTCGTACACGTTCCGCACCGTGTAGAGGTCTCCTAGACGTACTCGACTAGTACTCTTTCCCTACTCCGACTTGTAACCCCGCCTCCCGGACTATATAAGGCGAGGCGGGGACCGATCTCGGGATCACCTCATCCAATCTCAACTCACGGCGCACTATTGCACCATCCCGTAATCGTGCCCTATCAATCCGAGCTACGCGGCATACGGGACGTAGGGTATTACGCACCTCGCGGCCCGAACTGTCTAAATTGTGTGCCACGTGTCTCTTCCTTCGAGTTACCGATCTCGGCGAGTCACATTCATCTACTTCGGGTACTCCCCGTAGTAGGTTGCCGGTCCAAAACACCGACGGTGGCGCACCGGGTAGGGGCTCTCGCTCGAGATCACATGGCGAACTCGACGGCTTCCGTTCACATCAAGCCAACCGTCGCCTTCAACCGCGGCGACACCTTCGTCTTCGGCGCACGGGTCCGCACCGCCGATGGCGCGGGCTCCTTCCGGCGCCGCTTGATCATGCAACCCGACTCGAGGACGGACGCCTTGTGACGCTTCCCGAAGTTGTCGCGGGCAAGCTCGCCGGCAAGTTCGGCGAAATTTCGCTTTCCAACCTCCACGCTGACTTCGAGCTCGAGTCCATCTCCAACTCGAACCCGACGTCGCCATGGGCCATCGCATGCGAGCCGGCTCCTCGGCCATCGCGGGCGGTCCCCTCTCCATGCCGGCGCTGCGCGCGTGGCCCTCGCGTTCCCGGCCCGGGCCCGCACGGAGGCTTCTACACCACGCCGGGCCGGCAAGGAGCCCGTAACCGAGTACAACTCGGACTCCGACGCCGTCCCCCGGCCCGTCTCGGACTCCGGCCCTCTCTCCGAGTTCTACTCGAACCCGGACTACGAGTTCGACTTCGGGTCGGACCCTGAGGAGCCCGAGTCCGAAGATGACTCCTCCGAGCTTCCCTTGTCGGGGCCGCCTGCGGGGCCGGTTATAAGATCGACGCCGCGGGAAGATACGTCTGCGGCCGGACCGCAAGCCCGCTGAGCTGACAAAGGAGGACTCACGCTACGTCGCCTACATCGACTCGCTACCGTTCCGGGAGGGAACACCACTAGCCCGGCCGACTCAAACACACCAAGCGAGGTGGCACCTTCTGAGCCAAGCTTGGGTACCCCTGATCGTCAAGTCTTCATGGCTGCCGGCGACACCCCGGGAACCTCGAGGCACGGCCGCAGACAAGTACTTGGAGGACATCTCCGCGACGAGCGTCCGTCGATGCCCCCGCGACGAGACCGACGCCAACGGGGACGCCGGCGCGAACGTAACAGAAAGCGCAACGAACGACGCCGGCGGCTCAGAGACAACCTTCCCATCCGCAACCTTGCGGAAGCTCTCGAAGCAGTTGAGAGCAGAGTCCACACCACTCCTGAGCAATGCCTCATGTCGATCACAACGATCGCACGCCAGGCTCAGGGCATACGAGCTGGGGAGGTCATCGCCAAGCTCGCTGAAGAAGCCTACTTCATGCGGGTAGACAAGAGAGTCAGCCAACCTCTCCCAGCTAAGCCTCGCGACAACGAAGCTACTAGTCGCAGTGCTGACCCCGGTCCTAACCGTACTCGGGGCGACATCCCAGCTGACCCAAACCGTCGACGCTCCACCGCCGGCGGACCCTCACGGCAAGACAACGGCAACCGAGAAGTCGTCCCCAATCGTGCCCGGCCGGTGGCGGCGGCAACGACCCCGACGGCGGCGGCGGCGCGGCGGCGGCTCCAACCACGGGGCCAACAAGAAAGCTAGAGGCGGCGGCGGCCGCGGCGGCCGCGGCCACGCGCACAGCCACGCCTCCGGCGCCTCTCAGGGCGGGTACGATGCTCGTCAGAGAATCGATGAATTACGGCAAAAGAAGTCGACGACCGCGGCTGAAGGCGACGGCTTCCCTGCTTTCTCACCTCGGCTTCGCAACCTGCTCCTCCCCGACAAGTTCAAGCCTTTGGGGATCACCAAGTACGATGCGAAGCAGGATCCTATCCAGTGGCTCTGATGCTACGCTCTCTCCATCGAGAACGCTGGCGGCAACAGCGACACCAAGTGCCTCTACTTCCCCTTCGCTCGGACCAAGCCCCACTCACGTGGCTCGAGTCGCCGGACAAGCACTCAATCGACAAGTGGGACCGCTGAAGGAACAGTTCACAAGCAACTTCGCGGGCGCCATGGGCCGTTCGGGTACTCGCATGGACCTCGCCATGATCAAGCAGGAACAAGGCGAGACCCTCCGCAAGTACATGCGCCGCTTTTTCGACAAGCGCGCTACCGTCGTGGACGTCACCGACAAGGAGGTCATCGACCTCTTCCAGGACGGGCTCTACCATCGCCGCACCTTCGAGGACTTCGGTCGACGCCGCCCTAGGTCCATTCCCCACCTCAAGGACATGATCACGTCCTGGGCGGATGAAGAGGACAAGGCCAACGCCAAGTACGACGCCATCCGCGGCAAGTCCAAGCGAGAACCGGGGGCGGCGGCGGCGCGGCAAAGAATCCAAACCAAGGCGGCCGCAACAACAACAACAACAACAACAACTTCTCGGGTTCCAACCGCAAGCGCAAGCCAGACAATACCGTCGCGGCTATCCAGCGCCCTCCGAAAGGGAACTCGAAGAAGAATTCCGGCGGGTTCAAAGACCTGCTGAAGGAGAAGTGCCCGTGGCACCCGAACGGCAACCACACTACCGAGCAGTGCTACCAGCTCAGGCATGCACTCAAGGATACGCCGAGCCACCGCACCCTCACGATCGGAAGAACAAGAAGAAGGACGGCGACGACTTCCAAGAACCCGAGAAGACCGTCAACGTCCTCTTCGGCGGACTTCCCGGCAAGGGCGGGAGGAGAAGGCTACTCGCCGTGAAGTGATGTCCATTGAACCGGCGGTTATGACCCCTCTCGGTGGTCGGAGACACCCATCACCTTCTCCCCGCGCGGACCAATGGACCGGCTTCTCTCCGAACCGGGACGTTTCCCTCTCGTCCCGAAGCCAACGGTGGCGGGCTCTAAGCTCAACAAGGTGCTCATCGACGGCGGAAGCGGGCTCAACGTCCTCTTCACCAAGACTGTGAAGAAGATGAACCTTGACGTCACCCCCATGCTCGACAAGAGCAGCATGCCCTTCTACGGCATCGTCCCAGGCAACGCGGCTATCCCACTAGGCTCAGTGGTACTGCCGGTTACCTTCGGGCGTCTCGCGACAACTACCGCACCGAGTACATCAAGTTCGAGGTCGCGGACATCGAGACTTCCTACCATGCCATCCTCGGCGGACCGGCCATCGCCAAGTTCATGGCGGTGCCCCACTACACATACTTGGTACTCAAAATGCCAAGTCCAGGTCGGCGTACTCTCCCTCCAAGGGGACTTGAAGATCTCTCACGACCGCGATACGGAGGCCGTGGTGATCACTTCAACAAATCAAGTACCCACCCCAATGATGGAGGTCTACGCCGCGTCGAAGAAGCTTGCCACAAGCGAACTCGACATCCCGAGAGAAGTCCGACGAGCGCCAACAAGCCTCGGCCACCCGAGGAGGTACTCGTCAAGTCGGTCGACCTCGGAACGGGCGACCCCACCAAGACCACCACCATCGGGGCCGGCCTCGACCCCAAATAGGAAGACGCGCTCATCGGCTTCTTTCGGGCTAACCGCGACATCTTCGCATGGAAGCCGGCGGACATGCTAGGAGTGCCCGGGAGCCGATCGAGCACCGCCTCAACGTCGACCCAAAGGCCACCCCCAAGCGACGGCACCTCCGACGCTTCGCCGACGACGGACGGGACGCCATCAAGAAGGAGCTCGCCAAGCTACTCGCTGCCGGCTTCATCGAGAGAAGTCTTCCATCCCGAGTGGCTCGCCAACCCCGTCCTCGTCCGCAAGAAGAACTCGAACGAGTGGAGGATGTGTGTCGACTACACCGACCTCAACAAGCACGCGCCCCAAGGACCCCTTCGGGTTGCCGCGGATTGATCAAGTCATCGACTCCACGGCGGGTCGCGACCTCGCTCTCGCTTCCTCGACTACTACTCCGGTACCACCGGATCGCAATCAAGGAAGAGGACCAGGGAGAAGACCGCGTTCATTACCCCGTTTGGCGCGTCTTGCTACACGACCATGTCATTCGGGCCGAAGAACGCCGGCGCCACCTATCAACGGGCCATCCAGGCTGCTTCAAGCGGCAACTCAACAAGAACGTCGAGGCCTACGTGGATGACGTGGTTGTCAAAACCGGGGACTCCGGTACCCTCATCGACGACCTTGAACGGGACCTTCGCATCACTACGCGAGTACCGCCGGAAGCTTAACCCGAACAAGTGCGTCTTCGGCGTACCTTCGGGTAAACTACTCGGCTTCATCATCGCCCGGCGCGGCATCGAAGCCAACCCCGAGAAGATCTCCGCCATCACCAGCATGAAAGCTCCCACGAGCATCAAGGACGTCCAGAAGCTGACGGGGTGCATGGCGGCATTGAACATATTCATCTCGAAGCTAGGAGAACGGGGCCTCCCCTTCTTCAAACTACTCAAGCACCACGAGAAGTTCGTGTGGACGCGGCAGAGGCGGACCAAGCCCTTGCCCGGCTCAAGGACTTCCCGTCGAAGCCGCCGGTCCTCACGGCTCCCTACAAGGGCGAGCGCCCATCGCTCTACCTTGCCGCGACTACTCACGTGGTCGATCGCCATCGTTGTCGAGCGGCGAGGAAGACCGGCCACGCCTACCCGGTCCGGCGCCCGGTCTACTTCGTCGGCGAGGTCCTATCGAGTCCAAGGCTCGCTACCGGCCCGTGCGAAGCTTTGTACGCTCTACTCATCACCTCGCGGAAGCTACGACACTACTTCCAGGAGTACTCGGTCTCCGTCGTCACCGACTACCCGCTCGGTGACATCCTGAGGAACCCAGACGCCACCGGAAGGATCTCCAAATGGGCTGTCGAGCTCGGCGCCCTCACCATCGACTTCAAGCCACGCACAGCCATCAAGTCGCAAGCTCTAGTCGACTTCATGGCAGAGTGGCGGGAGAACCGCCTACCGCTCCCACCGTGCGACCAGAGCATTGGGTGATGTACTTTGACGGCTCACTCAACCTCGAGGGCGCAGGCGCAGGAGTGCTCCTGATCTCTCCAACGGGCGAACAACTAAAGTACGTCCTGCAGATCTTCTGGAAGGTCTCGAACAATGAAGCCGAGTACGAAGCCCTCCTGCACGGGCTCCGCCTCGCGGCTTCACTTGGCATCAAGCGGCTACTAGTCTACGGCGACTCCGCAGTGGTCATCAACCAAGTCAACAAGTCCTGGGACCGCAACAAGGAGAACATGGATGCCTACTGCCTAGAAGTCCGCAAGCTCGAGAACAAATTCTATGGTCTCGAGTTCCATCACATCGTCCGCGACAACAATGTTGCGGCGGACGTCCTCTCGAAGCTCGGATCCACCCGCGCCCAAGTACCCGTGGGCGTCTTCGTCCATGAGCTTCACGCGCCATCCATCCCGGAGCCGGCGCCACCGACCACCGCCCCGCCCATCAACCGGTCGGGCGAGGAGGTCATGATGATCGACGTGGACCGGAGGCAACCCTTCATCGACTACCTCGGCGAGCGGGAAGGTCCCCTCCGACAAGAACGCAGCCGAACAACTCGTCCGCCGCGCCAAGTCTTACGTCCTCGTCGGCGGCAAGCTTTACAAGCGAGGCGCGTCGTCCGGAGTACTCATGAAGTGTGTCCCTCGCGAAGCGGTGCAAGGACATCTTGGAGGAGATCCACAAGGGCGTCGCGGCAACCACGCGTCCTCCCGCACGCCGGTCGGCAAGGCCTTCGGCGAGCCTTCTACCGGCCCCGACGGCCCGGGCGATGCCGAAGAACTCGTCGAGAAGGTGCCAAGGATGTCGGTTCTTCGCCAAGCGAGCAACACGTCCCTCGCCTACAAGCTAGTCACCATACCGCCAACCCGGCCCTTTGCCCGCCGGGGGCTCGACATGATTGGGCCACCGCCAACTACGCCGGGAGGATTCAACGAGGGTACCGGTGGCTATCGACAAGTTCACCAAGTGGATCGAGGTCAAGCCGGTCACATGCCCCAAAGCCGACAGAGTACTCGACTTCCCGGATGAACTTGTACACCGCTACGGCTACCCCACCGCATCATCACGGACACCGGGGTCCAACTTCAACAATCACCGCCCGGGGAGTACCGCGAGAACAGCGGGATCGACGTCGGATACGTCTCCGTCGCCCACCCACGGCCAACGGACAAGTCGAGCGCGCCAATGGGATGGTGCTCGACGCCCTCAAGAAGCGGCTACACGACGCCGCTAACTCAAAAGGGGGCAAGTGGATCAAGGAACTACCCAACGCACTGCGGGGGCCGCGGACTCAACCATCCAAGCCAACGGGGCAATCCCCCTACTTCCCGGTCTATGGCTGCGAAGCCATCCTCCCCGCCGACGTCATATGGAACTCGCCGGCGGTGGAGCACTACGACGAAGGCGTCTCGGAGGACGACAGACGAGTTGATATCGACAGCCTCGAAGAAGCTCGCCGTGCCGCCCTCGTCCAATCGGAAGCAAGGTACCCGGAGGGTATCCGACGCTACCACGATCGCAACGTCAAGGAACGCTCCTTCAACGTTGGAGATCTTGTCCTCCGCCGTATCCGAACACGGAAGGACTTCACAAGCTCGGCTCCCCTCCGGGAAGGCCCCTTCACCGTGGCTAAGGTGACCGGGCCGGGCTCCTACCGCCTCCAAACACTTGAAGGCGAAGAAGTCAACAACTCGTGGAACGTCGACCAACTCGTCGATTCTACGCCTAGTCTAAACGACTACTCCGGGTTCAAGTCCACGCGACTACATCAACACCCCCCTCGCCGCGAGGCGACCCTCCGGTCCCGGCTTCAAGTCTCCGGACTACTCTCCTCCGGAGTCCGGCCCGTGCGGCTACCTACGGACCCCGGGCCGCAACGAGCATCAAGGACTCTAGCGACGGTCTACCAAGAGACCACACTCCAAGATCCGCCCCCGCACGGCTACCTACGGATCCGCGATCCGGCCTACACGGCTACCTACGGATCACTCGCCGCAAGCGGCTACCCGCTCCAAAGCACCACTCGCCGTAAGCGGCCTCCGGTCCGGCGACTACTTGTAATTACGGCCCCGGCCACCCGTGTGTACTTCTTCGTAATAAAGTTTGATTGTTCATCAACTTCTTTATCGTCTACTCCCGCGACGGGACCACTAAGCCGAGTACTACTACTCGCACCTTCTCCACGATGGGCGCTCCGCACTCGAGATCGCGGTTACGAGTACTCATTGATGGAACATCACATTTCATTGATATATGAAAAAGTTCATTACAAGCGTTTCCTATACAACTACGGCTACTAGCTATCTATGCGGGGGCTACCGGAGGTTCAACTTATCGGCTACCTCGCTCCGCGATGGGAGCCATCTCGCTCCGACAACTCGCGTCTCGCTCATCCGAGCGGTTGGCGGCTACCCCGCGGCGACTACCTCCACCGGGCCTTCGGGAAGTACGACTTCATGAAGGCCGGCCCTGCTCGGGATTGACTTGGCCATGTGCTTCACATAGGCGGCCGGCCCGGCTTGGCGCCTCACGAAGTCGATCCGCCGGCGGAGCGATCTTGGGGCCGCCGGGTGCGGCACCAGGAGCCTCGCGATCGGGAGGGCAGCCTCTTCAAGGTCCTTCGGCCCGGCCCCGGAGCGCCTCGCAGTCTTCGTTCAACTTCTGCAAAGATTTGTAGCAGTTGACGAGGTCTCTATCAGATGCAATTCGCAACTCCATGTGCTTCTCGCACTCGAAGGCCAGCTCCTTGTAGTCGAGTTCGAGTACCGGCGGGCTTCTTGCTCCGGTAGAAGAGATTCTTCATGCTGACCTCCGAGCCCTTCAGTCGCTCCACCTGGCCTTCGAGTTCTGCAACACCGGAACACAACAACGGGTCAGAGCTTGATGACTCCCAACAAGTACCCGACAAGTCAAGAGCCATACCTTTATTCTTGTTGCGGAGGCCTTTGTTCTTCCGCACCGGCTCGTCGCCCTTCGCCCGCAAGTCCATCACATCGTTGTGGTACTTGGCGAAGGCGGCGTCAAGCTTCGACTGCATGGCGGCCGCGTGCTTCCTCGACTTCATGAGCTGCTCCTCCGGGGCTTCGGCTCGCGATGCCGTGTCGCCGTAGCCTTGCGGTAGATTCGACTTCTCGCGGGATCGCTCCGCGACGTCCCGCACAAGACAAGTTCAAGTCAGCGAGTACTCATCGCAAAGGGCCGACTACTAGGGAGGCAACGGCCACGTACCTTCATCCTTTGTTCGGCTCGCCGCATCGCCTCCGGATGTCGCGCCAACACCGCCGGCTCGACGAGATCGTCGGCAAGCGACTCAATCCCCGCCACGGCTACTCGGCGTAGCCTCCGTCATTGGCGCCGAGCGGATAGGCTCCGCGTCTTGGATTTCGGGGGATCGGATTGCCACCTCCGGGGCAACCCCCGGCGACGTGGTAGCCGCCTCCCCCTCGGTGGACTTCTCGACGGTTTCCCCCACGGGCTCGGGGGCTCCTACCGCGGCCTGCGGGGCTTCGGTGTCAACTCCCGCATGGGCACCCCCTGCGGGGATGTCACCTCCCTCGGCGCCCGTCACCAAGGAACACGCGCATCGGCATCTACGACTACTCTTTTTGGGGCTCTACAACTTCGGGAGGAGTACTCACCTTCGACTACGACCGCCTGCGGCGCCGGCGCTTCGGCGGCGGGGGGCTCGGCCGCGACTCGGCTTACGGAGCGGGCTCCTCGACGAGCGGCGCGGCCTTTTCTCGCCCGCCGCCGTGGGCCCCTCTCCGTCCCGGCTCAAGTCCGTGGATCTTCCGCACAAGTATCCACGAGAGGGTCGTCGGATAAAATCGACTACTACAATGAGTACTACTCATGAAGGCGTGGTACTTACAAGTTCGACCGGACGATAGTCACGGCCGAGCACCGAGGATGCCGGCGATATCAACCGGTCCACCCTCGGCGGGCGTTTCTTCCTCCGCCTCTCCGACTACCGCCTCCTCCACGGCGGCGGCGGCGGCCGCGAACGTTTCGCGCGCCCCGCGGCTTCCACCTCTTCAACGGCGGCGGTCGCGGGTACTCGCTCCCTTGCGGGGCGGGGGGGCGGCGCTCCGAGCCGCGCCGGAAGTTCTTCGACGGGGGGGGGCCGGACTTCGGCTCCCGGCCCGGTTCCCCCACCGTGGGCCACATGCCCTCATCGCCTTCCTCCACGGGCTCTGCCGGCGGCCTCTCCCGCACACAAGGACGACTACTCGTCGGCACCGTACTCGATCACCGGGTACTCGACTACTTTGCTCAAGATGACTTACCTGCGGAGGCGTGGTCTCCGAGACCTTCATCTTCTTTGCTACCCGCTTCTTGGCGGGGTTGCGCGGCTTCCTCGGCGGCGCGGAAGGCTAGCCTCCGGGGCTAGCGGAGGGTCTTGGATGAGAGGTACATGAGGCAAGCCCGGACGGCTAAACCTCGACTGCGGTCGAAAGCGGTCTGCGGCGTCTCCTCGTCTTCTTCGTCATCGGAGGTATCCTCCACGATGACGGGATCGTCGTCGTCTCCGACTACTCGGTGCTCCTTCACCTTCTCCACCGTTGGGATCTCAATTCCGCTCGGTGGTGGGCTGCGGCTCGGAGACAAACCGCTTCACATCATCCCGCGCAAAAGACACAAAAGCGTCGCAACTCGCTACAAGTGCCTACTACTCGACGAGGGGGGTACGGCTACTTACCTCGTTGGGCGGGCGCGTGGCGGAGTACTCCTCGACGGGGCACGCCGTGTATTCCGGCATGTCCTTGAAGATCCTCGACAACCTCTCGATGATGTCGTTGTCCTCAATTTCGCCCCCCGCATCCGCGACGTGTCGTCGTCGCCGGTGTACTCGAAGCCCATCGTATCCCTCGCCATCGGCGGGCCGGATCCGGTGCTTCATGAAGCCGAAGGCCACGTGTTCGGCCCTCGGCCCCGCATCCCGCAGTCTTGATGCGTGCTAGCAACTCCGGGAGCTGGAGCCCCTCCTGCATGGTGGGCTCCGTGTTCCACCACTCTTGGTGCCTGGGCCGCTGCCGCCCGCTCGGCTTCGGTAGCTCGGGATGGTGGTTCGTGATGTAGAACCACCTCGTCTTCCAGTCGGTGTTGGAGTCCACGAGCTTGTACGCCAGGTACTGCTCCGCGGCATCCTCCCTCAGCTGGATCCCGGCCCCTCCGACTACTCTGGGGTTGGAGGCGCTGGGCTGCGGCTTCACGCGGAAAAACTTCGGAAGAGAATCCAGTGCGGTTTGATTCCCAAGAAAGCTTCGCAGAAGTGGACGAAGACGGAAGTGTGGAAGATACCGTTGGGGTTCAAGTTGAGGTACTCGATGCCATAGTACCTGAGAAGCCCCTTGAAGAAGTCACTCGCTGGGAGCGCAAGACCGCGCTCCACGAAGCGCGAGAACATCGGGATCTCGTCTTGTGCCTTCTCCATTGGATAGGGATCTCCGCGGCGGATCTCCACATGTCGATCGCTTCTCCCCGATGAACCCGCTGTTCAACGGGGGTCGGCAAATCTTCGGTCTTCACCTTCGATTTTTTCCACTCGCGGCTTGGGTCGGCGCGCGGTGGAGACGTGGGCAGCGCCGCTCCGGTGCGGCCGCGGCGGCTCGCATGGCTCCTCTTCTTCCCGCCGGCCTTCGACGTCTTCGACGGGGACGGCTTCATCCTCCAAGAACGGGGAGTCTTCACTCGCATCCGCTCGGGGGCTACCCTACGGCTTTCGGGTGGCGATGCGCTCGGATCTACTACGGCGGCGGTGCTCGGCCGGAGTGGATCTCCTTCACGATTCAAGTGGCGAATGACTGCGGCTCACTTGGGTGAAAAACCCTAAGGGTTTCGGCTTGTATTTATAAGCCAAAACGCCTCCGTAACGGGCGGCTGAGTAAGTCCACGCGCGGCCGACTCGGGCGGTGCCGCGCGTGACTCTTCGTATTCTACTAGTCGACGCGCCTCATCTCGGGGGCTCGGCTAGTTCTACTCGACTACCTGGGACGCGGCTAGTCTCAAGAGCATCTCAGGACACATTCTCCAAGAAGACCCTTCAATTCGAGAGGAAGTACTCGACTCAAGGCTCGGGGGCTCCGTGCCACGTGTCCTTCGGTTTTTTCTCTCCGGATTTTTCGAGATTTTCTCGCCAAGACTTCGGATAGATCCTCAGCCGAGCCCGCGGCTCGAGGCTCGGGGGCTACTCCACGTGGATGGCGGTTCTGCAAATCGCATCTTCTTGACGGCTCCGGCTTCAAGACAAGGCAGGCATTTTTTGAAGACCTTCGAAGGCAGATTTCAAGGACGCTTGGGACTACTCGAGAAGACTTCAAGATTGCTCAAACATCAGCTGGAGTACATTCCAGCCTCGGGATGCTTCGACTACTCTTGAGGACTTTTGACTTGTAGCACTCAGGGACGCTTGAGGACTACTTGTTAAGGCCTTCAAGACTACTTGAAGCTATCCTTCTCGACTACAAAGTACTCGGGGGCTTGTCGTATGGACCTCCCTGGGCCCACTACCTCGGTGGGTACCGAACCGACTACTCGGTGGGCCCACGGGACTACCGGCTTGCGCTACACGGCACCGAAGGCGTGGAGCACAAGGACAACACGAGAGTAGTACTCGGTTAGGACTCGTACACGTTCCGCACCGTGTAGAGGTCTCCTAGACGTACTCGACTAGTACTCTTTCCCTACTCCGACTTGTAACCCCGCCTCCCGACTATATAAGGCGAGGCGGGGACCGATCTCGGGATCACCTCATCCAATCTCAACTCACGGCGCACTATTGCACCATCCCGTAATCGTGCCCTATCAATCCGAGCTACGCGGCATACGGGACGTAGGGTATTACGCACCTCGCGGCCCGAACCCCGTCTAAATTGTGTGCCACGTGTCTCTTCCTTCGAGTTACCGATCTCGGCGAGTCACATTCATCTACTTCGGGTACTCCCGTAGTAGGTTGCCGGTCCAAAACACCGACAAAAAGCTCTTTTAATAATTAAGGGAAATTGAATAAAGAAAAGCCCTTATTAATTCTTTTTCCTTTTTGAAAGTATTATCTAATTTAATTAAAAGATAATTAATTCTCATTGCTGATAAGGAATTAATTCATGGGTAAAAATATCATTCATATCTTTGCTAGTGAAAGGAAAAGGATTAAAGCTTTTACATGAAATGTCAAGTCCCAAAGAAATCTGTATTCAATTGTGCAATAAAAGAATAACCCATGTACAACCAATAACCTTCCTAAAAGAGAAATCACCAAACCACCCACGTTAACTTGAGGATGGTTGCAAATCATGTTAAAAAGGTTAAATATACCTACCCACTCCTGTTGGTGAATTTAAATTAAATTATTTACATATATATGTACACGATCACCATCAAAAAGAATAATTAATAAAGAGTTGCATATTGTTCCTTTATGGAAGACTATGCTGAATGTATTCTTATCTAGGTGAATGTGCCCAACAAATACACCCCTTGATTGTCAATATGGTTGTAAGTGATTAAAGTAAAAACCGTCGAATAAATCATGCATTTGCATCTTCGTGTAGATCTTTCCGCCAGTAGACGTACGCTCGTGCCGGAAGGAGGAGACAAAGGTGCCGACAAAGAGCTGCCGTGCGTGAACGTAGCTCAAGACCTGGACCCAAGTCCAGAAGGGCCCAAGGCCAACCTTGCCATCGAAGGCAAGCCTCGGATCATTAACCCCGTCTTTTAAAATTATGCAATTATGTTTGCTATTACTTGTGCATTTACGTTTCAGGAGTTGATTTGAAACCCTAGATGCATGATCCCTGGGTACCTATGCTCTATCACTAGTATGCTAGGTCGATAGCTGCTATGCTATAGGACCGATAGAAGTCGAGTGATGTTCGTCACTCGCGAGAATAGGTTCCTAGATAGGAATCGTCAGATATCCTTAAATGGATTGCTCATGTGGTAAGAGCATGGGATTGGGCTCCGGTCCAGTGGTCATGTGGGATAAGCTTTTGAACGTACTAAACATTCGCCGGTTATGGGGCCGGTAAGCCTAGTACCTTAATGAGGCGGCACGGGATCCTACTATTACTACTCTTGAGAAATCTCCTAACCGGCTAGCTACCGGGAAGGGTGGTGTATGGTGACTCCGGGTATCTCGCGGGGTATGCCGGATAGCCTGCACCAGGGACTGTAAGATTCGATCCTAACCCGAAGATTTTTGGGGACGGCCTGGGAAAGTTGTCCTCACGGGGGCAGCCAACCGTGTGTTTGGGTCTACCTTGCAAGGTTTAAATCAATCGATTGTCGGCCTCTCACCGTTATCCGAGAGTGCTTAATCAACTGGCCATGATATCCCATAATGATGGAACTCGAGAAATATTGTTGGATGAATTAATTGCTTGTCCAATTCTTGATTGGATTAGATGGCACATTTAGAAATGGTAATCAACTAGAACTTGTGCTAAAATTTTGAAAGTAAGGATCCACTCTTAGTAGCTTTCCAGCAAAAGAAACTCCACCGGCCAAAAGCCTTTCATGTCTAGAGGTTGGTGATGTAGCTATCACCCGACGGTTAAGTCTTGCTGAGATTAGTATACTCAGCCTTGCTTTAAAAGCGATGTCTTTGCGGGTGTGCTTAATCAGAAGGGTGATGACAAGTGATGACATCACGGATGGCCTCCTGTGATGTTCACCGTTGCGCTAGTTTAATTTATTTCCGCTGTATTTTCGAACTCTGAACCTTTATCTTATGCCATGAACAATGGTTTGTGATCAAATGTTTAATTCATGTTGTACTCTGGACTCGCCTTCGCGTGAGTTTTAATGCATGTGTCGATCCTCTGTTCGATGTCCAAGTGATTTACCGGGCTTTAACCCGGCAACCAACGACGGGATGATACTTTACTATGGCTTAACGACCAAAGTGGATCGGTCTTAGGTGATAGTACGGTATTTTCTTGGGCGGGTTGTCACAGTCATGATGATCGCTATCTCATCCCAATCTCACACCTTGTCACGATTGTCGCCACCTCAGACAACGATCGGCGTACCCAAGAGCTCCATCAGGTTCACGATGGTCTGCCGCCATCGATCTATTGCTGAAGGAGCATGTGAGCAAACCACCGTCATATTTGTCGAGTTCGATCTCAACTCCTCCGTTGGTGAGCATATCAATTCTATCATGTTTCTAGTCTCGGTTGCCTTGCAACTAGTGCAGACGCCTCATTCGTGTTCCTCCCGCCTTCCCCCGTACGGCGACGACTGTGCTACGTGCATGGTATGTGCATGTGTATGTTCTGATGGCTACCAACGATGATGACTGCCAATGATGGCCGTAGGCACCGGGAGAAGCAGAGCCACCAGCACCTCAACACCGTCGTCATTGCTACATGGCATCTTGGAGCTTGCTGGTGCTTTTGTGTCTTGATGAGCTCGCCGTCGACGCTACTGGTGAGAATCTCCCGCATGATCTTCCTAATCGCACGCATGCTAGCCATGTATGCATACCTATATACATGCACGAGGAAAGTTATAGAAAGAAGGTCACGTTCTTGCAAACAAGCCATGCATCTCTTGCCGGTGATGACATCATGATGTCATCATGCTTATGTGGTAATTAGGAATTCCCCTTTGACAAAATAATTAGCACTTCTCCTGCATTTCTTTTTGGTAATGTGAAACTCCATTGATCATTAGTCCTTGCAAATCTTTGATCTATAGAATAAATATTTATTCATCTGTAAAATCCTTGCTCACATCAGCCAATCTATCTATCATTTAATTTTTTCTCTTGATTATGGCTCATGGTGACATCATCCTTGTGTCATGTTCAACCAACTATTCTTTTCCTTGTTAAAATCCATATCTTATTCAGTTCAATTCTGATCTCTCTTTTATGTTCTTCCAAAGTTTACCTTTTGATTGGTGTATTGTTCTTGGTTTGCTTGTTTGTTTGCTTTGTATGCTTGTACCCGATGATTGATGCGAGTAGAATGAAAGTGGTTCGAGAGCTTGAAAGAGTATGAAGATGAAGAATTTTGAGCAAAATCATTGCTTTGGTTAAAGTCAAGCTCGTGTCCTTGATCTTTTGTCCCAATAACTATGATTAATCACTTTGCATTGCTTTGCATTTAATATGATGGGACCCATGTTTAAGGAGTGACTAGTGTTGTTCATCCCGTGCCTTGATCAACTGGGTTTACCTTTATGTGGGTAGATATGCTTAGTTGCCCTACTTGGGTTATGGTGGTTAAGATAAGCATTAAATATGAACTTGCTTTACCTTCATGTTATATATCTTTGTTTGCTTAATTACAAGACCATATGCTTAATCGGAACATGGAGAACCACCCAGGAAAACGTACAACCACAAGGCACATGGCTCTGACTTGGCTGAATAACTAGAGACTTTAGACCACCCGCACTGGGGGACGGCAAAACCCCCTTCATCCTTGCCGCGTCATACTATCCAGGAGAAGCAGCCCGCAGCGGTGTCCTGCAGGAGGGACTGCAAAAAAGCACCGCCCGCTGCTTCCTCCAGATTTGGCACACTCCTCTGCCCTGCGCTGAGGACGGGTGGCGCGATGGAGAGAGGTCCACCTCTGATGCGGATGGAGGCGTTCGACGCCGGCGATGAGGACCCGAGCTCCATGGCTCGCCGTCGTCGTGCGCGGGCGCTCCATCCATGGCCGCCCGACGTCGTGCGCGGGGAGCTCTAGCCACAGACATGTCACTGGATCCCGAGCACGCGACACGAGAAGGGGTCAGCGGGTGGATGGCGACGGAGGCGGGGATGGCGACGAGAGGTGGGGAGCTCGAGTGGGAGGGCGCGCAGGGAGATCCTCCACCATTTGGACCGCGCGCCGCCAGTCACCGCGCCGTGTAGGGGAAGGAGCAGGAGGGTCGGAGAGGAGCTCGCCCGGCGGGAGGGGGTGGCGGAGGCAGCGATGCGCCGCTGAGGCACGTCGAGCGGGGGACGAGGAGGAGCTCTCGCGCGTCGCCTCGGATCCACTGTCCCGCTCCTCCTCGATTCCTGACGTGCGCGAGGAGGGGAGGGGGTGGGCCTCTACTCCTGCGCTGGGACCTCAACACCCACCGGTGACGGATTCACCGCGCACCACCGCCGCCTGCCCTCGCGCCGAGGAGCGAGACGCGGGTCGTCCATGCGCAGATCGTGGACGTGGCGGTGGTAGAGGTCGACGGAGGCGACGTCCGAGTAGGGAGCGTACGTGTGCAGAGGAGCTCCACCTCGCCTCGCCGGTGCTCCGCCTGGGATGCGTCGCGGGGGCGCAATGGGTGGGCGGAGAAAAAGAGGGATTGGGGGGAGAGAAACGGGGAGGAAGGGGGGTTAAAATATTTTGTGTGGGCCATGAAGGAGAGATACGATGGAATACAAATGCGAGAGTAGTGAATGTGAAGGAGAGAATATGAATGGGTAGGATGGAATATTCCATTTTGAATGAGAAGATGAAGGAGAACGAGTGTGGATAGTCTTAGTGTTGTAGCAATCACTGAAAGGGACAAATGGGGAGGCATTGATGGAGCATAGACTGCTCTAGCGGGGAGTTAGGTTTGTTATTTTATGGTGGGGGATTGACCCGCTAGGGAGCTTTATGCCCTCTTCGTCCTGAAACCTAGTGGGTTGCTATACATTGGGGAATCTTTGTAAAGGCCTCGTAGCGTCCCTATGCAATCACACCTCGGTAGTGTGGTATGATGCTTGGCCAGCATCGCACGGTTGGGTTTAAAGCTCTTCGGAGTTTTTACGCGACTTGTGGTGAAAGTGTACAACCTCTGCAGAGTGTAAAACTAATCGATTAGCCGTGCTCATGGTCAAGAGCGGCGTGGACCCTCACATGATAATTGAACTTGAAGATGAACACAAATCATGGTTATGCTTGCCATATGCTTATTGCGTACCTATTCTATCTCTTTGTGTTAATTGTGGGGTGGTATATACTTATATTTGCTAGTAAATAGTTTTTTTAATAAAACTTGACCAACTAAAATGCTAAATGCTTAGAGCCAGTCCACTATAAAGCCTTTGCATTCATACTTTCCCCACACTTGCTGAGTACGACAAGTGCTCACCCTTGCTATAAACAATGTTGCTCAGAAAGAGGAAGCTGCTTTGAAGTCTTGTGAAGATGTTGCTGATGCTAGGAGTACGCAATCCCTAGTCGACTGCCTGTGATGTTTGGAGCATTCATTTCCAGGATTAAGCGTAAATCTCTGATAATCTTTCTTTTTCTTACGTGATACTATTTCTGCATTCACTTATATGTCACTATATACATGAAACTTGATCCTGGCATACATATAGGCTTGCACTTGGTTTTCTTTGGAAAAACAGGTGTGACAATGCGTCACCTCAGTCAATTTATTGATTAGGGTGAATGGGGTGTTGTCTCCCTCTTTTAAGCCTTCTCGAGGTATTAGACAGGGGGACCCGATCTCGCCATATCTTTTTCTCCTCTGCTCGGAGGGATTAACTTGTATGTTGAAAGCTAGGGGACCCCAGTTTATTTCCAGAGGCATAAGGGTCAGTCGACATGCTCCCTAGATCTCTCATTTACTCTTTGTTGATGATTGTTTGATCTTTACCCAAGCATCCAAGAGAGGAGCATATAGGATCTCAGATATTTTGGATATCTACAATCGAGGTTCTGGACAGCTTGTTAATAAGAACAAATCAACAATCTTTTTCAGTAATAATTGTGAACAGCCGGCCAAGCAGGAGATGCATGATGCCCTACAGATTCCAAATGAGGCACTGGGTGAAAAATATTTAGGCCTCCCGACCGTGGTTGGAAAAGTCACTGATGGTACTTTTGATTATGTGGCTGACCGGATTAGGAACTTTATCCATGGTTGGGGGCGGCCAACTACTTAGCTGCGCAGGTCGGGAAGTTCTTATCAAGGCCAATGCTCAAGTTGTACCGACATATCTGATGAGTTTCTTTAAACTCCTAGCTCCTACATGTAAAGTGATCAAGATATATATATATATATCTAATTACTACTGGGGGAGCTCAATTGATAGTCACAAAATCCATTGACAACGCTGGTCAAAACTTACTAGAGCAAAGGGGGATGGAGGAATGGGTTTTCGTGACTTACCCTTGTTCAATCAGGCTATGCTGGGGAAGCAAGGATGGCGGCTGATCAACAGGCCGGAGTCGCTTTGTGCTAGGGTGTTGAACGGGAAATACTACCCCAACTGCAGCTTCCTTGAGGCGGCGAGGAGGAAGAAGAGCTCAGAAACATGGCAAGCTATTCTCTTTGGTCGTCAAGCTTTGGCAAAAGGTCTAATCAAGAGGATAGGACCAGGGGATTCCATCGATATTTGGAAGGATAATTGGATTGATGGTTTAACGTTGATGAAACCTCTAAGCCGTTTGCCGAGTGTCCAAGTAGAGAAGGTTAGTGATCTTTTTTACTAGGTTATCGTCTTTGGAATGAACGTCTGGTACGAGACTCTTTCTGTGCATTCGAGGCTGCACCAATCCTGCGAGTGAAACCTGGGTCTTGACTGGACGAGGACCTGGATGCATGGGCTTATGAGAGGAATGGTTTGTTCTCTGTTCGTTCTTGCTACAGAATGCTAAAGAAAGAAAGTGACCAACAAGAAGCATTCAAGTTTAATGATTCAGGACCCTCTGATAACTCGCTATGGTGGAAGAAGATGTGGAAACTAAGAGTCCCACCTAAGATCCGAATCTTCTAGTGGCGAGTGTTTCATAGTTATCTCCCGTCGAAGGCAGAGCTTGAAAGACGGCATGTTGCTAGAGAATATCATTGCGAAGCTTGTGGTGAACCGGAAGAGTCCATCTTTCACATTGCCGTCAGCTGTACGGTGGCCACCAGGTTCTTGCAAAAACTCATGGAAACACTCATCTCATCAAGTCACTCAAGCTTACACTAGATTATTCTCAACCTATTCTACTTATATATGAAAGTGGAAAGCTTATGTGAAGCTTGATAGGTAAAAACAATCCTAGCAAAACATTATATTTGCAATATTGTCAAACTAAGAGAGAGATCTATTGGAATTACCGAGACTAGTAAAAAAGGCCATGGAAAATAAATGTTGGAAATAGAGAGAGTTGGAGCACATGCATTTAGAAAGGTGAACATGTGCAAGTGGAAAATGGGTGATCCCGAGACACAAATGAAGTTCTCGTTATCGGATTGCACATGGTTTGTTGAGTATGGACTTGTCTTCAAAGCTCTCTAAGATTTAAATGAAGCTAAAAAGAACCGAGGAGCATTTTTATTTTTCTCTTTTTTTCTTTCTTTCTTTCTTCTTCTTCTTCTTCTTCTTCTTCTTCTTCTTCTTCTTCTTCTTCTTCTTCTTCTTCTTCTTCTTCTTCATTTTTTCTTCTCTTTTTTTATGCTCCTTCGAACTTTTAAGCAACATAGTACTTGCTATAGCAGTCCCCCCCCCATGCTTAAATGATTGTTTGTCCTCGAGTATAGAAGTGAGGGGACCTATGACTGCTAACGAAGTACAAAAATACTTGTATTCCTTTATAAATCTTTTGAAATCTTCAAGGGCATCCTCCATGTTGAAACTCACACAATCATTGATGAGTCCCTCCATATGTTACATGTCTTAAAATTTTGCCAGAAAACCTTCAGAAAATTCGTCGAAAGATCATCCATACTCAATTTGGATTGTGGTGAAGGAGGTAATCACAAAAAGATGTTTTGGGTTTAGGGTGGATGCCCAACGAAGTTTGTGAATTTTCCAATGTAGAAACTCACAATGCATGGACAAGAATGGCTAGCATGAAAAGATACGAAAAGGAATGACCAACTTCTTAGTCTCATACCACAGAAATCAATCCTAATCCAACTCATCAAGATATAAGTTTTCAAACTAAAAATTATATCATTAAAGTACTTATATGTGTATAGGCTTTGGTAGGTAGAGCCTTGCAAGAGATTCACAAATGTAGATAGCATATTGATTTTAAATAAAACAAGTACAAGGCATAGGTCATCGGTAAACTTAAATCAAAGAGCAACATAAAGTATGTGGGCCTTAGAATTTATTCATTTAACCTCCCACGAATGAAAGAGCCGGTATTTATCAATTTAAGTTCCTTTTAATAGAGAGCAAAAAGTTATGTCATATAAAACATCATGCAATTAAAACAAAACGACAACTTTCGTCACTTTTCCATAAGCAAGGCATACAAATGATATCATCGTGGTAAGCTCAAAAGATATGGTGATTCATTTATGGAAAAGTAAAAACTAACTAACCTAGGTTGTCCTCCTAGTAGCCATGTTATTGATCCAGAAATAAATACAAAGGTTGTCTATGGTTGAAAGCATATATGTGCAAGCATTTAAAAGGAGATGAACAAAGATAAAGTTAAGGGCAAGTTACTATCCTTTTCGATGCTCGCAGTGAAGTGCAGCGTGGCCTCCCCCATGCTTAAGCATTGTGCTTAGCATAGAGAAAGAATGATGAGCATCTTGGTGAAGGTGATCCTTGAACTCCATGTGGCTGCTTCCCCATTCGTCCTTCAAATCCTTCCCCATGCTTAGCATGTTACTAAGTGTGGAAGAACTTGAATCGCTCGTAATCCCTTATTGCCATGTGTTTGAGAATATTCTTCACTTCCTTGCCTTTGTTAACTTGGTTGTCCTTCAACTTCTTCTTATCATGATCAAGCCATGGTTCCAATCCTTCATCATATCGTCATCACCAACTTCCATCTCGTCCTTGTTGTTGCCTCATCTTCCACAGTTTTTCTCTTACTTCCAGAACAGAACATGTACTGAAATACCCTTCCAAGTTTAAGTTTATGAAATTATATTTCCAACGAGCCATCGTACGCATGAAACGGGTTCCGAACAAGAGAGTTGTGCCTATTTTACTCCGGCGATGCAATCTGTCCAAGGCTGATTTCAGACTGCGCAACGCTCAATGTTTTTGCCATATCTCCTTGTACGTGTCTTCAAAATTGATGATTCTTGATGCGTTGTAAAGAAGTTTTGAAGAAACTTCTGAATATTAAATTTTCTTCCATTGTACATCTCTGAACATGTGCTCAAATCTTGATGGAAACAACGACTTCCCTCTCAAGCCTTGTAGATGACTAATGATCTTGATTGCAATCGGTCAAGAACTCATGGGAGCACTTCTCCATACCTACAAAATAAATCTAATGCACATTCTACCCCCGGGGTGATGGTCAGGAGTAGAAGCAATTGACAACAAACCAAATGCATCCCCAAGACCTTAACTTGTAGCATAGCTTACCTAGTAAAAAGAAAAGAGAACCTAATGAGTGTACGTGTGTGTAGGTGAAAATGCAAATGAAAGGAAGGGATATAAACAAAACAATGTTTACACCAAACTCTAAGCTCCATGCTTACAAAGTGGTTTCCAAACTTCTCCACCGCCATTAATATTTATTAACCAAGGTCAAAACTCCATGTTTATCCCATGATTAACAATTCTTTATAGTGTAAGAGAGGTAGGACGCATTGTCAAGTTTATAAACCAACCAATGCAAAATAAATTAACAAGGCTTTAAAAACTCAAGTGATGATTGTCTGCAATCAAGTCTAAACACCACGTTTACACAAGATTACAAAAGAAAATGCCTCGCGCGTGAAGCACCATTGTGGAAACAAAGAATTCATCAAAAAGTTTCGCGAAGAAGCCAAGCTAACCTATGCATGAGAAAACAAAAGGGGTTGATGCAAAATGCAAAGGAGTTCATAAAAGGGGCAGCAATGTTTGAAAAAGTCTTTCGATGTTGTTCCTTTATCAAAAGACCTAAAACATGCTAACAAGGTTTTAAGGTAAGGCTTATGGGTATCCTATATTTTTGACTTAAGATAAGAATTTTGAAAAGATAAGTCAGGTGAAGAAATTCTATCTAAGGTTGTTTTGAAAAAGAAGAAAAGAAAACAAGGGTAAGATTTTTGAATGAAAATGAAACCTATGGTTTTAGGACTACTAAAGGTATGAGAGGTTTTCCCTAAGGGTTTAGAATGAGGCTAGTCAAAATTTTAGAAAAGGGATAGAGATAGACTTTGTCGACTTGACATAAGTCGATTCCTCCCTTTGTTGGCCTAGGTTCTAGGTGTGGTCTGATAGGAAGGTTTAGGCAAAGATGTATTTTTTCTTTTTCACAAAAAGGGTTTTAAACATGATATGCATCATGCAACAAAATGCAAGGGTGGAGAACAATGTGGAATGAAGTGCAACATGATATGAATGAACAAAATGACGTGACATGATAAGGTGGTGGTCTAAACCGAAAACAAAAATTAGCCTAAGTTAACTAGCCACAAGTTTAGAATCAAAAGGGATCATGCTTCATATTACTCTCTTAAAAAACAAATAAAAAGATTCTAAACACTAATAAGCACACAAAAAGGGGTCTACAAGTTTTCCAAAATCAAGTAGCAAAGTGCTCACTCAATATCTATTAAAGCATACAAAATGTGGTTGTGACATTTACTAGAGCAATGGTACAATGTTACTTGAAGTTTTCAAATAAAGAGCACAATGTAGACTTGCCATAGTTTATATAGATATATAAAAAGATCGGGTTGCCTCCCGCAAAGCGCTTCATTTAAAGTCATAGAGCTCGACTTCCTCACATACCCTTCCATCGTCGTGAAGCCATGGTTGCTTGTGCAAGAATCCAAAGTAGCCATGCAACTTGATGTTGCCTTATGAAATCGGTAGTGGTTCGCTTCCAACATCATCATGTGTTGAGTGGTGCTTCTTGTGTCTTCATTCATCCAAGATCTAGAGGGTTTGTTTTAGTCCTTAGCTTCTGAATTTCATCATGTACGTGTTGTGGAAGCGTTGCCCCATCTTCTCTTTATTGACACCATGTCCATCTCCTCCATCTTGTCGTCATCGCCTTGTTGCTGACTCTTCTTTGTGGTTTTACCCCTGCATACAGAACAGAACATATATCAAAATATAGTTCTATTGAAAAATTTATTAAATTAACTTTCCAATGGGTACTCCTTCGCCTTAATCGGAGTCCGGATGAGGGAGCTATGGCTGTTTCACTTCAGCATTGCTTGCTGTCCAGAATTTCAGCATGTGCAACCATCGGTGATTCGGTCATATTCGCTTGTAGGAACCTCCGATTGCATTGCCGCTTGATTTGTTGAAACGTAGACTTCATGGAGCTTCTGAAAATTCAAATATATCCAATTGTTTTCTGCAGAGGTTGTGCAAGGGATCTTGATGACATCATTCCTTTTTGTCCATCGATCCGGAGATGTACGTGTGGTCTTCATCTTGAAGTCTTTTAGGGCACCATGCCATGCATCCCTTGGCTTCAAAAATCATTACCATCACTGCATGAACATGACGGTAATGGAATCATTCTCCATCGTGCTTGACATGGTCGTTTCCGAAACCTATAGCTTGAACATACAAACCTCCAAAAGAAATTAGTCTTAAAAACTTAATTGATACATATAGGCATACCTTGTTCATCTTTGTTTGCTTTGGGTGGGGGCTCAATAGCGGATGTTGGGCCACTAACCAAGGTTAGCACCTACCACTAAAGAGCAAAACATGTGTAGCCATCAACTTGGTTGAGCGAGATTGGACTTGTTGAAGTCCGATTGTTGAAAACTTTTCTCGATCACTTTGTGTCTAGTTTTCCACCTACTTTCAAGGACACAAACAAGAAAGCAAGCGTATATGCAATGATAAATTAGGGTTGGTTAAAAAAGATAGATTGCCCTAGGGTTCGAGTTATCGATCCCCGGCAACGGCGCCAGAAAAAGGGGCTTGTTGACGGTGCAAAACCGTGCTCAAGTTCACCGCAAGCCTACGGGTGTCGGGGTTCTCTACCGCCGGCAGTAAATTTGTATCGATCGTGCGTCAGGCTTGAATGGTTAGCACAGGTTGCAACAAGGTTTAGACTGGTTGGGGCCTTCGAGGAGTAATACCCTACGTCTACTGTTGAGCTGCTGTGTTCCCGAGCTAGAAGTGCTTGCAGTAGGGGTTACAAGCTGGTCGGGAGAGGGTGTCGAGCCCAAGTCCATTGAAGTGGCGTTCGATCAGTAGAAGGTCTAACCCTGGTAACGGTTGCCCTCCTCTCCCTTTTATAGTCACAAGGGAAGGGCACAAGGGAGAAGTAAAAAGAGATATAGTGCTTGGTTGTTGGGATGTCATGTCGCGCGTCGCTGTCTGTCAGGACGCATTGATGTGGAGTCGTGATGCTTGGTCGTGGGAGCCGCCGCGTGGCCGGGCGTGGCTGTTCACCCCGGGACACTTGGCACCTCCTCTGAGTAGTTTGCTGTTGTCTCAGCCCGCCCGAGTACTTGACTAGCCTGCCACGCTTGAGCCTAAGTCTAGGCCCGAGCTCGTCGTAGGGGGTGCTTGAGTGCCTCGGGCTGAGCTTGCGTGTGACAGAGTGGGAGATGATGCGATGATTTGGCTGCGCAGCCGGTCAGGCCAGCATTAAGGCTCTTGTCGCGGTCAGCTGCTTGCATGGCCGCCAGCTGGTGTATTTGCATGGCATGGGGAATCGTTCCCCCACGCGCGTCGGTAGTGGTGCTCGCGCCTTAGGCTCACGCCGTGTGTCATGGCCCACGCACTAGTCGGAGCCGGGGGGAGTCTTGTCGAGCAAGGCGAAGTCTTGTCAAGTAAGGCAAAGACTTCTCGTGCGAGGCGGAGACTTGTCGTGGGGATCCCTCTTGTAGGGAACTTGTCAGAGACGCAACCAACTGGTCGGAGACTGGTCGTCTTGCCAGTGTGGGTCTTGACCTGGGTCCTCAGTCCTCCTCGTCCTGAATCTTGGCCTTGACATCGTCAATCTTGGCCTTCACATTGTCAACGGTGTTGGCTTACCTTGTGTTTAAGGAAGATCTTTTCACCATCAAAGGGGGTCCTAATCCGGGCCCTCATCAGTAGCCCCGAGCCTGAGGGGGAGTCAAGGAGTCGCACTCAGGCTCAGTTGAACGATCCTGGTGTTGATGGTGTTCTCCGTGTTCTCGGTGGCTGCGTGCGAGCGCATCCGCCGGATGTAACCCCTGAGCTCGTGAGTGAGTTGAAGACTCGCTCGCGAGCTTTTATGTGTGATTGTAGCCATTGTAGCCTGGGGACGCCTTGTCGGGGTAGTCGTGGTTGTCATGGTAAATGTCGGCGTAGTAGTGGGCACGGGCATTTCGGCCGACGTAACGGACGTGACCGTTCCATCATGACTGTGTGCAGGCGTTGCAGGTCTGTACTCTGCCGGGATCGAGGCGTCGTGTGAGTGGGTGCCTGTTTCGCCAGGGCGCGCACGCGTGGGTGAGCGTTTCGCTGACACGACGGGCCCGACGTCGAAGGCGAGGGGCCACGCTTGCCCCTTTGAAACCACGCGTCGGGCACGGGTTTAGGACTTTGCTTTCCCATTTTCTTCTTCCTCCGCACTCGCATCCCGCTCCCTGTGCTTCTTCGCATCCGCAACGCCACCACTTCTTGCGCTTTCAATCCGCCCGAGCCTTTGCCGCCGTGATGTTGAACTGGACGCGCTCCAATGTGTCCCGCGAGTAGCTGCTGCATCTCATCGAGGTGGGCCAGCTTCCTCCGCTCACCGCCGCTGTGGAGTGGAGGGTTCCCGGCGACGAGTTCGTTCCGCGCCCCCAAGGGGTTCGTGACCTTCCACGAGCGTGGCTTCTCCGTCCCCGCCGGGCGGTTCATCTGAGGAGTCCTCTTCGAGTACGGGCTTCAACTGCAGCATCTCAACCCGAACATCATCCAGCAGATGGCGGCGTTCGAGGGGATGTGGGAGGGGTAACTGGGAACCAGTTCCCATTGGTACCTTTTCCGGTATTTCTTCAAGTTCACGTGCTTGAAGGAGGGTTCTCGGGTGGCGACGATCAGTTGCGCCAACCTCCGGATGAAGCAGGGCCGGGGCGACGACTACATCCCAGTGTCCTTGACCAGCTCGAACAGCGGCTGGCACAAGGGGTGGTTTTATTTGTGGAACGACCCCGAGTTCGCGCTCCCGGCGTACACCGGGAACTCCATCGCGGAGTCATGGAGGAACTGGTCAGACGGCCCCACGAAGGCGGAGCAAGAGAAGATCCTCAAGGATAACTGGGTGGTGCTGAGGTGTCTCTGAAGAGCTGGAGTCACCTTAGCGGAAGTCCTCGGGCAGTACCATGCCCGAGGAGTTGTGCCGCTCCGGAGGCGGCCGCTTCGTCTCTGCAAGATGATGGCCGACCGGGCCCCCTGTACGGGGACCGTGACCGCTCCGACCCTTCCGTCACTGCTTGAGGTCCAGCGCCGCGGGGCGCAGGCGATCGGGAGGTCGACCTACTCGTGGCCGCCGGCGCGACTGCTCCCGATGCTCCCCCACGAGGGGACTGAAAAATTTGTGAGTATCCGTCTTCTCAATACATCTCGTTTGCTTTGTGTTGACGGTTGAAACACGTAACAACCTTCAATCCGCAAGCGTACGAACCTACACCTTTTTCACCATGGGGTGGCCCCCAAGGTTCTTGTCAATCCGCAGAGCAAGGGGATTGCTAGCGCTTAACCAAGTACTAATCTAGTTGATGGGAAACCTTTGAAAGGGGTATTAATCTAAAGGTAAAGACAATCTAACCTATGTTAATCTAAGAAGTCTAAGGTAAAATTAGATGGCAAAGGGTGGACACAAGAGAGAGATTAAGATAGATAAGTGTTCCCTCCCTAGGGTTTAGGATCACATGAACATGCATCTACTACATGAAAAGGGTGTTGCCTACACTAGCTTCATGGCGGTTATGCGGCCGCTAAGCCTTTTCCCTCCACCGTACTGTCACTACGCAAGGTAATCAAACACTTTCACGTATAACCGCATCTATACCTAAGCATCCATATGGTTAAGCTAATCACCATGATTACCACAAACCCTACTAAGAACACATGTTGTACATACATATGTGAATAAAGCACTCGCATAGACATAGACCATTAAGCATCGAAAGGCATAGTGTTCATGTAGCGATCATATAACATGTATCCATCTAACCCTAGGAATGAACGGAGACATTACCCATCATCTTACAAGGATTGAAGCACATAGGGTGATGGAGACTCTGGAGAACGACGTCGATGAAGATGGCGGCGATGAGACTTGGGAACACCTTTAGGCCAGCGGCTTGGAGTCCTCTTGCTTTCTTCCCTCCGCCGGCGTTGATCCTTGCGACGAGCTCATCCAACTCTCTCCCTCATCTTGCGGTGGCTGTTTTCTGGTGAATGACATCGGTAGAATGATTTGTTCGATGTGGCGGCGGACGGAGGAAGAGGTAATAAATAGACGAACACCTAGGGCAAAGGGGGCGTAGAACCGGGCCCGGAGTGGGTTGGGCCGGTCGACCCAGGCTCATTTCGGCCCGGTTCGGCCCCGGCTTCCTCCCCGGTTGCTTCTCGCGTAATTCCTTATTTGTGTGCACTTGCATGTGGACCTTTGACGTTGTTTCCTTCACGGTTAAGGCTTGAATCCTTGCTATCCAAGCTTTGCTGTTTTCTGGTTGAGTCCCTGAAGACTTGCACGTTGACGCTTCGGTCCTCGGGTCATTTGGAGTCATGTTCATCGCGTGTCTTGACTCTTGTCGGGCTTCATGATCTTCTTCCAAAGTTCTTGGTGAACTTATCCCGAAAGTCTCCTCTTTAGTGTAGATTTCCTGCGTAAACAATAAACTCCAAATACCACATTCACAATTGAACTTGTTACATCATTAGTATGCCTAGTGGCGGGTTAGTTGCGAATCATAATCGAAACCAATGTATAACAAGTACTCTAGGTTGACAGAAATTCACCGTCAACATCTCCCCCATGCTTAAACCTTGTTCGTCCTCGAGTAAGTAATCCTTGCTTAAAAGGGAAATCCGTGTTGCCTTCCAGTGTTGTCCATGCACTTAGTCATTCATGACGAGGCAAATTTCTCTCTCCTAAAAATTTATTTTTAAAGTTCAAGTTGTGACCAGCTTCTTTTTCATTATGGAAGATAGACTAACAATAAAGAACAAGCCACATTTGATAAACACGATGCTCTCAAACTTAAGTGAACTTCAAACCGTTACCTTGTTACATGGAAGAATTTTCAAAAAGATGCATATCCAGCATAAGTGAAAATCTCTTGCAAAAAGCTCATGAAAACACTCATCTCATCAAGTCACTCAAGCCTATACTAGATTATTTTCAACCTATTCTACTCATATGTGATAGTGGAAGGCTTATGTGGAGCTTGGAAGGTTAAAAATAATCCTAGCAAAACATACATATGAAATATTGTCAAATTAAGAGAGAGATCTATTGGAATTACCGAGATTCGTCAAAATGCCATGAAAATAAATGTTGGAAAGAGAGAGGGATGAAACACACACATTTATATAGGTGGACATGTGCAAGTGGCCAATGTATGAATCCGAGGCACGAGTGAAGTCCTCGTTATCGGATTGCACATGGTTGGAAGATTTGAGTATGGATTTGTCATCAAGGCACTTGAGAACTTATGAAGCAAAAAGAATCGAGGAGCATCTTTATTATTTCTTTTCTTTTATTTTATTTTCTTCTCATTTTTCTCTCTTTCTTTTTTCTTTCTTCTTCTTTTTTCCTTACTTTCCTTTTCTTCTCATCATAATTTTTCATTTTTCATCATTTTTTTCATTTGCTCCTCAGGAACTTTTTCAACATAATACTTGCATATCATTTGTTAGAGATGATGTAATACTCACATATCATTTGTCAGAGATGATGTAATGACTCCTCCCCCATGCTTGAACGATGCTCGTCCTCGAGCATAAAAGAGAGGGGGGGGGGAATGACTGCTAAAGTAAGTATAAATTCCATAATCTTGCGGAATATTTGAATCTCCATCGAGAATTTTACTCCATACTCAAATTGGGTTGTGGACAAGGAGGTGATCACAAAAAGATATTTTTGGTTTAGGGTGGATGCCCAACGAAGTTTGTGAAATTTTCGATGTGAAAACTCACAATGGACAAAAAGGCTAGCATGAAAAGTTACACAAAGGAATGACCATCTTCTTAGTTCAAACCATAGAAATCAATCCTAATCCAGCTCATCAAAACATATGTTTGCAATCTACGGGTTTTGTTATCATAGAACATATATGTATATGGCTTTGGTAGGTAGAACTTTGCAAGAGTATCACAAATATGTAGATAACATAAAAGTTAAGTTTTCATAAAAACAACAAGTTATCTGGCTATCCATAAACTTAAATCAAAGAGCAAAGATATGTATGTGGGTCTAGAGCATAGTCATTTCACCTCCACAAACAAAAGAGCTGGTATTTAAATTAATTTCAGATCATATTATAGAGAGCAATTAGCCAAGACATGTATAACTTCATATAGGTAAAACAAAGCGGCAACTTTCATCATCTTTCCGCAAGCATAGGCAATATAAAACATCGAGGAGAACACATGGTCATGTCTATATATTGAAAATAAAAAGAAACCTAGGTTGTGCTCCTAGTAGCCATGTTATTATTGGAAGATAAAAATAAAATGTTGCACCTAATAAGGTTGAAGGCATACTTACAAGCATTTATATTCGTAAAAAAGAAGGTCCATGGAGGTGTTACCATCCTTTGTAGTTCTTCGTTGCCTTCTTCCGACATCTCCATGTATCAATGTGGCTTTTGCTTTTGTCTTGATTCATCAATGCTCCTAAACTTCTGAATTTGATCTTGTATGCTTAATGGAGTCATTGGTCGCCTTTCTCTTCAATGTTGTCATCACCATCTCCTCTTTCTTGTTCTCATCATCTCCTTGCTGTCTCTTTTTCATAGATTTCCCCTCTGTCCAGAACAGAACATATATCAAAATATAGCTCTATTTAAAAGCTTATGAAATTACCTTTCCAACGTGTGGTCATTCATCGAAAACGGAGTTCCAACAAGGGAGCTATGTCCATTTTACTTCAGCGCTGCGTGCTGTCCAAAACTGACTTCATGACGTATTGCACTCGGCGATTCAAGCATAAACGCTTGTAGGAACCTCTGGTTGTCTTGATTCTTGATTTGTTGGAATCTTAACTTCATGAGGCTTCTAAATATCCACAAATATTCAGTGTTTTCCCTTCGAGACCATGCAGAATTTTGATGAGATCAGTGGCTTCTTGCGCATTGATCCGGTGATGTTAATAATCTTGATGATTCTATCTTCTAGAGCGTCATGTTGCACTTCCGTGTTGAAGATCAAGAGTCTCTCCCATGCTTAGAATTTTTCTAGGCATGGAAGTAGAAGACAAAGCATTTTTTATCTTAGCCATCCTTCAATTTCCTTGTAGTGAGAGTCTTTATCTTGCCTGCAAGATGTTTTAAGCGCACATTCTACCCCCAAGGTGACGGTTGGGAGTAGATAGAATTGTCAACAATCAAACAATACCTCCTAAGATTCTTAACTTGTGGCATAATTAGTCTAATGATAAATAAAAATCTAATGAGTGTACGTGGTGCAAGGTGTGTATGCACATGATAGGAAAGCATATAAACAAAGACAATGTTTTCACCTAGTTCTAAACACCATATTTACAACTAGGTTGCCGAATTTCTCCATAGCCACAAAGGTTAATAAATCTAGGGTTAAAACACCATGTCTATCCCTAGATAAATAACTCTTATAGCACAAGAAAAATTAAGCGCATTGCAAAGCTTATAAACTAATTAATGCAACATGAAACCATATGAAAAGCTAGCAAGGTTTATCGAACTTAACGATAATGGTCCGCAATCATGTTTAAACACTACGTTTACACAAGATCACAAAATTAAAATACTCATAAGGCCTTATGAAGCATTAACATGGAAACTGAAGCATACATCATTAAGTATATAAAACAACCAAGACAACTATGTGCAAAACACGTATACGCAAAACAACATCACGTTGATAACAAAATGCAATGCATATAAATAAATAAATATGAGCATGAACACGATGGTGGTTCTAAAAAGAAAACTAAACTTAGAATAATAACCACAAGTTGATCATTTTAAGAAGGTGCCGTTCTTTATTCTCTCTAAGAAAGGAATAAAAACATAAAGAAATGGGTTGCCTCCCGAAAAGCGCTTCATTTAAAGTCATGGAGCTCGACTTTCTCACATACCTTCTTTTCGTCGCATAGCCATGGTCCCTTATGCAATAAGAAAAGGTACCAATGCATCTTTAATTTACATCCCATGTTGTGCTTGATCACTTATAGAAGACTTGCCCAAGGCATCCTTTTGCTTCATCGCTATCTCCTTCTTTATCACCCTTCGGTGCTGCCTTCACTCCATGAATTTTTATTTAATGTCCAGAACATAAAGTATACCCAATATCTACTTCATTGCATAGTGCACTAAATTTCCTTTCCAACGAGTCTTTATTTGCCCAAATTGGACTCCGGACAAGAGATTTATGTCCGTTTTACTATGGCGATGAAATCTGTCCTGAAATTTCAGAACGCGCAACGCTCAATGTTTTCTCCATAACACCTTGCACGGGTCTTCAAATTCGTTGGTTCTTGATGCATTGGAATGTCAACTTTATGGAGCTTCTAGATATCTTATTTTCTTCACTTGTACACCTCTGAACAAGCTCTCAAATTGATGAAGACAGCAGCATCCATTGCGGGATTTGGAGATGTTGATGATTTATCTTGCAACACTTTTAGGCATGACTTCTTTTTTAATTATTCGAGCCTTGTCTATATGGTTAGTGAAAATCGGGCCTTCTCTTGACATGTTCTTCTTTAAGGTTATTAGCTTGACCAAGCACAAAGCATGATCGAGATTTACAAATCCTATTGTAAACATACGCGTTCATACTTAACACCACATGCGAATTGTAGCAACAAGTCAAGGTGTAAACAAAAGAAGCATATGTTTCATGCATAGCAATTAGCTCATCATTAGGCAAAGGTTCTTTAGATGTGAGATTAATTGGTTCAAACATAAATGTTTGCTCTTTTTCATTCTCAAGAAAATCTAGCCCATCAACATGATCATTATTGGCACAAGGCAGAGAATTTAAACTATCATTTATTCTATTGGTTGAGCATGAGTATTTGAATTTATCATCATTAATACCAATAACATCTTGAGATTTCAGTACGTACCTTGGCCTTAGAGCTTTTTCAACAAGAGTGATATTTGGTTCATCTAGCGGTGTTGAAGGCGAATCAATCTCAACGAGTGAAGGTGTCTCTTTGTTACCTTTTTGCACCCCCTCCATCTCATCATGTGGAACGTGTAATCCATCAACTACATTTGCATTTGTCTCTTCTTTGAAGTCTTCATTGTCATCCCAATCTACACCTTCAAAATCTTGTATGTTACTTTCTTTATCTCCCGTGTACCACATATTGTCAAGATCGCTCATCGTTGATTCACTCTTTTCTTCATCCTTGAGTTCTTCCATGTCTTGATTTGCTAGTGTGTAGGATTAAATAGCACACAAGCTATCACCTTGTGGGGAGGGGCCTTCTTGGAGTACTTGCTCTATGTCAACTTCTTCCCATTCATCTTCTAGCTTGGGTCCTATCTTCTCCCATTTATCCTTCGAGTCACTAGGCTCGTCATGGTTGTACTCTTCTCTTCCTTCATTGCAAATGTTTGAGTTGTCAAATTGATCGATCCATCCTTCATCATCTTCTTCTCTTTCTTCTTCAACTATCTTTTGGATCAACTCTTCACTCATCTCTTGATCAAAAATGTTTTCAACTCTCTTGGCAACGTGTCGGTGTTCCTCCTTCCTTCAGTAGTTGATTAGTGGGGCAAAATCAACTTGAATCCAACCGGATTGATTGAACTCCGCCAATGGTCTAGCATTCCACATACTTTGGCCTACATTCATGCTAGTTTCAACATTTTTAACATCTGAAATGACTTCTCTTACCCAATGTTTTCCTAGACGGAAACGGTAGACAAGTCGGTCGACCATTGTTTTGTGTTTAATCTGTTTAAACGGCTATTTAAACGGGGCTAAATGGCAATGAAACGGGCTAAACGGTGTTTAAACGGGCTAAATGACATAGACGGTGTTATCCCGTTTAGCGTTTAAACCCGTTTAAACCGCCCGTTTAGGCCGTTTAGGATAACACTACTCTTACCTTGGGAAGTGGATCTTCAATTTCTTGTATGGTCGGTTCATCTTTCTTGACCTCCGGTTCATCTTTTCCAGAAATTTCAGCAAGCACCTCGAACTTGCTTTTGTCGTTTTGCTCCTCTCGACAACATCTTTGCCAATCTTGTTGCGTTCTTTGTCCATTGGTAATCCTTTGTAAGATTTGTGCGGCTTCACTAATTGTTTTATCCATTATATCACCGCCTGCACACATGCTTACAAAACGAGACGAGTTAGGGGTTAGTGATAAGTAAAAGGTATGCAACATCAAGTCACCAGAAGATCCCAAGTTCGGGCCTCGCTCAAGTAGTTCACTAAAACGGTCCCATGCTTCATCAATTCCTTCATCCTCTCCTTGCTTGAAAGTGAGCACTTGCCTCCTTAAGTCTTGGACCTTTCTTATGGGAAAGAACTTCAAAAGAAACTTCTTCACTTGCTCATCCCAATTTCCTTTTGCTTCAACGGACGCAAGTGTGTACCATCTTCGCGCTTCATCTTCGAGAGAGAACGGAAAAAGATTCCACTTGAATGAAGCGGTCAGAACTCCTTCTTGTTGCACCATGTTGCATATCATCGTGAATTCCTTAATGTGTCTATATGGGTTGTCATCCTCCAATCCTCTAAATGATTTTGTCGCCACTAACATGATGATTCTAGGCTTCACTTCATAGTGGGTTGTAGCAAGCGTCAAATCTGATTTTTGCATCTCAATGTCTTCCATTGACGGCATTGCTAGCTCCCTTAGCAACATCTCTTTATCTTCCAATGGTGAGGTGAACAAATCCATCTAGGCACAAGAAAAGTAGAAAGAAAAACAAAAACAAAAAAAAAAGATTTTTTTTCTAGAAAATAAGGGTTAGATGTTAGTAATCAACAAAATTAATACTAGATTAAATGTAGCAAAGTGGCTTGCTCCCCGGCAACGTCGCCAGAAAAATGGGCTTGTTGACGGTTGAAACACGTAACAACCTTCGATCTGCAAGCGTACGGACCTACACCTTTTTCACCACGGGGTGACCCCCAAGGTTCTTGTCAATCCGCGGAGCAAGGGGATTGCTAGCGCTTAACCAAGTACTAATCTAGTTGATGGGAAACCTTTGAAAGAGGTATTAATCTAAAGGTAAAGAAAATCTAACCTATGTTAATATAAGAAGTCTAAGGTGAAACTAGATGGCAAAGGGTGGACACAAGAGAAAGATTAAGATAGATAAGCGTTCCCTCCCTAGGGTTTAGTATCACATGAACATGCATATACTACACGAAAAGGGTGTTGCCTACACTTGCTTCATGGCGGTTATGCGGCCGCTAAGCCTTTTCCCTCCACCGTACTGTCACTATGCAAGGTAATCAAACACTTTCACATATAACCGCATCTATACCTAAGCATCCACGGGGTTAAGCTAATCACCACGATTACCACAAAACCTACTAAGAACACATGTTGTACATACATATGTGAATAAAGCACTCGCATAGACATAGACCATTAAGCATCGAAAGGCATAGTGTTCATATAGTGATCATATAACATGTATCCATCTAACCCTAGGGATGAACGGAGACATTACGCCATCATCTTACAAGGATTGAAGCACATAGGGGTAATGGAGACTCCGGAGAACGTCGTCGATGAAGATGGCGGCAATGAAGCTTGGGAACACCTCTAGGCCAGCGGCTTGGAGTCCTCCTCTTGCTTCCTTCCCTCCACCGGTGTTGATCCTTGCGACGAGCTCATCCAACTCTCTCCCTCATCTTGCGGTGGCGGTTTTCTGATGAATGGCATCGGTAGAATGATTTGTTTGATGTGGCGGCAGACAGAGAAAGAGGTAATAATAGACAAACACCTAGGGCAAAGGGGGAGCCGAACCAGGCCCAGAGCGGGTTGGGCCGGTCGGCCCAGGCCCATTTTGGCCCAGTTCGACCTCGGTTTCCTCCCTGGCTGCTTCTCGCGTGATTCCTTATTTGTGTGCACTTGCATGTGGGCCTTTGACGCCGTTTCCTTCACGGTTAAGGCTTGAATCCTTGCTATCCAAGCCTCGCCGTTTTCTGGTTGAGTCCCTGAAGACTTGCACGTTGACGCTTCGGTCCTTGGGTCATTTGGAGTCATGTTCATCGTGTGTCTTGACTCTTGTCGGGCTTCATGATCTTCTTCCAAAGTTCTTGGTGAACTTATCCCGAAAGTCTCCTCTTTAGCGTAGATTTCCTGCGTAAACAATAAACTCCAAATACCACATTCACAAGTGAACTTGTTACATCATTAGTATGCCTAGTGGTGGGTTCGTTGCAAATCATAATCGAAACCAATGTATAACAAGTACTCTAGGTTGACGGGAATTCACCGTCAACACTCTGTGTTCTTGTCGTGATGTCGATCTTCTCAGAGACCTTCTTCTCTGACTGACTCCTCTGCCTTCTTGTTGTTGCAGTTGAAATGTTCCCACCTCGTTCTGGCCAAGGCACTTCTCTCGGAGGAGGCGATCTTCAACTGGAATAAGGCGGCTGCGGAGATGCGGCGTGCTGTGTGCAAGGCGCAACACAAAGAGCGTGAGACCGCCAAGTGTGATCGGAATGACAACCGCATCAAGAGGATGAAGGCGGGGGAGCGTGGTGTCTTCTCCAATGAAGATCCGTCACCGGAGCCATCGTGGAGCGGCGACATAGCCAGCGCGGCGGTGGATTGGAGCGACATGTTGGGGTCGTCCTCATCGTCGCCTCCCCGCGCCACAGAAGTGTCATCATCACGACGTCCGCAGACGGCCGCACGCGACAAGAATGTGGGCTCGAGCTCGTGACCTGCAGCTCGCCCCGCCCGAGAGGACCAGCGGATGGTCCGCCCTCGCGTGGCGCCCAGCGGGACGAGCGCTTCTAAGTCGCGGAGAGCCCCGCCCCGCCAAGCCGACCCTCTGAGGTGGTCGGAGGAGCGAACAGCTTCTGTCCGTCAACTCTTCGACGGTTCCGACCGCCTCGACTCGAACTCCCTGCAGAGGCACCGGTCGCGGGCGAGGTCAACAGACTCGGCGTCGACACTGAGTGCGCCGCAGGAGGTGGATTCTGGCGCCGCCCCGCGGTGCCTGCGATCATTACTTATCCGGGGTGGTGGAGAACTGGATGTTCATGTTTCCCTCGTCGCTGGCGGGGCCAAGGGTCAACCCCGGCTGTGGCAGAGGTCGGAGGATCAGCCCCCGAGCGGCTGGGGGAGCACAGCGCCACCGTCGAGGCAGCGTATCGAAGCGGAGTAGCCCCCGAGTTGGCAAGCTCCAAGTGCGCAGCCCCCGAGCAGGGCTCGTCGGGCCGCCCGACGAAGAAGTCCCGGTTGCGCTCCAAGATGTAAGTTCTCATCCTTGAAGCCCCCATCACGAACTCTTCAAGTTGTCTTGCTTGCTAACCTCGATTCTGTCTTCTTGTAGGCATGCCAATACCAGCGTGCTCAGCCTCCCACCTTTGAAGGGCTTGGCCTTGAGTGCGCGGGTCGTGCCCTCCGAGCCCCATCCCCCGCCTCCATGTGCCGAGCCACTCCCGGTGCAGGTCGAGGAGGGGTTGGCCTTGGCTACCGTGGTGGAGGAGTCAGGCGCGCCACCCCCACCGGTGACTGCCGCCATCGTTGAGGAGGAACGAACGGTCACGGAGACGACCGCCCCCGAGCGAAATTGGAGCAACCAGCCGGGACCGGCCCAGGCGGCGAGGACGTGGTGATGGTGCCCATGGATGATGACTCGGTTCCGCCCCCGCCGGCGGGGGATCGTGATGTCGTAACATCAATGGTGCCAGAGCCTTCACCGGCCGCGGGCGCTGTGTCGGTCGAGGACGTGGTGGACTTGACGTCGTGCCAGTACGTGGACTTTCCCGGCATTGGGACCATTGACCTTGACACCCCTGAACTCCCGACCAACGAACGAGAGATGCTGGAGGTGGCGACGGAGCAGATGTTCGCCAAGACGTTGATCTTGGACACCATTACGTCAGTCACGTCGGCGCTGCGCTAATATGACGGTGCCGGCAGCTCGGCACCCCCCGCCGCGCCAGAGGCGGCAGTGGAGGTTCCTGAAGAGTCCGCGGCTGACACAGAGTCGGTCGTGGACGTGTCGCCGTCATCACCGGCTGGAGAGGGCACGAGCTTGTCCCTGCCCCAGCCCGCTGAAGCAGTCGCAGCTGCACCCACTGCTGCGGTGGTCGACGTGGCAGAGGGTCTTGTCGGAAGGGTGGGGCCTTCGTTGCCCCGGGCAGTCACTGCTGCCGTGGAGGAGGTCCTCGTGTCGAGCCAGCTCGCCGCGGCCCCTCAGGAACGCACCGCCCCCGAGGGCACGACAAGGGCCGCCTCCCTGGAGATCCAAGAGAACGAACAGGGCATGAGCGCAGCTTTGTTTCAAGGCGCCGCGAGCGGTGAGGCTCAGTCCCTCGAGCTCGCCTGCACCCCGTGGGTGGCTGCCTTCGAGGCCGGCGACGACGTTGAGGACGATGAGGAGGCTGCGACGTGCAACACCCTTGAGCGTGGGTTGTCATGGGCGCGCCGCGCATTTGATGAGTTGATCCTCCCTGCGAAATCGGTAAGTTTTCTTGCTTGAGTGGCTTGTTTTTTCGATTTCTTGGTTCTTCCGAGAAGTGTGGCTTATTCTAGTCTCGCTCGGAGCAGACCCTTGCGGCATCATGACGGAGGCGAGCCCGCACGACACGTGACCTTCGCACGGAGCGGGCTCAATTGGAGATGCACCTTGTCGTGGCTCGGGTGGCGGAGGCCGCAGCGGTGGCGAGCAAGGCATCGGTGCGGACGTCCCTTGAGACCCCCCGACAGTCGGCAGAGGGCCGCGTCATCTCCTCCCAGACCGCCGCCACTGCAGCTACTACCGAGTGGGACTCACTGGCGTAGAGGCTGGCTCTAGCCGAGGCTGAGGTCGAGAAGCTCCGCGTGGCCACGGCGTCCGCCGAAGAGGCCGCTGAGAGGGCCAGGACCACCGCTGCCTCCACCGAAACTACCGCCCGGGACGCCGCTCAAGCTGTAGCTCGTGAGAAGGCGATGCTTGAGGTGAGGGTGTCGGAGCTGGAGCGCGACCTGTGCACTTGTTGACGAGCTGGAAGAAGACTGCGCCTCCTTCGCTCGTGACATGACCTGGAGTTGCTGCCACATGATGCACCAGAGGACCCGGAAGCCCCCGAGCCCTCAAGTTAATTGTACCATAATTTGTTTTATGTAATAACCTGAACAAGTTGTAAGACTACAAGCCGTGTAGCTAGGTACTTTATTCAAGTTGCATTACATCCCGATCGCTTCCGAGCGCCCGAGGACGACTGCAGCAACACGTAGTCAATCTTAGAAAACCGAGATGACCGAGCCTTACTCTGGAGCCACGGAGGCGTAGGAGTTGGAAAGCTTGCCCTCCTCAATCTGCTAAGTGCAGCCACTTGTTCGCAACCCCCGAGAACTCGAAAAGTTCGGAAGGTAACTTGACGCGGTTTTGCTTGTGAAATCGTTTTTTGGACCAGAGTCCAGGCGGTCACTCAAATGCTTTTTGAAAAGAGGTCGGACGAAGACCTGAGGACTCGGAGAGTGTTCTCAAGTCTTCGTGCCGTAGCCGCGGAGGCGTAAGCACTAGGACCTTTGAATGAACAGCAGCTCCGTATCCCACACAGGCCGTCATCTTTACTTTTCGTGAGATCGAGCTTCCGTCAAAAAACCTTTCGCTCGTGCGATCGGTCTCGACACGGTTGTCGGGATTTTTGAAAAATTTCGTAAAAAATGGGGGAGGGCATCGTGCCCTGGGTAGCCCTCGAGCAGAGAGTGTCTTTGCACTGGTGCAAAGACGTTCGCTGCTCAGCCCCAAACGTTGTTGTAAGCGCATGAACAATCCAACGATAAGTTTTCGAACTCAAAGACATGTGAACAAGGCATGCAACATCTATTTATTGATGTACGAGGTTTGAACAGTTACTCAGGGATAAAACGGATGCAGGTGTTCGATGTTCCATGCGTTAGAGATGACCCTCTCATCCTCGTACTGGATCTTGTATGTCCCTGCCCAGAGCACCTCGTGGATGATGAACGGCCCCTCCTAAGGTGGTGATAGCTTGTGCCTGTCCTTGCTGCCTTGAACTCGTCGGAGCAAGATCTCCGACGTGGAACTCGCGGGGGCGCACATTGCGCTCGTGGTAGCACTTCAGGGCCTGCTGGTACTTGGCGCATCGTAACAGCGCTACATCGCGCGCCTCATCGAGTTTATCGATCGCGTCCTCGAGCGCGACCTGGTTTCCTTCCTCGGTGTAAGCCCGTAGTCGCGGGCTGCCATAGTCGATGTTCGTGGGCAAGACCGCTTCGGAGCCATGCACCATGTAGAAGGGCGTGAATCCCATGGCTCGGCACGGTGTGGTATGCAAACTCCACAACACAGACGGTAGCTCGGCCACCCATCTTGCTCGAAACTTGTCGAGACGCTTGAAGATTCGTGGCTTCAAGCCTTGTAGGATCATGCCGTTCACCCTCTCGACTTGCCCATTCGCCTTCGGGTGGGCAACAGTCGACTAGTCCACACAAATGTTGTCATCGTCGCAGAAGTTGAGGAATTTCTTCTCTGTGAACTGGGTGCCGTTGTCGGTGATGATCGTGTTGGGTATGCCGAAGCGATAAATGATGTCGGCGAAGAATGATACCGCCTCCTTGGAGCAGACGTTGACGATGGGTCGAGCCTCAATCCATTTGGAGAACTTGTCGACCGCCACGAGAAGGTGAGTGAAGCCCCCGGATGCTTGTCGGAGCGGCCCCACCATGTTGAGGTGCCAAACGGCAAAAGGCCACGTGATGGGGATGGTCTGAAGCGCCTGCGCCGAGAGGTGAGTTTGTCGAGCGTAGAACTGGCACCCTTAACAGCGCCGCACGATGTCCTTGGAGTCTGCGACTGCCGTGGGCCAGTAGAAACCTTGTCGAAAAGCCTTTCCGACAAGTGTTCTCGGACCGGCGTGGTGACCACAAGCGCCAGCATGTATCTCTTGTAACAGCTCGCGGCCCCGATCCCCGAGGATGCACCGCATGAGTATGCCGGCAGCCCCCACGCTTGTACAATTCGTCGTCGATGAGGATGAATGCTTTTGCTCGTCGAGTGATGCGTCGAGCCTCCGTCTGGTCGGGGGAGCTTCCCCTTGACTAGCCACTCGAGGATAGGAAACCTCCAGTCCGGATACTCAAGGTTCAGTTCGGGTAGCTGATCGACCGCCATGACCTCGGGTTCCGCTTCCGCGGGTGGCTTCTCGCCCTCTGCTCATACGGATGGTGCACGTTGATCACTCGCGAAGACCTCGTGAGGCACCGAGCTGCGACTGGATGCGGTCTTTGTGAGTACGTCAGCTGCCTTGTTGTAGTCTCGCAGCACGTGATGAAGCTCGAGGCCGTGGAACTTGTCTTCTAAATCACGTACGACTTGACAGTACGCCGTCATCTTCGGATCCACGCAGTTTCTGTCCTTCATGACTTGATCCACGACCAGCCTTGAGTCACCCCTGATCTCGAGGCGCTTGATTCCGAGCTCAACAGCGATTTCGAGTCCGTTGATCAGGGCTTCGTACTCGGCAGTGTTGTTCAATGCTAGGAAATGTAGTCGTACCAAGTACTCCATGCGCATGCCAAGAGACAAGATGGACAAGGCCTACACTGGCTCCTTCATGACCGAGCCGTCGAAATACATGATCCACGTCTCGTGCTTGATCGACACCGGGGGGGTTTGAATTTCCGTCCACTCGGCCACAAAGTTCGCAAGTACTTGGGACTTGATAGCACTGCGTGGTGCGTAGGTGATTTTTTGTCCCATCAACTCGAGCGCCCACTTGGTGATCCTCCCTTCGGCCTCGGGGTTCTGGATGACCTCCCTGAGTGGATACTTGGACACCACTGTGATGGGGTGTGCGTAGAAATAGTGTCGGAGCTTGCGCTTGGTCATCAAGATTGCCTACACGAGTTTTTGCATCTGGGAGTAGCGTGTCTTGGAGTCAGAGAGTACCTCACTGACGAAGTACACATGCCGTTGCACTTTCTGCGACCTTTCAGGCTCTTCTCGCTCGACCACCAACGCTGCACTGACCACTTGAGTTGTCGCTGAAATGTACAGGAGCATCGACTCCTCAGGGGTCGGAGTGGTCAGGATTGGAGGGCTCTTGAGCATATTCTTGAGAGAATCGAGTGCCTCTTGCGCCTCGGGGATCCACATGAAGTGGCCGGACTTCTTCATGAGTTTGTACAGTGGCAGGCTGCACTCTCCGAGTCGCGCTATGAAGCGACTCAGAGCTGCGAGGCAACCCGTGGCACGTTGCACACCTTTCAGGTTCTTGATTGGGCCCATGTCCATGATGGCCGAGATCTTCTCGGGATTAGCCTCAATGTCGTGTTCTGACACGATAAAGCCGAGGAGCATGCCCCTTGGAACCCCGAAAACGCATTTCTCGAGGTTTAGCTTTACCCCGTGTTGTCGTAGCTTCGCGAAGACCTCGGTGAGGTCGGGGACTAGGTCCCCCGTCTTTTTAGACTTGACGACGATGTCGTCGATGTACTCCTCTATGATGCGGCCTATCAACTCCCCAAAGACACGTCACATGCATCGTTGGAAAGTGGCACCCTCGTTTTTGAGCCCGAAGGGCATCGTCTGTGTGACAACCCGCCCAGGAAAATACCGTACTATTGCCTAAGACCGGTCCACTTTGGTCATTAAGCAATAATAAAGTATCATCCTGTCGTTAGTTGCCGGGTTAACACCCGGTAAATCACTTGAAAAGCACAAGGATCGAATATATGCATTAAAACTCACTCGAAGGCGAGTCCAGAGATATAACAACATTGAAATCCAAATTCGTACCCCGAAGGGTTTAATTATTACAAACCATAGTTTTTGTCATACTAAGATAGTTCAGAGTTTTCGAAAAACAACGGAAATTAATTAACGGAAGCGAAGACACCACGGGAGGCCATCCATGATGCTTTCAGTAGTCGTCCTCCACCCACTCCAGCTCCCAGCCGGGCGGGATCTCTCCGGGCCACACATCACTGAAGGCATTACCTGGATCAACACATTATAGCAAGGCTGAGTATACTAATACTCAGCAAGTCTTACCCGTCGGTGATAACTACTTCACCAAATCTAGACCATGAAAGGCTTTTTGGCCACCGGGTTGCTTTTGCTAAAAAGTAACAAAGAGTAGGTCCTTACTTTCGAGATTTTAGCACATGTTCTAGTAGTTTTAATCTTTACTACATTAGCCAACTAGTACAAACAAGGTTGTACAATAAAATTAATCAAGCATAATATTCATCAACTTCCATCATTTAGGGATCTCATGACTAGTGGAGTAAGTAGTCTTGGATAACGGTGAGAGGCCGACAATCGATTGATTTAAACCTTGCAAGGTAGACCCAAACACATGGTAGGCTGCCCGCGCAAGGACAACTTTCCTGTGCCGTCCCCAAAAATCCCCGGGTCGGGATGAAAGGCCACAGTCTTTGGTGCAGGCTATCCGGCATACCCCGCGAGATACCCGGAGTCACCATACACCACCGGTAGCTAGCCGTGAGAGCGAATCCCAAGGGTAGTGACAGTTCCATCCCTAGCCGTCTCATTAAGGTACTAGGCTTACCGGTCCCATACCCGACATGTGCTTAGTACGTTCAAAAACTTAACCCACATAACCACTAGACCGGAGCCCAGATCCCATGCTCTTACCACGTGAGCAATCCATTTAAGGATATAGTATGATTCCTATCTAGGAACCTATTCTCACGAGTGAGGTCATCACCCGTCTTGTAACGGTCCTATAGCTTAGCAGCTATCGACCTATCATACTAGTAAGGACAAAGGTACCTAGGGATCATGCATCTAGGGTTTCATTCAACTCCTGAACGTCAATGCACAATCATTCATAGATAATTGAATAAGGAATTTTAAAACTAGGTTAGATGCACCGGAGCTTGCCTTCGTCGGCTAGGTTAGCCTGGGCACCCTCGGTGTCGAGCACTTCCACGTACTGCAGCGACGCTTCCGCTCCTCCTTCCTCGGTTTCCGGGACAAGGGAGTAATCTCTGTCCGGAAGATCTACACGGAATGCAATGCACTTAGGTGATGTGATAGTTTGTTGTCTTATCCAACTCTGGGTTGGTCATATTCACCTTAACAAGCATTTAGATAGGGTTTCTCTTTTAGGAAGGTTATTGGTTGTACATGGGTTACTCTTTTATTCCACATTTGAATAAAGGTGTTTATTAAGCTTATCATTTCATGTGAAAGCTTCATTTCCTTTTTATCTTCACCAACAAAGGTGTAATTAATATTTTTATTATGAATTCATTTCTTATCAGTGATGATAATTAATTATCTTTTAATTATATTAAATAATACTCTTCAAAAAGGAAAAGAATTAATTAGGGATTTTTCTTTATTTAATTTCCCTTTAATATTAAAAGGGCTTTTAAGCTTTTTATTAAACAATTAAATTACCAAAAATTAAATGAGTGTTTCTTAAGCCTACTAGCACCTATCCTGGTCCATTGGACCCACATGTAAGTGTTGGATGCTAGGAAATTAAATATCACGGAAAATAACAAAGCTAGCTAGTGATCCAAAGTAAATGCATACAAAAATAAATAAGCATCAATTTGCTCCAAACTTTCTTGTACAAGCTCTCTGGTCCTAAACAAGTCTAAAGATCCAACATGTTCACATGGAATCTCTACTGAACTTGGTTTATTAATTTACAAAGGAAAACGTGCCTAAATCAAGAATAATTATTTCTGTTAATCCAAAATTCATGATTAATTCACAAGATGTGTATTTTGGCATTACAAGACAGTGTGCACAAGTTGTGCTCAAGAACATAAATATATTTAACAGGAAAAATCATCTAAGGCGATTCTTTGCGGGAATGGAAAAGAATTTATTTAGCAAGATTTACTGCATACCTTTGTGCAATTTTTGGCACAGCATCTAGTCATATCCTAACACACAACATATCCAAAATTGGGCTACAGAGGAGTTATGGATTTCAAGTTATGACAAATCTAGGTTTAACACATTTGTATTTTTCCTGCTAAAACTATTTAAAATATAGCCATGAGTATATAACAAAAGAGGTGGGATTTATCATCCTGAACCCTACAAAATTGGTTTGGGATTTTTCTGATTTTTCTATGAATTTCTAGACATTTTTCAAGGCACTGGACTAATTTGTAAGAAAAGCTAGTTAGGTTTCTTCACAACTAAGTCCTGCTTTTTACCCTAAGCACCCTAACAAAACTCAATCGTTGCAATTGGGTCCTTGGCCGGGCCGGCGGCGCGGGCACGGGGAAATTCCTGGCGAGCCGGTGGCGCGGCCGGCCGGCAAGCGGCCGTGGAGGACCACGTGCTCACCTAGGAGTGGCAGGGCACCGGAGGGGGAGGTGGGGAGGGCGGCCGGCGGCGAGGTTTGGCGGTGGACAGCGGCGGTGACCGCGGCAGCTCGGTGAACTGTGGCGTGGAGGCGAAGGGCTGGTGAACAAGCGGCCGTGTGAGCTTCACTAGGACCTAGGGAAGCGACTAGAGTGGCTGGACGGCGGTGAGCACCGGCGGCGAGCTCCGGCGGCGGGCGGCGGCGACAATGGCGCGGTGGTGGCTCGGGGTGGCGCGCGACGGGGAACGAGGGGGATTTAAATAGGAGCGCGAGCACTAGGTGACGCCGGGTGACGGCGCGAGATGCTCCCGGCCGTGCTACGGCGCTCGGGGCTCGCGCGTACGGCGGCAACACCGCCGTCGGACCGGCGGTCGCGCGCGTGCGCGCGCGCACGGTGGCGGCCCGACGCCGGGGTGCCTCGGGACGGGGGCGCATCGGGGCGTGGGGATCACGGGGTGGAGCGCCTTGGGCCGGGCGCGGCCTCGGGAGGCGCGGGCGCGGAAGCCGGGGCCGGCGGCGCGCGGCCGGCGACGGGCGGCGCACGGGCGCGCCGACGTCGCGGCGCGACGCGCTCTGGCCCCAACTGTTTCACTGGTGCTGTCTTTGAAACGCAATTGCTCCAAAAATTTGTATAAAAGTCGACCAAGTGACGAATATCAAAGTTGTAGATCTAGCTACCAACAATATTTTCTACAAAGGCTATATAGGGTTTTTCTGCCTAGATTTGAAAATATTTGAATGCCAACTTTGAATGTCAGCCTGTTTTGGCAAACAGTGTTTTCTTCCTTGCAAGGGGTTTTTCAAGTTTTTCCTCTCCAAATTTGAAATTCCAATCTACATGAAAGTTGTGTCCCTCAACAAGATCTACAACTTTCATAAAGGTAGAATTTTAAGTGTTTAGGTGAATTTTGGAGAACGCGGCAAAAGTTCCGGCAGACACCTGTGGACACTGGGGTGACAAGGGGTTTGACCCAACTTTTGACCATGGATTGGCCCCACAAGTGTGTTTACTATTCATTTAGGGTCACTAGGGTGGGTTAGTGAGTTTTTCGAGGTGAGGGCCCAGGTTGACCTAGGTTTGACCACGGTTGACCATTTGACCGGCTATTAACGTTAATTAAAAACCTGGGGTGTCACAGTCTGGTAGCAGTACGCGCCGAATGGAGTGATGAATGAAGTCGCGAGTTGGTCCGCTATGCACATCGGTATCTGGTGGTACCCGGAGTACGTATTGAGAAAATAGAGGGTTTCGCACCCAGCTGTTGAATCGACTACCTGATCTATGTGAGGCAAAGGAAACAGATCCTTGGGACATGCCTTGTTAAGGCTCATGGAGTCAACACAAATCCTCCATTTCTTATTCTTCTTCTTTACTAGTATAGGGTTTGCTAGCCACTCGGGGTGGAAGACTTCTCAAATGAACCCTGCACTAAGGAGCTTCATGATCTCCTCGCCAATCTCCTTGCACTTCTCGTCGTTGAAGCGGTGAAGGCGCTGTTTCACCGATTTCGATCCCAGCTTGATGTTTAGCTTGTGCTCGGCAACCTCACTCGGGATCCCCTTCATGTCGAAGGATTTCCATGCGAACACATCGAGGTTCACTTTGAGGAAGTCGACGAGTGCGCTTTCCTATTTAGGATCGAGTGTCGTCTCGATACGAAGCGTACGGCCGTCGTCGGAGACGACCGCATCCGTGACGTCCTTGGCGGGCTCGAAAGAGCAGGCCGCTCGCTTGGACAACTCGGGGACATCCTGGTCCTCAGATCGAGGCTCTACGCGGAGCCTCTCGGACCGCATGATTGCCTTAGCGAACTGAAAGCATTCAGTGTCACACTCATATGCACGCTGATACGTTGGCCTTATTGTGATGATCCCCTTCGGACCGAGAATCTTCAATTTTAGGTATGTATAATTTGGCACGGCCATAAACTTCATGTATGCCGGCCTCTCGAGGATCGCGTGGTACGTCCCCAAGAACCCCACCACTTCGAAGGTGAGGATTTCCGTGTGGAAGTTCTGCATGTCCCCAAACGTGACGAGCAGATCGATTTGCACGATGGGGAGTGCCTCCATCCTTGATACGACCCTGTGGAATGGTGCAGTCGACGGCCTCAGCGCGGGCCGCGGGATGCCCATGTCGTCAAGCGTTGACGCATAGAGCACGTTGATCCCGCATCCCCCATCCATCAGGACCTTGTGGACCCTTTTGGACTTGAATAGGGGAGCTACCACTAGTGGGTAGGATCCAGGTTGAGGCACATGGTCGGGATGGTCCTCGCGGTTGAAGGTTATCGGAACCTCTGACCACTTTAGATAGGATGGCTTCGCGATGTCGGCGTTGAAAACTTCTCACCGGATGAGCTTCTCGCGCCCCCTTGAGGGTCTTGCCGAAGATCCCCCGAAGATCATGTGCATCGCGCTGTCTTCACTCGGGTACGCAGCCCCCGCGTTGTCGTTGTTGTCGGGGGACGTCCCTCCCTTCTTGGGCTGGCCCACCGTTCTCGGTCTGAGGGTGTCGTTGACGTAGTTCTTCATGACGCGGCAATCCCTAAGTGAGTGTTTGACGGGGACCTGTTAACACCAAAAATTGGTACAGGGAAGAGACTGACCTGTGGGCTGAGTTTGGTAGGAGAGCACCATTCAGCAAGAAGTTTTCCTCAAAGTATTCGGTAAAGACGTCTGCGGTCGGGAGTGCGAAATCGTTCGGCAGAAGAGCTGTTTCACGCTTGGAAGAGGAAGCATTCGGGAATGCGTGATGACATGGTTTGAGAATAAAGAAGGGACGAATTGATGACGGGTGCGAGACGGACATTGGCGCCGGGGCATTAATTTAGGCGATAAATGTTGTAATCATGGTCGACTAGGAGTCGTGTTAGGAAAAGGGTATAAATATGAACCCATAGTGTTTGTAATAGGTATCGAACAATTTCACAACAAACCGGCCCCGTGCCAACTTTCGAGTCCTTTAGTCGAGTCGCCGAGTTCTTCGAGAGGAGCCATCGATCCGTCGACCTCCGTAAGTACCGGCAACCTTGTATCATGTCTAGTACCATGCGGTGGATTTAGACCGTGATGCAAGTAGTCTTGTTACCATGCTTAGTATCATGCGGTGGATTTAAGCTTGGTTCAAGAGGGCTTTCTTGTTAGATCATGAGCTATGCGGTAGGCTAAGATCTAGCTCGGAGCTAGTTATCGGCTCTATTAGATTTGGCAAAATCTAATAGACTCATTAAGTTACCATGTGTTGCTTTGAATTTTGCTCTTATGTTTAATTCATGTAACACTCTTATTGCCCAATTTCCATTGACTAGATTCGGCTCTATCTTGTTTGTGATCCACGTGTTGTATGTTCAAATCTTTAACCCGACGTGGTGCATGAGTCACGTGTTCTCTAATAGCCGAATTCGAATCAATCTAGATTGCCACGTGCACTGTTGCGGGTTCAAGCTTGTTAATCTAGCATAGTTTGTTCCTTCTCCGCGGAACCTGAATCGGCTCTACAGCTGTATTCGGCAATTCTATCACGAGTGAAACATGTTCACAAGTTTGTTTTAAATAATGTATGCTTTTAGCCTTCCATGTTTAGATTGTATCATGCGGTGGATTAATCTATTCTTGGTTGGTGGTGTGATTTCAAACAAGTTGTATCATGCGGTGGATTAACTTGTTTGGTGTTATGCTCGACGGGTTTGAAAGTACCTAGACATGTGGTAGACTAGTGCTTTTGGCCTATGCATGCATGTTTATTGCAAATTTATAATCATGCTTCGCTTTTATTGGTTTTTATTGTGATTTATCCTTGATAATCGGTTACAGACACATGCTGCAATGTTATTTAAATAAAGACCGATTTTTCATCATGCTTACATCATGCATTCGGCTATACCCTGTTTACATGTTCTATCAGTTCCCGAATGATGTTCAGATTGCCGACAGATAGCTTGTTGTAGCTATATGTCCTTTTGATTGGCTTCGTAGCCGTAAATACGGAACTGTCTGGTACCACCCGGCAAGTTCCAGGTTTTATCTAACCATTTTCATCCTTTGTCAGTTTCAGGGAAAATTGACTGGCACGCTTCGGATTCGGACACGTGTGTTAAGCCAGCTTTTCGGCTTGCTGTGTGCTTGGCGTGAGGTGCTGATTTTACATCAACACACTTTTTGGCACGCCCGGTGGGACATTCTAGTTGATCAAGATGCCTGACATCCAAGATATCATGGATGTCACCTTCGAGGAACTGTCTTCAGAACAACAATTACAATTGAAGGAAGATATTGAACAATTCCAGCAGAAGTGTCTAATGTCATTTTCCAAAAATAGGAGTGGTGTGCTATTCCTCAAGTCAGAAATGCCAAGAGTTCTAATGCTAGGAGAACCTGATACCACAGCTGCTGCAGAGAAACAAGAAGTTTTTGGCATGGTACAACAAACTATGGAGGACATAATGTCTAGGCACAATACTGCATTTTTAAATAGCTTCCAACAGATGATGGTTGGCATCTTTGGCCCAAGCGTGGACAAACATTTTGAAGGTGAATCAAGTGCTACTGCCGCTGGCCAACCAATTCGTCAAGATGCAAGTGTTCAACCGCCTCCACAGAGTATGAGTGTTCAGCCAACTCAGCACGTGGATAGTCAACCGATTCGGCAGAACCCTCATCAAGCAATACCAAATCCACGTACATATGGAGAAATGGCGTTTGGCACTCCTGGAGTTCAACCTGTCTCTACTTACAAGATAGCCCCAACAAATAACAGGTTACAAAAGAACATGTACGGCACCGGGTATTCGGAGTTCATGGATTACAGTGCTGTTGATGCTCTCCCGAATCCTGGATATGGTGGTGCTACAGGGATGCCTGTTGGAGGACAAGGGAATCAAGATGTCAATATTGATCTCCTAATGCAGAGGATGACCGATGTGCTTCAAAATCAATTCGGTCTAAAACCTAAAAACCAAGAGCACGTGTATACACCTCCCTTCCCAGAATGGTATCATAGGGTGGCCTTACCGAACAGGGTGAAAGTTCCCGCAGATTTCACGAAGTTTTCAGGGCAAGATGATAGTAGTACTGTGGAACACATAGCCCGATACTTGATGCAACTTGTGGAAGCTTCTGCTGATGAGGCTTTTAGGATCAGATATTTCCCTTTATCATTGACAGGCCTGACCTTTACATGGTTCACTTCTCTGCCTGCTCACTCAATCTGCTCCTGGAAAGATTTGGAGCAGAAGTTTCATGCTCATTATTTCATTGGCAGTAATGAGAAAAAGCTAATTGATCTAACTATCCTGAGGTAGAGGAACAATGAAACATCAATGGAGTTCCTCAGGAGGTTCAGAGAGACAAAGAGCATGTGCTTCTCTTTGAACATACCAGATGATCAATTGGCTGGTATGGCTGTAGCAGGGATGTTGTCGGCTATTCGGGAAAAGCTATTCGGCATGGAGTTCGATGATCTTGGCCAGCTGTCACATAGACTGTCGTTGATGAGCAATCAAGCTTATGGCTTCAAGAAAGACTCCAGATTTGTCAAACACAGTGACATAGCTGACATCTATAATCAATTCCTCGAAAGGGTAGATCAGGGAGAGGAATATGATGATGAAGAGGAAATAGCTGCAGCTGAAATAGTGTGGGGCAAAGAGCCGTTAACAGTAAATCAGAGGTGGATTAAGCAAGCTAAAGGAAAGTATGATTTTGATGTGACCAAGGCAGATAAGCTCTTTGAGTTCCTCGTGAAAGAAGGCCGAATCAAGTTGCCAGATGGGCATTCTATGTTTCGACCTGATGGAGTGAAAGAAAAAAGATATTGTGGGTTTCATGACAGGAATTCTAATCCCATCAATGAGTGCAGGGTCTTTAGGATGAGAATTCAGAAAGCTATCCAAGAGGGTCATCTGAAATTTGATAATAAGATGAAATTGCATGGCAATCCTTTTCCTCAGAACATGATTGGGTTCTCAGTCAACATGGTGACTGTTGAAGAGAAAGGAAAAGTGAAGGTTTTGACTTCAGCGAAGGCGAAGCAGGATGGCTCAGTTGACCCCGCTCGACAAGTAACATTTGAACAGATCAACAAAGGAAAGCCTCGCTTTCTGAAAAGTCAAATTGAAGTGGGTGAATCCTTTAAACCCAGGGTGACTTCGCGTATTCTCCTCAATAAGTGGCAGCGTCAGCAAGAAAAAGAGCGCTACCAGAAGCATAAGTACGAAGAGGAGAAGCAAAGATATGAAGAAGAGATGTGGAGGAAGGAACAAGAAGAGCATATGCAAGAGCAAGAGCGTGCACATTGGGGATGTGCCTTATTCAGACATTGCTGGAATGAGGGTTTGAAACATCCCACGCAAAATAATTGCCCTGAATGCAGTAACAAGTATACTGAATATAGGCAAGATATTGCCAATCACCGATCTATCCATGAAAGAATTGGAAGGATGCATCCTAGTGATGGTCGGCGCTTAAAAATAAATAGAATTTATGATCAACCAAGGAAAAGGCATGCTGATCACAGGTGGGTTGATCACGAAGAAGAGGAAGATCATGTGTATGTGTGGCAGAAGGGACAGTGGTGTCCACCTGGTTTGAGAAGAAGCTAAAAGAGAAGGGTTCAGCGCTTGAGGAATCATGAGCTGAAGCAGGCAGGAATCAAGAGGAAACAGGTGTGGCGCCCAAAAGATAAGCATGACGGATTTGGTCGTTCGGCTCCTACGTGCATGGTATGCTTCTTGTCGAATGAATTCATGGCTCCAGATAATCAGATTGTGCAGGAGGAGGTGTCGCCAGACATGGATGAGGCAGAGCAATTTGGGCTGATGGCACAGTTAGTGTTTGCCAAGCAAGCTACTTTTGACAAGCCAGCCAAGAATCGACACATGAGGCCGCTGTACTTGAGAGGATATGTCAACGGGAAACCATTGACCAAGATGTTTATTGATGGTGGAGCTGCTATCAATGTGATGTCGTACACTACATTTAGGAAGCTTGGCATGGGCCCTGGAGATTTGACGCCAACAAGCATAGTTCTGAATGATTTTGCTGGAAATCCTTCAGACACCAAGGGCTGTGTGCATGTGGATTTGATGATTGGATCTAAAACTTTGCTTATGACCTTCTTTGTCATTGAAGGCAAAGGGGCATATAGCTTGCTACTTGGAAGAGATTGAATCCATGCGAACTACTGCATTCCATCTACTATGCATCAATAGCTTGTTCAATGGGTGGATGATGATGTAGAGGTTGTCCACGCAGATGATTCAGTAAGCGTGGCTATACATGGAACCAGCCTTCTGGGAGTATCAAGGTATAGATTGCTTCTCAGGCAAGGACTGGGGTGAAAGTCCTGTTGAACCAGTCAGCAGTGATCAACAACCGATTCAAGCAGTCGGCTCTTATAGTAATTTTTAATGGAGAATCCAATTAATGGAACTGATGGGAAGTTAGGACGTGGATTTATGTCAGCTGACAAACTGGAAGAAATAGACATTGGAGATGGAGATAAGCCAAGGCCGACATTTATTAGTGCTAACTTGGATTCAAGTTTCAAAGAAGAGTTAATTAAGCTGCTTAAAGAATACAAAGATTGCTTCGCTTGGGATTATTCGGAGATGGCTGGTTTGGATCGTTCCATTGTTGAGCATCGGTTGCCAATCAAGCCTGGTTTTAGACCTTAGAAGCAACCTCCCCGGAAGATCTACAAGGATGAAGTATTGGCCGATGTGAAAAAGGAAGTTGAGAGATTAATAGAAGCAAATTTCATTCGGCCATGTAGATATGCAGAGTGGATCTCTAATATTGTTCCTGTTTACAAGAAAAACGGAAAAATGAGGGTTTGCATAGACTTTAGAGATCTAACAGAGCTACACCTATGGATGGATATCCAATGCCTGTTGCTGACTTGTTGGTTGATGCTGCTGCTAGACATAAAGTTATTAGCTTCATGGATGGCAATGCAGGGTACAATCAAATTTTATAGCAATAGAAGATATATCAAAACAGCCTTCAGATGTCCTGTACATATAGGGTTGTTTGAGTGGATTGTCATGACATTTGGGTTGAAAAATGCTGGTGCAACTTATCAGAGAGCCATGAATTATATTTTTCACGAGTTGATCGGCAAAATTGTGGAGATATATATATTGATGATGTCGTGATCAAGTCATTGGATCATGAATCACATTTGGATGATGCGAGAAAAACTTTAGAATGCACTAGAAAACATGGGCTTAAAATGAACCCGAACAAGTGTGCTTTTGGAGTTTCAGCTGGAGAGGTGCATGAGGGAGCAATAGAAGTTGGCAAAAGAGCATGAAAGCTATTGATGAAGTTGTTCCTCCAACCAATCTTAAGGAATTGCAGTCATTGCTCGGCAAAATCAATTTTGTGAGAAGATTCATTTCAAACTTGTCACAGAAGGTGTTGCCTTTTTCTCCACTATTAAGGATCAAAAGGGATCAGAAGTTTGTATGGGGTGACAAACAACAAAGGGCTTTCAATAAGATCAAGGAATACATGAAGGAACTACCAGTATTGGTGCCTCCACAATTGAACAAGCCTTTTAAGTTGTACGTGGCGACCGATACCCAAACTATTGGATCGGCCCTCATACAAGAATTTGAAGGAAAAGAAAGAATAGTTGCATACCTTAGCCGAAAATTGCTTGATCCCGAAACAAGATATTCGGCTGCAGAGAAGCTTTGCTTATGTGTTTATTACTCGTGTACAAAGTTTCGGCACTATTTGTTGAATGCCGAATGCATTGTATATTCAAAATTTGATGTAATTAAACACATGTTGTCTATGCCAATTTTGAATGGAAGGATTGGTAAATGGATTTTAGCTTTGTCTGAGTTTGAATTAAGGTTTGAGTCGGCAAAAGCTGTTAAAGGACAGATTATTGCTTATTTCATTACTAAACATCGTGATCCATCAATTAATTTACTTGAGATTACTCCTTGGGCTTTGTTCTTTGATGGATCTTCATGCGGCAAAGGTGGTGGGGTAGGAATTTTATTAATTTCACCCAGAGGAAAGATGTTTGAATTTGCCATCCGTATCCAACCTATTGTCACAAATAATCAAGCTGAGTATGAAGCGTTGCTTAGAGGGCTTCAATACTTGAAAGAGGCAAAGGCTATTTCAGTTGAGATTTTTGGAGATTCAGAGCTAGTTATAAAACAATTGAATGGCCAATATGAATGTAGAAATGATATCCTGATGAATTACTACGAGGAGTGCAAGGAAATCCTGAAAAGTTTTCAGTTAGTAATTCTACAACATATTCCTAGGGAAACCAATGGAGAGGCAAACATGTTAGCTCAAAGTGCTTCGGGTTATAGAGAGAATCAAGAAGTGTTTGCCAACGATGTATATTCTTTCAGGAGTGATTTAGCAGAAGATGATTGGAGAAAAGAAATTGTTGATTATTTGGAAAATCCATCCCGAAAGGTCTCTAGGAAGCTCAGGTATAAAGCTATAAAATTTGTTCTCTTGATGGACGTTTGTATTACAAATCATTGGATGGGGTGTTCCTACAATGCCTGGGTCAAGAAGAAGCAAAGAGGATAATGAGTGAAGTGCATGATGGGTTGTGTGGAGCACATCAGTCGGCTTACCGAATGAAGTGGGTCATTAGACAAACTCGATGTTATTGGCCGACAATGCTGGAAGATTGCTTTGAATACTACAAAGGGTGTCAAGATTGTCAAAAGTTTGGAAATATTCAAAGAGTTCCAGCATCAGCTTTAAATCCTATTATCAAGCCATGGCCATTCAAAGGATGGGGCATACATTTGATTGGCCAAATAAATCCTCCATCTAGCAAGGGGCATAAGTTTGTGCTTTTGGCAACAAATTGTTTCACTAAATGGGTTGAGGCAATTCCATTGAAAAAGGTGACATCAGAAAATATGGTTGAGTTTGTCAAAGAGCATATTATTTACAGATTTGGGATTCCTCAAACAATTACAACCGATCAAGGGACTCAGTTTACATCTTCAGAGTTCAGAGAATTTGCTAAAAGCATGGGGATCAAATTATTAAATTTATCTCCTTATTATGCCCAAGCTAATGGTCAGGCAGAGGCTTCTAACAAGATCATGATCAAGATTATATAGAAGAAGATTGATCAGAAGCCAAAAAGGTGGCATTCGGTACTCAATGAAGCTTTGTGGGCTTACCGAATGACCCCTCATGGAGCTACATAGACATCTCCTTACGAGTTGGTTTACGGGCATCATGCTGTCTTGCCATGGGAAATGCAATCAGAGTCAAGGAGAGTAGTGTTGCAAAAGGATTTAAGTTCCAAGGATTATAATGATTTAATGATGGATGAATTAGAAGATTTGCACATGATTCGTCTTAGGGCTTTGAAGAATATTGAGAAAAACAAAATGCGAGTTGCTAAGTACTATAACAAGAAGGTAAAAGTCAAGCAATTTGCAGAAGGCAATTTGGTTTGGAAAGCGTTATTGCCGATTGGAACTAAGTAAAGTACGTTCGGCAAGTGGTCCCCGAATTGGGAAGGTCCGTTTCGGGTGGTTAGGTGTACGCCTGGAAATGCGTATATCTTGAAAACTTTACTAGGAGAAGAGTTCACTGCTGCTATAAACGGGAGATATTTGAAGAAATATTATCCTAGTATTGAAGTTGATCGTTGGTTGCTATTACAAGCATCAGAAACACAGAAATAGCCGGCATTCGGGAAAGAAACCGCCTTCAGAACGAAAAATACTGACAAAAGGAAAATGGCCAATACTAAAGTGTATTGCCCTTAGCACAAAAATGTTCTGCATTACAAACATTCTTGCAGGTCCCTTTATTGGCAACACAGCTACCTAAGATTACAAGAGAAGGCCTGCAGGAAGCAGGGTGCCTGGAGGAAGAAGCAAAAGTATGCTTCATTTCTTTGGTTCCGCGTTTTTCCTCTTCGGCTCTTCCCTCTTCAGCCGCTCCAAGACTACCGTGACGGCGACGTAGAAGCCTCGGGGGTTGGCGTGTTCTGCAGCTTCCATCAAGCTGTCCCAGGAGGCCTTCAGGTTGTTGTACCTGTCGGACACATCTGAAGAAGGAGAACAAATTATTGTCAAACATGGGATCTGATTTTGAACGTGAGATTCAGATGAGGGTGAAGATCTTACCGCCTATCAACACCTCCAAACTCATGCGGTGTTCGCGTTCAGCACTGCAACGGGCGGTGATGTCCCGCAGGTCATGTTCTAGATGCCGGATGTGACGGTGCAGTTGGTGATTGGTCCTCTGTTCCGGTGTAGCGTCTTCTTCTTCAGCCGAGGAGTCGGAGGGAATGTACTCAGGGGTTTCTTCAGTACTGAAGATTTCCTCCGGTAGCAGATCAAGGCTGAAATCAAAGAAAGATGAATCACGGGATTGCAATCAAAATCAAGAGAAAGGGATAAGAAGAAAGATTACTCTCGAATGGTTCGCTTCTTTGATGGGAAGCTGTTCTCCTCGAGTGGCTGTTTCCCCATGTCCGCCATGGCCTTGGGGGTTTTTTCTGGAAGAGGAGGACGAGAGGACATGCAATGATGGAAGTGTATGCGAATGGATTTGCAGAGCACCAGAGGGGCTATTTTATTAGCAGTGAGAGTGCATCGGGAGTGATGACTGACTGGCGTGCATTGATGGGAATACCAAACAGCGGGGGTTTTTCCTTGGATGCGAAGGGTTTTTTCATTGAACAGTGTTCATGGCTCCCGAATGAGGATTTTCTGCGGATTCTACACCAAGGAGCAAGAGTTTGTGCGTATTCGGCTAGAGTAAAAGTTCCCGAATGCGTTCAAGATAGTGGAGATTCGTATGCACAAATTAAAGAAATCATCACAAGAGAAGTGCGAAAGATAAAATTTCATCTTTATTACCGAAATTCCATAACCCCTAGTGGAAACTAATCAAACAGCCTGTTCAGAACAGACTGAGGGTGGATGGAATCGGCAATGGCGACGCCGTGGCCGTCAAGGTGCTCTAGAGTGGCCTCGATGTCGTCGACGTCCTCTGGTGTGCCACCGTAGAAGCCGCACAGCCGCGTAGAGTAGTCGACGCCGGTGTGCGTCGCCATGGCGGCCAGGCCCAAGGTGGTGCCCAGGCGGACGCCGTGAAGGGCCACCTCATCGACGCGGTCTTCCACTGCGCCAAGGCAAGCTTCCGGTTTATCTCCAGGAGCATTCACCTTATCCGCCAGCTTCTCAACCAGCGCCTTCAGCCGATTGAGCTCGGCGTCGCGATCTGCGGAAATCACAGAGCAATGGCAGTTAGTTCATGATTAAGTTGAGATTAAGCAGGTTACAGGATTCACCGTCGATGGCCTCCAGTAGCTGCTTGCGCTAATGCTCCCACTCGAGGTCGGCGATCCCAGCCTCTTTGGAGATGATCTCCAACTCGTGCCAGGTTGCATCGCGTTCCTCCTTGAACCCGCAGGCGTCGCGATCATTGTAGCGCGAGCTGGAGGAGTGGGAACGGCTAGATGATCCCGAGGAATCGCCCGCCATAGCTAGGGTTGTAGTTGGTGCAGGGGCAGGATTCCACCGGATGAGCCTGAAACCATAGAAAAGATTGTCAGGGACGAAAAGGGATCTAAAGGAGCTGTGAAGAAGCCAACGATCACCACCTCCGGCGAGCACCGGCGCGGCTCCCTTCGGCCTCGTCGTTGGCCCGACGCCTGTTGCTGCTGTTTGCCATGGAGCTCTTGGGAGTACTAGTACTGGAGAGAAAAAGCTTGGGTTGGCAAAGGCTTGGAAGATAGAGGACTTGGTGAAAGGCTAGGGGCACCTGAGGCTCTTATTTATGGAACTGGCAAAGAGATCGTGGTCGGAGATCGTGGCGCATATCCTAAGAAATTTGGGAAGTGGAGGGGTTCTCTAAACAGAACTGTCGTCGGGTCGTTTAGGATTCAGGCTGAGTCATATTCGGTTTGACTGGTTGAAATCCGACTGTGTTGCGGTCGGGTTGTTTTTCGGGTCTAACACTGTTTGGTCAGAGTTGCCAAATGAATCGCCCAGGAATTGCTCGTCAAAATAAGGCAAGACAAATATGGGAAAATAAAGACCAATGAAGAGAAAAATGATTAGAAAAGATAAGATTGTGAAAAATTTTACCAGTAGATGAAGAATTGGCAGATTCTGTAACAACCAATGGTTACTGAGTTCTGGTCTAAAATCACACAAGATAAAGATGATCAGGATGAAGAGTGGCTTTATGTTCAGGAAGGAAAGGGTTCTAACCTGAATAAGTAGTTTTTTGCTTGTTCTTTTCTTCTTGGCAATTGAAGGAGCAATCAGGGATGAAGCTTTCCTTTTGTCAGAGGCTGAACTGGTGAGAGTTGGATCTAGTGTGTCATACCTGGACATCAGTTGAGCCAGAGTAGGAGATTGATATCCCAAGGCAGAGATTGGGCCTTCAATGTTATAGGAAATTGTCCTAGCAAATGGGGCAGGTACTATATTCTGCAGAAAATGACACAATCCTGATCAATAAAGAGAGGCATGATTGAAAAAGAGGGAAATAAGTATATTACCTCTGAAGTTGGATGAAAGTCAGGCATTAGTTCAAGACAGAGAGGATGTACTGGCACATTAAAGATATGATCATGAAGTTCTTGCCACCAAGGAATGAAAGAGGGATAAGTAACTATTATTGGCACAAAAGGCCTGGTTGCATAAACAGTTGTGCTGCACTTGTACTCAAAGACCCTTCTTGCTTGCATGGATTCCTTGATATCCTCTCTGAGCTTGAGGAATTCATGAAGGAATAGCCTTGTGGGCACTTGGCCGCATCCTAATTGTCTGGCCATAATGTTTGGCTGGTAGTACTCAAAGGTACTCTGAATTTGCCTTCCTCCACAAAATTCTGCTAGCAGGATTCAAGGATGAATGAAGGTATTGAAAATTGCTATAGATTGTACATCATTACATCCAGCTTCAAAACTAAACTCACAAGGAAGAGTCAAGTTGTCATTGTCCAGGTATGGAAGCCAAAGAGGGTTGGCAAAGCCTCTGAAGAACAGCTCAAAAGTTGGCCAATGCTTTGGTTGATGGACACAGTGGAGGCAGCTTCTCCATAAGTTTGGCAACCTTTGGTGCTCTGGGTTTCCCCTTCCTTGTAATTGGTTGAAGGGAAGTGCCGATTGTTGAGGTCAACAGCAACAATCTGGTGCATATATAATTGCAGCCACATCTGAACAAACCACCAAGGGCCATTAACACAGGAAATCTTTTGGCTGGTGTGCATCAGATAGGTGGTCTGATGAAGCATATGGTAGACACTTCCTAGGAGGTACTTCCCGAGGGGAATAGAGGTACCAGCAGCCAGGTCCTCAGCCATTACAATGTGGTTCAGGGTTGGCTAATTGGCTTTGCCACAAAAGATGAATCTGCATAGCCACATGTTCAGAAAAGCTTTCTATTCAACATCAGACAAAGGGCCATCAGACATATAGTTTTGGATATATCTCTTATATCCAACGCCTGTTCTTACTCTTGTTTGCCTGGAGGAGCCCTTGTACTTGTGTGGATACATAGTTCCTGTGACTCCAAGGCCGGTTATCATGTATACATCAGCCAAAGTGGGGGACATTGGCCCGTGGCTAAAAAGAAAGGCATTAGCACCATCGACCAAAAATGGCAGGCTGCAATCAGAAGATTCTCGTTTTTAGGTGTTTCAGCCAAAGACAATTCTAAACAATGAGCAATGCGAAGGCTGTCCCAATTGCTTGTCTTGGCGTTGTCATCATGAAGCATCCACTTGTACCAATTTCTCCAGCCTACAATTAGGGGCAGGGGCCAGTTCTTGAAAGCATCCTGCCATTCATGGGGTTTCGACAGTGATGCCTTGAAGGGGATCCTCTGGGATTCGGCTGCGATGAACTCAGAAGGATCGGAGATTCCTATGGGCCCGAGGAAATAAGATGTTGATTGGTCCTCGACAGGAATCAAGATTTCGGAGGCTAGAGCCTATCAAGAACAAGAGAGGGCAAAAGAAAATTTTGAGATAAGATTCAAGGAAGGTAATACCGAATGAGCTTGAGGAGGATAAGATTTACCTGAAGAGCTTGGTCTTGGTTCGCCATTTGAAGATTGGAGCTTGAAAGGTTGATGAACTAGGGTTTGGATCTGAGCGAAAACTCCAACGGTTTGAAGGAGGAAAGAACGGGTGTTGAACGGATTCGGCCTGAGGACGTTGAACATTTATGGTCAATTCCGGAATAAAATCACCTTTTATCCCGTAATTGAAGGGGCATATGTTAACACCAAAAATTGGTACAGGGAAGAGATTGACCTGTGGGCCGAGTTTGGTAGGAGAGCACCATTCGGCAAGAAGTTTTCCTCAAAGTATTCGGTAAAGACGTCTGCGGTCGGGAGTGCGTCATTGTTCGGCAGAAGAGCTGTTTCACGCATGGAAGAGGAAGCATTCGAGAATGCGTGATGACGTGGCTTGAGCATAAAGAAGGGACGAATTGATGACGGGTGCGAGACGGACATTGGCGCTGGGGCATTAATTTAGGCAATAAATGTTGTAATCGTGGTCGACTAGGAGTCGTGTTAGGACAAGGGTATAAATATGAACCCTTAGTGTTTGTAATAGGTATCGAACAATTTCACAACAAACTGGCCCCGTGCCAACTTTTGAGTCCTTTAGTCGAGTCGTTGAGTTCTTCGAGAGGAGCCATCGATCTGTCGACCTCCGTAAGTACCGGCAACCTTGTATCATGTCTAGTATCATGCGGTAGATTTAGACTGTAATGCAAGTAGTCTTGTTACCATGTTTAGTATCATGCGGTGGATTAAAGCTTGGTTCAAGAGGGCTTTCTTGTTAGATCATGAGCCATGCGGTAGGCTAAGATCTAGCTCGGGGCTAGTTATCGGCTCTATTAGATTTGGGAAGATTTAATAGATTCATTCAGTTTTTATATGTTACTTTGAATTTTGCTCTTATGTTTAATTCATGTAACACTCTTATTGCCCAATTTAGATTGACTAGATTCGGGCATTCGGCTCTATCTTGTTTGTGATCCACGTGTTGTATGTTCAAATCTTTAACCCGACGTGGTGCATGAGTCACGTGTTCCCTAATAGCCGAATTCAAATCAATCTAGATTGCCACTTGTTGCGGGTTCAAGCTTGTTAATCTAGCATAGTTTGTTCCTTCTCCGCGGAACCCGAATCGACTGTACAGCTGTATTCGGCAATTCTATCATGAGTGAAACATGTTCACAAGTTTGTTTTAAATAATGTATGCTTTTAGCCTTCCATGTTTACATTGTATCATGCAGTGGATTAATCTATTCTTGGTTGGTGGTGTGATTTCAAACAAGTCGTATCATGCGGTGGATTAACTTGTTTGTTGTCATGCTCGACGGGTTTGAAAGTGCCTAGACATGCGGTAGACTAGTGCTTTTGGCCTATGCATGCATGTTTATTGCAAATTTATAATCATGCTTTGCTTTTATTGATTTTTATTGTGATTTATCCTTGATAATCGGTCACGAACACATGCTGCAATGTTATTTAAGTAAAGACTGATTTTTCATCATGTTTACATCATGCATTCGGCTATACCCTGTTTACATGTTCTATGAGTTCCCGAATGATGTTCAGATTGCCGACAGATAGCTTGTTGTAGCTATATGTCATTTTGATTGGTTTTGTAGCCGTAAATACGGAACTGTCTGGTACCAACCGGCAAGTTCCAGGTTTTATCTAACTATTTTCATCCTTTGTCAGTTTCAGGGAAAATTGACTGGCACGCTTCAGATTCGTCCACGTGTGTTAAGACAGCTTTTCGGCTTGCAGTGTGCTTGGCGTGAGGTGCTGATTTTACGTCAACAGGACCTCATGGTGCGGACACGGCGCGTACAGGAGCCTCTCGAAGTTGTCCTTAGATGGTGCGGGCTTGGTCGGGTTGCCCTTGGGACGCGACGTCTTGCGCTCTACCTCCGCGACGAAGTTGTCATCACGGCGGCACTTGTTGTTCTTTTTCTTCTTTTTGAAGCGCGAGGACGTCCCTTCATCATGGTCCACGACTTGCTTCCCCTTGCCTTCAGGGGTGTTGAGCGTCGCGACGACCGCTTCCTCACTGTCGGTGTGGTTGTTCGCGATGTCGAGGAGCTTGCGGGTCGTGCGAGGCATGCGGCATCCGAGTCGGTGGATGAGGGACGTGCACATCGTGCCATTCTAGAACGCCGAGATGGTGTCGTTGTCGGTCGCACTGGGGAGCTCGGTGCAGCGCTTGTAGAAGCGTCGTATGTACTCGCGGAGACTCTCCCCCGGCCGTTGCTTGCAGTTGCATAGATCCCACTGCTTGCCGGGGCACATGTAGGTGCCTTGGAAATTTCTGACGAAGACCCGACATAGATCGGTCCAGTCGTTGATCTTGTCCCGGCAGGTGCTCGAGCCATGTTCGCGCAGAGTCGTCGAGGTAGAGCGGGAGGTTCTTGATGACGAACTGATCGTCTGTCGCTCCCCCGGCGTGGCAAGCAAGCCGGTAGTCCTCGAGCCACACGCTGGGATTGGTGTCCCCGTCGTACCTCGGTACGTTGGTCGGAGCACGGAAACGCGAAGGGAACTTCGCGTCGCGGATGCTCTGGCCAAAGGCTCGTGGACCCCTTTGGTTCGTCGTCGCTGTCGTGGCGCCGCCCACTACGATCGTCGTGGTGGCACGAGCGGTTGTTGAGGTGATTGTCAACGCTCTCGGCCTGTCGTCAGGCCTCGATGGTGTTTCGCACGTCGCAGTTGGGCCCGAGGCGGCTCCTGACCGCCGATGCCGCGGCTCCACCTCCCTCCCCGCGCTCTTGATGCTGGGAAGGGGGCGGATTCGGGCCGTGTGCGGACGACGCTCCTGCCCGCCTGCGCTCCGAGCGCTGGTGTGAGGCTGAGCTCTCCGCTTGTTGCGCCGCCGCCTCGAGCAACGCCTTCAGTTGTTGGCGTACTCGGAGGTCGCTGCCTCTGGCAGCCGCGCAGCAGCATGGCCGCAGTGGCAAGATTCTGCGATGCCCGCTTGAAGAGCGGTGGAGCGTCAGCGTCGGTGTTGGCGTCGACGTTCGCACCCTCGTTGGCGCGTCGGTTGTTGTCGCGTGCCAGCCCGCGTGCTGGCGGTGTTGGTGCGCGGCTGTGTGGCTGCTCGGCAGCCAGACGGCACTCGCGCCGTCGCCATTCCCCTCATGAGGCTCCTCCTTCACGAGGATGTCTTGTGTAGGTCGTCGGTCGTGGGGCTCAGCATCCATGCCCAGCTATTGGTGAAGAAGAGCCAGCTCCTCGTCGAGCTGGCGCCTCGCCTCTACGAGCTCGTCGAGCCGTGCCCGCCGCTGGGCGTCGACGGTGCAGTGGCACAGAGCCGGCTCCGGTTCGGAGTTGCTCGATGTTGAGGCCACCCAGACGTTGCATTCCCGCGTGGGGTCATGCTGTCGCATGGTTCGTGCCCTCCGAGTCGTCGTAGACCCAAGGGCATCGCCGGTGGCGCGGAGGTTGTTGACGTAGGCCGTCACTGGGTCGTCCTAGAGGCCGCGCTGTGTGACAGAATCGCCCAAAATAATTCCATATTATCGCCTAAGCCTGTCCACATGGACATTAAGAAATAATAAAGAATTATTATGTCGCTTCTGCCGGGTAAAGCCTGGTAAATCACTTACAGCAGGATCAAGATATGCGCTAAGTTCACACGAAGGCGGGACCAGAGTACATCATTACATTACATAAAAATCCACAAGTTCAAATTATTACAAACCAGGTTTTCATACATAAAAGTAAAGGGTGATTCAGAGTTTAAAAAGTGGAAATAAAAACTAGCGGAAGATACACATGGGAGGCCATCCATAGAGTATCACTCATCGTCAACCTGCTCCCACTCAAGTTCCCAACCATCTGGAATAGAATCAGGCCAGATGGGATTACCTGGAAACAACAATAAAAGCAAGGCTGAGTATACTAATACTCAGCAAGACTTACCCGACAAAAATAAAATAAAACTAGACACGCAAGGCTTTTTGGCTGGTGTGTTTGTTTTGCCAAAAGCAACTAAGAGTTGATCCTTACTTTCCGATTTTAGCTCAAGTTCTAGTATGTTAACCATTCTAGGTAAGCACCTAACTAAACAAGCATGTTTGTGCAAACAACATTAAACAGGCAACAATATTATTCCAAAAATTCCATAAATAAGTATGGGGTAGCCAGTGGTCAAGCCGACTCAGATAACAGCAAGTGACCGACGATTGATCGATTTATATCCTTGCAAGGTAAACCCAAGATACATGGAAGAAGATAAACCCTAATAAATCAAATAAAAGCGAATGCGGGGTCTACCCTGACTAGGCGGTTCCCGTCATTCCCCAGATTAGGAAAAGATGCTACAGTCCTAAGTACAAGGTTACTAGAACGCCCTCACACGGCATGTCCAGGATCACACTTGCACTACCAGGAGCAAATCAGGAGACACATCTCAAGAGTAGTAGCGATAAAATTCCCGCACTGGTTCATTAGTTACTAGGCTTACCGGTCCCATTCCCGACAAGCACTTAGTACGTTCAATAGCTTAGACCAGCATCATGCTACTCGGTCGAGACCGAACCCATTGCTCTTACCACATGAGCGAGTCAATTATTCAACTTATGATTCCAACATAAGCATCCAATATCTCGCGAGCAATGAGTCATTACTCGTCTTCTACCGTATCCTTAGAGCATGACACTAGCGTTCCTAACATACTAGTAAAAGAGCATAAGAGTCCTATGGATCATGCATCTAGGTTTCAAACAACTCCTGAAACTTAAATGCATAAAGTAAAACATAAATACTGAAATGTAAAAGGTATGAACTTCTTAAACCAAAAAGGTTAATGAACCGGTGTTTGCCTTTCTCTGACTCAACACTAACACTAGCCTTGGGCTCTTCTAGACTTTGGTCCAGGTCTTGCTGCACACCAAGCTGGTTCACCTCCCCGCTAGCTGCTCCCTCCTCCTCCTGGGTGAGCGTGTACGTCCCATCTGGTAAATCTACACGTATACATGCATATGCATTAGATTAGGGTGAGGTGGGAGAATTACCACAAAACCAACTCTTGTTGGCCATATTCATCTAAACATTATTATTTTCCCACAAAAATTATTAAGGTGGTGTGATGATGAACAAAACACTACTTTGACGGTGATTGTGTGCACATCTAAGCAAATTGAACTACTTAACTTCACCAAACAGTAAGGGGGGTGTTTAAATTATTAAAAACAGGAACAAACATGATTTCACAATTTAACACTTTAATCTCCATTTCTTTATTTAATTACCTAAAACAAGCCTTTCACCCATAATCCATATAAAATAAAAAACACTTCAAATGAGCCTAAGCTTTTGCACACAGTAACATAGGCCTATTTTAAGCTCTCAAACCAAAACAAAGCTTATGATCATTTATAAATTAATTTATATGAAAAAGACAAATTTCAGCCTAGCAAATCACCACTAATTCATATAAAAAGATTTACTAAACTTTTTGATCTCAACTTTCTCCTACAAGCCATGTATACCTAAAATAAGCTTCTGACCAAAGCATAAGTGCAGATTCAAATTATTTTTCAACTTTTGAATTTAAGCTCCTACACAAGGTTAAATCCAACACATAAATCAAAGTACATCCTAAAATCACATCCATCCTACTAGAGGTACTACTCAACAAGGCAAAGCCTTAGGGTGCACTTGTGCTCAAAGAAAAGTTTACTAAAGGGGCTATAAAAAGCATCAAGCTTAATCTAGTATAAAATTTACATAATTCATAACTAAAAATCTACACGTCAAAATCATGCAAACTTTGGTCACACATCTAAACATGCCATAAAGAGCAACATATCCAAAATTCAAGTCCATAGCATGTGTATATTTGGAACTACACCAAAAACACATCAAACTGAGTTTGAATTTTTAATTCAAAAGCTACACAGCAAAACCCTATACATGTTTTCTATAAAAGCTAGGTTTCTTCACCAGGAACCCAAAAAAATTGGATTTGCATTTTTCTAATTTTGCTACGATTTTTAACGAATTTTCGAAGTTGCTGCAAAAAACCCTAAAATACACTTACACAGAGAACCTTGACCGAAACCCAGAAATTACGAATAGGCCCTCGGTTTACGGAAAGAACCCTGGAAAGAATTAAATCAACGCGATTAGGTCCCCGCCAGCGGGAGGAGCTCGCCGGCGGTGGTCCGGTCACCAGAGCTCGTCGGGGACGGGCCCTACGCCCGATTGGTACCTGCAGGGGCCGACTTGGGGTGGTGCACGACTGGGGACGGAGCGAGGGTCGCCACCGGCGGGCGGCCTCGGGACGCCCGCCGCGGCTCGGCCCGGCCGGCGGTGGCGTGGTCCGGCGACCCGACGGTGGTGTGGCGGTGCCGAGGGAGCTATGGCGGAGCCTCGAACGAGGAGAGGTGGCGCGCGACTGGCCGGAGGTAGGGGCACGGGGTGAAGCGGCAATGAAGACCGGCGGCGCGCTGGAACGGCCGACGGCGTGCGCGCGGTTGCAAACTTGACGGCAGATGACAACTGGCGCGCGGAGAGGGCATAGGGTGGGCGCTCGATCACAAGGTGGGCCAGCTAGCCGCCGCATGCGCGCGGACGCGCGCACACGCGGGCGCGTGTCTCTGTCCGCGGTGCGGTCGGCCTGCTAGACGAGGCGCACGGTAGACGGGCGCGTCGGAGGGCCCGAAGCGGTTCACGGTCCATCACGGAGTCATCGAGGTCATCCGTACGCTGGAGGATCGCGGAAACGCCATGTGGACGCGAATGCAAAGACGCGCGTGCGTTGGCGCTGTGTCCGCGACGTCGTTCGTCCGTTTTAATTTCGTGAGCCCATTTTCAAAAATGCATAACTTCAAAAAGAGCCATCTAAGTTAAAAATCTCCAAAAATAAAAGTTGTAGAGGATCTATAGACCTACAACTTTCGCAAAGGGCGACATATGTTTTGCTCAACAGATTTGTGTGAAAAACGTGTTGAACTTTCGGAATTTCTCGACCCGGTTTACTGTGCCTAGGAACTTCATCTCAAATTTAAGTGGCTTTGCGCTCAAAATTGGAATGTCCGCCAATTACAAAAAATGTGTTCCCGGAAATAACGAAGAACTTTTATATTGGCCGATTTTGAACTTCTATAGTGAAATTTGGAGAACGCACAAGAAAACCAAATCAGTCTTTAAGGAGCACTTAGGGTTTGACCATGATTTGGGATTTTGACCAAGGTCTTTTGTGTAAATGTGTGCAAGATCATGTCAAATATGTGTAGGAGCCGATTAAACTTGATTAACACAACTAATTAAGGTATTTATCTTTAATAAACACCTGGGGTGTTACATGCTGTCCATGGGGGTACATCGCGGTGTACCGCTCCATGAACCCCCCCCAAGCCAGCGGCTCATCCCCGCTAGCCTGGAAGGCAAGGTTGGTGAGGTAGTAGGCGGCAAGCCTAAAATGCTCCCGTGTTTGGTTTGACCCAACATGCCGATGATGGTCTCTCGTTCCAGAAGCCTCAGACGAAAGCCTCGCGTCCCGCAGCCCCCGTCAGAACATTGGGACGAGGCGGCCGAGCGAAGGTACGCCCGGCGACGGATTCCGCCGGCCCGGTGTAGACGAAGCCGAGGGAGCCGAAGCGCAGAGTGGACCTAGGAGTCAGCGAGATCCTACGGCCGTCCATCCGATCCACTGAAGTTCGTCGAGACACATGATGTGCCCCTACGTGGCGCGCTAATTGTCGGACCGGTAGTAAATTTGTATCGATCGTGCGTCGGGCTCAGATGGTTAGCACAGGAGACAACGGGGTTTAGACTCGTTCGGGCCTCCGAGGAGTAATACCCTACGTCCAGTATCGAGCTGCCGTGTTCCCGAGCGAGGAGTGCTTGCAGTAGGGGTTACAAGATGGTCGGGAGAGGGTGTTGAACCCAAGTCTCTTGAAGTGGTGTTCGATCAGTAGAAGGTCTAACCCTTGTAACTGAGATGCAAGCGACACGGGCCAAACCACCAACCCACCGGGTTAGCTTGCTTTGTGGACTATCGTAACCCGCGCTGCAAGCCCGCGTAAACAGAGCGGTCACGCGGGTTTACCCGTGCTAACCCAGCGGCGTCGCGAGCCCGCGAGCTGGCTCGCCACTGCCGCTCACACCTGTGTGCTCTGTCGCCTGCGATGTTGGGGGCAACACTTAGCAGGACGCGGCGGCGTTTTAGTTGCCCGCACAACAAAGAACCAGAAGCGTATACGTCGCAGAATAACTCGATATACGTTGCTTCTGTAGCAGGTAACGAGAGTAGAAATATTTTAGCTGGCTTGTTACATTCGTGCTTGGTTGCTTTTGCATGTTCCAAATGCAAACCAACCAAGCACTATGACTTGCCTTGTACACTAAGTACAGATTTTGATCGAACGTTACATGAAGCTTTCATTTGAATTCAGTCAAAAAATATCAGATAAGCCATCACTTTAGAGGGATGTTTGTGTACTGAATGTTTCAATTATTGCCAAAGTTCAGAACTCATGATGCTGCATGGAAGTGGTACTGAAACATGTATTTTGGTCCAAGTTCAAAGTATTTATCTCACAAACCATCCACTCCCTGGCGATAAACCTTTTTGTACAGTTCGCAGACTTATGTGCTGGCTTGAAATTCTGTTACTGATCCCCGGCGAATTGATGTTTATTTCTGGACGAATTTCATCAAACAATTTGGCAAGTTCGGATGAATGTTTATACACAGTAGGCCGCACCTGCACGTCGCTCTGGCCTTGTCTCTCGTGCGTCAGCTGCTTGCCTGCTGTCGGTCGAGCTCATCTCTTTATCGTTTCTTCTGATCGCAAGAACAGAGCTTCGTCGGAGCTCGATTTCCTGACTTCATGCCACGCCTCCGCTGACGACAGCAGAGGAACAGGGAGGAAACACAACACCAGCGAATTATGGGACTTCAAGTGTCGCCTCCACTGGCGGCGTGTAGCAGAGGAACATGCAGCAACACAACACCAGAGTCGATGAAGACAGCGGACTTAGAGCAACTCTCTACTCCAAAATTTGGAGGTTTTGTGCAAAAACCCAACTCCACCAGGGCCTCTATACAGACCTTCATTTTGCATACTCCTCCAAATCCCCCCTCCACCCTCCATTCTTGGAGGCCCTCCATTCCCCCTCCAAACGTGGGTCCCACTACGTTTATTTTTTCCTCTGCTTCCCCTGTCCTCCCGCAACCCGACGTATGTCAACCCGACCGGGGCAGGTGCCCCAGCGGTGGTGGCGCACCTGGCCGTCCGCCGTCGACCTCCTCGACATGGGTGGCGCTTGAGCGCGAGCACCGTCGCAGGCTGCGTCGGCACCGCGCAGGCGGAGCGTGCGCCTGGGGCCACGGCGCACGCGACCGGCGCCCACAAGCGCCGGTCCGGCTGCACACACGCGGCCGGTTGCCGCGAGGCTCAGCGACGACGGCTCTCCCGCCGAGGAAGCAGGCCCGCGTGATGACAGGGCTCCTCTAGTGCGGTGGCTAGCAGGGTCGCTTGTTCCTGTCCTTGGCGGCGGCAGTGCCATAGTGCTAGGTGTTCGGTGGCGACGTGCAGAGCAGAGCTTCCTCCATTGGACTGAGGTCGTGGCCATGGGTGCGAGCAGGAGGAAAGAAGCGCGACCACGGTCGGTCGCAGGGAGTAGGAGGTTCCGTCCCAGGGCATCCAATCGTAGCTCCAGTCCAGCGCGACCTTGCCCGCTTCTCCACACATGAGGACGACGGGCCTGGAGTCCACCCAACCTCGGCGAGCTCCTGGTCCGGCATCCATGTGTGTAGGAGAGGAACAACGGCTGGTTGCTGCTCTGCTTTCTTTGCTCTGTGGGGTACCCTACTTCACAGGAGTGAGGTGTTATTTGATTTGGGGGAAAAGAAAACAAGGTAGTCAACTGTAGGTCTGCAGCTACTAGCCGGCGGCGGCAATGCGTGCCTGCACGGCCTGGACCTTGACGCCGCCCCGCGCCGCGGTGAGCGGGATTCGCAGCGCCGCCTTCGTCCTCATCCTCGACGCGCTCCAGCACGAGAAGGTCACGGAGGGACGATGACGTCAGCGTGGTCGGAGGCGGCGGCGGCATCATCATGGTGCTTGGGCGCTTTCTGTCCGGAGCATCGGCTTGAAGGGGGTGCCGCCTCACCTCAGCTCAGATTGCGGTTGGCCGGGACCGCCGCGGAGGAGTTCCTCCGCTGCAGGGCCTTGCCTTTGGCCCCGCACTGCTGCTCGCTGCGCCCCCTGACCGACACGCACTCCGTACTCGCCGGGCACTGGCTCTACGACCTGCAGGACGCAGGCCTCCTCCCTGAGCCGCGTGGCCTCCCGCGCCGCTTGCGTGTGCTCTGCTTCCCCGCACCGCTCGCGTGTGCTCTGCTTCCCCGCGTCGCGTGGAGGTACAGGAGCGGCGGCGACGACTTGGAGATAGGACGATGGCGCCGGTTGCTGCTGTGGTCCCTGGTGCTGAGGAGGAGCAGGTGGCACGGGAGCAGCTGGACGACAGCGAAGGCCCGAACAGCTTGATTCTGAACTTTACGTCGTCGGGTTGGCCACGGCGGCGGAGCCTCGTGCGGTCGGCACAGATTGGGGGGTAGAGGGGCGGCCGGCGCCCCAGCATGCCGAGGGGGTGCAGCGGTGGGTGGGTGGGGATGCAGAGGCCGAGGAGCTGCAGGAAGGTGGGGAGAAGTTAATTGGAATGTTTGTATGACAGATGTGTCCATCTAAAAATAGAGGTCTCCATTGATATGCCTGCTGGAGTTAGTGTCAATTTTGAACCTCTATATTTTGCAGTTGGACCTACAAATGAGTTTTGGAGGTCTCAATTTGCAGACCCTTGCTGGAGTTGCTCTTACACCAACGCTTAATCACCATCGTAGCAAATGAGAGGCAAGTGCTCGCGGGCCATGCGGGTTGCCGCAAAGCCTGCAACATCCTAGTGGCCACATGCGGGCTGCCACTTAATCCCGCATATGTGTTTGTGGGCTCGTGCGGACGGGTGCGGGCAGCTCGTAACCTGCCCCACTTGCATCCATACTTGTAACGGTTGCCCTCCTCTCCCTTTTATAGTCACAAGGGGAGGGACACAAGGGGGAAGTAAAAAGAGATACAGTGCTTGGTTGCTGGGATGTCCTGTCGCGTGTCGCTGTCTGTCAGAACGCATTGATGCGGAGTCGTGATGCTTGGTCATGGGAGCCGCCGCGTGGCCGGGCGTGGCTGTTCACCCCGGGACGCTTGGCACATCCTCCGAGTAGTTTGCTGTTGTCTCAGCCCGCCCGAGTACTTGACTAGCCCGCCACGCTTGAGCCTAAGTCTAGGCCCAAGCTCGTCGTAGGGGGTGCTTGAGTGCCTCGGGCTGAGCTTGCGTGTGGAAGAGTGAAAGATAATGGCGATGGGATGGCCACGCAGCCGGTCAGGCCTGCATTAAGGCTCTTGTCGGGGTTAGCTGCTTGCATGGCCACCAGCTGGCATATTTGCATGGCGTGGGGAATCGTTCCCCCATGCGCATCGGTAGTGGTGCTCGCACCTTGGGCTCGCACCGTGTGTCATGGCCCACGCATCAGTCGGAGCCGGGGGAGGTCGTGCGAGGCGGAGACTTCTCATGCGAGGTGGAGACTTGTCGAGCGGGGCGGAGACTTCTCTTGCGAGGTGCAGACTTCTTGTGACAACCCGCCCAAGAAAATACCGTACTACCGCCTAAACCAATCCACTTTGGTCATTAAGCAGCAATAAAAGATCATCCTGTCGTTAGTTGCCGGGTTAACGCCCGGTAAATCACTTACATAGCAACAAGGATCGACATATATGCATTAAAACTCACACGAAGGCGAGTCCAGAGATACAACATAATTAACATCCGAAATTTACCCTGAAGGGTTTAATTATTACAAACTGAAGTTTTTGTCATCACAACGTAGTTCAGAGTTTTCAAAATAGCGGAATTAAACTAAGCGGAAAGCGAGAACACCACAGGAGGCCAGCCATGATGCCTTCTGTCATCATCCTCCACCCACTCCAGCTCCCAGCCGGGCAGGATCTCTCCGGGCCACACATCACCAAAGGCATTACCTGGAGCAACACATTATAGCAAGGCTGAGTATGCTAATACTCAGCAAGACTTACCCGTCGGTGTTAACTACTTCACCAACTCTAGACATGAAAGGCTTTTTGGCCACTGGGTTTCTTTTGCTGAAAAGTAACAAAGAGTATGTCCTTACTTTCAAGATTTTAGCATAAATTCCAGTGGGTTTATCCTTTTCTAAATTAGCCATCTAATACAGACAAGGTTGTACCATACAATTGATCAAGCATAAAATTCATCAACTTCCATCATTAGGGATCTCATGGCTAGTGGAGTAAGTAGTCTCGGATAACGGTGAGAGGCCGGCAATCGATTGATTCACACCTTGCAAGGTAGACCTAAACACACGGTGGAATGCCCCCGCGAGGACAACCACCAAGCGGTTCCCAAAACTCTTCGGGTCGGGATCGAATCTTACAGTCTTTGGTGCATGCTATCCGGCATAGCCCGCGAGGCACCCGGACTCACCATACACCACCGGTAGCTAGCCGTGAGACGCATCCCAAGATGAGTAATAGTAAGATCCCTCGCCGCCTCATTAAGATACTAGGCTTACCGGTCCCATTCCCAACAAGTGCTTAGTACGTTCAAACACTTAACCCACGGTAGCCATTGGACCAGAGTCCATATCCCATGCTCTTACCACGTGAGCAATCAATTTAAGAAGATCTTATGATTCCTATCTAGGAACCTATTCTCGCGAGTGACATCATCACCCGACTTGTAACGGTCCTATAGCTTAGCAGCTATCGGCCTATCATACTAGTAAGGACAAAGGTACCTAGGGATCATGCATCTAAGGTTCCATACAACTCCTGAACTTAAATGCACAAGCATCCATAGATAATTGTATAGCAAAATTTGAAAAATGGGTCAAATGCACCGGGGCTTGCCTTCGTCAGCTAAGTTAGCCTAAGCACTCTCGGTGTCGTCGAGTACTCCCATGTACTGCAAGGCCGCTTCCGCTTCTCCTTCCTCGGCTTCCGGGATAAGCGAGCAGTCACCGTCAGGAAGATCTACACGGAATGCAATGCAGGGTTCAGGCGATGTGATAGAATATTTATCTTATCCAACTTTTGTTGGCCATATTCACCTTAACAAATAATTAATTATTAATTCCCTTTTCATGAAGGTTATTATTGATATGTGTTTTATTCTTTTAATTAAACACTTAATTAATGTTTCCCTTCATACTTGTTATTTCATGTGAGGATTTAATACTTCCCATTTCACTAGCAAGGGTGTGCACAAAGATAATTATTTATAAATTAACTCTTTCAACAACAAGGGTGTGTTCTTAGCCCTTAATTGAGTTTGACAACTTTTCACAAAAAGGGTAAAAGAAGTAAAAGGCATTTTCCTAATTTAATCCAACATTAATCTATAAAAGGCTTCCAAGCTTTTATTAAATAATAAATCACTTGAAAATTCAGTAAAGGGTTTCTGGAGCATCAACCTACCCATGCTAGGCCTCTGAACATACATATAATGCTTGGGCAACTAGAAATTTAAATACTTTGAAAATAACAAAAGCTAGCTAGCAATCCAAGTTAAATGCATACAAAAATAAATAAGCATTCAAATGCTCCTAACTTCCTCACACATGTTCTCTGGTCCTAAACTATCCTAGAAAACCAGCAAGTACACCCAGAACTACTAATGATCTTGCATTATTGAATTACAAAGGAAAACATGCACATATTAAGAATAATTACTTCTGATCAATCCAAAATTGTGATTAATTCATCAGTGGTGTATCTTGGCATAACAAGACAGCATGCACAAGTTGGGCACAAAAACATAAATATTTTTAGCTACAAAAATCATCTAGGAAGATTCTGGAAAAATGGAAAACAATTAATATAAAAATATTTACTTCATAACTTTGTGCAATGTTTGGCACAGGCGCTAGTTATAACATCACACACAACATATCCAAAAATCGGATACAGGGGACTCATGGATTTTGAGTTATGGCAGATCTAGATTTTTCACATTCCTATTTTTAATGCTAAAAATATCAAGAATCATACTAGGTGAGTATAACAAAGTTGTAGTATTTTTCACAATGAATCCAAAAAAATTGTGTTTGCATTTTTCTGAATTTTCTACGATTTTCTACGCATTTTACAAGTTTCAGCAATAAGGCTTATACTATTGAAGATGCACTTTTGCGACTAGATCCCTGGAACTTTCTGCAGTCTCTCAACAGTATCCCTACTTCGCACAAAAATCCCCGAGAAGAAAATTGGGGACGCAATTGGGTCCCCGTCCATGGGGGCAGCGCGGCTCAGCCGATTCCGGTGAGGCTGGCGGCGCTCCCGGCCGGACAGGGGCGCAGGGAGGAGAGCAAGCTCACCAAGGGCCGTTGGAGCTCAGAACTTGGGCGGGGAGGCGCCCTACGGCGGCGCACGGCGGTGACCGGCGGGGATGGCCGTGGTGGCCGCAACTCCAGCGAGTGCAATGCACGGGGTCGACCACACGTGATGTTAGGGGCACCAAGAGGTTCTATGAATGGCGCCCAAACGATTTGGTGGCTAGGACGGCTCGGACTAGTGCTCGGCGGCGACGGCGTCCATGGCGGGCAGCGCGACAAGGGTTGGGCGGCTCGGCACGGCACACACAGGAGCGGGCAATGACTTTAAATAGGCGCTCGGCGGTGATGGCGTGCTGACGACGAAGATACTGTCGTGGTACGGCGGTGTTTTGACCGATGCACGTACGGCAACGCGCGGGTCGGACTAGCGGTCTGCCCGGTGCGCGACACCGGTACGGCGCGACGGCGAGACGACACGCGCACGGCCGACCCCGAGGGGGCATCGGTGGCGTGGACGCCTAGGGACGCGGCGGCCCTCGGTCGGCGGGGCCTCGGGTCACGCGCGGCGCGGATGCCAAGGGGAGGGTCGGGGGCGCGGGCGCGGTGTGCGGCGCACGGCGCGCACGACGTCGTGGCGCGGCGGCGCCCATGCCCAAAAGTTTTGCCAGCTCCCTGTTTGAACTCAAATATCTCCAAAATTTTGAATAGAACCTTACCAACCGATGAATACGAAAGTTGTAGATCTAGCTATCATCTACCACTTTCAAAAAAGCTATATAGGGTTTTTCTCAATAGATTTTGCAGGAAAGGTTTGCCAACTTTGAATACCACCCAATTGCCATGAATAGGAGATACTGACCTTTGAGTAAGTTTTTCATGCTTTTCCTCTCAAAATTTGAAATACCAATCTACATGAAAGTTGTGTCCCTCAACAAGCTGAACAACTTTCATAAAGGTAGATTTTGAAGTGTTTAGGTGGAATTTGGAGAACGCGGCAAAAGTTCTGAAAGACATCTAGGGTTACTACGGTTTGAGTGGGGTTTGACCAAGTCTTTGACCATGGGTTGGCCCCACATGTGTGTCCAATAGATCAAAGGTGTCATTAGAGTTGGTTGGTGAGTTTTTCGAGGTGAGGACCCATGTTGACCGTGATTTGACCACTGTCAGCCGGGTTGACTGACGATTAGGGTTAATTAAAAACCTGGGGCGTCACACTTCTCGTGCGAGGCGGAGACTTGTCGAGTGAGGTGGAAACTTCTCGTGCGAGGCGGAGACTTGTCGAGCGAGGCAGAGACTTGTCGTGGGGATCCCTCTTGTAGGGAACTGGTCGGAGACTGGTCGTCTTACCAGTGTGGGTCTTGACCGGGGTCCTTAGTCCTCCTCGTCCTGAATCTTGGCCTTGACATCGTCAATCTTGGCCTTCACGTTGTCAACGGTGTTGGGTTACCTTGTGTTAAGGAAGATCTTTTCGCCGTCAAAGGGGGTCCTAATCCGGGCCTTCGTCAATGGGTGACTTGGTGCCTTTTTCACCAAGGAGGGTCCTCCCTAGATTTGTCAATCCAAGGATCGGAAGCAAACTCCTAAGGCTATCCATCTAATCTAATGATCTAACCTATCATTAAGCTTTGATTGCATTAAAGTTAAACATACATGAAAGGATGTATGGATCACATCCACCTAGCCATAAAGGTGAGCATCCAAAAGGTAAGCCTAGCCTATCGTCTTCTCGTTGCCATTCAGGTGACAAACTAACCTAAAGCTCATACCATGATAAGGAGATATCCATTACACGTTCGTTCTGTGCTTTCCCTAAATCGTACTGTCACTACGCAAGGTAATCGACACCGAACGACTACTCGTAAGTCCGTGCACCACTTCGATATGTACGCAAGACATATATTAGATCTATTCCTACTAAGGTCATATGCTAGCTACACGCATGAGTGAGAGAAAGCATGCATCGAAAAAGATCAAAAGTAGAGACAAGATTAGATTGAAATCACCGTCAAAAGTACATGTGCCTTGATGGATCCAAGACATGGCTCCGGAACTCCACCATGGCTTCACCACACAGGGCCAACCATGGCGGCTAGGGTCTAGCCTAAGCCATATCCTAGGCAACTCGAGGACTCGCGGCAGCCGTCGGCTTCCTCCCGGTGCTTCTCCTTCGTGTTGGTGGCTCTCCGATGAGTGGATGGATGTGGTGGCCGGCGGAGGCAGAGGCAATAAATAGACGAGCACCTAGGTCAAAGATGGCGCGTACCGGGCCCAAAACAGGCCAGGCCGGCCGGCCTGGGCCGACCGGCCCAAGCCCGTCTTGGCCCGGTTCGGCCCCGTCTCGCTCCCCGATGCTTCTCGTTCAATTGTTGACTTGCTCCCTTATGCATGTGGGCCCTTGACGTTGTCTTCTCCACGGTTTAGACAGAGCTCCTTGTCGCGCAAGCTTCAACATCTTTTGTCCAGGTCCTTGGAGTTTTTTGGCTTCATGCTTCGGTCCCTAGGCCATTTGGAGTCATGTTCATGAGGTGTCTTGACTTGTATCGGGCTTCATGATCTTCTCTGGAAGTGCTTGATGAACTTATCCCGAAAGTCTCCTCTTTAATATTAATTTCCTGCGTAAACAACAAACTCCAAAATCGACATGCGGGAACTTGATACCTCGGGGGGTTAGTAACATTTGTTAGAATATCAAATACATGCAAATGTTGACGGTAAACTTATAGCTAGATGTACCAAAATCGTCCGTCAATAGCATGAGATCATGGATATTAGCAGGATGTTTAGCTCTTTTGTTGTTTCTTTTGTAAATCGAGAGGGTATTGAGGCTGCACATTTCTGTGCGAAATTAGCTTCAAGGTCCTCTCCAGAGTGCGTGTGGAAATAATATTTCCCTCCAGGCTTAATGGGGATTGCTCTTAAAGATTGTAATCCTGCTTATGAGTAATGAAATCTTATGCTTGAGCTAAAAAAACCCCTAAGAAAAAGAAGTGTTCATAACGTCTAGAAAGTTTACCCTGAAACTTAGACAAAAGAACGCTAAGCGGGGCATAACCCGTATATAGGAAAACTAGTGAAGTGCCCGTGCGTTGCTACGGGCATTGAACACTAAATGATTGTATCTTCCCATGCACTTAAATTAAATTAAGGTTAGTAGATATGTAGGTCACTCTTGGTATTCTACAAACCTGATTTTTCTTTATAAAAAAGATTAAGATGGCTCATTAAGAGCACCAACAATGCTGATAAGAAGGAATCCAACTGTGTTTGTTTGGGTTCAGTGACAAACCATAGAAAAGAGTGCAGAAAATTACTGGCAAAGTAGTTTTTCACTTTTTCAACAATTTCTCACTCTATCAATTAGGCTACCTGCACTTGGATTTTTTACATGATAATAATTTACCTTCATTACGTAAATCGGATTGCTCTGTGTGATTGAGCCGTGTAGCTTGTAGTGGTACCTCAGGATTATTTATACCTGAACAAATGGAACCAATTTGCAATCATATTAGTTATTTTCTAAAGCATATAATAGCCTGTATGCTCAAAGACAAATGGCTCATAACACTCTGAGATGACCAATAATCCCAAAGTTCATGTGTAGTTGTTACCTAAACTTTGTATACGAGCTGGTTCAGGCTGATCTTCCATACAATCTTGAAGTGATGTGTTCTAATCGTTGAAACCTGAAATTTAAATAAGGAAAAAAGTTGTAGAGGAGTGCACAGATCTATTAAGCATATTGATGATCGGCTTAACATGTACAGTAATAGGATGCGCCACTTTACAATATAGATATGTGTGGTATTACCTTCTATTTGTTCATCACAATAGGGTTGTGTCAAATCAATCATGGAACTAACTTGTCTGTTCATAGTGTAATGTTCATTCCTATGCAACCATTCAACATCTTCACCAGGGTTCACCTCATCTCTATTAGCTATTGACATATAAAAAAACAATCAGCTCAGGTGTACTCTCTAAATTATTTATGTAACAGAATATTTAGTGGAAGTAAATTCTGCCTGTTTATCACGACAGGGTTCTGTCAAATCAACTATGGTACCGATTATTGAACCAGGGAGTGTTTTTTCATTATCTTTCCTTTTCCTTTTCACTATTGGATGATTCTTTGCGTAATTAGCCCTGTCACGGCGACGTCGTGCTTCCTTCTGCGCCTCTGCTGTTTTTAGTAGTATCACCGAACTTAGGCATCTTTGATCTATTTGATTCCTGGGCACTCATTTTTTAGATAATGGAAATAAATTCCGGCCTCTGCAGCCACGCACACAGCCAAAGCCTCTGCGTGACTACACACAGCCAACCTTATTACAGAAACTAAAAAAAAGACTAGTACAAGAAGATAAGTGCACTAAAGACCTACTACATCCAAAAGAAATGAGTTTTCTTCTCAAGACAGTGCTAAAGATTGAAATCCTGGGCACTCATGTGCAGTATATGGTTGTGTATAAAGATGCCAGGCTCCAATTAGCTGTGCAAAGAAGAATCAAAGGCATGAAATATGAATATCATTCTAAACATCCAGTACACAAATTTTACAAAGTCAATTACATTTCATTTTATGGCATACCATTTGGTTGACTGACCTAAATTGTTTATGTTGCAGATGCATGTACATGATAAGGAGAGCACCAATTTTGTGAGTAGCACTTAGGAATCCTCTGTTGGTTTTTTCCTAGTAATATCACCAAACTTAGGCATTTTTGATCTATTTGATTCCTGTGTACTCATGTAAGGGCATTTAGAAGTATTGAACAGTCTGTTTGCTTAGGAATTACCATCTTTTCTTTCCATCGGCAGGTTAGCAAGACCGTCAGGATATTCAGCCGACAGATTGCAGTTATCACCGTAGATGACGACGTCCAGCATTGATGAACTGAGTGGTTTCCAACAGGCAGCAGCACAACAACCGATCTTCTCAGCTTGGTTGTATATTCAAGATCAAATGAATCTTGCTTCACGTCAGAAGATCCTGGTGGCTAATGCATCCAAGACAAACAGGCAACGACGACTGCAACTTGTTTCGAGATGACGTGCGGCCGCAAATCACATGCGGACAATCACGAAGTCTACAATTTGTCCTCTCGTATGGGCTTTCACAAACGTTCAGTTCTGGGGTTTTCGTTTTTTATTATATATTCGTGCTGGTGCTCCATGTACACATAGTTGGAGTCCTAGTTGGTTAGGGATAGAGTCAAAGTCTGGTTACACACAGAATATACCTGATTCAATTAGAGTCTAAGTCTGGTTACGACATCACCGTATTTAATATATTGGTATAGAAAAGAAGAAAACATCTCCCCCAGCGGCTCGTTATGCTCCTAGTTAAAAGTCACCGCTTGTTATCAATCAAATTTAGTTCAATTAATTCAAAGTACATTTAATGTTTCTCAATCCAATTCAACCATGCAAATTATTGCGTATACCTCCGTTTCACGAATTACAAATTGACGGCTTAGCACCAACAAAACATCGGTTCGCTTAGGTGTACATTGGTTGACCGGACAGCCGGACACAATCATACATCGGTCGAAAAGAGTGCGTTGTGAATGTAAGCAAGCATGGCAACATTCCACTTCGATTTTAAACATGATAGAGGCACTTCTATGCCATCGAATAATTGACGCGCCTGTCATTGACATAGGTGATGGGCCTGAGGGCACGGTGGGAATCAGTGATTTTTGAAGAACTTCATTAATAAAACAAATCATAATAAACACTATGTTATTTTATAATTTTTAAATAAGACGAATGGTGAAATTTAAAGAGAAACATTGAAATAATCTGTAACGAGGAAAAGTATCATTTCTCTGACTGAACGAGGAGGGAAAAAAATAAAAGGAGGCAAAGAGCATTTTAAATGCGAGTCCAAACATCCACTGAAAACAAACTGGCATAATAAGATTCGTTCCGCAGGCACCAGACAGTCGTGTGATCGTGTCAAGCCCATAACCAAATTGGGCGCGTGTCCAGCGCCTAGACCCGTCTCGCTGCCACGTCCTCCACTTCCTTTCCTTCCCCTCCGTTCCGCCCTTCCCCACGGCCCCACCGGCCACCACCGCTCGGGCCTCCCTCCCCTGCCCTCGCGTCGCGGCCTCCACTCCAACCGCCCCGCCGATGACGAAGCCGCCGGCGCCGGCGCCGGCAATGCATTCCCCGGAGCGGCCGCGTCTCTCCGACGGTCCTCTCGGCCTTCGCGCCCTGCCCGCCCTCTCCTACAACACCCACCGCGCCCTCGTCCTGGGGCTCACCTTCCTCGCCTACGCGCTCTACCACGCCTCCCGCAAGCCGCCCAGCATCGTCAAGCGCGAGCTCGCGCGGTCGTGGCCGCCCTTCGCGGACCCGGCGCTCCTCGGCGCCACCGACGTCGCCTTCCTCACCTCCTACTCCCTCGGCATGTTCGTCGCCGGCCACCTCGGCGACCGCCTCGACCTCCGCCGCTTCCTCGCCTTCGGGATGGTCACCGGCGGCGCCGCCGTCGCGCTATTCGGCGCCGGGTACTTTCTCGTCCTCCATTCCCTCACGTTCTACATCGTCTCCCAGGTGATCGCCGGCCTGCTCCAGTCCACCGGGTGGCCCTCCGTCGTCGCCATCGTCGGCAACTGGTTCTCCGGCCGGAGGCGCGGCCTCATCATGGGGATATGGAACGCGCACACCTCGGTCGGGAACATCACCGGATCGCTCGTCGCCGCCGCAATGCTCGGGTACGGGTGGGGGTGGTCGTTCGTCGTCCCGGGTGGGCTCATTGCGCTCGGCGGCGTTCTCGTGTTCTTCTTCCTCGCGCCTTACCCCCAGTGCGTTGGGTTCGGGCCGGCGCCGATCGAGCCGGTTATTGAGGAGAGCACAGACGGGGAGGACAGCAGCGGAAGCAGCTGCGCCATGGGTGGCTCTGGGAAGGACAGGAGGGATGCCGTGGGGATTTTGAAGGCCCTCGCCATTCCCGGCGTCGTCATCTTCGCGCTCTGCCTCTTCTTCGCCAAGCTGGTTGCCTACACGTTCCTGTACTGGCTCCCATTCTACTTGAGCCAGACTCGTAAGCCCGATAACTTTTTTTCATGACTTCGATCTGAATTTGTAGTAATTGATCACATAGTTACACATTATCACGTTAGATCGGTGTGAATAGTTAACTTCCTGCTCTGCATTTGGTTTGAGCAGCACGGTCTTTTTATGTAAGTTGATTCTTCCTTGTAACCAATTTCTGATTGTGTAGACCTTAGATTCTAGAATGTTGTTGTGATTTTCATCGAATTATGTTGTAGTAGTGGTATTGCGCATCGCAGTATATTAGCCGTGCAGGAGATAGCACATAAACAGCTAAATGTGGCAGCAATTTATGTTGTGCTAACTTACCATGTTGTTCTGTTTATCTAATAGGTGATTACAACTTATTCTGTTAAATACAAATGTATGCCTAGTTGTGTCTCTAGATGGCTTACCTCTTGTCATTTTGTTTCCTTGGCATTACTGACCCCATGCAAAAATTCTGAACTTTATTAGGAGTATTTCATCTTGTCATGAACTCCTTATGTGGATTCTAAATTTAAAATGCCACTTTCTTATGTCAATTTATTTTTCCAGCTATTGGAGGCGAGCACATGTCAGCTGCATCTGCTGGGTACCTATCAGTTCTGTTTGATGTAGGTGGAATCGTTGGTGGAGTTCTTGCTGGCTTCATATCTGATCAGCTCAATGCTAGAGCTACAACTGCCGCAGTCTTCATGTACCTGGCGATTCCATCTCTTTTCCTCTTTCATGCATACGGCAGTATTTCAAAAGCGACAAATATTGGATTGATGATGATCAGTGGTCTGTTTGTTAATGGACCCTATGCTCTGATAACAACTGCAGTTTCTGCTGATCTAGGCACTCACAAGTCTCTCAAAGGAGATTCTCGCGCACTGGCCACGGTAACGGCAATTATAGATGGGACAGGATCTCTTGGTGCTGCGTTAGGTCCATTTCTTACTGGTTTCATTTCAAGAAGGGGATGGGATTCAGTGTTCGTAATGCTTGCACTTTGTGCATTTGTCGCTGCTGTGCTGTTGTCGAGTCATGTGAGAACAGAAATTTCTCAGATCACCCAGAAGTGGAGAAATCGCTCAACTACCATGCAGAATGGAAATGCAGGTAAGGGCACTAGCATTCATCTCTCTCCATTTTTAGACCCCAAATTTTTAGCTTCTTGATATATTTTTACTGACATTCTTCTTCATATGTCTAGTAGATTCTGGTGTTGAGCCACTTTTAGTGGAGGAAAGCTGATGGCAAGGCTGCTTTTGGTGCTGCTCTGCTTTAGTGTGAGACAGTTTTGCAGCGTTGTGTGTAGGTGAAGAATGTGATGTATCTGGAGAGGGGGGAGATCATACCCCAGATAGGGAAACAATTTCTGTCTCCCGTGCAGTGGTGCTTACGATCTGAGCAGACAGACACGATTGGGATAGCATCTGTTGTGGATACGTCGATTGTTGTAACTTGTACGAATACTTGTCTTCTCGCATATGGAATTCCACTCTTTTGGCAGGGTCTAGATGAACATATATAGGGAGATAGAACAGTACATTGACAGTCTGAAATACAGATAAAGGCTGTGCTCGCTGTATGCCTTTTCTTTCGTCAATGATGTTTGTATTTTATTTGACGCAGATGTTTGTAATTCTATTATTGTAGATGGTAATTGAACGGGATCCTGAATCCGGGCGAGCATTCTGCGTTTATATTGTGACCACTGTTGTTTGCTGAACTAGTGAGAAGTTGATTCTGGATCTGTGGACTTCGCAGCTACTGCAGCCCTTCTTCTGGCGGAACTTTGAGCTGAGTTACTCGGAATGCTGTCAAAAAAAGTTCTATGAATGCTGTCAAGAATTTTTTTTCTTGAACTGGCGGTAAGAGTTTTGCCATTTTATTAAAAATAAGAGAAGGAAATTAAAAGCAGAATATGCGTAGGTGCCCAACTGTACATGAAAATAAGAAAACAAACAAAAAGTAACTTTACAGGAAACAAACCACTAGTTCAAGATACGTTAGAAACTAGAAATGCTGCTAAGATATCAATATCCTTAGTTTGTAAGTCAATTTATAATCCTTGACACGCCTTCAATTTATAGTTTGCGAGTCATTAGTGGATTGATTCATGGTATGGCCCCGGAAGGGAAATACAAACATAGTAGGGCTGGATACAAGTTTGGAATTCATGCTACCGGTAAGAGCATCTCCAAAAGGATGTGAAAAAATTGATGCTAAAACAATGTATTGGGGCCTATGCTAAAAATTTTATTTTCCTAAAAACATATCTCCTACAAGAGAATGCTAATAACTATCTCCCAATATTCCAAAACAGGCCACGTGGCGGATTGCGAGCGAGAAAGAGGAAATCGGAGGGATTGGGAAGATGTACCGAGGTGCCAATATATGCGGCTCGGCCTGCTGTTTTTTGGGCTCCCCAAAAGATTGGGAGGGTGATAGGGTCTCCGTTGGAGTGCTCTTTTTCTTATTTCTCCCTAAAACAATTATTAGGAATACAATTAGCACTCTTTTGGAGTTGCTCTAAGGCCGTAAATAAACCCTCAGAACCTGTCGGAGACCACAACCCGCTTCGATGCTATTGTCATTTTTATTTCACTCATACCCTTAACAGTTCCATCTAATATCTCATCGACCGGCGTAGATCTGAGTGCGCCGGCCCGACATTGGGCCGGTGAAATTTTGGTTCCTAAAAGTTGTTCACTGGAAGTGAGGAGGAATTTTGTTCTCGAAATGTTCCGCAGCAAATGTGTGTCCTCGCAAATCCCAAGCTAGATGGCATTTCGCGTGATCCATCTGCGCTGTGATACACACAAACTGCATGACCCTCGTGTCAGATTGTTCAGCATAGAAGTTAGAACATTATATTTAACAGTTGGAGGTGGAGGCTAGGGCCCAGGAGGGTATATGAATATGAATTTGGTGATCTGTTCACAAAGGAAGATAGTTTCGATGAGATATTAGATGGAACTGTTAAGGGTATGAGTGAAATAGAAATGACAATAGCATCGAAGCGGGTTGTGGTCTCCGACAGGTTCCGAGGGCTTATTTACGGCCTTACCGGTAGCATGAATTCCAAACTTGTGCTTGTGTGCGAATCAAACTTGTGTGTTGTGAATATGTTGTGAATCAGATCAAACTTGTGCTTGTGGTGGAATTGAACTTGTATTTTTGTTGGAGTTGGATTTGGAGCTAGCGGTGGTGAAGTTGAAGCTGACGGCACTGGAGTCGGCCGGAGCAGGAGCTGCTGGTGCCATACCCAGCTCGTGGGGCTTTTATTTTTTTGTTTTTTCGAACACCTTTAGTCCCGGTTGTTAATACCAACGTGATCCCCTGTAGTCCTGATTCGTTCACCAAGGGCCTTTCCCGGTTGGACTCGAGAGACCTAAGGCCTTTATCGGTCGAGACTAAAGCCTCTCACCATACCAGTGGACCCTCACGCACAGATGTTATGGCAAGTCACAAACCGCACACCACGCGCTAACGTGAATGCGTGAGTGAACATTGTGATCTGTACAAATCGCATGTCTAGGATGTCGATTTCTCATTTTAGACGATTCAGGTGTTGGCATGGTGGGCAGTAGTATAAATGTTGTGCTCATTCCATCCTTGTGGTAGCAAATATGTTGGTTGATGGGATATTAGAAGAAACTGATATTGAACACCATATGCTTGCAGATCAGGCTCTCGTCAAAATAGATTAGCGTGCCCTTTGCTCTAATTAACTCCTATACAGGAGCTCCCCACTAGCAATTCTTTGGGAGTTCTCAGGCCTCTGATTGGTCCATGTGACTGGTAACTGCAACCTAGCAAAACGACCTAGCAGTGCTCCTTCCTTCACTTGCGGCGTGCTTTGAATCCCGCCGCCGCCCCCTCGCCTCCCCAGTGCCCACACACCGCCGCGCCACCTTGCCTCCTCCACCCATCGCGCCTTGAAGCACGACGATGCCCCCCTCGCCTATCGCCTCCCCGTTGCTTCCCCTCCCCACCCGGCTTCATAAATTGGCCCCGGGTCTATGCCTCGCCCATAGCACCTCCGCCCCGCCCCGTGTCGTCGTGATCCAAGCCCCGTGACGCTGCGAGCCCATTCCTCCCACTTGACCATGCCCCAGGCCTCGGAATCGATTTCGCGCTTGCAGCCTGCTTGCAAGCTTCCAAGCCGGCGCCTGTTCTTCTCCCGAACCGGAGATTTGGCGAACCCAACAGCAGCCATTAGTCGTCGGCCGGCCGTCGCGAGGGCGTACACGGGCATGCGGCAAGCCATCACGCCGTAAACAGCAGCAGGATTGTGTTGACATCGTCCCCTGCTGGCATCTCGATGAGGGGGGTGGACGCCCTCTGCACCTCCCTGCCCCAGCGTCCGCGTTCATGTCCACTCCGAGACGCCTCCTCGGTGGTCGCTGCATCAGCCTTTAGCAAGATTGCTACTGTATTGGTGGAGGCTGTGAAGGTGTTCGATCAAATGCCAAGCTCGCGTCAGTCTGTCTTCCTACTTCATGTTGTGAGGTCTGCCAAAACCGTCCACTCTCTTGCCCGCATTTGTACATTATGTTAGTTAATAATAAATAACCTTTGTGCTGTTTTTCAGATGGTTTGCACAGAATGTCCGAAGCTCGTCAAGGAACTAATTGAGATGGGTGCCTCATTTGACCATGGTAAAGACCGTGGGCTGCACCTTGCAAGGGAAGGTGGAATTCTCACAACAGAATTATTATGGTAGGCTGCACCTTGCCTCGTTCAGCCATGAAGAACGAAACAGGAGAAATTATGTCAGCTGCTAAGGAATCACTCAAATAAATAATTGTGAGTCTTTTTTGTAAATTACCGCAAGATACATTGTGCGATCTTAATAATTTTTTCGGTTATACTCGGTTCACATACTTGAGTTCAAATAGCTTGGCATTTTGGTCTTAAAAAATTGTGTATACTTAATACACCGGTATTTCAACGTTATATAATAAGCTCATATCCCTACCGTACGGAGATGATATCATACATAATATGCTCATGTCCTTATCGTCAAGAGATGATATCATGGTAAATTTTCCTTAAAATCATTGCATTTACTTAATTCCCGCAGCAACGCGCGGGTGAGGTTCCCCTAGTTCCCCTAAAACACATCACATCATGTTCTCTCAGCTGCAGGTTTGCAAGTCTTCTGTCGATATACTAGGCTGTGAAGTCCTCTTTGACGCCATTGTGACCCAATCAAAACTTACTCTTTCGCTTTTTGTGTCACCCAATCAAAATTTATTCTTTCACTCTTCTTGTAGCTAGGGGAGAGATGTTGTGGCTCCCCATATGCTGCTAGTAGTAATTTGTTATGTTTGTCTTGTTAGTTGTTAGATTTCTTATTGTTGGCACAAATGTACCGCCAATAACAACGCGGAAGGGCTCACTGCAACACCTCTGCGTAGGCACCAGTCAAACCGGTGTGTCACCAGTAAGATCTTTGCACATCGGCCAGACCGGTGAAGGTCACCGGTCAGACCTTTGCTGGGGTGAACCGGCAAAAGATCTTCGAACGTCGCCCGGGCAGGATCCCGGGCGGCGCACGTAGGGTTGCTCTAGGGTCGGCAAGGCCACCTAGAACACCCTCAATTGACGTAGAGATGAAGGAGGAACAACAAGTAGTAGATTGGAAGATTATGGCAAAGAAAAAAGTAAAAAGATAAACAAAAGTGTTTTTGATCGATTGGATCCCTCAATCGGCCGTGACCCTTTATATTTATAGGGTGGGGAGGTCTTGCCCCGAAAAAAATCCTTTTACAAGCCTAAATCTATCAGGACTCTTTGTTTCAATTCGGACAAGGGGGCACCGGTCAAACCGGTGCACTCGACGTGCAGATCTTATATAAGTCATATCTCTCTCATCCAGGGACGGAGGCAGCGAGGGGGGCGGAGGGGGCTCCAGCCCCCCTACTGCCTGCGTAATAAAGGAACTCTTCTTCAGCCTTCTTTGAAATTTTTGCTAAAAATGAGTGTTTAGGGGTAGAAGAAGGTGTTCATACCCTTGCTTGCACAACAATGGAGCCCTCTTTCACTCTCCTCTAAATTTTTTTTGCTATAAATGAAGTTTTTCTAGTGTCTAGAAGTAGAAGAAGGTGTTCAGCCCCCCTACATCTGAATCCTAGATCCGTCACTGCTCTCATCCGAACTTCGATTTGGATGTTCCACATATGAATCTTGATCTACTCGACGAGATCTATCCAATGGTGAAGTCTAATTTGTATTTTATGACCTTTGACCACAGCAGTCTGACCTGTGGGACCCACATGTCTGACCGGACAGACAAGACCTGCCAATTTTGGGTGTGAGCATATGCCCCCTGTTTTCTGGTAAAGCTTGCGTGCTAGAAAACATTCACAAAGATCAAAATTGGCTAAAGACGATGATCAACAACACACCGCCCATATTTCACTTCTAAGGGCGATAATTGCTTTATCAGCCATAAATTTGCTCTCAACTCATGAAACAACTTGTTTCGGTCTCCATGCCTGCTTAGTAGCTTCTGACCTTGTCGGTATCACCGCTGCTTGTTGCTCCATTGATCCTTGCTTTCGCATCTGTTGCAATCTCCTTTTCTGAGTATGAGTTAAGCTTGAGGGACACCACCTCAGCTGTGAGTATTTCAATTCATTGCTATCCTTATGACCTCCTTTAGAGTTAATGGATGCACTTCCGACAAGATTATTGTCAACAACAAACGGTCTTTGCTTTGAACCAGGATTTACATATGGAGGATATTAAATCATATATGAGCGCATATGTAAATTAGCATAGTCTAAAGGTGAATAATAGCAAGGATATGACCAGGACCATGGTGAGGTTGGTCCAGCATATGAATAAGGTGCAGCAATATAATTATCTTGAGATTTGCAAGAACAAGGTATGATTTGATTTTTTGGTGAAAGTTTCAAATTTTTACCTTTACTTGGCTGACTCCCTTGCTTTTGGTTTGCTCCTTTCTTATTGTACTTGGCCAAAAGCTCCTCGAAGGTTGACTTCACCTTTTTCTTGATCTTGGGACATCTCAGGGGGCACCAGTCAGACCGGTCTGGGACACCAATCAGACCGATCGACGTGTTGTCGGTCTTCTTTGTCTTTGAAAGTGCATCTAGGCCACTAAGTGTATTTTGGTGAATTGAATGACAAAACGATTAAAGGACTAATGTATTTGTCTAAGTTCGTGAGTAGGTTTATTTATTTATTTATGAGTAATTATTGAAGTATTTATTTATGAATAAATATTATATGGCTCACATTGGAGAAGACAAATACATGGATGACTCCTTATGCACATTGGTTAATGACAAGCAATAAATGGATTTATATTTTGGGAATATTTTATGAAGATGAAATACATGTCTCCAAAGAAAGTGGTGGCTTGACCAACATAAAAAGGGGATCATACATAGAGAAGTTGATAATTCTCTCAATATTAAAGTGCAAGGCTTCATGTGGAAATTGAAAGAGGACACAAGGATGAGTGTAAACTTAATGGTTCCTAAAAGGAAGCTTGCATATTCGTTGTCAATCAAGAACAAACATAGAAGCAAAGTGGAACTCAAAGTGGATTGGGTAAGTGATGAAGAGATCAACCGAGGTGTCTAGGGTGAGGGACTAAGCAATCTTTGGGGTCTTGGCCTGGCCGCCATTAGTGTTTTGCTAAAGTGACGTTCTAGCATCCGTGGGCTCTCCAAGTATCATATCCAAGCCTTAACCGAGGGAAGCAACACAACACATCAAAATGTTATGATTGACAGTATGGAGTGACTTAAGGATTAAAGTGTTCACTCTCATGCAAAAAGGGAAAATCCTAAGTCACTAGCTCAAGTATGGATTTGCTCAAGACATCGGCTATGTTAAAAGCCCTCATATCGGAATTGCAAAAGTATGGCAAGATTGAAGATCTACAAGCTCAAGTGATTAACCGGTTTTTTATTTATTCTTGAGTTTAGGTACGCCGTACTATCAAGAGGGATGCAACATTAGCTCTAAGACAAAAGATCAAAAGTGCTCATTAGGGGTGTGTTTGGTTACCTGCATACACCGCAACCAGGCTCTACAGATGCAGCTGATGAGTGTTCGGTTCCCTAGTTGGAGGTTGGGGCCTGTCCCATGCAATGCAAGATTCCCTCGTGAGCCAGGCTGAACTCGTACGTCCAAAATGCTCGTTTCTGTGTGTCCAGGCTCGCGCAAGCGCAAATAGCATGCAGCTGATGCATGTCAGTGAGACAAAAGATGCATGTGTGCAACAAACCGAACGAACTCACTGAACAGCCAGACTATATTTCTATGGTAACCGAACACCACCCATGTGCATGCGCTCAGCTTGGTTTTCTACAGCTTGGCTGTCTCGATACAGCCTGGCTCATCTCAGAAGTGAACCAAATGCCCCCTAGTTGACCTAAGTGAGATCTAGCCTTGAGAGAGTTCATGAGTAGTCTAACAAACCTCTAACACATCCTTTGCCACTTCAATTCGTGTGGGAGTGCTTGTGAGAAGAGAGAAGGGTTCTTGGGCTTTCTCTGCTTAGGGCGGTCTAACCGCCCCTAGCAGCCAATGGCTAGTTTTTCAAACTAACCGTTGGGAGGAGGTCTAACCGCCTTGACCAGGCAGTCTAACCGGCCTGGCCAGAATTGTAACGGCTAGTTGTCCTTGTGAGGGGTATAAGTACCCCACGAGCTCCACTTGTTGGGGCTGCTGATTCTAGGGTTGCTGAGGTGCTTCCCTTGTTGTTTTTCATAAGCCAAAGCCGAAGAAACACTCCCCAACTCTCTCTTTGTGAGATTTGCTATTCAAGCCATATCCTAGTGTTGGGTTGAGAGTTTAAGCCTTTGTGAGCTTGTGTGAGCTGAGCAAAAGCATCCCATAGCTTGAGCACTTGTGATTCGCGTCGGAAAGCCTTTGAAACATTTGTTACTCTTGGAGGTTTGCCTCCTAGACAACTAGGCGTCGCTGGCTAGCTCCCAAGGTTGTGGTGAGCAGCGGCAAGTTTGTGAGGGCTGTGATCTTGCCTCTTCGTGGAAAAGATTGCCTTAGTGGAAATGAGGAAAGCGGTTGAAAGAGACCCGACTTGTTGTGGGAGATTTCCCTTACAAGCTCCTCAACGGAGAAGTAGCCGTTCCTTTGTGGGCGGTGAACTTCGGGAAACAAATCCTCGTCTCTCCTTTGTGGTTTGCCTCACTTGCTTTGATCTCTAGCATATTTACTTTGCTTCCGCTCGACCTACTTGGGTGTGCTTGTCTTTGAGTGCAGGGATCATCACCCTGCTTGTGATCATCTACAGGAGCCACTCAAGAACTTAGGTTCTTGCAAGAAGTCAAGAGAAGACTTGAGTTGTTTTGTAGGTTCACTGGGCAGGGCGGTCTAACCGCCCCAGGACCCGATCTAACTGCTCTCTTTGGTTCAGTATGCCAGGGGAGGTCTAACCGCCTGTGCCAGTGAAGCTCAAGTTTCCGGGGAAAAGTTGTATTTGGCCGTCTTGCCTATTCACCCCCCTCTAGGCGGCATCAAGGTCCTTTCAATTGGTATCAGAGCAAGGTGCTCCGGTTCGAGCTTAACCACTCGGAGTTATTCATTGTCGACTACTTGTGAGGTACCATTTGAGCCTCTAGCTTTTGATGGCTCAAACTACTCTTCTTGGTGTTCCAATGTTCTCATTGCACTAAAGGTTTTGGGTCCCACCGCTGAAGGCATTATGGTTGCGAGTATCCTTCCAGAGGATGAGACTTGTGTCTTACCAAAGGAATTGGAAAAGAAGTGACTCAATGACGTTGTTACTAACCTTTTGTGTAGCTGTGTATGTAGTGAACTAAAGCATCTTATTCTGACGAGCAAAGGAATTAGCAAAGATGCTCATCTCATTTGGAAATTGCTATTTGGGATAGCTCACATCAATTGGGATGAAGTTGAGAGTGATGATGATAATGAACCCGTGGAGATGTGCCACACAACCTCTACAACGACCATTGATCATCAAACCTCAACCCTCAAGGAAGAAGGAGATAAGAGAAGTGAAGGGAGAGTCTCTCTAGGGGAAGCGGTTCAACCGCCCCCCCTAGGGCAGTCTAACCGCCCCCAATAGAGAAGCCTCAACCTTCTACGGTGAAGGCGCTTGTCTTATGGCCAAGAAGAAAAGCAAGAAGAAGAGGCAGGCCAAGGGTGCAAAGAGTCAAAAGATCGAAGATTCAATCTCTCCGACAAGAGAACTTGAACTTCTCAAATCCAAACTTGCCTCCTTGGTTTGTAAGTATGAATCATTAATTAACAAATATGATCATGATATCAAATCCTTCTCATATAGAACTAAGGTAGAAGAAGAAGCTAATGATGTGCTAGAAGCTCAACTAGCAAAGCTCACAAGGAACTTGAGTGTTCTCATGAGAAGCTTGTGGACTCATAAGCCTTCACTAGAAATTGCTCATGAGGTTGTTCTTTCATCGGTAAAATTCCTACAACCTGTCCAACCCATTTGCACATGCTCACTTGTCAATAATGAATTTGCTTGTACTAAACCTTGTTGTTCCCAAGTAAGCCAATCTAGCATTGAGCATGTATTTGTAGAATCTTGTGATGACCTCGTTGCCCAAGAAAATGATGAACTCAAGCAAGAGGTTGAAAAGCTTAAAATAGACTTGTATGTGTTGAAGGAAGAGAGCCAAGTGCAACCTCCTCAAGATAACCGTGATAGCATGGTGAAGAAGCTTGAGAAGGGTCCAACCGACACAAGCTCAACTCTTCAACAACACATCAAGATCAACAAGAGCAAGATTCAAGAAAAGGAAAAGGAGCATGCCACTTCACATTGCCCCACCAAGCTCAAGGCTCAAGAAACAATCTCCAAGAAGAGAAGAAGATCAACCAGAAGGAGATTGTGCTATGTATGCAAAGAGAAGGGTCACTCGGTTGTGGATTGCACAGAAGCTAGCAGTGCTGACCAAGGGCGGTCTGACCGCCCCCAGGGCGGTTAGACCGGGTCTGGCCAGCACTATTAAGAACTACCGCAACAAGGGGAAGAAAGCTCACCCTTCAAGCAAGAAGCCTCCATGCTAGCCAAGACAAGACAAGCAAATGGATCCCAAGCCTAGAAGTGCCAAAAGTCGCATTTGCTACGCTTGTCGTAAAAAGGGTCACTTGGGCAAGGATTGCTCGAATGATAACACTCCTCAATCCAACCTTGTCCATTATGATTTTCATAAGCTTAGGAATGATAAGGTGGACACTTGTACTACGAGGATGATTGGTTCACCTCAGGTTAGTACAAGGGCCATATGGGCTCCAAAGCACCTTGTGACTAACCTTGTAGGACCCAACAAGTGTTGGGTACCAAAAAGTGCTTGCTGAGCTTGTAGGTTAATTGAGTTGCATTGAAGTCATGGCAATGAAGAAAGAATTGGTTACTAGACACCCTGCCATGAGAAGGACTAGAAAGTGAACATCACTCAACCAATGCAATCTCGGTAACTAGTACTTAAGTTGTGCCTTGGTCACTCTTAGTTCTTTGTGAACACTCATGAATCACTAGACCTAGGTTTGTGAAGCATGAGGAAGTGACCTTGACACTTTCAATAATTCCATTACCTCATGCCATTCGATGCTCCTAATGTCTCTCTAGAATAGCATTTGTTGTGATAAGCTTTGCAGGGTTTTATTTAGGTACAATAGAGGCTTATCAAGGGACTAGAGCTGAAAGATCACCAAAATGACCAAGGAAGGGCAGGGCGGTCTAACTGCCCCCTAGGGGCGGTCTAACCGCCTCCCCCAGAAATGCTCCCAGTAGGTGCCCGACACCAGTGGCCGGGTGACCTGATGCGCTTCTGGAGATTGGCGGGTGACACGGCACCAGTGCCCGGGTGACCCGACATGGAGCTGTTTTTCGACGTTTTGATGATTCCAAGACAATGGTATTGAGATTCTTGGCATAGTTCAATTAGATAAATCATTTTTATGCCAAGACACACCCTTGAAGCAACCTCCCTCATTCTTAATTGAATTTCGTGCTTTTGAGAAATTCAAAATTCTCTAAGCACTAATTAAGGGGGAGCTTACTTCAAAGGTTGTGTCATTTGTGGGACTAACAATTTCTTCTAGTGAACTTGTAGTCTCATGTGTTTGTGCATCTTAAGCAAGCTTTTGACTTTACCAATAAATCTCAAAGAATCAAGTAAGAGCTAGTCTTTTTCTTAATATTTTTCTTATGCCCAAATTCAAATGGTCTAAAGGCAAAGGTATGCCATCATGAACCTCTTTAAATACCGAATTGCATCTAGGCCATCATACCATGCTAGTGTGCCTTCTTTAGCATGTAATTGTTTCAAGTGAATCTTTTGTGTGCCTCTCTAGATATTTGATTGATATTGTTGCTTTCACTCGTCTTTGTGTCTCGAGGATTGAAGGTATGAGTCAAATATACTTGAAAAGCTATTTATTTGAAGTGGATGCATGCACTCTGTGTCATAGGATAGATTTCTCATAAAAATTCAACTAGCATGTGTAGGAAATGTGCTTATTTTGAAAAATATTTGGTTCTTGGTCTTTGTGACCCTATTGATCCATTTGTGACTATAGTTCTCCCTGTTTGTTTGATGGCTAGTCACAAGCGGTGATATTTTGCTCAAGTCCATAATATCTTTAAATCCATACCTTTCTCTCTCTCTCTCTCTCAAACACTCTTGGAAGAATCAAGAATGTGATTCATTTGGATTATCTTTTTTCTTCTAAGAATTGGTGAAATTTGGATCAAATTCATCTACATATCTTTTATCCAAATGTTCCATGGAAATAAAGGATCAAATTCCCTAATGCTGAAAAAGTGTTTTTCGGAACTACCGACCCTAGGGCGGAACTACCGATAAGCAGATCTCACTGTCTAAAAGTATGGAAATTCTCGGTACTTCCGACCCCACCTCGGTACTACTGATATAGGGTCTCTGGAGGAATTTTTGCGAGAGGCGGTTTAACCGGGAGTGGTGGCGGTCTAACCGCCCCACCAAGATTTTGTCCCTGTCCTTTTATTCCTCTCTCATTGCAAAATCAGGACTCCCAGGGGCCTAAGTGGAAAAGAGGGACCAAATCCAATCCTTTTATCTCGATCAGCTGAGTCAGGGGGCGGTCTAACCGGGTTCCCCACCCGGTTAGACCGGGTACCACGAGACTACTGTTTTAGCCACTACCCGTGACTCAACACCCCCTCAACCCTATCCACTCACTCCCATCTCTCCCCAATGACCAAGAATAGGCCATTTTGACCAGAACTCAAACTCCTTCCTCCTCCTCAAGCTCTCAAACCCTCCCATGGCGATTTGAAGTTTTCTCCACTAGAAATCAAATTCAATCCTTGGAAAGCACTCCCCTAAGGCGGTTGAACTGGTTCCCCACCCGGTTCTTTGGATTTCATCTCAGTTTCATCTCTCCAAAGGTATTCAAATCTTGCTTTTGCCCGATCTATCAACTCCATGAGTAGTTTTGAATATCCTTTGGTAGAACATCTTCTGGCAACCCCTAGAAGACATTCCTAAAGTTTGGTTCTATTTCCTTTAGTACATTGTCTTGAAATCAAAATTAGGGTTAACTGCAGGGGGCGGTCTGACCGCCCCTGCAGGGTGGTCTAACCGCCAACGCATTGTTGGTCCAAGTTTTGGCTTCTGCATGTATTTTACTCTCAATCACTCTAGGGACGTCTTGCGAATAGTAATTTCATATTCATCTATCTTTGTTGCTGAGTTTGGCTGAAAAGAGCCATTGGTTCAAAACTGACAGGGGCAGTCTAACCGGACCTAGGGGCGGTCTAACCGCCCTGGCCAGTTTTGTGCCAATCGCTTTGGATTGCCGAGCCTCGGTGCTCATTCTAGCCAATCTTGTTCCTGGTGTCTCACACACTTCTATTTCACATCTTGTGATCCAGGGACAGCAACAATGCCAAAGGGTGCAGGTACTCAGAAAAGGAAGAAAAGAAGCAGTGGTGATGTCGGAATGTCCTCCGGTCCTAGCGCGCATAATCTGAGGCCAAGAGGACAGCCACCACCACCTGTTTTTATGGGGATGACTTTGAGATGAGTGACAGGGTGAAGAGTAGTGATGATGATGTGGACGATCCTTCTCTCAACTTTGAGCAAAGCTGGCGTAACCGGGGAGTTGCAAGTTGAGGCAATGATAGTGATGTTGACAGTGTTGAGGAAGAGGATGATGAAGAAGAGCAGCAAGGTGATCAGCAGCAGCTTGGTAGGCCATACATCAGAGAGCCTAACTATCCTTCCTAGAGAGGGCCTATTGATTATTATCAGGCAGGAATGACAGACACTATAGTGAACTTGAGAAGAACAAATCCGGCTAATGAGGAGAGGACTGCTACAGATTATAGATTTCGTATTATCTTTGAACAGGACTACTACACCACAACTGTCATCACAGGTAGAAAGGCTAAGATCACTAATGATGCTCAGTATGTGGATTGAGAGTTTATGGAGAGGAGAAATAATCCTATCTTTGATGAGGTGATTCAGGCTTGTGAGGCTAAAGGGATTAAGGTCCTCATGGGGTTCAAGCAACATTGGAACAAAGAGCTCATTGCCCAGTTTTATGCGATAGTGTATTTTGGCTATGTGCCAAAAGAGGATGGGCGAAGTGAAAGAGCCATATTTTGGATGACTGAGGGTGAGAATCACCCCCTCTCTTTCTCCAACTTTCTCACTCTATTCAGGTTGTCTGATGATGGGTTCACTAGGAAGCTCCATGATGAGGGTCCGCTTGAGGCTAAAAGGATGGCTTTTATGTATCCCAGGAATGCAAGGGACAGTTGGGGACATGTGAAAGGCCTATATACATATTATTCGATCCTCAACCATCTGTTCAGGAATACTCTCACGCCTAGGGATGGCAACACCTCAGATATCACCGCTTTTCAGAGGAACTTGATGGTGGCTATGAAACCTGGTGAGCCGGCATTTCATGTTGGTGACTTTTTGTGGCAAGAGATAAAGAACTCTTCAGAAAATCCACAAAGGTTGTGTAGCTATGGTCCCTACATTAGCTACATTATCAAGAAAGTGACACAAAGGGCTTATCCGAATGATACAAAGCATCGCCCTTTGCAACCAAAACACAGTAGGACAGTAAGGGTCCCCTCTCCACAGGATGATCAGCAAGAGGAGCAATAAATTTTTGAAGAAAGGGAGGCGTCGCGCAGTTGGGAGGCGTACCAGCCTAGGGGTGGTTCAACCACCCCCCAAGGGCGGTCTAACCGCCCCTGGCAGGGAGAGAAGAAGCACACCTCTCCTCTTCAGAAATTGATCAGCATCTTCCTTGGTATGTGCAAGACACGGAGAGACATAGAAGTTGCTCTGCAAGAGGAAATGAAGAAGAATAAGAAGATGAGAGATACAATGAAGGCTCTTCACACTCAGGCCGGTTGTCAGCCTCCTAGATCTCCCATCTCACCATCCCCTCTAGAGGTTGAGATAGCCTCTGTGGATGATAGGGTGAATGCCTTCCTCAACCCAGATCTCTACAATCAATATGGGAGCAACATTGGATCAGACACAGGTGCATCTTCCTCCTCGGCTCCTCCTCCACCACCTCCTACTGGTTTCGACTCAATGTTTCAAGATGACACTGTTATCCCACCACCATGGGCTCCTCCTCCATCAAATGATGATTGGGCAGCACATGTCTCACATGAGTTCTTTCACCAGCTTGCCACTTCCTATGGTATGGAAAACTCACTCTTGTCTCCCTGGGTCTCTGGTGCCAAGTCTTCAACGGGCACCGCTGACGGGATAGCACTTCCCTCAGCTTCGGCACCTGTCAACAAAAGGACAACTGGATTAGTCATACCTGGCGGTGAAGGACTGATTCGGTGAACCAGAGAGGGGGGAGTGAATGGGAGCCGATAAAAATTCTTCTCGAAGGAGATGGAAACTCCAACAAGATGAACACAGCTTCCAACACACGTCTCCGACTCACTACCAAGGTTGGTCAAGCCCACGTAGCCACTGGAGTGCCACTGGACCTAGGAACCAACACACCACCTTCCGACCCGAGAAACGCGGTGGAAAAACCAAACCTCGAGCCTACGGACCCACACGGTCGGACCGGTGAGCACCACCGGTCGACCGGTCCCCGCCGGTGAACCGAGCAACTTCCGCTAAGTGGCTCTACACCGGTCGACCGGTGAGACACACGGTCGGACCGATGGCGACACGAAAGCCCCCAAGGCACCAAACAGAGCCAACCGACCACCAAACGGACCCAAACTCGAAACAAGCAACACGGGACAACAACGAACACACCAAGACGTTCACCCGAGCAAAAACCCACAAGGGCTCGCACCGGTCGGACCGGTCAAGAGCACCGGTCGACCGGTGTAGCTCGGGCGACTCGGGATGAACAAAGACCCGCGGGTCAACTCCCCCAAAACCAAATCTCGATCTCTCGAATCGCTCCACGGACTTGAACAAGACTTTGGGGATATTAGGAACACCTCATGAGGAGTCCATAGCCAAGTTTAATCCCACCAAAACTCGTCCAAAAAGGAGGAATCGAAGAAATCCCGCCGAAAGCACTTCCAACCCAAGAACTCAAGAAACCCCAAAATCGAGCACCTTTACTCACGGATTTGGGAGGGGAATCACGGCCCAAAGGACCACGAAGGGTTCCCACAAATTTCCCCCATCAAATCCCCAAGAGAAAGGTCCCGAAAACAACCCAAAGAAATCACCGAGAGAGGGCTCCGAAAATCACCACCAAGAACAACCGGGGAAAACACATCCAAACCTTGAGGAACCACGCCGAATCATCTATACATGAGACAAAGGTTCGTACAAGGTCTAGCAAGCCGCCCGATCATCCATCCCTCTCTACAAGATCTCTCCGTGAAGCTCTCTTGCTAGTCCTAGAGAAAACCTAAGGAAAATAGGTGGAAAATAGGAAAACTAATGAGCTAGGGTTCCAAGAGTTGGCTGCCATCCTCTCACCTCTTGGGTTATATGGAGGCAACCGAATGTCTAAAATGCCCTTCTCTACTAACTAGGTATACAAGCCCCTCAAGGGCGGATTTGGAATTCTTGATGTCTTCACCATCGGACGGATGCCCGGCGACCGCACCTCGCGTAGCCTCGACGCAAGCCATGCGATCCCGACGCGTGTCCTCCGCTTCGAAGATTCGGACCGCGTCGTCGCACACGGTCGAGCCGGTGCTCCTCACCGGCCGAGCCGGTCCCCACCCGGCCGACCGGTCGGACCCACCGGTCGGGACCGGTCCGTGCCGCCGCACCTCCGTCTTCGGTTCTCCGGTCTTGGCTTTGTGGATCAACCAAGGAACCCAATGGTTTTCTGGTGAACCATCGGAAACCCCGCGAACTCGGTGTAGCCTCCGCCAATCTCCACTCATGACTCGGCTCCCACGTAGTCCCGGCTCGACCTTGGTTTTGAGGCTCAACCAAGAAACCGTCCATGACTTCATCTTGCTGTTCATGCCACCATGCGGCCCGCACTTGACCCCGCTAGCCACCGCGTCCCTCGAACGAAGCCTACTTGTCTTCTCCACACCTGGAGGCCTCACCGGCGACGACCTTTTGCGCTTGTTCTTCACCCGCACCAAGGCACCCGGTCAAGCCGCAACCCGCACCCGCAATACTTAGCCAAGAATCAGTCCACACAACGTTGTCAATCACTCATCACACAAGGAAGCGACCATCCACCGGTCCTCGAACCACACATGGTCCTCAATCTCCTCCTTGATGAGTGCATTGACAACACCCACATGAAAGTAACAAGAGAGAAAAGAAAAAGAAAAGAAACGAACAAAAAGAAACTCCAACAAGTGATCGAAATCCAAACAAAGGCAAAGAGCAAAATCACTTGAAGAAGACAAGTCTCGGACCCCTTAGGCAGGGGCAGCGGCTCGACACATCCGAGACAAAGCAAAGCTCAAGCAAAGAGCGCAAACCACCGAATCAAAGCTCGAACAACCTCAAAGAGCTCCCCCTGCACACATGCAAGCTCCCCCTGAACCCATGCACCTCCCCCTGGACAAATGCATGCAAACCAGCTGAAAACAGGGCGGTGCGAAGCAACTTCGACTCACACCGGTCGGACCGGTCATCACCACCGGTCGACCGGTGCCCAACATATGTACAGGACCAGCACTCACACCGGTCGGACCGGTGCTCCTCACCGATCGGACCGGTGTACAACGAGAGCCCGAAAATGGCTCGAAACCACTCGAAAACCTTCTAAATGCGTCCATTAAGCCATTTCAAGCTCAAACTTCTCCCCCTTGTTGGCAATGCATGAATCAAGCCAAAAATGCAAAACTTTCAACCTAGAGCTTCTCAAATATACAAAATTCAACAAAGAATGCTACACATGTCCAAATGAGCAAGTTAGATACTCTACGGCTTCGTATCGATCTCAACTACATGATCACCAAGTTTTACAACCATTGGACGAAGCTAAGATGGATTTTGGCAATTTTGCGAAAAACTTGCCTCTCATGAGCAAAGTCCTAAACATGATCAAAGCATATCAAAATGGCAAAGCCACACAAACTTCATGCTAGGACAGCCATTCTAATCATAAGACCATCACAAACACCCACAAGCACCTCATGTCATGTCAAAGCCACCGAGCCATGTGCCTACTTCTATTTATGAGACTTCTCATTGGTAGGCATCATGCAACGGTTTAGCACCCAAAGCAAATTAAATTCAGCACATATGACATGGGAGCATATTTTCCAAGCATTTTTCATTTCATTTTCAGATTTGTAAATGGTACATGAAATGTCTTTGCGACAAAAAGGAACTTATGCTCCTCCACAAGATAAATCAAGAGGGCTAAACATTCATGATGGCAAATGAGCCTTTGGCCCCATATGATCAATAAACTAGCCATCCAACCACAAATTAAGCATAGCAAGGCCACAAAAACATGTCAAGAGCATGTAAAGGCATTTACACATGAGAGAGCATACATGTGACATTTTTCAAAAGCATAGCTATCAACCATGGATTATTCATCAAGATCATCAAGAGCTAAGCCAAACTAACCGTAGCATACCAAACAAGTTCACAAAGACATATATCTCATTCCATGGTGAACAATGTATATGAGAGAAGCTTTTCCTAACCAATGCATATGATACAAAATGCATGCAATCTAAGATACAAGGATGCCTATACATCATGCAACATATGCCATGCCAAATGCAAGAAATGCACAAAGGAAAGCTATACATATGCTACAAACCGGCTCCTCGAGGTGAGGCAAAACGGGCTCGACACCACCGGCAAAAGAGAGCTCCCACACACCCAACTCAAGAAATCAAACACACACCAAGTTCCCCCCGCAAACGAGTGAAAGTTGCTTGATCTAGGGGTTTGGTGAAAATATCGGCTAGTTGGTCATGTGTGGGTACATGGATCAACGCTATCTTTCCTTTCTTAACGTTGTCTCTCAGGAAATGGTACCTCACTTTTGGTTTTGGAATGGAGCACTGGGTTCTTTGCAACGCTTATGGCACTGGTGCTATCACATTGAAGTGGGACATGGGTATACTCCTCACCAGTCACTCATGGTGTAGGTGATCCAAAGGAGCTGAGAGCAACAACTAGCAGCGGCAACATACTCGGCCTCGGTCGTGGATTGAGCAACACTCGACTGCTTGCGGGAAGACCAAGACACCAATGAAGAACCCAAAACTCGGCAAGTCCCGGAAGTGGACTTCCTATCCAACCGACACCGGCAAAATCCGCGTCCGAAAAGCCATGAGGCGCCAAAGAAGAGGACGCGGAGTACCAAAGGCCGAAGTCGGGAGTGTGACGCAAGTACCACGAAAATTCTCTTCACCGCTTACCGATGCGAAGTCCTCGGAGACGCTTGAAAACGAGCGCACGGACACACCGAGAACTCGGATGTCTGGCCTCGTCGCCGTCAAGTAGAGGAGTGACCCGATCATGCTCCGGTACTCCTTCGGTCCACGTGTTCACCTTCCTCGTCCGCATCGAGAGCCGTAGTCGTACTCATCGGCGTCGTCATAGCCTTGGAGTCCTCCATCTTGAACTTCCGCACAATGTCCTTGGTGTACTTAGCCACGGTGCACAAATGTTCCTTCCTTTGATTGCTTGATTTGTAGCCCGAGGAAGAACTCGCAACTCACCCATCATGCTCATCTCAAACTCCCCGCTCATATCATCGCAAACCTTGCAACTAGAGAGTTAGACGAGTCACCAAAGACAATATCATCCACGTACACACTCGCACAATCGGGATATCTCCGCCCGCCTCGGCAAAAACAAGGTCTCGATCGACCTTTCCCATCTCAAAACCTCTCTCAAACAAGAACCCCCTCAACTTGCCATACCAAGCTCTAGGCGCCGCTTCAACCCATACAACGCCTTCCTCAACTTGTACACCGGTGGGGGTACTTCTCGCTCTCAAACCCGGACGCCGCCTCACATACACTTCTTCCTCCAAGACACCATTCGAAAAGCACTCTTCACATCCATTTGGTGCAACTTGAACCCTTTAGCCACGGAAAAGGCTAGAAGGATCCTAATCGCCTCCAAACGGGCTACGGGAGCAAAGGTCTCCTCGTAGTCGATCCCCTCCTTCTGACTGAACCCCTGAGCAACAAGTCTCGACTTGTTCCTCACAACCTCACCCTTCTCTCCCTCTTTGTTTTTCCACACCCACTTTGTACCAATCGGCTTACACCCTGGGGGAGGGTCAACCAACTCCCACACCTGATTCCTCTCAAAGTTCTCCAACTCCTCATGCATCGAATTCACCCAATTGTGATCAGATAGTGCGTGTCCAATGTCTTTGGGCTCAAAAGAAGCAACAAATGCGGGATGAGCAAAGTGGGAATTGTTTCGAACCCTCGACCGTGTAGTGCGTTCATTCATGTCGCCGATGATCCTCGAAGCCGGGTGATCCACTTGAACTCGCCGGGGAGGTTCTCGCCTCGAATCTACCTCTCCCTAAACATCGCCTTCTCCTCGTTCTTGATTTGTCGTCGTAGGTGTAGCGAGAGGGTCCATCCATCATCGTAGTCGAAGTAGTGGGTACATGTTCAGCCGGGGGCACCGCACCACCATCCTCATCATCACCATGTTCATGCTCCTCCTCCTGAAAGATCTCCTCACCAAGCTCATCATCACCTGCACACTCAAAGACAAGCTGACTACGTGGCTCTGTCTCGTCGAAGGTTACCTCGCAAGTCTCCCCGATTTGGTTAGTTTCAAGATTGAGCACATGATATGCTCTAGAATGAGATGCATAACCAAAGAAAATGCCATCGACAGACCTAGCCTCAAACTTATCCAACTTCCTGCCCTTCTTCAAAATGAAGCACTTGCAACCAAAGACATGGAAGTGACTCACCTTGGGTGTGCGACTATGCATCAACTCATAGCATGTCTTCTTCTTGTGCACTCTGAGGTATATCCTGTTCGACACATAGCACGCGGTATTCACCGCCTCAGCCCAATACCTCCTCGGAGTCCTATGCTCATCAAGCATCGTCCGAGCCATCTCGCACAAGGTCCTGTTCTTCCTTTCCACAACACCATTCTTGGGGAGGCGTATACGGACTCGAAAACTGGTGCTCAAGACCCAAGTCATGGCAAAAGGTTTCAAAACGAGAGTTCCTGAATTCCGAGCCATTATCACTGCGGATAGCTCGTATGGCATCTCCATGCCTCTCGTTCCTCAACCTCAAGACTAGATCTCGAACAAAACCAAACGTCTCCCCCTTAACCTCGAGAAAGAACACCCACGCATACCGAGAATAGTCGTCCACCACAACAAGGACATACCACTTCCCACCCGCATCACACACGAGCCGGGCCAACAAGGTCCATATGGAGCAGCTCGCATGGACGCTCAGTCATCACATCGGTGAGAGGCGGGTGAGAAGAGGCCACCATCTTGGCATGCCTACACGGCGCACAAACCACCTCTTTCTCAAGCCTCAACCGTGGCAATCCTCGGACCAAATTGAGTTTACTCAAGCGAGACAAAAGGTCAAAGCTCAAGTGACCCAACTTCCTATGCCACTTCCACAACTCACTCGAAGAACCAGCCAAGAAACAACGCTCCACACCCGAAGACTCAGAAAAATCAGCACGAAACACCTGACCCTCGGGAACGACCATACAGACAAGGTCCCCTCGAGAGTCCACAATCCGAGAACCACCTGGCCGAAACAACACCTCAAAGCCCTCATCCAACAACTGGGACACAAAGCAAATTGTACCCCAGCGATTGAACAAGAGCAACACGCCTCGAGTGATCTTGTCACTCACTTTTATCTCACCTTCCGAAAGCACACGCCCACACCCATTGTCCCCAAAGGTGATGTACCTCTTCGTCACCACGGGACGAGACTTGAGAACCACCCCCTGTCTCGGTCATATGCCTCGAGCAACCGGAGTCAATCAACCAAATGTTCTTCAAGTCTCCCACCCGAAATTCAAAAAATAAGCACGTGAGCGAACAAACGACTCAAAGACGCGGGGTTAGCACCAAAGGAGGAAAACCAGTGCCGAGCCATTTGCTCGAAAGTGGGGTTAGCACCAACCAAAGCATCTCTCCTACCAAAACTACCTCCACGAACACCACCACGGTAACCACCCTGAGGGAACCACCCCTCTCTGCCTGGAGGAGGACCAAATCCACGCAAGAAAGCCCGTGGAACGTCCTTTCTCTCCAACTCAAAACCACGACTCCTCCAATCCCCGTATTGAGCACGAGGAGGAGAACGCCTAGCAAACTGACCACCTGCACCCTTTCCAGCCCAACCACCAGAACCACGACCTCCAGAAACAACCCTCGCACCTGTACGAGCATGAAACCCAAACAGCTGTCTATCCAGGCCCGCACCCGGGCCCGACCGGTGCTCCACACCGGTCCGACCGTGTGATCCGGACAGAAGACCACCTCCGCAGACCTTCTTCTCTCCCCAAGCACGAACTGTCCTCACACTCACCTTGCCCCTGGGCATCTGCATACGAGGCTCAAGTACACCATCGGAGGGGTGGTACTTGTCTTTGTTAGCCCACTCCTTTGCCATTCTCTCCTCTCGCTTCCTCTTGAAGCAAAACTCCTCCTTATGGCCATCTCTCCCACAATAGCCACAATGGAACCTCACAAGCTTAGGCTTAGGCTTGAGATGCGGCTGCTCACTCGGTTTCTCTCCACTCAAACCCTCCACCGGTTTCTCACCACTTGCCTTCTCACTCTCCTTCCCAAAGAACACTTTCCCCGAAGTGCTCACAAACTTGATAGGCTTTTGTAGGTCATTTGTGGGTGTAGGAAACACGGGTGGAGCTGGGGTTGTGTCTAGTCGGTTCCTTAGATGGTTAGGTTTTGGAGGGAAATCATTTTTATGGTGGGTTTTTGGTGGCTCCGGATATTCTCTCCACTTCCCTCACCAACCTTGTTTGCCCCAAGCCCCTCACCATCTTGCCTCTTAAAGGCCTCGATCATCATCCTCAAGCGAGGCTCATGACCGGACAACCAACCCATCAACTTCCTCAAGTCATCATTCTCATCCTGCAAACGATCAACATAATGTGCAAGCTCCAAATTTTTCAATGCATGCAATTCACAGGTAGAGCAAGATGTAAGCATGGGTTCCTTCAATTTAGCCTCGAGCGAACTAGTGTAGGCATGCATCTCATCAATCTTAGCATGCAAAATAGGGCAAGAAGTGCAAGCACCTAGCAAAGCAGATCTAGACTTAAGCTCCGCCACTTCAATCCTAAGCACATCTAGTTCCTCACACTTGGAGGCATGCTTCTCCTTAAACAAAGCAAGATCAGCAAGGAATATGGAGCAATCAAAGACAATCATTCTCATCGAAACAACGGGGCTAGCCTTAAGCGAATCAATCTCAAGCTTGCTATCAAGCACCCGTGTCTCTAGCTCGCCCACTCTAGTCCTAGCATCCTCGAGTGAAGCCCTAAGCTCTTTCCTCATTTTCTTGGCCTCTCTAAGCATGTCATCATGGTTATCAAGCAAAGAGCCAAGCCTCTCATTCTCCGGCGCAAGAAGGGAAGTTCATCATGCACCTCGTCGTCGGACTCGCAGTCCGAGTTTGTGTTCTCTTCTTGCTGCCGGAGCTCAGCGCCATGGTGCAGAAGCCATCTCTCGCGAAGCAGCTCAGCCCGCTCAGGTTCTTGGACGACTTCTTGTTCTTGCGACGATCTCCCTCATCTTCACTGCTGCTCGAGCTCGAGGTGGAGTACGCGGAACTGGAGTCGACGTCGCTCGCTCCAACCATCGCTCGGGCCTTGCCTCGGCTCTCCTTCTTCCTCGATCGTCGCTCGTCCTTGTACTTGTTCTTGTGCTTGCTCTTGTGGTCACGCCTCGAACGGTACTTGCCATTGTTCATCCTCGGCTTGTGCTTGTAGTCGTCCTTGTTCTCGGCCTTCTCCGGGCGGTCGGCGATGAAGTGTCCCGCTTGCCGCACCGGAAGCAAGTCCTCGTGTTCCTCCTCATGTTCACGCGGTTCTCGTGCAGCCTCTCGAACCGCCTCGTCAACAGCGCCAGCTCGTCCTCTCCAAGGTCATCAAACTCCTCATCTGGCATAGACATCAAAGAGGAAAACGAGAACATCCTGGTGGATGGGTTAGAGTTAGTCTTTCCTTTGGAACCACCAACGAGGGCTAGACTATGGGAATCAGTCGGTCCCTCGAGCTTGGCAGTCATGCCCCTATCCACCTCAGCCGACTTGAGCTTCGAGAACAGCTCGTTCACCGTCAGAGTATCATACCTCTCCGACTCGACTATGGCCTCGAACTTTCCGCCCCATATTGTACGATCCAAAGAGTGTAAGAGCTTGACCGCTCTATCATGATCATCGTACGGGAGCACGTCCACATTGGCCCTCATGTTGTTCACCACCACCGTGAACCCTGCGAAACAAGGCATCGATGGACTCACCGGGGAGATGAGTGAAGTTCTCGTACTCTCTCCGGTGGTCGCATACATCCGTGCTCGAACACGGGCGTTCCCAACATGAGCCTCCTTCAACACCGCCCAAATCCTACAAGCCAAGTGCTCGGTGTGCACCCGATCGAACTCGGCCGACACAAAGCACAAAACAAGTAGTCGACCGCCTTATTGTTGGCGTCGAATGCGTCCCTCGACCCCGGAGCAAGGAAATCCATCGGCTGGACATAGCTCGTGTCCACCGTGACATCCCAAAGAAGCTGACCCTTTCCGCGGAGGAATGCACCCATCCGCTTGCTCCACATCTGGTAGTTCTTGCCATCGAAGTGTGGAGGACCCGAACCCCGTTCGTGGTACGCCGTCCTTGGATCTTAGACTGGTTAGAGTCAACAAAGACCCGAACCGGCTCTGATACCACTTGAAGGACCGATTCAGCGAACCAGAGAGGGGGGAGTGAATGGGAGCCGATAAAAATTCTTCTCGAAGGAGATGGAAACTCCAACAAGATGAACACGGCTTCCAACACACGTCTCGACTCACTACCAAGGTTGGTCAAGCCCACGTAGCCACCGGAGTGCCACTGGACCTAGGAACCAACACACCACCTTCCGACCCGAGAAACGCGGCGGAAAAACCAAACCTCGAGCCTACGGACCCACACCGGTCGGACCGGGTGAGCACCACCGGTCGGACCGGTCCCCCGCCGGTGAAACCGAGCAACTTCCGCTAAGTGGCTCTACACCGGTCCGACCGGTGAGACACACCGGTCGGACCGATGGCGGCGACCGAAAGCCCCCAAGGCACCAAACGGGCCAACCGACCACCAAACGAACCCAAACTCGAAACAAAGCAGCAACACGGGACAACAACGAACACACCAAGACGTTCACCCGAGCAAAAAACCCACAAGGGCTCGCACCGGTCGACCGGGTCAAGAGCACCGGTCAGACCGGTGTAGCCTGGGCAGCTCGGGATGAACAGCACCCGCGGGTCAACTCCCCCAAATCCAAATCTCGATCTCTCGAATCGCTCCATGGACTTGAACAAGACTTTGGGGATATTAGGAACACCTCATGAGGAGTCCATAGCCAAGTTTAATCCCACCAAAACTCGTCCAAAAAGGAGGAATCGAAGAAATCCCGCCGAAAGCACTTCCAACCCAAGAACTCAAGAAACCCCAAAATCGAGCACCTTTACTCACGGATTTGGGAGGGGAATCACGGCCCAAAGGACCACGAAGGGTTCCCACAAATTTCCCCCATCAAATCCCCAAGAGAAAGGTCCCGAAAACAACCCAAAGAAATCACCGAGAGAGGGCTCCGAAAATCACCACCAAGAACAACCGGGAAAACACATCCAAACCTTGAGGAACCACGCCGAATCATCTATACATGAGACAAAGGTTCGTACAAGGTCTAGCAAGCCGCCCGATCATCCATCCCTCTCTACAAGATCTCTCCGTGAAGCTCTCTTGCTAGTCCTAGAGAAAACCTAAGGAAAATAGGTGGAAAATAGGAAAACTAATGAGCTAGGGTTCCAAGAGTTGGCTGCCATCCTCTCACCTCTTGGGTTATATGGAGGCAACCGAATGTCTAAAATGCCCTTCTCTACTAACTAGGGATACAAGCCCCTCAAGGGCGGATTTGGAATTCTTGATGTCTTCACCATCGGACGGATGCCCGGCGACCGCACCCTGCGTAGCCTCGACGCAAGCCATGCGATCCCGACGCGTGTCCTCCGCTTCGAAGATTCCGAACTGCGTCGTCGCACACCGGTCAGACCGGTGCTCCTCACCGGTCAGACCGGTCCCCACCGGTCAGACCGGTCTGGTGCTGCTGCACCTCCGTCTTCGGTTCTCCGGTCTTGGCTTTGTGGATCAACCAAGGAACCCGGTGGTTTTACGGTGAACCATCGGAAACCCCGCGAACTCGGTGTAGCCTCCGCCAATCTCCACTCATGACTCGGCTCCCACGTAGTCCCGGCTCGACCTTGGTTTTGAGGCTCAACCAAGAAACCGTCCATGACTTCATCTTGCTGTTCATGCCACCATGCGGCCCGCACTTGACCCCGCTGGCCACCGCGTCCCTCGAACGAAGCCTACTTGTCTTCTCCACACCTGGAGGCCTCACTGGCGACGACCTTTTGCGCTTGTTCTTCACCTGCACCAGCACTAGTCAAGCCGCAACCTGCACCTGCAATACTTAGCCAAGAATCAGTCCACACAACGTTGTCAATCACTCATCACACAAGGAAGCGACCATCCACCGGTCCTCGAACCACACATGGTCCTCAGGCGGCTACGACTACCCTTCGGGGTCACTTGTACTTGTGCAAAGTACTCATCCTCTACGATGCTGGCTTCAGGCAGTGTAGCCTCCACGGCCGGCGCTCTGGATTCCGCCTGAGGGGTGGGAGTGGACTCCTCAGCCGGCGCGGTTTCCTCTCCAGCCACCGCTGTGGTGGGTTCATCTTCCTCCCAGGTCAAGTCTGTCGATTTCCTGCAGAGTACACAAGCTGGTTGTCAACCCAGTACGACTACCAAATCTAATGTACTACTCGGGAAGGATCAGCACTTACAAGCCCGACCGGACTACCGTCACGGTTGGGGCGCCGAGGATGCTGGCAATGTCGACCAGTCCAGCCTCGGCAGACGCTTCCTCTTGCGCCTCAGTAGCCGCTGCCTCTTCAGCGACAGCAGCGGCCGGTTCTATGCTCCCCTCAACAACTGGGGGCTGGCGCGTCAGTTGCGCCAAGAGCTCCTCCACGGTGGGGGCTGGGCTACGACTACCCCCAGCTGGCTCCCCCACCGTATCCCAGTCGCCTTCATCTCCCTGCTCTACGGGATCGGAAGGCGGAATCTCCTACAAGTAATAGAGTTTCATCGTCAGCACACTACACCGAGACACAAGTACTCGTCTACGCTACTCAAGGAAGCTTACCTCCTGAGATGTGGTTTCCGTGACCTTCAGCTTCTTGGCCACGCGCTTGCGGGCCACGTTACGCGGCCTCCTTGGCGGCACGAGCAAACTAGCCTCCAGGCTAGTTGGTGGATCCTGAACGAGAGGGACATGTGACAATCCAGGGCGGCTGAATCTCGACCGCAGCTGGAAGCGCTCCTGCAGCGTCTCCTCATCGTCTTCCTCCGAAGTGTCTTCCACGACTACGATGTTGCCCTCTTCACTGACTTCGCAGCGCTCCTTGGCCTTCCCATTCCCTTCATCTGGGATCTCGACAAGTCGAGGAGGCGACACCGGCTCGGAAACGAACTTCACTACGTCATCCTGCAAGAAGCATATTGGATGAGTACGACTACTACTACATAATCAGTACCCAACTTCAATACGGCTACTAACCTTATTGGGTGGACGCGCGGCGGAGTACTCGGGCATAGGGCACGGCGTGTACGCCAGCATGTCTTTGAAGATCCTGCCCAGCCTATCAACGATGTCGTCGTCGTCGACTTCACCACCGGGCATCCGCGACGTGTCGTCATCGCCGGTGTACTGGTACCCTAGGGTGTCGCGGGCCATCAGCGGCTGCACCCTTCGCTTCATGAAGCTGAAGGCCACATGTTCGGCCCTCAGCCCGGCTTCTCTCAAAGCCTTAATCTTTGCCAGCAGCTCGGGTAGCTGGATACCCTCCTGCATTGTTGGCTCCGAATTCCACCACGGCCAGTGCTTCGGCTGCTGCCCGCTCGGCTTCGGCAGCTCCGGGTGGTGGTTGGTGATATAGAACCACTTCGACTTCCAATCTTGGTTGGAGTCGATCAGCTTGTACGAGAGGTACTACTCCGCGGCGTCCTCGCGCATCTGGATCCCGGCTCCCCCCACTACTCGGGGATTGTTGGCGCTGGGCTGGGGCTTCACTCGGAAGAATTTTCGGAACAGTACCCAGTGGGGCTTGATCCCCAAGAAAGCTTCGCAGAAGTGCACGAAGACGGAGGTGTGGAAGATACCGTTGGGGTTGAGGTTGACGTACTCGATGCCGTAGTACTCCAGCAGCCCCTTGAAGAAGTCGCTGGCCGGGAGAGACAACCCTCGCTCCGCGAATCGCGTGAACATGGGGATCTCGTCCGGGTTCTTCTCCATGGGGTACGGATCTCCCGCAGCGGCACGCCACATATCGACTTCCTTCTCCCGCAGGAATCCACTGTTGAGAAGCGCCAGCAAATCTTCGGTCTTGGCCTTGGATTTCTTCCACTCCTGATTTGGATCTGGTTGTGGCGGAGACACCGGCGGTGATGTCCCCGCGGCGGATCCGGTGGCTTCCTCGCGAGACCTATTCTTCCCACCGGCGGTCTTCAAGGTCTTCGATGGCGAGGGCTTCATTCTCCAAGTGCACGGTGTCTTCACTCGCATTCGCTCATGGGCTACGGCGGTGGTCTCCGGCGGCGGCGCGCTTGGATCTACACACCTGTTGACAGATAAAACTCGTATCCACCTACGATCCGCAAGCGTACGGACCTACACCTTTTTCACCACGGGATTCCCAAGGTTCTTGTCAATCCTCGGAGCAAGGGGATTACTAGCGCTTAACCAAGTACTAATCTAGTTGACTAAGGAAACCTTTAAAGAGAGTATTAATCTAAAAGTAAAGACAATCTAACCTAAGTTAATCTAAGTTAAGTTGATCAAACAAATCTAGGGTTAAACTAGATGATAAAGGGTGAACACAAGAAAGTGAGCAAGAAAGATAAGCGTTCCCTCCCTAGGATCTAGGATAACATGGTATGCATCTACTACACGAAAGCGGTAAACCAATCTACCGGGGGTTGTGACCACAGTTTCGCCCTTTCCCTCCTCTCGTACTGTCACTACGCGAAGGTATTCGTGACTAGACCTATGATGGACACGGTATGTTGATGGAATCTATGGGAGTAGCGGATATCATACGCCCGAAAAACACGGTGGCCTACCTTAATCATCAAAGCATCATCAACATGAAAACAATAGATTGAAACCACGAATCAAGTAGCGATCACATAGCATGTATCCATCTAATCCTAGGGATGAACGGAGACATTACCCCATCATCTTACACGGATTGAAGCACATAGGGGTGATGGAGACTCCGGAGAACGTCGTCGATGAAGATGATGGCGATGGAGCTTCGGAACACCCCTAGGCCAGTGGCTTGGAGTCCTCCTCTTGCTTCCTTCTCTCCGCCGGCGTTGATCCTTGCGACGAGCTCATCTAACTCTCCCCCTCATCTTGCGGCGGCGGTTTTCTGGTGATTGGCGTCTGTAGGATGATTTGTTCGATGGGTCGGTCGACGGCGGCGGAGGGAATAAATAGATGAACACCTAGGGCAAAGGGGGGACCGAACCGACCCCGAGTGGGGCCGGGCCGGTCGGCCCGGGCCCATTTCGGCCCCGGTTTCCTCCCCGGTTGCTTCTCGCGTGATCCCTTATTCATGTGCACTTGCATGTGGGCCTTTGACGTCTTTTCCTTCACGGTTAAGGCTTGAATCCTTACTATGCAAGCTTCGCTGTTTTCTGGTTGAGTCCCTGAAGACTTGCATGTTGACGCTTCGGTCCTCGGGTCATTTGGAGTCATGTTCATCGCGTGTCTTGACTCTTGTCGGGCTTCATGATCTTCTTCCAAAGTGCTTGGTGAACTCATCCCGAAAGTCTCCTCATTAGCGTAGATTTCCTGCGTAAACAACAAACTCCAAAATCGACATGCAAGTGTGAACTTGTTATATCATTAGAATGCCTAGTGGCGGGTTAGTTGCAAATCATAATCGAAACCAATGTATAACAAGTACTCTAGGTTGACGGAAATTCACCGTCAACATCTCCCCCATGCTTAAACCTTGCTCGTCCTCGAGTAAGTGGTCCTCGCTTAAAAGGGAAATCAGCGTTGCCTTCCAATGTTATCCCTGCACTTAGTCATTCGTGACGAGACAAATTGCTCTCTCTTAAGAATTTATTTTTAAAGTTCAAGTTGTGACCGGCTTCTTTTTCATTATGGAAGATAGACTAACAATAAAGAACAAGCCACATTTAACACGATGCTCTTAAACTTAAGTGAACTTCAAACCATTACCTTGTCACATGGAAGATTTTCAAAAAGATGCATATCCAACATAAGTGAAAATCTCTTGCAAGAGCTCATGGAACACTCATCTCATCAAGTCACTCAAGCCTATACTAGATTATTTTCAACCTACTCTACTCATATGTGATAGTGGAAGGCTTATGTGGAGCTTGGAAGGTTAAAAACAATCCTAGCAAAACATACATCCGAAATATTGTCAAATTAAGAGAGAGGTCTATTGGAATTACCGAGACTCGTCAAAAAGGCCATGGAAAATAAATGTTGGAAAGAGAGAAGGATGAAACACACACATTTAGATAAGTGGACATGTGCAAGTGGCAAATGGATGATCCCGAGGCACGAGTGAAGTCCTCGTTATCGCATTGCACATGGTTGGAAGATTTGAGTATGGATGTGTCATCAAGTCACTTGAGAACTTATGAAGCAAAAAGAACCGAGGAGCATCTTTATTTTTTCTTTATTTTATTTCCTTCTCATTTTTCTCTCTTTCTTTTTTTTTTTCACTTTATTCTTCCTATTTTTCTTACTTTTCTTTTCTTCTTATCATATTTTTTTTCTCATTTTTCATTTTTTTCTTTTTTTTTCTTTTGCTCCTCAAAACTTTTTGCAACATAATACTTACATAGCATTTGTGTCAGAATGACTCCTCCCCCATGCTTGAACGATGCTCGTCCTCGAGCATAAAGGAGAGGGGAAATGACTGCTAAAGTAAGTATAAATTCCATAATATTGCAGAATATTTGAATCTCCATCGAGAATTTTACTCCATACTCAAATTGGGTTGTGGACAAGGAGGTGATCACAACAAGATATTTTTGGTTTAGGGTGGATGCCCAGCGAAGTTTGTGAAATTTTCGATGTGAAAACCCACAATGCATGGACAAAAAGGCTAGCATGAAAAAGTTACACAAAGGAATGACCAGCTTCTTAGTCTCGAACCATAGAAATCAATCCTAATCCAACTCATCAAAACATATGTTTGCAATCTACGGGTTTTGTTATCATAAAACATAAATGTATATGGCTTTGGTAGGTAGAACTTTGCAAGAGCATCACAAATATGTAGATAGCATAAAAGTTAAGTTTTCATAAAAACAACAAGTTATCCGGCTATCCATAAACTTAAATCAAAGAGCAAAGATATGTATGTGGGTCTAGAGCATAGTCATTTCACCTCCACAAATAAAAGAGCCAGTATTTAAATTAATTTCAGATCATATTATAGAGAGCAATTAGCCAAGACATGTATAACTTCATGTAGGTAAAACAAAGCGGCAACTTTCATCATCTTTCCATAAGCATAGGCAATATAAAACATCGAGGTGAACACATGGTCATGCTTATATATTGAAAGTAAAAAGAAACCTAGGTTGTCCTCCTAGCAGCCATGTTATTGTTTGAAGAGAAAAACAAAAGGTTGCACCTAGTTGAGGTTGAAGGCATACTTACAAGCATTTGTGTTTGGAAAAGAGAAGGTCCATGGAGATGTTACCATCCTTTGTAATTTTTCGTTGCCTTCTTCCGACATCTCCATGTATCGATGTGGCTTTTGCTTTTGTCTTGATTTATCAACACTCCTAGACTTCTGAATTTAATCTTGTATGCCTAATGGAGTCATTGGTCGCCCTTCTCTTCAATGTTGTCATCACCATCTCCTCTTTCTTGTTCTCATCATCTCCTTGCTGTCTCTTTTTCATGGATTTTCCCCTCTGTCCATAACAGAACATATATCGAAATATAGCTCTATTAAAAAGTTTATGAAATTACCTTTCCAACGTGTGGTCATTCATCGAAAACGGAGTTCAAACAAGGGAGCTATGTCCGTTTTACTTCAGCGTTGTGTGCTGTCCAAAACTGATTTCAGGACGTGTTGCACTCGGTGATTCGGGCATAACCGCTTGTAGGAACCTCCGATTGTCTTGATTCTTGATTTGTTGGAATCATAACTTCATGGGGATTCTAAATATCCAAATATTCAGCGTTTTCCCTTCGAGACCATGCAGAATTTTGATGAGATCGGTGGCTTCTTGCGCATTGATCCGGAGATGTTAATGATCTTGATCATTCTGTCTTCTAGAGTGTCATGTTGCACTTCCGTGTTGAAGATTCAGGGTCTCCCCCATGCTTAGCATTTTGCTAGTCATGGAAGAAGAAGACAAAGCACTTCTTAGCCATCCTTCAATTTCCTTGTAGTGAGTCTTTATCTTGCCTGCAAGACGTTTTAAACGCACATTCTACCCCAAGGTGACGGTTGGGAGTAGATAGAATTGCCAATAATCCAACAATGTCTCCTAAGATTCCTAACTTGTGGCATAATTAGTTTAATGAGGAATAAAAACCTAATGAGTGTACGTGGTGCAAGGTGTGTATGCACATGATAGGAAAGCATATAAACAAAGACAATTTTTTTCACTTGTTCTAAACACCATGTTTACAACTAGGTTGCCGAATTTCTCCATAGCTATAAAGGTTTATTTATCAAGGGTTAAAACACCATGTCTATCCCTAAATCAATAACTCTTATAGCACAAGAAAAATTAAGCGCATTGCAAAGCTTATAAACTAACCAAAGCAACATGAAAACATATGAAAAGCTAGCTAGGTCTATCGAACTTAATGATGATGGTCCGCAATCATGTTTAAACACCACGTTTACACAAGATCACAAAAGGAAAATACCCATGGGGCCCTATGAAGCATTGACATGGAAACTGAAGCATACATCATTAAGTATATAAAACAACCAAGCCAACTATGTGCAAAACATGTATACACAAAGAAACATCACGAGGACAACAAAATGCAATGCATGCAAATAAATAAATATGAGCATGAGCATGATGGTGGTTCTAAAAAGGAAATCTAAACTTAGATTAATAACCACAAGTTGATCATCATAATATGGTGCCATTTTTTATTCTCTCTAAGAAAGTAGTAAAAATATAAAGAAACGGGTTGCCTCCCGAAAAGCGCTTCATTTAAAGTCATAGAGCTCGACTTTCTCACATACTTTCTTTTCGTTGCATAGCCATGACCCTTCATGCAAGAAGAAAAGGTACCAATGCAGCTTTAATTTACTACCCATGTTGTGCTTGATCACTTATAGAAGACTTGCCCAAACCATCCTTTTGTTTCATCGTTATCTCCTTCTTTATCATCCTTCGGTGCTGCCTTCACTCCATGAATTTTTTCTTAATTTCCAGAACAGAAAGTATACTCAAGATCTACTCCATTGCACAGTGCACAAAATTTCCTTTCCAACGAGTCTTCATTTGCTCAAATCGGACTCAGGACAAGAGAGTTACGTCCGTTTTACTTCGGCGATGAAATCTGTCCTGAAATTTCAGAACGCGCAACGCTCAATGTTTTCTCCATAACTCCTTGCACGGGTCTTCAAACTTGTTGGTTCTTGATGCGTTGGAATGGTAATTTGATGGAGCTTCTGAATATCTCATTTTCTACATTTGTACACCTCTGAACAAGCTCTCAAATTGATGAAGACAGCAGCATCCATCGCGGGATTCGGAGAGGTTGATGATTTATCTTGCAACTCTTTTAGGCATGACTTCTTTTTTCATTATTCAAGCCTTGTCTACATGGTTAGTGAAAATCGGGCCTTTCCCGACATATGATTCTTTAAGGTCATTAGCTTGACCAAGCGCAAAGCATGATCGAGATTTACAAAACTTATTGTAAACATACGTGTCCATAATTAACACCACATGTGAATTGTAGCAACAAGTCAAGGTGTAAATAAAAGAAGCATATGTTTCATGCATAGCACTTAGCTCATCATTAGGCAAATGTTGTTTAGGTGTGAGATTAATTGGATCAAAAATAAATGTTTCCTCTTTTTCATTCTCAAGAAAATCTAGCCTATCAACATGATCACTATTGGAACAAGGCATAGACATTAAACTATCATTCATACTATTGGTTGAGCATGAGTATTTGAATTTATCAACATCAATACCAATAATTTGAGATTTCAGCGCGTACCTTGGACTTAGAGCCTTTTCAACAAGAGTGATATTTGGTTCATCAAGCGGTGTTGAAGGCGAATCGATCTCAACAAGTGTAGTTGCCTCTTCATCACCATCTTGCAATTTCTTCAACTCATCATGTGGAACATGTAATCCTTCAACTATGTACGCATTCATCTCTTCTTTGAAGTCTTCTTTATCAACCAGATCTTCATCTTCAAAGACTTGTATGTTGCTTTCTTTATCTCCCGTGTACCACATGTCATCAAGATCGCTCATTTTTGGTTCACTCTTTCCTTCATCCTTGAGTACTTCCATGTCTTGATTTGCTAATGTGTAGGATTCAATAGCACACAAGATATCATCTAGCTTGAGTCCTATCTCCTCCAATTTATCCTTTGAGTCACTAGGCTCATCACGGTTGTACTCTTCTCTTCCTTCATCATAAATCTTTGAGTTGTCAAACCGGTCGATCCATCCTTCATCTCCTTCTTCTCATTCTTCTTCAAACATCTTTTGGATCGACTGTCCACTCATCTCTTGATCAAATATATCTTCAACTAGTTTGGCAACGTGTCGGCGTTCCTCCTTCCTTCGGTAGTTAATTAGTGGGGCGAAATCAACTTGAACCCAACCGGATTGAATGAACTCCGCCAATGGTCTAGCATTCCACATACTTTGGCCTACATTCATGTTAGTTTCAACATTTTTAACATCCGAAATGACTTCTCTTACCTTGGGAAGTGGATCTTCAATTTCTTGAATGGTCGGTTCATCTTCCTTGACCTCCGGTTCATCTTTTTCAGAAATTTCAGCAAGCACCTTGGGCTTGCTTTTGTCATTTTGCTCCTCTCGACAACATCTTTGCCAATCTCGTATTGTTCTTTGTCCATTGCTTATCCTTTGTAAGATTTGTGCGGCTTCACTAATTGTCTTATCCATTATATCACCGCCTGCACACATGCTTACAAAACGAGATGAGTTAGGGGTTAGTGAAAAATAAAAGGTATGCAACATCAAGTCACCGGAAAATCCCAAGTTCGGGCCTCGCTCAAGTAGTTCATTAAAACGGTCCCATGCTTCATCAATTCCTTCATCCTCTCCTTGCTTGAAAGTGAGCACTTGCCTCCTTAAGTCTTGGACCTTGCTTATGGGAAAGAACATCAACAGAAATTTCTTCACTAGCTCATTCCAATTTCCTTTTGCTTCAACGGACGCAAGTGTGTACCATCTTCACGCTTCATCTTCGAGAGAGAATGGAAAAAGATTCCACTTGAACCAAGCGGCCGGAACTCCTTTTTGTTGCACCGTGTTGCATAACATCGTGAATTCCTTAATGTGTCTATATGGGTTGTCATCCTCCAATCCTCTAAATGGTTTTGTCGCCACTAACTTGATGATTCCGGGCTTCACATCATTGTGGGTTGTAGCAAACGTCAAATCTAATTTTTGCATCTCAATGTCTTCCATTGACGGCATTGCTAGCTCCCTTAGCGACATCTCTTCGTCTTCCAATGGTGAGGTGAACAAATCCATCTAGGCACAAGAAAAGTAGAAAGAAAAACAAAAAAGATTTTTTTCTTTTTTCTAGAAAATAAGGGTTAGGTGTTAGTAATCAACAAAATTAATACTAGATTAAACGTAGCAAACTGGCTTGCTCCCCGGCAACGGCGCCAGAAAAAGGGGCTTGTTGACGGATAAAACTCGTATCCACCTACGATCCACAAGCGTACGGACCTACACCTTTTTCACCACGGGATTCCCAAGGTTCTTGTCAATCCGCGGAGCAAGGGGATTACTAGCGCTTAACCAAGTACTAATCTAGTTGACTAAGGAAACCTTTAAAGAGAGTATTAATCTAAAAGTAAAGACAATCTAACCTAAGTTAATCTAAGTTAAGTTGATCAAACAAATCTAGGGTTAAACTAGATGATAAAGGGTGAACACAAGAAAGTGAGCAAGAAAGATAAGCATTCCCTCCCTAGGATCTAGGATAACATGGTATGCATCTACTACACGAAAGCGGTAAACCAATCTACCGGGGGTTGTGACCACGGTTTCGCCCTTTCCCTCCTCTCGCATCGTCACTACGCAAAGGTATTCGTGACTAGACCTATGATGGACACGGTATGTTGATGGAATCTATGGGAGTAGCGGATATCATACGCCCGAAAAACACGGTGGCCTACCTTAATCATCAAAGCATCATCAACATGAAAACAATAGATTGAAACCACGAATCAAGTAGCGATCACATAGCATGTATCCATCTAATCCTAGGGATGAACGGAGACATTACCCCATCATCTTACACGGATTGAAGCACATAGGGGTGATGGAGACTCCGGAGAACGTCGTCGATGAAGATGACGGTGATGGAGCTTCGGAACACCCCTAGGCCAACGGCTTGGAGTCCTCCTCTTGCTTCCTTCTCTCCGCCGGCGTTGATCCTTGCGACGAGCTCATCTAACTCTCCCCCTCATCTTGCGGCGGCGGTTTTCTGGTGATTGGCGTACGCAGGATGATTTGTTCGATGGGTCGGTCGACGGCGGCGAGAGGGAATAAATAGATGAACACCTAGGGCAAAGGGGGGACCGAACCGACCCCGAGTGGGCCGGGGCCGGCCGGCCCGGAGCCGGCCGGCCCGAGCCCATTTCGGCCCGGTTCGGCCCGGTTTCCTCCCCCGGTTGCTTCTCGCGTGATCCCTTATTCATGTGCACTTGCTCGTGGGCCTTTGACGTCGTTTCCTTCACGGTTAAGGCTTGAATCCTTGCTATGCAAGCTTCGCTGTTTTCTAGTTGAGTCCCTGAAGACTTGCACGTTGACACTTCGGTCCTCGGGTCATTTGGAGTCATGTTCATCGCGTGTCTTGACTCTTGTCGGGCTTCATGATCTTCTTCCAAAGTGCTTGGTGAACTCATCCCGAAAGTCTCCTCATTAGCGTAGATTTCCTGCGTAAACAACAAACTCCAAAATCGACATGCAAGTGTGAACTTGTTATATCATTAGAATGCCTAGTGGCGGGTTAGTTGCAAATCATAATCGAAACCAATGTATAACAAGTACTCTAGGTTGACGGAAATTCACCGTCAACAACTCCCCTCAAAGGCAGCGCGCACTGGCGGTGATTTCTGGCACGATCTGCTAGGAATGGCTGCAAATGCGTGGGGTAAAAAACCCTAAGGGTTTCGGCTTCTATTTATAAGTCAACAGTGGCTCCTCCAACGGCCAGATGGATCAGTTTCCAAACAGCTGACTCAGCGGCGGTGCCTGACTCTTCAACTTCTACTAGTCGACGCGCCTCGTCTCGGGGGCTCGGCTACTTCTACTCAACTTCCTGGGTAGCGACAAGATTCAAGAGCAACTCAGGACACATTCTACAAGATGACCCTTCAATTCGAGAGGAAGTACTCGACTCAAGGCTCGGGGGCTCCGTGCCACGTGTCCTTCGGTTTTTTCTTCGGATTTTGCGGGATATTCTTGCCAAAACTTCAGATGGACCCTTAGCCAGAGTCTACAACTCAACCTAAGGCTCGGGGGCTACTCCATATGGAGTGCGATTTTGCAATCGCACTTCCATATCAGTTTCGGCTTCAAGACAACACGGGCATTGTTGAAGACCTTCAAGAGCAGCACTCGAGGACGCTTGGGACTACTCGAGAAGACTTCAGGATTGCTCAAACATCAGCTGGAGTACATTCCAGCCTCGGGATGCTTCAACTATTCTTGAGGACTTTTGACTTGTAGCACTCAGGGACGCTTGAGGACTACTCGTTAAGTCCGTCAAGACTACTCGAAGCTATCCTTCTCGACTACAAAGTACTCGGGGGCTTGTCGTATGGACCTTCCTGGGCCCACTACCTCGATGGGTACCAGGACCGACTACTCGGTGGGCCCCTGGGACTACCCGACTTGCGCTGCACAGCACCTGCTGGCGTGAAGCACAAGGACTACGGAGGAGAAGTACTCGGATAGGAAGTTGTACATGTCTTGCACTGTATAGAGGACTCCTAGACGTACTCGACTAGTACTCTCTCCCTGAACCGACTTGTAACCCTGCCTCCCGGACTATATAAGGCGAGGCAGGGACCCCTCTCTAGCTATCTCATCACATCTCGCTCATACGCACCAGATTGCATCATCTTGTAATCGCACCCAATCAATCCAGAGCCACGCATCATACAGGACGTACGGTATTACGCACCTCGCGGCCCGAACCTGTCTAAATTGTGTGCCACGTGTCTCTTCCTTCGAGTTACCGATCTCGGTGAGGCCACATTCATCTACTTCGGGTACTCCCCTTAGTAGGTTGTCGGTCTAAAACACCGACACCGATAATTAGCTCCGAGCTAGATCTTAGCCTACCGCATGACTCATGATCCAACAGGGAAACCTTCTTGAACCAAGCTTAAATCCACCGCATGATACTAAGCATGGTAACAAGACTGCTTGCATCACGATCTAAATCCACCACATGATACTAGACATGATACAAGGTTGCCCGTACTTACGGAGGTCGACGGATCGATGGCTCCTCTCGAAGAACTCGACGACACGACTAGAAGGACTCGAAAGTTGGCACGGGGCCGGTTTGTTGTGAAATTGTTCGATCCCTATTACAAACACTAAGGGTTTATATTTATACCCTGGTTCTAACATGACTCCTAGTCGACCACGATTACAATATTTATTACCTAAAATTAACACCATGGCGTCATGTCCGTCTCGTATCCATCATCAACTTGTCTCCTTCTTTGCATTCAATCCACGTCGTCACACACTCCCGAATGCTTCCGCTTTCATCCGTGGAACAACTCTCCTGTCGAATGACGATGTACTCCCGACCACAGACGCCTCTACCGAATGCTTTGAGGAAAACCTCCTGCCGAATGGTGTTCTTCTGCCAAATTCGGCTCACATGTCAGTCTCTTCCCTGTACCAATTTTTGGTGTTAACATATGCCCCTTCTATTACGGGATAAAAGGTGATTTTATTCCGGAATTGACCATAAATACTCAACGTCCCCAGGCCAAATCTGTTCAACACCCGTTCTTTCCTCCTTTAAACCGTTGGAGCCTTCATCTAGATCCAAACCCTAGCTCATCAATTTTTCAAGCTTAAATCTTCAAATGGCGAACCAAGACCAATCTCTCCAGGTAAATCTTATTCTCCTCAAGCACATTCGGTATTACATTTCTCGAATCCCACCTCAAATTTCTCCTTTCACCCTATTTTGTTCTTGATAGGATCTAGCCACCAAAATCTTGATTCCGTCGAGGAACAAGCAGTATCTTATTTCCTCGGGCCCGTAGGAGTTTTCGATCCCTCTGAGTTTATTGCAGCCGAATCCCAGAGGATTCCTTTCAAGATATCACTGACGAAGCCTCACGAGTGGCAGGATACTTTGAAGAACTGGCCTCTGCCCCCAATTGTAGGCTGGAGGATTGGTACAAGAGGGTACTTGATGACAAAAGCCCCAAAACAAAAAATTGGGACAAACTTCGTATTTCTCATTGCTTAGAATTGTCCCTAGCTGAAACACCCAAAAATGAGAGCCTTTTGATTGCAGCCTCCCACTTTTGGTCTAACGGCGCAAATGCCTTCCTTTTCGGCCATGGGACAATGTCTCCCACCTTGGCCGATGTTTACATGATAATCGGCCTGAAAGTCACAGGAACTGTGTATCTGTATAAGTACAAGGGCTCTTCCAAGCAAACAGGAGTCAAGACAGGAGTTGGATACAAGAGATATATCCAAAAACCATATCTCCGATGGCCCTCTGACTGATGTTGAATACAGAGCTTTCCTGAATATGTGGTTATGCAGATTTATCTTTTGTGGCAGAGCTAATGAGCCAACCCTGAACCATATTGTGATGGCTGAAGACCTGGCTGCTAGTACACCTATTCCCCTTGGGAAGTACCTTCTAGGAAGTGTCTACCATATGCTTCATCAAGCCACCTATCTGATGCACACCAGCAAAAAGATCCCTTGTGTCAATGGTCCTTGGTGGTTTGTTCAGATGTGGCTGCAATTATACATGCACCAGATTGTTGCTATTAACCTCAACAATCGGCATTTCCCTTCAACCAACTACAAGGAAGGAGAAACTGAGAGCACCAAAGGCTGCCAAACCTATGGAGAAGCTGCTTCCACTGTGTCTATCAACAAAGACATTGGCCAACTATTTGAGCTCTTCTTCAGAGGTTTTTCCAATCCTCTTTGGTTCCCATATCTGAACAATGACAACCTCATTCTTCCTTGTGAATTTAGTTTTGAAACTGGATGTGATGATATACATTCCATAGCAATCTTCAATGCTTTCATCCATCCCTGTATTCTACCAGCAGAATTCTGTAGAGGAAGGCTGATTCAGAGTACCTTTGAGTACTACTAGACAAACATGATGGCCAGGCAATTAGGATGTGGCCAAGTGCCCTCAAAGTTATTTCTCCATGAATTTCTCAAGCCCAGAGAGGATATCAAGGAATCCATGGAAGCAAGAAGGATTTTTGAGTATAAATGCAGCACGACTATTTATACACCCAAGCCCTTTGTGCAAATAATATTTGCTCATCCTTCTTTCATTCTTTGGTGGCAAGAACTTCATGATCACATTTTTAACATGCCAGTACACCCTCTCTGTCTTGAATTAATGCCTGACTTCTAACTAACTTCAGAGGTAATATGTTCATCTCCCTTTCTTACATCTGTTTTTAATCATACCCCCCTCACTAATCATGATTCTGTCATTTTGCAGGATACAGTACCTGCCCACTTGCCAGGACAATCCTTTATGAGATTGAAGGCTCAATCTCTGCTTTGGGATGTTTTTTTGACAAAGGAACTTTATCCTTGCTTTTATTGAAAGCTTATGGTTCACACAGTTCACACCATCACACTAGGGGACTGCTGGGGATACCAGCTTACAAGAAAGCACAAAAGGTAAGCTAACAACTGCAAATTATGGATACAACTCAAAGGGGAGAAAGGGCTAGCAGCAGCTCGGAGCTGCAGCCACCAGCAAACAGACTAGAGTCGAAACTTCACAGCTCAGCATCCCTTGGCGATTGTTTCAGCAGCTCCTGAAAATGCGCAAGCCAACCTTTGATCTGCAATGCTTTGGCGTCCACCCCGGCTTGTTCGCTGCCTTTTAGCAAGACGCGCCATCTCTGCAAATACGACAGAATTTTGTACAGAACGTCAGATGGCGAGTTTGGGCACACCCCTTCAATTGCGAATTTGTTTCTGGTGATCCATAGGATCCAAAGAAAAACCCCCATAGCAAAGAGTTTTGGTTTGTAATTATCGCAACCCAAAGGTACCCAACCCTCGAGATAATTTTGAAGACTTGTAGGGACCCTGTCCCAACCCAAGGCTTCTTTGAAGCAAATCCAAATGAATTTAGCAACTGAGCATGAGAAGAAAATATGATCCATGCTCTCTGTCACAGCGCAAATAGAACATTTTCCATCCCCTTTCCAGTTCCGTTTTTTAAGCTCCTCCCCTGCCTGCAGCTTGTCATGGAAAACTTGCCACATGAATACCTTTAGTTTCATAGGGAGTTTGGTTTTCCAGAGTATACACATATGAGTGTTTATAACCCCCCGGTGAGCCAAGAATCTATACATGGGTTTGGTTGTGTAGTGTCTTTTTTTCTCCAGACACCAGTAGCTTTCATCAAGACCAACCTGTAATCTAACTCCCCCTAGTTTTTCTATCAGACTCTCCCACTGGTATACCTCCACCGGGCCAAAAGGTCGTCTGAACTTAATAATCCATTCTCCCTATTCAAAGCACTCATTTACTAGGATGTTCCTTTTAGTACAGATCTTATAGAGTTCAGGAAAATATAACTTCAGAGGGACCTGCTCCAACCAGACGTCCTCCCAAAATCGTGTCTGACCTCCACTTTTCACGCAATTGATTATCCCCCATTTTAGTTTCCATCAGACAGTCTGCACCCCGGTCCAGAACTGGGAGTTTTTGTTCGAGTTGCTTAGGATAAAAGGCTTGTTTGGGAAATATTTGGCTTTGAGCAGCTGTCCACATATGTCATCGCCTTTCAAATTTTGTAGTCTCCATGCCCATTTCAAGATCAGGGCTTCATTTAACATTCTAGTGTTGATGACTCCCAACCCCCCAAAGTCCTTAGGTAAGCAGACATTCTCCCACTTGACCATGTGGTATTTAAATTTATCTACATCTCCCCCTCTCCAGAAGAACCTGCCTCTCACAGAGTCCATTTGTGCGTGGATGCCTTCATGCAGCAGGAACATGCTCATAGTGTATATGGGTATGCTACTTAGAGAGGTGTTGGTTAGGATCAGCCGTGTCACACCCAATTTTCCGTAGAAAACCGAATGCATCTCATATGTGTGCCAGGATCACAATTTCACACATATGATAGACTCATGAGTGTAATATCACAAGACATTGCTCAAAACGTACATAAAGGTTTATTAACTTTTATTACACTCACGAGGGTAGACACGAAGGTCTTTACACGAACAACAATAACTATGAAGACGCGACTCCATCTTCATCTTCCACAGGCTTCTGACTGGTTGATCGCATCCTCAGAACTCCTCGTAGTCGGTGAAGTACTCCACTCCGAGATTCTTTTCTGAACAGCGTAAGCAAGGATGAGTACACTTATGGTTGGTACTCAGCAAGGCCACATGAATAACCAGAAAGCAATATTAATCCATCTTTAAGTTCAATTAATCATGTGAGGGTCCAGGCCGCTCTTGACCGTGAGCACGGCCGATCAATCGCTTTACACTCGCAGAGGTTGCACACTTTCACCACGGTTCGCGTAAAAGTTCGAAGAACTTTGAACCCAACCATGCATGTGCCGATCGGGCACAATACCACCCTTCCGAGGTGTGATTGCATAGGGACGCTACGAAGCCTTTACAAAGGTATGCAAAAGAACCAACAACCCACGACGATTCTGACTCGGGGCGGACCATAACCCTCCCTAGTGGTCAGCACCTTAGCAAAGGTCGCTACCCCAAAAGAACCGGGCTATACCCCCCGCAACCCGAGCCCCCTGTGTTCCTTTCGGATAGGGTCGTCAATACAATCACACACCTAATTAATTGGCTAAGCCAGAGCCATATGGACTGTGGTTCGACTGTTTTCCTGGGTGGTTCTCCATGTTCCGATTAATTTATAGTATTCTTGATTAAAGCATAGGTAGAAGGGTGGTTAGGGTCACTTGCCTTTCTCCAACGATAAGCTACTTTCCTTAACTTCAAAGCTCTGCTCTTGTTCTTCCTCGAACAGCGTGTTGGCTACGATCATGCAAGAAAACATGCAATAAATAAAACAATACAAAAGACTAAAACAAGCTTTTAGAAATGACGGGCTTTGAGAGACGATCGCTTGGACACCAAGAACGCGTAAAACGGAGCTAGGATGGAAAAGATATGGCTGAAACAAGATTCAGGGACTAAATTGTGAATATCTGAAAGTTTATGGAGTTTTCTGCAAGATTTCAGGGATCTAAACATAATCATGTGTGAAACTAGGAGGTCTAACATGTAAAAGGTTAAGGGTGGGCTGCTGAACATGAAAACTATGGAGTTCATGGTTCAAAACATAAAAACAAGGACCTGCTTGAAAGGCTTTATATAGGTGGAAGGATATATTTGTGAATTCCAAAAATGGGAGGGGCTTATTTGCAAAATTGCCTGGGCGGCCTGCGGGTGAACTGTGGTGGCGCCACGTGGCGGGCTGCGGTTGGCTGTGCTGACGTGAGCGTGACGCAAGCGCTGACGCCAGCGGTGAACCGCGCCCGTGGACTCGGTCCACCGGTCCACGGTGGACCGCCGAAGGGGTATGCGGCTCCTTTTAATCCGGGACCGCCCGCCGCGATCGGACGGCCCGGATGCCACACGGGCGGCAGCGGCGGCGGGGAGGCGGCCGGCGGCGGTGGCGCGCGCGGCGGCGGCGGAGCTCGCCGGCGATGGCCGGAAGGGAGCTCCGGTGCGCCAATTTCGAAGGCGAACGCATGGGGAGGAAGAGGAGGAGGCGGGGAAATTCACCGGTGGCTTGAAGATGAGGAAGGGGCGCCGTAGGAGGAGATCGGGGCAGCGATCCTTGCGGCGGCGCTCCGGCTGCGACGGCACTGCGCAAGTAGATGGCGGGGATGTGGTGCGTGGGAAGGCGAGGCTCGGGCTCGCATTTTATAGGGCGGAGGGGGAAGTGGAGAGGGCGGCCGAGGCGGTAGCGAAGCTTGGCCGGCCGGCCATTAATGGCGGCGGCGGCTGCTCGGTGGAGGGGGGCAATTATTAGGGAGGGGAAGGGGTGAGGCGGCGGGGAAGTGCGGCGGCGCCTTGATGGCGTAGTGGAGGAGGCGGACGGGCGCGGGGAGCCGGGGAGGCGGGACGGCGGCGCGGGAGGCCGGCGCAGCTGGGAGAAGGGAGGTGGCGCTGGAGGTAGGGGAGGAAGCTGACGGGTGGGTCCCGCCGGTCAGCTGCTGTGAGAGAGTGAAGGACCGATACGGCGAACCAGAGAGGGGGGAGTGAATGGGAGCCGATAAAAATTCTTCTCGAAGGAGATGGAGACTCCAACAAGATGAACACGGCTTCCAACACACGTCTCCGACTCACTACCAAGGTTGGTCAAGCCCACGTAGCCACTGGAGTGCCACTGGACCTAGGAACCAACACACCACCTTCCGACCCGAGAAACGCAGCGGAAAACCAAAACTCGAGTCTACAGTCTCACACCGGTCAGACCGGTGAGCACCACCGGTCAGACCGGTCCCTGCCGTGAAACTGAGCAACTTTCACTAAGTGGCTCTACACCGGTCAGACCGGTGAGACACACCGGTCAGACCGATGGAAGCCTCGAAAGCCCCAAGGCACCAAACAAAGCCAACCGACCACCAAACGGACCCAAACTCGAAACACGAAAGAACACGGGACAACAACGAACACACCAAGACGTTCACCCGAGCAAAAACCCACAAGGGCTCGCACCGGTCGGACCGGTCAAGAGCACCGGCCGACCGGTGTAGCACGGGCGGCTCGGGATGAACAGCACCCGCGGGTCAACTCCCCCAAATCCAAATCTCGATCTCCCGAATCGCTCCACGGACTTGAACAAGACTTTGGGGATATCAAGAACACCTCATGAGGAGTTCATAGCCAAGTTTAATCCCACAAAAACTCGTCCAAAAAGGAGGAATCGAAGAAATCCCGCCGAGAACACTTCCAACCCAAGAACTCAAGAAACCCCAAAATCGAGCACCTTTACTCACGGATTTGGGAGGGGAATCACAGCCCAAAGAACCACGAAGGGTTCCCACAAATTTCCCCCCATCAAATCCCCAAGAGAAAGGCCCCGAAAACAACCCAAAGAAATCACCGAGAGAGGGCTCCGAAAATCACCACCAAGAACAACCGGGGAAAACACATCCAAACCTTGAGGAACCACGCCGAATCATCTATACATGAAACAAAGGTTCGTACAAGGTCTAGCAAGCCGCCCGATCATCCATCCCTCTCTACAAGATCTCTCTCGTGAAGCTCTCTTGCTAGTCCTAGAGAAAACCTAAGGAAAATAGGTGGAAAATAGGAAAACTAATGAGCTAGGGTTCCAAGAGTTGGCTGCCATCCTCTCACCTCTTGGGTTATATGGAGGCAACCGAATGTCTAAAATGCCCCTCTCTACTAACTAGGGATACAAGCCCCTCAAGGGCGGATTTGGAATTCTTGATGTCTTCACCATCGGACGGATGCCCGGCGACCGCACCCTGCGTAGCCTCGACGCAAGCCATGCGATCCCGACGCGTGTCCTCCGCTTCGAAGATTCCGGACTGCGTCGTCGCACACCGGTCAGACCGGTGCTCCTCACCGGTCAGACCGGTCCCCACCGGTCAGACCGGTCTGGTGCTGCTGCACCTCCGTCTTCGGTTCTTCGGTCTTGGCTTTGTGGATCAACCAAGGAACCCAGTGGTTTTCTGGTGAACCACCGGAAACCCCGCGAACTCGGTGTAGCCTCCGCCAATCTCCACTCATGACTTGGCTCCCACGTAGTCCCGGCTCGACCTTGGTTTTGAGGTTCAACCAAGAAACCGTCCACGACTTCATCTTGCTCGTTCATGCCACCATGCGGCCCGCACTTGACCCCGCCGGCCACGGGGTCCCTCGAACGAAGCCTACTTGTCTTCTCCACACCCGGAGGCCTCACCGGTGACGACCTTTCGCGCTTGTTCTTCACCCGCACCAACACCGGTCAAGACGCAACCCGCACCTGCAATACTTAGCCAAGAATCAGTCCACACAACGTTGTCAATCACTCATCACACAAGGAAGCGACCATCCACCGGTCCTCGAACCACACATGGTCCTCAATCTCCCCCTTGATGAGTGCATTGACAAGACCCACACGAAAGAAACAAGAGAGAAAAGAAAAAGAAAAGAAACGAACAAAAAGAAACTCCAACAAGCGATCGAAAGCCAAACAAAGGCAAAGAGCAAGATTACTTGAAGGAAACAAGTCTCGGACCCCTTAGGCAAGGGCAACGGCTCGACACATTCGAGACAAAGCAAAGCTCAAGCAAAGAGCGCAAACCACTGAAACAAAGCTCGAACAACCACAAAGAGCTCCCCCTGCACCAATGCAAGCTCCCCCTGAACCAATGCACCTCCCCCGGACGAATGCATGCAAGACACCACTTGAAACGGGGCAGACAGCAACAACACGGCTCACACCGGTCGGACCGGTCATCACCACCGGTCGACCGGTGCCCAACATATGTACGGGACCAAGACTCACACCGGTCGGACCGGTGCTCTTCACCGGTCGGACCGGTGTACAACAGAGCCCGAAATGGCTCGAAACCACCTCGAAAACCTTCTAAATGCGTCCAAGAAGCCATTTCAAGCTCAAACTTCTCCCCCTTGTTGGCAATGCATGAATCAAGCCAAAAATGCAAAACTTTCAACCTAGAGCTTCTCAAATAGACAAAATTCAACAAAGAATGCTACACATGTACAAATGAGCAAGTGAGATACTCTACGGCTTCGTATCGATCTCAACTACATGATCACCAAGTTTCACAACCATTGGACGAAGCTAAGATGGATTTTGGCAATTTTGCGAAAAACTTGCCTCTCATGAGCAAAGTCCTAAACATGATCAAAGCATATCAAAATGGCTAAGCCACACAAACTTCATGCTAGGACAGCCATTCTAATCATAAGACCATCACAAACACCCACAAGCACCTCATGTCATGTCAAAGCCACCGAGCCATGTGCCTACTTCTATTTATGAGACTTCTCAATGGTAGGCATCATGCAACGGTTTAGCACCCAAAGCAAATTAAATTCAGCACGTATGACATGGGAGCATATTTTCCAAGCATTTTTCATTTCATTTTCAGATTTGTAAATGGTACATGAAATGTCTTTGCGACAAAAAGGAACTTATGCTCCTCCACAAGATAAATCAAGAGGGCTAAACATTCATGATGGCAAATGAGCCTTTGGCCCCATATGATCAATAAACTAGCCATCCAACCACAAATTAAGCATAGCAAGGCCACACAAACATGTCAAGAGCATGTAAAGGCATTTACACATGAGAGAGCATACATGTGACATTTTTCAAAAGCATAGCTATCAACCATGGATTATTCATCAAGATCATCAAGAGCTAAGCCAAACTAACCGTAGCATACCAAACAAGCTCACAAAGACATATATCTCATTCCATGGTGAACAATGTATATGAGAGAAGCTTTTCCTAACCAATGCATATGATACAAAATGCATGCAATCTAAGATACAAGGATGCCTATACATCATGTTACATATGCCATGCCAAATGCAAGAAATGCACAAAGGAAAGCTATACATATGCTACAAACCGGCTCCTCGAGGGGAGGCAAAACGGGCTCGACACCACCGGCAAAAGAGAGCTCCCACACACCCAACTCAAGAAATCAAACACACACCAAGTTCCCCCCACAAACGAGTGAAAGTGGCTTGATCTAGGGGTTTGGTGAAAATATCGGCTAGTTGGTCATGTGTGGGTACATGGATCAAAGCTATCTTTCCTTTCTCGACGTTGTCTCTCAGAAAATGATACCTCACTTCTATGTGCTTGGTTTTAGAATGGAGCACTGGATTCTTTGCAACGCTTATGGCACTGGTGCTATCACACTGAAGTGGGACATGGGTATACTCCTCACCAAAGTCACTCATGGTGTAGGTGATCCAAAGGAGCTGAGAGCAACAACTAGCAGCGGCAACATACTCGGCTTCGGTCGTGGATTGAGCAACACTCGATCGCTTACGGGAAGACCAAGACACCAAAGAAGAACCCAAAAGCGGCAAGTCCCGCAGGTGGACTTCCTATCCAACCGACACCCGGCAAAATCCGCGTCTGAAAAACCATGAAGCGCCAAAGAAGAGGACGCGGAGTACCAAAGGCCGAAGTCGGGAGTGTGACGCAAGTACCTGAAAATTCTCTTCACCGCTTGCCGATGCGAAGTCCTCGGAGACGCTTGAAAACGAGCGCACAGACACACCGAGAACTGGATGTCTGGCCTCGTCGCCGTCAAGTAGAGGAGTGACCCGATCATGCTCCGGTACTCCTTCGATCCACGTGTTCACCTTCCTCGTTCGCATCAAGAGCCGTAGTCATACTCATCGGCGTCGTCATAGCCTTGGAGTCCTCCATCTTGAACTTCCTCACAATGTCCTTGGTGTACTTAGCCCGGTGCACAAATGTTCCTTCCTTTGATTGCTTGATTTGTAGCCCGAGGAAGAACCGCAACTCGCCCATCATGCTCATCTCAAACTCCCCGCTCATATCATCCGCAAACCTCGCAACAAGAGAGTTAGACGAGCCACCAAAGACAATATCATCCACGTACACCCGCACAATCGGGATATCTCTCGCCCCGCCTCGAAGCAAAAACAAGGTCCGATCGACCTTCCCAATCTCAAAACCTCTCTCAAACAAGAACCCCCTCAACCTCGCCATACCAAGCTCTAGGCGCCGCTTCAACCCATACAACGCCTTCTTCAACTTGTACACCCGGTGGGGGTACTTCTCACTCTCAAACCCCGGAGGTCGCCTCACATACACTTCTTCCTCCAAGCACACCATTCGAAAAGCACTCTTCACATCCATTTGGTGCAACTTGAACCCTTTAGCCACAGAAAAGGCTAGAAGGATCCTAATCGCCTCCAAACGGGCTACGGGAGAAAAGGTCTCCTCGTAGTCGATCCCCTCCTTCTGACTGAACCCCTGGGCAACAAGTCTCGACATGTTCCTCACAACCTCACCCTTCTCTCCCTCTTTGTTCTTCCACACCCACTTGGTACCAATCGGCTTACACCCTGGGGGAGGGTCAACCAACTCCCACACCTGATTCCTCTCAAAGTTCTCCAACTCCTCATGCATCGAGTTAACCCAATTGTGATCAGATAGTGCATGTCCAATGTCTTTGGGCTCGAAAGAAGCAACAAATGCAGCATGAGCAAAATGGGAATTGTTTCGAACCCTCGACCGTGTAGTGCGTTCATTCATGTCGCCGATGATCCTCGAAGCTGGGTGATCCACCTGAACTCGCCGGGGAGGTTCTCGCCTCGAAGCTACCTCCCCCTCAACATCGCCTTCTCCTCGTTATTGATTTGTCGTCGTAGGTGTAGCGAGAGGGTCCATCCATCATCGTAGTCGAAGTAGTGGGTACATGTTCGGCTGGGGGCACCACACCACCATCTTCATCATCACCATGTTCATGCTCCTCCTCCCGAAAGATCTCCTCGCCAAGCTCATCATCACCGCACACTCAAAGACAAGCCGACTACGTGGCTCGTCTCGTCGAAGGTTACCTCGCAAGTCTCCACGATTTGGTTAGTTTCAAGATTGAGCACACGATATGCTCTAGAATGAGATGCATAACCAAAGAAAATGCCATCGACAGACCTAGCCTCAAACTTATCCAACTTCCCCGCCTTTCTTCGAATGAAACACTTGCAACCAAAGACATGGAAGTGACTCACCTTGGGTGTGCGACCATGCATCAACTCATAGCATGTCTTCTTCTTGTGCACTCGAGGTATATCCCGTTCGACACATAGCACGCGGTATTCACCGCCTCAGCCCAATACCTCCTCGGAGTCCTATGCTCATCAAGCATCGTCCGAGCCATCTCGCACAAGGTTCTGTTCTTCCTTTCCACAACACCGTTCCGGGGAGGCGTATACGGACTCGAAAACTGGTGCTCAAGACCCAAGTCATGGCAAAAGGTTTCAAAACGAGAGTTCCTGAATTCCGAGCCATTATCACTGCGGATAGCTCGTATGGCATCTCCGTGCCTCTCGTTCCTCAACCTCAAGACTAGATCTCGAACAAAACCAAACGTCTCCCCCTTCTCCTCGAGAAAGAACACCCACACATACCGAGAATAGTCGTCCACCACAACAAGGACATACCACTTCCCACCCGCAGATCGCACACGAGCTGGGCCAACAAGGTCCATATGGAGCAGCTCGCATGGACGCTCAGTCATCACATCGGTGAGAGGCGGGTGAGAAGAGGCCACCATCTTGGCATGTCTACACGGAGCACAAACCAACTCTTTCTCAAGCCTCAACCGTGGCAATCCTCGGACCAAATTGAGTTTACTCAAGCGAGACAAAAGGTCAAAGCTCAAGTGACCCAACTTCCTATGCCACCTCCACAACTCACTCGAAGAACCGACCAAGAAACAACGCTCCACACCCGAAGACTGAGAAAAATCAGCACGAAACACCTGACCCTCGGGAACGACCATACAAACAAGGTCCCCTCGAGAGTCCACAATCCGAGAACCACCAAAGCCGAAACAACACCTCAAAGCCCTCATCCAACAACCGGGACACGAGAAAGCAAATTGTACCCCGGCGATTGAACAAGAGCAACACGCCTCGCAGTGATCTTGTCACTCACTTTTATCTCACCTTCGAAAGCACACGCCCACGCCCATTGTCCCCAAAAGTGATGTACCTCTTCGTCACCACGGGACGAGACTTGAGAACCACCCCCTGTCTCCGGTCATATGCCTCGAGCAACCGGAGTCAATCAACCAAATGTTCTTCAAGTCTCCCATATGAAATTCAACAATAAGCACGTGAGCGAACAAACGACTCAAAGATCGGGGTTAGTACCAAAGGAGGAAAACCGAGTGCCGAGCCATTTGCTCGAAAGTGGGGTTAGCACCAACCAAAGCATCTCTCCTACCAAAGCTACCTCCACGAACACCACCACGGTAACCACCCCGAGGGAACCACCCCTCTCCGCCCGGAGGAGGACCAAATCCACGCAAGAAAGCCCGTGGAACGTCCTTTCTCTCCAACTCAAAGCCACGACTCCTCCAATCCCCGTATTGAGCACGAGGAGGAGAACGCCTAGCAAACCGATCACCCGCACCCTTTCCCGGCCCAACCACCGAACCACGACCACCGAAACAACCCTCGGACCGGTACGAGCTCGAAACCCGAACAACCGTCTCGTCCGTGCCCGCCCGGTCCGACCAAGGCCCCACACCGGTCCGACCGGTGTGACCCGGCGCACAGCACCACCTGCAGCCTTCATCTCTCCCCAAGCCCGAACTGTCCTCACAATCGCCTTGCCCCTGGGCATCTGCATACGAGGCTCGAGTACACCATCGGAAGGGTGGTACTTGTCCTTGTTAGCCCACTCCTTCTCCATTCTCTCCTATCGCTTCCTCTTCAAGCAAAACTCCTCCTTATGGCCATCTCTCCCACAATAGCCACAATGGAACCTCACAAGCTTAGGCTTAGGCTTGGGATGTGGCTGCTCACTCGGTTTCTCTCAACTCAAACCCTCCACCGGTTTCTCACCACTTCCCTTCTCACTCTCCTTCCCAAAGAACACTTTCCCCGAAGTGCTCACAAACTTGATAGGCTTTTGTAGGTCATTTGTGGGTGTAGGAAACACGGGTGGAGGCCGGGGTTGTGTCTAGTCGGTTCCTTAGATGGTTAGGTTTTGGTGGGAAATTATTCTTGTGGTGGGTTTTTGGTGGCTGCGGGATATTCTCTCCACTTCCCTCACCAACCTTGTTTGCCCCAAGCCCCTCACCATCTTGCCTCTTAAAGGCCTCGATCATCATCCTCAAGCGAGGCTCATGACCGGACAACCAACCCATCAACTTCCTCAAATCATCATTCTCATCCCGCAAACGATCAACATAATGTGCAAGCTCCAAATTTTTCAATGCATGCATTTCACTGGTAGAGCAAGATGTAGGCATGTGTTCCTTCAATTTAGCCTCGAGCGAACTAGTGTAAGCATGCATCTCATCAATCTTAGCATGCAAAACGGGGCAAGAAGTGCAAGCACCTAGCAAAGCGAGGTCTAGACTTAAGCTCGACCACTTCAACCCTAAGCACATCTAGTTCCTCACACTTGGAGGCATGCTTCTCCTTAAACAAAGCAAGATCGGCAAGGAATATGGAGCAATCAAAGCACAATCATTCTCATCGAAACAACGGGGCTAGACTTAAGCGAATCAATCTCAAGCTTGCTATCAAGCACCTCGTGTCTCTAGCTCGCCCACTCTAGTCCTAGCATCCTCGAGTGAAGCCCTAAGCTCTTTCCTCATTTTCTTGGCCTCTCTAAGCATGTCATCACGGTTATCAAGCAAAGAGCCAAGCCTCTCATTCTCCTGGCGCAAGAAGGGAAGTTCATCACGCACCTCGTCGTCGGACTCAGAGTCCGAGTCGCTCTGTGTGCTCTTCTTGCTGCCGGAGCTCAACGCCATGGTGCAAAGGCCATCTCTCGCGAAGCAGCTCAGCCCGCTTAGGTTCTTGGACGACTTCTTGTTCTTGCGGCGATCTCCCTCGTCTTCGCTGCTGCTCGATCTCGAGGTGGAGTACGCGGAACTGGAGTCGACGTCGCTCGCTCCAACCATCGCTCGGGCCTTGCCTCGGCCCTCCTTCTTCCTCGATCGTCGCTCGTCCTTGTACCTGTTCTTGTGCTTGCTCTTGTGGTCGCGCCTCGAACGGTACTTTCCATCGTTCATCCTCGGCTTGTGCTTGTAGCTGTCCTTGTTCTCGGCCTTCTCGGGCGGTCGGCGACGAAGTGTCCCGGCTTGCCGCACTGGAAGCAAGTCCTCGTGTTCCTCCTCATGTTCACGCGGTTCTCGTGCAGCCTCTCGAACCGCCTCGTCAACAGCGCCAGCTCGTCCTCTCCAAGGTCATCAAACTCCTCATCTGGCATAGACATCAAAGAGGAAAACGAGAACATCCTGGTGGATGGGTTAGGGTTAGTCTTTCCTTTGGAACCACCAACGAGGGCAAGACTATGGGAATCAGTCGGTCCCTCGAGCTTGGCAGTCATGCCCCTATCCACCTCAGCCGACTTGAGCTTTGAGAACAGCTCATTCACCGTCAGAGTATCATACCTCTCCGACTCGACTATGGCCTCGAACTTTCCGCCCCATATCGTACGATCCAAAGAGTGTAAGAGCTTGACCGCTCTATCATGATCATCGTACGGGAGCACGTCCACATTGGCCCTCATGTTGTTCACCACCACCGTGAACCTGCGAAACAAGGCATCGATGGACTCACCGGGGAGATGAGTGAAGTTCTCGTACTCTCTCCGTAGGTCGCATACAACCGTGCTCGAACCTAGGCGTTCCCAACATGAGCCTCCTTCAACACCGCCCAAATCCTACAAGCCAAGTGCTCGGTGTGCACCCGATCGAACTCGGCCGACACAAAGCACGAAACAAGTAGTCGACCGCCTTATTGTTGGCGTCGAATCCGTCCCCTCGACCCCGGAGCAAGGAAATCCATCGGTGGACATAGCCTCGTGTCCACCGTGACATCCCAAAGTACGCGACCCTTTCCGCGGAGGAACGCACCCATCCGCATGCTCTACATCCGGTAGTTCTTGCCATCGAAGTGTGGAGGACCCGAACCCCGTTCTCGGTACGCCATCCTTGGATCTTAGACCGGTTAGAGTCAACAAAGACCCAAACCGGCTCGATACCACTTGAAGGACCGATACGGCGAACCGGAGGAGGGGGGAGTGAATGGGAGCCGATAAAAATTCTTCTCGAAGGAGATGGAGACTCCAACAAGATGAACACGGCTTCCAACACACGTCTCCGACTCACTACCAAGGTTGGTCAAGCCCACGTAGCCACTGGAGTGCCACTGGACCTAGGAACCAACACACCACCTTCCGACCCGAGAAACGCAGCGGAAAACCAAAACTCGAGTCTACAGTCTCACACCGGTCAGACCGGTGAGCACCACCGGTCAGACCGGTCCCTGCCGGTGAAACTGAGCAACTTTCACTAAGTGGCTCTACACCGGTCAGACCGGTGAGACACACCGGTCAGACCGATGGAAGCCTGAAAGCCCCCAAGGCACCAAACAGGCCAATCGACCACCAAACGGACCCAAACTCGAAACAGCAGCAACACGGGACAACAACGAACACACCAAGACGTTCACCCGAGCAAAAACCCACAAGGGCTCGCACCGGTCAGACCGGTCAAGAGCACCGGTCAGACCGGTGTAGCCTGGGCAGCTCGGGATGAACAGCACCCGCGGGTCAACTCCCCCAAATCCAAATCTCGATCTCCCGAATCGCTCCACGGACTTGAACAAGACTTTGGGGATATCAAGAACACCTCATGAGGAGTTCATAGCCAAGTTTAATCCCACAAAAACTCGTCCAAAAAGGAGGAATCGAAGAAATCCCGCCGAGAACACTTCCAACCCAAGAACTCAAGAAACCCCAAAATCGAGCACCTTTACTCACGAATTTGGGAGGGGAATCACGGCCCAAAGAACCACGAAGGGTTCCCACAAATTTCCCCCATCAAATCCCCAAGAGAAAGGCCCCGAAAACAACCCAAAGAAATCACCGAGAGAGGGCTCCGAAAATCACCACCAAGAACAACCGGGGAAAACACATCCAAACCTTGAGGAACCACGCCGAATCATCTATACATGAAACAAAGGTTCGTACAAGGTCTAGCAAGCCGCCCGATCATCCATCCCTCTCTACAAGATCTCTCCGTGAAGCTCTCTTGCTAGTCCTAGAGAAAACCTAAGGAAAATAGGTGGAAAATAGGAAAACTAATGAGCTAGGGTTCCAAGAGTTGGCTGCCATCCTCTCACCTCTTGGGTTATATGGAGGCAACCGAATGTCTAAAATGCCCCTCTCTACTAACTAGGGATACAAGCCCCTCAAGGGCGGATTTGGAATTCTTGATGTCTTCACCATCGGACGGATGCCCGGCCGACCGCACCTCGCGTAGCCTCGACGCAAGCCATGCGATCCCGACGCGTGTCCTCTCGCTTCGAAGATTCCGGACTACGTCGTCGCACACGGAGTCGGACCGGTGCTCCACACCGGTCGGACCGGTCCCCACCGGTCGACCGGTCCGGTGCCGCTTGCACCTCCGTCTTCGGTTCTCCGGTCTTGGCTTTGTGGATCAACCAAGGAACCCGGTGGTTTTACGGTGAACCACCGGAAACCCCGCGAACTCGGTGTAGCCTCCGCCAATCTCCACTCATGACTTGGCTCCCACGTAGTCCGGCTCGACCTTGGTTTTGAGGTTCAACCAAGAAACCGTCCACGACTTCATCTTGCTTGTTCATGCCACCATGCGGCCCGCACTTGACCCCCGCCGGCCACCGGGTCCCTCGAACGAAGCCTACTTGTCTTCTCCACACCCGGAGGCCTCACCGCGACGACCTTTCGCGCTTGTTCTTCACCTGCACCAACACCAGTCAAGCCGCAACCTGCACCTGCAATACTTAGCCAAGAATCAGTCCACACAACGTTGTCAATCACTCATCACACAAGGAAGCGACCATCCACCGGTCCTCGAACCACACATGGTCCTCAGAGAGGTAGAGGGAATTGGGCCGCGGGGAAGGGAGACGGGCCGGGTGAAGCTATCTGGGCCTCGGGGGGAAAAAGAAAAGGAGGAAGGGGATGAGGTGGGCTGGCGGTGGGTTTGGGTTAGATAGGTTTCTTTCTTTTTTTTCTTCTTCTTTTTTTCAAATCCTTTTCAAATCTATTTCAAACCCTTTTAAATTCAAATCTTTTACATGTTTTCAAATTCAAATTTTAACACAAATTTCTCCAACTATTTTAAAGGCTTTTCACAAACTATTTTTTACAACTTTTCAAACATATTTTAAATTCAAACTTTCTTTCATTTTTTTAATTCAAACTTTTACACCAATTTTCACAATTATTTTTAAGGAATTTTTCACAAAAAGTTTTTTTAAGACTTTTAGAATTACACGACAACCAAAACTCATGCATTTCAACATGATGCACAAACACTTGATTGATTCTAATTATTAAATGATGTTTAATTTAATTAAAGGCAAATTTATTTATTCAAATTTATTAAATCCTTAGAAAATAAAACTAAACCATGTTGCTAACAATATTTTATTGTGATGGAATTTTCGGGTGTTATAAATCCTACCCCCTTAAAGAGAATCTCGTCCCGAGATTCGGAGGGATAGAAAGGGGCTAAGATTCAAATTTTAACTTTAATTATTTTATTGTTGCATTTGTGTCCATCACTCCACAAAAACATTCCAATCATATCAAAGATCCAAATCATGCATGTTTACAACCAACAAGCATTAACATCGCATGTCCTCACAAGAACGACTCTATCGAAACGAAACTGATAAAAGGTAGGCAACCTAAGAAGCTATCCTAGAAATACGGGTGGTAGTTCAAGGTGGAAGAACAAGAATCTAACTCAGTGTAGAAGAAAACAAAAGATATGATTTTGATAAAGAATAAAGAATAAAATATTTTTTATGCGTAAATAAGATATTTTGAATGCTGGAAAGGCTTTCTAGATAGAGTCCTTAATATCGACCATTTCTATCTGAGGCTGCGTCCTACAGTCAGCAATGCTCTGATACCACTCTGTCACACCTGATTTTCCGTAGAAAACCGAAGGCATCTCATATGTGTGCCAGGATCACAATTTCACACATATGATAGACTCATGAGTGTAATATCAAAAGACATTGCTCAAAACGTACATAAAGGTTTATTAATTTTTATTACACTCACGAGGGTAGACACGAAGGTGTTTACACGAACAACGATAACTATGAAGACACGACTCCATCTTCATCTTCCACAGGCTTCTGACTGGTTGATCGCATCCTCAGAACTCCTCGTAGTCGGTGAAGTACTCCACTCCGAGATTCTTTTCTGAACAGCGTAAGCAAGGATGAGTACACTTATGGTTGGTACTCAGCAAGGCCACAGGAATAACCGGAAAGCAATATTAATCCATCTTTAAGTTCAATTAATCATGTGAGGGTCCAGGCCGCTCTTGACCGTGGGCACGGCTGATCGATCAGTTTTACACTCTGCAGAGGTTGCACACTTTCACCACAGTTCGCGTAAAAGTTCCGAAGAACTTTGAACCCAACCACGCATGTGCTGATCAGGTACAATACCACACTTCTGATGTGTGATTGCATAGGGACGCTACGAAGCATTTACAAAGGTATGCAAAAGCACCAACAACCCACGACAGTTACAGCTCAGGGCGGACCATAACCCTCCCTAGTGGTCAGCACCTTAGCAAAGGCTGCTACCCCAAAAGAACCGGGCTATACCCCTGCAACCCGGAGCCCCCTGTGTTCCTTTCGGATAGGGTCGTCAATACAATCACACACCTAATTAATTGGCTAAGCCAGAGCCATATGGACTGTGGTTGCACTGTTTTCCTGGGTGGTTCTCCATGTTCCGATTAATTTATAGTATTCTTGATTAAAGCATAGGTAGAAGGGTGGTTAGGGTCACTTGCCTTTCTCCAACGATAAGCTACTTTCCTTAACTTCAAAGCTCTGCTCTTGTTCTTCCTCGAACGGCGTGTTGGCTACGATCATGCAAGAAAACATGCAATAAATAAAACAATACAAAAGACTAAAACAAGCTTTTAGAAATGACGGTCTTTGAGAGACGATCGCGTGGACACCAAGAACGCGTAAAACGGAGCTAGGATGGAAAAGATATGGCTGAAACAAGATTCAGGTACTAAATTGTGAATATCTGAAAGTTTATGGAGTTTTCTGCAAGATTTCAGGGACCTAAACATAATCATGTGTGAAACTAGGAGGTCTAACATGTAAAAGGTTAAGGGTGGGCTGCTAAACATGAAAACTATGGAGTTCAGGGTTCAAAACATAAAAACAAGGACCTGCTTGAAAGGCTTTATATAGGTGGAAGGGTATATTTGTGAATTCCAGAAATGGGAGGGGCTTACTTGCAAAATTGCCTGGGCGGCCTGCGGGTGAACTGTGGTGGCGCCACGTGGCGGCCTGCGGTTGGCTGTGCTGACGTGAGCGTGACGCAAGCGCTGACGCCAGCGGTGAACCGCGCCGTGGACCGGTCCCACCGGTCCACGGTGGACCGCCAAAGGGGTATGCAGCTCCTTTTAATCCGGACCGCCCACCGCGATCGGACGGCCCGGATGCCACATAGGCGGCGGCGGTGGCGGGGAGGCGGCCGGCGGCGGCGCGCGCGCGGCGGCGGCGACGGAGCTCGCCGGCGATGGCCGGAAGGGAGCTCCGGTGCGCCAATTTCGAAGGCGAACGCATGGGGAGGAAGAGGAGGAGGCGGGGAAATTCACCGGTGGCTTGAAGAGGAGGGAGGGGCGTCGTAGGAGGAGATCGGGGCGGCGATCCTTGCGGCGGCGCTCCGGCGACGGGCGGTGCTCCGGCTGCGACGGCGCTGCGCAAGTAGATGGCGGGGATGTGGTGCGGGGGAAGGCGAGGCTCGGGCTCGCATTTTATAGGGCGGAGGGGGAAGTGGAGAGGGCGGCCGAGGCGGTAGCGAAGCTTGGCCGGCCGGCCATTAATGGCAGCGGCGGCGGCTCGGTGGAGGGGGCAATTATTAGGGAGGGGAAGGGGTGAGGCGGCGGGGAAGTGCGGCGGCGCCTTGATGGCGTAGTGGAGGAGGCAGACGGGCGCGGGGGAGCCGGGGGAGGCGGGACGGCGGCGCGGGAGGCCGCGCGCGGGCGGGAGAAGGGAGGCGGCGCTGGAGGTAGGGGAGGAAGCTGACGGGTGGGTCCCGCCGGTCAGCTGCTTCGAGAGAGGGAGAGGGAATTGGGCCGCGGAGAAGGGAGACGGGCCGGGCGAAGCTATCTGGGCCTCGGGGGAAAAAGAAAAGGAGGAAGTGGATGAGGTGGGCCGGCGGTGGGTTTGGGTTAGATAGGTTTCTTTCTTGTTTTTCTTCTTCTTTTTTTCAAATCCTTTTCAAATCTATTTCAAACCCTTTTAAATTCAAATCTTTTACATGTTTTCAAATTCAAATTTTAACACAAATTTCTCCAACTATTTTAAAGGCTTTTCACAAACTATTTTTTACAACTTTTCAAACATATTTTAAATTCAAACTTTCATTCATTTTTTTAATTCAAACTTTTACACCAATTTTCACAATTATTTTTAAGGACTTTTTCACAAAAATTTTTTTAAGACTTTTAGAATTACACCACAACCAAAACTCATGCATTTCAACATGATGCACAAACACTTGATTGATTCTAATTATTAAATGATGTTTAATTTAATTAAAGGCAAATTTATTTATTCAAATTTATTAAATCCTTAGAAAATAAAACTAAACCATGTTGCTAACAATATTTTATTGTGATGGAATTTTCGGGTGTTACAAGCCGCCCCCCTGAGGATAAATGTTTCCCTTTCCAAGGTTGTAATCTCTTTCTCATCTTATCCACCACTCCCCCAAAGGCTTCCATTCTTAATTTCCTGTCGCTTATTGGGAATCCCAAGTACCTCATCGGCATCTTCCCATTTGCACAATTTAGAATGTTGGCTATCTCGGTTTCTGTGTCGTCATCCACCCCAATCAGAGGACCTCACTCTTGTGGTAATTTATTTTCAGACCTGGCATCCATTTAAAGCAATATAGCAGGTATTTTAGGTTTGCAATCGATTTTTTGTCACAGTCTACCATAACCACCGTGTCATCTGCATATTGTAAGTGGGTCGATCCCCTACTCTGGCTCAACTGATGTCTAGCCATGCCGTGCTAGATCCAACTCTTATCAGGCCAGTTTCTGACAAAAGGAAAGCCCCATCTCTGATTACTTCTTCAACTGTCAAGAAGAAAAGAACAAGAAAAAGGCTAGTTATTCAGGAAAAGAACAAGCAAAAGGCTAGTTTCTGACAAAAGGAAAGCCCCATCTCTGATTGCTTTGGGAAACTAGGAATGATGTAAGCATGAGCATCCATCTTTTCTATTTTCACCTAATAGATCATCATTAATTCGGCAAGAATTTCTTTTCAGGAGAAAACTGTGTCATCACCCGGTTATTCCTTTGCTATGGATGACTTGGTCGCCGAAAAAGGAGATGAAGCATCTTCTAGTCAAGCTTTATCAGAGGAAAATCAAGCAAAGCTGAAGGAAATCCTCTCCTTGTTGCAAAGGGACGTCCTAGACCAAATCAGGGATGCTGATCTTCTAAGAGAAGTGCTTGAATTTATCGATCAAGATCTCCCTGCTGATATCAAGGCTTCTTTAGAACCTGTTTCCCAATTGGATAATCACTTTGCCGCAGTAAAACAGGCTTTGAAGAACCAATCCTCCCAACCAGCTCTGGAACAAAGGAGAGCTACGGCCAAGCAATCTGTGAAAGATTTGCATGCTCAGATTCAGAACAATAAGGAATTGCTAGCCAAATTGTAGCCTGCACTCGAGCTGAAGAAAACCAGAAAAACTGCATTGGAAGCTGAGATGAGAAACTTGACAGCTGAGATTGAAAATGACGAGAAGAAGATGGCTGAACTTCCCGAATCAACGGAGAAAATGCGAAAGGAAGCTTCATTAGTCCTGAATGTAGAAAGGCAGCTCAAGACAAAGCTCTCTGCTCTGTCTAAAACCCAAGAGGCTGATCAGAAATTGTTGAAGAATATCAACAAGATCATATCAGATGCCACCAATGTAATTTCAAAATACTTGGGTGTGTAATTGTAACAAACAATTCGTAGCCGAATGCTTTATCAACTCTGTAGTTTCGCTTTCTGTTAATCTTTATTCTCCATATTTGTTTTGCCTCATCTTGACGAGTAGCCTCTGGATGATTCTTTCGGCAATTCTGACCACAACAGTGCTAGACCCGAAAAACGACCCAACCGCAACACAGTCGAATCTTAACTGGTCAAACCGAATATGACTCAGCATAAATCCCAAACGACCCGGCGACCATTCGATCGAAGGAGTCTCTCCACAATGCAAATTCCTTGGGATATGCGCCACGATCTCCGACCACGATCTCTTCGTTAGTTCCATAAATAAGGACCTCGGGTGCCCCTAACCTTTTACCAAATCCTCTACCTTCCAAGCTTCTACTAGCTCGAGATCTTTCTCTTCAAGCACTAGTACTCCCAAGAACTTCATGGCCAACAGTGGCAACAGGCGCCCGGCCAGCGACGAGGCTGAAGGGAGCCACGCCGGCGCTCGTCGGAGGTGGTGATCGTTTGCTTCTTCACAACCTTCTTTTAGATCTTGTCTCATCCCAATACGATTTTCTTTGCGCTTTCAGGCTCATCCGATGGAACCCCGCTCCTGCTCCAGCTGCAGCTCCGGCCGCGGCGGGTGACTCCTCGGGGTTATCCAGCCGATCCTACTCCTCCAGGTCTTCGGGCTGGATCTCGCGCTATACTGACCGCGACGCCTGCAGGTTCCTAGAGGAACGCGACGCGACCCGGCATGAACTGGAGATTATCTCCAAACAGGCCGGGATCGCTGACCTCGAGTGGCAGCATAAGCACAAGCAGCTGCTCGAGGCCATCGATGGTGAGTCCTGCAACTTGCTCAATTTCAATTCAATCTTGAACAACACTAACTGCCGTTGCTCTGTGACCCCCGCAGATCGTGATGCCAAGCTCAATCGGCTAAAGGCACTGGCTGAGAAGCTGGCGAACAAGGTGAACGCTCCCGGAGACATGCCGGAAGTTCGCCTTGATGCGGTGGCAGGCCGCATCAACGAGGTGGCTCTGCATGGCGTCCGTCTGGGCACCGCCTTGGGCCTGGCCGCCATGTCGACGCGCACCGCCATCGACTACTCCACGCAGCCGCCCGGCTTCGATGGTGGCGCGCCGGAGGACTTTGACGACATCGAGGCCACTGTGGAGCACCTCGATGGCCATGATGCCGCTATTGCCGACTCCATCCACCACCAGTCTGTTCTGAACAGGCTGTTTGATTAATTTGTACTAGGGGTCATGGAATTTCAGCAATGAAATGAAAATTTATCTTTTGCAGTTGTCTTGTGATAACTTTCCTAATTTGTGCACACAAATCTTCATTGTTTTGAACGCATTCGGGAACTTTTCCTCTAACCGAATGCGCACAAATTTTTGCCCCTTGGCACAAAATCTGCAGAGAATCCTCATTCGGGAATCATGAACACTATTTCGTTGAAAAAACCCTTCGCATCCAAGGAAAAACCCCCGTCGTTTGGTATTCCCATCATTGCGCGCCGGCCAGTCATCACTCCCGATGCATTTCCACTGCTAATAAAATAGCTCTCCGGTGCTCTGCAAATCCACTCGTACACACTTTCATCATTTCATTCCCTCTCGTCTTCCTCCTCCAGAAAAAACCCCAAAGCCATGGCGGACAAGGAGAAAACACCATGCGAGGAGAACAGCCTCCCACCAAAGAAGCGAACCATCTGAGAGTAATCTTCTCTTCCCATTCCTTTCTCTTGATTTTGATTGCAATCTCGTGATTCATCTTTCTTTGATTTCAGCTTCAGCCTACTGCCAGAGGACATTTTCGGCACTGAAGAAATTCCTGAGCACATCCGCTCCGACTCCTCGGCTGAAGAAGAAGATGCTACGCATGAGCAGAGGGCTGTTGACGGTGTATTTTGGTACACCAAGCATGTTCATTACACTTTGGTTTGGATTTGATTATGGAACTAACCCGCCACTAGGCACACTAATCATATAACAAGTTCATCTATGTGCATGCATTTGGAAGTGTTGTGTTTATGTAGGAAAACATGGACATAAAGGACAGATTCACAACAAGTTCAAAGGAGCATTTACGGAGTCTTGTTCGTGTTCATGAGCTTGATGAAATCACTTCCAATGGTGGCAAGGACCAAAGTGCTACGAAGGAACACCCCCGGGGATTGAAGCGTAAAAGACCGAACTTCATGCGCGGAGAACCTCCATCTTGGACGCGAGGATGACATCGTCAAAATCATGCAAGTGGAGGGGGCAAAGTGCATAATCACCTGAGGATCCACAGGAGCGAAAGGGCAACCGAACCAGGTCGAATTGGGCCTAGGCTGGTCGGCCCAGGTCGGCCGGCCCAACCCAGTTCCGGCGTCGGTTCGGCCCCCCTTTCCTTGCACCCGAAGGATCTTCAACCCTAAAACCCTGGAGGCGCCGCCATTCGGTAGGGGGAGAGCCATTCGCACCAGGAGGCCATCCACAAGCTAGAGAGAGAGGAGGGAGATCTCCCGAGGGAGATCAACCACCTCGAAGGAAGCACCCACAAGTGGAGAATAAGGAAGACACCGTCGGAAGGAAGACCATGATCAACGGTGCTGTGTCTAGCACCTTGATGGGGTAATCTCCTTATTCGTCCATGGGTTGTAATCAATCTTGAGATGTAATCATACTTTGTTGGTTTATCTATCTATCATCTTGTGTTGAATATACTTTAATGCTTAAGGTTAGCTACCATGCCGTAAAGGGAGTAGAGCTCCAATGCTTCCTTGGATCCATTCAATACGCGATGTCCATCATAGGTCTAGTCATGAATACCTTCGCGTAGTGACAGTATGAGAGGAGGGAAAGGGCGAAACCGTGGTCACAACCCCCGATAGATTAGATTGGTTTTCATGTCTTTAAGCGATTGCATGATCTAGTATCATAGACCCATGGGCGAGTGTCTCCTATCTTGATTGCTTAATCATTCTCTCTAGTGTAGTTTAGTTGTTTTCTAGTTTAATCATAGTCAAGGTTTGAGTAGCTAGAGTGTAAAGGTAGATCGAACGCTTGTAATCCCCTTGCTCCGCGGATTGACAAGAACCTTGGGAATCCCGTGGTGAAAAGGTGTGGGTCCGTACGCTTGCGGATCGTAGAGGGATACGTCTTTTATCCGTCAACAAGGGCCAACCATCAACTGCGCCGTCGCATTTGGCACTTAGAGCACGATCTGTGGGACATCATCGCCCGTTGCTGTGCCGAACGCGAATGACGCATGAGCTTGGAGGTGGTGATAGGCGGTGAGATCTTTATCCCCCATTGAATCACATGTTCAAGTTCAGATCCCGTGTTTGATGAGAATATGTTCTTCTTCTTCTTCTTCAGATATGTCCGATAGATACAACAACCTGAAGGCCGCCTGGGACAGTTTGATGGAAGCTGCAGAACACGCCAGCCCCCAAGGTTTCCGCGTCGCCGTCACGGTGGTCTTGGAGCAGCTGAAGAGGGACGAGCTCAAGAGGAAAGGCGCTGAGCCAAAGAAATGAAGATACTTTCGCTTCTTCCTGCAGGCCTTCCGCTTCCTGCAGGCCTTCTTTTGTAATCTTAAGTAGTTGTATTGTTAAAAGAAGAACCTACAAGAACGGTTGTGATGCAAAAAATATTTTTGTGCTAAGGGCAATACACTTTAGTATTGGCCATTTTCCCTTTGTCAGAATTTTTTGTTCTGAAGGCAGCTTCCTCCCGAATGCCGGCTATTTCCGTTTCTCTGATGCTTGGAACAGCAATCAATGATCAACTTCAATACTAGGATAATATTTCTTCAAGTATCTTCCGTTTATAGCAGCAGTGAATTCTTCTCCCAGCAAAGTTTTCAAGATGTATGCATTTCCATGCGTGCACCTAACCACCCGAAAGGGACCTTCCCAATTTGGAGACCACTTACCGAATGCACTGTACTTAGTCCCAATCGGAAATAATGCTTTCCAAACCAAATCTCCTTCTGCAAATTGCTTGACCTTTACCTTCTTGTTATAGTACGTAGCAACTCGCATTTTGTTTTTCTTAATATTTTCCAAGGCTCTAAGACGAATCATATGCAAACCTTCTAATTCATCCATCATTAAGTCATTGTAATCCTTGGAACTTAAATCCTTTTGCAATATTATTCTCCTTGAGTCTAACTGCATCTCCCATGGCAAGATAGCATGATGTCCATAAACCAACTCATAAGGAGATGTCTGTGTAGCTCCATGAGGAGCCATTCGGTAAGCCCATAAGGCTTCATTGAGTACCGAATGCCACCTTTTTTGGCTTCGATCAATCTTCTTCGTATAATCTTGATCATGATCTTGTTAGAAGCTTCGCCTAACCATTAGCTTGGGCATAATAAGGAGAAGAATTTAATAGTTTGATCCCCATACTTTCAAAGCAAAATTTCTGAACTCTGAAGATGTAAACTGAGTTCCTTGATCTGTTGTAATTATCTGAGGAATTCCAAATCTGTAAATGATATGCTCTTTGACAAACTCAACCATATTTTCTGATGTCACCTTCTTCAATAGAATTGTCTCAACCCACTTAGTGAAATAATCTGTTGCTAAAAGCACAAACTTATGCCCCTTGCTATCTGGAGGATTTATTTGGCCAATCAAATCTATCCCCCATCCTCTGAATGGCCATGGCTTGATAATAGGATTTAGAGCTGATGCTGGAACTCTCTGAATACTTCCAAACTTCTGACAATCCTAACATCCCTTGTAATATTCAAAGCAATCTTCCAGCATTGTCGGCCAATAATATCCAGTTTTCCTAATGACCCACTTCATTCGGTAAGCCAACTGATGTGCTCCACACAGCCCATCATGCACTTCACTCATCATCCTCTTCACTTCTTCTTGACCCAGGCATTGTAGCAACACCCCATCCATGGATTTGTAATACAAACATTCATCAAGAAGAACAAACTTTATGGCTTTGTACCTGAGCTTCCTAGAGACCTTTCGGGATGGATACTCCAAATAATCAGCAATTTCTTTTCTCCAATCATCTTCTGCTAGACCACTCCCAAAAGCATATACATTGATGGCAAACACTTATTCATTCTCTCTATAACCCGAAGCACTTTGAGCTAGCCTGTTTGCCTCTCCATTGTTTTCTCTAGGAATATGTTGTAGAATTACTAACTGAAAGCTTTTCAGGATTTCATTGCACTCCTTGTAGTAATTCCTCAGGATATCGTCTCTGCATTCATATTGTCCATTCAATTGTTTTATAACTAGCTCTGAATCTCCAAAAATCTCAACTGCAATGGCCTTTGCCTCTCTCAAGTATTGAAGCCCTCTGAGCAATGCTTCATACTCAGCTTGGTTATTTGTGACAGTGGGTTGAATAGGAATAGCAAATTCAAACACTTCTCCCTTGGGTGAAATTAATAAAATACCTACTCCACCACCTTTGCCACATCAAGATCCATCAAAAAATAAAGCCCAAGGAGTAATCTCAAGCAAATTTATTGATGAACCATGATGTTCGGTAATGAAGTCAGCAATAATCTGTCCTTTAACAGATTTTGCCGACTCAAACCTTAATTCAAACTCAGACAAGGCTAAAATCCATTTGCCAATCCTTCCATTCAAAATTGGCATAGACAACATGTGTTTAATTACATCAAATTTTGAATATACAATGCATTCAATATTCAATAAATAGTGCCGAAACTTTGTACATGAGTAATAAACACACAAGCAAAGCTTCTCTGCAGACGAATATCATGTTTCGGGATCAAGCAATTTTTGGCTAAGGTATGCAACTACTCTTTCTTTTCCCTCAAATTCTTGTATGAGGGCCGATCCAATGGTTTGGGTATCGGCCGCCACGTACAACTTAAAAGGCTTGTTCAATTGCGGAGGTACCAATACTGGTGGTTCCTTCATGTATTCCTTGATTTCATTGAAAGCCTTCTGTTGTTCGTCACCCCATACAAGCTTCTGATCCTTTTTGATTCTTAACAGTGGAGAAAAAGGCAACACCTTTTGTGACAAATTTGATATGAATCTCCTCACAAAATTGATCTTGCCAAGCAGTGACTGCGATTCCTTAAGATTGGTTGGAGGAACAACTTCATCAATAACTTTCATGCTTTTCTTGCCAACTTCTATTCCTCCCTCATGCACCAGAAATCCTAGGAACTCTCCGGCTGAAACTCCAAAAGCACATTTGTTCGGGTTCATCTTAAGCCCATGTTTCCTAGTGCATTCTAGAGTTTTCCTCACATCAGCCAAATGTGATTCATGACCCAATGACTTGATCACGACATGATCAATATATATCTCCACAATTTTGCCAATCAACTCGTGAAAAATATAATTCATGGCTCTTTGATAAGTTGCACCAGCATTATTCAACCCAAATGTCATGACAATCTACTCAAATAACCCTATATGTCGAGGACATCTGAAGGCTGTCTTTGCTACATCCTCCACTGCCATAAAAATCTGATTGTACCCTGCATTGCCATCCATGAAGCTAATAACTTTATGCCCAAAGACGGCAGCATCAACCAACAAGTCAGCAACAGGCATTGGATATCCATCCATGGGTGTAGCCCTGTTTAGATCTCTAAAGTCTATGCAAACCCTCATCTTTCCATTTTTCTTGTAAATAGGAACAATATTAGAGATCCACTCTACATATCTGCATGGCCGAATGAAATTTGCTTCTATTAATCTCTCAACCTCTTTTTTCACGTCGGCCAATACTTCATCCTTGTAAATTTTTCGGGGAGGTTGTTTGTAAGGTCTATGACCAGGCTTGATTGGCAACCGATGCTCAACAATGGAACGATCCAAACCAGGCATCTCCGAATAATCCCAAGCGACACAATCTTTATATTATTTTAATAGCTTAATCAAGTCTTCTCTGAAACTTGAATCTAAGTTAGTACTAATGAATGTCAGCCTTGGCTTGTCACCATCTCCAATGTCTATTTCTTCCAATTTATCGGCCGACATAAATCCACGTCCTTACTTCCCATTAGTTCCATCAATTGAATTCTTCATTAAAAATTACTATAAGAGCCGACTGCTTGAATCGGTACGTTGATCGGTGCGATCGGTTCAACGAGACCTTCACCCCAGTCCCTGCCTGAGAAGCAATCTATGCCTTGATACTCCCAGAAGGCTGGTTCCACATTAGCCACGCTTACCGAATCATCTGCTTGGACAACTTCCACGTCGTCATCTACCCAGTGAACAAGCTGTCGATGCATAGTAGATGGAATGCAGCAGTTTGCATGGATCCAATCCCTTCCAAGCAGCAAGCTATATGCCCCTTTGCCTTCAATGACAAAGAAGGTTGTAAGCAGAGTCTTAGATCCGATCATCAAATCTACATGTACACAGCCTTTGGTGTCTAAAGGATTTCCAGCAAAATCATTCAGAACTATGCTCGTTGGCGTCAAATCTCCAAGGCCCATGCCAAGCTTTCTGAATGTAGTATATGGCATCACATTGACAGCAGCTCCACCATCAACAAACATCTTAGTCAATGGCTTCCCGTTGACGTACCCTCTTACGTACAGTGGTCTCATGTGCCGATTCTTGGCTGGCTTATCAAAAGTAGCTTTCTTAGCCAGCATCAATTGTGCCATTAACCCAAATTGTTCGGCTTCATCCATATCTAGCAATATTTCCTCCTGCACAATTTGATTGGCTGGAGCCATGAATTCATTCGGCAGGAAACATACCATGCATGTATGAGCCGAACGACCAGATTCATCAGGTTTATCTTTTGGGAGCCACACTTGTCTCTTCTTAATTCATGCCTGCTTCAGTTCCTGATTCCTCAAGCGTTGTACCCTTCTCTTCTGGCTTCTTCTTAAACCAGGTGGGCACCACTGTCCCTTTTGCCAGACATACCCATGATCTTCTTCTTCTTCATGATCAACCCACCTGTGATCAGCATACCTTTTCCTCGGTTGATCATCAATCATATTTATTTTTAGGCGCCGACCATCACTAGGATGCACCCTTCCAATTTTTTCATGGATGGATCGGCGATTGGCAGTGTCTTGTCTATATCCGGTATACCTGTCGCTGCATTCGGGATAGTTACTCCGTGTGGGAAGCTTTAAACCCTCGTTCCAACAGTATCTGAAGAAGGCACATCCCCAATGTGCACGCTCTTGTTCTCGCATATATTCCTCTTGTTCCTTCCTATACATCTCTTCTTCATATCTCCTCTTCTCCTCTTCGTACTTGTGCCTCTGGTAGCGCTCCTGTAACACCCCCGGTGTTTAATTACCTTAGTTAGTGCTAATGACTCTCCTAATTAGGTCAACACACTTTTGTGGTCAAAGTTTGGTCAAACTCTAGCTGAAACCCTAGTCAAACCCCTTGTCAGTCCTTGTCTTTCTGGAACTTTTGCCGCGTTCTCCAAATTTCACCTAAACCCTTAAAAATCTACTAATATGAAAGTTGTCTAGTTTGTTGAGGGACACAACTTTCATGTAGATTGGCATTCCCAATTTTGAGTGGAAATTAGTGAAAAACGTGGTCAACCGACAGTATCTCCTGTTCACCGAAACATGGCGACATTCAAAGATTGGCAGCAGTTTGTGCAAAATCCGTTGAGAAAAACACCATACGGCCTTTGTAAAAGTTGTAGAGGGTAGTGAGATCTACAACTTTCCTATTCACCACTTTGTGCACTTCTATTCAACTTTTTGGAGTTTTGCGTGTTCAAACAGTGACATAGTGACCCAACTTCGCCGCGCCGCGCCACGCCGCAACGTCGCCCGCGCCGGCCGCGTCGTGCGCGCCGCGCCATACGGTCGGCCCGCGTCCCCACACGCTCCTCCCTCGAGGCCACCGCGCGTCCCGAGGACCGCATGCCGAGGACGCACACGGCCCGAGCCCCGGGAGTCCGCACGCGCCCCGAGTCGCGCGCGCACGCGCATCCGTGCCGCCCGCGCCGCCCGCGTGCGGCCGGCAGCCGCCCGTGGCGGGTCTCTCCTTCGGTTGCCCGAGCTTGCAGGTGCTTTGGACGTCGCCTATATAGCGGCACGAGCCGTCCTCGCGAACACCGAGCTGCCCGCGCGCCTCCCAGTCCACCCTGGTCCGCCATGGCCGCTGCCGATGAACTCCACCCTCCCCTCGATTCCGTCACCGGCCAACACCTGCGGCACCTCCCATAGACCACCTAAGAACTACCCCCGCCGCCTGTTCCCTTTCCCCGGCCGGAGGCTCGCCGGAGCAAGGGCTCGCCGCCGGCCGCCGGTGCCCACCCGCCGGCAGCTCCTCTCCCCCAACCAAGCCCACAAATTGAACCCTAGTAGGCCCTAGACCACTCCCCTGCTCTCCCCCGGCCGGACTCCGGCGAACCCTGGACGGATTTGAGGCCGGATCGCCGCTGTCTGCCCCCGGGGACCCAATTGCAAGGGGAGATTTCTTGCTGAGGGTCAATCCGCAAAGTAGGGGCATATTTGTAAGCTCCTAAATCTTCCGTGGGTCTTAGTGAAAAGCTGTAACTTAAATAGTGTTTGAGTAATTGCTGAATCTCGTAAAATCGTAGAAAAATCAGAAAAATACAAACCCAATTTTGTTGGATTCGTTGTGAAAATCCTACAACTTTTGTTATTCTTGCCTGAGCTGTTTCCTAATATTTTTGGCATGAAAAATAGAAATGTGAAAAATCTAGATCTTCTATATCTCAAAATCCATAAGTCCTCTGTATCTAAATTTTGGATATGTTGTGTGTCATGCCATGCCTAGCTCCTGTACCAAAAATTACGCAAAGTTTTGTTGTAAATCTTTTTATAAAAATTGTTTTCCATTTCTGCAGGATCTGTCCAAATGATTTTTGTAGCTAAAAATAATTAAGTTTTTTTGCCGAACTTCTGCATGCAATCTTTTTATGGAAAAATGCACCTTTGGTGAATTAATCACAGATTTATATTTATCAGAAATATTTATTCTTGAAATATGCTTGTTTCTCTTTGAATATGCATAACTCAAGATCCATAAGAGTTCTAGGTGTATATGTTGCATTCCGAGCTTAGGTTTGGACCATATCACATGTGCGAGAAAGTTAGGATCTTTTTGGTGTGTATTTGTTTTTGTATGCATTTCTCATGCTTGGGTGACTAGCTTTTGTTATTTTCGGTATAATAAATTCATAGCTTTCCTAAGAGTGCATGTGTGTGCAGTGGCTTGTGTAGGTTTGGAAATGCTTCATAACACATCCCACTGAATTTTATGAATTTAATTTATGTATAAAAGCTATAGAAGCCTATTAAAGCTTAATCTTCAATTGAATGAGAAAATCATCAAACTACACATCTAAAGGCCCTATGTGTGTGATCTAAATCATTTTAAAATGATAAAGATCAACCCCTTGCTGTTTGCTAAAGCTAAATTATTTTATTCACATAAAATATGTACACGGTCATTTTAAATAAATAAATAATAAAGCACCTTGAGAAATTATTTAATAGAAAGGTGATGCCAAGGTGTGTTTGTTAAGGTGAATATGGCCAACCATACTCTTCATGGTTGTCATATGTTGTTTGTAAACAATTAAATTAAAAATCGCCAATTAAATCTTGCATTTGCATCCTCATGTAGATCTCCGAGCGGTAGTTGTACGCGTGTGCCGGAAGGAGGAGACGGAGGAGCTGACGGAGACCTGCACCACGTCGTTGTAGAGCAAGACCTGGACCAAAGTCCAGAAGGGCCCAAGGCCAACCTTGCCATCGAAGGCAAGCCCCGGATCATTAACCTTGTTTTTGCAATTTATGTAATTATCTTTGCTATGATTGTGCATTTACGTTTCAGGAGTTGATTTGAAACCCTAGAGGCATGATCCCTAGGTACCTATGTTCTTTTACTAGGATGCTAGGTCGATAGTTGCTAAGCTATAGGACCCGGTAGAAGCCGAGTGATGTTTGTCACTCGCGAGAATGGGTTCTTATGTTGGAATCATAAGATCTTTATAAATGGATTGCTCATGTGGTAAGAGCATGGGATTTGGGCTCCGGTCCAGTGGCTTTCGTGGGCTAAGCTTTTGAACGTACTAAACACTTGCCTGGAATGGGACCGGTAAGCCTAGTACCCGATTGACGCGGTAAGGGAACCTTTCCCTACTACGCCTGGGGCACAGAGATGTGTCCCCCTACTTGCAACAGTGTGGTACCTGCGTGAGTCTGGACGTCCGTGTGTGGGCGATCCAGTAAGCCTTGTACCAAGGAATGTAGGTTCCGCTCCCGAGCTGAAGATCGACGGGAACCGCCTAGTCGGTGTATACCCCGTTTCGTTTTTGTTGGACCTTCTTGGGGTATGCATTCTTCCGTGTGTTTAGGTCCACCTTGCAAGGTTTGAATCAATCGATTGTCGACCTCTCACCGTTATCCGAGACTGCTTAATCAACTGGCCATGATATCCCGTAAAGATGGAAGTTGATGAATTTGTTGTATGTATTAATTGCTTGTACAATTCTTGATTGAATTAGTTGGCACACTTAGAAATGTTAATCAACTGGAATTTGTGCTAAAATATTGAAAGTAAGGACATACTCTTTTTTCTTTTCAGCAAAAGAACTCCACCGGCCAAAAAGCCTCTCATGTCTAGAGTTTGGTGGTGTAGTTATCACCCGATGGTTTAAGTCTTGCTGAGTATTAGTATACTCAGCCTTGCTTTAAAAATGTTGTTGCAGGTGTTGTTTGGCCTTGTGAGATTCCACCTGGCTGGGAGTTGGAATGGGTGGAAGAGGACGAGTGATGGCATCACGGATGGCCTCCTGTGATGTGTATCGTTGTGCTAGTTTATTTATTTCCACTGTTTTCAAACTCTGAATCTTTACTTCCTGTCATGAACAATGGTTTGTAATAATTTGGTTTTAATCCGTGTTGTACTCTAGACTCGCCTTCGCATGAGTTTTAATGCATATTGTCGATCCTTTGTTGGTATCCAAGTGATTTACCGGGCGTTAACCCGGCAACTAACGACAGGATGATACTTTACTATTGCTTAATGACCAAAGTGGATTGGTTTTAGGCGATAGTACGGTATTTTCTTGGGCGGGTTGCCACAGCTGGTATCAGAGTGATTATATGCACCAGAGTTTAATTAACAACCTTAATCACTGGTTTTTGAATAAAACATGCCAAGAATGGTTGTGTTTGCAAAATGTGTTGGATCGTTAAGGATGGAAATAGACCGAGAGGCCCTAGAGGGAATTTTTGGGTTCGTTCAGGTGGCTTATTAATCTATGGTTTATCTTGCTAACTTCCAGCATATTTTACTTTATGTCAGACTTACATTCTTGCACAACCAAACTAGATGAGCCTCGTGTTTTATACGTATGCTGTACCGCATCACGGGAATTGCGAGGGTTGATGGAGTGATCCATTCCACAGATCCCATCTTCGCGTCTGGTCATGAGTTGTGTTGTCGCCACGTGTTTTATATGTGTGCATTCCACATGTCGAATATGCGAGGCAAGGATACACTCCATTCAAACGGAGGGTGTCCGAGGTTGGACGCTGTCCATGCAGCGGCTTAACGCATGGATGCCGTTTCTATAGTGAACGGTAATGTATGTGGACGCTTTCATGAGTGCCGGCATGAAAGGTTCATTGTGTTTTGCGATCTTGTGCAGGTACACTAACCACGTTCGTAAGTCGCTAAGCGAGTATCGATAGTCTCGACTAGTTATTATAGGGAGAAACGTAATTGTTGCCTTGCCACCGGCACTAACTCCGGTTTTTGGCTTAATTGCTTGGTGAGGACGAATAGGTCGTTCTTGCATCATGATAAAAACCTGCTGAATAGTGAAAGGATCACATTTGTTGTTTTCCTTAAGTAATATTCTAATAACAACAATAACAACATGTTGTCGCTACCTCTTCGCAGACCTTTCTGCAGAGTTGCCGTATAGGTGATCTACACCCAAGTGCTCCCTATCTAACCAAATCCTTGTCGAGAAATCTTTTCACGATCATAGGTTCTCAAATCTCAAGCTATGCTCAAATAGTAAACCTAGGTCTTGCCGTCTTTCCGGAACACGTCACTCTGAATCGTGCACCTTTGCACCTTGTTCCTGACTCATCTAGCTTAACCCTTGAATGTCAAGTTTGGTCTCATGAACCTATTGTGCTGCCAGGAAAGGGTGAACATTTCGGGAACTTTAGTTTTGGAATGTTGGAAATTGTCATTTCGATGCAGTGCAACTGTCTCGAGTCTGACTATTTGGTCAATTTGAGTTTTTGTCGTACATGTTCTACTTGTTGAACAAGCTTACAAATGTGTAACTTATGAAAACTCAAATTTTTTAGATGGTGGGCTCGACACGCAGCACTCCGAATGGTTTCGGTGATTCTAGCGGCCACAACCAACTGCCACCACCGCCGGACCTGACAATGGTGGCTACCCAAACCGAGATGATGCGCCAAAGTCTTCTATACCTGCAGCAGCAATTGCAGCAGCAGCAGCCCCGTGAGAATCGGAATGATGCCCAGGGTCAAGTAACTGAGTACAAGCACTTTCTGGATATGAATCCCCCGCAGTTCAAAGGGACGGAAGAACCCTTGGATGCTAATGCCTGGATTCGGGCCATTGAAGCCATGTTCGTGGTGTTTACCTTGCCATGTTCAGAAGGACGCAAGGCTAAATTCGCGGCATTGCAGCTTCGTGATTCTGCTTTAATGTGGTGGGAACACTACAAATCCATGCAACAGCCTGAGTATGAAATCACTTGGGAAGAATTCAAAAAGGCTTTCAGAGACCATCACCTTTCTAAAGCACTTACAGATAGGAAAATGAGGGAGTTATTGGCTCTCAAGCAAGGGTCAGACACAGTGTACCAATACGCGTAGAAGTTAAATAACCTCTGCTAGTATGGAGGATATCATGTGGATACAGACATGAAGAAGATGGAGCTTTTTCACGAAGGTCTGAATAGTAAATTGGTTGAACGGCTGAATCTGGTAAAATTTGACAGCTACCCCATGCTAGTGAATAAAGCTATCTCCCAAGAAGATGCCATAAAGAGGGCCCAAGACGAGAGGAAAAGAAAGGCTGACTCCATGCCCAATAATGCGCAGCGTTGCAAAATACGCATTATGCGGAAGACTTTCCCAGACTTCCAGCAGGCTTCACAGTCAGAAAGGTTAGTGGCTAAGTTGTCCCAGGATCGGACTCAAGAAAATCTTCACCTTCCCAACACTCAACAGCCGACTCCCAAGCCTATTGTACCAAGTCCGAATGGTAGCTGTGAGCGTCGTTGTTTCAAGTGTGGTGAACCAGGACACTTCGCTAAGGCATGCCTGCAACCGTGCCATACCAACAGGCAGCACCAGCTAACTCAGCCTAATCGGAGACAAGTTTCCAAACCCAACAACAAGGGCAAAAAGAAGATTGCTCAAGCCCCGAAGGGCAGACTCAGCTTCACTTCTGTGGGCGATATTCCAGAAGGAGCACCAGTAATGATGGGCACGTTCGCTATTCGAGGCAAACCCATCCGTGTGTTGTTTGATTCTGGCGCTACCCATAGTTTCATGAATGGAAAGACGCTGAGAAAAGTAGGACTGAACTCCTGCAACACCAATGATGCATTTACAATTATAACAGCGGGAGGGAACATCTCTTCTGTGTTGGTGACCAGGGGAGTACCCTTGGAATCAGGAAGCAAAACAATTGACACTAACCTTATCATTTTGGGGTTAGAAGGTATGGATGTCATTCTAGGAATGGACTGGATGAACCGGCATAAGGTAGTACTGGATATTTCAGAGAGAATGGTAGAGATCAACTCACCAATTGTTGGAGCAACGACTCTATACCTGCCTTTCAAAGATGGTGTGAATCCTCATTCTTATGTGGCAATCACTTCTCAACTGGAAGAAATTCCAGTGGTTCGAGAGTTTGCGGATGTTTTTCCCGATGAATTGCCGGGTATGCCACCCGACAGAAATGTCAAGTTTGTCATCAAACTTCAACCTGGCACAGCCCCTACCTCCAAAAGACCTTACCGCATGCCACCCAAGGAATTGACAGAATTGAAGACCCAACTTCAAGAGTTGCTAGATAAGGGTTATATTTGCCCAAGTTCTTCACCTTGGGGTTGCCCAGCTTTATTTGTGAAGAAGAAAGATGGTAGCTTGAGGTTGTGTGTGGACTACCGACCTCTCAATGAGGTAACAATCAAGAACAAGTATCCTTTACCCCGCATCGATGTTCTTTTCGATCAGTTGGCTGGAGCCAAGGTTTTCTCCAAGATTGATCTTCGATCAGGGTATCATCAAATAAAGATCAGACCATGTGATATTCCCAAGACAGCTTTCTCCATCCAATACGATCTTTATGAGTATTTGGTGATGTCCTTTGGTCTTACCAATGCACCTGCTTATTTCATGTATCTCATGAACTCAGTATTCATGACAGATCTGGACAAGTTTGTAGTGGTATTCATTGATGACATCTTAATCTATTCCAAGAATGAAGAAGAACATGCAGAACATCTTCGAGTTGTTTTGCAATGTTTGCGAGATCACAAGTTGTCTGCAAAGTTCTCCAAATGTGACTTTTGGTTAGATAGTGTGAAATTTTTGGGGCACACTATTTCCAAGGAAGGCATATATGTGGATCGTAGCAAAGTACAAGAGGTTATGGATTGAAAACCACCCAAGACCGTTCATCAAATCCGTAGTTTTCTGGGTTTAGCAGGCTATTATCGTCGTTTCATCCCAGATTTTTCCAGGATCGCTAAACCTATGACTGAACTATTAAAGAAGGGAGTTAAGTTTGTGTGGAGCAAAGATTGTGAAAAAGCTTTCCACACATTGAGGCAACATCTGACTACAACCCCAGTGCAAGTGCAGCCGGATAATTCTAAACCGTTTGAAGTCTTTTGTGATGCTTCGGGTACTGGTCTTGGTTGTGTTCTTATGCAAGAAAATCGAGTCATTGCCTATGCCTCACGATCGCTTCGACCCCATGAAGTAAATTACCCGACCCATGATCTTGAGTTAGCAGCGGTTGTTCATGCTCTTAAGATTTGGAGGCATTATCTTATGGGAAACCGCTGTAATATCTTCACCGATCACAAGAGTCTTAAGTATATCTTCACCCAATCAGAATTGAATATGAGGCAGAGAAGATGGTTGGAATTGATAAAAGACCATGATCTAGAAGTACACTATCATCCCGGAAAAGCCAATGTTGTTGCAGATGCGCTTAGCCGTAAGGTTCACTGCAACTGCTTGACCGTGGAGTCGTATAGAGAGACTTTGTGTGAAGACTTGAGGAAGCTCCGATTGGAAATTGTGGAGCAGGGAAATTTGAATGCTATCTCAACTGAGTCCAATCTATATGACAGAATTGTTTTGGCTCAACTCAATGATGAAGGCGTCCAGCTAATAAAACAGAAATTAGCGGGAGAAGACCCCAAATATAGTTGTTTCCACAAGGATGCAAAAGATGTGGTGTGGTTTGAGCAACATCTCGTAGTTCCTATTGATCCGGAACTCCGAAAGGAAATTTTCGACGAAGCTCATCTTTCCAAATTCTCTATTCATCCCGGGAGCACCAAAATGTATCAAGATTTGAGAAAAAACTTTTGGTGGTCAAACATGAAGTTAGACATAGCCAAATATGTGGCAGAGTGTGATACTTGTCATCGAGTCAAAGCCAACTATTTGAAATCAGCCGGTGTACTTCAACCATTGACTATACCCTTGTGGAAGTGGGATGACATAAGTATGGATTTTCATAGTGGGTTTACCCCTGACTGCCAGAAAGAAGGATTCTATCTAGGTTATAGTAGACTGATTGACCAAGACTGCTCATTTCATCGCAGTGCACACCACTTACTCCGTCCAAGATTATGCAGAACTCTATATTGATCAAATTGTGTGCCTGCACAGGATTCCCAAGACCATTGTTTCTGATCGAGGTACTCAATTTGTGACTCGTTTCTGGGAACAATTGCATGAATCTTTGGGAACCAAATTGATTCGTAGTTCAAGTTATCATTCTCAGACCGATGGTCAGACCGAGCGAGTCAATCAAATTGTGGAAGAAATGCTGAGAGCAAGCATCATGCATTTTGATAAGAGTTGGGACAAGTGTCTATCTTTGGCAGAATTCTCTTATAACAATAGTTATCAAGCTAGTTTGAAGTTGGCACCATTTGAAGCTCTTTATGGACGAAGATGCCGAACTCCTTTAAATTGGTCAGAAGCTGGGGAGCGAATGCTCTTTGGTCCAGATTTAGTTAAAGACACAGAAGAGAAGGTGGAAGTGATCAGAGAAAACTTGAAGTTAGCTCAAATGAGACAACAGAGTTACCACGACAAAGGGATAGCACCCCGACACTATGACGTGGGTGATTTCGTATACCTCAAGGTTTCACAGACCAAAGGTGTACAAAGATTTGGCGTCAAAGGGAAATTAGCCCCACGCTACATCGGCCCATACGAGATCATTGAGGTATGTGGACCAGTCGCTTATCGTATCCGACTTCCGGATCGATTCTCAGCTGTGCACAATGTGTTTCATGTGACACAATTGAAGAAAGGTGTGAAAGTACCCGAGACAGAAGTGATCACAGAAGCAAACGCTTGGATCGAGCCAGACTTTTCCGTGGTCGAGCATCCGTTGAGAGTCCTAGATCAAAAAGAGAGACAAACTAGGAGACATACCGTGACGATGTACAAGATACAATGGAGTCACCATACTGAAGAAGAAGCTACTTGGGAGACCGACTACTTCCTCAACACCAAGTATCCGAGTTTTCTTCAATCGCGAAACGGTAAGAACCTTACCCCTACCTTTGTATTTAATTTCCGAATCTCGGGAAAAGATTCCTTTAAGGGGGGTAGGCAGTAACACCCCCGGTGTTTAATTACCTTAGTGCTAATGACTCTCCTAATTAAGTCAACACACTTTTGTGGTCAAAGCTTGGTCAAACTCTAGCTGAAACCCTAGTCAAACCCCTTGTCAGTCCTTGTCTTTTTGGAACTTTTGCCGCGTTCTCCAAATTTCACCTAAACACTTAAAAATCTACCAATATGAAAGTTGTCCAGTTTGTTGAGGGACAAAACTTTCATGTAGATTGGCATTCCCAATTTTGAGTGGAAATTAGTGAAAAACGTGGTCAACCGATAGTATCTCCTGTTCACTGAAACATGGCGACATTCAAAGTCTGGCAGCAGTTTGTGCAAAATCTGTTGAGAAAAACACCATACGGTCTTTGTAAAAGTTGTAGAGGGTAGTGAGATCTACAACTTTCCTATTCACCACTTTGTGCACTTCTATTCAACTTTTTGGAGTTTTACGTGTTCAAACAGTGACACAGTGACCCAACTTCGCCGCGCCACGCCACGTCGCGACGTCGCCCGCGCCGCCCGCGTCGTGCCGTACGCGCCGTACGGTCGGCCCGTGTCCCCACACGCCGCTTCCCAAGGCCACCGCGCGTCCCGAGGACCGCATGCCGAGGCCGCACACGGCCCGAGCCCCGGGAGTCCGCGCGCGCCCCGGGTCGCGCCGCGTGCGCGCATCCGTGCCGCCGCCCGCGCCGCCCGCGTGCGGCCGGCCGCCGCCCGTGGCGGGTCCGTCCTTCGGTTGCCCGTGCTTGCAGGTGCTTTGGACGTCGCCTATATAGCGGCACGAGCCGTCCTCGCCAACACCGAGCTGCCCACACGCCGCCTAGTCCACCCCGGTCCGCCATGGCCGCTGCCGATGAACTCCACCCTCCCCTCGATTCCGTCACCGGCCAACACCTGCGGCACCTCCCATAGACCACCTGAGAACTACCCCCGCTGCCCGTTGCCTTTCCCCGGCCGGAGGCTCGCCGGAGCAAGGGCTCCAGCGGCGATCGCCGCCGGCCGCCGGTGCGCTCACCCGCCGGCAGCTCCTCTCCCCCAACCAAGCCCACAAATCGAACCCTAGTAGGCCCTAGACCACTCCCCTGCTCTCCCCCGGCCGGACTCCGGTGAACCCTCACCGGATTTGAGGCCGGACAGCCGCTGTCCGCCCCCGGGGACCCAATTGCAAGGGGAGATTTCTTGCTGAGGGTCAATCCGCAAAGTAGGGGCATATTTGTAAGCTCCTAAATCTTCCAGGGGTCTTAGTGAAAAGCTGTAACTTAAATAGTGTTTGAGTAATTGCTCAATCTTTTAAAATCGTAGAAAAAATCAGAAAAATACAAACCCAATTTTGTTGGATTCGCTGTGAAAAATCCTGCAACTTTTGTTATTCTTGCGTGAGCTGTTTCCTAATATTTTTGGCATGAAAAATAGAAATGTGAAAACCTAGATATGCTATATCTCAAAATCCATAAGTCCTCTGTATCTAAATTTTGGATATGTTGTGTGTCATGCCATGCCTAGCTCCTGTACCAAAAATTGCACAAAGTTTTGTTGTAAATATTTTTATAAAAATTATTTTCCATTTCAGGATATGTCCAAATGATTTTTGTAGCTAAAAATAATTAAATTTTTGTGCCCAACTTCTACATGCTATCTTTTTATGCCAAAATGCACCTTTGGTGAATTAAATACAATTTTATATTTATCAGAAATATTTATTCTTGAAATATGCTTGTTTCTATTAGAATATGCATAACTCAAGATCCATAATAGTTCTAGGTGTATATGTTGCATTCCTAGCTTAGGTTTGGACCATATCACATGTGCGAGAAAGTTAGGATCTTTTTTATGTGTATTTGTTTTTGTATGCATTTCTCATGTTTGGGTGACTAGCTTTTGTTATTTTCGGTATAAATCAATTCATAGCTTTCCTAAGAGTGCATGTGTGTGCAGTGGCTTCTGTAAGTTTGGAAATGCTTCATAACACATCCCACTGAATTTTATTAAATTAATTTATGAATAAAAGCTATGGAAGCCTATTAAAGCTTAATCTTCAATTAAATGAGAAAATCATCAAACTACACATCTAAAGGCCCTATGTGTGTGATGTATATCAGTTTAAAATGATAAAGATCAACCCCTTGCTGTTTGCGAAAGCTAAATTATTTTATTCACATAAAATATGTACACAACCATTTTAAATAAATAAATAAATAATAAAGCACCTTCAGAAATTATTTAATAGAAAGGTGATGCCAAGGTGTGTTTGTTAAGGTGAATATGGCCAACCATACTCTTCATGGTTGTCATATGTTGTTTGTAAACAATTAAATTAAAAATCGTTATCTTGCATTTGCATCTTCGTTTAGATCTCCCGAGCGGTAGCTGTACGCGTGTGCCGGAAGGAGGAGACGGAGGAGCTGACGGAGATGTGCACCACGTCGTTGTATCGCAAGACCTGGACCAAAGTCCAGAAGGGCCCAAGGCCAACCTTGCCATCGAAGGCAAGCCCCGGATCATTAACCCTATTTTTGCAATTTATGTAATTATCGTTGCTATGATTGTGCATTTACGTTTCAGGAGTTGATTTGAAACCCTAGAGGCATGATCCCTAGGTACCTATGTTCTTTTACTAGTATGCTAGGTCGATAGCTGCTATGCTATAGGACTCGGTAGAAGCCGAGTGATGTTTGTCACTCGCGGGAATAGGTTCTTATGTTGGAATCATAAGATCTTTATAAATGGATTGCTCATGTGGTAAGAGCATGGGATTTCGGCTCCGGTCTAGTGGCTTTCGTGGGCTAAGCTTTTGAACGTACTAAACACTTGCCGGGAATGGGACCGGTAAGCCTAGTACCCGATTGACGCGGTAAGGGAACCTTTCCCTACTACACCTGGGGCACAGAGATGTGTCCCCCTGCTTGCAACAGTGTGGTACCCGCGTGAGTCTAGACGTCAGTGTGTGGGCGATCCAGTAAGCCTTGTACCAAGGAATGTACGTTCCGCTCCCGAGCTGAAGATCGACGGGAACCGCCTGGTCGGTGTATAACCCGTTTCGTTTTTGTTGGACCTTCTTGGGGTATGCATTCTTCCGTGTGTTTAGGTCCACCTTGCAAGGTTTGAATCAATCGATTGTCGGCCTCTCACCGTTATCCGAGACTGCTTAATCAATTGGCCATGATATCCCGTAAAGATGGAAGTTGATGAATTTGTTGTATGAATTAATTACTTGTACAATTCTTGATTGAATTAGTTAGCACACTTAGAAATGTTAATCAACTAGAATTTGTGCTAAGATATTGAAAGTAAGGACATACTCTTTGTTGCTTTTCAGCAAAAGAACTCCACCGGCCAAAAAGCCTCTCATGTCTAGAGTTTGGTGGTGTAGTTATCACCCGATGGTTAAGTCTTGCTGAGTATTAGTATACTCAGCCTTGCTTTAAAAATGTTGTTGCACGTGTTGTTTGGCCTTGTGAGATTCCACCTGGCTGGGAGCTGGAATGGGTGGAAGAGGGCGAGTGATGGCATCACGGATGGCCTCCTGTGATGTGTATCATTGCGCTAGTCTATTTATTTCCGCTGTTTTCGAACTCTGAATCTTTACTTCCTGTCATGAACAATGGTTTGTAATAATTTGGTTTTAATTCGTGTTGTACTCTGGACTCGCCTTCGAGTGAGTTTTAATGCATATTGTCGATCCTTTGTTGGTATCCAAGTTATTTACCGGGCATTAACCCAGCAAGTAACGACAGGATGATACTTTACTATTGCTTAATGACCAAAGTGGATTGGTTTTAGGCGATAGTATGGTATTTTCCTGGGCGGGTTGTCGCAGCTCCTTTTCTTGCTGACGCTGCCATTTATTGAGGAGAATACGTGAAGTCACTCTGGGTTTCGAGGATTCACCCACTTCAATTTGACTATTCGGGAAGCGAGGCTCTTTCTTGTGAATCTGTTCAAATGTGACTTGTCGAGTGGGATCAACTGAGCCATCCTGCTTTGCCTTTTCCGAACTCAAAACTTTCACCTTTTCTTTCCCTTTAGGCTCAACAGCGTTCACCATGTTAATTGAGAACCCAATCATATTCTGAGGGAATGGGTTACCATCCAATTTCATCTTATTATCAAACTTCAGATGTCCTTCTTGGATAGCTTTCTGAATCCTTACTCTAAAGACCCTGCATTCATTGATGGAATGAGAATTTCTGTCATGAAATCCATAGTACTTCTTATCTTTCACTCCATCAGGCCGAAGCATAGAATGCCCCTCTAACAACTTGATCCGGCCTTCTTTCATTAGGAAATCGAAGAGCTTATCTGCCTTGGTTACATCAAAAACATAGGTGCCTTTAGTTTGCTTGATCCACCTCTGATTTACTGTCCATGGCTCCTTGCCCCACACTATCTTTGCTGCAGCTATTTCCTCTTCATCATCATATTCATCTCCTTGATCTGCCCTTTCGAGGAATTGATTGTAAATTTCAGCTATATCATTGTGCTTGACAAATCTGGAGTCTTTCTTGAAGCCATATGCTTGATTGCTCATCAATGAAAATCGGTGTGACAGCTAGCCAAGGTCGTCGAATTCCATCCCGAATAGCTTCTCCCGAATGGCTGGCAACATTCCTGCTATAGCCATACCAGCCAATTGATCATCTGGTATATTCAGAGAGAAGCACATGCTTTTTGTCTCTCTGAATCTCCTGAGGAACTCCATTGGTGTTTCATTGTTCCTCTGCCTCAGGATAGTTAGATCAATTAGCTTTTTCTCATTACTGCCAATGAAATAATGAGCATGAAACTTTTGCTCCAAATCTTTCCAGGAGTAGATTGAGTGAGCAGGCAGAGAAGTGAACCATGTAAAGGTCGGGCCTGTCGATGATAAAGGGAAATATCTGATCCTGAAAGCCTCATCAGCAGAAGCTTCCACAAGCTGCATCAAGTATCGGGCTATGTGTTCCACAGTACTAGTATCATCTTGCCCTGAAAACTTCGTGAAATCTGCGGGAACTTTCACCCTATTCGGTAAGGCCACCCTATGATACCATTATGGGTAGTCAGATCAATTAGCTTTTTCTCATTACTACCAGTGTAATAATGGGCATAGAACTTTTGCTCCAAATCTTTCCAAGAGCAGATTGAATGAGCAGGTAGAGAAGTGAACCATGTGAATGCTGGGCATGTCAAGGACAGAGGGAAGTATCTAATTCTGAAGGCTTCATCAGCAGAAGCTTCCCCAAGATGCATTAGGTACCGGGCTATGTGTTCCACAGTACTGGTATCATCTTGCTCTGAAAACTTAGTGAATTCTGTGGGAACTTTCACCCTGTTTGGTAGTGCTACCCTTTGGTACCATTCTGGGAAGGGAGATGTATACACGTGTCCTTGATTCTTAGGCTTTGGACCGAATTGATTTTGCAGCACATCGGTCTTTCTTTGCACCAGGAGATCAACATTGGTGTCTTGATTCCCTGGCCTCCCAGCAGGCATCCCTGTAGCATCACCATACCCAGGATTCGGGAAAGCATGGGTAGCACTATAGTCCATGAACTCTGAATACCCATTCCCGTACATATTCCTTTGCAGCCTGTTACTTGTTGGGGCTATCGTGTAAGTAGAGACAGGTTGAACTCCAGTAGTACCGAATGCCATCTCACCATTTTTGCGTGGATTAGGTATTGCTTGATGAGGGTTCTGCTGGATCGGTTGACTATCCACATGTGAGTTGGCTAAACACTCATACTTTGCTGAGGCGGCTGAGCACTTGCATCTTGACGATGTGGTGGGTCATTAGCAGTAGCACTTGATTCTCCTGTTTCATTAGCCGTCTCATTACCATTAGGCCCCTGGGGTGGTGTTCGACTAAGCATCTGACCAGTTGGCCCTTGTGCTCGCTCAAAATGTTTGTCCACGCTTGGGCCAAAGACACCAACCATCATCTGTCGGAAGCTATTTAAAAATGCAGTGTTGTGTCTTGACCATTATTTCTTCCATAGCTTGTCGCACCATAGCAAAAGCTTCTTATTTCTCTGCAGCAGTAGTGGCATCAGTCTCTCCTGGCATTAGCACTCTTGGCATCTCTGTCCTGAGAAATGGCATACCACTTCTATTCTTTGAAAAAGACAACAGACACTTCTGCTGGAACTGCTCCACAGCCTCTTTCAGTATCAGTTGATGTTCTGAAGACAGTTCATTTAAGGTGACATCCAGGACAGCTTGGATTTCAGGCATCTTGATCAACTTGAGTGTTCCACCGGGCGTGCCAAAAAGTGTGTTGACGTAAAATCAGCACCTCACGCCAAGCACACAGCAAGCTGGATTAGCTGGCTTCACACACGTGGCTCAGGCGTCGAAATCCGGAAGCGTGCCAGTCAATTTTCCCTGAAATTGACAAAGGAGGAAAACGGTTTGATAAAACCTGGAACTTGCCGGGTGGTACCAGACAGTTCCGTATTTACGGCTATAAAACCAGTTAGAAGGACATATAGCTACAAACACTACAAGAAACTATTTAATCTGTGACGTAACCATTCTGTCGCAGATTAAATAAAATTCGTCGCAAATCAGCATCCGCGACGATTTACATTTTCGTGGTGGAATGAGCGTCATTGATTAAATCTCTCGGTGTTCCTTTAATAAATGTCGCGATCTCTGACGTATCTGAATCGTCACGGAGCAGCCCGACGCCCATGCAGCCCAACCCATGGCTCACTATCCGTGACAAAATAAAATCGTCGCGGATTGCTACTAACATGGATCATTATGTGGGCATGGCTGTTGACATGGATGACACGTGGCTGCCTATGTGGATGTCACGTGGCTGCCTACGTGGATGACACGTGGCTGCCTACATGGATGACACGTGGCTGCCTACATGGATGACACGTGGCTGCCTACGTGGATAATGACAAGGATGCTGATGTGGACTTTTTTAGCTGTGACATGTCATGCTGACGTGGAATTTTATTTATCCTAGACTAATGGGCCCAATTTATAAGTGGGCCACATTGCAGCCCAAAATTTATGAAACTATTTCAGCCCACCAAAACTTCCCATCACATTTTAACCCACAAAATAAATACAACATCCATTTCAGCCCAAGTACAATCGATTAAGCCTAAATACAACTTATTTATCAACCAAAGTACCGGGATTAGCTCCAGATCAGATACAATTACAGGTTTACATTCATGAGTAAAACAAATCAACAAAAATCTACTCTCATCCAGAATCAACAAGTTCCAACCGATACCACTTCCAAGAAAGTCAGCCACCATCAGCATATACCTTATTTTCTGCGCACACAGGGTAAAATACCATGAAAGTTAGTACCGGACATTTTGGACTCATTTGACCACGAAAGCAGCATAACAAATAGTCACTGGCATATTTACTCTAAAAATTATGGGCTATTCTACAAGTTCCTTGCAGAAATCTTCTCTATCTGCTAAATAAGATATTAGGCATAGCCTGCAAATAATTGTTGTAGAGCGGAACTGAATGCACCAAGCAAGCAGTAAAGCAAAGAGGTTCACATATTTTTATTCCCATACAGTTTACCTTAATGACATTCTAACAAACACTTAAGAGAATTGGAGGATTGAGCACTAAGAAAAGTTATTCCCATACAGTTTATCTTAATGACATTCTATATCTTTGCTTTGCATTACTGGGATGTAAATATAAAAGGAGACATGAATATATGAAAAAAAGTTGTACTGTTGTACACAAACTACTAGCATCCAATATAGTGAGAGCTACCACATGCATTTAGTGAATAAACAATCACCTGCACTCTCAGCCTCGACGACTTCAGCCTCCTTGTCACCCTCGACGGCGAGCACGCTGTCAGCATCTTGGCAGATTTGGTCGGCAACTGGATCTCCCCTTGTGTCGAACGGCTGATGCATGGTTCAAGCCCTAGGTGTGAAACCAAATCGATTTCAGCGACATCAGTAAACAAATCGGAAAGAGAGACATATAGAAACCAAATCGAGAGAGATTTATGCCACAAGATGGATGCATGAGGAAGAGAGGCATGACGAAGGTGGAGGTCAGCACTTATCTGCATCGGCGGCGACGGTTGACACCTTCCTGCAAGTAACAAGGAAAGATCTTCCTTAAAGGTAAAGTACAAATACCAAGTCAAGAAACAGAACCCACAAGTTTCCTTTTGATAGTAAAATTAGCAAGCTCATGTTATTGACGCAATAAAATCAGTTTATACGGACAACAACAACATCAACCATCAATCATAGTTATCATAGTTATCAAGAATTAGCAACATGGAAGCCATGGAAGAGAAACAATAACATGAATATTCAAGTAAGCATTTTAATTAATTGGCTATTTAAATAATCACACATAGTGGGAGCAAATATTTTTACTGTCCAGTGGCATCCAACGGTAGGAGAACATTCAATGGTGGCTGGATGAAAGACTTAGCATACACATACAAGCAATAGTGCAGGAACATTCTTCCGATAGGGAAGATGCAGACTCAATTTAGGAAACAAATCAATTTAGGAACCTGTCATGCTAATTTAGCAAGTGAAAACTGTCAGCTCACCATCTCTTATGCGCAAACCTACTATCCCTGTTGTTGCCCCACCTGCTGCGTGTATCTTCAGTCTGGGTTCATATCAACCATGCATGTTAGCCTCGAGGAACTACCATAGTTGATGAGTGCATAAGAAAATTTTGCTGGGTGGCAACTGGCGGAGAGGCAAGCAGTAGAGTGGTGATTCAAATAAGACACAATCCATTGTCCTTGTTGAGATCAAGCATAGGAGCATCCAGGCAAAAGATTTAGCTATTGCACTGCCCAGACACCTACTTTTAATCCAACATGCACATCTCAGTTCCCCAGTAGAATTAAACAGAAAGTTCAAGAGAAATAATTCAATAAATAATTTAACCATCGACCTCAGACACATCACTTCCATTAGTTCAATCCAACCTTAAAAAAATCCCACACACTGGTTGCTAAACCAAAGTGTATGAAACAGGTATAGCAAGTAGAGTGACATACTAGATTATCAGGGTAGCCTATTTACTGCAAAAGGTGCATGAGGTGCCAATAATTGTATGCAAGATTGATGCAAAACAGCCCTGGAATGGAAATATCATTTAGTATACTGTGTACAAATGAGCATCAGAGAACGGAAAATTTTAAAAGCATAACAGTATAAGCTCCGTCAGCATCTGAATACTAAACTAGTACAAAACAACCTCTGGAACAAGCATCAACAATTTCAAACTTCAAACACAAATAATTCGTGAAATGGGATACCATTCTTGATACAAAAATTATTTCCAACTAATCCCTTTTGGGCAGCAGAAAGCTTCCTTGCAGCACCGTAACGGTGCTTGACTACAATTGCGAGAGCTTAGGATTTCACGATTCCTCGCAATTATCGATTGAGAAGCATGAGTACCACGCACGCCGACGGTCAGGCGGAGGAACCTCCCCCTTCCCCTTGTGCAGTGACACAGGAACCATCAAATTGGCCAACTGATGCAGTGATGCTCAGAGCCCAACCCAAGCACAAGCAGTACATATACTGGCAAACTATAGTAGTATAAGCTACAGCTAGCGAACCGCATCGAAAAGCCAAGAGGGGGAAATTGGGAGGAGCGAGCGGCGGCAACAAACCGATGAGGTAGGCGAGGCGCATAAAGAGCTTGGGCTTGAGGATGGGGATGACGGCCTCCCGCTCCATCCGGATGACCTCCCGCGCCACCCCATCCTTCCGCGCGTCCATCCCCTCCGCTGCCTCCTGCTTCCCCTTCACGTCCGCCGCCGCCGCCAGTCGCTCTTCTCCTCTCCCAAAGTGTTACACTATACAAAGCGTAACGAATCGAATCGTCTCAACGTTGTGTGCGTAGCAAAGGTAACGGCTGCCCTGGCCTGCTGCAGCCTACTGGTAGGGTGGTGGTGGTGCGCGACGGGTGGTGGCCCACAGCAACGCAAGGCTGGAGGCGGTGACTATGGCGCGGGCAGCTGGAGATCTCGCGGCGGAGGAGGCGGCGGCGGCTGTGCGAAGGAAAGAGATGCGGTGGTGGTGGAGGGAGGGAGGGAGGAGCCGCCCGACGGGAAGCCGCCGACCCTGGGGGCGTCGGGATCCGGGGGGCGCAGGCGGGCGGGGGGTCCGTGGATCTGAGGATGGAGAGGGAGAGGCAAGGAGGAGAGGGAGTGGGCGGCGGGAGGAGGCTGAGGGGAGGGGAGGCAGCGGAATAGGATTTGGGGATCTTTTATACGAAGCAAATGCAATTTTAGCCATCCGTTCGCAGATGAACGGTCTAAAATTATTGGGCTGTTTTGGGCTTAAACGGGCCTATTACATTTCTCCCCTGCTTAATTTTTTCTTTTTCTTTTTAATTTATTTAAAATAAGAAAATAATTACAATTTGAACTATGTGTACCTCCAATAGGATTGGAAAATTTTCACAAAAATCATAATTAGGCTTCTATGGTCCATTCTAGGCCACATTTAGGAGATTGACTAAAACTTCAATTGACTTGTAGGAAAAACTCGAACTTCTACTAGTCACCTTGTTGTAAAATAATGATAATGATACTTAAATTTGTGCAAAACATTCTACAAATTGACATGGAACCATATTTTAAGCGTATAATGATCCTATAAAAAATTCATATGGTCTTGATAAAGTGAGATTATAGATGTTCACAAATAGGACACAAGACTCACATAGTTTCATACAATTGAAAACAAACTTTGAGATTTGAACAACTAATAACGTGACCAAACTTGTATGCACCTCAATTTTTGACACCATCTCATGTTGAACATAACATTAGAGAATATTAAGTTATATTAGCAATTATTATGAAAAAAACATATTTTTTATATTCTCTTTGTAGTTGGAAAAGTTATGTTGTATGAAAAGCAACCAAGAAATAGTAATTAAGATACAAACAAATGGCACTGAGTAAAACATCTCGATTTTAGAAAAAATTAGGAAAAAGAATCAACCGATTTGGAGTTCGTATGAGGAAGTAAAACAATTTACAAGTTTTATCCGAAGATTAAAAACAGAAATTGCAATTGCTATGAACTGAGATGAACAAGTGTGTTTTCTCTTTTTAATCTTTGACTAAAACTTATAACTATTTTTTCTGCCTCATACTAACTCCAAATTCGATGATTCTTTTTTCTAAAATTTTCTAAAATCATTCTCTACCAAGATCTACAACTTTAACAAATGAAAAATGATTTGGACAACAGTTTATTAGGAGTAATTCAAACTTACATCTCGAATTTACACTATCATAATTCAAATAATATCATAAAATGCTCTGATGGTTCTACGAATTGACGTGGTAACATAATTTGGATCCATACACTTGTGATCAAAATTTCAAATGATTTCGGTAACATCGGAGCCTACATTGTTTAGAAATGGATACATCTCTCACATAGTTTCATGAAACATTACTTGAACATTGAAGTGTATCATACCTTTCGAAATTTTCGAATTCATATGCACTTCAAACTTTGCCATAACCTTTTGTTTAGATTATTATTGCAAAATACGAAGTTACATTAGCAATGTTTGTTCAAAATGCATTTATTTATATTCTCTACATAAATGCATGAAAAGAAGCCATGTGAATAAGATTAAAGAAACAATAACCGACCTACAAAACAACACAACAAAATGAAAGAACATGATTTTAGAAAAAATTAGAAAAAAGAAACACCAAATTTTGAGTTCATATGAAAGAGAAAAACCAAATGCAACTTTTAATTCAGGATTAAAAAGAGAAAGATGAACCATTTTGTCTATAAAATGCAACTTTAACCAAAGAGTTTTTAAACTATATAAGACTAAATGTCTGCAAACAAACATAGCTCCCACTTGTAGCGTAGTGGTAGCACACCTTCCTTCTGTACCACAGGTCGTGGGTTCGAACTCACGACTCCACCCTTTTATTCCTACTAATAAATCTATAAATAAACTAAAATGTTAACAAAGGACACAAAACAGTGAGTAGCTCAGTGGTAAAACGTGCATATGCGAACTTGGAGGTGTTGGGTTCGAGTCTCATCAGGCCCCTTTTTTGGGCGGGATTAAATTATTAAAACCGAAAAATTCATTGAACAAATAGGCCAAACACACATAGAAATCACAAATTGATTAGTAGCTCAATGGTAGGTGCTCTTGTTCTCTCTAGGGAGGTCACGGTTCGAATCTTTCCACCTGTTGCTTTTTTCCTTTTTTCAATTTTTTCCATGACTAAATTTATTATTTATTGACTTTTAGATTTTTTTTTTAATTTATCATTTTTATATTTTTAAATTTATCATTTTTTCATTCCTAACATGAGTATTTGTTATTTGTTGATCGCGACGAATCTGCTAAAACGTCACAGCATTATGGGCCGAATTGCGACGAACTTAACAAATCGTCGTAATGTTCTCGGGACATCCCCGTCAGTCAACTTCTTATCCATTAGTGCACATCTGTGACGAAAAACAGGAATACGTCATAGAATCGCGACGAATTTAACAAATCGTCGCAGTGTTTTGGGCTTCGATGCACATCCGTGACGAAAAATAGGAATACGTCATAGAATCGCGACGAATTTAACAAATTGTCACAGTGTTCTGGGCTGCAATGCACATTCGTGATGTTTTCTGAAAACATCGCGGAGAATGCGTCACAAATTAAATAGTTTCTTGTAGTGAAACAAGCTATCTGTCACCAATTTGAACATCATTCGGGAATTGATAAAGCATGTAAACAGAGCACTGCCGAATGTATGATGTAAGCATGATGAAAAATCGGTCTTTATTTAAACAACGTTACAACACGTAACCATGACCAATTATCAAGGATAAAGCATGATAAATTAATTAAAAGCGAAGCATGATCATGAATTTGCAGTAAACGAGCATGCATAGGCCAAAAGCACTAGTCTACCGCGTGTCTAGGTACTTTCAAATCCGTCAAGCATGACATCAAAAGAAGTTAATCCACCGCATGATACAACTTGTTTGAAATCACACCACCAACCAAGAATAGATCAATCCACCGCATGATACAATCTAAACATGGAAGGCTAAAAGCATACATTACTTAAAGCAAAACTCATGAACATGTTTCACTCGTGAGCGGATTGCCGAATACAGCTGTACAGCCGAATAGGGTTCCATGGAGAAGGAACGAGCCATGCAAGATTAACAAGCTTGAACCTGCAACATGTGACAATCTAGATTGATTTGAATTCGGCTATAGAGAGCACATAACCCGCTTGTCATGTCAAACCAAAGACTTGAGCGTGCAACACGTGGATCACAAACAAGATAAAGCCGAATCTACTCAATCTAAATTGGGCAATAAAGGTGTTACATGAATTAAACATAAAAGCAAAATTCGAGCAACACATGGTAACTTAATGAATCTATTAGATCTTGCCAAATCTAATAGAGCCGATAACTAGCTCCAAGCTAGATCTTAGCCTACTGCATGACTCATGATCCAACAAGGAAACCTTCTTGAACCAAGCTTAAATCCACCGCATGATACTAAGCATGGTAACAAGACTACTTGCATCACGGTCTAAATCCACCACATAATACTAGACATGATACAAGGTTGCCGGTACTTACGGAGGTCGACGGATCGATGGCTCCTCTCGAAGAACTCGATGACTCGAATAAAAGGACTCGAAAGTTGGCACGGGGCCAGTTTGTTGTGAAATTGATTGATCCCTATTACAAACACTAAGGGTTTATATGTATACCCTGGCTCTAACACGACTCCTAGTCGACCACAATTACAACATTTATTGCCTAAAATTAATGCCATGGCGTCATGTCCATCTCGTACCCGTCATCAATTTATCCCCTTCTTTATATTGAATCCACGTCATCACGCATTTCCGAATGCTTTCCGCTTTCACCCGTGGAACAGTTCTTCTGTCGATTGATGATGTACTCCCGACCGCAGACGCCTCTACCGAATGCTTTGAGGAAAACCTTCTGGTGAATGGTGCTCTTCTACCAAATCCGGCCCACATGTCAGTCTCTTCCCTGTACCAATTTTTGGCGTCAACAGCATGATACCCGGTTCTGTCAAGATCTATGCAAGATCAACAAGCTTGAACACGCAACACGTGACAATCTAGATTGATCCGAATTTGGCTATAGAGAACGCATGACCCGCTTGCAATGTCAAGCCAAAGACTTGAGCGTGCAACGCGTGGATCACAAACAAGATAGAGCCGAATCTAATCAATCTAAATTGGGCAATAAGAGTGTTACATGAATTAAACACAAAAAGTAAAATTCAAAGCAACACATGGTAACTTAATGAATCTATTAGATCTTGCCAAATCTAATAGAGCCGATAATTAGCTCCGAGCTATATCTTAGCCTACCACATGACTCATGATCCAACAGGGAAACCTTCTTGAACCAAGCTTAAATCCACCGCATGATACTAAGCATGGTAACAAGACTGCTTGCATCACGATCTTAATCCATCGCATGATGCTAGACATGATACAAGGTTTCCGGTACTTACGGAGGTCGATGGATCTATGGCTCCTCTCGAAGAACTTGACGGCACGACTAGAAGGACTCGAAAGTTGGCACGGGGCCGGTTTGTTGTGAAACTGTTCGATCCCTATTACAAACACTAAGGGTTTATATTTATACCCTGGTTCTAACATGACTCCTAGTCGACCATGATTACAATATTTATTACCTAAAATTAACACCATGGCGTCATGTCCGTCTCGTATCCATCATCAACTCGTCTCCTTCTTTGCATCCAATCCACATCATCACGCACTCTCGAATGCTTCTGTTTTCATCCGTGGAACAGCTCTCCTGCCGAATGACGATGTACTCCCGACCGCAGATGCCTCTACTGAATGCTTTGAGGAAAACCTCCTGCTGAATGGTGTTCTTCTGCCAAATTCAGCTCACATGTCAGTCTCTTCCCTATACCAAATTTTGGTGTTAACAAGCTCTAAGACAAAAGATCAGAAGTGCTCATTAGGGGTGTGTTTGGCTACCTGCATACGCCGCAACTAGGCTCTACAGATGCAGCTGATGAGTGTTTGGTTCCCTGGTTGGAGGTTGGGGCCTGTCCCATGCAATGCAAGATTCCCTCATGAGCCAGGATGAACTCGTACGTCCAAAATGCTCATTTGTGTGTGGTCGGGCTCGCGCGAGCGCAAATAGCATGCAACTGATGCATGTCAGTGAGACAAAAGATGCATGCGTGCAACAAACCGAACGAACTCACCGAACAACTAGGCTCTATTTCTACGGCAACCGAACACCACCCATGTGCATGCGCTCAGCCTGGTTTTCTGCAGCCTGGCTGTCTCGATACAGCCTGGCTCATCTCAGAAGTGAACCAAACACCCCCTAGTTGACCTAAGTGAGATCTAGCCTTGAGAGAGTTCATGAGTAGTCTAACAAACCTCTAACCCATCCTTTGCCACTTCAATTCTTGTTGGAGTACTTATGAGAAGAGAGAAGGGATTTGGGGCTCTCTCTCTGCCCAGGGCGGTCTAACCGCCCCTGGAAGACAACGACTAGTTTTTCAAACTGACCGTTGGGAGGAGGTCTAACCGCCCTGACCAGGCGGTCTAACCGGCCTGGCCAGAATTCTAATAGCTAGTTGTCCTTGTTAGGGGTATAAGTACCCCATGAGCTCCACTTGTTGGGGCTGCTGATTCTAGGGTTGCTGAGGTGCTTCCCTTGCTGTTTTTCATAAGCCAAACGAAGAAACACTCCCCAACTCCCTCTTTGTGAGATTTGCTATTCAAGCCATATCCTAGTGTTGGATTGAGAGTTTAAGCCTTTGTGAGCTTGTGTGAGCTGAGCAAGAGCATCCCATAGCTTGAGCACTTGTGATTCGCGTCGGAAAGCCTTTGAAACATTTGTTACTCTTGGAGGTTTGCCTCCTAGACGGCTAGGCGTCGCCGGCTAGCTCCCAAGGTTGTGGTGAGCAGCGGCAAGTTTGTGAGGGCTGTGATCTTGCCTCTTTGTGGAAAAGATCACCTTAGTGGAAATGAGGAAAGTGGTTGAAAGAGACCCGGCTTGTTGTGGGAGATTTCCCTTACAAGCTCCTCAACGGAGACGTAGCTGTTCCTTTGTGGGCGGTGAACTTCGGGAAACAAATCCTCGTCTCTCCTTTGTGGTTTGCCTCACTTGCTTTGATCTCTAGCATATTTACTTTTCTTCTGCTCGACCTACTTGGGTGTGCTTGTATTTGAGTGTAGGGATCATCACCCTGCTTGTGATCATCTACAAGAGCCACTCAAGAACTTAGGTTCTTGCTAGAAGTCAAGAGAAGACTTGAGTTGTTTTGCAGGTTCACTGGGCAGGGCGGTCTAACCACCCCAGGACCCGGTCTAACTGCTCTCTCTGGTTCAGTACGTCAGGGGCGGTCTAACCGCCTGTGCCAGTGAAGCTCAAGTTTCCAGGGAAAGTTGTATTTGGTCGTCTCGCCTATTCACCCCCCTCTAGGCGGCATCAAGGTCCTTTCAGTCTTGCCTTTCCCCCCTGAGTGTTGAAGCCTTCGCTACAACCTTGGGGTATCCTCAAGTAGCTTATCTTGCACCTTTATTTCAGACCTCTGCTCACCAATGATTCATTCTTTCCTTTAGCTTTTCAGCTTGATCCGGCCGAATTAGCACTTTTAGATTGTTTAACTCAAGAGTATTCATCTGAAAGGGATTATGATCAACTTGCATAGCATGAAAAGTCAAACGACCTTCATTAATAGCCGATTGCACTTGCCGACGAAATTGTTAACACCAAAATTTGGTAAGGAGTATGACATGTGGGTCCGATTCGGAAAAGAGTCCGTCCGGTGGAAGGAAAGGTATCTTCGAGAGATTTTCGGCGAAGGATCCGCGGTCGGCTATCCGCTCCCGGTTCGGCAAAGGAACAAGAGAGCCGATTTTGCGGGATTGGACGGTGATGTGGCTCGATCGGAGGAAGCGAATGGATGGACGAGCGATCAAGCTTAGTTAGGCAATGAATCCATTCGCGGTTGTAATCGAGCGGGGTATAAATACGATCCCTGGATGTATGTAACAACACACGTTCATTCCTCAATACACACCGGCCTTACGCCAAACCCTAGAGTCCCTTGTCGTGTCGTCGAGTTCTTCGAGAGGGCCAATCGATCCGTCGACCTCCGTGAGTACCGGCAACCTTGTATCATGTCTAGTATCATGCGGTGGATTTAGATCTGATGCAAGTAGTCTTGTTACCATGCTTCGTGTCATGCGGTAGATTCAAGCTTGGTTCAAGAGGGTTTCTTGTTAGATCATGAGCCATGCGGTAGGCTAAGGTCTAGCTCGAAGCTAGTTATCGGCTCTATTGGATTTTGGCAAGATTCAATAGATTCATTAAGTTACCCTGTGTTATCATGAGTTTTGCTTTATGTTTTAATTCATGTAATACACTTTTGCCCAATCTAGATGGGTTTGGATCGGCTCTTTTCCTTTTAGGATCCGTGCGGGGAGTAGGTTTCGTGTTTTGACGCGTGGATCTCGTGCTCTCCGATAGCCGAAACCGAATCGATCTAGGTTGTTACGTGTTGCGGGTTCAAGCTTGCTTTGTTAGTATAAATCTTGAAAGAGCCGGGTATCATGCGGTAGATGCAGGTTTTTGGGTTGCTTTGGAGCTAGTCATCCGGTGGATTAGATTTCCAATTCAGCCTGATAGATTTATTCACGTGGTAATGTTTGTTCCTTCTTCATGGACCCCGAATCGGTTGTTCAGCCGCATTCGGTTATATCTTCACGAGTAGATCACGTGCGTTATTTATGTTTTAAAAGACGTATGCTTCTAGCTTTCCATATTTAGGTTGTATCATGCGGTGGATAGATCTATTTGTGGAAAGTGGTGCGTTCTTTCATGCAAGTTGTATCATGCGGTGGATAGATTTGCGATATCGCGCCGACGGATCTTAAAGTAATTAGACATGCGGTAGACTAATGCTTTGGATCTATGCATGCTTATTTTAATACATGATCATGTTCGTGCTTTACTTCATTTAATGTTAATCTTCGTGAGGATCGGTTATGGCTTGGCACATGCATCCATGTTTATTCAAAGATCGATCGTTGTCATGCTTACGTCATCCATTCGGCAATGTTCTTTTTTCCTTCGCGGTTACCCGAATGGTTGTGGTTCTTTGACAGGTAGCTTCGCATAGCTACATGTCGTTTTGCTTGGCTTCTTAGCCGTAAATATGGAACCGCACTGGTACCACCGTGGGTTCCAAGTTTTGGTATTTAACTGTTTTATCTTTTGTTAATTTTCGGGAAAAATTGTCGGCACGTCACTTTCTCTCTGCGCGTGCGAAGCTAAGCTTTTCGGCTTGCTTTGTGTGATTGGCGCCGAGTGCACATTTTGTGTCAACACACTTTATGGCACGCCCGGTGGGACCAACGGCCGAATTGGTTCGGGATGCTCGAGATCACGGACCTCCCGGATGTCGCATTGAGGAGCTTTCTCCCGAGCAAGGCATCGCAACTTGTAGACGCCGTGAATCAGTTTCAACAAAAGTGTCTCATGTCATTCAAGAAGAATCGAAGTGGTGTACCATATCTGAAGAGTGGCGCGCCCGTAGCATCGTTGTCGGGGAGACCGACGCCACGACCCAACAAGAAAAAGAAGAATGCGCGCGGATCTTCCAGGAATCGGTAGACAGCATGCTCACTAAGCACAACCAAGCTTTCCTCGGGTCGCTCCAACGGATGATGGTAGCCCTCTTTGGCCGGGCGCGGGGCGGGCGTTCGGAAGACGTACACCGGAAAGAGCACCGTGGAGCCGGGTGAATCAAGCTCCCGGCCGCCGCCGCGAAGCCGGGTGCGGCGCAGCCTCCTCCTCGAGCTCGGGAGCGAGACATTCCAACCTCCTCCGCGGGCGCCGGGGGGGCGGCCGGTTCGGCCTCCGCCGCAAGGGCGGGGAAGTCAACCAATCCCGCCGCCACCACGGAGCAAAGCACGGGTCGGCCCGTGCAACGGCCCGAATCCGTACCGGCCTACGTACGGAGACCTAGCGTTCGGCTCACCGGGGCCCCACTTGACCCCCGGTCGAAGAATAGCCCCGTCGACCAACTGGCTCCAGAAGAATCTATACGGCGGTGGCTATCATGAAGTGGGAAATTACGGGACGTTCGACGCCTTCCCGCACCCGGGGTACGCGCCGGCTGCAGGCGCTCAGGAGGAAGATGCCCTAGCACGCAAGATGGCCGAATTGATGCAGAATCAGTTCGGCCTCAAGCCAAGGATGCAGGGCCCTACCTACAGGCCGCCGTTCCCAGAGTGGTACTATAACGTGCTCCTGCCGCCAAGGGTAAAACCGCCGACGGAATTCACAAAGTTCTCCGGGCAGGACGAGACAAGCACGGTCGAGCATATCGCTCGTTATCTCATGCAGCTGGGGGAATGTTCGGCCGAAGAGACGTTCAGGGTTCGCTACTTCCCCGCCTCACTGACGGGTCCAGCTTTTCAGTGGTTCTCGTCCTTGCCGCCTGAGTCAGTGGCCAGGTGGAAAGATTTGGAGCGTAAATTCCACGCTCATTACTTCGGCGGCGATTCCGAGAAGAAGTTGATTGACCTCGCCACCCCGAAACAAAGGCACGGTGAAACACCGGCCGGAGTTTCTCGGAAGATTCGGAGAAGTCAAGGGCATGTGCTTCTCATTGAACTTGCCGGACGATCGGCCTAGCCGATATGGCCGTCGCCGGGATGTTACCGGCCGTGCGCGAAAAGCTCTTTGGGATGGAGTTTGAAAACTTGGGCCAAGCTGTCGCGAAATTATCCTTGATGAGCAATCGGGCATATGGCCTCAAGAAGGACCCCAAGTTTGGCAAGCGACACGACATCGCCGACATCTACAACCAATTCTTGGACAAAGGCCGATTTGTGCGGGGATTCCGATGATGAATTGGAGGTAGGCTGCCGGCAGAAATCTTGTGGGGTAAAGAGCCCCTGACAATGAATCAGCGGTGGGTCAGGCAGACCAAAGGAACCTACGACTTCGACATCACAAAGGCTGATAAGTTGTTTGAGCTCTTGGTAAAGGAAGGCCGAATCAAGGCGCCGAAGGGCACTCTATGCTTCGGCCGATGGAATCAAAGCGAAACGTTCTCGCGGCTTCCATGACAGGGACTCGCACTCCATCAACGATTGCAGGGTCTTCAGGATGAGGATCCGAAGGCTATCCGAGAAGGGCACCTCAAATTCGATAACAAGATGAAGCCGGATGGCCACCCCTTCCCGCAGAACATGCTCGGCTTCTCCATCAACGCGATAACGACCGAAGAGAAAGGGAAAGTCAAGGTCCCGACCTCGACCGAGTCCAAACAAGATGGATCGGTTGACCGGAGCGCCGAGGTGACCCTAGAGCAAGTGCAGGGCGACGCCCCCCGCGTTCTCAAGAGCCACATCGAGATTGGGGAATCGTCCAAGCCTAAACCCAAGGTGACGTCACGCATTCTCCTCAACAAATGGCAGCGTCAGATGGAAAAGGAGCGCTACCAAAAGCGTCGTCATGAGGAGGAGCAGCGCAGGGCTGAGGAGGATGCGCGCAGGTGGAATCAGGAACAGCACGCGCGCGAGCAGGAGCGCGCCCACTGGGGATGCGCCTTCTTCAGGCACTGCTGGAATGAGGGCCTAAAGCCGCCCACATTAAGGAACGCGTCCCGAATGCGGCGACGGATATGCCGAGTACGGGCGGGGAAGCGCAATCGCCGATCCGTCCATGAAAGACTTGGAAGGATTCACCCAAATGGGGATCGGCGGCAAAAAATTGAGGTTATAGATCACCCCGGGAAGCGCCACGGCGATCTCGGGTGGGGCGACCGGGGAGGAGGACGAAGATGTCTACGTGCGGCGAAGGGGCGGTGGTGCCCACCCGGTCTACGCAAGAGCCGTAAAAGGCGGGTCCAACGCTTGAGGAACCGCGAGATGAAGCAAGCCGGGGTCCGGACGAGACGAAGTGGCGCCCCAAGGACCGCCCGAAGGATCGAAGCATCCGGCCCCTGCATGCATGGTATACTTCCTGCCAAACGAGTTCATGGCTCCCGCTAACCAGGTGATGCAGGAAGAAGCTTCCTTTGACGACGAGCAACCCGAGGGGATGATGGCGCACCGGTGCTTGCCAAGCAGGCCGTCTTCGACAAGCCGGCCAAAAATCGCCACATGAGGCCGCTGTACTTGAGGGGGGTACGTCAATGGCAAGCCATTGACCAAGATGTTCGTCGACGGTGGCGCGGCAGTCAACGTAATGCCGTACACCACCTTCAGGAAGCTTGGCATGACCCCGAGCGATCTGACACCAACAAGCATCATCCTAAACGACTTCGCCGGGAACCCTTCGGACACCAAAGGATGCGCTCACGTGGACTTGATGATCGGGTCCAAGACGTCGCTCACCACCTTCTTCGTCATCGAAGGGAAGGGAGCCTACAGCCTGCTGCTTGGGCGGGACTGGATCCACGCCAACTGCTGCGTCCCATCCACTAGGCATCAACACCGATCCGGTGGGTGGACGATGAAATCGAGGTCGTCCAGGCGGATGACTCTGTGAGCATGGCTAACATGGAACCAGCCTTCTGGGAGTACCAAGGCATCGATTGCTTCTCAGGGAAGGACTGGGGAGAAGGTCCTGTTGAACCGTCGGCAGTGACCAACAGCCGATTCAAGCAGTCGGCTCTTACAGTAATTTTTAATGGAGAACCCCGTGGATGGCACTGATGGCAAGCTGGGACGAGGATTCATGTCGGCCGATAAGCTGGAGGAAGTTGACATTGGAAGCGGTGATAAGCCAAGGCCGACGTTCATCAGTGCAAATTTGCAGCCAGACTTCAGGGGGAACTTAATTGAGCTTCTCAAAGAATATAAAGATTGCTTCGCCTGGGATTACTCGGAGATGCCTGGATTGGATCGATCCATCGTCGAGCACCGGTTGCCAATCAAGCCTGGTTTCAAGCCATATAAGCAACCGCCCCGGAAAATCTACAAGGATGAAGTATTGGCCGATGTGAAGAAGGAAATCGAAAGATTACTTGACGCAAACTTCGTTCGGCCCTACAGATATGCGGAGTGGATTTCTAACATCGTCCCTGTGTATAAGAAAAATGGAAAAATGAGAGTTTGCATAGACTTCAGGGACCTAAACAGAGCTACTCCCATGGATGGATACCCGATGCCTATTGCCGATTTGCCGATTGACGCCGCCGCTCGGGCACAAGGTGATTAGCTTCATGGATGGCAACGCAGGGTACAATCGGATCTTTATGGCAATAGAAGACATCTCGAAGACGGCCTTTAGATGTCCGGGTCATATAGGCTCGTTTGAGTGGATCGTCATGACATTTGGGTTGAAAAATGCCGGTGCAACCTATCGGCGGGCCATGAATTACATTTTTCATGAGTTGATCGGCAAGACCGTGGAAATCTACATTGACGACGTGGTGATCAAGTCCTTAAGTCATGGCACCCATCCGGAAGATGTGAAGAAGACCCGGAATGCACCGGAAGCATGGCTCGAAGATGAATCCAAACAAGTGTGCATTTGGGGTGTCACCTGGAGAGTTCTTGGGGTTTTTGGTCCACGAAGCGGGGATCGAAGTTGGCAAAAAGAGCATGAAGGCCATTGATGAAGTCGTTCCCCCAACCAACCTCAAGGAGTTGCAATCACCGCTCGGCAAGATCAACTTTGTGAGAAGGTTCATCTCAAATTTATCACAGAAGGTGTTGCCATTCTCTCCGTTCTGCCGAAGCCGAAGAAGGATCGAAATTCACATGGGGCGACGAACAACAAAAGGCTTTCGAGGAAATCAAGCAATACATGAAGGAGCCGCCGGTCTTGGTTCCTCCTCACTGAACAAGCCTTTCAAGTTGTACGTGGCGGCCGATACCCAAACTATTGGATCGGCCCTTATTCAAGAATTCGAAGGGAAGGAGCGGGTAGTAGCTTATCTTAGCCGAAAACTACTTGATCCCGAAACCGGGTATTCGGCTATAGAAAGATTATGTCTTTGCGACTCGTGTACAAAGTTTCGGCACTACTTGTTGAATGCCGAATGCACCGTATACTCGAAGTTTGATGTGATAAAACATATGTTATCTATGCCAATTTTGAATAGTCGGGTTGGCAAATGGATTTTAGCTCTATCGTAATTCGAATTGAAGTTCGAATCGGCAAAAGCCATCAAAGGTCAGGTCATTGCCGATTTTATAACTGAACACCGTGACCCTTCGATTGATCTGCTTGAAATTACCCCATGGGCTCTATTCTTTGACGGGTCATCATGTGGCAAAGGTGGGGGAGTAGGGATCCTACTAATTTCTCCCAGAGGTGAGATGTTCGAATTCGCCATTCCTATACAACCCACCGTCACAAATAACCAGGCTGAGTACGAGGCACTGCTTCGAGGGCTTCAATATTTGAGAGAAGCGGGGCCGTTTCGGTTGAGATTTATGGAGATTCGAGTTGGTCATCAAGCAATTGAACGGCCGGACGAGTGCGAAGCGAGGCGCCGAGGAGTTACTACGAGGAATGCAGAGAAATCTTGAAGGGCTTTCCACCGGTAACCCTACGAAGACATTCCTAGAGAGCATAACGAGGAAGCAAACAAGCCGGCTCGGAGCGCCTCCGGTTATAAAGAGAGTCAAGAAGCATTTGCTGCGAAGTGAGCGCACCGGGGACGGATCTTACGGAAGATGATTGGAGGAAAGAGATCGTTGATTATTTGAGAGATCCATCCCGAAAAGTCTCTAGGAAGCTCGGTACAAGGCAATCAAGTTCGTTCTTCCGGATGACAATTTATTCTATAAGTCATTAGATGGAGTACTGCGCTACGATGCACGGGTCCGGAAGAAGCCAAGAACATGATGAGCGAGGTGCACGATGGGATATGTGGAGCGCACCAATCGGCCTATCGCATGAAATGGGTTATTAGGCGAGCTGGATGCTTTTGGCCGACGATATTAGAGGACCGCTTTGAGTATTACAAGGGGTGTCAAGATTGCCGGAGGTTCGGGAATATTCAAAGAGTCCCCGCATCGGCATTAAATCCCATCATCAAGCCATGGCCATTCGGGGGCCGGGGTATAGACTTGATTGGCCAAATTAATCCACCATCTAGCAAGGGACATAAGTTCGTGCTTTTGGCTACGGATTACTTCACCAAATGGGTCGAGGCAATCCCACTCAAAAAGGTGACGTCGAGAAAACATGATCGAATTCGTCAAGGAACACATCATCTATCGATTTGGGATTCCTCGGACGATTACCACCGACCAAGGGGCACAATTCGTGTCATTGGAATTCGAGAGATTTTGCCGAAAGCATGGGAATCAAACTCGTTTAATTCTTCTCCATACTATGCCCAAGCTAATGGTCAAGCGAGAGGCTTCTAACAAGATCATGATCAAGCTTATACGGAAGAAGATCGACCGAAGCCGAGGAGATGGCATTCGGTACTCGGTGAAGCGCCGTGGGCTTACCGAATGGCCCCCCATGGAGCTACAAAGACTTCTCCTTACGAGTTGGTTTACGGGCATCACGCGATCCCGCCCGGGAAATGCAATCGAGTCAAGGAGAGTAGTGTTGCAAAACGATTTGAGCTCCAAGGATTACGGTGGCCTAATGATGGATGAGTTAGAAGATTTGCATATGATCCGTCTCGGGGCCCCGGAGAACATCGAGAAAAACAAGGCTGCGGGTCGCCAAATACTATAACAAGAAAGTAAAAGTAAGGCAATTCACGAAGGCGATCTAGTTTGGAAAGCGCTACCTGCCGATTGGAACTAAATACGGTGAATTCGGCAAATGGTCCCCCAACCGGGAGGGGCCTTTTCGTGTGTTCGGATGCGTTCCACGGTAATGCATACATATTGAAAACTTTGCTAGGAGAGGAGTTTTCCGCCGCAATAAATGGAAGATATCTCGAAGAAGTATTATCCTAGCATTGAAATCGATCGATGATTATACACATCGACACGAAACGGCGGCGCTCGGGGATGAGGCCGCCTTTAGAACAAAAATCCATGAACAAGATAAAATGGCCGGTGCTCGATGCATTGCCCTTAGCTCAATACTACACTACAACCGGTTTCTTGCGGGATTACACATAGCAGCCACGAAGGTCAAGTCCCCTAAGGGAGGGAAGCGAGAAGGCGTGGAGTAAGAAGCGAAAGTATGGTTCAATCTTTTCTTTGCTTCTTCGGCCGTCTTGCTCCCTCTTCGGTTGTTCCGGGACCACCGTGACGGCGACTTGGAACGCACGAGGATGACCACGATTGGCGGCCTCTACCAAGCTATCCCAGGCCGCCTTCAGGGTTGCCGTCACCGTCGAGACATCTGGAGCAAAAGAATCAAGGTTAGGGGCAAGAAATCCAGATGCAAACATGAAGGGGGGCAGAAGCGTTTACCCCCTACTAGCGCTTCCAGCGCCATACGACGCTCGCGTTCGGCTTGACAGCGGACGGACATGTCCCTGAGGTCACGCTCCAGGTGCCGGGCACGGCGGCGCGACTCGATGAATGACCCTTTGCTCGGGCGTGGCATCCTCCGCCTCAGGAGAAGAATCGGAGGAGATGTACTCAGGAACATCTTCGGTTCCGATGATTTCTTCAGAAGCAAATCAAGGCCGAAAGAGGCGAAGAAAACATGAGGCGCAAGATCAAGCGAGAAGGACGAGGAGCGGATCAAGAAAGAACTCATTTCCGAATCGTACGCTTCCTTGACGAGCCGCTCCCCCGAGGGTGTTTACCCTTGTCCATGGCGTTGGGGTTTTTTCTTCTAGCGGCAGAAGAAGAGACGAGAAGTGATGGAGGAGTGTGCGAGTGGAATTGCGAGCACCCCACGGGCTATTTTATTGACCAAGGAGGCGCATTGGGAGTGATGATCGCAGCGGTACACACCGTTGGAATACCAAGCGGCGGGGGTTTTCCACCGAGTGCGAAGGGTTTTCTTTGAACAGTATTTACGGATTGCCGAATTGGGATCCTTTGTGGATCTTGCGCCAAGGGGCAGTTGTTTGCGAGCGTTCGGCTAAAGACGAGTCCCAGATGCATTCGAAGAGGACGAATTCACAGATGCAAATGCGAAGGGAGATATCACGGAACAAGTGCAGATTCCAAAAGTTCGTCATATATTGCCGACATTTACACATCCCTAGTACAATCTAGTCAAAGAGCACGTTCAACACGGACCGGGGATGGGTAATTTCGGCAATGGCGTCGCCGTGGCCGTCGAGGCGCTCCGGGGATGAGCTCGATCTCGTCGATATCCTCCGACGCGCCGCCACGGAAGCCACGCGGCTCGGTGGAATAGTCGACGTCCGTATGCGTCGCCATCGCGGCCGGGCCCAAGGTGGTGCCCGGACGAACACCATGGACGGCCACCTCGTCAATGCGGCGCTCCACCGCGGCCGGGCGCTCGCCGGCGTGACGCCGTGAGCGTTCACCTTCTCCGCCAGCTGCTCTACCAGCGCTTTTAGCTGGTTGAGCTCAGCATCACGGGCTGCAAAAGACAAACAAGAAGGGATTAGCATCAAAGGCTGGACTGAATCAAGAATCAGAACCATACCATCGATGGCTTCCAGCAGCTGTTTCCGCTGGTCCTCCCACTCTAGTTCGGCCACGCCCGCTTTTTTGGAGACGGCCTCCAGCTCAAGACGAGACGCCTCTAGCTCCTCCTTGAAGCGAATAGCGTCTCGCTTCCCCCGTACGGCACCGGGGGAGTGGCCATCGGACTCCGAAGAGTCATCAGGGAGGGGCTGATTGGCCGCGCGCGCGGGCGGGTTCCACCGAATCAAGCGAAAAGGGGGAGATGATTGTCAAGGCAAAGGAAGATCAAAAGGAAGATCGACAAGGAGAAATTGATGATCATCACCGCCGCGCGCATTAGCGCCGCTTCCCTCGGCCCTCGTCGGAGGCGCGGCGGCGGTTGAGGCGGCGCACCATTGCGGTTTGGGGATGTGCACTTGTTTGCAAGAGGGCCGGAGATTGGCAAAGATTCGAGAGCTAGAAGGCCCGGTGGAGAGCTAGGGGCACCTATGGCAACATTTATAGGCACCGGGGGGTAAATCGTGGCTTCGAGTCGTGGGCGTGGATCGTGGCGCACGTCCCAATAAAATCGGAAGGTGGAGAGATTTCCTTGACCAACCCGCCGGTGGGTCGTTTGGAGTTCTAAGCCGAAACGCGTGCGGATCGATTGTTTCGGCTAAAGGAAATCAAGGTGTTTTTCGGGAGTTGGCGTTTCACTATCGAATGGGTCGTTTCGACGCATTACAAATTGCAAAGGAAATATTACAAGAACGACCGGTCCGGGTATACATCAATAAGAACATTCAAGCATTAAGGAGTTTTGCAAGTGCATGACGAACATTGGATACTATCAAGTGGGAGTTATCCAAGATCTCCGATAGTCCTTTTGGGCATCGGATAAGTCGGTAAGCTCGCGTCGCATTGCTTTACTGCGGTAACTGACCGATTCCACCTCCGCTTGGGTCTTTGCTATCAATCCGGGAAGATCGGCTATTTTCTTCGGTCAATCTCCATCTCCGCTGACAGGCTTCTCAGTTCCGCCTCTAGAGCAGCCTTTCTGGCGACTTTCAGATCATAAGAGGCTTGCAGGTCAGCCAAGGCACCTTTGTGGCTTTCTGCTTGGGATTGCATCCCGTTCATGGCCTGTTCAGCATCAGTTTTCTCCTTTTCAATGGCCGAACGGGAGCGCAATTTCCTCCAAGTGCGCCTCAAGGGAACATAGAAGGGCTCTAAGTCGTAGACGGACGACAGAAAAGCTCTGATGTCATTGGGAAGTTTGCGACTAATGGGCTCAAACATCTCTTCAAAATGACGAAGATCATTGAGCCGATCATGAACGTCTTTTTCTAGCAGGCTGCAATTTCTTTGAGCTTGAGCAACACCTCGTTTGGCAACGGCCGGTTTATCTCTTTCATCACATCGGCGGTTGATGGGCCCTCCGATGGCAAGCTCGATGATGACGGGGTGTGATCCCGAAAACAACATTGCCGAGGTGAGAATGCTAGCAAGCAAGGTATCGAGATTAAGAGCGAGGATTGGGCACCTCATGAGTGGTTTCTTGAGCGGGAGCAATTGCGGACGGAAGAGGCGTCCCGAGCAGAGCCGAAACTTCCAAGTCGGGGAGATGCCGATGCGGCCATCAATGGCTCGTAAGTTTCGGGCGGTGAAGAATTGGATCCTCCTCTGTTGGGTCGGTCATTGCTGCTTGACCGATAGGAGATGGTATCCTGGGGGTATTTGGTGGCTCCAGTTGAGTTGAGGGATTCATCTCTGGAGAGCGTACTGCTTCTGCAGAAGGTGATGAAGATGAAACCTCTACTGGGATGGGCAATTCAACCCTGGAAGGGCTCGCCTGTTGAACCACTGGAACATCTACAAGTGGTTCTCCAACAGTTTCTTCTGCAAATGTCCAATTGAAGGGATAAGTGCCGGTGCTCATCCTTGAGAAAGAACGACAGAAAAAGTCATACCAAGTGGATGGGGCATCGGCGGGTATTGGTTCCGAAGAATGTTGGGCTCGGTCCGAAATACACAATGATATGATCCATCAAGAACAAAGTGACCCAAGTAATCAAGAAGGTAAAGGAGTTTACCTCAACCAATACTTTCTTGACGGTTCTCCTCCTTTTAGCGCTCGGAGGAGGAATCGGATGCGGACCTTGCCTCCGTCAACAGCAAGGCTAGAAAGGCCGGGATCGGTGGTAGCATACCCGTCCATTAGTTGGCGCGAGGTTGTGGATTTAAACCCCGATCTTTGAAATCGGGCCTTCGGCATTATAAGTGATTACCCTGGCTCGAGGGGCAGGTACTGTGTTCTGTGGACAAAAGATGAAGGTCAAAACCACGAATGGAGAAGGAGTGCTTGATCTAAGGGTTCATTGTGTTACCTCTGAAGTCGGCAGGAAATCAGGCACCAATTCTGCACAGAACACATGAACAGGTTCACTAAAGATGTGGTCATGGAATTCTTGCCACCATGAATTGAAGGTGGGATGAACTATGGTTGCAGGCACAAAAGGACATGTGTAGACAGTGGGACTGCACACGTAGTTAAAAACTCTGCTACACTGCATCAGTTCTTTGATTTCCTCCCTGGGCTTGAGGAATTCGTGCAGAAACAATCTTGGGGGCACCTGACCGCATCCAAGCTGCCTGGCCATTACATTAGGCTGGTAGTACTCATAAGTACTGGCATTCTGCCTCCCTCCATTGAATTCGGCCGGTAATATGCATGGGCGGATTATGATATTGAAGATTTCCAAGAATCTCCCATCTTGATGGCCGGGCTCAAAGGAGAACTCGACGGGGAAGGTCGAGTGTCATAGCCTAGATAAGGGAGCCAAAGAGGATTGGGGAAGCCTTTGAAGAACAACTCGAAGAGTTGGGTGATGTCTCGTCGAACGATAACGATTGAAGCCGCTTCTCCATAGCTTTGGCATCCTCTCGGTGACTTGAAGCTCTCCTTCGGGGGGATTGGACCGGGGGGAAGAACCCGGAGTTCAAGTCGACGCCTACAATCCGGTGCATGTGAAGCCGGCCAAATTTGAACAAACCACCAAGGGCCATTGACGCACGTTATCCTGCGGCCGGTATACATTTGGGTAACTCGTCCGATGAAGCATATGGTATACACCGCCCAAGAGGAATTTTCCCGAGAGGAAGGCGATTGCCACGGCCGGATGGATCGCCATTGCGATATGATTCGAGTGGGCTCGTTGGCTTTGCCACGGAAGACAAATCTACATAACCACATGTTCAAAAAGGCTCTATATTCAACTTCACCAAGGGGATTGTCTCTCATATGCTTCGAAATATATTGCTTGTAGCCATTCCCCGGCTTTACCCCCGTCCGGCGTGAGGAATTTTTGAAATTCCAAGGCCGAACAGACCGGTGATGTCAAGGCCGGTGATCATGTACACATCGGCCAAAGTTGGAGACATTGGGCCATGCCCAAAAAGGAAGGCATTGACGCCATTGGACCGAAGTGGCACGCGGCTATCGGAAGATCTTCATTCTTGGGCATCTCGGCTACGGATAACTCCAAACATTGAGCAATGCGGAGAGTATCCAAATTGGTCAATCCACTCTTATCCGCGAGAATCCTACGGTACCAAGTCTTCCGACTGCGATTGGGGGCAAAGGCCGGTTCTTGAACGCATCTTGCCACCGAGGAGGTGGAGATAAAGCTACCTTGAAAGGGATTCTCCGAGATTCGACGGCAATGAAATCTCGAGGGTCGGGATTCCCTTCGGGACCAAGATAATAAGAGCTGCGAATTGGCCTCAATAGGAATCGAAGGGCGAGAGACGGTTCCTGGAAAAGAGCGGAAGAAGAAAATCTCGGGTAAAATTGAAAACCTAATGCCGAACAAAGGTTTGGAGGGGTGAATTTACCCGAGCAGCTTGGTTCCGAGTTGCCATTGGAGATTCGAGTTCGGAACGAAGGGGATCTAAGGTTGGATGCGAACGAAGAATCCGGCGGATTGCGAAGAACGAGGGGTTGACGAGGTTTGGCTCAAGGATTCGTGGTGGAGTCAATTGTGGAACAAAATTACTTTTATCCCACAATTGAAGGGGCATGTGTTAACACCAAAATTTGGTAAGGAGTATGACATGTGGGTCCGATTCGGAAAAGAGTCCGTCCGGTGGAAGGAAAGGTATCTTCGAGAGATTTTCGGCGGGAAGGATCCGCGGTCGGCTATCGCTCCGGTTCGGCAAAGGAACAGTAGAGCTGATTTTGCGGGATTGGACGGTGACGTGGCTCGATCAGAGGAAGCGAATGGATGGACAGGCGATCAAGCTTAGTTAGGCAATGAATCCATTCGCAGTTGTAATCAGCGGGGTATAAATACGATCCCTGGATGTATGTAACAACACACGTTCATTCCTCAATACACACCGGCCTTACGCCAAACCCTAGAGTCCCTTGTCGTGTCGTCGAGTTCTTCGAGAGGGCCAATCGATCCGTCGACCTCCGTGAGTACCGGCAACCTTGTATCATGTCTAGTATCATGCGGTGGATTTAGATCGATGCAAGTAGTCTTGTTACCATGCTTCGTGTCATGCGGTAGATTCAAGCTTGGTTCAAGAGGGTTTCTTGTTAGATCATGAGCCATGCGGTAGGCTAAGGTCTAGCTCGAAGCTAGTTATCGGCTCTATTGGATTTTGGCAAGATTCAATAGATTCATTAAGTTACCCTGTGTTATCATGAGTTTTGCTTTATGTTTTAATTCATGTAATACACTTTTGCCCAATCTAGATGGGTTTGGATCGGCTCTTTTCCTTTTAAGATCCGTGCGGGAGTAGGTTTCGTGTTTTGACGCGTGGATCTCGTACTCTCCGATAGCCGAAACCGAATCGATCTAGGTTGTTACGTGTTGCGGGTTCAAGCTTGCTTTGTTAGTATAAATCTTGAAAGAGCCGGGTATCATGCGGTAGATGAAGGTTTTTGGGTTGCTTTGGAGCTAGTCATCCGGTGGATTAGATTTCCAATTCAAATTTCGATAGATTTATTCACGTGGTAATGTTTGTTCCTTCTTCATGGACCCCGAATCGGTTGTTCGGCCGCATTCGGTTATATCTTCACGAGTAGATCACGTGCGTTATTTATGTTTTAAAAGACGTATGCTTCTAGCTTTCCATATTTAGGTTGTATCATGCGGTGGATAGATCTATTTGTGGAAAGTGGTGCGTTCTTTCATGCAAGTTGTATCATGCGGTGGATAGATTTGCGATATCGCGCCCGACGGATCTTAAAGTAATTAGACATGCGGTAGACTAATGCTTTGGATCTATGCATGCTTATTTTAATACATGATCATGTTCGTGCTTTACTTCATTTAATGTTAATCTTCGTGAGGATCGGTTATGGCTTGGCACATGCATCCATGTTTATTCAAAGATCGATCGTTGTCATGCTTACGTCATCCATTCGGCAATGTTCTTTTTTCCTTCGCGGTTACCCGAATGGTTGTGGTTCTTTGACAGGTAGCTTCGCATAGCTACATGTCGTTTTGCTTGGCTTCTTAGCCGTAAATATGGAGGCGCTTTGGTACCACCCGTAGGTTCCAAGTTTTGGTATTTAAGCTTGTTTTATCTTTTGTTAATTTTCGGGAAAAATTGAGCGGCACGTCACTTTCTCTCTCGCGCGTGCGAAGCTAAGCTTTTCGGCTTGCTTGTGTGATTGGCGCCGAGTGCACATTTTGCGTCAACGGAAATACATTGCAATCATTAGTTGCATGAGAATAAGAATTATGAAATTTACAATAAGCACGTCTCTTCAACTCATCTAGTGGCGGTATAGTATGAGTTATTTTAATTTCCCCAGCTTTCAACAACTCATCAAAAATCCTATCGCACTTGGCTACATCAAAGGTGTATTTAATTTCCCTTTGCTGATTCTTACGGATCGGCTTTAAAGAATCACAACTATTAGGTTTATCTTTATTTGACCATACAAATTCAGCAGTTAACACATTATTGCCTTCATCGTCCGAATAATCAGATGCATAATAAACAGGACGATTAGACTTTTCATTGGTTTTTTAACTCTTAGATTCCTTAAGTTGGTTTTCATTAGCTAAAACTTTTTGCAACAACCGACTAACATCTAAGAAATCTGACCATCTAGCTTCTCTTTATGGATATCAAGCAAACTGGAATAAGCAAGATCAGTTAGGTCTCTACAACGGCATAGCCAGGAATTGAACATAGGGCGGGGCGATTAAACACGACAAATAGATTGTTACTTCTAACATGTCTAGAAATATATAGATCGACACATTCGACTGTATACTCCGCAATTATAGATGGATAATATAATAATTAATAATTCCAATACACAAGATAACTATCACAAAAGTCTCGAACTAACTAATGATTCAACTAAATATGCAAATATGAATATCTAATTACCTTTTCATTTTAGTCTTACTCTACGGGTCTTCATATCATTGAAGTCATTAACAAGTGTATCAGTTGTGAACTTCATTGCAATCTATTTCTCAATATAGATTATCAAGCAATCCCTCAGAAATTCATCACCCATTCTATTTTGAAGCCTTGTCTTAACAAGTTTCAGTGCCGATAATGCACTCTCTATAGTTGCAGTTGAAACTGCAAGGTTAGAACAAGATGAATCAACCTGTAAAGGAAAATATTTAGTACTTGTCAGATACAGAAGTAACAATAGTTAGAGAATTAGTAAAATGGGGGTAGAAAGTTATACAAACCTGTCGATCAAATGATAGTCATCCGATTTTATGGTTTCCACTAGTCGATGACATAGCTCAGAAATAGTTGACAAATTATGAAATTTTGGATTTTTCGGCACATTGAGCTCATAATGTTGTAACTGTAGTCTCAAGTTATTTCTTTCCTGTTCAGTAAAATCAGTAGGAAAGAACTTTGAAGCCAACAAGAAAATATCATCATTTTTAAATGATTGGAATGAATCCCTAGGATCCAAAGACGAACACAGAACAAGAAGCTCTGTAGCTATTTCACTAAACCTACTATTCAACTCATGTATGTATTGATCAACAACAACCATGAAAATGTCATATCTGTAGTGATACTTAACTGTTAGCATAGAAACCATTCATATCTGGAACTTGTATTCCTTGTTTATTGCAAAATGATGTCACATCACTAAGAAGGCGACTTCAACCATTATCTCTTAAATTCTGGAGCAACTTTTTGGTAGTGGCAACATCGTCCATAGCATTGACAATATCCTGAGATTTTTGTTGTAACTTTTTGCAAAGAAGATATGTGATAACCATGAGTTCTTTAACAACATGCAAAATAAAAAAAGTCAAATTTCATCATTAATGTAACAACACCAGCAGCCTTTGCTCTTCCGAAAGCTGTAGTTCTTGAACCTTTAGTGGTAGCAATATCTTTCAATACCAGGTATGTAGGCTTGTATAGTTTCAAAAGGCTGCAAACTGAATCATAATGCGCGCTCCACCTAGTATCATCAGGGCGATGCAAGGTTCCAATTTGGTTAGCACCACTTCCGGTTTCAAGCTCGTCAAGCTCAATTAGATGCTCCATTTCAACAACTTGATTGTCATTTAGGTCATCATTTCTCTTGCTGGAAGACAAAACAATATTGACAATAAAAGCTAGATGTTCAAAAAAATTATGAACTTCAATTACATCTTTGGATGCACCAACAAGAGCTAGTTGTAATTGATGAGCAAATCAATGAACATAATATGCATAAGGACACTCTTCCATAAATTTTGCTTCGAGCCCATTCCATTCTCCTCGCATGTTACTAGCACCATCATATCCTTGGCCATGAATATTCTGAACATCTAATTTATGGTAGGCTAAAACAGAGAACAATTCTTGTTTAAGAGTTGCAGAGCATATATCATGAACATGAATAAGGTCAAGAAACCGTTCTCGGATAAAGCCTTCTTTATCTACAAAACAAACAACAAATGCCATTTGTTCTTTTCTCGACTCATCTATTGATTCATCAATAACCAAGTGAAACTTAGCATCTCCTATTTCATCCCGAATTGATTTCTGCACATTACAAGCCATAAGATTCAAGATCTCTTGCTGAATTTGTGTTGATGTGTATTTAGCGTTCTTTGGTGCATTCTCTAGAACCACTACCTTGACCTCATCATCATAGGAATCTAGAAGTTTTACCATTTCAAGAAAGTTACCATGATTCTTTGATTCAGCAGATTCATCATACCCTCTAAAGGAACAAGACTGGAAAGCTAACCATCGAATTGCATCAATTGATGTCTTAAGACGGAGTCTATTATTCTTGATGTCTTCATTGGTTTGCTTCCCAACAACTTCCTCAATATGACATGCCTGGTCCTTCAAATTCTCGTAACACTAAACATTGTATGTATGAGCTGAACTAGTGTCCTTTCCCATGTGAGTCAAGAAGGCACATTTTTCTCCATTACTGATCTTTTTCCAGTTTCTAAACCTTTTCACTGTGAAAGCATCAGATCCTACTTTTCCAATTGGCTTTTTAGAAAACAAAGTGCATGGGAAGCAGAAGGCTGCATCTTGTGTAGGTGAGTACTCTAACCAAGGGAAATATTTGAACCAATGAGCCTGAAATCTGCGTGGGTGTTTCTTTGGACCGGAAGAAGGGTATTCATCCTTAAGAAATTGGTATGGACCCTGTTTCACATATGCTCTGACAACTCGATCCTGTTCATTGGGAGGATAATCCCAAATTTGTTGGCGTACACCTGGATCTCATTCCACTACTAGGACACTAATATCTTTAGGAGAATCAGGACTGATTCTTTGAACTTTAGATGGTGATTGCCTTGGAATTTCCTCTGCAACCTCTTCATTTTCTTCCTCCTCTAGCTGTTAAGCAAGCCATCTAGCAGCTTCATATGTCTCAGAGTCAGATTCAGTATCAATCTGTTTAGGGGTTTCACTCACTTCATGATCGCACACCACATTGCCTATCCTTTGGAAAAAAGAATTAATTGTCTTCCTTTTCAATACCATGATCATCCTTAAAAACTTAATTGTCAAATTAGCATCTACGAGATCAGAACAAGGATACGTACATCAATTGTCTTCACGCATAATGATTTTAGAAAGCAATTCACCTTGACTTGATGATCAGATCGACTAGAGGAGGCTTGCCGGCCTAGGCGTCTAGCGCGGCGGCGTGCCGTTGTTTGCGGATTTGGGGAAGGGAGACAGCGACGTGGCGTGGCCAGGAGGCGGTGATCTGTCAGCAGAACCGGCATGCTGCGAATTGTATGCATGGGCGACGAAAATAATGGATCATAGGGAAGGAAATGGGAAAAACAAATGGATGCTCGTCATTATCATTTGGCCCAACCGGCCAGGCAACAGAATACAACCCACAACAGCCCATCGTAGGGTAGGAAAAGGCAAAAACAAATACACTAACTAATTTAGCTTGAGGAAAATTACTTGGGGTTACAAATTTTGTGGCACGTTGGGGGTGGCCATGACCCCCGCTGCCCCCCTAGCTACGCCATTGGATCTCTATCAGAAATTGTCAAACTATAGCATCGGTTTCTAGTATCTCTAAATCTTCTAATGTACTCAGATACATATTCATTAGATTTTTGCCTAACTGATACAAGATGTGACACTTTTAAAGAAATAATCATGAAATTTATTTTCTATATCAGAAAAAATGCTGAGTTGGGTGGCAAATAAATAAACCATGTAAATGCAGCACCTGCTAGAGATAAAAGAAACAATTTCATTTTACAAATATCATTAGAAGCAACTGCACCACATTGTATAGTAAATTGGCCTATATGCGCTAATGTACTTCTACCATCATCCCCACTAAATTTAGTAAACTCTGGTATTTTAAATCTTTGTGGGTACAAGACATACTCATAATTCTCACGATACGGTCTTTGATACGACCGACTCTTAGTTTTAGGCTCTATACCAAAAGTTTGCTTAAATATCTCAATCATTTCTACTGTAAATCTCTCCATCCCAAAAGCATCTCTAGATCTAACCAATGCGGGATGTGGTGCTCAATTTATAGTAGGTTGTGGTGTGCTATATGTCGATGTTTGGTTTGTCAATGTGTTAGGAACATGTTGCAACGAACTATTAGGAACATATGCACTTATGGGTGGCTCGTTGTATACAACCATATGCGACATCATTGCATTAGTAGCGGCCATTGACTCCCTCCACCAGCCGAAGCACCAATAGTGGTCCGACTATGTATGTGGTGGACTGGAGGTACACTAATGGGGACTTTAGGTATATGCAAGTTTGAAAAATCATCTAGTGTGCTATCTTTAAAATTTTCGGTATTAGAAGTAGATGCATTAATATCATTCCCATAAAATGATTTACCAAACTTGGCTTCTATACGATCTAAATGTGAATTAATCGTAGATTCAATTTTTTCACTCATGGCAACAAATTTGTTATTTAAGCTAGCACTAACAGCCCCATCAATCATATTAGCAATATCTAAATTATCTTCAGGGGGAGGATTAGATTGTACATTGAACGAGGGAATATTGATGATGTCATTCTTGTCCTTCTTGATGTTCCCTTGTCGATCCATGGAGAAGTGCGAGATGTATTGCTTCACGGATTCTTTCTGACTTCAGCAAGTTCTTTCTGACTCCAGGATCTCCCGGTCCTTTTGTTCATGAATCTCCCTCCTGACTTCAGCAAGTTCTTTCTGCTCTTCAACCGATGTTTGCTCAACATTCGGCCTTGCAATGTTTTGGGCATCAACCTCAGAGGGTATAAATAGTTTACCGTCTGTGGCAGCCGATTGATCTTCTTGTTCCCCAGCGGCGTCGCCAATTTGTTAGCAGAAGTGTACGACCAACAACAACACGTAGGGGCTCGCTACAGCACCTCTGCGTAGGCACCAGTCAAACTGGTGTGGGTCACCGGTCACACCTTTGCCCACCGATCATACCGGTGAAGGTCACCAGTCAGACCTTTGCCGGGGTGAACCGGCGAAAGACTTCCGAACGTCGCCCGGGCAGGATCCCGTCGGGGCAGTGCACATAGAGTTGCTCTAGGGTTGGCAGTTCCACCTAGAACGCCCTCAATCGATGTAGAGACGGAGGAGGGACAACAAGTAGTAGATTAGAAAAGATTAGGGCAAAGAGAAAAGGTAAAAAGATAAATAAAAGTGTTTTTGATCGATTGGATCCCTCAATCGTCCGTGGCTCTTTATATTTATAGGGTGGGGAGGTCTTGCCCCACAATAAAATCCTTTTACAAGCCTAAATCTACCAGGACTCCTTATTTCGGTTCGGACAGGGGGCACCGGTCAAACCGGTGCACTCATCGTGCAGATCTTGTATAATTCATATCTCCCTCATCCGGACTCCGATTTAGACGTTCCACAAATGAATCTTGATCTACTCGATGAGATCTATCCAATTTTCAATTTGTATTTTATGGCCTTTGATTACACCGGTCTGACCGGTCAGACAAGACCTGCCAATTTTGGTGCGAACGCTTATACTCATTGTTTCAATGTAATATACAACTACATTTGCAACTTTTATTCTCATGTCCCACCAAATTGAAGTCCCTTCAAGCTACAGGTCTAATCTTGTACTAATAGGTATACTGTTGACGGTGAATTTCCGTCAACCTAGAGTACTTGTTATACATTGGTTTCGATTATGATTTGCAACTAACCCGCCACTAGGCACACTAATGATGTAACAAGTTCACCCTTGCATATCGATTTTGGAGTTTGTTGTTTACGCAGGAAATTAACATTAAAGAGGACACTTTCGGGATAAGTTCATCAAGCACTTCAAGAGAAGATCATGAAGCCGGTCACAAGTCAAGACACGAAGTGAACAAGACTCCAAACAACCCAAGGACCGAAGCATCAACACGCAAAACTCCGGGGACTTGGATGTTTACCGACGAGATCAACTCAGCCCGAGAGATATTCTCGCAGCCCAGGATAACATGATCTTTTGGTACAGATTCGGAGACTTAAACAGCCTTTAATGTCAAAAGTTTGACTATCAAAGTTGTGGGCATCAACAATACCTTCGATTTAGACATGTGGAAGGCCCAATTCGGATAAGGGAGCTAGGAGATATGGCCCCCGAAATCCCTGCTGCGCAGTTAGTCCGAGATCAGAACAGATTATCTTCCAAGGCCGATTTGGAGATCTTATCTTGGTTTCCAAGGAAAGAAATGAATACCAAAGTTGAAGATAATTTCGTGGCACACAACCTGTACACCGAATTTGCATTATTTGGAGTTCGGGCGTGGGAGATATGGCGCCGGCAAGGAAGGGCTGCGAATCAGGAAAATCTGGACGAGGCTGATTTTATGGAAACCAAGTTTGCTTCTCTCCAAAGGAGGATCTGGTGCAAGGCAAGGTGGAGCACGCCCAAGGCACCCCAAGGACATAAATACAACCCCCTAGGCGTCCCAAGATGGTTATCCATTGACATCCATTCATCGGAGAGTCGCCACAAGATGAGGGATGAGATTAGATGAGTTCGTCGCAAGGATCAATGTCGGCGGAGGGAAGGAAGCAAGAGAAGGACTCCAAGCCGCTGGCGTAGGGGTGTTCCCAAGCTTCATTGCCACCATCTTCATCGACGGCGTTCTCCGGAGTTTCCATCACCTCTATGTGCTTCAATCTTTGTAAGATGATGGGGTAATGTCTCTGTTCACCCCTAGGGTTAGATGGATACATGCTATATGATCGCTACTTGATTCGTGGTTTCAATCTATTGTTTCATGTTGATGATGCTTTGATGATTAAGGTTAGCTACCGTGTTTTTCGGGCATATGATATCCGCTACTCCCATAGATTCCATCAGCATACCGTGTCCATCATAGGTTTAGTCACGATTACCTCCGCGTAGTGACAGTACGGGGGGATGGAAATGGCGAAACCGTGGTCACAACCCTCAGTAGATTGGTTTACCACTCTCGTGTAGAAGATGCATATCCATGATATCCTAGATCCTAGGGAGAGAACGCTTATCTATCTTAATCTCTCTCTTGTGTCCACCCTTTGCCATATAGTTTCACCTTAGACTTCTTAGATTAACATAGGTTAGATTGTCTTTACCTTTAAGTTTAATCCTCTCTTTAAAAGGTTTCCCTAGTCAACTAGATTAGTGCTTGGTTAAGCGCTAGCAATCCCCTTGCTCCGTGGATTGACAAGAACCTTGGGGGTCACCCCGTGGTGAAAAAAGGTGTAGGTCCATACGCTTATGGATCGAAGGTTGTTACATGTTTCAACCGTCAACAAGCCCCTTTTTCTGGCGCCGTTGCCGGGGAGCAAGCCAGTTTGCTACATTTAATCTTGTATTAGTTTTGTTGATTACTAACATCTAACCCTCATTTTCTAGAAAAAATCCTTTTGTGTTTTTCTTTTTTTATTTTTAGTGCCTAGATGGATTTGTTCACCACACCTTTGGAGGACGAAGAGATGTCGCTAAGGGATCTAGCAATGCCGTCAATGGAAGACATTGACATGCAAAAATCAGATTTGACGCTTGCTACAACCCACTATGAAGTGAAGCCTGAAATCATCAAGTTAGTGGCGACAAACCCATTTAGAGGATTGGAGGATGATAACCCATATAGACACATTAAGGAATTCACGATGATATGCAACACCGTGCAACAAGAAGGAGTTTCGGCCGCTTAGTTCAAGTGGAATCTTTTTCCGTTCTCTCTCGAAGATGAAGCGTGAAGATGGTACACACTTGCGTCTGTTGAAGTAAAAGGAAATTGGGATGATCTAGTGAAGAAGTTTATTTTGAAGTTCTTTCTCATAAGCAAGGTCCAAGACTTAAGGAGGCAAGTGCTCACTTTCAAGCAAGGAGAGGATAAAGGAATTGATGAAGCATGGGACCGTTTTAATGAACTACTTGAGTGAGGCCCGAACTTGGGATTTTCCGGTGACTTGATGTTGCATACCTTTTATTTTTCACTAACCCCTAACTCATCTTGTTTTGTAAGCATGTGTGCAGGCGGTGAAATAATGGATAAAACAATTAGTGAAGCCGCACAAATCTTACAACGGATAAGCAATGGACAAAGAACGCAACAAGATTGGCAAAGACGTTGTCGGGAGGAGCAAAACGACAAAAGCAAGCCCAAGGTGCTTGCTGAATTTTCTGAAAAAAATAAACCGGTGGTCAAGGAAGATGAACCGACCATACAAGAAATTGAAGATCCACTTCCCAAGGTAAGAGAGGTCATTTCAGATATTGTAAATGTTCAAACTAACATGAATGTAGGCCGAAGTATGGGGAATGCTAGACCATTGGCAGAGTTCAATCAATCAGGTTGGATCCAAGTTGATTTTGCCCCACTAATCAACTACCGAAGGAAGGAGGAACGCCGACACGTTGCCAAACTAGTTGAAGATATATTTGATAAAAAGATGAGTGGAGAGTCGATCCAAAAGATATTTGAAGAAGAAAGAGAAGAAGATGATGAAGGATGGATCGATCAATTTGACAACTCGGAGATTTACAATGAAGGAAGAGAAGAGTACAACCGTGATGAGCCTAGTGACTCGAAGGATAAATGGGAGAAGATAGGACTCAAGCTAGAAGATGAATGGGAAGGATTTGACATAGAGCAAGTACTCCAAGAATGCCCCTCCCCACAAGGTGATAGCTTGTGTGCTATTGAAGCATACACACTAGCAAATCAAGATATGGAAGTGCTCAATGATGAAGAAAAGAGTGAATCAACGAAGAGCGATCTTGACGACATGTGGTACACGGGAGATAAAGAAAGCAACATACAAGACTTTGAAGATGAAGATTTGGTTGATAATGAAGACTTCAAAGAAATGAATGCGTACATAATTGATGGATTACACGTTCCACATGATGAGATGGAGGGGATGCAAAAAGGTAACAAAGAGACACCTTCACTCGTTGAGATTGATTCGCCTTCAATGCCGCTAGATGAACCAAATATCACTCTTGTTGAAAAAAGCTCTAAGGACAAGGTACTGTTGACGCAAAATGTGCACCTAGCGCCAAGCACACAGCAAGCCCAACAAACTGGCTTCACACGTGCAGAGAATCACAAGACGTGCCAGTCAATTTTCCCTGAAAATTAACAAAAGACAAAGTAGTTAAATACTAAAGCTTGGAACTTGTCGGGTGGTACCAGACAGTTCCATATTTACGGCTATAAAGCCAGATGGGATGACATATAGCTATAGGAAGCTATCTGCCAGCAAACTGAAACCATTCAGGAGCATTAGAAAGGAAAAAGTAACATAGCCGAATGGATGACGTAAGCACGACGACGATCGGTCTTTGTTTGGGCAAAGATGCACGTGCGCAAGGCCATGACCGATCCTCGTGGTGATCAACGTTAAGTAAATAAATAAAGTAAAGCGCGAGCATAAACATGTAATAAACAAGCATGCATAGATCCAAAGCACTAGTCCACCGCATGTCTAGGTGCTTTAAAACCCGTCGGGTACGACGCCAAACAAACCTATCCACCGCATGATACAACTTGCATGGGGACCGCACCACTTTCCACAAATAGATCTATCCACCGCATGATACGATCTAAATATGGAAAGCCAAAAGCATACATTATTTAAAACACAAATTACGCACGTGTTCTACTCGTGAGAAACATAACCGAATGCGGCTGAACAACCGATTCGGGGTCCATGAAGAAGGGACAAACATTATCAAGTGAGATAAATCTATCAGATTGATTTGAAATCTAATCCACCGGATGACTAGCTCCAAAGTAACCCAAAAACCTGCATCTACCGCGTGATACTCAGTTCTTTCAAGATTTATACAAACGTTGGCAAGCTCAAACCCGCAACACGTAACAACCTAGATCGATTCGGTTTCGGCTATCAAAGAGCACATGATCCACGTGTTAAAATAGCCACAAGCACGAACTTGACTCGCATGAGGATCATAAAAAGGTATAAAGCCGATCCAAACCAATCTAGATTGGGCGAAAAGGTGTTACATGAATTTAAACATAAAGCAAAACTCAAAGCAACACGGGGTAACTTAATGAATCTATTGGATCTTGACAAAATCCAATAGAGTCGATAACTAGCTTCAAGCTAGATCTTAGCCTACCGCATGGCTCATGACCTAACAAGAAACCCTCTTGAACCAAGCTTGAATCTACCGCATGACACTAAGCATGGTAGCAAGACTACTTGCATCAGATCTAAATCCACCACATGATACTAGATATGATACAAGGTTGCCGGTACTCACGGAGGTCGACGGATCGATGAACCCTCTCGAAGAACTCGACGACACGACAAATGGACTCTAGGGTTTGGCGTAAGGCCGGTTTGTATTGAGAATGATTACGTATATCTGTTACATACATTCAGGGCTCATATTTATACCCTGCCAAGCACAACCTCGAATGGATTTGATACCTAATTTATCTCTAAGCTTGATCGCATATCTATCCATTCGTCCTTCCTGCTTGAGCCACGTCACCGTACAATCCCGCAAAATCAGCTCAACTGTTCTCTTGCCGAACGGAAGCAGATAGCCGACCGCGGATTTTTCTGCCGAATGCATCTGAAGAAACCTTCCTTCCGCCAGACGGACTCCTCATCGAGCTGAACCCACAAGTCAGACTCCTTACCAAATTTTGGTGTTAACAGGTACGTGCTGAAATCTCAAGATATTATTGGTATTGATGATGATAAATTCAAATACTCATGCTCAACCAATAGAATAAATGATAGTTTAAATTTTATACCTTGTGACAATAATGATCATGTTGATAGGCTAGATTTTCTTGAGTATGAAAAAGAGGAAACATTTATGTTTGAACCAATTAATCTCACACCTAAAGAACCTTTTCCTAATGATGAGCTAAGTACTATGCATGAAACATATGCTTCTTTTGTTTACACCTTGACTTGTTGCTACAATTCGCATGTGGTGTTAATTATGGACGCGTATGTTTACAATAAGTTTGGTAAATCTCGATCATGCTTTGCACTTGGTCAAGCTAATGACCTTAAAAAAAGCACATGTCAGGAGAAGGCCTGATTTTCACTAACCATGTAGACAAGGCTCGAATAATTTAAAGAGAAGTCATGCCTAAAGAGTTGCAAGATAAATCATCAACCTCTCCAAATCCCGCGATGGATGCTGCTGTCTTCTTCAATTTTAGAGCTTGTTAAGAAGTGTAAAAATGAAGAACATGAGATATTAAGAAGCTCCATGAAATTTCCATTCCAACGATTCAGGAACCAACGAATTTGAAGACCCGTGCAAGGAGTTATGGAGAAAACATTGAGCGTTGCGTGTTCTGAAATTTCAAGAGAGATTTCATCGTCGAAGTAAAACAGACGTAACTCTCTTGTCCAGAGTCCGATTTGGGCAAATAAAGACTCGTTGGAAAGGAAATTTTGTGCACTGTGAAATGGAGTAGAGCTTGGGTATACTTTCTATTATGGAAATTAAATATAATTACATGGAGTGAAGGCAGCACCAAAGGGTGATAAAGAAGGAGATAGCGATGAAGCAAAATGATGCCTTGGGCAAGTCTTCTACAAGTGATCAAGCACAACATGGGAAGTAAATTAAAGCTACATTAGTACATTTTCTTCTTGCATGTAGGGCCATGGCTATGCGACGAAAACAAGGTATGTGAGAAAGTGGAGCTCTATGACTTTAAATGAAGCACTTTTCGGGAGGCAACCCGTTTCTTTATGTTTTTATTTCTTTCTTAGAGAAAGTAATGAATGACACCATCCTATGATGATCAACTTGTGGTTATTAATCTAAGTTTGGTTTTCCTTTTTAGAACCACCATCATGTTCATATTTATTTATTTGCATGCATTGCATTTTGTTATCAACGTGATGTTTCTTTGTGTATACATGTTTTGTACATAGTTGGCTTGGTTGTTTTATATACTTAATGATGTATGATTTATTTTCCATGATAATGCTTCATAAGGCCTTATGAGTATTTTCCTTTTGTGATCTTGTGTAAACGTGGTGTTTAAACATGATTGCGGACCATCATCGTTAAGTTCGATAAACCTTGTTAGCTTTTCATATGTTTTCATGTTGCATTGGTTAGTTTATAAGCTTTGCAATGCACTTAATTTATGTTGTGCTATAAGAGTTATTGATCTAGGGATAGACATGGTGTTTTAACCCTAGATTTATCAACCTTTGTGGCTATGGAGAAATTTGGCAACCTAGTTGGAAACATGGTGTTTAGAACTAGGTGAAAACATTGTCTTTGTTTATATGCTTTCCTATCATGTGCATACACACCTTGCACCACGTACACTCATTAGGTTTTTATTTCTTATTAGACTAATTATGTCACAAGTTGAGAGTCCTAGGAAACATTGGATTGTTGGCAATTCTATCTACTCCCAACCGTCACCTTGGGGGTAGAATGTGCGCTTAAAACGTGTTGCAGGCAAGATAGAGACTCTCAATACAAGGAAATTGAAGGATGGCTAAGATAAAAATGTTTTGTCTTCTTCTTCCATGCCTAGCAAAATGCTAAGAATGGGGGAAACCCTGAATCTTCAATACGGAAATGCAACATGACGCTCTAGAAGATAGAATGATCAAGATCATTAACATCACCGGATCAATGCACAAGAAGCCACTAATCTCATTAAAATTCTGCGTGGTCTCGAAGGGAAAACACTTAATATTTTTGGATATTTAGAAGCCCCATGAAGTTATTGTTAGATGGTGAGATCTGAACAGCCCACGGGGGTGTTAATCCATGTGGTTTAGTTGTTCGGGAGGAGGAGTCTAAGGCTAAGAACTCGAAGGTCGCACACGAGTACGCGGAACACAAAGAACACGACGAGTTTATACTAGTTCATCCGGAGAGTAATACCCTACGTCCAGTTGTCGGTGTAGATTGCTTGAGGATTGGACGGATGTTACAAGGGGTCGCCTGGTCCGCCTTATATTGGCCAGCGGATGAGGTCGGTTCCCTGACTCCTGGTCGGTTACGACCAGGAGACCTAAGTCTACGTTACACATCTTGCCATATCCCGTCGATCTGCTTCGGTTGAAATCCACCGAGGTCTTTGTCTTGTACGCAAAGTCTTGAGGTCGTGATGGATTAGGTAGTTTGGGGGAATCTTCTGGAAGGTCTTCAGGCGGTCGTGTGGGCCCACTGACAAGTCGGCGGGTCTTCTGGTAGGCCGGACCCACTTGTCGGGGACGGCCGTGAGCCTAGTCGGTGGGGACCCAGGGGTACCCATATCTCACAAGCCCCCGAGCGAGGTGTAGGCGCAGCGACCTTAGAGAGGTCATGAAGGAGTCGTAGAGCTATCGATAGGTCGAATAGCATGCACGTAGGTCCAAAAGAAAAAAAGAACAAGTCAACTTTGCAGCCGACCTGTTTGTAGTCTTGCCGAACGAAGAGAGGTCGAGTGACGACCTATAGGAAGCAGCCTTCCAATAGATCGAAACGATGATGAAAAAATTTAGAGGGCATCGAAGATGCACTCATAGAGTAGTATCCGAGCATCGTGGTGGGCAAGATGGCCGGTATGATGATCCAAAAAGAAGAAGAGAAGAAAAAGTAGGTCGAGTAACGACGTGATGAGAAACGGGTTTCCCAACAGGTCGGTACGATGAAGAAAACAAGAGGGCGTCGAAGACGCACTCGTAGAGTAGTCCCCGAGCATTGAAGCAGACAGCATGGCTGGTTTGATGCTCCAAAAAGAGAAGAAAACTGAGTCATGGTCTTGATCGAACGAAGTGTAGAGACACCCAGATCTCAGAGCATAGCTGCAAGGAGTCTGGCAGGGCTGACCTCGAGGAGGCCTTGTAGGCATGTCGACCTCGAAGAGGCCTTAAACAACAATGCCTAGTATCCGAGGATACCCAACAAGGTCTTGAAAGGTGTGTCGAATGAAGAAATCGCCAATGATGAAACTGACAAAATAATGTTGATCTTTAACGTATGGAGTGTAGAGACACCTAGATATCCTGCATGGCTGCAAAGAGTCTGGCAGGGCCACTCGAGGCATGCCGACCTAAGGAAGGTCTCAAATCCAAGCGCCCAAGCACCCAGAAGTACTTGGCAGGGCCATTAGGCGCTCACCCCACAGAGAGGCCTTAAGTCCTGATGCAAAATCCTTGGTGTACAGAACGAGCTGGCAGGGCTACAATTGCACACCAACCTCGTGAGGTCACGCATCCCAGGGCGCCCAACTAGGTTGGCGGAGTCGTATACATACCAAGGTATTACAAGACCCAAGTATGAAGGCACGCCGACCTCAAGGAGGTCATTTTGGTGTCCAGACGAACAACATAGCTGCTAACCATCCAACGGAGCCATTGTACCAAGGTATTGGCGACCTTAGTGATAGGCACACCAACCACGGGGGGCCGACGAAATCGTAGATCTCCGCGATGTTCCTTAGTACCATGGTATTTTGGATCTCTAGGCACCCAGAAAGATCTAGCAGAGCAGTGAGGCACGCCTACCTCGAAAGGTCTTCAATTGAACCTACAACCATTCTGCTTAGGAAACAGAAATATAGGCTGATTGGAATAGGTCCGATTATGTGTAGAGCCATAGCGGGTGCACTAGGACGCAGAGCCTAGCGAGTGCAAATAATATTCATCAGGTTATAGAAGGGACGCCGTGAAGTCGTCGTCGAAAGGGGGCTTAGCTAGGCGCGGAGCCTTCTGACACGGGGTCGGGTTTTGTCTTGTAGCGTAGACTGCAGGGTCACGGGTCAACAGTGGTCGGAGATGCTCTCACCACCCAAAAAATGACAAGCTGCCCACTGATCGAGGGGGTTACTGTAGCCATGTGACCTCTGCGGTGGTGCTTAGGCATCATTGATGCACAAATGACAAAGACGTCGTGAGTCAGGAAAGGTAATGCCGTCGTCTTTAATGATGCATAGGCTACAGACCGCATTATCATGTGGTCATAGAGTCATTACCTCGCATGTTGCCTATGGCGCAGCGTCGGCTATAAATAGCACCGTGAGACTGAAGGAGGCAAGCACCAAGCATTGTTGAGCTATGAAGCCGTAGAGTAGTTGTGAGGCCATGCCATGGGCATGCGACCGTCCACCAGAATGTAGAGTTGTGTTCTTGTAGATGCTTGGAGCTAGGAGAATTCTCGCGAAGTGTAGGCAACATCTCCATCCTCTGAGCCCAGCCTCTGCGTGGTACCAAGCAAAGTTTGGAGGTGATGCTGGTCGAGCTGGAGCTATAGCAGGATGTCTCTGGTGAGCACCGGGAGCTCACCGGGGCTTGGTGTTCAACACCAAAGAGCAAGCTCGTGTCTCCATTCCAATAGTTGGAGCCCAGCATGCCTTAGATTACGTGTTGTTCTGCAGTTGGTCCCCACAAGGCCGCCATCAAGGTCCTGATGCTAGGAGAAGTCTCGCGACATGCCCTGCTTTGGCAGAGTAGGTCGTGATGACCGCTCTGAGTAGCTCAGGCCTTGATGTATGTTTATCTCGTGTGCCAAATTCTGGATCCAGTGAGGTCGCGGCGACTTGTGTACCTCCGGATTCTGGATCCAATGAGGTCGTAGATATTAGGTACCCTGAGGGTAATCCATGTAATGTTCGCTCTCTTCTGTCGTGTAATTAGTCGGTTCGGTAAAATGATTCGCCAAAGACCTAATCTTGAAGGAGGGGGGCTTGCAAATTGTGTTTGCCATCAGGGAGACCTGATGTTGTCTTCTTGTTTAGCTTATGACCTAAACTCGGGTTTAGGTCATAGCACTCGGTCTGTTTAGCGAAAAATCCGCCTCAATCTTCTCGCGAACTTCTCGGGATAGAGCCGTTGGGGCGTGTTGTACGGAGCAAGGAGCCACAACAGATAGATTTGGTGGTCCCCCTATAAATAGGGTAGGGGTTGACCCTATTCCTTTCATCCTCTTCCTCTCGCTTCCATCGCCTTCACTCTTTTCTCGCTACAGCGATCTTGCGACCGCCGTGCTCCCACGCCCGCGCGCCCAACTCCTTCCTCCGGCTAGGCTCATACTAGCGCCACCGCTTCTCGCTGTGCTCCTTCGGCATATGCGTGTTGTCTCTATGCCATATTAGATCCACCGCAAACCTTAACCATGAGATGGCGGCGGAGACGGCTTGCATCCCGGACCCCCAGGCGGCGTGGGTCCGGTCGATGATGACCGAGGCCAAGATCCAAGCGTTGGTGGACCAGGGGCTGCTCCGGCCGAAGGAAGAGGTGGAGAGGGCGGCCGCCGGGGAAGATTTCCCGAGCGAGGACGTCAAGGAACAGGCCGTCTTCGCTTCCTTCTTTGAGCGCGGCTTCAACCTCCCGGTGGGAGATTTCTTCTGCGGCCTGCTGTACTACTACAGGCTGGAGCTGGTACACCTCGTTCCAACTCCATCACTATAGTTTCGACCTTTATCCATTTTTGTGAGGCGTATCTGGGGATACCGCGTCACTTCACTTTGTGGAGGTATTTTTTCTGCATCAAGACAACTGGCAAGAGGTCAGGGCCAGTGGGGGCTATAATGTTTAATTTGAGGTCAGGCCTCAAGGCTGAGTGGATAGACACCGACCTCCCCGACAACACCGCCGGGTGGAGGTCGGAGTGGTTCTATATTGCGGACCAGATTCCAGGTCTTCCACGGCAGACTGGCCATAAGCCAGTAAAGATTAGCGAGTGGGATCTAGGACTCCCCACCCGCGACCTCGAGGACCTCAAGGGAGTCCTGGAGCTTGTCAGCGACATGAAGAAATGAGGAGTGACGGGAGCAGCGGTGGCGAGGTCGTTCTGCCGGCGGATGATCCAGCCGATCAAGGATCGTGTCCACCCGGCATATGAATACTATGGGCAATCAGATCCCACACGCGAGGTGAACCACAAGGTCTCCAGAGAGGAGATGGCGGCTAGAGTTTCCCAGATGTATTCTGGGAAAGTGAAGGTGAAGAAGTGCCCCAAGGCACACTCATTGAAGAGGCCAGCTGACCCGGTAAGATCCTGAGATCTGTCTTTAGGCCATTGTACTTTTCTTTCTGGATTCACTTAGGTCGTATGACATCTATGTCATCTGTTTTTGTAGATGCGCGAGCTCCAGATGTGGTGTCCGGCGCCTCTCCCTGAGGGGGAGACACATCGGAGGAAGCTGAGGTCGGACAAGTACACACCTCCAGCAGGTCGTCTGTTGGAGAATTACGAGTCCGACTCGTCGGTGGAGGCCGACGAGGACACTGATGCGGAGGCTAGGGCGGATCCAACTGCTGGCGCCACCAAGTCTCGACGCAGGACCAAATCGACGGTAGCGAAGAAGTCTGCTTCGGCCATTGCCGTTGCAATCTCTGCGGTGAAGGCCGCAGAGCAGAAGAAAAGGAAGAGGAAGAGAAGGGTCGCATCCCCTCTGGCCGTTGCTACTCCAACGATTCCGACACCTCGTTCGCGGGAGATCGGGTCGGAAGATGAGGAGGAGGAGAAGAAGGAGAAGGATGAGGCCGTCGAAGAATTGCTGGTCCCTGAAGACCAGGTAGTGAAGAGGCCGGAGAGTGCTACTACCAAGAGGCAGCGGGAGCTGGTGCAGAAGACGTCGGAGGAAGCTCTCCGGCGTGGTTTGGAAGCACAACGCAGTGCTGCGGCGGCACAGGCGAAGATACCTGTGGCTATTAAGCCTCGGGTGTTTTGGCCAAAGACTCGGCTTCCGGTTGTGCCGAGGTATTAACTTAAGAGCTGATGCTATCTTTATGCTTTTTATCTGAACTCTATCTAGACGAAGTATTTTGCCATGCAGGCCGGTGGCAAGATCACAAGGGGTGCCGGTTGCCCCATCATCTCCCTCCCGCACGAGGTCGCCTGAGCCACAGGTCGTGGGGGAGGCGCTTGCAGATGATGTGCATACCGCTACCTCGACGCGAGGAATAGTGGAGGGGGTGACGACTTCACCACCCGTGACTGACGCGAGGGCAGGTTCCCCCCTACGCACCACTGAGGGTGTCGAGACCTCAGCTGGGGAGGTCGGGGCGACGACCTCCCCAACAGTTGTAGACGTTGACCCCATCAGGACTGTTCCTGGTGGGACTGAGGACGTGGCCGGGGACCATCCTCAGATCGACCTGATGCCGGGAGGTCTGGAAGAATCTGGCGCACAGGTACCTCCATCTTCAACTTCGAGCCCAAGGTTGCCACGTCGATCAGTTAATTGGAATCACACCCCTTGGTAGGAGGATTGGTTCGAAGACAATGAGGACATGCAGGCCTTGCGGACCAGCATCATCACCATCAACAACGCGCTCACTGTGAGTTGCCTATGATATATTATCATTGCTTGATTATTTTGCTTTTGAAGCATTGCTGACGACCTTGTGACTTTGTAACAGTCGCTAGCAGAGAGGGCCAAGGGCCAGGCCGACCTGCTGAAGCATGCCGAGGAGAAGGAACAACGGATTACCGACCTTGAGCGAGAGCTTAAGGAGGTTCGTGAGGCGGCAGCCGCTGATAAGAAGAGGCTCGAGGACGAGCTCGCTGAGGAGAGGCGCAAGGCCGTGGAGGCCACTACGCAGTTTAACACTGCGGCTACTGGTAGGTTTTAGTCTTTGTCCCCCTTTTTTGAACGGGAGGTCGTTAGCTGACAGCTAACTGTCGTGTGCGCAGATTTCCGTAACCGCAAAGAAGAGCTGAAGAATGCTCTAGCGACCTCTAGGAGCAAGATTCGGGACCTAGAGGTCAGGGTCTGGGAGATCAAGGCTGGGGGCCTGGAACTCAAACGAGCAATGAAGGAAGCCACCGAGAGTGAGTACGCCATATCTCAAAAGCTGGCTTATGAGACTGCAGCTCGTCGGGGCCTTGAAGTCGAGTTCGAGATTGTTTTGAAGTCATTGCAGAGTGACCAAATCACCATGGCAGGGTATGAGGTGGAGTTGAACGACCTCAAGGGTGCTGCCAATTATGCAATGTCTTGCATACCTATTCCGGAGAAAGGGGATCAGTAGCAGTCCATCGTCGATCGCCTGGTAGATACTCCTAACAGGCTGTTGCTTTTGTTGACGGCAACTGGTTTGGCGTCTGCAACCAATGCGCTGGTGAGATTCAAGTCCCACTATCCTGAGGTTGATACGACCAAGATCAAGGATGGTGCTGACACCACAAAGGACCTTCAAGCCCTGGAGCTCGAAGTTGATGAAGCCGCCACCGCAGTGGCGGAGAGCATCAACTTTGAAGGCGATGATGGAGTCAGCGGCGAAGGTGGCGACGGCGGCAACCAGTAGTAGCTAGGAGTTGTACCTCCCCCTCCCCTCATAACTTGTAAAAACTTATAGAGACATGTTGAAGAAAGCTCTAATGAAGTATTTGCCTTTTGCCTGCACGAGTTTTGGTTGATCTTGTGGATGATGACGTATTGTACTCTTGACTCGCTAACCACTACTCACGGAGAGGCTGGCTTGCTGACCTCTACAGCTCAGTGTGGAGGCTTACGAGAGATCAGTGCGTGAGGGAGGAGCCCAGGGCTCAGGTCTGGCGACCTTTCTGACCAAGCATACTCGTGGCGGCAGGAGGCTTTATACTCGTTTGTGATGATATCCTTAGGTCGGGCGACCCTTAGGTTGGCTTTTTAGCCAAGCCCCCGAGCATATCGAGGGGAAGGAGCAAGGAAGACTTAGAACCCCCAGGTCTTGCGACCTAGATGTTGGCTTTAGCCAAGCCCCCGAGCATGTCGATGGGGGTGCTTATAGTATGAGGGAGGAGGAGGTAGTGCTCGACTCATAGCAGAGGACTGCTTGAAATACTTTTTTTTATTTAATCTGAGAAAGAAATACAAAAGGGGAAAATACATAGCTTGAGAAACTAATCTACGGATAGAATCATCGTAGATGCTCCACGTTCCAAGGGTTGGGCACTCCTTGCTCGTCGTCCCACTGAAGTCGATATGTTGACGGGCGGATTACTTCCGTGACGATGAAGGGTCCCTCCCAAGGGGCAGAGAGCATGTGCATGTCGTAGGTCTTTTGTATGCGTCTAAGGACGAGGTCGCCAACGTTGAAGGAGGTTTCCCTAATGTTGCGATCGTGGTAGCGACGTAGCTGCTAGTCATGATGAGCTTGTCTCATGACAGCGGTGAGTCTTTGTTCTTCGAGACTGTCGAGGTCGATGCGACGTGTTTTGTCGGCCTCTCCTTCCTCGTAGAACTGAATTCGCGGAGCTCCGAAAGTGACGTCGGTAGGAAGTATGGCTTTTGATCCGTAGACCAGAAAGAAGGGCGAAAAGCCTGTCGCTGTCGCAGAGCTGACTTGAGTCCTGAGACTCCAGATTACATGAGGCAGCTCAGCTAACCATCTGGTGGCGTAGTTGGAGGCGTCGTCGTAGATATGGTCCTTGAGTGCTTGGAGCACCATGTTGTTGGCTCTTTCGACCTGGCCGTTACACCGTGGGTGGGCGACCGAGGAATAATAGACATCAATGAGGTTGTCTTGGCAGAAGTCCCAGAAGACTGAGCCAGTAAAAGCTTTGCCTAGGTCGGTGATGATCCTGTTAGGCACACCGAAGGGGTGTTTGATGTCTCTGATGAATTTAACTGCCTCTTCCGATGTTACTTTCGCAACAGGTCGGAACTCAATCCACTTGGTGAATTTGTCTACAGTAACCAGGATATGTTTGTAGCCGCCTAGAGCGGTATGAAACGGTCCTACTGCGTCGAGACCCCACATAGCGAAGGGCCAAGATGGAGGAATAGTGCGCAGGGCCTGAGCTGGTAGGTGCTGCTGTCTGGCAAAGAACTGGCATCCTTTACACCTCTTGACGAGATCTTTAGCGTCAGTTACGGCCGTGGGCCAATAGAATCCAGATCGATACGCCTTATCGACCAAGTTCGTGGACGCCGCATGGCAGCCACACTCGCTGTTGTGAATCTCAGCTAAGAGTTGTAAACCCTCCGATCGTAGGATACACTTCATCAAGATGTCAGTGGAGGCAGCTTTTCTGTATAGGTCGGAACCAATCACGACATAGTTAGCACTTCGCCGCGTGATACGTTCTCGCTCCTCTTTGTCGTCGGGGACAAGCTGGTCGAGTATGAAGTCTATGAAGGGCTTGTGCCAATTGTCCTCTTTTTCAGACATGAGCACGTCGCGGGGAGGTGCTAAATTCTGGTCGTTTGAAGACAACTCCGGATTATCAGGATCCAGGAGTTTGATTGAAGGCTTACGTAGGTCTTGGACGAACACGCCTACTGGGACTAGGGCTCGACGAGAGCCTAGTTTGGAAAGCACGTCGGCGACAATGTTGTTGTTGTGTGGGACGTGCTGGAATTCGATTCCCTCGAAGTGGCCTTTGAGTTTACGAATCTCAGTGTAGTAAGCATCCATCGTGTCCTTGCCGCAGTACCACTCCTTGTTGACTTGCTCGATGACGACCTTGGAATCACTGAAAGCTAGTAGTCGCTTGATACCAAGGGACACTGCTATTCAGAGCCCGTGGATCAGGGCTTCGTAGTCTACCCCGTTGTTGGAGGCCTTGTAATGAACCTGCAGGACGTACTTGAGTTGCTTTCCCTGGGGAGAGATGAGTAACACACCTACGCCTGCTCCTTCGAGGTTGAGGGCGCCGTCGAAGTACATTATCCAGTGTTCAGGCCGCTCCTTGGGAGGGGGCATCTGGATCTCTGTCCACTCAGACACAAAGTCTGCGAGGATCTGCGACTTGATCGCTTCCCTGGGGCAAAACTCGATTTCAAATTCTCCAAGCTCAAATGACCACTTGACAATGCGGTCGCTGGCGTCGCGGTTGCGGATGATCTCTCCCAAGGGGAATGAAGCCGGTACCACAATCTTATGAGCTTAGAAGTAGTGTTGAAGCTTTCTTGACGTGATCAGGAGCGCATAGAGCAGCTTCTGAGGTTGTGTGTAACATGTTTTAGCGTCGGCCAGGACCTCGCTCACGTAAAACACAGGTCGTTGAACAGGGTAGGCCTGCCCTTCTTCTTCTCGCTCAGCGACGAGAACTGTGCTGACCACAATAGTGGTGGCAGAGATGTAGAGTAGGATTGTTTCCTTCGGTATTAGAGGTGTCGTGACTGGTGGTGTTGTCAAAGATTCTTTGAGAGCCTCGAACGCTTTCTGGGCTTCATTGTCCCTTACGAACTTGTCAGCCTTCTTCAATAGCTTGAAGAAAGGTAGTCCTTTTTCACCGAGCTTGCTGATGAAATGACCTAGAGCCGCCATCATACCGGTGAGCTTCATGACGTCTTTCTTGTTGGATGGCTTGGCCATCTTGCGTATAGCGTCGATCTTCGCTGGGTTGGCCTCGATGCCTCGGTGCCCGACTATGAAGCCCAGAAGCAATCCGGAAGGGACACCGAAGACACACTTTGTTGGATTGAGCTTCCATTGGAACTCTCGTAGATTGGCGAAGGTTTCGGTGAGGTCGATGATGAGCTTGTCTTCTTCTGTAGTCTTGAGGACTACATCGTCCACATAAGCTTTGACGTTCTTCCCAATTTGGGTCTTCAAGAACTTTTGAATTGCCTTTTGGTAGGTTGCTCCGGCGTTTTTTAGGCCAAAGTTCATGACCTTATAGCAGTAGATGCCATGGGGCGTTATGAACGATGTCTTGTCTTCGTCGTCATGATGGAGGGCTATCTGATGATACCCTGAGTAGCAGTCGAGGAAGCAGAGTAGGATGCTACCGGCCGTGGAATCCACGACCTGATCGATACGAGGGAGAGGGAACGGATCCTTCGGGCAGTGCTTGTTAAGGTCGGTGTAATCGATACAAATTCTTAATCCACCAGTTTTCTTTGGTACAAGGACCGGGTTTGTGAGCCAAACCGGGTGTTGACATTCTCTAATAAAACCTGCAGCTAAGAGCTTACAGACTTCTACTTCTATAGCTTGTTTTCTATCTTTCGCAAATCGCTGGAGCTTTTGCTTGATAGGTCGAGCGGTCTTGTTGACTTCAAGTCTGTGCTCAGCCAGCTCCCTGGGGACTCCAGGCATATCGGACGGACTCCATGCGAAGATGTCAGTGTTGTCCCCGCGAGTTCCTATTTGGGGTCGAGGTCGGCCCCGATGATGACTTCCTTGGATGCGTCGGGCAGGCCGAGGCAGACCTTTTTGACGGCTGGACTTGGGTCCAAGGCCGTACTTGTACGCTTCTGTTCCAGTACTTGAAGAGTAGTTTAGTCGATCTTGGCTGCCTGAGCGACCATGACCGTTGTTGCGGCTTTGATTGCTGAATCTTTGGAGACCTCGACGGTGGCGCTTTCACAATTGTAGGAGACCATGATGTCCCCGAGGACGGAAAGGATTCCGTTTGGCGCCGACATCTTCATGATGAGGTAAGTGTGATGTGGTATAGCCATGAACTTAGCGAGCATAGGTCGTCCGAAGATGGCGTGGTATGATCAGCATAAGTCCGCGACCTCGAACGTCAGGTACTCTGTTCGGAAGTTCTCCGTGCCGAAGGTCACCGGCAGGCACACGCGACCTATGGGGTACGCAACCTTGTCGGGCACGACCCCGTATAAGGGTTCATCACAGGCGGTCATTTTGGTGAAGTCGAACTCCATCTTACGTAGCATTTCTGTGAAGATGATGTTTAAGGTGCTGCCTCCGTCGATGAGGGTCTTAGGCAACCAGGCCCCATTGACTATGGGGTTGACGACCAGCGGATAGGTTCTGGGGTCGGGGATGTGAACCTAATGATCTTTCCTGGAGAAAGTGATCGGGAATTCAGACCACCGCAGAGATC